>OZ001259.1:5179829-6466294 GCA_963924015.1 Macrophya annulata | reverse complement strand
GTACACTTGTATCTCAACTGTCTTAGGCATATACATACCAACACGTATATATATATATATATATATGTACATATATTTGTGTGCATATTTATTCAAACTTCAACATTTCTGGGTATAATGCGCAGGTATATGGCATAATGTCACTTACACATATACATATAAAAATATATAGATATATATATATATTTATATACACATATATTATTGGTATGTATATATGCCGTAGGGAATTATATGGTGGAAAGTGCAACGTTTAAGATTTACGCAGAAGATATGTACATACATATACCTACACATATGTGTCAGTTGTGGGCATATGTGTGTATTGAGGTACCAAGAGCTTCCGCCAGATTTTTACAATCCGAAGCTAAGGTAGGTACCGAGATAAATTCTCCCGTTATTTCGATACAATCTTCTCTTATTGATAGAGGTATACGCGCGCGGTGAAGCAGGCAGCACCAGCACCAGCACCAGTACCAGTACCAGCACCAGAATATCAGTACCTTTAGCAGCACCAGGATAAAAGGGTTTTTTTTTTTTTTTTTTTTTTAAGGGGGTAAAGAGGGAAGAAATAACGGGGGGAGAGAAAAAAGATGGGAGGTAGGTGTGTGTATATATACTGAGTGGGGAATTTTTAATTAGCCTGAAGCAGTTCGATTAAATTCTGTCGAGTAATTACGACCGCGGCACGGTGTGGTGCGGTGCGGCACGGCACGGCGCAGCGCGGCACAGCGTCGAGTTCGAGTCGATCGGGGCCTACGTTACGCAGCAAAACTTGCCGGGGTATAACCGTGTAGCTTATACCTACTGCAAACGCCCGGGCGGTTTAAAGAGACAATAAAAAAAAATATATATATATATAAATAAAAAATCAAAGAAACAAATAAAAAATAGAAAAAGAACGGCGAAAAATTTTAAGGAAACAAAAAATGAAAAATGAGAAGTAAAGAAAAGAGAGAGAGAGAGAGAGATAAAATGAAAAAACAAAAAAAAGAAAAGGAATGACTGAGGTATATATACCCGCGCGGGTGCAGCATTGTGGACTTGTTATAAGGGATATGGTATAACGTTATAACAGTAACAGGACTATCTCCTAATATGGATACTATACCATTGTAAGATTTTACACCGGCAATTACAACCCGGTCCGCAGGTTACTTGTATGCAAATTTTTTCGATGACCTCATTCAGAGGTTACTCTTTCCACGTATTATAACCCATTATCCACCCCAAGAACCAATATTATATACTTATAATATATGTTTATATGTATAGATGAATACAAACACTTACGCGGTAAATAACGTACTTATATACATACCTAATTAACAGAGAACGACATTTGTATGTATATACGGTATTTACCTATACCTATACATAAACACTATTTGAAAGACAAAACGCAGATCGAAGTACTTTTACATCGATAATAGCGAGGTGCGAATTATAGGCGAATAAATTTTATTCGGACCAATTGGAGCTGATCTGGTCTAGATGAAGGGTTGTAGATGTATTTTATATGAAGAAAGTGCTAAGAGATAAACTGCGTGTTGATATTTTTAAAATATCGCAGTTTGCGATTTTCAAAAAACAAAAAGAATCTTTTCGATAGTATAATCCGTGGTTTAGTCGCTTTCACGTGAATGATGAATTGTCAATTCAAACTTGTATGATTTGTCAGAAAAATATTAAAATAAAAAAGCAATGTAAAAAAAGGTGTGAATTGAGAGTTTGAGTATAATATTGCAAAATAGCATTAAAATCTAAGACGAATGTAAACATGTCTTTTTTTTGTTTTTTTTTAATTGATTTTATTTATTTTTTGTTAAAAACTTTCCAATCCAAGCGAATAATTTCTCTTACGAAAAATTGTAAAAACTGATTCCCCTCAACAAAGGACGAGAATTTTTCGACAGGTTCAAATTCATTTTTATTGTCCATTTATTCTAATTACAAATTTTTTTAAAAATTTTCAGCCATTTTTTATCCCATTGGAAAATTTTTAATTCTAAATCTTATTGTTCTGGGCTCTGGTAAGTCTTGGCACGTCATTGTCTCATCGTATATCTAAACCTTGTGAGTTTCGGACGTGCTACGAAGACCATCTATCGGGGCAAAGAGATGGTTCAGTTCAGTTCAGTTCGGTTCAAGTACCCCGCGGCACGGCTACACCGTAATACAATTGATGCCGACACTAGGAAGTTAGCTTTCGTTACCGACTTGCTTACCGACGCCCGGAACTTTAAACCTCGTTCAATACCCGCGCCACGAATTACAGAGCTCCTCTCTTACCCATCGTAGCACGATATACAAACTCCAGAAGCTTCACTGCGGCTCCGTCGTCAACCGAACCGCGCGATTTAGTTAGAATTTTCAAAAACGTATAAACTCATGACATTAAGATTTCTAAGCATTGCAATAGCCTAAAAATTGTGTAATTAATTTGAGAGCAATTTTCACACCGTTTTTTTCATCTCTGAAATCTTTTTTACAGCATCTAATCCTTCGTAGAATAAATAATTATTCATAAAATTATTAAATTTGAAAAAAGATAGAGAATTTTGATATTCAAATATCTTGTGATGTTGAAATTCATTCGGTAAACTGATCTAAGAGAAAATAATCGAAGTTTGAGATTACTTTCCACTGCAGTCTCGTTTATATGTTATATTAACATTTTCGTCAGGTTTGGTTTACGCTAATGATACACTTTTATCAAATACTCTGTATAGCATGGTGGTTAAGGTAGTTGTTAATGTGAGAAAAAATAATCGACTTCTCGGTTATATCAGGGGTTAATTCAACGACTTGGTATCGTTAATATGTTGGTAGATATAATCGTGATAAAAGAGAAACTTGTGTATACGATACAGATGAGCGTAAAAGATACGTTAATATGTACCTGAGCATGTTCGTTCACGTATACCTACCAGCTGTACGAACATATAAAGTGGAAAATTTATTCGCATCATTATGTTATTTTATTATTAGTTATTTCAAAGTTGCGTTTAAATAACATGCATATAACGCCGTGGAAATTTGCTCATGGGCGTGATAAAACATGAAAAAAAAACAAAAAAAAAAAAAAAATCATTTTAACCTCGTTTAAACTTTACGGAAGATGCATATATATGTAACGTATACATATACCTACTTATGAGATATATTCCGATACATATACGTTTACAATACCCCATAATTTATGGGCATTAAGAAAAACGACAAAAAATAAATAAATATAATAAAACAAAATATATACAAAATCTCATGAATAAAAGATAAATTACTTTTCTGCAGTTTCGTATATATATAATATCTCTGTATATGTAAATGTTACGTATATGTATACAACGTACTGTCATTATATTCGTACGAAAGTAAATTGGAAGTGTTCGTGCTAGAATCCTTCTTTTTTTTTTTTTTTTACTCTTTTTCTTTTTCTTTTTCTCTCTCATTTTGTAACTTTTATTTTATTTTATTTATTTTTTTTTCATTCCATTTCGGAGCCGTTTCTCAACTTGCAGCTGGCCTCATTAAATTGATACGTGCGGTTATTGCGGTGCAAAGAACTATAAGAATCTCATCAATTAATTTATTGATTTCTATGAATATTTGATAATAAATATCGAAAATAAACCATGAGTGTAATTATATCGTAGTTAAAGTTATTCTTAGTTTAAAATACGTGAGTATAAAAGATAATTTTTTACTTCACTCACAAGCCAAAACATTTCTCAACAATTCCATTAACGGAGGTGTTAAGCGAGCATAAAACTTGATACAATTAACCGTAACGTCAAGACTGACAATAAGCAGAGACGAATACGAAAGCTGTCGATGATTTACAACCGTAACTTAACCTCATGATGTTATTCGGATATAAAATTGCCAAGTAAATAAGTGAGAGACCTAAGGCTAAGGATCGTTTCCACTCACTTCACGATGTCTCAAGTTATCTACACTCAGGGCTAGAATTACTCAAAAGATATTTAAAAACATAAATAAAAAATATACATTCGCCATTCACTACATACAGGTAAGTATATACGTTCAATTTATCAGATTTCGATCGCTTCTTATTCAGGTAGCAATAATCACAGTCTATATAGGTATATAATAATACCTTCCTATATACTAATTACCTCGTTTCACAAGCTAATAATCCAGCTACCAAAATAACATGACATAACACACGTATACGTAGAAAATATTTTAACGAGTATTTTAAAAAACGAAAAGTATTTAAAATTTCGTTTCGACCTCTTCGAGTCTGTTTTTTATAAAATCTAATATTAATTAATCTCCAAAAATTTGGTCTCCAGAAGAGATTCTCGGTCACTGTTTCATTGCGGGAAAAAAATCGTGAAATAACAAAAAAAAAAAAACTGTTTGTAATTTTTTGAACGGACTTTAATTCAGTTTGTTTAAGTGCCAGTTCTTGATGTTTTAAACTGCACGTTCTCTCCCACACATCGAAACCGAGCTATAATGCAAGGTAATATCCGCGACGCCAATTCACCTGTCCTGCACGATCACCCACGCGCGGTTTTACAGCTCGTTTGAATTATTGTGGTTACACGATCAGCGATGAAAAGCATCTGTTCAATTTTGGTTCGATTGATTAATCGCAAAATTTATTGATTGTTAATTAATTATCGATCGAATTTCGCGGGTGGTATAATGCAATCTTTGCCTATACATTTACTTGTACCGATTTAAAAAGAATAAAAACAGAAAGAATAAAATAAAAAACATTAAAATAAGATTTGAAACGAATCAATGAAACCCGTTTGCACGAAATAAGTACACGAAGCTTCGTACGAGTAAGAAGGATAACCAAACTCGTGTTCTGTATACCAGACGAATTTCTTTCCCCTTAGTAAAATCCCATGGCTAGATTTATCCCAGTTGAGAACCACCATGGCTCGTGCTTCCCGATGACCTATGACCGTGAAGACCGAGGCGAGGCTGTTCCCCGGCACGCGATCCTCCGCAGACCGCCCCAAGGCACGCGCAAGATCTCGAACTACGGTCAGCGATTGGCCAGTCTGACGACCGACTGACTTGCTGCTAGCTTGCATCACTGGCATTACTACATGGATATAATGCAAAGCACGCAAGGCATGCAAAGTGGTCTTGAGTATCGAGACGGACACCAAACTCCCTCCTTTTTATCAAATTTTCAACCTTTACTGCCCCCAAGGGACCACCTCCGATCCAAAACAATTATCCGATTCAAAATGGCGGCCAATTTTTAAATTTATGATCAAATTTTCTATGTTGAAGGTAAATTTGCCTCTAGGAGTTAAATTTCGAAAGAACAAGAAGAAGAAGAAGAAGAAATCAGACAGCATTAAAGATCTCGATCTATTTTGATTATAAAATTTATGTTTTTATTTTTATATTAAAACAGAGAATGCGAGGGGTGGTAACATATCGCGTGAAGACAAGGGGTAGGTGGTTCGAAAAGTGAACCATAAAAGTACCTCAAACGGTGCCGGTCGCGCCATGTAACCCAACACTTATTTAGTCCCTAAGCGAACGGGTCCGGGTCCGGGTCTGGGTCCGGCTCCGTCCGATTCTAGAATAAGAAAACCTTTGAAAGTTCAAAACCCACAATTAATGTAGAAAATAATAACAGAGTCACCAGTTTGAAAACGCGCTATCCAACTAAGCCGCAAAAATAGTTAGTATATAGTATGTAATACCTACGTGGATGGACCAAGGCGTGTTATAGTACAGTAAAGGATAAACCTGCGTGTATACACATACCTACACATTTATCCTTTAGTTTTTAGTGGGCGTTCGTTAGGGCGTAGCCCACTAATTATAATTATACTATAGCGGCATTAGCCGCGTTAATTGCTACGTAAGTCTGGTCAAATATTCGCCGCCCCCGAGGGAAGTGCGACTATGTATATACATATATCTACGTATACAGATACATGGATAGGCATATCTGCTCCAGGAGATAAGTCAGATTTCGTAAAATAAGAAAATCTCCCCCCCCCCTCCCCTCCCCCCAAGAAAAAGGTTAAGACGCTTCCCTTCGATCAACGATCTTCCGAATCTTTCAATCACGCAAATTCGTCATGAAATTCATAAGTAGAAACAGTATAACGACGTCACAATGAATCGATGTTGTAATGCGAGTATACATGTGCCTGCAGAAGGATTTTGTCATTATTTTTAATCACATTTTAATAAAATATATTGTAGATCGAGACTTTCTAAGAGACTTTACATCTCGGTCAACTGACTGCAAGCCACTATCTTATGGTCATATGTATATACCTATGTGATAAAAAGTAATAGAACAAAAATTGAAGTGAGTATAAGAAATAAAAGCAAAAAAATAAAATAAAATAAGTATGAACTGCTGCACCTGTTCATAGATTTAACAACTATCTGCCACGTAACGATATGGTCTATTGATAGATAGTTTCTGAACGCAACAAGTAGGAAGGTAGGTATAGGTTATAGGTAGTATATAGGTACATATCTGATCTGTTAACTGATAACAGTAATTACTCCTATGTGTCACTTGTTCACAAAAGGGTGCTCCGGGCAAACTATACAGGATTTTAGCATTTATCATTGCTTATAGGTTAGTATATAGGTATATAGAGAACTATCACGAGTCCGAGTAATTCTCCTCGCGTTTTGCCTTCGGCCCGAATAATCCAGGCGGTTTCTTCTAATGCGCTAATAACATAGTAGCGACCCGGTAATTAATAACGAACAGTGGGTCGGGCTTTACGAACGAACGAACGAACGAACGAACGAACGAACGAAGGAAATAACGAACAGACGGACAGACGGGCAGACGCATAGTTTTTGAGATACTTGAAACATATCGTGTTGCGTGTGGGTGGACCCTTTTAATTGTAGAGTAAACGATTCTTTCGGTGTTTTCTTTCACAGTGATCTCTAAGTGCCGGTTTTGAATTAGAGATACCAATCAACGATCACATATCAGACGTACACGGTCGGTATATATGCAATGGGCTTTTTATTTTCTTATTTATTTATTTATTTATTTATTTATTTATTTATTTATTTTTTCTAAGAGAAGTGATCGAGGATCTTTTAGTTTTTCTATTTCTTTCATTAGATTCTTTAATTTCAATACTTTTTACAGAATTCCTGGATATATTGTTAATCAATATTCACTGATGTTTATTGATCCTCCATACGAAGGTGTAAATTACGTTTTAATTAAATGAAACGACTCTCGACTTGAGGCAAAATAACCCGAAATCTTCAAACCGAAAATGCTTCTACCCCGAAGCTTCAGCTTTAGCGTCATAATGTTCGCGCGTCACCGACGGAAGCTGTCTTCAAAGGATCCTTATTTCCTAAGGTTAAACTCACTACGTTATCCAACAAGAAAGACGTTTATTTAGGACTACATCTAATTTCAATTCACGTGCAAAACACCTCATACAAAATTTCGCATCAGGTTTTTCCTGTCACTTTATTTAATTTTTAATTTTTTTTTTTTTTCCTTTCTTATACAGTAGTTCGAAAATTTTTCAAATTTCAAGGCTTTTACTGATACTGAATATACTTTATGTATAAAACAAAAACGAATTGAGGGAATGCAACGAACGGTACAATTATGTAGAACAATCCAAAAGAATAAGAAAAAATTCATTCGTACGAGCCATCATCCGCGGTTTGTAATAAGAACGCGTGGTATCATAGGGGGTATATTGGTTAGCCCCTTGCTGAGTGAGTTAAGTTAATATAATTACATTCATTTATTTAACGGATAAAATCTGCACCGTACGGTTCATGATATTTTTCTTATTGTTATTTTACTTTTCTTAATTCAGAAGATAAAAGTATTCGGTTTCGATACCAGCAGAAAATTGAAGGCTGTTATCTCTACTGTCTAGTTTTTAGTTAAATTTGGTATATAGGTGAGTGACGATGATGAGATGAAAACAGAAATATAATGGAGTAAAAATTGTTTGAAATAAAAGTTAGGAAGCTAAGAAAACCGCGTAATAATAAGCTCTCCCTATCTCTCTCTTTCTCTTTTTCTCTCTCTCTCTCTCTCTTTTTCTTTACCGTTTGCTGTTTCTCTTTATTTTCTTTCTCTCTCTCTCTTTTTTTTATCTTTCTTTCTTTTCCTCCGCAGGATTGCACGATGCCAGAAACTCAACCCGTGGTCTCGAGTCTCAACACAAATAAGATAATCTCCATTATAAACTGAGGAACAGGGTAAAGTAAACGGCAAGGAGTTATTTACCCGGTTGGATAAGAGGGGAGCAATAAAGGAACAAAGTAATAACCTCGGAATAAGAATGAGGATTAGAATGAAACTGAGAACTAAAAGGGAACAGAGTTTGTAAAACTTTAAAGCGCAGGCGTTAGTGCAACGCCATGTCTACGTGCACAATACTGGGATGTCCATTATGTATCCAATATCACAAACCGATATCTGTGATATAATCAAAATTTGTAATAGAACTTTGGCGAAGATTTGAAGAATGCAATTCCAAAAAATAAATAAATAAAAAAATCAGAGAAAGAAGCACATAAAAAAAAAAATAAAAAAATAATAAGAAAACGAAAATTACTTACCCATGGTGCGCTACAGTCGCTACCACCAAGAGATTGAAAGGCAGGTACACATCTGAACGTCATCTTGCGACGTTGTTTGAAGTATTTTTTATTATATTTCTTGATATTCTTATTTTTTTATCTACAGTTTTCAAAGGGACAATGGTTCTCCGGTCACAACTTACCTAGAACAAAGCGAAACACCTAGTTAGCGATCTATGCCTTTTTCATTTAACAGTCGTTCACAGAATTAAGAAAATTACTAATAATAACTATAACTACACAGAGATAACCACCATAAAAATAAAAAAATAAGAAAAAAATAAGAAACATCGCCAATATTCCGCGGTCACGGATTTCCTGTCCATCAACACCGTCATCACTGCACCACAGCCGTCTTAATCTTAAAACTTTTTTCGTCACTCCGGGTAACCTCGTCATAAAAATCGCTGGTCATTCTTACGGACTGATCATCATCGTGTAATAAGAAAATTATTTTGGCAATTATGATGTATACCATACCACGTGCGGAATTTAACAGCTGACTTGATTACAGCTCTATAAATATATGTACAATAAAAATTGGCACACGTGTGCAGAGGTAACAGTTATGAAATAATCAACTGTAAACCCGGAGGGAAGAGGGATAAATGAAGGGAATACAATCCGCCGAAGATTCCGTCTACTCCGAAGTCCCGCGGTGCTTGATACGGTCCGTCGGCCGGATCTTTGTCCGGGTTGAGCAGCGGTTCAATTGTGTCTCACCCCGGGATATCAGAAGGTAAATGTACAGTTTCAGAAATAATTAAACGTGTTTAAGATTCGGAGTGTTTTTACTATGTTTATTTTATGAAATCATTAGACCCTGCAGGGATTTTTATTTCAATTTATTTGACTAAATCTCTTTTTTTTCTTTTTGTTTTTTCTTTCTGAATAATATTTCGGTTAATTTTTACTATACGTGACGTGGATTTTGAGGTAGATGAATATTGGAGGATGGAACCGGGTCCACACACGTGATGCAATACGTATGTACGTCTAATTCTGAAAAACATAAATAATATAGTGAAATATTTCAATGAAATTACATCTTACACCTCGGTGAACAGAAGGGGATTTAACTCGTAATGAAATCTTGTACCACGCGGTGATAATTGCCATGAGAATTGAATTTTATTTAATGACCATACCTGCGCCGTAAGGCGAAGCAAATACGAGAAAGACAGCTTACCTTACCCTACCTTGCGTGCCTGAAGCATGCCTTCTGTGTGATGTGAGGGCTGAAGAAATGTATTCGCAGTAGGCATAACGACATAAGACTATCACGGTCTTTCCAAGCCCTCCGTGAAGCAATATGATCAAAATTTCATCCTACTCTACGCCATAATTACAATTAATTCTATATCACGCACGCAAACCTGGATATATACCATACGTATCAAATATTTCAACGCTATGTATGAATCTTTGGCAAAAGAATAGTACATTTCGATACTAGTGCGAAAGTGTTGATTCTCGGACAAATGTGAAGTTTTTTGCCCGAGCGAAGCGAGGGTGGCAATCACACGAGTCAAGAATCAACTTTCGCACATGTATCGAACCTTGTTTTTCGATGTGACGTGCGGAAAGTTGAATTTTGTGCACGCGAAGCGGGCGCAAAATCGAACTTTGCACCCGGCGTGTCGAAAAATCCTTTTTTGCCATGAAGGGTTGAAATCAATTGATTCCCTTCCGATTAAATTACATATGAGAAAATTTTTCATCCACAATCGATCTTTGAACCGTAATTCGTAGAACATTTGCATCGATAACTTTATATCGAATGGTGTATGGCTCGATTACAGAAGATCAGAGTAAGCAGCGCCCCCCTAGGAGCAAGGGATCCATGGGGGGTTAATAATTCATTATTCTTATCTTCATTCGTAACGCGAGGTTGGTACAATCTCATGTAACAACGTATCTACGACATCGGGCAGATGCCGTTCACCGTATCACGTATATAGGTACCATATATACATACCTATCCTCTATACGATAAACCGATCGTATTTACAGATACAAGATTAAACGATAAATAAGAGATTAGTTATAGTCGCACGTATATTGTAGGGCGTGATACTCATTCATGCTCTCATCATCGTACCTACGAATCTATGTTGTATGTATGTATGTACATGCATGCATAATGCTTTAATTTTTGTTAGTACAAAAATCTAAGGTCCACAAGTAATTTAAAAAAATTCTTAACATCAAATTGAACTAATTATTATAATAAACAAAAAAAAAAAAAAAAATTTATAGGACCAACTAAACGCTCGATTTTATACGGGCTGGCAAGTAAATATGTTGATTTTATAGGTATAATCAAATATATGTATATGATATGCAAGTTGCGTGTGCATTGAAATATTCAATGAATGTTTGACAATATCTGCAATTTCTCCTTTCTATTTATTATTATTTTTTTATTCTTTGGTCGATAATGCGCGATCAATTAAATATACGTTCCGATGATGATAAAGGGATAAAAACGTCGCGATTGGCATATAAGATCAGATATAAAATGACTGTAAATTTATATGCTACGGTGAAACTATTAGTTATAATAATTACAGTTTGTGCTGAGGACGACAGTCGCCGTCATCGATGCGCCCATGGAACGCATAAAGGTCCGTGTTCGTGTCTTCGTGATGTACCTATCCTTGTATCCTTATACTATACCATATACCATATACCATACCATACCATACCTACCTACCTAGTCGTCGACCCTGACTCAGGACAAAAGATTAAGTTCAAAAATGATACGGTTCTTGTTCACATACTTAAGTCAAACCTACAATCTGGTAGTGGCTAATCTATAAAAGGAATCTGAAAAATTTTTCATAAGGCTTATTACGTAAGCGATATTCTACCCTGGACAACCCGCCACCATACTCCCCATCAACCCTGCAGGGTAAAGTGGTTATTATACCGAACTTGGACGCATTCTTTTAACGTCGAATAAAACGAAGACATAGGGAGCGTTTCGGGCACCCAAAACGCAACATGCGAAGCTCGAACCTCAGAGCTTCAAGCTCGAAGCTCGGAGCTCGGAGCTCGGATGGGGCCAAAATGAATAATGCATTCGGACGCAGCCATGCCAGAATTCCCGCTTGAATATTCATAGTGTATACTGCTACGAGTTGCGCGCGCGGGGGTATCCGAAGGTTTATACATACCAATATTACACATATATATATATACTGTTACACATATACGTATGAATAAATCGTATATATACGTAGATATATTTACACTTATAAAACCCCACCTTCACATATCCGTATACATATACACGTATATCTGGGAGCTGAGCTACCTGCTTGAATATGGAGCAACCGTCGGAATATATGTATGTTTCAGGTCGAATGATTCGATGGAAATAGGTACTATTTCGGTTTGGTGGATTTTTAGTGATTTTTAAATCGCAAGTAAATTATCCGCGAAATTTATACGAAAGTTAAAAATTCACCGTAATTATAATACCTAACTATAATATGCTTTTGGTGGAATATCTTTTCGGGGTGAGATGCTGTACATGTATATATGGTATATGACATTCATATGCCTTATACGTGCGTGTAGAGATAATTACGATCTTTTACGACACCTCCTTAACTTCGGTCATTTATTTTCTTAGTCGACTAGATCGTGACCTGACGAAGAACTGCGGTCTGTGGGATTAGGATTACGAGTTTGCCACACGCTCTTAAATTCGTGAAAAAATTTAATGATTCCAAGTAAACGGCGAAATTGTATGCTAGGAAGACCCTTTATTTATTTCTTTTTTTATTTTTTTCAATTTTATTTAGTCTACGATTATAAGCATATCGTGCAACTAGGTGTATCTGTATATACGACGTCTAATGACGGCTAATTATATCTAGAAGATCACCGCGACCCTTGGCTTGTTCATTATTTCCAAAATACCTGCACGTATATAATCCAAATTTAAAAACAAAGAAAAACAAAAAAAAAAAAAAATATCTTTCAATCTTATTTTCACGAATAAATTTTAAGACACATTAGTATAATCGGTAACATATTCTCTAGATCTGTAGCTATGACCAAGTGCGTCTAGGATAGGTAGCCGAGGTTGGAAAAAATCCATCGAGCCTATACTGCCGGGTCTTGATTTATGCGTCACCGATGTTTCATTCTATCGGAGCAGCATTCCGATATGATTGCCTTTAATTACTGAAACGATTTGTTACCCGGTCGCGTAGCTTGGCAGTCACATACGAGGGTACCTTTATATTTCTATGCCCATTCCAGCAGACAGGACTATAAGTTGCAAGTCGCTGGTTATGAGAGGAATGAATGGTGCTACAGTATTATAATGAGAGTAAGAAACCAAATTCATTAAATGATGTATCGGCAATATTTTCAGCGAGTAAAAAAAAAAACAAAAAAAAAAAAAATGGTATGAAAGATACATTTCCGAGTCAGATACAATTACCGAATTTTGTCTCACACGTTTATCAGATTATTGGATATGGGTCTATCCGAACGCGATATATAATCGGAATAAAAACGTAGGATTATTTAAGTTCCAAGGTATTGAACGGGATAAGAATTCCTGCCTATTACCATTACCAAATAATTTCAATGGTGGCCAACATTGAAGCAAAGGAACCTGGAATTAAGTTGATTAGAGGCTACCGTTCGTAAGGATCGCTACTACTGGAATTTGACCAGTTATTATACAGTTATTATACAGGTAGTTCAGGCAGCCCTCCGTACGTGTTAGGGCTGTACGTGCGTCCGAGAATCAGGTTCTCAACTCGACTCGATCATCTTTTACCAAAGTTTATGAAAAAAAAAAAAAATTGGAAAAAAGAAATAATTAAATAACGGAGTAAAGAATTAAAATATCGGGATAACAATGAGCCGAGTATATAATAAAGTCCTACAGACATTTAACCAGCGTGTATAATACCGAGTCTTTATAAATATACATTTGATTAACGAGTTCCTAGATGAACAAATGGGCCTTGTGTATATGTAAGTGTACGTGGCTTAATCTAGTAACGTAAAAAATAATCATTACAGAAACTACATTCACGTGTTAGATTAACGAAAAATACAGGTTGTCCAATTTCAGTGGTAAAATTTTTATACACGTCCGTCATGTGTTTAGAACGCAGCCTTCTAAATATGGCCTAGATAAGACAGGAATCAAGATGGGTATATAATTGCTCGTTTCAAGGCTTTTAAATCACTTCTGAACCTGGGTGACTCAATCATCCAAGCGCTCGCTTTCGCCAGTAATGTAAGCGCTATCACGCGTGTGTCTACCTCGGGTCTATAATTTTGGTAAGGTATAAAAACCGCGTGTGAGATAGGCATGTACTTTAAATATTAAATAATCGAAAATTGGGAAATACGAAACTCTTGAATTCGTTATAGACTTTTATTTATTTATTTATTTTTTTTTTTGTTACGTTAAATCAGTTTTAAGCCTCGTATTTTATTAGAAACTTTTTCAGGCTCTAGATTTCAGACTCAGAGGCGTCGATACGTCACAAAGTTTAGAGTTCATTTATACGTATAGGTAAGTTAAAATCTTTCGGATATATATGATCATGCGTCACTGCTCCGAAATCAGAAAGCTGTTCGCGCCGGACTCTTCTAGAATAAAATTCATGATCCACAAACCTCCAATTGACTCGTCGACCCTAGATGATTTATGCGGCGCACGACTCAATGCGAATATTAAGTAGATAGATGTGCGCAAGCAAAAAAAAACAAATAAAATTCAAAATAAAAAAGGAGAAAAAAATATTAAATAATTGAACCGACTGTACGACTTTCGTAAAACCGATACAGTAGCTGTACAACGTTATGTAATATCATTAAAAGAATTTTTTTTTTTTTTTTTTTCTGTTTCTCAAAGATAGATTTCATCGTCTTTTTAAGAATCCAATCAATTTCGTCATTTAACATTAATGATTTAGGAGTTAATATTTGAAATGATGTTTCTAAGGATGGGAGAAAATAAAAATGATATTTAAATAAATCCCCAAACGACTGCCTTATGCTAATGCTCATGATTTTCAGTTGATATTTGGGTCGCTAAGTTATTTCCATAAGCCAAAAGTTTCTAACTCATGAAGAGACAGAAGCTCAAACAAACGCGGGAAGTTCTTCGAAAGTTTATGGAGAAATAAACAGATCCTTATTACGTCGAAAAGCAACACTACGTACATATTTTGTTCCAACATCACTTATGTCATAGGAAACTAGATCAGCTATAGACATAAGATATTATACATATTCTGCTAAAGTTTTTTTTTCTACTTGTGGATATAAAATATTTATTGGTATAACGCCGCCGCGCAGCGCGGATGAATCGTGCCATTAGATGCATAGACATGCGAGCCATTGGTCAGTGTGAGGATTGTCTGGCCTACACGTTTGTGGTTAAGGTATATTAGCTATTAAAGAGTTAAACGATTTATCACCGGAGCTAGAAGCGAAGCAAAAAGCGTAGAATTCCTCGCGGTCAAACAACAGCCGGATAAATTAATCAAAGTTGGGATTTTAATGAAGGGGCTATCGAGATAATTGACATGATTCGGGGGGTAAGCGGGACCGAAATTTTCATTTAATCGTCGGGACGCCTTGTAATAAAAATCACTTTTTTTCATTCAGTCTTATTTTACGGCTCATCGTTTTTCATCCATCTCACAATATAATATACATACATAGGTATATAACATATATGTATATATTCGCGAATACCGTCGCGTTCGGGCAACTATAAAATTTTGTCGGTACAAACTCCTAAAACTCACGATTATACAAAGCTATAGAATCCACCTTTTCTCCAAGGCAACCACATGCACTATAAAATTAAAATCCTAATGCAAAAAATACCCCAAATCAACGTAACGATCTGCAATCGCTTTTTACACCGCGTCTAATACTGCGAATGTGAAATAGCCGAACTCACTTGTTCAAAAAAACAAAAATAAAAGAACTACTCGAAGTAAGGTGTGAATTTTCTAAGGAGTTTTAAATATTTAATACTTTTGAAGGCTTTAACTGTTTCGCTGAAAGGTTAACCAGGGTCTTTCAGGGTTGTCTGGCAGACTGGTCCGACTGAACGGCTAGTTAGCGTGAAGATTGGCTTCTCTTGGGTTTCACAGTCTTCTTGGACCGAAGGCAGAGGCAAAGTCATCGTCTGATATTGGTATGCCTTAACATTGGCACTCTCTATACCGGCAAGCAACGATATTGGGACGACCGAAACGTTCAGGCAGTAAAATCGGCTAAGCTGGCGGTTATTTATTGCTATTTGTGGCACAGGTGAGAAAATAAGGTAACCCCTCCACATATCCCTCAACGAAGAGACGCTCTCAACTCTAAATCCTCCGTGCAGAAGGCAATTTGAAAACCAGGCCTAAGTCTTGTCAATTTTTAAAAGGGATGATCTTTTTTTTTTTTTTTTTTTTTTGATAGGCTAGTAGAAATTTTATGAATCAGGAATTGTAAGAGCTGAGAGCGGGGATTCGGAATTTCGAATTTGGTAAAGTTGCGTGCAGTAATAACTTGAGCGAACAAGTATTACGAATATAGTTTTGCGGCAAACGTTTCGGCAACTATGCGCACATATACCAATAGTAATTTAGATTTTAACTTGACGCTTCGTAAACTAATTTAGGGATGCATACACACACACACACACATATATATATATATATATATATATATATATATATATATATATATATATATATATATATATATATATATATATATATATATATATGTATATTTAGTTAACTCAATAAGACGAAAGTTACATATTTACGTGGAATAGATGCCGAGCAAACAAGCGCCGGAAAGTTTTAAGTCAAGCAACAAGTTAAATTTCAAGTTTTGTTCCGGTGTAAATATAGCACCAACAATCGTTAACTATATAGAGACCAACAGGAGTAATTATTAGCTAACGTCACTATTCCAATCAACAAAAATACGGTCCCGAATTGATACTTCAATCAATAAATGGGAAAAAAATCAATTCCAAATTCTGCATACTCACATCATATCGAAATACAATCACACATATATACCCACACACACACACACACACATATCTGTTATACCGGTATTTTTACATCCACAGATACACAAATGTATACGACCAGATCAATTCTCGTTGATTGAAACGTCAGCCTCCAGGAGTTATGTGTCAGTATGGGTTAGACGCGAGTTTATGCACGAAAGTACGTGTATCCATCTACCTACTCGATACCTAAAGGCACCTTCGTTGGACATAACAACGTGGGCAGCTATTGGTGCATGGATTGCAGGTAGCCTGCAGTCTATGGATGTAGTATGTACGTACATACGTACCTACATTGAGGTATATATTCTGCCTACTGGAGTCTTGGTGTAATAACGTGTACTTTCATTGCGGAGCGTAACCACATCACAATGTCTGCAACCTTCGTGGAGGAGTCTGTCTGTCCGGGTACTAGCTGTTTGTAGTACTGGTAGTTGGAGGTACAAGAATGGAGTAATTGGTGATCGTAAAGTTTCAAAGGTGCCAGGACTAACAACAGAATTGTTACATCTTCCTGTCAGGCCGAAGGCATAAACGTGCGGCAGCGATTAACGGCAACAATCAGTCGACAAGCGCAAAAGATTGCCTTGAGGGGGTAAAAGAGAAGTGAGTGAGTAAAACTAAAGAGTATCTTAAGATGTGGTCAGGTACCGGTGTGTATTACGTACTGTGTAGATGTGCTACCTAAAGAAAAATCAGTTCATTTCCCCACCCCCTTTTTTTTTCTCTTTTTTATTCTCTTTCCTTTTTCTTTGTTTTTTTTTTTTTTTTTTTTTTGTTTCTTGTCTGGGGTGGAAAAATACAAACCAAAGTGACGAGGAATTGAAAGATTAAGGTTACAAGTCACAATATAATCCCTAGCCCGAAGCGACCGAGCGAAGAACGCGAGCAACTGAGAATGAATATGATTTCATTGTGTCAGAATTTTACGAGTTGTGCCCTTAAAGTCTATCATTAAGGCGTCTGCGGTTACCCAGAGCACGTGAGCAACGGGCAATAACAAATCACCGTTGATTTATAACCTAATATTAACAATTTATATATTCCATTCGTAACTCGTAATTTACGCAATTTATACATTGCGTTATATCCCTCTCAGAGATTTTACGTTTCAGTACTTCGTTTCAAGCCATCATCTTACTTAGAGTAACATTCCGCACAATTTTATGCGTCAGTTATCATCAATGATTCTGTAATTAATGTATTTTGAAAAGAGTTTACCATTTGGTGCATCCTGGCGGTGTTGTAGTAGTCTAAATTCGGCATTTGATTCAGCTAAGTCGAATATCAATTGAGTCACTAAATTAGTCTTGATTCGAGGCACTCGAAAGCTTTGAATGGTAAAAGTCCAATCACTGGTCCATGACAAACAACGACGATACAATCATCAGCACGTGGGTTGATCAAGATTTCTTCAAAATTATAAGATCTATCATCACCAAATGTCGTGTAGTCCCTCTTTTCTCATCCGCATCAAAATATGCAGGCCTTAAATTTCTTTCACTTCAGCATTTCACTTTCCATTATCCTAATAATCTCTCGATTGTGTTTCGACGGTCCAGTTTTTTTTTTCCGTTTAGTTTATTATCACAGTATTGTTTGGTCAGCAGATCACTCGAAACACTCACAACATCAAACAAAGACAAACCAAAAAAAAAAAAAAACAACCGATAAAACAATCATCTAACAGAAGAGACGAAAAGGAGAAAAAAAAAACCGGTCAAACTACGTGGAACTTTACTCCTCAGACGATCATTCGGTCCGCAAACATTATGCAAATTTTCAATCCTTGACAGATGACCGCGGGTTGGTCTCACCCCTCGGGGATACACCGCGATGTCAGCTCGAGATATATCGGGTTACGGGCGCAGGATATTGTTTCCGATATCTCGACCTTTGTAGGTATATAGGATCGCCCTAACCGTCGTACAGGAGGACTGGAGGGTTACTGCGCCCGCGGGGCCTTCTCTACCGGACAAACGGGCCCCATAAGCTCAGAGTGGGAGATGGACGTGGCTTATTATACAAACCGTTCATTCCATCCTACGATTGGGTACTGGGAATCGAATTGGATCCAATGGAGCTCTGGGACCGGCGCTCCATCAGGCCCAAGCCACTCCCTCGGCTTCTGATTGGCTTAAGGATGACTGCCGATCAAGATTGCCAGTCAAGATCGTACGATAACGTTCAGGGAAAATGTTAACCGACTCTAAGAACCAGACCAAGACACGAGCACGGAGTGGGACTATAAAAATATTTTTTGATCCATTGATTTTTGGAAAATCGTTAAAAGGACTGAACAGTTTTACCGATTGCAGGCAACAGCTACGTTAGATTTGGAAAATCTTATATCAGTTTTTGGAAGTTGGTTAAAAGTTGTGGGCAATTTACAATGGGAATTGAAAGAAATCGTTGAGAAGTAAGAGAAGAGAAAAGTTGAGCTGAGTTAACAGCGATATTATATTGCTTATTAAATTTATATGCCTTTGCTAGACGCCAAGACAAAACCGCAAGGATTATGCGTACCTATAGTACCTATACGCCTGTTCAGTTTTATTCCTTTGAAAATAATTATACCCTTGAAAAGCTGCGGGAGAAACAACAATTTCACGACGAACTTCAACTTGGTTTTACTATTTATGAAACCGATAAATAACGACCAACAAGCATGTTAGTTACTCTCGCCATTTCATTCCTCCCATTATATCCTTACCAAGCAGTCAATACATTGCCTTTAAGTTCTATGTATTCTCTTTCCGTAACAATCTTCCAACAAAAGATTGCCAATAATTGTAGTATCTTTTTGTTTTTCGTCAGAAAATGGTTCCTTATTTTTTTGTTTTTGTTTTTTTAACTACCCAGAAAGTCGTGAAAGAGGTGTGTCCGTCGGGACAGACATCCGTATCGTGAATAGAAGCATTTTGTTATGTAAATAGAATTGAACACCACTGTTGAAGAGGTCAAGGAACGTTGTCGTTCTCAAATTGTCCGACGTTCAGAAATGTCTACCTGATTTTTGCCCAAAGCAAATCGGAGCCATTGCCCGGCACTTTATCAATGGCGTCTTTGAGTCCCCGCACTCTGGTCGCCTTAAGGGACAACGCGCACCCAAAACCTTCCGGAACCCCCGTCTAGAGTCCAGGACCCTTTAGAATTCACTCAAGGATTGCCCGCTGGTTGGTTAGCCGAGTCAATGGACGAGTGAATGAAATTCTTCTGACCATTTGCCAGAAGGCCACACCTATCTATACCGTACAGGACTTTTGTACCGAAAATGTTCCTTGTATTTATTTTTTTCTTTTTTTTTTTTCTTTTCTTCATACCGTTACCGTTTCAATTCAAACTCGTAGTATCAAGTTAGCTTTGTACGGGAACGAATCGACCGGAATTTATTGACCCGTGTTAATATCAGTAGCAGTGCAACAGAGTTGATGAAAGAAAATAAAATCTTAAGAATTAATACGAAATGTGAAAACAGACGAGTGCAATAGACATAAGTGAAATCCATGTCGTCCAAGTCTTAAGGAGTAAAAGTAGGATGTATGTACATTGTACGTATACACAAGAATTGTATACCCGAGATCATGCAACCGTTTAATTTTACGACGAAGAATAATTATATACGGTGAGACATTTAACGGACGTCAAAATACGAGCAAGGTACGTATTCAGAAAGATCACGGAACAGCTCAAACAGTTCCATTAGTCAAGAATCAATCATTATCTACGTCAATTCCAAGAAACTGTTCATTACCATCGGAACCCTTCAAGCACAATCTTAGTCGTTACCAGCTCTCAAAGACTTCGTGTCAGCTCACACTTGAATAATCATCGAATACACAAGTTATGGCTATGAAGAAAACGAAATTCTAGTACATGAACGTTACAGATAAAGGGACAGATCTATAATCTCAACACAGCTGGTCCATCTTTGACGAGATCTTTACGTACCAACTACATTATCGATATCATTTTATGATCATCCTTAAAGTGAAGTACTCGATTATTTCGTCCCAAGACTTCACCGTGGATGATGTGGATTAGAAAAGGGTTGAAAGTAACGTCTGAGCTTAACTTGTAGCGATGCATTAACATCCTGCATTTGGTTTTCGATAAAACTGGGGGAAAAAAAAAACTGTTGTAGTTGTATAAAATGTCTAAAACTACATCGGTACATCCCTTTTTTATTTCTTAATAAATCGGTGCTTTTGGTGAGTACTTTAATAAAAAGTGGTGAAGTGTTGGTGCGTCGATTGTCGTTCGTTGATTTTAACCCACCGTTGAAAATATGTGAAATTGCGTAAGTATGTACACACCTACAACGCGTATCTGAATACGTTTACACACATAGATGGTAATACAAAGGCAGGTATGAACGTGGACCGTAGACGTCTTGCTCCCGTGACCTGGGGCGTAACCGAAGAGGTATCTTATTGATCTGGTTGCCTGGGGCGTGTCGTCCTGGAAATCTCGCCGCAGGGAGGACCGCGTAGAGTTGAGGAACCCTAAAGCTACGTGGTAGCAGAGAAATAGTGCGCGTGCGCGCGTGTCTTCGCCCGGAGGGTAACCTTCCAATCACCAGGAGCTAGCGCAGCCCTTGTGCCAGAGGGGTTGTCAAATCTTTCATGACAAAAAAAAAAAAGAAAAAAAAAAGAAAAAAAATTTGAAGAAAAAAAAAAAATCTGCGCGCTTGCGCTTGGCTAACACATACACATCTCCGTTATTCTTAGCAATCTTTGGATCATTTCGGAACACCTCGTCCGTCTTAGATTTTATATATAAAAAAAGAGACCGAAGGGCAGGAGTAAATCTTTCTTTTCCTGGAAAGGCAATAGTAATATTAACAGTAACAACAATTGCTCCCGATTTATTAAAATTTTCGATTTTTTCGATATAGATTTTCGACATGGATTTTACTTGAAGAAGAATTCGCGTGGTAAGTTGAAGCGCAAGTAGGTACTGCAAGTAGACTATTATACATTCAGAAACTTGTTTAGGGTAAACCGCGTTAAACGAAAGACTCTTGAATTTATCATTAAACTCGCGCTTCCGCTGGGCACACAAACGACGTGTTTATACGCTGGATCAAGCGAACCTCGTACAAGGTTCTTGTATACATATATATATACATATATATACACATTTATGATTATAAGTAAAATACTGAGTTAACTGATGTGAGTAAATCTAGGAGTGAAAAAATTGAATAGAAAACTAACCAAAGGAAAAATATAAATTGGAGAGTAACTGGTAGGTATGTCGTATACGTATGTTTGTATGTATACATTCGAATAAAATTTCATTAAAACAATACCTACTGAATTTGAATAAAATATATATTGTTCCACAGTTTCATTATGCTATTATATTCATATGTAGAATATTACGTTTAATTATACAGTTTCAACAGAGAAAATAATTATTTCGAATAATGTTCTGCGTGAATTGAAAAAGAAGTTTACGGTTTTTATTTTGCTAATTTTTTTTTTTTATTTCCATTTTGAGTCCTCCTTTTTTTTTTTTTTTTGTTCTATAATTATACTCGTTTGATTTCGTTAAATCCATCCACATTTCTTGTTAGTTATTTTGTTTATTTTTATTTTTTGGTCGTATGTATTGAAACACCATTAATTAATTTATTTATTTTTTGAAAATTTTGGTATGTTGGGATAGTGATACGTTTATAGGAGTTTTGGGAGTATTTAACAGCAAAAATCTAAACTTTTTGAGTGCGGAAAGGGAAAGAAAAGTTTATGACAGATCTGCGATGAGATGCGAGGGGTTTATTATAACTTTTTAACAATTTTTATTTGTTGGTCAAAGCTCTACGTTGACCTGTATAATGTCATATGTTTCAACACTTTATTGTTGAGAAAACTTAACTAATTACCTACATACGTTGGACACATGTTGAATTGTGCTACGGTGATAAAAAAAATTACCTAGAACAATAATCCTGAAACTATACGTATATAAAATGAAAAATGAAAAATATATATATATATATATACCATATATCTCCGTAACAGGTACTGTAAATTTTTTTTAACCACCGTTGGTCGCATATATACATATGTGAACCTATAATCCATATACTATACGTATAAATAAGTAAATAGATAAATACATAGTACGAACACATTCCCCTACCTACTATAGGTATGTACTTATATTCATCTACTGCACTGTATCACTTGATGTCGACAAACGACCGAACGAGGGAATAAAGCCAAGTATAACTACCGCAATAAAGACTGTTAACATTTAACGACGAATGTTTACCTTAGAATCCGCCTCCAGTAATTACAACGGGTCGAGTGTGGGTATTCTACTCGCTTAAATTCTTGAAACATACGTATATAAGTACCTATAGGTTATACGTAGAGCCTCGTATTAGCAACCCATTATCCAGATAGTATAAATAATAATTGGTAATTAAATTTAGAAAAAAATAAAGAAAAGAGAAGAAAATTAAAAAAAAAAAACGATATATCTATGTAAGAGTATATATACAGGTTTACAGATATGCATTCACCCTGGTTTAAAAGTTTGCTTCTATATCAAGAAAGATCTAGGTATATATAAGTTCGAAATATCCGCCCTGAGATTACAATAAATAATCTTCAAATCTTGAATAAGGTAGACATACGGGTATAATGGGTGTGCAGCGAAAGGTCCGAAGAATATAGGTAGGTTATATATATATATATATATATATATATATATATATATATATATATATATATACGTACATGTGAAAAAAATTATTCACGCTTTACCAAAAATCTAGATTCTTTAGTAAGATATAAAAAGAATTCCGTGTGGCACACCCCGCATGTAAAATATTATAGCCGACGCTCGCGGTATTCCAAAGTGAATGAAAAAAAGTGTTTAGTCTGAAAAGAAATAAAAAATAAAAATATATTTGCTACGGTTTATTTCGGACACCCTAATCTTTGCAGAACGATGCTAAAATTTCGATGCAAGTAAGTATTATAGGTGTTCGTATGCATATACAAAGAACGGGTTAAGCTTTAAACTTAAAACTTATACTGGGTACAGATTTTAGGTAATATACGTAAAGAGTTACCGATCTAAAAATTTAATGGTAATTGGTAAGGATGATAAAAAATTGATATTTCGGAATGAAGTAGGTATGTCAGTAATATTAGTAATTATAAGTAATACACATACCCATACTAATTCAAAAAATGACGTACAATTTATAAAATTTTTCTACCTATATTACCCCTTAAATCATTCCAAAAAAAAAGAAAAGAAAAGAAAAAAAGAATCTGTTGGTTTGTAATGATTTTGGTTTACAGAATCAATGAGGGTTGTTACGATAAATTGGTTATACATGTACACCATTCTCCTATATACCTACGCGTCTCTTGCTTGCTGAGACGAAGTCTCGACGTCGCTAGCCCCGAGGCCGAAGATTATCTCCTGTAATCCCATGCTGCTACCCCGTGGCACATATATACCCTCAAAATATAGTAGAATCCGCGCACTCAGCGAAAATAGCTAATTATAATAATGTGCCCAGGTGCTCGGCGGTGTCTGGTAATAGTGCGACAGCGAAACATCGGCTCTGATATGGTTATGGTTATATATCAGAAACTATAATGCATACGATCCTCTTGTATACGATGCGTAGCTGTACCGAAACGAGCTGGCTGGACTGACTGCAGTCGCGCTTCAAGCGAGAATAAGATTGCGATTTATCGTACGACGTGTCAAAGCGGATTTCTGGATCGCTTAACTTTATTATAAACTAAAATAATAACCATCATTTGCTCATTATACCGAGTACATAATTCTCAGCTCCAACCGTAAACGAAAAATAAAAAGAAAAAAGAAACAAAAAAAATAAATAAATATAAAACACCGCATCACCCTTACCTAACTGACAAATGAGATAAGCAAAATTAAAGTTTGCTCATTATGTACTGTAATTACGACGTATTAGTTGCGGGTTTGCAACTTTCTTAAATATATCTAATAGAGTTTGGGATGACTCGAGGACACGTATTCGTACGATTAATCAAAATAACCGTAATTTTCTAATTATACTTGACGCGGGTCTGCAGTCTTTCTTCGGGGTGGTCTTCGGCGTTGGTTTTATATACGTCTCTAGATCACCGGGTACAGATTTTGAATTTTATTTTAAACTTGTCTCGACTAGACGATGCAGAAATGCAGTTGGTGTATACTAACGGTAAAAATAACGACTTTCAAATTGATCCGAACGGCCCTTATATCTACCCTTATACTCGTATATATAACCCACCTCAGTCTTCTGGTTGAAATATAATTGGATCCAAAGTTCTTTTGAGCCCGTCGTACCAGATATACAATAACGACACCCTCGCATACGCGTTATCGCCTGTATATAGCATGTGAAAACTCCTAAGAATAGAAATGTCTAAAATTTTTTGGAATATGAGAATATATTATAGTTTGTGAGTAGAAAGTACAAACCAAGAAGAAGAAGAAGAAAAAGAAGAAGAAGAAGTAAAAGGAGAAAAATAATAGGAATACTAAAACGGAGATATATAGATATAAACCAAAAGCAAAATCTCTTCCGGTTAGAGAAATAGCCAGTGGCTATTCGCCCGCCGTTTTGCGCCTGAGGCGCGAAAGACTCGCGCCAGTACGTACCTACCTACCTACCTACCTATCTACCTACCTACCTACGCGTGTGTACAGAAACGCCGGCGGGCGTAAAGCGGGCGTCGGAATGAACGTCGAATAAGTGTAAAAGCGTATACCTACCTACACAAACTCCATTTGTACATATATATATATATGTAATATATGTATACATATATGTATAAATATATACAACGGACACATAGACGTACGAAAATATATAAGGGTCTCCGTAGGTATATTACAGAAACGCGTATATTTAGGTAAAGTACAAACAACGCTACAAACGTGTGCCAAATAAGGGAGGAATGGGGAATGGGGGTCTCGAAGGGGAATTTCAGGACACATTCGGCCGAACACCCATCGTATAACCAAAGATGGAATTGATCGGAGGATTGGAGGGTTGAGTTTGTCGGAGGGCTGCTGCCCCTGGCGCTTGCGCCCCTACGGCAACGTCACATCGATTCCTCCAGCAAGGGCCTACAAAATGGCCGCCGGCATTTCGAACCATTCCTTCCTTCTCCGTTGTATCTACGTAGGGTAGGTACGTAGGTAGGTAGGTAGGTAGTAGGTAGATAGGCCAGGTTTCCTCCTATATGAGGAGAGGGCAGAGAGAGTCTATCTAGGTCTCTTTGTCTGAGATGTATGCGCGAGTACGATGGAACTCATGGAGGGAGGAGCGGGTGGTGGATGAAGAAGCGGAGGTGGAGGTAGAGGTGGAGATGGAGATGGAGATGGAAATGGAGATGGAGGTGGAGGTTAAGGAAAGACGGGAGCTTAAGGGGTATGAGAAAATCGATTCACCTTAGGAAACCACCTCGCGGAGCACCCAGGTTCCAAACGCGGAAGGAATTCAATTATTTACAGTGGCAGAAGGAGTTCGCAGCGGGTCTAGCTGCATCGAAATCGAAGGTGTGGCTTCATTCCGTTTATCAAATCGACAAATTTTCACGATTTTACAAAATAAAAATAATATCACTATCCCACGATCACAAAGTATTATCCTAAATTCAACGAAAATCTTCATTCTTCATCTACAACCTTATTTTATTCAGGTATATAAAGAAGAGCAACAAATATTTGACTATAGAATTCCGTCTGAGTATTAAACCGCCTATTTACCTCACCGTCCAAATTTTAAGTGCGATGGTTTGTTCCAGACAATAAATAACAATAAACAAAGCTGTAAACAAAGTCCGCAGATGATATAACGCGAGGTACATCGCTGTATATCAGGAATGGCTGACCTCCAGCCTCTATACTAGCAGGTCGTAAAGTATTTGCTGAAAGCTTGAATAGCGGCAAAATGATAGCCGGACTTTAATTTCATCGGAGAAGTTAGATAAGTACTAAACGATATGCGACGAACACTTTGATGTAATTAATATGAATATTTTCGAAAATTTTCAGCCGAAAAGTGAATCAATTTTCATCACAAAATATTCGTATGGAGTTGAAATTGAACGATTTAAATTTCGTTCTATAAAAATGATTTAAAAATCTAAGTGAAACTATTAATAAGTTTCATCACTCTGGCAAGTTTTACCGGATTGAGGCATTTAGGACAGAATAATAACTATCCGAATCAAAGAATGATGATGATCTTATGCACACTTTAATATAATCATGGGCATTATTATTTAAGTGAATGATCTGTACTGTATAAGGATTGGAAAAGTGAGATGTTTCATTTTTGAACGATCGTATATACACCTAAATGACTATAATGGATGTAACCCCTCTGGTTTTCGTTTAATACTGATCAACCCGGGCTAAACTGTGGCCATATCAAATACAGGACTTCATTCTACAGTGACCATGAAATGACGGTTCAATATGCACGCTGTCCCCTTCTCCCCTAGAGCAATACGCTGTAACCCTTCTTTTTTACTCTCTTGTTTTGCCCCGTATCATTTCATCTCTTTCTACTCCACTACAACAAAACGGACAGCAGGGTAGGTACATACGTACATACATACGTATTGCCGCGACGCGACTGTGAGAACAAGCAGATGTACCGAGAAATGCCCACCTATGGTATACACGTATGCATACGTATGTCATACACAAGGCTATAGGTATATTCAACCAGAATCTGTTCACTAAATGCTCGGGGCTCAACTGAATAGGAAAATACTTGATTAGTTGACCCTCCAGCGTAAGCTACTAATATATAAAAGTATTGTCAAAAAATATGAGATAATGACGAAAAAATGAAGTTCAGAATATTAAAATTAGGTTAGATCGAAATGCGGATGGCTCGATACTCGGCAGATCCAAATCCAAAATTTAATGGAGGAATCTTTAGTTTTAAGAATTTTGAATCTCTGGTGTTCTTCGATTGAAAATTCTTGAAATCGACTATCCAGACTTTCGGGAAAATACTTTCTCCAAAAACTGTGAATCGCTAATATATTAAAATTCGTAATTGTGAACGTTCTGTACTTATAAAAATCGGAACTTTAACCCTGCCTCGAAAGAAATGTTTTTTTCTGACTCTTAATTCAGTCTTGTAAAAATTCCTACGCTCACAGAATAACTCCCGGCACCGATCATTGAGCGACGATTGTCGAATGGTGTGAGGGCAGGTGGTGAACGATGTGATCTATAGGTACCTCATATGCCTTTAGATCTTTCGATCGTTCCACGTCGTGGGCAACTATGGGTTGCTCAAAAGATCTGGCCGCAAGTCGAACGGATTAGAATCGCTCTTCTCGCTCTTCGGTACAGGGAAAGGGGGTGAAAAAGGGAAGGAGGTGTCCCCGGGCTATGTTCGCGGCAGCACCATCTGTTTTCGGGTAAACAGACGCGATCCCGGTTCTATCCCAGTTCCATTCCCGTTCTCGCCTCGGGACAAAATTTCATTTAGCGGAATAGAGCGTAAACACTTCAAGACGCAAAAGTGCACGACTTAAACGGCACGCTTTACCCAAAATTCAATAGGTATTACAAAATAATATTAGAAAATATTACAAAGGTTAACCCGAGTTGATTTTTGGATCAGTGTAAAAAAAAAAAAAAAAAAAAAATATTAAAAACACAAGCCAATAATTTTATTTTTTTCTTTATGAATAGAATACACAATTTTTTTACACGGTTTGTCCGAAAGTAAATCCTAGCTATAACAAATGAATTTTGCAATTTTTTTTCCACCCAAATTAACAAATAACCAAATAAATTTATTTATTTTCACCTACTACTTTGTTAATTACTTTAGTTTGTTTAATAATTAATTAATTATTGTTTTCTCTTCATTTTTTGGTCTCTCGCCTCGCAATAAATTGTGGAAAATGATTTCAATTATTTGAATAAAATCTCAGTTTCTGTTAGTATGTTTTTTTATTTTTTTATTTTTTTTTTCCTACTTTTTGAAACATGAAATGATATATATTCCGAAACGAATATGTACGATTATTATGTATATTGATTCATAGCCAACGGGGGCGGAAAGAGAGGAAAGGGGAGAGGGCGAGGCGGTTGGTATCTGATTTTACGAAGCCGGTGGGATGTTAACCGTAAATCGTATGTAGATTCTCGAGAGATTCGCTTTGCGACAGAATGATGAAAATCGACGAACGAAAGAAGAAATAAAATAAAATTCACGCCTATACTTTTACAGTCAGAATAGTTTGAAACCGAACACGTTACCACTGTTAGATATACCTGCATCACAGATCCTCAAATGAAACAGCAAAGTATCGATTATGTAGCAATTTAATAAGATTCTAAATAAATGACCAAAAAATAGTGTGAATAAATTTTTGCGAAAACTAACCCAGTGCTGAAATTATACCATAGGGGAAATCCTACGTTTAAAGATCGAAATTGTTCACGGCATTACATGTTTCGAGTTAAACTGACAATATTGGCTTCTTTACTCGTTCGAAATAGCCCATGCTCTAATATCTCTGTCTCTTTTTACATCTTTATCTCTTTCTCTCAGACTTCGCGTAAGATTGATGTGGTCGATGTCAGCGTGATAATTGAATGAGTGCCGTTCGTGTGTCGGCAAGCCGCCCCTGTCCTCGAGAAGACAGTTCAGGGCGCCTTTACAGTTGCCGACGCCCGGATGGAACATAGGCTATTTCGATTAATTACAACCTCGGCACACCTGGGACGGAAGAAATCTGCGGTAGACGGACAGGAACCACTCTCTACCCATTATTGTCTTACCTTAATTAACTGTTAGAATAATCGAGGAGAAGAATCATTACCGGGAAAACAGATTTCGCACCCTTATTATTCCATATATATAAATTAAAATTTGCCAATTTTTACTTATAGGTAATTATTTTTTTTTTATTCATTTTTCGTAACTCTTATAAATGTACAAAGATTTCTGCAGCAAGTCGAGTCACGGTATGAGTTTTATCGTTAAATTCTCATCTCTCTTGGGACTCTTAAAAGATGAAGTTGGAGCTTTTAGTACGCGTTGAAAGACCGTGCACACCTCTTTGACGTGTCCACCTAGTGACCTAGTATCTGGTATAACCCGAGCTATTTTCAGGTACGCTTTGATGTTTCAGGTGAATATATTTTTTTGTTTTTTTTTTCGTTAAAAGAATGTCAAAGCTCCGTTTACATCTCGACAAGACATTAACCTCGGAGTGTCTGCAGTTTCCCCAAACATATCAATCCCAAAAGGAATAAATTAGTCCTTAAAACAGCAACTAAGGGATTAAAAAATATTGAAATCTTCTGAAATTTATCTATTTAGGAATTTCTTTAAAAATAATTCTCCCAAACGGGTGATAAACGAATAACTATATTGTCAGCTCGTCCCTAATCAATCAATCAATCAATCAATCAATCAATCAATAATCAATTGGTAATCAATCGGGAAACGGTAAATGAGTTTGGGTATCAGTTAAAGAGACAAGCAGTAGAGAGTGTGGGAATCTCACGTGCGCGATGTAGGTAGGAATGCTTGGAATGAAACAGCGCTGGCTCGATGGGGCACGCGAGGGATAACCACCCATTAAGGGGAACCCTAATCTCTAATTATTTAATAAAAATATGTTTACGACGTGGCGCTCCGTACGCCCTCGACGCGGTACCTTTTTCTTTTATTTCTTTGGCTCGATCTTTTTCTTGCTTTCGAGCCGGCCCGCGTGCGGCGAGTGAGTTTAACGGGTCAAAGGTTACCCGTACGGGTTCGTCTGACCATCGGACCGGGCCTACTAATACAGTCGTGCGCGCGGTGCATTCCTTTTTAAGGGTCTTTAAGCGATATGCTTAGAGAATTGAACGCAGTATTTGCTACAAGCGGACTCACCCAAATGTCACATATTTGAAAAAAATCATAAAAAAAGAATTTATTTTATCAAAAAAAAAAAAAATTATATTCGGTCATCTTTCAACGTATTTTCAATAAATTTCTATACATTTTGTCATTAAAAAAGCTTTTTTTTCCCCACTTCATTACGTGGTTCCTTAATTTTGAACGACAGGAATCGATCGTGTCAAGAGTGAGATTCCGTCAAGCCAACCCTAAGAAACTCCTTCGTATCTCCAAATACTAGTACGAAGATGCTTCTCTTCGGGTGTTGACTGAATTGACCAGCGGCGGTCCGCAATATCTACTAGCTGGCTACCTTTGTCCGTATATCTGTTTGCGTTCGGGGATTCCCGCGCGAGAATTCACCCCAAACAATTTATCGAATAGGAAGTATATATACAGAGTGTCTAGTTAAAACAAACCTGAGTTTTAATATCGGTTTTGAAAAGAATGTCTAAATCAGCTTGAAGTTGAAACCGAATTTTTCAACGTTTTTTGAAAATAGATTAATAAATTCTAGTAGCTATATACATGATGCATATTTTTTCCCACGTTCCTGGCGGGGGATTCGATAGATTCGAGTCAGCTGTGACTTTTGACAGAAGTATAACGTATACCTCTACCTTCCGAATCCTAAAGCAACACCGTTTCGCGGTAGTAAGGATGTCGAAGACCCGGTCAAACGGCGAATAGTCTTATACGGGTAAGGCGAAACAACCACCGCCAAAAGAGCGAAGGTAAGCTACGCAGACGCAACGGTTCACGTCTACCTGGCAAAACCATTGATTACCGAAACGCTTCCCACACTATCTGCGGGGCCCCGAATAGTTCCGAGTTGAAAACGCAAGAGCGCAACAACCCAACCTCCGAAAAGGTATATAAGTATAAAAGTATAACCTCCCAACCGGCATCGAAGACCCAAAAGACCAGAGCGAGATATAACCGTGAAACTCAGGAACGAAGAGGACCACTGTAATTTCCATTAGTGACTTCGTAATCACTCTCAGCAAACCAGCTAATACAGAATTATTTGAACAATTTTAGACACGCATAAAACGAACAGGAATCTTCATTCCGACTGGACTGAACTGGACTGGACTCCAAGTTCTTTAAGCTAACTGACATCAGTTCAACGACTAACCCTGCGAATTGATGTCCGATACATAATAATAAGGAGAATAAGAAATGAATTGGTTTCGATCAAGACGGATGACGAAGAAGATGAAAGAGTACTAAATTCTATTTTACTTATTTATCGATGTAATTGATAATTAAGCTGAAAGACAACTTGTTGAGGAAGTCTGAGTCGTTGCGTTGGGCAGGACTCACTCACCTCTTAAAGAATCCAAAGGAATCTCTGAAACAAGGAGGCGCCAGGGCGTTCTGTCGGGGTCAACTAACCTTTTCATTAGCTAACCCCGGCCCTATAAAACCCTAAACATTGACGCAAGCAAGAGTAAGGATCCCTTACAAGTCCGAACCTACAAAGTATATAATTATTGGTGTTTCAGGGTAGGGGACGCGGGTAGGCTTGTAATTTTAGTGGCGCCATGGAACAGTTACACTCCAGACTATATGAAGAGACACGAAAATGGGTATCAACACCCTATACCCTGACACTTAGAGCATACCGAAACTCTCGATTAATTTCCCGACGAAAACAAATCAGGTGTAAGGTATACATTTCAAAGATAGTCCTGCAGAACAAATTGCAAATTACATTAATAATTTCAGCAACGTTCGAAGCACATGAGATATCAAACATGATGTGAAATGTTATGACTACGGTTTATGGAAGCAGGGGAAAACCTGGGGACGAAACGAGACAAAATAGATTATCCATTGAAACCACGAAACACCGTCTGTCCGTAGTGATGCGGTACATTCGAATCGGAATCCAATTTCAGGTGAATATTTGAATCACCCTGCATTTGGGTGTCTCGTATTATTAATTAGCGTTTCTTTTCGACATTCGACGATGTACGTATAGTTTATACGTTTTAATTCAAGAAGGCTTATCAAGGATCAACGATGAAAGTTTACCCCCTGCACATTTCTTTAAAATTTTCTCTTCCCTTGGAAAACTTTTGCCAAAAAAAAAAATTGAAGGGGGTTTTCTTATAAAAAGTTTAACCAACTTACGAAAGTATATGGGGGAGGCGGACGACTCTCATTTAAGTATAAGATGAGGGGCGCACAACCTTGGTGAAATGGTCGAAAACACCGGGCCTTTTGCACTCGAGCCCTAAGGACATGCAACCTGCGTGGTTCTTGCTCTTATACTGAAACCAAGCCGCATGGACTGGTGGACGAACTAACCAAACCGACGGACAGACAGACGTACGGGGAATGTGTGCGTGGGCAGGACTTTGGCTTACATGCTGTACCGAACCCTCGGGTATTATAATACTTGAAGTGGCTTCGCAACTTACCTCTGTAGGAGCCATATTGCTCAAGGCTCGCAAAACTTTTCTCTCTTTCTCTATCCCAGCTATCATTCCTCTAACTTTATTCTCAATTATTCGACGTTACTACAGATCCAAAAATCTCCGGGCGTCACTCCGTCTGATCCATGTAGCTAATAAAATTTCATGAATTTTGTAGAAACTTAGCCTCCTAAATGTCTGGTGCATCAATCTGACCATCCGGAGTGGCAATTCGGTGTCATAATTTACCTGTAAATTTTTCCTTATTTTATTCATTTTTTTTTTTTTTTTTGTTTATTTCTTTTTTTTTTCCCCTAAACTTTCTACGCTCGGCGAAGTTGATTTATCGACGCTGAGAGATTTATACGCCGTTCGACAGGGGAGGGAGGTAATGCCCAACGAAAGAGTAAAGTGGAAGATTAGAGGCGATTATCGTGGATCAGGTGCGCATCGAACGGCCCGTCACGGCCGTAACTCACCAGGTTCGACGCGTGGGTGGTTCTGGCCCAAAAAACTGCAACAGCTTTAAATTCCACGTTTTTATGGTCGGCGGTTAGCGCCGGAAATACAACAAATCATATCGATGCTTGCTGTCCTCGCAAATTAATGCATCTACTGTAGGTACCTGATAACAAAGCCTTTGATTGTCCTGCTTTTGGAATTATAGGGGTTAGTAAAATTAGGGCAAAGGAGCATTTTGTTTTTTTTTTTTTTAGAAAAAAATTTTTGTACGATTGTGTTGACTCGTTGAATGCGATTAATAAAGTCTAATTGATAATACTTCCGAATTACATCCATCAAGTATAGTAGCGGTGTACGAATACCTCCGAAAATGATCCTTCTCAAAGGAGGTACAGCATTCCGCAACTTTCGGAGACTATCATTTCGAGGATTAGCATAATGACAGGGATTCATATACTTTGTGTTTTGTATCCGTTCGGTTCGAGACCGATTCGACGGTTGGTAGCAAACGCACAGATCGAAATAATGAATAGGATAGTTTCTGGTATTCAAAGATTATACGCATCCCAACGGCAAATTATAGATTTGTGGTTTTGGTGCTTGGTTGTACCAAGAACTTGTGGGCGGGTTGCCATACCGGCATTATACGACCGTCGGTAAATGCGTGCCTCCATTTCATATATATATATATATATATATATATATATATATATATATATATATATCTACCTTTTTATCTCGCTTATATATGTGATACGACCGATTAGATAAACGTACTTTGAATAATTATAACCACCAAAATTTTAAACCCCATATACGATATAAATATAAGTGCAGGTATCAGAGTGAACATAGATTTTTTGTTTTTCACGATTAACCACTCTTTGCAAAAAAAAAAATAAATAAATAAAAAACTCTTGCCATTATATACGCGAGGGCATCTCATCTTACTGCCAATTTTGTTTGAAATTTTTTGTCAATTAATTTCAGACAAAAGAAAAGAAGAGAAGAGAAGTAAAAAAAGAAAGAAAAAAAAGAAGAAGAACGATAAGCTTTAGTTAACGACAGAGTATGTCCAAGATTGCCGCTTTACGCCCGGTTGTTTCATCCAGCAACTTAAGAGGAGATGAACTGCGTCAGGGATGAAAAAATGAAGAGTGCGAAGCACAGAGATCGGGCCTTTGTGGGGGGGGGTGAGGGGGGAATCACAAAGTAGAGGTGGAAATGACAAAATGAGCCAACGAAACAGACACTAACGTTCAGATCTGAGAAAATGAGTGTTTATAGCGGTTATGCACCAATTATTATCAAATAAAGAGTCGTTTATAAAGCTTATGTTGGTAAATGACACACATTTTTACAACCTCTAATTCCAGAGCCGCGCTCGTCTCCGAATCAGAAAAATAATTCCTCGACTAGTTTTTACTCGATCTTTCTTACGCGGACAAAGCGAATCTCTTACATTATGTACACTTTATATATATACATATATAGGTATATATACATACATATTACATATACCTACCTATATATATATATATATATATACGTCTTGTTTCCACGCGGTAAAGTAAAAATAATTCAAGGTCCACGGCAAGTTCTTCTGCGGGTCTAATTTCACCTTTAATTCTTAACCAACCTCGTCTTCGAGAAAATCAGCTCTCTGATCTTAGTCCGGCCTGACAGCCAAAGACGAGGGTGGAACTATTAGGAAATTATCGACGAAATCGAATTGGGGAATTATCTGCACGAGATATGGGACATTATTTCCTTGAATGGCGTCTAGAACCTATTTTTGTTTTTTTCTTCTTCGTATGTTTTTTATTTTATTTTTTTATAATAGTTCCGAGAGAAACGGGACTTTCTTTGAAATTATACCAAAATCAAACTGTTATTTCAGATCCATCCATTCTATACATATATTTACGGGACAAACAATTAGGATCTATTATCGCGATCATAGATCGACGAAAAATTTTACCTCTAACAAAAATAAAGTAAAAAAACAAAAAAAAAACAATCGCTTCAATATAATACTTACCGCAGGAGAAGGATAACGATTGCCATATATGTCGTCGTTAGACGTTCAACTTATTCACTCATCATCGTATATCGTTACTCACTTGAGCCTGATGATTCAACGGTAAGAATTACGACCAAAGTTGAACAATTTCTGTCAGTCAAAACGAGCCTCAAGCCTCATTTTCGATGTAAAAATCGTTCGACAGTTTCTCAACTTTATAGTATGTATATGTATACATACCTTATGTACTGCCCGCGTGTCTATGCAAACCGGGTGCAGGTGTAAAACATATTGATGTATCGTGTCGGATATATGTATATATAGGTCTCATACACCAAGTTTGTTAATAACTCAATTAGGTATGTACTTCACTTCCGTATATTAAAATGTGCGCTGAACATGATCCTAATTATATGTAATAACTGTACGAGGACGTATTGTATGTGAGTATAATATGTACAACGTACAAGAGTAAATAAAAAAACGGTTTGATCTTCGACTGGTTCGAGCGGTAGCACAGCCATTTTTGAATATGAAAACTTGTAATTCGATTGAACACGGTTTCTTAGTTGAAAGTAAACGAGGCATAGGTAAAAGCCTTGAAAAAAATTCTTCATCCATTGATATCACGGTCTTTCTACCGATCTATGCCAATTTTTTCTGAATTAACAACTATAACAAGAAATGAAGCACAACGGTAAATGACGGGGTCCGAAAGGTCGAACCTGAGGATTCATTTGAGACGATTTCGAATTTTCAAAAACATTATGAGTTTAGGATGTTGAATTTCGGAGAGATCGTAATACATTCAGCTCAAAACTCAGAAAGTTTGAAACTCCGAAAGTCCAAGAATCCGAAAATTTAATGAGAAGGTGAATTTCAAGTTTCGAACTTTCGGTCTTTTGGATCTGTACCTTTCGAAGTTTTCAACCTTCGATGTTTGCTAAATTGAAGTTTTCAAAATCGACTTTGCAGACCTCTAGTGAAATACCATTCCCAAAATCTGTGAATCGATATTAAAGGGACCAGTACAGTTTGGATTGGAAAATTCGGAGTACTTCAAAACTCCATGGTTTGTCAACCAAAGTTTATTTCACATCAAAAAAAATAAATTTTCTTTGAAAAACTTTGTCATAAGGTTTCAGGCACATCGTTGATTCAATTCAACCTCTCAAGGTCTTGCTTTCTTTGGACAGCAATTCTACATCTTATGAACGTAGAGATCGGTAAAGAAAAAATCATGTTAAAAGTTACGTCCGATTATCAAAAATTTTTCAAAATTTAAGCCACTAATTTGCAACCAATATAGCCAATACGATATTATTAAAAAAAAATCCCTCGTTCACGTGATGAGGATTTCTTTTCGGAACAAAATGAGCCCCCAACGACCCTAATCGGACTAACTATGTGCCTAAAACTTTCCGACAAAGGTTTTCAAAGAAGAATATTTGTTTGATGTGAAAACTTTGAATGACAAATAAATGTATCTTGGAGTACTCCGAATTTCCCAAATCAGGTTATACTGGTCCCTTCAAGATTCTGAATTTGGACCGTTTGAAAATGTTTAAATTCGGAATTTTAACCTGGCCCATAAGTGACGTTAGTGATAAAGGCACCGATCTCGTGTATGCAGTATGGGTACTTACCTCTTCGGAAAGGGAAACAAAACATTTAGAATAAGAAAAGTAAAACCACAAAGACGAAGACGAAGACGAAGAGAAACGCCAACGAAAAGAGGCGGTAGGTAGAATGAAGGTGAACTATGTGGCCGGTCAAGAAGAGATCCACTAACACAATCGTTCCTAGCATCGTCTGAACACTTACATAAAGATAAACCCACACATGAATCAAGCGATCTGGTAAGGGCGCGCACCTTGGTAGGTATATACATGTGCATATACTACGCGAGTTATAAGTACATAGGTACTAACTCGGCCGTAAGCACAAGAGGCCAGGGCCCAGGCAAAGTCCCGTGGCCGTTACGGAGTGCCGCGGAGGGGCGTAGGAGCGTAAGAGGGGCCTGACACGCGATGCTTCTGCCCCAGGGGTGTAATCTCGTGGCGGGTTTTGCGGGGGCGGAGGTGGAGGTGGAGGTAGAGGTAGAGGTAGAGGCAGAGGTAGAGGTAGAGGTGAAGGTGGGGTTGGCCCTAGCCAGGGGCCCCCTCAACCTCAACCTGCGAGCAGGAGGCTGCAGCATTCCCCCTGCGCCCTTGGACCCCGATTTTTCCCCCCATTCACCTCCCCCGAACCCCCGCGCCTTGTCGTTCGAGAAGAATCGAGCCCCCCCACAATGCCACGGGGCACTGTGATTACGCGGTGAGTATAGAGCCGACAAAACGAGATGGTCGACCGGTGGTGGATATATTATCTATACACACACACGTATATGGATATTATATACCGTATATAGTATAGATGGATGTTTCTCCATGTCTGCAACGGCTACAGCATTGTAGGTTAGGTTAACTCCCCCGCTTCGACGGGTAGTCCTTACCTTGAGATACGCGTTCCTTCAAAAAGGATATTATTTTCTTGAAAATAATTAGAAATATATAGAGCCATGGATATACGTTAATCATTCAAGATATATTACTGACATTTGACATTATCTACTGACCATTTACGTTTCCAGGAACCTATATATGCCACGTACGGTCTAGTCTCAACCGATGACAGGCACGATGTTTTTTACTACAATTATTGACAAATTTACTTCACGATCGAGGAAATTTGAACCTGAATTTCAATTTTTTATTTCGCAATTTGAGAATTGGATAGAAAAATTTTATTACCATTTAGAAATTACCACATTCCAAAGTAATTGCAACAAGAACACTAAATCGTACATATAAATTTTTATCCTCCTACTTTTATCTTAATTTTTAATTTTTTAATTTTTCCTTTTTTTACTGTACCAAACGGTGAATCTACTAAACGATTAGCAACTAACGTGTTCAATTGACCTTTTTGCGATAATTCATTTTTAATCGCGATAAAAAATTGTTCTTTCCTAAACAGAAGAAACAAAATACAAAAATTATGAGATCCTTCCATATATTGAGGGTATAAGGATGTCGCTTGCGAGTTTGAAAATAACGCGTTTGGTGCATGGATCGTATCCTAACCGCAATGTAGGTATATACGTATACGTGCGGGTCCAAGAATATGTAAATGAGGAGAGGAGAGATCGCCTCAGTTCAATAGACCTTCGACCTAAGGTCCGGATAATTTGTTTACAGGCAACACACGCGGCTTCTCGATCTTCGGTTCTTGAGCTATGCTCGGGGATGCCGCGGGGAAGACTTACCGTCTTCGTATTGGCCTCAGCCATAGCTACAGCCTCTTACAGTCTTAGCTCCGAGACTTAACACTAGCGCGTTCCTCCGACAAGGTAAAAAAATCTCCGACACGATTTACATACGATTATCAACCGAACTGGCGGCACGCACACCCACGCCGTTGATGCAGAGAAACAGAGAGAGAAAGAGAGAACGAGACAGAGAAAGAGAAAGAAAAGGAGAAAGAGATGGAGAAAGAGAAAGAGAGAGAGATATATATATATATATAAAAGAAGAGAAAAAGATGAGAAAAAGAGAGACCGAGAGACAGACAGACAGAGAGAAAGGGCACGCGGCCGATCCGGGTACTGGGCCTCACGAGTCCTGCGGCTGTCGGGATGTCGATGAGCAGCAGCAGTCGGCGTGGGCCGCTCAGTAGGACGCCGGCACCCTGAAGAAGCCCGCACCCTTGAGGCGACCGAGAGAAAACAATGCCTACCACCTCTGCACGGTCCTCAAGATAACCCGATGCAACTTCTCCAAATGTCTTTATGGAGAAAATTTCACGGATATATAAGATTCGGTCTAATAATTAAACCTATAAAAATTAAAATTGTCCTTCCTTATTTATTTTTCGTCATTTTTCATCGCGCTGAAGTCGCTGGATCGTTTCCGATCGATGAGATTTTTTTCATCTTCCAATTTCTTGGTTTTTTTTTCTTCTTCTTTTTTTTTCTTTTCTTTTACGTGTGTCTAGATTATTACCCTTTCATCCCTTTACGACAGAGGGTGGAGGGATTCTTTTGGGTCACGACACTTTCCGATGACAAAGTAGGTGATAAAATGAAAGAACGCTGAGACAGGTCTCCCGGGTAGTAAACCCAATGAAAAAAACTTCTCACATACATATATGAACACGAAAATCTATCTTTTGGCTACTTTTATTCTCTTGTGCTTATTATTGATCTGTCAAAGACGTCTCACGTCACTCAGACTGTTTCTACTTATTTTTCTCTTTTTATTTCTTAGTACTTGAGACTTTAAGTATATAATAGTCAATCGATCGTTGGAAGTGAAGAACACGAATTGCGCATGTATAATTTCCGTTGCAAGAATGTAACGAAGGAGTGATTATAGGGGTGTGATTCTACGCCTATTTTAACCCTTAGCAAATTATACCAAAGGTTGGAAATCTAAGAGTAAACGTGAACGCCATGTATGCGCCGGCGCCATCTTGTAATTAGAGGATCAAGGAGGCATCGGCTTAATGAGCCTGAGGGTAGACGAGTAGATCGTTTCCTCCCCCACCCCCACGGCGAGTAAAAGCAAAGCGCGTGAGATATAAAAAGAAAATAATGAGTTGAACAAAATCGAAAGAAAAAGAACAATAATAATAATAATAATAATAATAAAAATTTAAAAAAAAAAAAAAATTAACAAAGGAAGAAATCAAACCAAAAGAACAAAGAATAACTACGCGACCTAAGAACGAAATGTAGTTTCACGTTGTAAGAAATAGCCGACCACCGAGTGCCGCATCGGGGTGTGTGCTTCGAACAAGACAACCTACAAAACTGCTCCTATATACGCGGTATTAAGACAGGCTACAGCCAAGGATGGGGGATTCAATCGCAATAAAAGCATCAGGCCCGCGTAATCGCGGTGAGAAAGAGAGGGTCCTGAAGACCTGGTAGGTCGAGCCACGGCACGAGTTGCGTATCGGGCATCCGCGACGGGCGTGGCCACGTTCCAGGCGATGCCGTCCGTTTTCAAGAGGCTTCCTTCCAATCTGACGTTAACATATACGGATCCATTTATGACCACGTTGATAATAATAAGAAGAAACCAGCAATAAGAAAGACCAAAATTAACATCGAAATTTTAACTAATATTTGCAACAATTGATCATCTTGGTATCGCATATATCTTTTTCATATTCTCTTCTTCATTCCTAATGTTAACTAATTTTTTTCCTTACTTTCTTATTTTTTTTTTTTTTTACCCTCTAAAGCTTGAAACAGGAATGTTTCAGTGCACGAGATTGCGGGTGGTTTTTGCGGCTATCTGAAGGGTCGGTAAAATTTTTTAACATTTTAGTATCTTTAGAGAAGTTATACAGGCCGGATAGTCAGCCGTACCGTTGAACTGCCGCGGTGGTAGAAGAACCGCTCTCGAACAGTACCTTCTCGTGAATCAGATATATCTGCAGCACAATATATTACACAAGACGTTCGGCTGCTTGGGGCCCCCGGGACATGCGGGTGTATAATCTTTGCCGGTCGAGCGGAGTCAAGAGTTTGGGCCCAATTACAGGGCCAGTACCACCGAACGCCTCCATCCTTCGAAACTTTCAAACATTGAGATCGCCGTATGTATAGTATACATAGAACCCCGCTCAACCCATCCTTCATAAAGACCAAGGAGCAAGGAGTACAAGGTCAAACTCATCTCGGGAAGAGGGGGAAAATATCGCCAGAAATTAAACGAGCTTAAATATTAAACAGAATTGTCTATTTTAATATGGACTCCGATGTGATGAACTGAATCAATAACTTGGAACTAAATTCGGTAGATATTTAAGTACGATGCGATATTTACGATTAACGGAAAAACAGGCTGGTAGGTAGACGTATGTGATATTCGAGAGGGAAATGGCGGCGATATCACATGGCCGAAACGTGATTTAGGAACATCAACTACATCTTCATGTACTCCGTTCCAGTAACCCAAACATCCCCTATTTTGGTTGCCCAAGGGTTAATTGGCCGAACCACGTATGCACTTGGAGGCTACACTATGCCAGAGACTAACTACCTTCGACCATCGCTTTGGGCTAGACTGCAGACACGTAGCTAAGCGGACAGTAGGATATGTACATGGGATTTCAATAGTCTCCAATAGATTTTTATGTGAAGTGAAAGAAAGGGTGTGAAAATAATGCTCGAAATTCATTAGTTTCACCATAGTCGATACGAGTCTGTATCCTTTGTACATGGAAAAGCACTGGAATTAAATTTGGATGACATCAAATGTTCGGGTCGAAGTTCCGATTGGTAAGATTTCTGAATTTTACCGCGGATCATACGCAGTTTTTATAGTCAATTTCAAAAACTCCAAATCGGAAACCATCAGAGATTCAAAATACAAAAAACTTAAGATTCGAAAGGCGAAGACTTAGGAACATGAAATTCATACACAGAGCGTCGTGCCCCTCCTGGATTCTCGGAGTTTTGGACTTTCTGAGTTTCGAACATTCCGATCTCTCCGAACTTTAACATGTCCGAGGACTCGAAATCGTTTGAAATGAATTCGTAATTTTTACCGATCGGAACTTATAAAATTCGAAGCTTAAACCCTGCCCCATGAAATCCTACTTCAATACTTTTTCCATATTATCATTAATACCTAAACCGAAATTCAATAGCGTCTGACAATCTTCATGTATGTAAAACTGATTGTCAGAATTACCTGTCTGTAGTTAAACCCTGAATTCTGTAAAATATCCGAACCTAAGGGAATCCAGACCATTTATGACCTGCGGGTAAATTGGTGATCAACATGACAGTCTAGTCGATACACTTGCATGTGACAGAGTCATGCAGACATTAATTGTACAGGATCATAGCCAACGGCTAAAACAGTACGCGATATGTTGTTACTTGAGTAATTATAACGTGATATACTCGTGGAAGATATAGCAATTGAAAAAGATCCCTTTGCATGTTGAAAAAGAACGAAAATATCTACGTATAGGCATATATGTATGTATCATGTACACCAAATGTTACCCCCTAGAGTATAAAACGACTATCTGTTGAACGCGGATCATGCGCTTGCAGGTTACACTGTAGAGTATTGCAGGGAGGTAGTAAGCACGATGTACCATCGCTGAAGGCTAGACTTTATACGTAAGAAGTCTGACCGTGTGCTGCCACTTGAATAATTGACTATACCAATATAAAACACAAACAACAGTGCCCTGGCATCAGGCGGCACCAGATCACGGACCCGTTCCTCCTCCACGTAGATACAGTATACACGATGGTTCGCTCCAGCTCTCTTCTGGTTCTGGTTCTGGTTCTGGTTCAGCTCACGGACCTGCCGTTCGTGGTGGCTATGCATACCTTTACCTTGACTTTGCGAAGTCATCCAACGCTCGTTGCAGTCATACAGTGATTCTCAACTCATTGTCTCATATGGTATCTAATGTGAAAGCACATACTACATCATAAGTTACAAATGCTGATCCGCTGATTGGGTATTACAATTGGAATTCAAATTCGTTGCATGATTTGGATGAATTTTTTTCGGGATTAAATTCGGGTTGACTTATCAGATTTTATATTTCAATGCATGTATACAAGTATATATGTATTTAATTCACTTGCATCAACTCACTATTGAATTAATTTTAAAAAAATATATACATATGTATGCTGACGTCTGTATATTGAGAGATCTCCGAGTATTGTCCGTTTTTATTTATACCGACATGGTGTAGACAGTAAAGCGGTAAAATTTGAGTGCCAATGGGTGGTCGTGCGCGATATGGCTAAGGGCGAGGCAGGTAAGGAAGAACTGGAAGGACTCTTCTTGGGCAGGCGAGGCCAGGACTCCCCGCCACATAATTAGCCAACATCTATCAGCCCGAAGCTCTGTAACCGGGTTCAACTCACCCTCGCATCGATAGTATCGCTACAGGATCGTGAATAAAGGGTGGCTGCAGGACTCGCGACCAACTATTTGTGTGGCTGAAATCTCGTCGGCAGCTTTCATATAACTCTAATTTTTTTTTTTTTTTTTTTGTTTTTGTTTTATCGATTTTTTCATTTCTTTTTTATCACGTTTAGAGAAGCTGCAGCAGCTTGGATCAATGTAAGATCAAAATTTTATCGAAATAAGAGAACTATTTCTCTAAAAACACACGTGTGTAATTAGCATAAGCAGAGAAATTTCATACTTCGGTACGTATCACCAATACGCCATTTATTTATTTTTTTATTTTTTTGTTTTCTTTTATTTAAAGATATCAATTAAATATTTGCATAATATTCCATAAGTAGAGATTCTTTTTAATACCAAAGCCCTAGGGATACCAAACTTGAAATTAATTTGAATAAAATAACGATTTAAAATACTCGATCAGTGAGTCAAACAGTTTCAGCCTTATTTCCGGAAACATGGTTTGCGTAAAGCAACCAAAACCTTTGACTAATCAAAGCTGTAGTAAATCTTTGTATCAGTTTTTTTTTGTTTTTTTTTTTATCATCATTCCATACATTCGCCTAAAATCTGTTATGGCAAAAATTCATGGGAACATGATTGGTCATACAATGGAGAATAATTTTGGGGTTATTGTAAAATGGAAAATGGTTATTCTTCTACAGTCCATCGAGTAAAACGAAGCTGATTGTGATCGGCACGCGACTAATTAAGATCACGATTCATCAAATCATTATCGCATCGTCTCGTCAACGTCAAACGTATTGTACGATTGTAGGAATAACCCATAATGAACGTGTCAATACATAGACATACGTCATTGTTAGAGTAATTGATTTAATTATCTATCATCAATCGCGAACAATGCTGTTGGAGTTTTGGTATAACACGTGAGATCGAAGTTTAGAAATATTTAAAATACTGACAATGTATAACCGAATGGTTGAAAATGATGAGTAAAAAATGTAAATTGTTGACAAAATAAAAAAAATAAAAAAAATAAAAAATTAAAGTGAAAATGTTTATATTGCCAAAGGCATTCGCCTGCACTGATCGACAGACTACTTATATATAGGGGTAAAGCTGTTTGAAATCTGTTAGCATACTTTAGCGAGCTAACAACGCGGACTGGACTGAAGTGGACTGGACTGGACTCAAGACACAGTGGTCAGTGGTCAGTATAGGTCCGCACGCGCGCAGCTGTCTTTAAAAATTCACATCTCATGATTGCATTTAGCTTCAGGACAAAGAATTTTTGGATACCTTGCGCTCTGTACTTATTTTACTGACCGGGTATTACCAGGCAAGAATTGCCAACAAGAAGGAGTTTGCATTGCTCGAGGAACATTCACGAATCAACTAACAATAAGAAAGCTACGAAAAGAACAGCCACCTTTATACCCGGAGGTATATTTCAGAAATTTAAATACTGCTTATTTCGGAACTTAAATCGTTACTTCCACTTAAATCTGTGAAGGTACAAAAATTTTTCTAATTATGTAATTTGGTACTGCAACGTGCAGACAAAGAGCTCTGACGATTCCGCGTAGGTGTCCAAAACTCGGAATTATAATTTGCCACGTTTCATTTAATGTTTAAAGTTTTTTTTCTTTCAATATTTTTCGTCTTTTCTTTTTTTTTTTTTTTTTTAAGGCTGTTATAGATATCGGTTAAATAATCGACGCTAAAAGCACTCGATTTCTCTCATACCAAAGAAAAAATGAAACGAGTGGACGTGCAGGAGCCATGGCCACGTGGCGGCGCGTGCCTTGGACTAAAAAAAAAGACCCTCGCGGCAAACTCTACGCCTGGTTGTTCGTCCGTTCGAGATCAGTTACAGGGCGAATATAATTAACCATCAGTTTTCGGTTTCTCTAGGTGGAAATAATACCCATGTGAGATGAGGGACCTCGAGGATTATGGAAACGGAAAAACCGTAAGAGGCGTTATAATTGAAATACCGAATGGCAGTAGATCAAAAACTTATATTTGATTTTCGATTATTTGACAGAAATAATATTTTCTGATTAATTTTCATGTTGATAAAAATAATTCTTCAATTATGTTTTCTCATTTTCGAAATATCGAACACGGAAGTCAAGAACTTTGGGGCTGCTGTGCGGAAGATAAACTCTTGGGTTAGATTATAGTTGCAGGTTTGACTGAGTTCAATGCAATTACGAGGACCAGCTATGGTGTAAACGTATTATTGATTTAATTAATGCAGTAATTGCAGGGCTAAATCTTCTCGGTCGTTGCTCAAGGCGACGTTGATAGCAGCTTGATTGAAACGTAGCTCGTAAAAATAATCCAATTTGACCTGGCCGGTGATTATAGTGTTAATTGCGGATCGTTTTTACCCCAAAGCTATATTCCGCCCACGAACAGCTGTTATTTTCATCATTATATAGTACAGTGATTATTTATTCGCTAGGTATATCATCCGGACACCTATAAACCCGCCTTTTACTATTGACAACAATTTATACATGCTACTGAATTATTTATTTCATATATCACGTACTCAAGCGTTATAACGATCGTTACGACCGAATCAATTTCTAGACACATTAGTAGACACCAAATTATAATCTAGGTATTTGACAGCGAAGAATAATCACAAGATATGAAAAGAAAAAAACAAAAACACAAGCCGGAAAAACAGTTTTTCGGAGTACTTTTCATCAGAAAGATAAAAAAGGATGTGTTTGTCAAGGGAAGAAAAAGTATAAAAAAGTAATGAAAAACCGAAAAAAAAAAAATCAAAATTGAAAATTTCACATAAAAAAATGCCCTATATATTGACAAACAACAATTTCATACAGTGTGTTTAATCCCAACTCGATCTGGGTACACTTACGATTTCTTCTTGTCATTGGCAAGGATCGCCCTATATATTGACAAACAACAATTTTATACAGTGCATTCATTCTAATTCGATCTGGGGATATTTACAATTTTTTTGGCGTCATTGGCAAGGAATGCCCTATATATATGAAATTCTCAACTCGGAAGAATATATTCTTTCATTTACAAAGGTAATACAGAGAAAAAAGTATAGGTTTGTCAGCAAAACAGCGAAAATTGATTCATTCCCGGTAAAACCGGAAGTTCAAATTAAACGAGACATGGAAATTTTTCATGACCATCATTTGGTTGTAAAGTCCTGTTAATTTCAGATTTTTTCATCGAGCCGTTTCCGAGATCACCGCGCGAGTTCGTCGAACAGGCCGACAGACAGACCGACATCATTCTAAAAACCTGTTTTTCGGATTCTAGAAGGTCGAAAACGTGAAGATTCGTTGAAATTGGCAAATGTCACTTTTCGACCAAAACCAATACTTTTCTTATATCACCGTAGGTGATTAAAAGTAAAAAGGAAACGAAAAACTTCCACGCTCGTCAAAAATCGCGAAAGCTCAAATCTTTCTTCTCTAACAATTCTAATGGGACCAACTATTTCCGAAGTGGTATCGAGAGCTCTTCACTTACTAAACAAAACAGCCTCGCTAGACACGTGCTAAGCTAAAATCATGATACTGTACCACTGTAGACTTTGGTTTTGTTCAGGGTCTCTTATACCAGCCCCAAATTTCGAGTATCACTAGACTCGAGTAGTTCGATACAGTGGAACGAAATAGGCAGAGGGGTCGTGCCTACTACCAGAGGGCGAGAACTGTGGATAAACGAAACAATCTCTATACCATCCCCCTGCTTTGTCTATACTGTAATTAATCACATGAAAAGAGTTTAGAATTCTGACGTAGGTAGGTACACTTTTTCAATAAATAATTAAGATACACGTTGATAATTTTCCGATACTATATAGATACTCGAAAAATCTTTCTTTAAATATCGAACAATTTTTTATTTTCAATTTTTCAAGCAATTTGAAAAAAAAAAGTGGATGTTGTAGGGTACAGATCGCATCGTTCATCTAAACGTTTCGAAATTTGGAAAGAATATTTTAAGATGATGTAATTTCTAATCAAACCAATAATATACAGAGATAATGTCAGTCTTCTGTCGTTGTGAGCACGCAACACACTTTTTTCATTTCAAAGTTTACAGAAAACTGACTTAAAATCAAATATTTTTACATCTATGAATAAAATTCATCTAATTCCATTGGTTTGCTTTAAAATTACATCAATTTAGAATATCCCCTTGAAATTTTAAGAAGTTTTAATGAACGATCATGCGACCAGCTGTACCCCACGAAAACTACTTTTTCTTCATTCCCATCAATCTATGTGACACGAAATCCATAAAATCCTCAATTATTTTGAATTATATCTCAAACTACGAGTAATCAGTTGAGTTAATAGAATATTATTCACAGCAAACCAAATGTTCGGAAAAAAAATAATTTCCGAAGGGTTTGCAACCCCTTAGAACAAAAAAAAAAAAAAATTCATCAAAACTTTCTTTCAAATTTAGTTTTGAATTGAATTAAAAATATTTTTTGTAGATACAGAAGACAATAATGATCATTTAGCGAGTTGTCAAAAATACAATTCGGTATTGAGGATGGTTTGAACTCGCACTTCCGTTTTCCGGAAGCCTCGAGGGGCCGGCACACGCTGTAGGCGCCGACGGCCAAAAATAACCAATAAGCGGCCAATAAAAGCAGAGAGCGTTAAACGTTCGCTGCTCTACTATATCGCCGTCTCCCTCGCTCATGAGTAAAAGAGCTACCGGTTAATTACAGGGCTAACCCTGCACCACGGCCAAGAGCCATGAGCCAAGAGCTAAAAGCCAAGAGGCAAGAGGCGAGAGCCGAAAGCGAAGAGCCGTGAGCCAAAGCCCTAATAGATCCGTCTTCTGAATCGTCTTCCACGTGGAGGCTGCGCCCAACTCCGAGAAATTATATCCCCGGAACAATTAACTTCCGGAAAAAACGAAAAATAAAAAAAAATAAATAAAAAATTGAAAACCAAAAAAAAAAAAAAAAAATAGATTGCACGTGGTTAAAAAGCCCCGTTCAAACTAGCTATATAAGGTATGTGTTTATAATTTTTTCATTCGAACGTTCAGAGGTAAAAAATAAATAAAATTACCTCACGCGATTCTGTTTAGTAGTTCGACACGTATGGTAAGGGGAAAAAAACATTCTTTTTTCCATCCACAGTTTATTCGTTCTCCAAAGTCAAACATATTGAAAATTTTATTTTAATCTGATAAATTTGTTACATCAATGATCGTTACTTTCTGGCTATCGAATCGTGTAAATACACATAACAAAATTTTTAGTAAATATTGAAACTTGTTACAAGCCAATTGTTCGACGCTTTTTGTAATAGAATTTTACAGTATTTAATAAAATTGGACTCACTCTTGTGTTAAATGATATCGTTTTTTTTACATGGATTCATTCTGTTCGAAATTCATGGGTTCAAATAGGTTTAAACCTAAAAAAATACAGAAATCAATATATATTCGATAAAATGCATATAATATTACCACCAAATTCTGCTTCAGAAAAAATTAGATTTTTTAACAAATTTAAAAACATTCAGATAACCGCTTGATAAAAATTTTAAATAAACGATTTTTCGGGCATGAAAATAATTGTTCTGTGACATGATGACAGAATTTCTTTTCCTTTTTCAATCTGCAGTCTCTTATAGTATTTTGACTTCTGGCCAGAGAAATGCGTTGTGCGGGTGTCCGTAGCGGAAGTGACGAGGCCCCTGGAACGCAAGATCGTCGAACGGAGGCTCCAGGAGTCATCCGCACACGACGGGGGTCGTCTCCCGCGGAGTCTCACCTCCGAGGTGTTCTTAGACTACGGAAGCGAGCACCGATCGTTTCTCTGATCGAGAATACTCCGCGAGGGGTTAAGAACAACTTAACCTTTCGCCTTGAACAGAAAATTTACCTCAAATCGGTGTTTCATTTTTATTTTTCGTTTTTTATTTTTTGTTTTTTCATTGAACTTCCGTCTACTCAAGCTCCTACCCATTTCTACTTTAATTAAATGAATTTTGATTTCCTATAATCAAATTTTTGTCTACCTTTAACCATGAAATCTCACATTTTCGCATATAGACTTGCAGATCGGTGAAATACGATAATTGTTATCAAATGATTAACGGTTTTCGCAAGTAGCTAGTTATTCAAAAATTTCGATAAATTAAATCTTTATGTGATCGTGAAGCGAGTATGTACGAAATAATTGGTGAATGAAACTTTAGGAAAAAGCTGCACAGCACAAGCTCGCGGTGTTAATGAATTGATTAAAAAACAAAATGAATCACGTAGTGGTGAAACTCGCCACTAAAAACTCATTAGCCGAAAGATTCTCTGTTTGATTTATCGTGGATTACCGGTCTCCTTATACATATACATATACATATAAAGAGAGAGAAAGAAAGAGAGGATGGAGAGAGAGAGAGAGAAAGAAAAAATTTTTTTTAGAAGAGGACATAAATTTCACTTGTGGCCGGGAAAGGGTTCGAAAACGTATTAAAACTCTGATTTATTTTATAATTAATTTACGTTCCATATCAACGCGTCTACTAAACACCGCTGAGCAGAATTTTCGAATCTTTAATAGTGAATTTGAATTTGTATATTATCCATAGATATACCAATGGTGGTATACATACATGAAGAAACGCGCTGCAACCGACCCCGAAACGATCCTCAAACTCTCTGATCGTTGGCTCTAGGTGACGTAGGTATCAACTCTCAAGATAGTGACCCCGGGAACCCGTAAACGACTTGTTAATTGTATTTTTAGGGGCTTCCTATGAGGATCCCGGGCTCCTAATTTACGAACTGGCCCGTTTGGTTTATAGGGCCTCCAATATACCGCCAGTAACCGACACCATACCTCGTTAAATCAAGAAACCAGAATGCGCTTGCACATGGTATACCTATACATACATTATATACACCCACCGTAACAATTCATATAGGTACTACATTCCGTAGATGTAAGTGGTGTATCGGTATTCGTACAGGTGCTTCAAGTCGTTCCAAAAGATCGATTATTATGTTTTTTCAACTTTTTTTCAGAGCAGAATGTGCGAAATTATTATTTTTTTTTTTTTCTAAATAATCGCAAACTGATGTGATATTCAAATTTATTGTCAATTTTGAAGATTATTTTTATCTTTCAATAGGTTAGATGAAACAAGAATTATATACAATTTGGAAAAAAATTAGGGATAAAGAGAAATTAGATTTTTGCTTGATTTTGGTCGCGTAATTATTATCTCGATTTCGATAATTCGTTCGTTTGAAATTATAAATTATATGACGACGGTTGTATACATAATGAGATAAAATAAATACGAGTAATATATATAACTGGAAGAAAAATCGTCGGATTTTGCAAATATTTTGAAAGCCTTAAAAACGGGTGAGGGTAGAGGTAGGTAGGTATAGAAATAAAATCTTGTTATTTTTGAATGAAATTTATCAAAAAATCACACACGTTTTGCGTAGGACCAGAATTCAGCAATTCCAGAGTATATCTCCCTAGGGAGTGCCCGTGCCCAGAGAGCTCTGGCGAAACCAACTCAAACTCGTCTTTGTTATTCCGAGCAGGTCGTCCGAGGGAAGCGATGCAGAAGTTGAAAAAAAAAAAAAAAAAAAAAAAACGTAAAAATAAAAGAAACTAAAATATATAAAAAAAAAATAAAAATATGTAAGGATGGAAAAAAATACTGAGATAAAAGAGAAAAGGAAAAGAAAGAGTAGAAGTAGAGGAAGAAGAAGAAGAAGAAGAAGATGATGAAGGAGAAGAAGAAGAAGAAGAAGAAGAAGAGGAACGCGGTCGTGGCATCAGCCATATGGACTTATCCGACAACGCAGTCCGAAAATAATAAATCTCTGAGCATCGTGCGGGATTATTAAAAGAGTCCCTAGCTCGTTCCCTCTCGAAGCGAAGGGAACCTCCAACTCCGGTACCCTGTCCGAGACAGGAGACGCGAAGGAGAAACAAAACGCATTACCGTTTCTTAATGAAGCTGAGGGTTACGGACGGACAGTCCAACGAACGAACGAACGAACGAACGAACGAACGAGCAAGCAAGCGAGCAAGCGAAAGAACGACCGTTCAGAACTAATTGGAGGCACAAGATATTAGGAGAATGGGTCCTACGCGCGTCCTCCGCTCTGTAACCGACCTTTCGGCCGAAGATCTCTAAGCCAGAACCCAGAATCCAGAGGTTGGGCCCCGGCGTGACCGCTGACCACCGTGCGGCGAAGTGGGTGTGTAGGGGAGGATCAAATGCGTTAACAGCTAGTTTATAGACTTCGAAAGTTTCTTATAAACGTACTTAACCAAATCGTTGTCCTCCCTTGATCACTCATTCCCGAAGGTACCAATAGTTACAGTTTTTACGTAATTTAAATTTTCCTTGAAATTAATTTTCAAAGCGAAAAATTAGGGACTCGAAAATTATGTATGAAAATTTGTATATAAATAGGTAATCAAAAGTATGTACCTTAATGAACCACAATTTGGAAACACTCTGCACTGATTATCGTTTTAATCTAATTGTGGGCCAATTTCAAACTGTTTACTCTCAATTATTATTCATTGATTCTTTTTCTTTTGTCAGATACAAAAAGAATAATTCTATCCCAGTTTTTTAACATGCCTTCGAGCTTCTATATTCTTTTTTTGGTTTTTTTTTCCTTTCTTTCTTTTTCTTAGGGGGCAGGGTTTCGTGTAATAAACATGTTAACGTCTGATGAAGGGGAATATTTAGTGTTACAACGTCACGCTTATCTAACTATTACATATCATTTTTTGTATTTTGTATATTTAATGTTTTTTTTTTTTTTTTGATTTTATTAAAACCGTGTACGTTTACGTTTAATATTTCCAACGAAAAATCAAGCTTTTAACTAATTTTGAAGCCCCTAAATTACATCTTCTTGGTCAAATATGTAACGCGAAATTTTTTGCAACAAAAAAAAACCTATCATCTACCGTATAACTGGTTGATTCTCGGCTTTGGCCTTTCGGCGAGTCCCGCTTTTAGGGTACAGAAATCATCCCCTGATCCCCAGTTCAACCTACCCTACTCTCACTTTAGTGGTCCTGGTGGTCCGGGGCGGCAAAATCAGGTTAGCCAAATTAACCATGAAATAGACTCTCTCCGCCCCAGTGTCTATCTCGTCAGTACGTTTACTCGCGGACTACCTTTGCTATATACGATGTACTATATACGTCGACCAATATTTATATTCTATGTATTCATCTCCATGTATGTATGTACATGTTATATACTTACAGGTAAAATTATTTTACAAGTTAATTACCTACATCGTACAGATATATTTTTTTTGTTTTTGGAAGAGTATAATTCAATTTTTCGAAATTTGGTCGTCCATAATAATTTGGAGAAAAATTTGTATCAGAATTTTGTTTTTTTTAGAGGTTTGTTTCAATTGATTTCGTTTGATTTCGGTTTATTATTATTTATTCATTTATTTTTATTTTTTTTTCATTTTTAAAAAAAAACAAAGAGAACACAAGCATCATTATTTATAGGGCCGTGATCCCATTGACAAATAGGTGGACCAAAGCCCACCTTTTTCTCATTAGCGGCACTTTGAACTCTCCGCCCCCGTCATGACAAACTAGATTAATTTCCACCGTAAAAGAAGGCCGCCTCCTCAATCGTTTTTTACAAAACTCACTCCTGGCAACTAGATCCTTGCCGTTGAAGGGATTATTGATCAAAATATCCATGTCGGACAACGAGTTTTGATTAAATAGATATTTCGAGTAACTATAATTTCTTCAGTTTTAGTCATATTTTGAAATTCAAAGCTTCAAATTCATTTTATACAATATACGGAAAATTTTGAAATGATTTGTGAATCAATCATGATATTCGACAGTCGAAATTTGAATATATTAAAAAATCGAATCAATGATAACTTCGAGAGCGGATTATTTCGGTTTCAAAATGAAAATAAATGAAAAAAAATAAAAAAATAAAAAAAATTGAATCGGTATAAAAAATATGTAACGGTGGTTTTATAACTCACGTCAAACAGGTAATTAGTCGGTCTTCCCCAGCTGTAATGGACCTGCTAAGGCTGAGGCCGTTAACTTATTTAAATGAACCAGTAACCCACGTCCAACGCGGCAGACACAAGGCAATATAGGAAAACCATTATAAGACATTATTAGGGGGGCCCCTATTTTTTATTTTTATTTTTTATTTTCTATTCTTTTTTAATCTTTCTCTTTTTCCTCTATTTTTTTTTTTTTTCTTCTTCTTCTTCTTTTTTACCTCTTATTATTGTTTCGAACTGGAGGACAGATTAATGTCGGACAAAGAACAGGTGAGCAGGTATAACCTCGGTAGAAGGGTTTGAAATTAATTCGCTGCCATGTACTATATACCTGAATATGTATGTAATATCCCATATAGCAACGAAAATGGAAAAATCATTTGAATTTGTTTTTTTTTTTTTTTTTTTTTTTTTATTTTATTTTATTTTCCAACAAGAAGAAAAAAGAACAAGCTTGCGATTTTGGAGATTGAAGAATTTCGTTCAGGAGAAATAAATTCAAAAAAATTTTTTTTTTAAAGCTGACGATTGACAAACGGTTTAATCTCCTTCCATGTATATGTAACATCTAAAAGGAGAGTTTGTGGTTTACCTGGAAATCGGCTGTGATGATTTTTTAATGCCCATGCTCGACTCCTTGCCTGAGATTATAGTGATCTCAGTTTACGACTAGAGTAAGATTAGCATCTTTTTATAATAAAATTTGTGTATTCGTATCATTATCGAATTATACTACGTGAAAGATTATAATCTATCGAGACTCTTTTGGCTATGAATATACGCCCACGCTAATTTCAAGAGCTTTAATATTTCCTTTTTTGTTGTATCAAACCTTGACTCCTTTTTGGTTTCTCGAAATATTTTTTATTCACTTTTTAACCGTTCAAGTTCTTCATTATCTCATTTAAAAATAAATTTTTTTTTTTTTGGTTTACGTAAATTTTTTTCAAATGCCAACGATAAACGAGCTGCAGTACCAACTACGTTTGTCCGTTTCATGAATTTAAAACCGTTTATTCTTTTAATTTTCTAGTCGAGTAAGCGAATCTTTGAAGGACCCTTGACTATCTGGCAAAGCGTGCACTATCCCGTTACGGCATCTCTCAGTTAGCAATCAAAATTCAAATCACACAATTCACCGCCGCGTTTCAACTCAACAGAAAATCAATAAACGGATGTCCTTTTCGACTATAGTCATATATATATATATATAACGGACGCAAAATGTTACATACTACAAATTTTACCCTCTCATCGTACACCACGTATGTATGTATGTATGTACATACATACCTACCTACCTACGTCCATCTATCTCTACTCCGATTCAACATGGTATACGTTGCAGGTTTACTATAGAAAAATTTTACTAGAATATTTCAAGAATTTTTCTTCAAATTCCTCGACATGGGTAATCATATAACAATCAAGGCATGCGGTCAAACAGGCAGGTGCGCCTTGTATAGGTATATATTCTCTTTGGTATGTTACAGGTATATAAACTGCATGTATATATATATATATATATATATGTATATACCTTGGGCATATCTCAAGCCTGTATTATAATCTAATAGAAATATGTAAAGCAAGTATATTTGCATAATATAATGATAATAACTGCAGCAACGATATTATACATTCGCAAAATTTAAATGGATATTTAATAATCCTTCAACAGTGTCAAGAAAAATATATTTTTTACATTTACAAACGTCTAGAAGTTAGATAAATAATTCCTCAGATGAGAGAAAGTCGATTCAATTTTTGTAATTAATTGACTAAGAATGATCAACCCTGTGATAAATTTAATCAATTATTTATACCGGATAAAATAAAATTGCAAAAAAATTCTTGCAATAATTTAGCCCCAACAAACTTGCAGCTACTGAGTAAAAACCTACTCCTTTAGTACTTTATGCAGAAGAATAATACCTTTGAATTTCTCAAGACGTTGAAAAAATGTGTACAGTATGTAAAGTTACAAAGGCTTGGAGAAACAGTCGACGCAAAGGGAAATGTATATACTATATATACGACATATATTTTGTAAAAATCTCAGTTACGAGTAGCAAATATTAGTCGAACACTAGACTACATACTAATTATTTTTCTTTGTGTCTGCAGAAAAATAGTTCTTCGTATTTGTGTGTGTATATATGCACATACATACCAACCATAAAACGTAGTGTAGGATAGCATAGCATGGTATAGCATAGGATAGGTATTATATAGATGCCTACAAAGTTTTCGTTTAGAGAACAGAGAACAAAAGAGAATATCGCCAGCTCTCGTTCCCTCTCTTTATGGTATATATATATATATACATATATATATATATATATATATACCAGATTCTTAATTACTGAACTGAGAGTAAGATAAAGACAAAAACACAAGCTGACGTCTCGTGAGTGATCAGAGAGTGTAACACGACTGACGTTTGTGGAAAATGAAAAGAAAAACTAAAAAATAAAAAAGAAAAAGAAAAATGGAAAAGGAATAGGAAAAGAAACGAATACATTTTAGAAAAAGGCTTTGGGCCAGCGACTTGACAGACTTTGCAACTTTAATTTTACAAACTTGTCGTATAGATTCATTCTTTGACAAAGAGACAAACCATCCCCTGTACTTCACGGATAAGATTTAACAAATGAGAATTTTCCACGAAGTGGATAAAAATTTTTTCGCTTTCAAACTTGAGGCATTTGTGCCTTATTGGTAATGAGAAATATAGGGGCAATTTGATCCTTATCAAGCAAGGCGTTAGTTACTGCATTCATTCTATACAGAAACCCATTAAACATGAAGTTGTATTCATTTTCGAAGTGAAGAACTGTACATACAACCTGTCGCATTGTCATTATGGGGTAAACAATTGAGGGCACAATGTAAACCGACCCAGTTTGTTCGACAGCCGGACATGGAGAGCGTGCTCGATCACATAATATAAGTTATTCACTGGCGGTTTCTGGCGTCCCGACGTATACCTATACGCGACGCCCTGCGTCGTCAGTTACCGAATTCAATGAGGGAACATGCTGCAGGAGTATAATATGTGTGAGTATAGGTAATGTGTGTAATGAAGATACATGTACATGGATACATACACCGAGTACGGTATGGATATAAAGTGAGAGTTGCAACCCTTACTAAAAACCAAAATTAAATTAAAATGCAATTCGAATCACCCCATGATTTTAGGGGGTTATACCTATAGTATAACTACTTCGAGGCTCGTTTCACCTAGCACAACGTTTCCCTTCCAATTTGCAAACTATCACGCGATTACACTAATTCAGGTATCATTTATTTTTACTTCACCCTTCATCTCGTCTGTCCTATAAACCCCCCCCCCCCTCCACCCTCCGTTATTCCTACCCAGCCCATGAAATTTAGTGAACCTAACCACCGGCCTAAAACCCCTATACTTTAACATCTATCCCCGACTTTGAAGTGTGCTGGGTTTTTTGATGTTGCCACCAACTGTTCTACCCGCTATGCAAACTAGTGAATCACCTATTAGGTAATATCTAAACGACAAATTACCTATACACGATTTACGACACGCCACACGTTCAAAGAGAGAATTACGTACGTATATTGCTTTTTCTAAGTCATTTGACTATATTTTTTTGGGTATTAGTTTTCAATATTTTTAGTGAATGCTGGTAAATTGACGATGTTTTTTCAAAAACGGGCTTGAGTCGGGTTGAATTTTCGAATTTTGAAAGTTTCGAAAGCTTAAAATTATGAATTTATTTTAGACGATTTCGAGTATTCAAAAACGTTAAAGTTCAGAATATTATAATTGGGAAAGATCGAAATTCAGACTACTCGAAACTCTGCAGAAAGTCTAAAACTCCGAATGTCCAAAAATCCGAAAATTTAATAGAGGGGCACGACGCTCCATGCGTGAATTTTTTTATTTTTTTTTACCAACTACCCATAGCTAAATTTTTGACAACTACAACTTGGTTATATGAATGCAAGCATTCTTTCGAAGACAAAAAGTTTCATAGTTAAAAAAAATTTGGGTTTTCCTTATTTTATACACAGATCGAACCATCAAACGCGTTTTTCTTGAAACGTTGATCAGGCTCACGGACCCTTCTTTGAGAAAGGATCGTAATATTGAAATTTGAAAATCTTTTCAATTACGCAGCCGTAATTTCGCACTTTAGTATTACAAATTTTGTCTAAGAAATAAATCTTAGCACGTTATACTGTTTCTCAAAAGCTAAAAATATTCCTGTTTCAATAATGACACTTGACACGAGGTGTATAATGACTATGATTATAAATCCCGAAGAAGCCTGATATTGAACAATAGGTAAACACTTAGGATACTCTGGAGTAAAATAAAGACTTAAAGCAAACCCCTCTCTCGTATTTGCAGACTTTCCAATAAAGTATTATGCATCAATGTACGGGATTGATAGAAGCGGGGATTGGTCACGTGTCATGAGTGAGTGCCAGGCTGTGTCTTTGCTTGAAATAACAAGGGACGAGTACGTGGGGTACCTACCACAAAATTAATACATCGGGTGTGTGACACTAGACTCCGCAACCCAATGCACACAAAATATCGTGTGAATATCATCAAGTTTTCCGATATTTGATTTTCTTGTATGTACGGCGTGTGGACTAGTACCACTTGACGCCAACAGCATAATGAGTTCCTATCTATACGTGAGCAAATATAATAATATTATAAGCCTTAACCGCAGGAGTGCAGTATTCGCGGTTAATATAATTCGCGAATTGAAAGACGCGTGCGGTTTTGTCAGGAGATTGAATAATTCGAGGTATTCATTTGAGCGAGAATCTTTTTTTTTCACATTTATTTATTTATTTTTTTTGTTTTCTTTGTCTTTTATTTTTGATTTTTCCAATTTCGACTGATAAGCAACGTTTGCATTGTGGCTTTTGGGGATTGAGCCAAAACAATATCGCACATATATACATATAGTATATTGCAGCGTGAAGGGACGGTATATTTTTCCTCGATTCTTTGTCTTTGGAAAGATCTATGAAACTCGAGTTTCACCCACGATTTTCAATTCCATGGTAGTAACCTAAGTCACAGATTTCAATCTTTCGAGAATTCAAAATCAATCTCGATCTCAAAACCGGATATTTTTCGTTCAGGATATTCTTGTCGACGCAATTTCACGTCATTTTAAACCCTGTTAAACACAAATTTGAGTCGTATAAGTCGCAGAAAATATACGAAAATCGAAAATTTGAAGTTTCATTATTCAACTTAAACTAATTTTCGATATTCCCGTAGCCAGTAAATAAATCCAACGATCGTGGGAGGTGGTGGACAGTGATTCACTGTCTCCAAGAGTACAAAGAAATAAAATAAATAAAAAAAAAAGTCCTTTAAAACGGTCTCGAAATGGTAAAGCAATTTTCGAGACCAACTCGAATCAACTGGGACTAGCTAACGCTATTTCCGCACCTTGTTCTCGACCGCCGAATGAGCCACTTCCGGTTACCTTATGGGATTTCCTGTACCGTAGTAATAAGGGATTTGTTGGAAGACGGTATAAAGCCCATGTTACCTAAGCTATGGCTGATTCGTTGTCAGAAAATTGAGAAAGTATTTTAATTCCTTTTTTTTTTTTTTTTTTTTTTTTTTTAGGGTAATTCGATTCGGTGGTCGATTATAGTCGTTAAAAAAGTTTGAATTAAAATAATGTCTAGATGTATAGAGTATAAGTGCCTATCTACTCACCTTATAACTACGTCGTTTAATGTTTATGGTGAGGCTAATTCTTATGAAAGTTTTCAAACTATATTAAACTGAATAAGTTTTGGCGTAGGCTGCGAACGTTGGCCTCGTTCACAACTCTCTCTCTGCAGAAGCTCTTCGTTCTGTAGAACTGTATAATACGGTAAATTCAAGTTAGTTAGAGAACTCAGACACCGCGCGAATCTGGGAAACAGTAACGGAGTGATAAACTTAGCTTCCATTCTTTGTCTGCCTTGAAACTCGCTCGCTAGCTTGCCTACCAGCCAAAGTTTATCAAGTTTCGAAAGTTTTAATCATTAATAAAGCGACGTTAACCCTAAAACCGGAAGGCAGAGTTAGACGAGAATCCCAAAATTTAACTATCTTCGTTGTTATCTCCCTCCATGATTCTCATACGTGGATAAAAGAAAAAAATTTTGAAATAACAATTTTGAAAAAATAAATGAATAAATGAATAAAACCTCCCTTCGAAACTTATATAACAGTCAACCCTCTACATACGACAAACTATTTTTATTTTTTTTCTTTTCTTCGTTTTTTTTTCTCCATTCGTTCCGTTCCCTGTTTGTAAGTAATGGGGCGTGACTGCAGTCTGTGTATACCTATGTATATATATACGAGTTCATAAACTGTAACTAACTTCCATTAATAATCACCAAAACCTAATAGGAAATTAGTTGGGCCTGGTTGGATTAGTATCGCATGTTTTATTCCATAACTACTGTTTTCACAGATTATTCACATCCGTATCCACATATCTTATATGTAACACAATAAGCAACAAATCCATAAGTTTAACGAGTAGGTAGTCGATGAAAAAAAAGCTTGAAACTATACGATTAAAAAACCGTCAAAGGAAATGCATTTGCAAATTAGCATTAATTACATTTTGAACTAGTTATAGGTACTAGAAGCAAGACATCTCGCCGTTTTTAAACCCTTGAAAGAAAAAAAGAAAAAACGAAAAAAAAAATGTCGAGGAACAATTATGACCATCAAGGTCGAGGCTTGAGATGAGTTTGCCGAAGGTGTTCTCACCTCACCTCACCTCACCTCAGCTCACCTATATCGTTGGCTATATCGTTGGCTATATCGTCAACGGTAGATAAATGGCAGTGTTCACGGGGGTAACGCGTTTAGCACGGTATTAGGCCCGCTACCTTGACATATTAATCGCATAAACCTCACCCACAGTTACCTGCAATTACCTACAAACACCTTTAGTCACCTGTAATTACTTACTATAGTTAAACGTAGTTAGCCATATAGCCATATATGAACACTTATATATATACAATATGTAATCAATCACCAATATAATCACCTCTATTGAAACACTTTCGTAAATAGTTTGTTAATGGGTGTCAAGGCGACGTATGTGTACATATACATACATTGTGATGTTTTGTTTTATCCAAAGATCGTTTAGCACTTTTACTTATAAATTTCAATTAACTAATCGTTAGAGATGCGAGAGTTGAACTTTTAGCGATTGTAATGTAGGTATATTCAAATTTGAAACTTACCTGCCAGGCATTCGAATCCAAGGCAAGATACGACATGTTGTTGTTAGCGTCCTCCGTTTTCAATGGATATTTTATTGTAAATTATTTCTTTTAAATAAAGTCCGAAATAATTTTTTTCCCACTGACTCTAACTGTACACTTGAATATTAATAAACTGTTTGTTCACATCGCAAGTAAAGTTAGAGGCATGTTTCTTATTGAATAATTAAGTAAATCTGTAACGAGAATAAGAAATATATTTTATTTAATTAATTTTAAAGACTATATAGGCTAGTGTAAGGATGAATAATTAATTGATTAATTAAGAACGCGTTATTCACTGTAGTTAATTATTTTTGTATTTTAATTTTATAAATATTTTCATATTTTGGAAAGGTAAATTACAGTGCGTGCCGACGGGCGGATATCCCTCGGGAAGGACGTCAGCAAATCCAGGAGAACTTAGTTAGACAAAGTTAAGCACGACTCCCAGAGGTCGGAGGACCTTTTTCTTTTTAATTGCAAATGTTTACGTGAAAATAATCGAGTCATAGCTGTTCCTTGAATGTTTGAATTTCTATAAAATGAGAACTAAGAAGTGTTTTTTTTTTTTTTGTTTTTTTTTTTTTATCAAAATTGATGGTCAAAACGGAAAGAATTAATTTCGAACAATTATATTGATCGGTAAAAAATAAAAAAAATTAAAAAAAAAGTTTCCGATGGTATATTTTCGATTATTTCTTTATTTATTATTAAGGTTGGACAGTGATTTGATTTTCGATCGACTCACCTCGCACTGTTATAAACAATAATCGATTCACAGATATTAGTTTCTATATATTTTTGTGTATATAGATGTTAATTCACAAGTCACGTTAATAATGAGATTGGAAAAAATTATATATCGGATATTAGAATTGATTTGAAATGATGAACAGCATCAACATGAATATAAACATGGATATAAACAACATCAACAACAACAACAACAACAACAAGAACAATATGTATTAGGTATAGTTAACGACGATAAGAAAATATATTCACAGAAATGTCACGAAACTTGATATGAATGAAAAAACTTCTATACTCGCGATGATGAATTCTGATCTATAATCGTGAATCAATCACGGCTAATAGCCTCGGTATTAAGATTATCGGGAGAACGCTTCGACGCAAACTGCCCCGAGGGTGGTTCGGTTCCTATGGCACAAAAATTCGCAGATTCTCTTCGACCGACGTGGTGGGGTGATAATTCGAGTATATACGGAGTATTTGGATCCGGTGAAACAGGAAGGAAGTGGTTTTGGATTCAGCACTGCACGTGGCGCGTCGCGACGTCGCACTGCGCTCGAGGCGAGAAGCGCCGCGTCGCCCCCGTATCACCCCCGACGCCTCCGCCGCCGGGGGTGTGGTACCGCCTCCAGCCACCAATACTACCACCACCACCCTCGGCAGCAAACCCCTGCGATGATAACAGGACGTCGTACTCCCAGACGACGCGCGCATGTCCAATCGATGCCCCCCTTTCTCTATACGTGCCAAACTGAGATGACGGAACCCAGGAGTACAGAGAATACTGAAGGTAAGACGAGGAACGAGTTACTATTCTCGCTACTGTTTTTTTTATACAGCTCGTTTAACAATTTCCCGCCAAAATATTACATGGTAAAATATTATTCAAGTCATGGGATTGAAGTTCCGAATTTTAATATTATATCGATTAACTGCAGTTTTTCGAAAGTCTGCATAGTCGATTTAAAGAAAGACTTTAAATCAAAAAACAAAACACGGAAGATTCGAAATTCCGGAAGCTAAAAATCCAAAGAGCGAAAACTCGGGAACTTGAACTCCGCTCACGGAGTGTCATGCCATCTTCATTAAATTTTCGGATTCTTAGACTTTCGAAGTTCTTGACAGTACAGAGTTTCGAGCTGTCTGCATTTCGAATATTAATATTCTCACTTTTAACATTTCTGAAAATTGAAAATTGTCTCAAATTAATTCCCAATCTCAACCGTTCGGAACTTTTAAAACTCGGAACTTCAGTCTAACCGCCAAAGCGCATAACGTAATTAAATTAAAAAAAAAAAAAAAAAAAAAAACAATTTCTATATATCTGAAGTGAGACTCAATTTTTTAGTAATTTGACAAGGGATGAAGATGGTAATAAAGTTAAATCTGGCGTAAATATTGTTCTTAAGATCGTAAAATATACCTACTGTCGTATATATAACGCTGGCGAAAACGTTTGCCGTTAAATTTACAACGTCATTTGAAATAATGTAATACGCATATTTTTAGATTATTTTTTTTTTTTTTTTATGTCTACAATTACGTATACGTATATACATATATACGTGTGTATGTGTAACGTATATATATATACACGCAGACCAAAAGCGTATTTAACTTTACTGCGATCCATTTACAATAATAATTTGTAAAGTAATTGTAAATTTGTGACCCATACCAACTACCACGGCGCTAAACACAGTTCTTGCAACAATTTCAACGGTTCGTATATAATTTACTTATATATAGCTACTTTATTTCTACCTGTAATTCATCTGTTTATGTATGTAATTATGTCTCTATTATTATTGCAAATTTCGTACCTAAATAGGTATGTATATATGTAGAAGCGAAAATTCATGCCAACAGTCAAGACGGCTTGAAACATCCGTCTTGTAGGTATCATGCTGCAGTTGCCCGAGGGAAATGGATCATGTCAACTTGTCAGAAAAATTTGTTCATCTTTATAGAAACGACGAACTGCATTGATGATTTTTTACGAATAGTATACCAATTTTGCGATTTCATTTAAAGAAGCTAATCGATATCTGCTGTTAGTTTTCGATAAGATATCAATACTTGCAAACATTGAAACCCGCAAATCGTTGCTCGATAAAGTCAACTTGAAAAAATTGGACCAGTTCCGGAAGTTTAATCACGCGATTTTCAAAAATGGAATCGATGAATTAGTCTGAATTTGGAACCTGAATATTCAAGGTTGATGTAGAATCAATCTAGTTTCGATATTTTGACACAAAGTTAGGGCGAGTTTTGAAAATTTCAATTAATTCTGTGAAAATATTTTTAATGATTAGTCCATCGTTCGATCGAAATAATGGATTATTTATACGAGTCTATATTTTTGGCTTTGTCCATGAAAAAGTATACCTATATGAAAATAGAGAGAAAACAAAAAGGAGTAAAATTATGTTTTAGTTTTTGTAGAAAAAGAATATACGGCTCCTAGTCTAGATGCACGTTTCGCTTTAGCGCCCATCTCTTAGCCGTTTCTCGTTTAGATAAAGCCAATTCGAAATAGACCGAGAGTCGGGCGACGAGCCCTACAGGGTTATCTGAGTCGTATAAGGGAGAGAATGGTAGTATCCATATGCAGTAAAACGAGGAGATGGTTTTACGAAGCACATCGTCGTAGTCCTTCGCGTAAGCGTTTTGTAACTCGTGTCGCGATAACTTTGCCAATTCCAGAACGACCGCTAAAACGAGAAATGGAAGTAAAAAAAGTTAAGAATATGATGTATAATCGAAAAAATAAACAAAAAAAAAAAACAAAAATAAAAATGAATGAATGAATGAAGATATAAAAATAATAATGACAACTATAATGATAATGATAATAATAAGAGGAAGAAGAAGAAAAGAAACGAGATAAACCACCACCAATTTCACTCTCCGTATAGCCAGGCACTCGCTCCACGTCTATCTTCTATTAAATATCGCCGATAATGCATGCCCTCCGGGAATCGACACCGATAATATCTCCCAAGGTTTTTGCCCATGGAAATGCGAAGGCACTAGGTACGTACTACCGTTCTTTCACTACCAACGTTGAGGTAGCACGGAGTCCCGCGTTCAAAAACAAATTTATGAGACAAGGATATATCCATCACAAACAAAAATAAATAAAAAATCTATAATTTTATATGCCAAAAGCTCCAGGCCACTAATGACATGGAACCTCTGGTCATTCCCAGTTTTGTGATTTACGTTCACAAACTTAACTCTTCGAGAAAGTATAATTAGGTTGCATTATGTACGTCCCTTGCTTCATCTTCCCATTGAAAAAATGAAACGAGTAAAAAAGACATTTTAGTTGGACACTTTTTCAAGAATATAAATAAATAAAATCGTAAGATTATTTATTAAATATACTACGTAGCGTATACACGCGGTGTTCTGTGTAATTTAATTAACCAAAGTGGTTGCGTGATGCGAAGAAGAAGAATAGAAATACCTGACTAGGGAACTCGCGGTTCTAATCTTTTCTAGTTGCGCCTAATTCGTACGATCTTCGTCACTGTAGGCGTCGCGGTGCCTTAAGAATTCTTCTTGACAGCTCTCAACTCCTATAATTATATACCTAACTAATAATTATCTAAGTAATTGCTAGTATTATTATATGGTTCTTGCGAATTGTTATACTCACGATCTACAAACCTCCGTGCAGTGACCTTCTATACTGGGCTTCTTCCGGTTTTGTTATAAAGCGACGGGAAATTACAGTTTTTCCATCATACGATATCTTCTAAAGCAAAAATTAGTTCTCGGATCTCATTGAAAAATTTAACAACTTTTTTCCTGCAATCTTCGCTTTTTTTTTTTTTAACCAGAATTCATCGAAATATTTCAAAAAAAATTTGTGTGTCTTCAAAACAGAAAAACAAAATTTACTTGATATTGCTTTTGAAAATTCGATTGTAAATATAATTTTCATCCATTTCTTTGATGAACTTCATTCCGATGTAGTTTAAATTTAATCGGATGAAGTTTCAGCGTGATGTCTAGTAACCGTGCGGTGAGTAAATAATAGTTTTTGAATAAAGTTTGAAAGTTCGTGTAATGAGAAGTAAAAGTATATAAGTACGATCGCAATTTCGTAGCCATTTTGTGATGGTATATCTACTTGCAGAATAGTCGGTACAGTATGAGGTATCGACGGCATCGTCGTAAATAAACTAGTCTCTCACCGAGGGAACGTATCGTGGTAAGTTTGTGCAAAGGCTAGGGGAGGTCAACCCGTTCATCTACAAGCCAGCAGCCAGCTAGAAAGTACGGAACCACGCCTTTGCCAGGTCGTGACTGTGCCCGACGGTGACTGGGAAAGCAATTCAGTAAATAAAGACAAACGAGTTGAGCTGATGGTGCAAAGGGCCCCACGACTCCTCGTTAACGTTTTACGTCCGGGCAAAGTGCGTCCGTCGACGACCTCTTCGACGCGACTCAGGAGAGGTAGAAAATGGCAAGTTGGAGAGCTGACTCCACGTACAAAGATTCATATTATAAAAATTCGCAAAGCAATTCTGAGGTCGAGCTTCGATTGCCATTCAAAGTGCCAATATTCCAAATAACAAGACGCCTTCGTGCCATCTTTCTTTCTCCCAATCAGTTGAATTGCGATTATTCGAAAGACATTTTCGATAAGCACACGTCAATTGATGTTACATAATTGTTTTGATGATTTGTTCTCTTCTCCATGAAGAAGATGGTATGTGGTAGTCTTTCACCATTACCTATTTTCATTATAACAGCTTGTCTGCTACCCTGTCGACTAATGATGATGGGCAATCTTTTTTTTGAAAATTTTTCGTGATTTTCGCACTACCACTTTTTAGTTTTTTCAAATTAATTTCAGTTTTAAGGTTCAGTGATAAAAATTTGAAAGGGAAAAACGGTCACTGTGAAATCTTCAGGCATAGAATCCCCCTCTGCAACGTTTCTTCAAGCGTTTGATAGAAAGTGGTCGAGAAAATGATGACCCGCAGCGCGCGGACCGGGATCTATCGTGTGAACAGCCCCGGGTATCTCAAAGACGTGCAATGATAGAGATTAGAAACGTCCTATTTGGCGGGATTCCGTGTGCACCGAGTATTCGTCGCGGCTTCTAGGAAATCACTACTTAGGATTTCTGATCGTCGTATTTTGCTACATCATTCCGCTTTCTCAAACGGAAATAAAATCGTCAAAACTAATATTGCAAAGCTATGCAGCTTAATCGCGAAAAAATTTATTTACAAAAATTCTTTTATCGATGACAGAGAAATAAAATTAAAAAATCAAAATTAATTTTCACTCTGCATTTTCAAGTCTCTCAAACATTTGAATAGTATTTTGATTTTTGAAGAAAAAATTCTGGGACCTTGGCACAGCTGAAAGTTCCGCCATTATTCTTCTTCTGGTAGGAAAATTGGGTTTCGGATGATCCGTGGCAGGGTGAGCTTTGCCAACTCTCAGGTAATCAAACGTCAACTTAGCTTCGACGTATCTCTTATTTCAGGTAGTCGACTGTCGACGTGTTTCAATATTGTTTCAAGAAATTTAAACGTAACTATATATAATATCTGCGTAGAATATGCCAAGTTTAATCCAAGTTATCCTACACCCTGCATATCCAGCCGCCAATTCCGGAGCCAAGTCGTGAAACTTGTGTGTTTCTGACGTCCTGTCGTAGGTCGTACGAATGATGGATAATTTACTTTCAGCCCTAAAGCAAATTCAGGAATTGATAAATATGTATAAGGCCAGTAGAAATGGATATGAGCATCTTCAATTTAATCTTCAAATAAAAGGATATATGTGTATACACGTATGATGGTAAAAAATAAAATATAAAGTTAAATATGGAACAAGTAGCGAAAAACGGTTCTAACGTTCTCACATCTCCAGTTTTAATCCTTTCTGATTAGAAACTATACGATACTGTATACCAAAGGGACCGAATTGTCTTTAATTCGTTAATTTCAGACGGCGACGTCGCGACGCCTCGACGCCCTGACGCCTTCAGTATCTATAAATATTTGCTCCCTCCTGTCACTAGATGTTTTCATAAACTTTTGGTTTCCCTCCTGCTGCATCAAGACACAACTTTCTCGATATATAATAACTTTGGTCATTGAAGAAGATATATTATTTATATGAAATTTAATTATTAATCTAATAATATAGAAAATAACTGACGATGGTGTATGATTAGTCAATTTATTATTTTCAAATCGTTAGCAGAGTAAATAAAATAGAATTTTTAACAATTTTCTTCTTTCGTTTTCAACGTAGTCACGAATTTCCCATTCTGCGTCTGACAGCAAAGCCGTTTGTGAACGAGGTAGTTTGCAATTCTTTTTAATTACAAACCTTTGAACTAATTATTTCACGTGTCTCTCAATATAGACTCAATTAACTATCGTACACACGCGTTACCTAGCTTGTTTTATAAATACAACAGTTTCTGATTAATATTGAAGTCGAGTAAATAGAAGTACGATTGTCGTTTCCTGACAGAATTCACTTTAATCGTAGGATAATTAATGATGGCAATTTATAATAGCGGAATATTTATTACGAACAAGTCGGAGAACTGCGTACAGAACCGCATCGGGTGCACAAAATGATAAGTTATCGATCATATTCGAGTGTAATTACAAAGATATTTTGAAAAAGCGATTATTCGGTACTTGACCTTAGATATAGTGGGTAGAATTATTGAAAAGTGAGGCTGCAGGATTGAAGTTCCGAATTTTTAAAGTTTAGAACAACATCACGAATTCATTTTGGACGATTTAGAATTTTCAGAAACGTTGATAGGTTCGGAATATTAAATTTTGTAAAGATTGGAATGGAGAGGGTTCAAAATTCCAAGAGTCCAAGAATCTGAAAATTTATTGAGAAACTGTATGACGCTCAATGCTTGAATTACAAGTTCCAGAATTTTGAATCTTCGGTATTTTTTGATTTAAAGTTTTTGTAAAATTTTTAAAATTTGAAATTTCGATAATACGAAATTTACGAAAATTCGAAACTTCAACTCGTTCTCTAAAAAGCAAATAAAAAGCAAACTCAAAAATTTTTGTTCTGGTTTTTTTTTTTTTTTTTATTTTTCTCAGATCGTTAAAATCGTTCCCAATATTTATAATATTCCAAGCAATGTTTCATACGCTGATAAAAACTGCAAGTGAAACTGAACTTTAGATGTTTTCAAACTGCACTGTTGAAGAGTATATAAAAAAATAAAAATAAATAATAACAATAATAATTAAAATAAAAACAAAGAAAATGAAGAAAAACAAAAAAAAAAAAAAAAACGGAAAAAAATTATATATTAAAAAAAAAAAAACATATTCAACCAGCGACTTGTTTCCCGCAGATCAAAGGGACGCTCTGATGCTAAAGAGAGACGGGTAAAAATAAAGAGAGCTGAAACGCGGGGTAGAAAAGAGAGGAAAAATATCCTCTCCTCCCATTTTGTTCCATAATGGAAGAGTGATACGTTGTTTACCATTCCATGCCATCACCCATACCGTATAACCATCATGCATGCGTTATTTCAACCAAAATATCTCTCTTCTCTCAACGTAACATACCTACATACCTATATACGTGTATACATGTATCCGAATATATATATATATATATATATATATATATATATATATATATATATATATATATATATATATATATATATATATATATATATATATATATATATATATATGTGTGTGTGTGTGTGTGTGTGTGTGTGTATGTATCTATGTATATACTACGTTGAGGTAAAAAGTAAAAATAAATACCTGTGTAAACATAAAGGGAAACGAAAAGCTACTTCAACTTTTGTCATGAAATTTTTTTTATTTTTTTTTTTTTCATTTTTTCTTTATTTCTCCACTTTCGCCACTTTTATACCTGCTGGTTGATACGTACCTATAACATATATATACGCGTCTATGTTTTTTTTTCATTCACCTTAGCGCAGGAAACACGTGGACACCTTGTATACATATACCTACACTAAAACTTGTGTATAATTTAATCGACAGGTATAACCTGATTTATCAACAACATGATATTGGCTGGAAACTTTAGACGATGTAAGTTCGAAATTGGTAGTTAAGCTCGTGTCCTAGAGCAAGGTGTTTACCACGTGTGTAGTTCTGTAGGGTTGTGCATTTCTAGGCGTCGTACGTCGCATCGTATAACCGTCGATTTCCGTTTAACCTGAAGCAAACCACACGACATTACACTTTGAGATGTGGACGTTGAATACACGTGCATGCATCTCTATATAGTATGAAGCTATCGCGATAACCGAGGAGCCCATCTTACCCTGATTACCTAATTATCCAAAGTAATTACCTCACTACTGCAGCACCATAATCACTGCGACACCCCAAGGGAATGACAGATCATTCCGTATATACGTATCACATATGAGACCTATATACAGTGTGATATTAGAACCGTCAAGTTATGAGTAATCGAAAGATTTAAAAAAAATTATGCCATAAGATCTAATGCAGAAATGAAACTTTTTCGACCTTATAGCAATATATGTAAAACGAATGTGGTGGTATTTGACTCTTTGCAAGATGAGGAATATATTTGGTCGTGTTGTGAAACGAGAAGAGTCCAAAAAGAAGAAAAGAAAAAAAAAAAGAAAAAAAAAAAAACTACCCAGAAATTGTCCCGAGAATTTTTCAGTCGAATAAGATGCGTGTCTCGTTCTTCTTCTTCTTCTTCTTCTTCTTCTTCTTCAAAAAAAAAAAAAAATCCTCTTTTTACGGTACTCGAACAATTATTGGATCAAGTCACGGAGGTTTTGGTATCACGCAACAGAGGGCTGTATAGAATAAGATGATCCCAAATAATCGTAGCAAAAGGATCAATAAAGGATCAATACCGAAGTACCGTTGATCCACTTTGATCCCTATTGATTTCAAGAGGCCATCTATAAAAAATATCTTTGGTTTTCAAAAAATCCCCTGAGGCAGTCAGGTGCCTCGACCTTTAGTCCTTTTAGTCCTGACAGTCCTGCGCCGATTGCCTCTTGCCTCCGTGTTCCCTTTCGAAAATAAGAAAGAAAAAAAAAAAAAAACTCATAGTACCTTAACTTAAAGCTGGTTTTTAAAAAATAAAATAAAATAAATAAATAATCTCTTCTCCACAATCGTGAAAGGCTAAAAAACTTCGCTTATTCTTTATTTTTTTCGATTCTTTCTACCCACGATCTGAGAAGAAGAAAAAAATGTTGTTGACTTAAGCGCGTGGCGAATTCGGCTTTCCAAACATTTCTTATACTCTATGTTTAGATGGATACACACACATTATATACATAACGCTTATTGGTTTGGCGATCGATTGTTAAACGTAAAAATCTGACGACAGATACTTGTTGAGATTGTTTTTTTTTTTTTTTGGGGGCGGGGGGGAGGAGGGGGTGGGATTCTCTCTACGCGCGTCACAATTTTTACCCACGACCCACCGAGGTTATTCTATCATCGAAGTTGTTTAGATTGATGCTGTAACTGTATACCTAAAGTAAGGATAATACTTTGGAGATCAGTGGAATTCGAAAATTCGTCGTTCCCATGATACATATACCTACATGTATATGTTTGGTAGATATAGGTACAGTGGGTACTATACTATAACAACGTTCCAGATTAAGGCCAGAGTGGGTGGCGAACATATCCTCCTTTCAAGATTATAATGGCTTCCAAGAATCTCGAATCTCGTACATACAATTTTATAGAAATACTGCGATCTTATATATATGCGTATACTGGTAGGATTTCACCAATCCATTCGTCCACTCGCCTGAGGCGATTTGATATTTCGTCGAATCGCCGTTGAAATTTTTTAATACAAAGGTACGGGGGTTGGGGGGGGGGGGGGGCGGGGGGGGGGGGAGGGGGCCTTGTCGTGTTTTTTTGAATTTACCTTTATTTTACAATTTTCTTCAATTGTCCAGAACGCAGTTTAAGTTTTATTTTTATTTTACCTTATACCTACCAGCAAATGATCTTTCAATTTTATAATACTACCAAATTATGTATACATGTGTAGATTCCATAATTGCACAAAAAAATATTTACCACTTTCAGTCGCGTGGCCATTTAAAATCGTTTCGAGACGTTTTAGCTTTCTCAGAAATTCCCTCTTTTTTTTATTTTTTTTTTTTACTGTACTGTTTCAGAAGACGTAAAATTGCATCCACAATACGTAAATCGTGTGTAAAAATACGTTTTCTGAAAAAAAAAAAAAGAAAAAAAAAAAAATTGACGAAATTGTCTTCCACGATTGATCGGATTTTTTGTAGAACGCATGCACGTAACCGTTTTCAACGTAGCACGATATTATATAATGGAATGGAAATTTGCGCCCATACTTTTATTTTATCTCATCTCTTCTCGTCTCATCTGGACTCGACGCACACCGGGCGTTCAACAAAATGGAATTTCGTTTCTCTGAAATCTCAGCGGTTCACGACCTCGCCCTTTGAAGTTATATACGGAAAAGAACTTTCGCAGAGGGTTGAAATTCTTTTCCCTCACCCATACATATATATATGTATAAAATTCGTATTGATTTCCCGCACGGATTTATATGATGAAATCGGTAAAATATATTGAAATAGAAAAAAAAATAATCACTGGCACCTGGATTCATCCCGAAGACTATAATAGCGAGTGACCCGGTTTTTTGAATAATTTACTTCATTATCAGAATCTGTGGATAATTTTATTTTAATAATAAAATCTCGGTAGATCGACTAATGGGAAATCGCAAATGGTATATAATGAGATTCAGGAAACCTTGAGAACGCGTACCTACATAAGTCTATAGTTAATATGAATAAATTCAAGGCCCTAACCGTGGCGTGTTAATCGAGCATTTGAGAAGGTATAAAGCCGTGTAAAACCATGTATTCCTTCCATAAAAAATACCACTCTATAAAAAGGTGCGCGGGGTCGACATAACTCTATCAGGCTGTACAGCTCTTAATTCGGTTCGTTTCGTGATAAAACATTAGTTTTCAAAGTTGTCGAGCAACCCATGCGGACACCCACAGCGGGAACAAGCTCGGAAATCGGCGTTCGAAATTTATGCCTAAGTACCTGCCTACGCCACAAGAAACATAACGTACAATATTACTACTATACACTATATATTATATCTCCGATTCTATATACTGCCTCCATATGGCTGTCGTGTCGCGCCTTATGCATCTGGTGATTTATACATTTGATATGGTTAGAATTGCTCGTATAGGTATACACATCGGTGTCAATTTAGTTGTTCAAAAAATAAATCAGTTTCATTTTTTCTTTTTATTTTAGCCCTGCTACTCTCTCTCTCTCTTTGCTTTATGCTTCTGAAATCAATTTTTTACAGTCTAAGATCAGATTTCTTCAAAGTTTTAGCGATCTCTACCAAATAAATTTCTACAAATTACAATTTAATTAGCGAGAAAAATGAGTGAGGCTTATTTCAATCGTACATTATTTTGCAATAAAGAAACCAAAAAACTTTAGACTTGTCTATTTTGGATTCGATTATTTGAAAGTGTGTAAAAAATTGATTGGATGATAAATGCGGTGTTGAACTTTACGTTTTGGTAATTCAAATCTTAGAAAAAAAAAAATATTTATATATCTATATATTTCAAAATCGAAGAGAAAGTTTCAAGCTTTCCATTTGTGTAATACTTTCGTACAAATTTCTCTGCCATTGTACGCCATCCTATATTAATCAAATGGGGAAACAGTTTAATTATAGATTCAGACACCTTTCGGAAATTGTATAAAAAAAATTATAGACGCTATTGACTTGAGAGGTTCGAGATCCTGAAAAAAATAATCCTAAATTTTGTTTTACGAGTAACATCCAATACGTACGTTGCAAATGAGAAAATAGTAAATGGCAAGAAACTGATCAGTTTTGTGTTTTATCTTTTGTGACGATGTTGAAGAACCAGCTGTTGATGTAAAAAATTGAATCATATTATGACAAATACGGGCAATTAATAATAAACCATACGTATAGATCTTTGATGGAGTAAATGAAGTTGCAAATAGTGTCATGAGTGTATCAAATATCTGTTTCTATAAGGTATATACGATATAGTTATGTATATACCTTTCCCTATAGTGACTTTACTTTATCATCGGGCTCGCGTCTCTCATTAGTTGGCACGACGCCGCGGGCTATGCGTGAGTTTAATTTGTGGCGAGTGTGCTCGTGCGTGTGCCGGTGCGTGTGCGGCGTGGGCGGCACGCACGTTACATTCCAAAGTCCGAGGTGAAACCACTGCGATGCCTTAGCACCCGTCTGCAGCGTAGTGTGTATAAAGTAAAGACTGTACCTGTGGATTGTGTAGAGAATAGACAACAAAACTATACCTAATTTGGAGGAAAGACGTTGTAAGTTTGTTTTTTTATTTTTTATTTTTTTTGTATTTTTTTTTTTCTTCACACTGATGCCTGAATATGTATAAATATATGTATAGGTAAAGGCTTGAATTTCAAACAAAATACGCAAAACGAAGGGAACCGATTTGAGAATGAGAAGTAATTGCGGTTAAGGTATAATTCGTCGAACGCCGGCTGTCAGCTGCACGATATAATAAATTGAGAAAAGTTTCCGAAGAGAGATTCAACAAAAGAATATAATAAGTTGTTCGATACATAATATATATATTTTTTTTTTTTTTTTCATTTATCATTATTCCAAAGATCAAAAACGAAAAAATATTCGAATAAAAATAAAATTTGTTTTTTTTTTTCTTCGATTTTTTAGTGATCAAATTTTCGCGTATACATATATGTAAATACATATACATATATACATACGTAACAGGGTGATGAAAATTGATTAAAACTCATACCTTCCCGTCTCTCGGTATTTCATCGTTTTTTCTCAACGTTGTTGTCTGTTGCTTGAAAAAAAAAATAAAAAGAAAAAAAAATACAAAAATTTGTACTTTTTTATTTATTTTATATTATTTTTTATTATTTTTTTTTTTTTATGGAGGTATTCGAAATGTTAATTAACGAACAACCAGAATCGTGAACGTGAAGCAACGGTTTCGACGTTACCGAGGCACGATCTGTTTCCCCAACGTAGATCCCACCCCATTCCCAATTTTTCGTATCTCAAACAATGCCAATATGTCGGTTCGTGGGTCACTGCTCGTGCATAGATCTGCTGTACACATCCACACGCACATACATATACTGTACATATAATACATACATAAATACACACATGAATCCCGCATACGTAGCAAAAGGGACTCGGAAATTCGAGGGGCACGCCTATGCGGTGGTACGCAGGGTGAAATTTAGTGGAGAATAGGAGTTCTCGCTCTTTCTCTATTTCTCTATATTTCTCTCTCTCTTTCTCTCTCTCTCTCTCTCTCTCTCTCATTCTCCCTCCTTTACTACCGACTTAGCCTAAGGCGAGGTTTACAACCCTCCTTGTGAATCGGGACGTGTGCGCATACATTTTCGAAATTCGCTCCGATCGTATATACGTATGTATATATATACCTAGATATATACATATATGATATATATATATATATGTACATATAATATAATATAGATCTATGTATGTATGTACACTTTGGACAAGACCTAAGCGGTAGGTAGAAATAGATCCTCAACTGGTTACAATGGGGATTAGTAGTTACCAGGTAATATTCCAGAATCCATCTAACTCTATGTGTCTACTCGTGTATAGAGTTTAGCATTCTAGAGAGGGAGAGAGATTGGTGAATATGATGAACATATGAGAAGGTCTGTGTGAGGGATATTTAACGGAAGCTTTTTTTTTTTGTTTCTTTTTTTTTACCAGATCGTGGTACATAAGGTAGGTTCACGGAGCAAAGGTTAACGTGGAGATCGAGGCGGCAAGAAAACAAATTGAACTTGAATATTCACTCGTATTTCATTTTATTTTAACCTTTAACATGGTCCTCTCAGCATGACATCCGGTCCACGCGTCCTCGTAGCCCTAAACATCTTCATAAGCTAGTGGAGTCGGTTATCAAAAGAGCCAATAGCATAGCTACAGAGTTTTTAATCAAATGGTTGTGGCAAAATTTATGAGAAGCTTGCACTAGCGGGACCTTAACCGTGCCCTCCTACACCAGGGGGTCCCTCAAGTTTGCGGACTTACGAAGATCACACGGGACATAAATTGAAAGTAATGGTCGTCGTATAGCTTTAACGTGTATATATGTATATAGAGAAAATGCCAACGAGTTATAAACGCGACGAAAGAATGTGCTTTTAACACGCAGTCAAAATTCCCTAACTCCATATGTATGTATGTACATTGTAAATACATACGTATAAAGGTACATACACACAGACACGAATACTTTAATTTCATACGATAGTTCAAGTGGCTGATTTTCACTCTTCTAAACTGCTTGTGAACTTGTAAAACAATCTTGTGTCAGTATTTGTACTCATATACCTACATTCTACATGGACAAACTTATACAAACCGATTAAAGAATATCTGTATGTATAAAAACAAGGACCGGTATACATAAGAAGATGAGATGAAATCTTTAGAGAGATCAGTCGCTCTGGCGTGAGGTGTTGACGATGGTCAAAGACCACAGGAGGTAGCTGCCTCCTACTGGGAGCTAAGAACTCTAAATTACGTGTGGACAAGCCTTTATGTCTTTATTGGTTATAGACGACGTCGCTTTATTATCAAAGAATATCTCACCCAATGCTGCTGGCTAACTGATTATAAGCTTAAAAATTTTTATATACAGGATTCAAATTTCCAGGAATAAATCGTAAAAATCATTTTTATTTTTTTTTTTTTTTAAACGGAAATAGCTTTTTTCTTTGTAGCAGTTTTTCGAGTCTATTATATCAGTCAGAAAAAATAATCACGATGTAACGGTGACTAAATATCTGGATTTGATAAAAATAGAAATAAAAAAATACAATTTTACTATTAGAAAGATTTTAACCATTTATTTGAAGGTAGATAGAAGAGCGGATAGGAAGAAGTTTGTCTTTCTTATATGAGGGGAACTATGGCGCGACCAGAACCATAACGTGATATCCTAACGTAGTTGAGTCATTTCCTGGTGACCACGTAGTGGATCCTGCTGGTCCCTTAAACTCCCACGGGACGATTTTGTCAAAGGATCTCTATTCCGCGAGAAAGTATATTATACTATTTTGCCTGAGGCATAAGGGAATTGTGACGGCAGGGGGTATCATACCGCAGAATTTCGGCTTATAGGAGAAAATTTTTTCGGTTTTCTCTTTTTATTTTTGGTTTTAGGGCGATACCATGAATTACATGTGACTAAATATACATATATATCGTTTATATATAGTATCTATACCTCGCGGAATTCAATTCAGATTAAAAAAAACTCTTTTTCTACCCAAACATTGTTAAAAGATGAAAATATAAGCTCGATTCTTTTTTGCTCTTCATTCTCGATCGCTTCCATATCTACCTACCTACCTTCCAGGACCAAAAATATTCATGTTTTAGATTTGAAATATTGAAAACGTCAGGCCTTTGAAGTGATGGGCAGCTCGCTGCAACGGACAGGAAACTCTACCTCACAATAACGCCGTTCGCCGTTGATCTGTTCCGGGTTTTCACAAAAATTTCTATATTTTGTAGCGTCGATTGAAATTTCGTATACGTATCGAACCAACCGTACGTACAATATGTGGTATATCTACATTGAGAGGGACTTGACGGGGTCATATATGATGATGAAAATGTAAATGCATATGTATAGTGACATCGTGTTTTGTCACTTTGATAAAATTAATCGACTCCATGAATTAACAATAAAATTGTTTAATCCATGAAGATAAGAAGAACGTGATAAAAGAGAGATATTTTTAGAGACCATTCGAAGCCGCTCCCTTTATGGATATACAATAATTAGAGGAAGAAAGACAATGGCTCTAATCACGCGGTGGAACAATGGTAAAACAAAACGCAATTGCGTCGCGCAAAGGCCCCCCATGAAGATCCCCGGTCGTTGGTTCGGTTAGTAATTGGACGCCCCAACGTCCCTACGTGCCAAGTGGCCGACGCCCTTCGTTTCTAGATACTAGCATTGTTTATACCCCTAGCCGCGGGTTCTGCGATATGTGAATTCGGACGGTTAACCACCTGTGGTTAAAGTTTCGTATATATGTTCATACGAATTTTGCTCGGCTTTGTACGTTGCGAATCGGTAAATTTCGGAGGTATATAATAGTTGGAAGAAAAACGGACTTAAAGTCCCCCGGGTAATTTACAATCTCTTAACCAGCAGTAAAGGCTGGACCTTGTCCATAAATTAATCGCACCGTTTCTCGTACCGACTATACCTTGATTTAGTAATGCTAAAATATACCTACATCAAGTTTACGCTCTTAACGCGCACTTCACGTGCCAATGCAAACGGTCGTAAACGAACCTTACGTCTTTATAAACTTTAACTTTACTTTTATCGAGACTACAATGACCAATCTTACATTTAAATGCACTCTATAAACTCAGTTTCACCTCCCTAATCGATGGAACATTAAACTACTCACCAATTTTTTGGTAGCGTCTAGAACCTGCCAAAATCACACGCTATGGTATTCTACAATTCTAGGTCTAACCACAGAAGAACAACCTGCCTCCGGTCAGGGTACTGAAAATTCCACACATAACATCACGATCGCAATTCGGCTGGATACGTTTAAGAACACGCGATCCTTGGAGTCCCGAATTGACGCGCTTTCTGACATCGCCGGAGCCCCAGGCTGGGATGACCTCTCGACCTATACGGCTTTGCCTCTTCTGCTTTGGAGTTGCAGAGTCGACGAAAGCGCTGCGCTTTTTAATCAGGTGAAATCGGGGTGTAGAAACTTATTTTTTTTTTATTCTTTAATTAGGTATAAACTACTTAGCGAAGGTCTTAGAGAATAGGGAGATAGGAGAGATCGTGGCTTTTGGCAAATTTCGTCAAAGTTGAAACTTTGGCGTGAGGAGCTGCAGAGAGCGATATCGTATCTTGATGTTCATTATACTGTAGAGAATTCCGCGAACTTACTGGTGTAGAAATAACTGTAAGAAAATTTATTTTAGTATACATATATGTATGGGTGTGTGTAATGATGTTCACGCGACAATGTGCCTTACGGTTAACACAGATCGGGTGCCTGGTCAAAAAATCCTTTCACAGTAAACGCAGCCTCGCTCGACGATCTTCTGCTTGATTCCCTTGGGCGATTTTCGCGACTTTATCCACTTCAGGGATCTTCAACGCCCAACCAAAGATAGCCTATGGCATTACTCCGGCACGTATTTCTTTTTTTTTTTTTTTTCTTTTATAACCAACCTACGAGCCTCAGAATTTTTTATTTTTTATTTTGTAAAATAAGAAGAATAAATTCTTTCTTATGTATTTAGGTAATCGTGGATTTCATTTCGGCCGCAGTTCGTATATTTTGATTATTTTTAATTAAAGTTCGCGTTTATTATCAAATTCTCTAAAAATTAATTACTCGATCAATCAATAATCGTGTTATTTATACATATCGGAATTAATTAAGCATGTTGCAGCATAAAAGTCATACGTGTTTCTTTTTTTTTTTTTTTTTTGTTTTTTTCTTCCACGGTCATTCTATTTTTCAATATTTGAGTAGAGGCATAATCTACTAGTTGTAAATATTTCTTGCTAAGAGGACTGTCAATTTTAAAAAATTACGATATGGTAATCGAATTTTAGGATGAATTGATAGAGACTGACTGGTCGTGCAGTGCCTTGCGGCGAGTAAAGGACTGTTTGTAAGATAATTGAAAAAATACTGAACAACGACCGCAATTAAAGAATAAAGAGAAAATCCAATTACAGGTTAGATATATGTCCTACAGGTTCATTACCTCGCTGGAAATAAGAGAGAGGAAAACCCCCCTCCTCTTATTTGAGGTCCCTATAAGCCACCCACCACTAATTAAAATAAAACATTTTTCTTACCCTGCTCGGCGCGCGTTTAAAACTTATTTCCTTCTTTTCTTCTTCCCTGGGTCGTGGTGGTCGCTGTCTGAAAAATAAAAAAAATAAAAAAGTAAAAAATAAAAAGGGGGAGCTCAGAACAAGACGAGATAACCAGCTTTGAAGTAAGTATATACCTATATATACATACCTATACGTATATATATATATATATATATTCATCTAACTAAAACTCGCCCCGTTCAGACATTAAATAAAAATGTTTCCCCGTTTTTCCCTTGCGTTTGTAATTAATTCACGAGTAAACTTTTTATTTATACTTATTTCACGGCTCTTTTCAAAACTACGTTAACCTCTTATTATCGCAAAAACATCGCTCTACAGTTACGGCTCTGTATTAACATAAACATAACAATTTCCAAAAGGTAATTATTCTGCGTAAAAATGAAAAAGTAGATACAATTAAACTAATAATTGTTGTTAGAATTTTCTTTCCCGATTAATAAAAATAACTAAACCAAAAAGAGAAAAAAAAAAAAAAAAATTCTGTACTTAAATATGAATTTCACCGTGCCATGTGGTAACTGGTGTTCACTATTTTTACGCTTTATTACAGTGATTTACTATGGTTACGTAAGGTATAGGCACCACCGAGGAGGGGCTCGCCTTGCCTTCCGGGCACTTGTAAAAAATACATGGGGTGCACCAGGCTCTACTTGGGGATTCTAACCGCCCCAATCTCAGCGAAAGAGAGACGTATTCGATTTCAAAAACATTCACCATTCGTATTCGCTGTGGAATATCTTGAAAATAAAATTTTTACTCGCAAAACAAATACTTGAAAGAAGAATAAGCCTAAGTAATCGTGTCAATAACCGTTTTCTTCAAAGCTCAGATTTTTCTATTATCTCAAATACTTTAACTTATTAATTTTGGATGTTATATTTATATTTATATATTTAGGGATAATAAAATATTTCGAAACATTTCAGGGAATAGATTATGGATTAACGCTTAGAGTTTGCCGAGAATTTGCTATCGAGAACAGTTGAGGATAGTATAATAATAATCACCGACAGCATCTAGTGAATATTCATGATGCCGAAAATGATCTGTGGTTCGAAGTATTAACATACTTGCATACTATTATGTACAAGGGTAGAGGTAGAGGTAGAATATAGAGGTAGAACAATGCGAGTGAGTATTGGAGGCGCTTGGTATATTGTAGCTGGTCAAGTAATATCGTAACGAAAGAATCGGTAACGAACGCGTCATTTTTCACGCAATCAATGAATCCGTTCAAAGAATAACTTATTGAAAACCAAACGAAACAAATATCAGCGATATATCACGATGGGATTTTTAATGCCCCGCCTTGCTAGCATGGCATAACGACCATGTTAATCACCACAGAGGCCAGGCCGGCCCATCTCCTAATGAGCTCGGTGCAAAGCAAACACGTATCTATATGTGTTCACGATTTTATATGCACGTATACCCGTCCGCACATTCTCATACGTCTACATACTACACAAGTATGTATACATATATACTGACGGAGAAGCGGAGGTTATACTCTTGCGAATATGGTGAACATATATATATATATATATATATATATATATATATATATATATATATATATATATATATATATATATATATATATATATATATATATATATATATATATATATATATATATATATATATACTATTATATCGAATAGAGACAAACGTATATGTGAATTCTGTCCCGTATAACGTATATTATTATGATATAGCATGAGTAGTATACCTGAAGCCAGTATGGATGAAGAGAAGTAAGACCAAAAAGATATGCTCTTCGGAAAGCAAGTAAATAAGAAAACAAGAGAACAAAGGAATGAGAGAAATCTGCATAGAGTATTTACGACTGTGACCTCCTGCACTTGCGACCAACATCAACCGTGTTCATCTTCTTTACCAGTTAGTATAATATAATCAAAGATATCTTCGAAAGAACGACTGGAGCTTTACCATCAAATATAGTGTAAATTGATCTTTCGATCATTTTTTTATCCGGTTATAAAAACCAAAGTGGAATCTTTCGCGTTCTTCGACCTTTGAGGCACGTTATTGGTACCTAATACCATCGAACTAGACCAACCTCCTAATAAGCAAGATACTCAAGTAATTAGTTGGTTATTAACTCGTTGAGTTTGACCATGCCAGAGGGGGGGTTATAGGTCAGATAGCCATACGTCAACCTCGGAGATCATCCTAAATAAGAAAATGGACATAAGTTTAGCATACGTTGACTTATACTTGAACCAATTTGTTTGTGGGAGTAACCTTCGTGCATAATATACATATAATTATACTCGGCATATAACCAACGAGGCGTGGAGACTGAGAGATAGTTTTAAAACCGGCGTAAACTTATTCGACGACGAAGATTAATGCCTTGTCGCTGGTCAGAAAACGGGACTACAAGGACGTTATTTTACAACTACTTTATAGGAACTAATAAGTACCGCATCATTTTTTTTTTTTTTTTTTGTTTTTTTTTCTTCCTCGAGATAAAACTGATAAAGAAGATAACGGAAATAACGTCGTAGTGTGTACACAGTTAGTCAAGCATCGAGGAGGCAAAAGCAGCCAGCTTTTAACAGCTGGTTTGAATCTCAGACCCGGGGCCGTCAGCAGCCCGGTGCTCGTCAACGGGGAGAGCAGTACCCCAGCAGTTGAGGAGAGACTGGAACCCCAACTCGAGGATTTTTAGCCTCTGGCAAAACACCGATGGAAAAGTTGCACTCTGAGTGCTTCGCTCTGTTTTTTGGTGCGAAATATATAGCAAAGTGGTACCGAAAATTCTAAAATGTTTTCAAACAGCTAGACGTCGACGTGTCCGACAACTCTCAACAAATCGAAGACAAAAATCGTGATTTAAAAATTATCTACGACGAACTGACGTATGTACACGTCGCATTTTTATTCCGCAAAAGTTTCTTTCTTTTCCAAAAGTCAAATTCCACCACTCTTTGTATACCTAGGTGTATATACTATGCATGTACTTCGAGCTTTGAACCAGTGGTGCAATTTATTCTGTAACTTCATGATTATAACACAAAGGGGCCCTGGCAATCGCGTCTGTTTATGAGAGATCCATTACCGGAGTTAAGCTTGAGCTTGACTCCCGTCGCCAGAGTCTGCGCTTCGTATCTATACCTACCAACTACCCGGGGCCCGTTTCTCGCTGGTTGTGTTCAGGCAAGTCCCGAACGTGCAACAACTTTGGCTTTGCTTGGTGAAGCGAACGCAGCTTTGCGAAAGGACCATGAGCGCACTGAGCAGAGTTTAGTAATCACACGGGTCGCTGCACCACAAAGCAAGACGTGGCGAGGTATATAGGTAGGTAGACCACGTCGAGGGAGGCACCACAGCGATCTTCAGACATCGTAAGATGTTATTATTACCCTCAGATTCCGAGATCAAGAAACTTGGATTAATAAGAGGGAGCTGGAGATATGCGCAGCTTTTGCGTGGGCTGTCCGTCGCTAAACGACGTACTCCTATTGGTCCTCTTCGGAGTTTAGAACCAGCTTTATTCAACGTACCAACTACGCAGGACGTGAAATCAAGAAATTCATGAATTAACGATGCTCACAGTCTTCGTGTATTGGAATAAGACATCGAATCCACTTATTTTTTCAAAATAGAAGCGACCTGGTTGACACAAGATTTACCGAGCACATCAAACACAGTATTCTTAACAATCGGCACATACACGTTACTCGAATACCGCAAAATAATTTCACATTAGCCCTTCTCGAACTGAACTACAAATAATAGATATATACATATATGTATACGAGGGTAACGGGGTGCGCAGCACAGAACGTATGAGGGCAGTAAGTGGGAAGGACATCCTGACTGATTGTGGTCGCGGGAGCCTTGACGTTCCAGGGAGACTTCTGAGCACGTTGGGTTCATATACTCTGACTGCACTGCAGTTTCCTTAGAAACTAATTTCAGTTACTGCAATGATTCGATAGTAAACTAAAATTGGATTTTCCGACAGGGTTGAAAAGGGAATAACTTCTTGGTGATGAGACTACAAGATACATCTAGGTTAAAACTTGTTGTGTGTAATAATTAATGAAGTTTTATGGTCTGTAAGTTTACCTAAATTTTCTTTAAGCAAAGATATATTCCCCGTTGTACGTAGGTATAATTTACCTATAGATCCTCACGTGTGTAAGAGCGTATATATCCTTTTGAGGGACTGGTAATGAGTCATTAACATAAATCACAAACAGATACATGGTCGGGGTATTCGAAACAAGGTAATTCAGAGCAGGTAAAGGTGCCCTGGGCAAAGCTTTGCCTTTGTAGCTCGACTCAAAGTCCGATGCAGTGACATTATACGTCGTTATAATACGCATATACCATACACAACGAGCTACAACGCACTACTATAGTATAATGTCATGCAACAAAGCTAACCACCTGCATTATAACTCCATGGTATCTAATACGGTCGAGACATGGAGGAAGAAATTCTGCACCCGCGGACATTTCGAAGGATTGTAATTTCAAATGGCATATAATTATATACACTATCGATGAAGACGAAAATGGTGATAATAAAAAGCTTTAAGAAAATTCTAGCTCTTTGATATATCAAGCGGTTTATATAGTCTGATATTTCGGTCTTAAAATACTATATGCGTATAGCTCACAGGTTGGTCAAGCACCGGTTGCAGGTCCACCCTCGCATCTAACCACTCTGCCGCGTCGTTCAAACCTAGAATTTTATACGCAATAGATCTATAGAGTCTAGTCGCTAACGTTTAGCGATAATTCTAGGGTTCTTGGTGGGATGCCGAACCCTTGGGGGGTTCTTGGGTGACTTATGCCCGTGCCCTCGGGCTCAATGTGATGCACTAAACGAAATGATCATTATCATTACGTAGCGCCGCAACAGCTGATGACGAATCTAGTCGCGTATACATATATATATTTATATTTACATGTATGCAGTACGTGAAACATGTACAAATACATAAGTACATTCATTAAGGGGCGTTAGAAATATATATCTAACGTGGTCAGGGATAATCACTGTCATTGGTAGACCAACGATCATACATACCGTTCAGCAAATATATATCTTCGCTAAATAAAAAACACAATAAAAAAAAAAAAAAAATTGAGAAAAAATATTCATCTTGATAACGAGTTAGGATTGTATCGTTAATTAGTACGGGTCATTAATACTTCAGTTTTTATATAGCTTTTACGATAAAGTAATTGGATAACGCGAAATTCGTAGAAGAGTTCGGTGCCTCGGGGTGATGTACCGGAGCTCAATGACAGAACGATGAAAAGGTTAATGCCTTCAGTACCAATAATTAACCTGTTATAATAATCGAGAAGCGGACGCGGGTATATAACCGGAACGATGGTTAAAATAACGAGTCGCGAGTCATCTTCGTTCAACGCGATCAATCATCACCGATTTTAGCATGACTCTAGACTTAACCGCGAACTACCAAATCCTAGTTAAATGCAGTAGTACCTAACAGATGAATATGCGCATATACCCCGATTTATAAGACTGTGATATACATGCTAATCAACAGGTAAAACCTCTGCAATCGATTCTGCCATAGTCAGTGTCTACTTAAAGTAATCAAGTAGGTACCAACCTGATGTATAATTTTCCATATAGGTATAGATATATATGAGCGAAGATCCTTATACGAACCAGTAATTTCGAATCACTGAGGTCTGTTGAGCTAATTGTACGAAATACTGAGTTATTAGTTTATAGAACCACTTTGTCTAATTGAAACATCGCTTTTCACTTGGGTCTAGAGAGACTTTGCTTTATGACGCAACCCGAACCTCCGTCTGTTTGAAATCTCGTGAAATGATAGTCGACGATAAATCCCCAACAGTGTACTTGATCGCCAATGTGGTCCTTGACAACGGGGTTCGAGGGTGGTCGAGCCAAAGGTTAAGGTAGGGCAGGTGTGCGAGTGACGCCTTTGATCTCTGGCCAGATCATGGTAGGGGTCCAATCCCGAAATGGAACGAGATATTATAGGAAAGTTGTTAATTTTGAATGATTAATAAGTTAAATACGTTTAATCAAGTTGGAAATGATATTCTGTTTATTATTTTTGTTTTTTTCTTCTATTTCTTTTTGATTTTTATATCCTGGAGCTAGAGGAAACGCATCTTTTGGGACTACATGACGTGAGACGAACGGACTAGGCGACTCTGGAAGGGACAAGGACCGAAAAAATCCCAATGGGTTAGAGCTGGCTGTTGACGACAAATTGAGGGTTAAAATACAGTCGGTAAATAGTCAGACGGACAGAGCGAAGGGTGATGTCTATCTCGGCGCTTAGGGATTATGGCCCTAATTTGAACTATCTGTGTGTACACCGCGGCTACGCGTTAGGGCAGACGAATCGTTGAATTAATCTATGCATAGTGAGAGATGATGTTAAGTATAAGTAGAAAAGGTATAATAGTGCGTTACGGTGCCATCAGCTAAGTGACGTAGGTATATTATAGCTAATTGTGAAGAGTTGGCTCGAAGCCACAAGGATTTTCATTTTTATATCGTAATAAAGAGCGCGATTTTCTTCATTTTTCATTCTTTTTTTTTTGGATTTTCTTGTTTTTTGTTTTTTTATTTTTTATTTTTTTTTTGTTAAATTAAAGAACGTTGGGCAAACGGCGCGTGTATACGTGCTATAAATCATTCTTATTTCGTATCTTTTTCGACGCCGATAAATCAAGCCTCGTAGACGTCTTAAACTCCTTTTAATTTTCCTAACGCAGTTCGGACCGATTTCAAGCGGTTTCTATACTCCAAAACCCTTGCTCCATCTCTACTCCTCCACCCCGTCTCACCGCTATCATCATCTCGCTTTCCTCAGAGATTCCTACGAGATCTAAATTGCCGCGCGATATTTCATCGTTGAGGAAAATAATTTCATAATTTTTTTTTCTTTTATTTTTTTTTTTTCTTTTTTTGTATACCTATATCTTGATTGCTTCGTCGACCATCACGGACAATTATCCTTGATTGATTGACGTTAGATATTTTCAAATTTCAGCTATGTAGCGTCCTTAAACTCCCTAAATACGGTTTACGGTATGTATACGCCTAATATCTACCCAACAACAAAATTCCGAGGGTATGAAAGCATGTGGCGAACTTCATACGTGCATTATTAATACATATTTTTATTTACATGATGAAATGATTATATTTGGCATCGTTAAAGCGATCTTCGAAGGTGGATGTCCGTTTCAATTGTCGATAAGTCAATCATCATAATTTTTCCCTCTGATGGTTTCTCTTCCTCGCCTTTTATCTGTTTATTTCTTTAAGTACGAGTCTCACTCAGTCGTGGGAGAAGAGACGAAAGGCGACCAAGATCGTATTGCGTCGACCTACAACCCTAAACGTTTCAAGTGCTCGCACAAGAATGTGTAATTAGGGGGCATAAAAATAACCACCGCCTACTCAGGGCACTTGTTGGCTAAACGTCGAGCGCCCACATCCAAATGTTTGGGTCATCGCGCCCGCAACTTTTGGTTCCCATCAATCTCTTCCGAGTCTCGTCTGGTTTCGGTGCTTTTTTCTGTCGAACGATTATACGAAACACGAAGAACACGTTGTTTTCAACGTTGTAAAAATATAATTGTTGGGTGGGTGGTTGGTTGGTTGGTTGGCCCGGTACTATATAGTTGCGGTTCAACCGTTCCGTATAGGTTCAGGATCAGAGACCCAAAAGGACTTAAAAGGACCTAAACTGAGCCGCAGAAAATAAACTAACGCAAAAAGATTCCTGGAATGCAGAAGTTGAATTCAGTTGAAATTCACCGGATCCTGACCATTGCTAGCTACGCATTCTAGATTTCTGTATGTATACATAGGTATGTATATATACCTATGAGAGCGTATGTAAGAGCTGAAAGTTGATTGCAGACATGTGAGTAAACAGCTTGATCCAATAAATGTTGAATTAAAGTAGAACTCTTTCCAGTAATTCTTTCTAGACGTACTGGATCCAGTTCCCTAAGGACAACGACGACGTGTGGCTGTCAATAACAAGAACCCCGTCCGCACGCCCTCGACCTGCGAAGAGGCGCTGATCCTGTTAACAGGATCATCCTTCTGCCACTAATATGCCGCTCGTGAGAAACATCGCAAACAGTTAAGGACGAATTGTTACAACTAGCAACGAATTTAATGAAAAAAGTTTCATACCAACACTCAATACTCAAAATTATACGGATCAAAATGTATAATATGTTAATTATAGGAATGGTGATGAAAAGATTAACTTTAATTATAACAAAAATATTTCTTTGGCATGGCATATGCGATGTTCAATTCGATTAGGACTGCCTCATAGCTTAATCTAATTAACCGATATATGAAACGGTCCTGTGATAATATCTCATGCATAATACTATGATGATGATATTTCAGATAATTATAAACATAACGGAAGCCATGTTTGGATGGAAAATTGAACAAGAGGATAATTAGAGAACGTGTAAGGTGCACTGGTAGTAAATGAATAAATTTTTTTTAAACAGCTTATGTGATCAGCGTTTGTAATTAACTTCCGGTAAATGGTGTATGGTATAAACGCTTTTCATCTCTGCAATTAAGCTGTATGGAAAAGTGACGAAAACAAACCCTTTGGGCAACCGCGGGGAGGATTAGTAAGCGAAAAGCTCATCCTAAGCTCGTAACCCATAAATTTTCTCGCATCCTTCATCGCGTAATATTTATCTACCTGCAGTAACTGTAGGTATATCTCAGTTTGGAAATGTTGTAGTTGTTGCGGGTACTATTTGCGTAAAATAAAGTTAGGTATTCGATAATTTATCTTTATGATAAATGACACAGTATAATGCAGAATCTTTGAAAACGGTGAATAAATTATTATTCAAATAAATATGAAAAGTAGGCATTCGAAGGTATATAGATAAAAATTTTGCAATATCGTTGGTTAAAAATGAAATCGCAGTTAAATGTCGCCACAATCACACTTGGATTCGAAACGGGCCGTCAGAATATTTGCATACGCGTATTATTTATGGATCGTCCCAGGGGATCGGCGGTTATGTCATGGTTATCCCACAGGACTCTGGACGTTCAAATCGCATTATAGCCGTTGCCCGATTAGCTATGCGCGTGCAAACGAAATTAACGAGCCTGCACCTTGACAGATGGTGAGTCAGGAATCAGATGGATCAGTAACTTATCGCAGAGTGAAAACGACTCTCAAAGAAATGATCATCTTCCTTCCACCTTAATTCCCCTTCTTTCAACTCCCGCCACCGCAAAGGAAGTAATTTCAGTTTCCGAGAAGCGTCAACCACAAAGCCGGCAAAAGCCGTCGTCCAGGTTGGTTCGAATATTGCCATGTTTGCCGCTTGACTTAACCTAATTTCCCGGATTTTTCTTACATCTTAATTCGCAGTTTGTTGCGGCCGCCTACTGTACGCTGAACAACCTCAAATTACAGTGATCTCTCTTCCGTGTAATTTTACCGAGTAAAGTCTCCCTTCTTTTTCTATTTCAGGATCACGGCATACACCGCAAAATTTATTTTTCGGTTACCATCGATCGTCATCTCACAAATATAAATTATCATCATCACTTGTAAGTTATTCAAAAATTATTTCAAAAATTTCACTCCATTTTTATAAAATAAAAATCAGCTGCCTCAAACAAACGCGCATAATACGGATACTTGAAACTTCAAAATATAATCATAGCCAAATGATTTAGGTAGTGAGCTCAAAGATCTTGAAGGGGTATGTCTATTTCTTCTCTGTTTTTTTTTTTTTTTTGAGCCCGGGTTATAAATAAAAATTGACAGGAAGAATCGGTCAAAGTTTATTTATTTATTTATTTTTATTTTTTTTGATAAATTAAAAAAGGTCAATGCCATCGAGATATGCAGTGCTCTTTTTGCTCTGGTTTAGATGCACGGAGACTTTTCACACTCTCTGTAATTCTATACGTTTATAAGAACTGCAGTTGGCCTTCCGGCAAAAAACACAAACCGCAAATAGTATTTGTTTCTTTGTGAACCCTTGGCTATAGCTCAACTTAAGTTTATTTACTTGAGAGAGAATTCGCCTGTGTTTCATCTCTTGGAATGTTTTCAAACAGCAATAGCTGTTTACTACGTATATACCGAAAAGGGATTAGATCATCATTAGAGAAGAAATTTATGCGGAAATACTCTCTACTTCGAATTATAACCAAATAAACTTGTACCTATGTAAGCAAACAAAACGTTGGTGATCCTCGTGTTTCGGTTTCAACCCTCTTCGTCCCTCCTGTTCCCTCCCACACCCTCTTCATTCATGTTCGTAGGGCTTCCTTCCCTCCCCTTAACTTGGGAGGTGCTTTCACCGGCAGACTAATGATTTGCAAACATCACCCCCTTGGCTTGGCTCGTTTCGCTCATTACGAAGTTTTTGCTCGGCACGTTACGCGCTAGCGAGGCAGACATCTTGAAGAAGCTTAAGAGGGGTTGGTAGCTTTTGTTAAAGTTTTTAAGCTCAGTGTCTACACACACCTCTCGCTCTTTAGTCAGTTTATTGCGCAGTCGTGATCAATTTCTCCTGGCTGAATCCACGCGGATTATATTTTTGTATTCATTTTTTTGTTTTGTTTTATTATTATTATTATTATTAAATAATGTTTTTAAAAAAACATGTTTTAATCTCGAGAGTACACACACGTTAGTCAAATGCTTATTGAAAGCCAAAATCATTCAACAATATTTTGTTGATGAACAGAAACTAATAAACTTTATTTTACATAAAAGATTTTAAGCATTCTGAGAAAAGTACTCGTGCATACTTACGAACTTCTTGAGCTTGAATTCATCTCAAGTGAAGTTGCTGCAACTGAGACAGTAATAACACGGGAACAAGTGGTTTGCACACAAGCTAGGATGGGCACGAGAGTTTCTCTTGAGAATTCACGTGATGAGCTTAGCTAACAAGCCAAGATCCCAGACTTCTTTTTACATGCTCACAATCGTCTATGAATAATGTTGCACTCTGGCATGTTAGCGTCAATTTTTAAAAACTGTGTACTTTACCGCTCAAAGTTCAATCAATAAATAAACATCTCGATATCTAAAATTAATTTGTTAAATAATTATTCTGTCATCTTGAGTAACTTTAAATTAATAAATTAAGGCATTCTCATTTATTATCAGCGAAATAATTACAGTATAATAATATATCCTGCTCGGTGATGATCTAAACCTATTTAACCGATTGAACTTCAAGCAGAAGACTACTTTATCGACGTAGATAAATTCAACAGTCCATAAGTTAGAGAACCAGCAAGAAAATAAACTGTCTTATCGACTCAGACCAGTTACTTACTGAACTTCAGAGGAAATTATAGATTCAGATTCATAAGGAAAAGGTCAGGTTTTTTGAATGTTATTTTTATTTTTTTTTATTGAATTTAACTGTATCAGTAGCATCTCAAAAGACAATTAGAATCATCTTTCCGTGTCAGAATCTCAATGCTCATTTAATATACATTCCAACGTTGGTTTGTGGGATAGTAGGAATGTTTAAAGCCTTGTAAGTGCCGATCATACATATTTTTACAATTTTCAAAATCTACGAATTGTCTTCTCAAAAAATTAGCAAAAACTTACGGTCCAATTTATCTGGTGGTTCAATTTACCCTACTCTCCCCTACATACCTACATATACATTATATGTATACAAGTCCATATGTAGATACGGTGTATCTGTCGAATTGAAATATCCGTGCACACGATAGAGTGAATTTCAAAAAATTAAAAAAAAAAAAATCTCTTTAAAGTAAAATCCTCTTATTTTTTATACACATACGTTCGTAAACGCCCTTCATTGTTCACCAAAATCTTTAATATTTCGGAAAGATACCGAATACGGTTTCAAACTCGCTATTATTATACATATTTCAGAAAGTTATGATTTTATTGTCATCAGGTAGAAATCAGTTCGGTATTTAAGTCTTCGTCTATCCAGTGAGGTATGATACACCTCAAGTAAGTTATTCGCGAATTTACCCCCGTTCAAAAACGATTGATTTTTGTAACATACCGAAGTGACGAAGGGTTGAATACAATCTGTTAGTCAAACTACCGGCGTGGTGCTCCAAAATGAAATTTACTTTACTGTGTGCGCGGGATATATCTCTATGGTGCGCAGATTTTAATTTGACAAATACACCGTATTGATATAGATCTAACGTAATAAGTATTCAAATACATATACAGGTTTTACGGAAATATCAATAGCTCGTGGCAATCTTCTATATTGAAAAATATCAAAAATAAATGATTAAGTACACGTATGAATACTACGGCCTACGATGCAAGTTATAATGCACAATGCAGTCAAATAACAAAGTAGTCAAACATTCTCGATGAACGAGCAATTTGTACTTTGAGTTGTGCCAGGCGCTTTATCGTACACATTGAATTCAAAGATAAAATTTGATGATTGTCATGATTAAGGCATCAAGTAGATGTTAGATATTTCTTCCGACTAACTGTTTGAACATGGTAGCGATATTTGTACAAGTATTTAGTGATAGGATTTGAGGTAATGAGGCGTAAAATGCGGTAAATAATCAGAAGGTAACGACCATTTATTATACATGAATTTCTTAGCGTTAAGGAACAATTGAATTCACAACAGGAATCGATTACATTTCATCAAGGATGTACTAAATAATTATAATTAAATTTTATTACATTAATTTATTGTTATATCTTCTACGTTCTGCGTGACAACGTATTTTCGATGACCAAAGGCTTTTCGCTGTAGAGATTCCCGAGTGTTACTTGTCTTTTAATCAGATCCAGATTTGTTAGACCAAAGTTATAACTTTCTTTAATCTTTTCGGTGTCCTTGAGGGATTTGTTCTCTCTAAATTCATGCCTGATCTTTCGAAGGGCATAATTTCTAAAAATCAAGTAATAACATTACACTTACAGGTGGCGTAAATTCTCGCACGAATACTGCGGGCAATGGTTGCATTACAATATTAACTGTTCACCAAAAATCTCCCCTTACTTATTATGTTAGTTATTCTAATTCAGATATCAAACTAATATGCCGGGTGCACGTGGTTGTCAAATAGAAAGTCTAACACATTAGAGAATTCAAGTTGCGTAAGCCGCCCGCTACGCACCGATTGTATCGAACTTTACAGACGCAAGATTATGTGAATAGAGAGCCCTTTCGTGTCGAGGTATGTGTATGTCACTCTTGTACTTACCTGTAATTGTATGAATCCCATTTCTTGCTTTCTCTAATCATATTTCGGTAAAGACTGATTATCGCCTCACGTGTAACAGCCATGACTTACTGTCAGCTAAACAAACCTGAAAATACTCCATTTAAACATTTCTACCAACATCGTAGCCCGAAAATCCAGACGTAAAAACCAGTAACTAGAATGAGATGCAATCTTTATTTTGGAATTAACAATTAATTAAAATCCGCAGACTTAACGATCACAACAACGATTTTAACCCAACTGGGGGAATATATGATGCGTTTCTTAAATTCCGATCATTGTTATATTATGATAAATAAAATAAAGTGGTAATATTTATCCTATAACCTCTCGCTTATTTCCTACCACACTTTCTTCATCTCGCTCGTACATACATCTGTATTTTATTCTAATGATAAATTACAGATAATGATAAGACAATCACATATTTGTTATACGTAAAAATTGAGCTTCCAACGGAATTACGTAATCTAACCTTAACCTAACTTAACCATAAACACAACATAACCTAACCGTATTTGAATCGTGAACCAGACCGGGTCTCGGCGTTTTATTGACGGATGAATTTTCGTTAAATCTCTCCCTCAAAGAACTCGGTACGCTTATGTATGTACTAAATAAACTTAATCCGAAGAAAGTAATCTTTGTGTTGAGCTGAGTTTAATCACACTGAACATATCTAATATCGAACAAGTAATAATGCGAATATTTTTCGTGATGTTATTGACGTTCGAATAATGATTGTCTCTACTTATAATATCCAATAATATGTATAAATGGTAATGATTTAAAAAAAAGTTTTTTTTTATTCCAGTACAAAATGATGAAAACAATCCACCGTGTCTGCATGCGGATATCATCCGTGCGGAAATATTCGACGGAAGCAAAAGCGGCTACAATAAAATCCGACATCGAACTTCTCGGTCAAAAATACTCGCGAGATGAATGGACGAATTTAACTAGTAAAATAGCTAAATATCTCGGTAGAAATTTACACACAACGCCTAACCACCCATTGTCCCATGTACGGCAAAGAATCGCGAACTATTTTTACAAGGCATATCCAAACCGGATAGGAAATCCGATATTTAGTATACACGATAATCTTAGGCCTATAGTTACCGTGGAACAAAATTTCGACTCTTTACTAGTTCCCAAAGATCATCCTAGCCGGAGTAAAAGCGATTGCTATTACATCAATTCTGGGACTTTACTCAGAGCTCATACAACTGCTCATCAAGCAGAACTAATCTCTATGGGATTAAACAATTTTCTTGTCATCGGTGATGTTTATCGTAGAGATGATATAAACGCCACACATTATCCGGTCTTTCATCAAGCTGACGCGGTCAGACTCCAAACACAGGATGAACTTTTTAAAGACATTGAAAACTCTGAAAGTTTAAAAATCTTTGAACACAGAGGATCTGAGAATGAAGATAAACAAGGATGTCACACTTTAGAAGCTACTAAAATAATGGAACATGAATTAAAAACCGTTTTAGTTGGACTAGCAAAAGCTTTTTTTGGTCCAGGTCCGTCTCAGTTATTTGAAAAATACTTTTATCAAGATTATTAAATCTGGTTTAGGGATTAATTAAATCTATTCATTCATTTAGATGTTAAATATCGATGGGTAAAGGAGTACTTTCCATTCACTCATCCGTCTTGGGAACTGGAAATTTTGAGACATGATCAATGGCTTGAAATTTTGGGATGTGGTATCATGAGACAAGAGATTTTGCAGAAATGTGGCGCCGGGGATCGTATGGGTTGGGCATTTGGTGCGGGTTTAGAACGTCTTGCTATGTGTTTGTATGGAATACCTGATATCAGGCTATTCTGGTCGAGGGATTCTGGCTTTTTGAATCAATTTAAAGTCGAGGATTATAACGCTGATATTGTATACAAGGTAATAAAAAGGGATGAAAAATTGTGAGAAAGTCTAAAACATGTTTAAAGATTTGATTTTTTTGTTTGTTTTAATATTATTAGTATTAATATTACTGAGAATAATATTTTTCAGGTCGTCAGTATATATCCGCAATCTTCAAATGATATGAGTTTCTGGTTGCCGGAAGGATCGCAGTTAGAACCAAATGATTTTTACGAAATAGCAAGAGAAATTGGAGGCGATGTTATCGAACAAATATCTCTGGTCGATCAATTTACAAATCCAAAAACAAACCAGAGATCACATTGTTACAGGATAATATACAGGCATATGGAACGTAATTTGACTAAATTTGAAGTAAATAACATACATAAAAAGATTGGAAAAGCTGTGACGGAAAGATTTAATGTTGTAATTAGATAATTTTTAGAGATAATAAACGATGTTTGTTTACAGTGCATTCATTTCTTTTCTTTAAACCATGTTATCCGATGCTTTTAACAAGTGTTTAAAGCATGATGATATATAGAAACTAGATGAAAGAAAAAAAATGCAGTATTGTAATTAATATATTATTTTATTTCTGCATAAATTAACTAAAAACAGATTATGTTACAATGATTAATAGGTATACCTATATATTTATAATATATGTGTGTGTGTATTAGGGTGATCCTTATTTAGAATGTGAACGAATCTTTATGCTGTAGTCCCCCCAAAACGTCTCCAAATAATTGAAAAACAATCCCCTCAGATTTGTAGGTGTCTATTTCAACCCTAAGCCCTCCCGCGATTTAAAAATTCTTTGCCAATGAGTAACCCTGTGAAAAAATATTTACCAAATGTATGTATTTTGAATGGTAAAATTTACCCCCTTTAGCGGAAGGACTTGGGACTGAGATAGAAGGCTGAAATCTTGAAGGGAGTTGTTTTTTTATTTCAATTATTTGAAGAGGATTTGAGAAAGGCTGGTGCGGGAAAATTTTATTATACCCTAAATAAAGACCACTCTAATGTATATATATGCTTATAATTAATTATTAAGCTTATTTTTATGTATCATTTTCAATGTGTACTTTAAAATATTGGCTTAACATGATCACAATGACTTTGAGTAAGAAAATAAAATCATATTCCATTGTGACAAGTAGGTGAAAACATAGTTGTGAATTTATCATTTATCATTTTCAACTTTTGGAATGAGTAGATATTTGATTTGATTCAGTAAACTACGATTCCTATATTTATTAAAATCAGTTAAATCAGACAAACAGCTATAAAGCTTCTTTGAGATATATAATATGCCATAAAAAGAATGTCAAAAAACCAAAAATTTGTAACTTTCGTTAAATACTATAATGAGGAATAATACAACTAAATATACAATTTTTATTAGTTTTACAAATTTTTCAGTTAAAGCTCTCAAGCAAATTATTAATATCAGATGCGAAATTATTTACCGCAATTGTGTTTTACGTATCAATAACTAATTAATCTCTTGTTTAATTGTTTCTTTTCTTTTCTTGAAAAACATTATCATTATTAGCATCTCAGTTTAGATAATTGAGACAAAAAAAGGCCCACAAAAATTTGTGTCGAGTGAGAATTTGGTAAAATTTGTTTAATGAGTGCTATAAAATACTTCCGACATTTACGAGAAATATATGTATATACCAATATGTATGATATAATAATAGGTATATTAATTAATTTATTCATTTATTTATTCTTTGTGACATTTTATTATTAAATAATTGATCCTTCAGGGTAGAGTTTTTGTTCATTACACAGATCCTCCGGTTATTTTAATTTAGTATTCATTTTTTGTTTTTTTATCACATAGAATTAGGTCAACTTTGTATAACTCGGAGGCGAAAACTTTTTTCGTAAGAATTTTAGTATGTATAACGGCATACACGAGACCAACGTTATTACCAATACTTTCCATAGGAAGTCTGGAGTTTGTATAAAATCAGCATCTGAGAAAAAAAGAAAAACACAGTATAAATATTCTCTATTAGTTTAAATATTCTTCTTGTCATAAAAGTGAAAATCTACATGATGAATAATAGAAGTACCAGAAAAAAATACATGTAATATAATAAATAAATGATCTGCACAAAAGTATAAGACAAATTGATTGGTTCTTACCAAAATAGTCCTTCAGAACGACCAAGGATAACAAATATAATGCCAAAGACAAAACTTCGGCAAGAACCATAATTTGATGCCACGTTCGCACAGTCAAGGCCACCATAATCAATTCTGTTAATACTAAAGCCGAAAAGCTGATAGCGACAATGTGAATGAATTCATCTTCGAACATAATGAGAGCACCGTACATTATGACTCCCCCTGAAAATAAACGAAAATATTCAAAAATTATTCATTTAAAATTGAAATGTTAATGTTTTCTGATATCAAAAATGATGTGATATTATTTTAGCAACATTTACCTTGATATATGCTTATTAAAATCCACATGAAGAATGTTTTGTATGATAAACAACGCCCTTTACTAAGCTCCTTGTAAAGCTCTGGATAAGTTAGCGCAATCTTTCCCGACACATCTTTGTCTAATACCAGAGAAAATACGGGAAACATTGTGTAGATCGTCGCGTAGCTGTAAATTATTTTTTAACCATAAAAATAAATGCGTTAAATTTATAGATTGAAACAATAAAGAAAACTTATATGACTTACCCAACCATTAAAAATCCCTGATACAATGCAACAGAGGATAGATAAAAAACTGCCGAAAATACAGCCTGCATTGTCGATATGATCAGACCTCGATGAATAACGAATTGACTTAACGCAGCGGAACGTTTGTAACTCCGTCTCCCATGAACAAGTAGCAAATTAGCTAAATGACTGAATTGAGGAATTGAAAAATCAGCTGCTAAAGATGCTTGACGTCCTTCTAAGCCTTCTAAGCCAATGCCTGTGGGGTTTGGATTCATAAATTAAAATAACGTGAGATGACGAATGTTATAAAATTGTTCATAGATTTATCATTCTTACCAGCATCTGCTGCCTGTATCATTGAAACGTCGTTTCCGCCGTCACCAACAGCTGCAGTTCTTTTTCCAGTATGCTGTTGAATAAGGGTAACAACTTCTGCCTTTTGGGTAGGTGAGCATCGGCAGCATACAACAGCCGGTGAGCTACATGCTAGTTCTAAAAATTCATGCTCGTAGTATTGGAGGCATACTTCTAGAGAATCTCCACTAATAACTAAAGCGCAATCCTGCTTTTTTCGGAAAGTATTCAACTCTAAATGTGCGTCTGTTCTAGTTACTACGGATTTGAATATGTGGAGTCCTTGAGTCCTTGATACCAAACGGGAAGATTTTGCTATACATGTTGCTGTTTCCAATTTGTCTCCGGTTAACATCCAGATCTATAAAGTATAAAAATCTGTTAGAAAAATAAATTAACTGCAGAATAAAGAAATAAACAACAAATTTCAATCAATGTTTGATTAGATTTATAAGCGTGTATTCAAACCTTTATTCCCGCATTTCTCAGCAGCTCTAATGTCGGTCTGACACGATCTTGAAGTTTATCTTCAACACCAGTTACACACAGTAATTCCATTTCTCTTTCAAGACTTTCTACAACTGCGGTAACTCTGGAAGCTCTGTCGCTGACGCACATTCTAGCTGCGTTGTACCTAAAACAGATTCAACCTTGGTCAGATAAACGCTTTGATGCTCGCTGAATTATAAAATAGAGGAAGTCTTGTTTCACAATTAACAAATTTTCCCTGTAACTAGATACCTGGCTTCAAAATCGAGGTATTGTTCTTCTGTTAATGTCTTTTTAGCCACTACCAAAGTTCTCAAGCCTTCTCTAGCCATGTTTCCGCATTCCTCTTCTAGCCAATCGTTGTATTGAACTATTCCAGCCATAACAACGTCAGCTCCTTTTAGATAAAACACAATTTCACTGCTTGATTCTTCCCGGACAATGATCCCCATTCTTTTAGTCTCAGATGTAAAGGGAAAAATTTGTAAAATGTGGTAATTCAAAACTTGTCCATTCGGTGCTTTTAACTGCATGGACATTAGATCACGTTTCACAAGGCCTAAACCGACTTCTTCAGTCCATTTTACTAAGGCAACTTCGTCAGGACTGGAAGCTTGATAATTTGGCTTTGGTTCCGCTGGATAATAATGTTGATCTGCCTCTGTCTGGCTGTAAATACAGAATTAAATATGAAAAACTCAAGCATTTTGACTGGATTAATAACAAAACTCCGCATGTTATTAATATACCTCTGAATAGATCCCGTATCTCCAGTTTCCACACTCATAGAATCCAAGTTATTGGTAATAGCAACAGCAGCAGTAGAATCTTCATAAACAGGAGTAACGTTGTGGCAAAGAGCAAGAGCGTGTACAGCTTCATAAATTCTTGTACCTTCAGATCTTCTGACTTTACCACCATGAGAAACAATTGATACTCGAATTGGTGAATTTTCGGAACTTGGTGTAGCATAGTAAGATTTTAAGACAGAGGTAACTTCGTCGAACGTTTCTTGTCCGTATGAAACAGTACCCAAATGTAATTTTTTAAATACCATTATATTCTGTGTCAATGTTCCTGTTTTATCGCTAAGCAAATAAGATATTCTTCCCAATTCTTCTGGAATTGTTGTCGTTCTAACAACAGTACCAGCTATTTGTGTATCTCTTTGAATACACCAGGCATAAAACGTCTTTCCCATGTCCAAGTTAACTCTCAAACTTATTGGAATAATGTACGAGAATAATAATACAAATCTGAACATGTAGCGGTACCAAGGACCGCTGAAACCTTTCAAAGACATCATTACCAAGGCAAGGCCAATTACTGCACAAAACAGCACCTGTTAATAACAAAGACAAATATATAGTGTAAAATAATTCAGGTCAAATGGCAACAGTAACTTGACGGCAAAGCCTAGAAAATTGAAACAGCTAAGGGCAATTAAAATCACCTTTGTCAGCTGGTTAATTTCTTGATCTAACAAACCAACTTTAGATCTTGGAGCAGAGTGATTCATTAAAGATCGTGTCTCTTGCCCAGTATAAACAACTATACCCAAAGCCGAACCTGAGGCTACCGCAGTGTTTGCCCATAATGTGTTATCGACTCCAAGACTTTCTTCGCTACTGTATCCGTCATACTGTTGAAGAAAAGATGATATAAATTTGCGTTAATGTTTATGGTTTTTCTATGAAACCTCATTCATTACCCAAATTTTTTTGACCAAATATCAAACGAAAATTATATTGATTTTTTATGATTTCAGAAAAAAGACTAGTCCCTAAAACAAGATTTATCTAAATGTCAACATACGACAAAAAGCGCAATGTGAGCGGCTTATAGCCTATCAGATAACATCATGTTTGCTTATTTATTCTGCAAATAGCAACTATCAGAAATAAAAGTTATTGGGGGATCAAATTGGACAGATTTTGCCCTTTTTACTTTTCGAGTAATAATCAGGCCAATTAATTCTGTGGGTATTGTAACATATTTTATTATACTTTTCATACTAACTCTGGTAAATGTGCCAATAAAGCTGTGTATATCTTTCTGAGGCTTTTCGACATACAGGCTTGCTTTGATATCGAACAACTGCGCATCATTATCCAGTTTTTGAGTAGCCGGAACGGCTAAACGTAATTTCCAATCAGTTTCTCCATCTAATTGATCAGTTCTAACAAAACATGCTCCAGACTTTTCCGTAGTTCTTAGTAGAACTAAATCAGCTGGAACTCTCTGGCCTTTTTCTACAATTACCTATTTCATAAAATGTCATTGAAATACGAATACTGATCTTTCTTATTATTTACTTAAATTACTGACGAGGGATAAGTTGTTAACTACACAGAAATGTGTCATTGAAATTTTTAAGAAAGCATTGGAATTCAAATTGAATGAAGAGAAGGTAGTGGATGTTGTAGAAGCTTGTGGTATCATATAATCTTGGTGACGTCAAGACAAGACTGTCATCAATGTAAATATTTGGACAGCTTCAGAAATTAGGCATTAATAGTTAAGAGAACGACTGCCAAGGTTCAATGCCTGACAATATTGATTGAATGTTAATATTTCGGAAAAGAAATAAAAAAAAGCTTGATACTACTAATATTACGGCAATAATTTAATGGGATCTTCAAAGGGATACCAATCCTCCAAAGACTAAAAAAAGCTTAAATTTGATCAATTTTGAGTGAGCCAAATATTCACACCATAAGCATAAAAAAAATTGCTAAATAATGTATAATAAATTTAAAAAAGCCTGGCTATTGTAGTGCTAGTCATATTAGCATGATAAAGTAATTTTTTTTTCATAAATATTACAGCCTATTTACAATTATCAATGAATATGAATGTTTCACCAATTTATGAAAAGCTTTTTCAAAGCAAAAATGATAATTTTAGTATATTTGGTTGTCTCTTAACTCCTATCTTTCCTTAACTTCAATCAAAGATTATTAATAATTTATAGATTAAGATGATAGAAGGCCATTTATCTTTTGAAAGTGTTACATTGAACCTGTCTTCAAACAAATATTATCAATATGACTCATGCGGATTATGGTCACAGATAAGCTTAGTTCCGTACGAACATATCTATACCGTGTAGTCTCTATTGATTTTACCTATTGCGAGGAATATAGCGAATGATTTCGTAGTAAAGGCTACTGCTGATAAGAAAAAAAAAACAAATATAGCACAACATGGTGTGAAATTAACATACAATAATGGAAATAACTATTACACATGTTATCTACCCACCAAGTCACCAACGCGTAGTTTTGAACTAGGAACAAGCTCTGGAGTATCGCTTCCTCTGACTATTCTATAGTATTTTTGACCGTTAACTTCTTTGTCCCTTTTATAACGTCTGAAGTCATCAACGGCCTCACGACAAATTGTTACTATCAAAACAAAACCCAAGGGACCCCAGTATGTGTATAAATAGCCAATTCTAATGTCAGGTATAAATTGAGACATGGCCATTATCAGGAAGTAAAGATTCAAGAAAAACTTGAACTGCTGAAAGAGAACCTAAGAAAATAGAAATAGAAATACATTGTTAAATTGTATATTCTATTTTGTTACAGAAATGAATATCAATCTTATTGTATCAAGGTATATTCGAAATGTACTAAAGGTACGCATTTCATCAACCACATTATAAGAAAACAAACAATTTCCGTTGGTGTATAAACATACGCCTATAAGATCATTGGATTGGATCAATAGATAGTCTCATACCATACCATGTCTACACAAAAAGTCAGACTATGTATTTTTATTTGCTTACAGACTGTAGATATACAATATCTGCCAAGCCCTAATGCCTGGGTCTATCATTGATTTTCTAAGTTCTATATTTTTTAGCTCAAGTTTGTGAAGATAAATAAACTTCAAGAGAGTTTTGGCGTATAAATTTTAAAATATTCATGAAATTTACAAGTTTTAATAAGACCATGGAATTTCATTAAAAATATTTTAGTATTTGACTCCATGGTCATAGGTATAATTTCAATTCTGATAAATTCGATTATTTTTGTAAAAATTATGAAAATAAATAAACCAGATAAGAAGTTCAAAAATAAATGTAAAAAAATATGTATATCAGCAAATGAGAAACTTACAGAAACAAAATCCTAAAATTTTTATAATTCGCGAATTTTTCAGTAGTTAATTAAATGATAATTAATTAAAAATGAAAGTAACGTACCAAGGGGAGAAAACTGATGAAGTTGTATTTTTGGTTCCTGATAACATTTGTTGGGAATTTTTCGTGCAAGGGTTGACCAATGTGGATTGTCCTGGCTCTGAGTTCTCTTTCTCTGCAGCATCTCCGCCACATCCATGTGCAACATCTGCAAATGAGATACATTAATTTGAAAATGAAAATCTACGACTTATTTCAAGCAACTTGGAATCACGGTGATAAAAATCTTATGATAACATCTCAGTGCTTCATATGTATGTAGACAAATACATATAAATATATCTACAAATATCTAGAGGATGATTTTCAAAATTTTTTAGCTAATTGAATAACGAATTAATGCTGAGTCAGTTTCTTGTTACAGTATAATCTGCAGAATCATGATTATTTTATAAACTTAAATAACAAAATATTGTATGTTTTTGTTTTATTATAACACATTGTTAAATGATTGTTAATTATTCATGTAGTCATTTCGATTCAATATTATCTATAATCAAGAAATTTTCGTAAACGAAAACGTCGAAGAACTCAAAATACGAAGTGGTTCTCTTGACGAAACTTGATAATATTGCAGTTCGAAGACTTAATACTAAAAATAAGTAAGTAGGTGAGGAAAAAAACTACTAAATATTTTATAAATTACGCTAAAATAGTCATTTATCTTCTCCCACTGCAGTGTTATTATTATGAGCACTGTTATTGCGATTGTTAAATAATTACAATATAAAATATAAATAATGAAACAAACATTCGAAACCTAGCGTTAAAGACACGGGTCGTACGTGAAGAAAACAGTCTGCACATTTCGCGGAAAAAACAGCTGCTGTCAGACAGGTATAGGTATGCATGTACTACACAACTGTGCGTTATTATTCCCGATCGTTAAAAATGTATACAGTATGTATATGTGGGTATTAGTGATATTTTAAGGTGGTATTTATAACTCGTAAAACTTTTTTGAGCGGTTACAAGTGTCAAACTGTCTTGTACGCAATTACAACCGGCATCGTTACGTTCTCTGATCGGAATCTGGTCGTAAAATTATACGCTTTCCAGGTTACTAGTAGAAAAATAATACGTCACCTTGTCCACGAGTTGTGATTCCTCGGTTTCGATATCAACGGAATGTCTTCTTTCGAAAGCCTTATAACGATGCTTTGTGTCTCCATTTATAATTTATATATGAAATAATATATCATTTAACAAAACAGGAAAAACTTGTTGTTATTTAACCAAACATAAAGTTAAACGAGCCTATATTACTCGTTGTTAAACTATATAAAAGTCTTTCCTTAGGGCGACATGACATCACTATAGATCAACGACTGAATCACCACCTGATTACACAGATATCTAGGGCAAATATTATATTCGCAGTAAATAGTGGGCGAAAATTTGAATTTACACTTATTTTCACTTCGATATAAGGAAACTGTACATCCACCTGTTCACTATTTAACAATATTTATTCGCATTGTTTTTGTTGAGTTTAAGACGCTCATGAAAATGGACGTTTTCCAGGCATTCGATAACGATATACTAGCGACACCTATCTGTACATTGATAAACTTGAGCAATATTATTCATTAGTTCATCTTCAAAATCATTAATTTTGTCTATAGCAAAGTTAGACTTTGTCCACATTAAACAGGGCAGTCCGGAACCTGGGTCTGTGAAATAAATCATCTACATATTGCCGAAGAATTCTTTCTGAAAAAAAAAATGTACTGCGGAGAACCTAACTGATGTCAGTGAGGGAATCCCAAGAGGCATATCACATCCGATTAGGAAATGTGAAGGAGGATGTGGGACGACCGCTGAATGACGAAATCGGATAGTGAAAGAACACTTTGCAACACATTATCGCGTTGTGTACACTGCATACATACATATTTTCTGGAGCATTTTTCTTTTTTTCTTCAATTAATAATTGTGTCGCAATGAGATGCTGCCGTCTGGTGGCATTGCCGAAGACTCGAACGGAGTGAGATAATGATTTTAGTATTTGGCGGGAATTTCGCCTGAACTTAATATAACGAAGTAGAGCTGATACCAGAATGATAACAGGAAAATGTTTGACTCACCCGCATAGAAAATTTGTGCAGAATCGTGAGCAGGCGTTAATACGTCGATTTCTTGATGCTAAGAGGCGTATACTGTCTTCGGAAGGTTGCAAAAGGTAGTCAGTCTCTTCGTCCATTTCAAAGTCTCGCTCGTCGGAGCTAAGACGCAATGGCAATTCTTCTAGCCTCATAGCTGGATGTATTTATTTATAATATTTAGACAGAATAAGTAAAATTATTGGTTAAGTAATTCGATTAATCTTTACGGTTTAAACTTATATATTATACGGTTTTGGTAATATCAGACTATTTCGACTTTATTTATTTATTTTTTGTTTTTTCTTTTTATAACCGGGATTTTTATGCTAAAAATATATCGAAGCACAGCGCGAGTCTTACACGTATATTAAATAAGTATTTTGTACGTCAAATGAACATCTTATAATTAATAGTTACTTGAGTATCATCAGGAGTTTATTCCTGTCCATCGTTAGTTTTTAAACAACTGTATAAATATCTTTATCTTTGGACTGTCGCACTTATGCTGTTTTGTAAGGTTAATTTTTTCACGAGCCACATCGTATACAAGCCGATAATATATATATATTATTTTGAAGAATATCCATAGTGGTAATCGAGGATTTTGGACTTATTTTAAACCTCATTAGACGGTGAAAATTATATACAAATATTATAATAATTAGATTAATACTCAAAAATCACAATATTTTAAAAATAGTCGTATGTTGTCAGCTGCCATGTTGAATGACCGTAAGACAATATCACGTGGTGTTACTTCCACGCATGCTCATCCACAACTTATTCAAGACTCATGTGCGATAGCAAAGCGATTATCACCTTTGTTCTTAGAATCATACGTATAATTAATTAGTACCTATATGTAGATTATAGTATACACATTTATAGGAATATCTAATACCATAATTACCGTTACAGATCGTCCTAATTGGCTTCCAGATTACGGACTTTTCCGTTTTAAATAAGTATGATATTAGGGTGATAACGATAAATTTTAAATTGAGATATTAGAGTGAAATAAAGTGGCACTTTTTCCTTTAACTGCCCAGTTTCATTATCATTCAAATACATGTTGTTTTCATAAACGGAAAAATAAGGCATTATACATATACATACCCATATGCTATAAATTCGTATACATATATTCACGATAAAAATTACACATTTACGTTACGCACATCATTTTTAGAATAGTTTTCTTTTCAATGTTCAATCGAATGTAATTTGGTACCGTTTCCGTAACATATTGACGGTAACTTCCGCTGCACCATCTCCAGCCTTACCTCTGGCAAGTAGTCTTCGAAATAATTGTTTAGAAATGTCTTTTTCCTCTTGCGTCATAAAGTTTACGCTCAATTGGAATCTACTGCAATGACTAAGAGCTGTCAATACGTCAATTACCGTATCAACATCGTCACCCTCTGGCAAATTCTTCAAGCAAACATCTATAATCTCTCCAAGAACGCCAACAGGAATTTCTGGGCAGAATATATCGATGAAAACAATCGGTCTGAAAACATAAAACGAGAGATAAATGAATTTTGCATACCGTTTAAAACTGTTTCTATTATTTCATTACCTTATTGCAAGTAAATAATCGAATCTTCTTTTATGATCAGCGATTCTTTTCCATGTCTGTAAAAACTCCGTCGTAGATTTTGGCACTACATTTTCACCGATCGATCCATCATCGAATTTATCCCCGTTATTGGCTGACGAGTCCGGAGATTTACAGGACATTGGCTTTGTTAATGTATGAAAACAATGCGAAAGCTGTACTCTAGAATTTGTACAAGATGCAGCGCTGTTCCACTGTACTCCGAGCTTAGGTTGCAAGTCCGAACGCTCCATGGGCTTCAAATGTGCTGCACTTACCTTAAAATATATCATTTTTATTTTGCTAGAAAATATTTAACGCTTATCTGAATCCCGGACCCTATTTTTTGCACGTTTCATTACCATGTCTTTGAAATGATCGTATGTCGGTACTCGTTGTTCAATTGCTCGAAGTTTGGCATCGTTTTGTAGTTGATACAAAGCGTCGGCTTTTATGGCATCATGAAGTTCACCCTCGAGACTTTCATAGTCGATGGGATTTTCTAGAACGCTCATTTTTATTCGAGAAGAGTTGAACTAATAATTTATTAAACGTATGCTAAAGAGTTTACGATTAATTAATTCGTGTCTCGGACAACCAAAAAATCTTCACTGGGCTTGATATATTACAAGTGACAAGTAAATTCCACGTTTCCAAGAAACAGTCGCCATGGAAACCTGTACATACGTAGTCGTCCAAAAATTTATTCAGGCAACATTTTGGATCTTTGATTATTTAAAATTGGTTATGTCGTTTCTGTTTCTATCGTTTCACATTTTTACGCCATGAGGGAATGAATTTTACCGAAGAGGTAATTAAAATGTAAAAAAAAAGACTGACTTACATTTCCTTTTTGGACCTAATATACTGCAAATTATCGTCGATATGAAGGTGCAGTATGACACAGGCTGGGATTCATTAAGTAGGTAGAATTTAACTTTGAAACTTTGATAGTATAATTGATAAAAAAAGTTACATATCTTTAATGAACTTAGTCAACAAATCTTTGAGCGAAAAGTCCGTCGATAAGCTTGGAAAAACCAACCAAGAATTGTCCAAATATTCCAGTATATCAACCTTGACTAATGAATGGACTGCAAAACGTTTATTGGAAAGAATAGACCGGCAAAACCTGCCAAAACAGCATCGATTTCCTCCTTCATTGCTTACTTCAAAGGCTGCGGATTTATGGAATACGTTAAAGCCTTTGAGAGCGAACTGTTCGTGTTCGTCTATATCCATCGGTGACAAGTATTCCAGGTTGATAATTACCGACTAATTAGATCACGAGTCAAATGTTTAAGGAAATTTTTAGAACATTTTCTTTTCTTCAAGATTTTCATTCGGAGTATCAATTTCTGATGCATCTGTTGGCTCCAATTCGGACAGCTCTGCAGTATCTCCTATCAAAGAAAGTGCTGCTCAAAAAACTCTTAGTAACACTTTAGAGTATACTCACTTGGCCTTTGAATTATTGACAGCTCGTATGGTCAGGTGAAAAAAGATGGAATTTTGTATGAGCAGCGATTTTTTTTATACTCTACAAATATTGGATTTCATAAATTTTTAGATTACTTAATATCTTGAATAAGAAGTCAAGCTCATCGTCAACGCACATTTCTTCCGATTCAAATTTGAAAATACTTCCACCGTTGAATCTAAAATCGCAAAAAAATTCGAAAATGATCGCGAGAGGTAGCGACAACAGATTTCCATCCGTAACATCCCTTTCAAGTAACTCTAGCAATGATTATCCAGATTATTGGTCGCCCGCTGCAGGAAGAATAGAAGAGAAATGGGAAAGCTTGTCGAAATTCGAAATAGCTGAACTCAAAAGGCAATTCTTTAGATTTTATCCTGAATTATTTATTATATTTGAATGAGTTGGGAAAACGATAGTTCTTTCGAATATTTATTAAATTTTTGAGTACCAATATACTTGCAAGACAAGAGTTGTTACATTTTTTATTAATTCCTTCATCAGACGTGGTAAAAGTTTCTTGTCATCTACTTTACTCGTACCAAAGACTTTGAGAGTCACCAAGAGTGTGTTAACCAAAGAAGAACTGGTCTACCTTTTACAATGCAAAAAATCTTTACTGTCCGAATACTTTCAGTGTAAAATGGATTCGACAGATTTGAAAAAAAATCTTAACTCATCCGAGCAAAAAATTCTCATCTACGGAACGCAAAGTGATTCTAGGTATCGTGAATAACTTAAGAAAACTATTCTAAGAAAAAGACTAGCGTTCTCCGAATTTCGAAGTGATTTTTACATAATAATTTATTGTCCAGGCTCCTAGAAGACAACTTATATCAGTTCGTTCAGTTTGTTAGAGAACGAAAGAAGAACGATGCCGAAGATATGTTAAAAAAAAATGTTCATTCGTTGGAGACGCAGAAATCAAATACTAACTTAACGTCTCCACACAATGAAGACAGTCAGAATCTTTCATCTCCAAAACGTCGCGTCACTTTCAGCGATCCTTTGGCAGAAGATAATACGAGTCTCCTAAACTGCTGCTCATCCGAAAACGAGAATAGAATTTTATCTGAGCAAAGCTTCACTACCATAATTACAAATAACGTTAAAATGCCGCGAGTCCAAAAAATCCAATCAGACACTTCGCTTGACTCCAAATCCAGTTCTCCTTCAGATTCGTCTGTGTCTCTAAAGGCTTGTTTTGCTAATCTCAGTTTGAAATCTCATCCTACAAAATCCAACGATCCGAATCCAGATTTGAATAACTTTACCATAGAGCAAACACTGCGTAAAAAAAATTTTACAGACGAAAGACCAGACTGTGCTCAACCAGAGTACAATGATGAGATAGAGTCGCTGGAAAATAGCCCCTGTCATTATAATTCGGACGTTGAAATGGGGGAAAAAGAATTCGGGGAAGAGAGAGATGTGCCAAAACCTTTACTACAAGAGTTAAGCCAGTCAGGTATTACGGAGGAGTTAGACCAGCAATTTAGTGACTCTGATGTGTACGATCGCCCATTATTACCGTCAGCAAAAACTGTGACATTTAAAGATTGTTGCAAAACTATAAGCGAGCAATCAATCACCTCTGATCAAAAAGACATTCAGCCGCTGTTGCAATTTGAGGATATCTGTGTTTCATCGTCAGAGTCAAAAGGGCGATTTGAATTATCTTGGAAAGGCTGCTGGGACCGACAGTGTACGACAAAATTTGTTCAAAACAAAAGTCATCTTGATGCAAATTCTACAGAAGATGAAAAGAAATTAGTTGAATCAAATTCGGCCGGAATATCATCGGAAAGTATCGTGTCTATGCCAATTAAAATCCAGAGAGTAGAACTCGAAGAGTTTTTAGATAATCATGAGCTTTCAGCTGGTATCTCTGATAGCCAAACGTCTTACTACACAACGATGGAGGGCGACATTCAATTGGCAAATAATTACAGATTGAGACGTAGAAAGGGAAATCTTCGAGACACTTTTCTCTCATCGTATCTTCATCCGTCGAACAGTCCGAGTTTTGAAGCAGTTGCTAGTAGGCTAGAAAAAAATGAGATGATTCCTTGGATGATCCATTCCCGCGATAAGCAAGCGTCAAAGTTGAATTATGATTACGAATCGAATCTAGAAGCAAAAAAATTACATCATACTGAGACGCGGAAAGGATTAGGCAATGCTTATAGTAGCTTTATAAATCCGGAGATTTGGAGATCTGAGGTGAGATCGAAAGCTACAGACTTGTATAAATCGGACTGGTACACTAGACGTAGTTGTGGCAAATATTTGCCCGAAAAAACAGAAATGAAAAGAGATTGGTTAATCCGAAAATTAGAGGAGCTACAATCGAGTCCAGAAACAGACTATGAGTCGGATTATTACGCGGAATCAGAAATGGAGTCAGATTTTGAATATGAGAAAGATCTGTCACAGATAAGGAGATCATTTTCGAACCTTGATAAGGATTATCAAAATTGTAGAAAGTTTAATATGAATAGAAACAGATGCAGGCGAAATTTATTTCTGAATAAAGTTTGGTCCAGAAAAAAAATCATTTTCAATGAATGTCGATGTCATAAAAATATGTCTAGCAACAGGTACGATCTAAGACCCAGAGAACATGATCTTAGATACAAATCCCTTCATGAATCTGATCAACGATCAAACCAAAATTTCTTTTCACATTTACGAGCCAGGCTAATTCTAGACTCGGAAACAGACGATTCAGACTTTGCTCCGTCAATTCAACCCGATTTTCGATACGAATTTAACCACAAGAATGAACACGTGAATAAAATAAAATGTCGACGATTCGTCAGGTCGTTGAGAAGCATCAGATCAGAAGAAGACAGGTGAGAATCTTTACTGTGAAATTATTTTAGTATTATCGTTAAAGAAAAATTCTCAAGATAAGTAAAGTGTTAATATGGATTTTATATTGAACGATTAATCAATTTTTCGATTTAACATTTTTGCAGACAATTTTCGTCTACCAGACTTTTGCACATGACTTTTCAAGAGTCATTAAGTCCAGAAAGCTTGCAAAGTGCACTTTCAACACGCACTGTAGGCACGAACATCTGCGAAAAGCCAAACTTCTGTAATATGATGGACGTCTGTATAGATACGTATGATCTTTGTTCACCCAAACAAATCGGGACGATGAATGAAGCTTCCGAATTGCTATTTTTAAACAAAACTCAAAGCTGCCAGACAGTAGAGTCATTCTTTAACACCTTAAATGCGATCCAGCATACCAAAAGTGTTACACAAGTGTCCCCAATTTTTGCTGAAAGGAATACACCCTTAGGATCAATCCCACAAATCCCTAGAAGTAATGAACAAACAATTTCAAGCACCCTCGAAAATTTATCCACTCATATAAACAACGCGAGCAATAATCTTGGTGAGATCAAATTTTCTCGAATCTACGACTCATCGTCAAAAGCGTGTGAATGCAATATCCTTAATTATTTTTTGCAGCAAAATTGAGGTTTTCGGAAATCAAAACCGAGCCTGAAACATTGATACCTTCTCCTGTGGCTATAGAAGACAATTCTATTACTACTTCACATATACCATCCTGTTCTTCAGTTCTTTTACACTCTTCAGAACCAGTAAACACGTTGTCTACCGTTCAAAATTCCACCAAAATATCTAGCAACTTTTTAAACAATTCTAATCATTCTTCTATCAAAGAATCAAGCTGTCCAATTTGCAACACTCGTAAAGAGCCTGGAAGGTATGAAAAACGGTCATCGCTTCGTGAAATGGTTTAATTAATTCGTTACTTTAACTCAAACGATTCAGCCATGGATTTAACTGACTTCAGATACGTCCGGCCAGCCTGTGTAGTCAAAGGAGGTGGTTCGGATTCAAAAACTAATGAAAAAGACCCTTGGAACCGCGTTATGGAACAGGCAAAGGCTCAGCGTCAATATGAAAGAGGAAATACATCAGCATGCTTAGAGATCAAACCATCATCGAAGCGATCTCGAAATCTCTTTTCGGCAAATGAATCTGTATACTCGAAATCTTTCGAGAGGAAGCAGGACTCTTTTGCAAGTGATCAAGCTCCTAAGGAAGAAGTCAGGATCCAGCTAGTAGAAGTTAAAAATAATTCGTCACAAGCTGCAGTGTGTAACGATTTAGGACTTTCCGGGGTTATAGACAAGGTAGGTATAGGATTTAAAAATGAACTCGAATTGAAAAATCGTTGATCGATTTGGTCATTTTTTAACTATTGATGATCGGATGAATATTGTTGCGAGATAGGGTACAGCATATGCAACACTATTATTCACGGCTATAAACAGCTCAAAGGATTTGCAAAAAATAAAAACAGAAACTATTTTTCATAAAAGAAATTCATAACGATTCTAGCCTGAGATATTTCCATAATTATACCTATACTACTTGGTTCTTAAGATGAATAAGAATAAGTCAATTGGTGTGACTTATGTGCGGATAGTGAATGAAAGAAAACGTCGTTAACAAGTTTATCTATCGACCGTTTGCATAAGTATGGAAATTTATTGGTAAAATTAAAAATCAAACAGCATTAAAATGCATGTTGAGAAACTCGTAGAAGGAATCTAAGTGAATCGATTGATTGATTAATAGAAACAAACTGAATCCTTAAGGGGTTTTAATTTATTCAATCAATCTTCTTCAATCAAAGAGACAATTACCGTCACCGCTGCAACCAAATGCGATGCTGGTTTTCACTTTCACTTGAAAGTTGAGAAATTCTTCAATCGAATCAAAGATATACGCCGAGAGACGGCAGATGCTTGCACGCCTTACGACGTCATTGACAACCGCATGCTTCACTTGCGCAAAGCTATTAAAGTTCTTGTTATTTCATTTTCTATTTATTGTTCAAAATTTTCTCTTCGAAGTTTTGAACAGACGTTACTTTATTCGGAACCGTCCCACATACTCTTCGATTCTATTTCAAACTATGCGCAATTGCTCCAAATAAGTGCGTGATGTAGAATGTTTTGACTTTCACTTCAAGGATACACCAAAGTCAAATGATATATGCCTATATTTAGTTTTTACGCATTTGTTGTTTACGTCTCGGAACTTTTTTTTAATCATTACAGATTTATTCGCCCCCGCTTAATGGCTTCAAGCCATTCAGATTTCCGCCTGCTTCTGCACTTTGTTCTTCCACGTCATATGATTCCACCGCATCGTTTAATCTGCCCAGAAAGCGATTGACCAGAAAAACTAAAAATCCACAGACTATAACGAATATGTCAAATCGACTTTTATACATCATTTCCGAAAACGCTGAACTGACGCATCAGACACCGATAAAATCATCAGCTGCGAATTTTTTCACCTAAGAACTACGAAAATATCTTATCCCAAAATGTTTGTATAAAATTTGATTATTGATAAAGGAGGATAAAAAAAAAAAATGGTAAAACATGTCCCTCAATTTTTATGTTTGTTCGAACAATTTTAAAACCGTAAATTATTGTGTTTTTGATTACTGCATGTCTTTCGTGTAAAATAGAAATAAAAACAAAAACAACTTCTGACTGTGCAGTTGAGAATTTGTCCTGTTTTTTTTTTTTTTTTTTTATAAGAATATCTTTATTATACTGGCTTTTACATTCGTACCTATTTTTTTCTGCTGTAATCAGACCATAAAGTTTCTTATCATTTATTGCACGATGAATAAACTACCAGTTCATGCCATACTCTCGGGAATTTGTAAATCTTTACTGAGCAGAGCGTTCCCTTGAATTGAAGATTTTTTCAATTTGTCCTGCTGAATCTTTTCCTTACGTTTTTTTACCAGTCTGTCATGTACCCTTTTCATTTCTAATATTTCCTTCATCTCTTCCTTATCTTCCTCCTGAAAGAGGAAATTTTTTCAAACCCAATACGTATTTTAATAGAAAATTAAAAAAAATAAAAAAAACTTATAAAATTAAAAATATAGAAAACAGATCACTCACTGTTTGATTCAACCTCAGGACCAGAGCTCTCCGACCATCTGACATTGGCTGGGAATAATCCATCAATTTTTTCAACCTTTCAGCCGGACTTACGCCTCTTTCAACGACCAAAACTATTCTGGCCCACTGTGGGATTAAACTTATAATCTCATATGAACAAATATAAAAACCAGTCTATAACTTCGAGTCATTATAAAATGAGTTTTTCAGGTATTAGATAAATAAATCAGTAGCTCGAAATTCATATAATCAATTTTGTAACATAGCGATACATAATCATCAAAGAAACTTGGCTAATTATCCTTTGAAATTAAATTATTATGACCGAGTTAGTGTGCCAAGATCAAAGATGTTACGTCAATGAATGGCTAATTTAGGCTGATTTAATCTCGTGATTAAGATTACATATCATGTCACGTATAACATTAGTTCTATAAAATGGATATCTTTTTTTTCCATAATGTTGCTACTGGAAATATTCAATGTACAGAATAGAACAGCGATTTGTAAGTGACAAAATCTAACAATCAGCACGTCTGCTTTCACATACCTGTCTTTGCCACTCGTTTCGAGTTTCTGCAATTTTCTGGTACGTATTTCCCATCATAGCAATCAACATGTTGACCAATAAAATAGCAACGATAGCCATGTACACAACGAAGAGACACTAGAATTAAAAGGGGTTTTGAATTAGAGAAGATGTTGCGTGTAGACAAATATATTAAAATAAATATAAATTTAGATGATAAAACCTTGGCTTCTGTATCATGATGAGTTTTCTCAAAAGCACCGTAATAATCCCCAAAATTTGTCATACTCATTAAGAACATAGCCATAATACTTTCCATCGGAGAAGGCATAGGATTGACGGCAGGATCTTCGGGGACTGGTGGCGGGGGTGGTTGTGATTGTGTTTGTGCCTGAGGTTGTGTTTGATTTTGACTTTTCCCATATGATAGAAAAATAATGTAATAAGCTGAAAAACGAATTAAATTTCTGTTTAAATTTTCAAGTCATTCTAAATTTAGTTTTTTTTTTCTTCTTATTAGTTCTATAAAAACAAGAATTTTGCAAATTCATCCATGCGGTATATAGGTATATATTTATGAACACTATCTCGGTACTCCAATTACGCGATTAGTCAGACTTCTCCAATAACATACGTCACACTATATCCATATTCGAGTACACTGTCAAAGAAATATTGTTATACTTGCATGACTTGCCTACTAATGAATCGAACGAAATTAAAACCGCAGCTCTTATCTACACATGCCTAGGTATGTACGCAAAAGTAATGAGTTCTTTCACATTTCTATATAAATAAAAATAAAAAAAATCTACATACTAGATTTGCAAGTAATTCAAAGCTAAGTAAGACTCAAGCTGTAAATATTTACGCACACGACTATCATTGATAAATTAATACTATCAAGTTAGGGTGGCAGTAAAAAACAAATTATTTTTTTCTAGTTTTTTATCAACTCTTTTCTGGAGAAAAATTCTTCAGTTTTTATAACACAGCATGTAACAGTATACTCCCAAATAGCAACAAGTAATTAAAAATCTCGAACACTAGTGAGGCGCTTAGGCAACAGGTGAGATTCATGCATTGTCATCTCACGATTATACAAGCTGAAATTTTTTTCTTTACATCATCGCGTGTCTAACTACTGATATAAATAATGACCGAGCTGACCAGTGCGTGTCTCATTGTCCCAGCGTGAAATGCGTAGGCGGATGATAAAATGTGTCAATACTATAAAACGTGGGCGACGCTGTTCAATGTTAAGACCATAAACTATGAAGCAATTTATTCAACGATGTATAATACCGCGAATCATCCATAAAAGTAAATAAATTGCTACTGGGATGGACCAGCGGACGTTGATCCGATAACGTTAGATGAACAGGTGTTGGATATGTAGTTAACGATATTTTGATTAGATATTTAATTACCTTGGGAAAATCCCATGACGAAAACCAAGTAGATGGAAACAAATCTCAAAAGATCGCCCATTATCATTCTGTAAATCATAACGACGAAAGGACCTACGGTTTTGAAGCCTCTGCAGAAAAATAAGAAATACGGTGCCAAGGTTAACATAACGACAACGGCGAGCATGTCTTCAACTTCGTCGGCACAAGACAGTCTTAAAATTGGGAACGAGAGCAGAATGCAACACGAGAAGAGAAACATCACGCGAGACGGTGCAGTCATCTAAAATAAAAATGTGCACAGTTTGATGTTATGGTATATGTATATCCTCGTAACGTTTACAGCTCGTAAATCATTCTTGATTCTAAACTAACCAAGTTTTCAATAAACATATTAAGACCAAGAAATCTCGCCTCTCTTAACGCGGCTGCTATGTATAAAATTGCTCCAAATTCCATAAGAACTTCAGCAGTAAGACGAATTTTATCCTCAGGTTTCGACATCTTCATTAATCTGCATTCTTCCATCAAATCTTCCCACCTGTGCAATGAACAATGCTTCGGTTATACGCAGCCTTAAGGCGGTTTACTTTTTGCTTAAAATTGATGTTCATGTATATATATATATATTTTTTTTAACAAGCTATAATTATCGTTCATGAATATCACCATTCATCAACACCATCGCTGTCGTCCGATGGTAGCGTCGTTAAGTTGGCGGGAAAAGAAGTTGCATTCTCTAACGATACACTGGCGATTGTAGTTAAGTATTCAAATGCATCTGTGACATTTTCGGCTATCGTTCTAAGACCATCTACTCCACGATCATTACTCTCAATAATCATAGTATCTGTCGTTAACAAGTCTTTCGTCATTGACGTCATCAGAATATCCTCAATCGCTGACGTTATATTAGATGCAATTTGAGAAGATAATCTTTCCATTGTGATCGATGAGATATTTAGTGACGATATTATACTGGAGGTGATCGTAGCTGTTAAACTTTTTGCCTGTATAGTCGTGATATCTGGTGTTACAGGTGTTACCGAAACGGGACTTGCCGTCGTTGTTGATGCGTTTACAACCTTGCTTTCCAACGGTCCAGGCCGAAGCGTGAAACTCACCAACGAAATGAGAAAGTAAAAACAGAACAAAAAGTACTGACGATAAAATCTGTAAATAGTTTTCGGTTATACTTGAGGAAAAAGTATACATTAAATAATAGATATTGGCATAATTATCGCATGTCATCATGAGTATCCAGGATGCAAATTGAAATCTTGTTTACTGTAATTAATTCGCAGGTATAGATTGGCCCGAAGTACATTCTCTCTGGTATTAATTACGATTAGTTTCAGTATAGGTAGGGAATCGATTGATTATTTTCGTTAATGAAATTCTTGAGGATGATGTAATAACGTAACATTTCGTAAATAACTTCATGGAAGTGGGATTCGGTAATAGTCACGCACGCTATACCTTGTTTACAACATTCCGACAGTTTACCTTGATTTGACAAACGTGTTCCACTTTGCATTCAAAAGATCGACCAAGACGCCATCCATCAGCTCCAAATGTTCATCTTTGTCCTAAAACAAATCATACACAAGTCATCTCATTTGTCTTATCTCACAGTGGTCCATTCCTTGTCGTTTTTTTTTTATTCATACATTATCGAAAAATGTTGACTACCAACATCGTGTTAACTGTATATAAATTTCTTGCAAACTTACACCAAAAACAACCAAATTGAGGGCAGAATTGTTGCTAATTCTGCCAGTGGCAATATCTATAGTGTCGATCAGCGATAGGGGATAAGCGGCGCAAGTGATGCTGCCAATTTGCCAATATATCTCTCGTTCGATGTTTAAAATGTGAAAAAACATTTCTATACGTGCCAATTTTGCAGCCAGTGTCAATGGCGTCAGACACTGAACGTTTCGGAGTGCAAGAGACGCTCCCACTTCATATGCCATGTCAAAGGTCGTCTAAAAATGTCCGTAATGTTGTATTCAGAAAATGTATGGCCTAGTTTCGCCGCACTATATAGTACGGTAATTTAAATCTTCGTACTTACGAGTTTTTGGTAAATAACCAACATGTGTAAAATCGTGTTTCCATTAGTGTCCTGTTTGTCGGGATCAGCGCCTCTCGCAAGCATTAGACGATAGCATTCTTCCTGGCCAAGACAAGCGGCAAAACTTAAAGGATATTCACCCCAGTAAACGTATCTGTATAAAAATAATCGACGTAAAGAAAAATTGTCTTTTTGGAAAAACAATAAGTTGCAAAATTTCAAATTAACAAATTACCCGTTATAATTGGTTTCCGGTGCAACGCAAACCCATTCGTGATCCATACTGTCAGCTCGCGACGCTTTTTGATCTTCGGGGCACATGAAATTCCCGAAACATCTTTCGTGGACGTCTGCTCCACTGTCAAGTAAAAATTTCACCATCGCTGGATCCTCATTGACAATCGCAATGTGCAGGACATTTTCTCCTGATTGTGCGTTGCAAAAAAAAAAAACATATCTGATTACAATTGCGAATCAAATCAATTCGTATGGATTGTGTCTGATCTAGACTTGTCCACTCACCGTAATACTCATCGCTGATATAAATGTCGTTGATTAGCTTAGGATAGAACCTCAAAAGACGTTTGGCTAAGTCGGCGTGTATTGCTGTCGCATTTAGCATGCACAAGTGCAAAATTGTTTCGCCAACCGCACCTCTTTCGCTTAAACACCAACAAACTTCTCTGTATTTGCTTTTGTCTGTAAAGAAAACGAAAAAATTAAAAAAATAGTCAAGGTAATAGTTCTTGACTATTATTTTGGAAAAAAGTGTCGATGGATGAAGTGATTTAAATGCAGTTGACCTATCTTATTCTCGTCAACGTATTCATCGCCAAGATCTTTATCAATATCATATTCCCCTGGATTCTCCATAGCTTTGAGTACAGGTAGCTGAAAAATAAGTAGAAATTAGAATTTTGAATTTATTTAGTTCTGTTTTCTATACCATTTTATGTCTGGGTCGTTCTTTATTGCGTAACAAAACCAATTTGCTGATCGGTATCCACTTTCCCTTTCCTTTGTTGTACAAAAAAGGTTCAACTTTTGTTCTCATAGCGTGGTCCAGCTCTGCAAACTGTTTCGTCTGAGCAGCTCTCTTCATCATATCAACCAGAAGACCCCCGCCTGATATTAACGAGTAAATATTAACGAAAGGATGTTAAACAAAAAAAAAAAAAAAATGGTAATAAAAAATATGATGGGTACAACATCAGAGCCAGAAGTAGTTAATAAATTCATGCAAAACAAAAACAAAAAAAAAATTCACGGCGGGCGGTATACAGTAATGTTATTAGACATTAGTAATCGAAAGTGATAGTCGGTTATTCGTCATTTTGCCCATAGGAATGTGTAGAGGAATTAAATATTGATAATTACGGGCAGCCTGGCCAAAATTATATCTCTGATGGAACGCGTCGGCCAAATTACGTCATTGCAGCAAGAATTCAAACCTCTAGAGTCTGACACTCGAACTGGTCAGCCGTTAGCACTTTACTTACTGATTAGACGCGGATACATATGGCAGAGATAGATTAATTAATAATCTAAAAAATTTAGGGAACGCCAGCACTATTTTTGGAACATAGTGTAATGTACTAGCGCATACGCCTATTAATAATACGCTTTTGATTATTATATATAGTTAGATGTTAATGATAATGACTATCAGTTCCTGTTCACATCGAATATGGCTTGCAATTAATTGAGAATTGAATATTTAGAGTAATGGGACAAGAATTGGTGGAGAGTAGTTAGTCTAAATGTTTAAATACGTTTACCTTTCAAATCTACCAATTTATACAATAAGATCGATGATGTGTCTGTCTGTTTTTTTACACCACTTGTAACATTGCTTTCTGTATTACCCATTGTTTGCTATTTTAATTTAAAAATCTACCGATTGTTATGTTCAGGAAGAAAAAAAAAAATTGCGAACTTTATCGAAGAAGAAGCATTCTGAAACTGGCTCTACTGTTCCATAACAAGATTCGTTACCATGGCGAAGCTTGACTATTGATTACTCAAAGTTATCTTCAAGCTCTTAGAAACAAGATATGGTAAAAATTGTACAATCATTTGGAAAATTGTTAAAGGTACAATATTCTCTAAAATGAAAGAAGTAATTACTGATTGTTCTTATTCTTATTGTTGTACCTAATTTTATTTAGAAAATTTGTTAACGAAATTCGTATACATTGCATTTTATTAACGAGTGTAATAGCTAAACGCGAGCTAGTTATATTTCTTGCTTGTTGAAATTCGTAAATTAATTTGTCCTTTAAATTAATAAGTATGTCCCCAATTAAAAATTCTTTAATCTTAAATTGCAGTCTGCAAATAAATTATTTGATAGGTAAAAAGTAGAATTAACTCATCGAAACAAATCGTCTCTTACATGAAGGCTGTACACATTTATATACTATCACATAATGCTATTCTTAAACCTTAAACTATTTGTCAGGTAGTACAATACGTATATTACAATAAATGTTATAGATACACACACCTTCTCACCTTCTTACGAGTATATACATACATTACAAGTGGGCTTGGTTGGCTGACGTCACAGAATTAAGTATAAATAAATTGTGACGTTACGAATGAATTAATATGTTGGTCATGTGAAAGAGGAGATGATACCAACTATAAGGACAAATTTTTATTTCGAGGTGAAGCCAGTCTCAAACTCTGACCATGTAAAGGTATTGGTAGTAAAAAATCTCGTGATCATTGAAATCGGTATTAGATTCAAACAGCGCCTGAAATACGGTGCTGGTTGATGGTTTAATACCAAATATCGTATTAGCTAATTGGAATTTTTCGTCATTAGAATGTGATGAAGAAAAAGTTTGAAAAAAAAAAAAAAATTGTCATTACTTTTTTCGTATTGTGATTTAAAGCAGCACGATTTTATATGTCATGTTATATAATCCACCTTTGACACTTCGTCTAATGAATAGTACAGTTCTTCAGTATAGTTTAATCACATATCCCAACAGCCACGAGATTTTTATCGCGGTTTTTTTTTTGTTCTATTATAAGTATGTCTCTTTTATCGTGATGTCATAGCGTGTTGCAACATTACCGGATAGAGAAATGATAGGAGTATAAAGAACCTGAACAGAGTTGAACAACTGAACCTGAGATTAAAATTAATGCGGGTTTAAAAATGACCAAAGTTTATTAACCCCTGGCGCCAGTGATGCAGTCTTCATATAAATCCTCCGTAAAGTTTCTACCAAAATTCCAAGGAAATACCTACCTGCGAACAGCCAGTCACGTCACCGCTCCGAAAAGTATAAATAATTCAGAACTGGTATTATAACCATAGATGGTCACAAAAACATCATTTAGGAACCGTAAAGTCGTAATAAATACGGAATTTGTTGTATACTAAACTAAAATTTTTCCAATCAAATTTCCAAGGACAATATATTTACTCAATCTCAATCTTTTATATCTTCCACCTGTTATCCTGATGTAAAATTTGATAACCATTATGCAAGTAGGTATGTACATACAAAGTGTGGCGTTATTTAAGAGAGAACAAACTTTGCGAAGGCTACTGATTATATTTTTGCGTTGTGTAATGATTCTGGGTGTTACAACAACTCCTGCGGCAAGTTAAAACCTTTTTTCAGACCACACACGATTGATTCGCCTCGTGTGGGGCAGGAACTAGCTGAAAAATTTTTCTGCCTGGTGAGATTCCTGAACATGTTTTAGCTATTGTTGGTTAGTTTTCAGGCTCGATTTGTTAGGTTATTGTTTGAAGAATAAATTGGACTTGTTTGATATAACTTCATGACCTAATTGTATATTTTAGTACTCAAAGCACTTGGGATGAATTAAACTTTGCTGCAATCGACAAGTGCGAGTGAAATGTTGGATAATCATATCATTAAAATTCTCGACTCTAGATTTGGTTGCTCAAATATTCGCACGTCCGACTATTGTACCTCCTTTACGATTTAGTCGTTATACGTAAGTATAGCTCCCGAATTCGAACGTGAGAAAAATCGTAAAAACATATTAGCCACGATTTCAGGAGTCACTAAAGATTTTACGAGCAGTTGTCTTCCTGTACTGTCTGAATCTTTTATTTATCACTGATCGCTCACACCTTGGGTTGATAATACCGTTAAGTTACTCGAATAATTAAATATCTGACATAACAGATTCTTTTATTTGAATTTTTACCATCATTTGTTTCTTGTCGCCGTTCGAAGAGACAAAAGCACATGCATGCATAAATTGCGACGTAATTACGCATGTGATAACATTCTGAGTTTCTACTTTTATCAACTTATGATCATCGAGAAAAAATATATCAGTGATAAATCGCGGTTTAAATAAATAGTCATCAAGAATTATGGCGTAAACTTATTCATTGTGGTTTAGACTCTGTAATCTTGAATCACGAATCAGTGATATACATTTTCTGCCATTCTTGATAGAAGGATAAAAAGATTTCAAATGATCATGAGAAATATATATGAAAAGCTGCTAAAATCTATCGAAGACGATGACTTTTTCTTGCAGTTTCAAAACCCGTAATCGAGTGTGGATGTAAAATATTTTGGGTAACTTAAACATGTCGGTTTTTACATATATTTCTAAAATACGATAACTAAACTGCTACCGATGAAATAGAAACAAACATACGAATCCACACGCATGAGCTGTGATATGCTTAGGCAGTTAAGTAATGATGTGTTTCAAAAATAGCTCAAACTCGTTTGAGAATCCTGTTCGATTTGTTAAGCTGAAAAAATTTTTCGTCTAATGGCTTGTAGATCTTAAATTGATTTATGGAACTTGGAATTACACTAAATGGTATTAAAATGATTAAAAAATTATGAGCATCCCACTTCCCTTGGAATATTACATTGTTTTCGCACAAACGCGAATAGTCAAATTCATTTGCTGATTCAAACCCTACGATCTATACCGTAAAGAAAAAATATATCGCGTGGATCTAAATCCATTAATCTTAAGTGCTTAAGAATTAGGAATGTGGGAACTCGAGAGTTTGATTAATGCAGATTCATTTGTTACAATTTGACATTCTAGTAATGTTTGCGATATGCAAAGCAGATGTTTGAAAGCTTACTAATTCAAGAAATTATTCAACCCCAAGTTTTTATTAACGTTCTATTTTTTTTTTTTTTAGCTCTTTCACTAGGAAGTTATTCGCTTCGAAAGATTATTTCACCGGTTAGCTATGCGTGCAAATTATTGGTTGGTGCGGGCGTTAGCCAGACGCACATACCTATTTAAGTATAGGTAAATACATACATGTATACATATATATTACAGCATCTGGATACGTTTTCATGCATAACAGTGCTCAGCCACATTCTTCAAAAGATCGCAATTTGCCTTACGCCAATATGCCACTCCTAAAATATTTAACCTCTGACCCTTGGACAGCGGTGCAGTCTGTCATCTACAGGACCGACGATATGAAAGTCTTGAATAAAAAGTTTATAAATGATCATTGCCAAAACTGTCTTTGGGATAAAGATAAGATAATGTGGAGCTTGTGAAGCCTAAGGCAATTTAATAGTTTTTAACTGAAAGGTCAATCACGTCTTGTGTAACAGTGCAGTTATCGGGTTGACCTTACATACACGTAGATTAAAAAAGTGATAAATATTAATGAAAATCTTGATGAAAATTTCGATCCTTTTTTTTCTATTCAGTAATGGATTTTTGATTACTGAAAGAAATGGAATTCTTTGATCTTACGTTGATTTTATTTTCTCAAAATTAATCGCCAATGTATATTAGCGATTAAATTCGATTTACGTATAGATTATCCATCTTTCCTGCTTTCGTTGGTACGATGAACAATTAATTCCGTTTTTTATTTATCCCAGTAAATAAATGGCTGCAATGAAACAGATAATTCTGACAGTTGATTAATTTCGGTTGGACATTTGCAGTTACCGTGATTCTGATCATTAAGAGGAAAAAATAATTTCATACAATTTTTCCTTTAATAAGTGATTTATCGTATTGTTGGAAATAAGAGATTCGTTGGAATAATTGCGCTTATCTCTTATTGTTAGTTTAGCGATTTAGTTGACGAATAACAACCTGCAACTAGTTACTAGTTAAGGTACTAAAGGACATATTTCGTATATAGTTATCGACATAGATTCAACGACAAAGATCTCCTGCAAACTCTATAAGAAATTACGTAATTCTGAACGTAACTTAATCTCTTAGAGCCCAAGGCCCTTCGACACTGCAGGCAGATATGAAATCAGACTCTGACTTGCCACCTCGTATCAAGGTATTCCAAAAATAGGCGTGATGTGTGTCCATTCTGACGAAGGAAATCTTGCAAAATACCTAAAATCAGTACTTGTTTATTTTATTATTTACATCACTATAAATCTGGTGATCGTAGTGATCCGCGTTGAAAGGCTGGAGTAAAGTGTTTAAAAAAAATTTAAAAACCATATTATTTTGTGTTATTTTTTTTTATTTTTTCTTTTTCCGAATTTTTATAGAAAACGTAGAATAACTAATTGTACATTTAATGGCAAAGAATTTTGAGCCATTATTTGAATCTGATTTATTAAACTTATTTAATAAGTAATACCTGTGATTAATTCAGAGATTTATTTTTGGCTTTTCAAGGTTTATGGATTAGTGGAATTTCACTTGTCTCTGATGCATAGGATGTCTTTATTTGCATGCCAATGTATCATATTTTTAAATATAACCACCCACTGCAATGGCTGTTTACCGTAAAGTAACGGCTAGACACATATTGTAATGAAATGAATTAAAATTTCGTCAACGTAATAAGAAGTCGACATAGGTATAATGACGAAGTGACAATCGAACTATATGATCGCATATTATACATTTGTATTACTGATCGTGAGTATAATTATATCCATGCATAAAAAAAAACGATCAGACATTTAAACGTTTTGTTACCATTAAAATCAACTCACGAACGATATATTCAAATGTCAAGAAACATTTAGTCTGCAAATACGGCTTATCCTGAACGGATGTAACTGTTTTCAGCGATATGGAAACTAGTTATAACAATTATAAATAACTAATCAAAATCGTGACCTCACAGCATTCATTATTAACACTAAGGTACTAACCTTCGATAGTAAAAAATCTCCAGGAAGTATTCATTTCAAATTTATTTAAAGTAGGGTATACAGACACAAAAATTTAAGATGAACAGTACTGACAGTATTAAAATCTGTACTTCTATTATATTAGAAAATAATTATCAGCACATTTTTGACTATGTTTCGCTGGATTTTTTTTTTTTTTTTGTTTTCGTTCTTACCGTGCGTTGCTTCGTTTCACTTTAATTCGGACGTGACTAATGAATCCAACCTAGATATCAGTGAAATATTTATGAACTGCGAAATAGTTTTGTTTATATATAGATATGTGTATTTGGTATATATCCTATTATCGCACAGTCAGCAATTATTTTTCGGAATGTGTGGTCCGATTAGAGTATCTGCAGTATTCAATATTATTCCGGCCTGGGGGATTGATTCCAGAGCTTCTGTTAATTAATTTATTATTTAGTAAGCGTGCATTTTCAGGTCGTTAAATTCTCTGCTTATCAAATTTCTTTTAACATTCATACATCTCATAAGATATTAAATACGTAATCGAGTGGTTGTCTGCACTCTTGGATTCTTTAAATGAATCGCATTTTGCTTACATTTCAAATAATTACGGTTGAATTTGATAATTTTTAAAAATAGCCTAATTGGCGATGAGCAATTCTTTTGGTGGTTCAGGCTCGAGCTGGACCAACAATTAGTTTGATTTTTTAACCTAGTAGATTTGACCGCTGGAAATAAAATTCTATTCGTGCAGCCGTTGTAACACGAAGGAAATGAAATATAAAATGAAATGAAATGAAATGAGATACTTCGTGGTCGTCTTTGAACTGGAAAAAACCGTATATGGAAAATAAAAACTGTTCTTTGAGCTGATGAAGAAAAACCTAAAGATCCTGGATGTGAATCCGCAAGTCTGATAACGTGATAATTAATACTGGTTTACCAGATCCACTGTCTTCCATCACAAGGTTCATTAACCAGATATAACGTCAGAAACAAATTTTGTAACACACAATCCGTACTTATTATAAAACTTTTAGACGAATAACTTCATTAGGTTAGTAGTAGATCCGTTAGCTTTATGGTTTAGTTATTACAACTCGCCCCCATTGCAGCCTCAGAATTTGACAGCATCTTTGGTGGGCATGTGATGAAGATTGACGGGATATTAGTAAAGTAAACCATTCCCATAGACAAGGTCTTGGTTTTTTTTTTTTTTTTTATCTCAAATTTCAATTCTTTTTTAGACTAGACTAAAGTGGGTTAAATTTTTGGTAATACACACAAAGTTCTTACCAATAAAAATTATACTTGGTTACAGCGTTCTGCAGGGTTTTGTTTATTCCTGTTGAATAATTCTAAGATTTTAATTCTATCATTTAACTTGGTGCAGATTTCATGAAAGTAATTTCGTTTAAGTGAATTATATAGAGCAGATACTGAGAATAAATGAAACTTAAAAGAAACGTTGAAGTCATAATCCATATGGTATAAAAATTATCGATCGTCATATTATCAGCAACAGTCCGTCAATTATCTTATCAATTTCCAGAATTTGATTTCAAACGAAATAATAGTGCAGTAACTAGACAAGCTGTTTTGAATGAGTAAAACAATTTTCCAAATTTCACTCGACATTGCAACAATTTTCTGACAGGTCGTACTTCCGGCTTAAATTATCTCCATTAAATTTTTCGTATAAGAAAATAAAAAATATCTAAGCTTGGTAGAATCATTTTTAACGCTTCTAAATCATGACTGTGAATCTTTTTGAACTTTACGCGGGATAAGATCTGTAGATGCTTTCAAAAGTAGATTATAATATAACTAGATAATATAATTTACAGAAAATTTTTTAGTCAGTTTCTATAAAAAGTTAGCACATCATCTCATCCATAATTCATTTTTCATGCAGTTGAGGTTTAACACGTGCGAAATTTTTACAAAATATTAGAACTATTATTCAAGTTAGTCGGTATTATATACCTAAGTGGCGTAAATTTCAGGAGTAGGTACCTAAATATTTGAATTTCTGTTCGAGCATCGTACAAATATTTTCATAACTAATTATCAACGTGAAATTCTATGAGACTGGAATAAATTTTTGAAGTAAAAACCAATTTTTCAATCTAAACGTATAGTTTAGAGGTATATATATATATAGGTATATGTTTTACATTTTAAACAAGCGATTAATCAATCATATCACTATATCAAGATAACTATTTACATACATAGGTATGTAAATTGAGATAAAACTATTTATACTTCAGCGTTGATTATTTTCTCATTTTATCTTCACGACCTGATATTATACATATGAGGGATTCCGCGCCAAACCAACCTACGTATGACCCTAACCATTGACGATTTTTTTTTATCTTTAAGGTGTGCGTAGAGTAGACGAAAAAAAAATACGTCTTTTACCAAATTTTGGATTATTTGGACCACGGATTTGATTCCTACTGCTCCCAAAAACTCGAAAATCCAATTTTCGAACGGATAGCCTAAATCGATTGGTTTCAAATTTTTCTCATAAATTCTTTGTTAAAGAATAAAAATTTTTAGACCAATATGAAAATAGGCACGCTTTTTATTTAGAAGCTACATGCGAAACAAGTAATTGAATCAATGCGAAAAATCGAATTAAATATCCATTTTTATGTATTTTTTTTATACCAAAGGTAAAAAAGTTCAAAATACCATTTGATTCGCTTGGTTACGATAAAAGAAAAAAATTATTTTTGAATCGAATTATTTTAACGAAAATTTCGAAATGAGGATGAAGGTGGGCATGCTTTTAATTTAGGAGTTACAAACAATTACGAAAATTGAAAAAATCATGCCTACTTCGATGCACATTTACAATGAGGTAAATTTTTTGGGTGTCGTAAATAAATTTGACAACTGAATTAGTGTCCAAACTGCAAATATTCGTATATTTCAGAAGTTATTTTTTATTCCTTATTTCGCGTCATGTATTACAATATAAGGTACGAATATTTGCAGTTTAAACACTAATTCAGTTTCAGTAATTCAGTAAGTCGGTTTGGCGTGGAATGCCTCATATTATACATCTCGGTCTATGTATATGCAGACTACAGATATCGTCTACAAAAACACAGTTAGTATTATAGTGGGATAATGATAATGTCTTTTCTTAGACGTCGCATCATAATCTAAGTATATACAAAACAATAAAAATGTGAGAATAATATTAACCGCTGGCTCTGACAAAAAGTTTCTTTATGATCCAGAGCGCCGATTCATACGTCGCAAAAACTACTTATAACAGAGGTACCGATCCGATCGAGCTCTAAAGTAACCTTAGCGTTCTTGCGTAGCCTACAGATCGTTTAGACGAGTTGCGGCGTCGACTGGGTCCGGAGTAGCCAAAGTCAAATCGTAATAGCGCGGCGATACGGTGCGGACGCAGTGAGGCACGCGCTTTCGAGCGGCCAGCAACGATCCTTCAAAACTTCGAAACTTCACTCGCTCTAGATTCCCTAAGTTCTATAATTCTGTGATCATTTTGAAAGTCGAATAGTTTCGTCTTAAAAGACAATAAAAAAAAAAAACACAAAGCGTGCTTTCGGTTAATAAAATTCGCGGAAGTATTTTGGAGGGTGAAGAATTTTTTTTTTTTCAAATATTTGAACGAAATTTCAAATTTTATAATAAAATCAGTGAACGAATACGCATCTGTAACAGCTAATCGCAATGTGAGTAAATTTCATATTTTTTTTTTTTATCTTTTTTTTGATAAACGTATTTTCAATTATTTTATTATGTCAAGGTATAGCCAACTGTTAGAATTTTATTTTCTAAAAAATTATTTCTGATCGATTAAATGAAAGACGAAAAAAAAAAGACAAATTAATAAACAGTCCGATAAAGATGATAAAAATATATAGAAATGAATTCAAACTGATTCGAAAGTTAATTCGTCTGAAACCATTTTTTTGAGTCTGGAGTTATGGGATCCTGTGAGTTTCTATAGACTTTAAAAAAAAAAATGTTTTTATCAGAGATAGCAATTCGACATATTCGAAAATATATCGCGAAATTTGACCCCAGTTTTTACACCCTGTTTATCAGTCTCGTATTTATCTTAGTTAGTTTTTGCTCTCTGTTATCTTTCGCCTAATTTCAAAAACCGATAACTTTCCTGCAGCATTAGTTATAGTCACTTAGTCTCAATATTCTCAGATTTATTCTATGCCCAATTAATTCTTTTAATATCGCTGTAAACATAAAGTTCTCATTTAGTTTATGAAAATTCGTTATCCCTTTTCTCAGATATTTGCAAGGTATGATAGACCCGTATATCAAGTATCTTATGGACTGTCGAGTCATCAGGCATTCGATACATTGCAGAAAGCGAATATGAGATACCTACAGTAAAATCGTAGTGAACTTGCTCGTCTATACGATGCCCAACAATATTGGCATCTAAATTCTAACGACCAAACAATATGTCAAACCGGTAGCCAAATGTTAACGGTCTAACGATAAGTTGTTATTCAACTTTTTAACAAGTTTATCTAAAGGTCACCGTTCAGATTGGACCATTTTATTACTCCATGAAGTACAGTGAGGAGGGACTATAAGGAGAGGAAATTATTTCATTAGAAAATTAAATTCGAGATCATTTTTCGGAGTCTAATCTGACCCAAAGCTCATTTGTGTTAAAATATTTCTTACGCAGATATGGAAATTGAATTAACCAGCTCCTTATTAAAATTCGTTTCCAAATTTCTGGAGACGCTAAGAAAATCGGCGAGTACTTTTTTGGACTCATTTTGCCCAGAGCTGAAGTTCTCTGAATTCAATTTCAAGATTCCTGTAATAATATTTCCAAAATGTTCTGAACACATCTCACGATGTGATATATTAATGATAATTTTTAGTTTAAAGACTTTGTTAAATCAACGCAACGAAATGCGTGACATGTACTTTTAAATCGTTTAAGAACGTGATTAAAATACATTGATAGCATAACAAAGGTTACATAGCTATTCGTTGACAGAATCACAAGTTGAGCAATTCTTTTCATGACGTAATATTACAACCGAGCCCTATAAATCCCATAGTTAGTGATCTATTCGTAACAAACTGATCTAGAAATCCGAGTATGTATGTATAGATATTTGTTCGAAAAGGAAACAACATTAGATTATCGAAGACAAAAAATTGTGCAACACATCATTTTACACGAAATTTTGATTTTATTTTTTTACTTAGTCACTTGGAAACCGCATCGTCATTTCATTTGTGTGCCAAGAACTTAGTATGCGATAATAGTTATCGATCAACGACCGTGTAACAGATATAATTCAACTATTACAATAGTTTAAACGTTATGGGAATAAGTAAACAATTTATAAAGTGGATTTGAATTACTTGTCGATAACCTGCCTTGCCTTGAATTTTATTTTATTTTATCCGACCTGGACAGCGGGTGATAGTGAAATGATAAACAGTATTAGTTTTGCATATTATATCGTCATCCTCAATTACGTCATCGTTTATAATTTATACTGCTAATATCATTACTCTGTGTGATTAAAATTGCTAAATACTGCAATATCGGTATTATACAAGCGAATGTGTCAGATGACTGCAGTGAGTAACTTCACAAGCGGCTATAAGACTGCAGAATTTAATATCGATGCGTATCTGCTGATTGTAGTGCATAATAATGTGTTCTTGACCCATTTATTGTTAGATTCATTAACAGCAAGTTCCTATATGACCATGATCAATGGCATTAATGTACTCAATAAGCAGGTACGTGACTAATGGTATAATCGCGATTGTAAACTGCGGCTAATACTTGATCAAATTCAAAACTGAGCATTTTGAAATGGGTTAGAAATGTCAGATTTAAAAATGCTCCTAATCGTGTCACATATGTGTGAAGTTTACTGGTTCAACTTTCCTGGCTGATTCGAGGACGTAATTTGAACAAATTTACACCGTTTCGATTAATATCTGATCATTCTTATTCACAGTAAGCGATATCACTTCTCGATTTTTGTTAAATAGTTTCTATAAGTCTTTTTGAACATAATGCACATAATATTTCGCCAGATTTTCAAAGCTGAAGGTTAGATCTTAGATGAAAAAAAGTATGGCACAAAAATGTTTGAATTTTTTTCTATCAGCACAATTCGACCAAATGGCCTCAATGTTCTGAAACTTTATAAAAGTATCGATAAAATCAGTGGACACATAAGTAAGTCATTATCTGATAGGCCATCTCGAAGTCCCAGCATGATTACCAGCAGTCTCGTATATAAAAAGTGTAGTAAAAAATTGTCACTAAACTATTTTTGCTATGTGAAACTGCTAACTACAGATTACATCTTGTTTCATATCATATCTTTATACTTACAGTTGTCATAAGGACAAACTGCACCGGTTTGCACAATGGATATCTGCATGATAGAAAACGTTGCACTTGTTCACGATGAAATATTATTATTCTACGAATTCGTTGCGGGTAATGAAACAAGCTTTTCAAGTGTCTTTTTATTGCCGGTATATACGTAATTCGAAACATGTGTAGTACGTTTTAACATGTGTAAATTACAGAGGAATTTTTAGCTATAGAAACATGTGATGACTGTTTCGTATATAAGCACGTGCAAACAAGTAGGTATCAATGAATTTGCAAGGTGGCCAATTTCCGAACCACGAGCTGGTGGTATACATAGACGTAAATAAATCAAGTGCCAGATGATGTAAACGATTGAGTGGAAACGAGAGATGAAATAGAAAAAGAGAAAGAAAAAATAGGTGAATTTTTTTATCCCACGCAGATCATTCAATTCATTGATTATTGTTTTTTTGTTTTTTTTTTCGCTTTCTGTTATAGAATGTAATTCTTACGAATGACGTAAACACTTTCTGAGGCAAACTATTGAATGAAAAGCTTTTAAACACACTAGCATTCTAAAAATATTTAGACAGCCAATAATAACAAATGTGAGGTAACGAATACTCTTAGTCATCTACAGCATAAGGTGCATCATCCAAGAGTATGACGTCAGTGCTGTAATCCGTAAGGGATTATCTTATACATGATGTGTAATAACATTATGCAGTTTCTTTGAACTAGAGAAAGAGTATTTAATTATTAATACAGAGGGTGTCTCATTTTAACTTACAAAGCTGAATAACTCAAAAAATTTCAAACCAATCAAAAAATGTTTCAGATAAAAGTTGTCAGGTTTTAAAAAGGACAGATACTGGTGATATTGGTTTTCTTGTGAGTGGAGGCGTCAAGGGGATATGAAGGTCAACTTCGTTTTTTTAAATAGAAATCTATATCTTTCATTATGTAATTTCATTCTAAATAAAAATTCAAACGACTTTTGTATGAAATATTTTTTCGTGAAACACCAATATTTCGTGATATTCAGCTAAACAACTAGCAATTTTTAAACGTACAAGAACATTTTTCAACTCTGTATAATATGGGACACCCTCTATATGGCATGTGGTTTTATGGATTGCAGAAAAAAGTTTGATTTCATTACTCAATATGATACAGTTCATTTCAATAACTAGCATAGAAACTTATTGAAAATAGTATTAAAAATATTTTTATAATATGAATTAATTTTTATCACCGTACGTATCGCGTGTACGTAACATCGCAAAATGAAACTTTGATGAAACGCGGTGCAGCTTTACATGTGCACTGTTCATTAATCATATAAACTAACTTAAACCACTGACCCAATTATACTAAAAAATTTATCTTTTTTATTATACATGTAAACGGATATACCTATATGTATACTTTATTTTAATTGGCTAGGCGTCAATGACTCTGTGAGACTAAAAATGATAAAGTTTAGTTGGTTGTCTAGACACGCGTGCGATTTGTTCAATAAATATTTTGTTCAATATCGACTACGACCTTGCAGACTGTTTAAGATAAATGGACAATTTTACAGTCTAGTAGATTTCATTAGACATTAGAATTTATAATCCATATATGCGAGCCCTTCCGGGATGCGGTATATGTATATGGCTCATTGTGGTGAAAAATTATTATACCTAGTCTCATCGTCAGTCCAGCACATAGACGCTTTTTTTCAATCTATCCATAGTTTGAAACGATCTATAAAATCTCGTGAGAATCATCATAATTATTACGATTATTATCATGTCCCACGAGTCTTGACTAATGTGTTAAACAATTAAGAAAAAAATTCACCGCCAATTATTGCTACTGTTTAATTAATATCAACGAGATTTAAACGACAAATAAACTAGCAACTCAAGACACATAAAATTTTTACTTAATGATGATCCAGACCCGGTCGTTAAACAATTAATATATCAATAAACTACAGAGTTTAGAAGTGACAAAGTGAAAGTACTTTAGACCATTTAGTTTGCTGAAGTGGCATTTAGGAATAATGACGAATATTCTTGTGAAGTGAAAAATTTATTGAACTACTACGAAAATTTTTGCGATTATAACAAGAAATGGATACAGCCCTAATTGGACCAGTCGACCCATGGCGATACGGTTCGCTATTTTATCGCTGTTTAATTATAATTTGAATGCTATCTTTGAGCTAATATACAATAATGTCTATTACGATTACATACATATATACATTTCTCTAATAAATAAATACTAGCAATTATTTTTGTACGGTCTATCGAAACTGGCCAAAAGAATACAGGCCGATTGGTGACTATCTAAACGATTACTATAAGAACTTTAGGTTGGCAAGATAATAGCAATCTTTTGCCAAGTGTCTACCTGGTTCTAACTAACTAAGCCTAGATAATACAATACTATGAGCACATAGTGTGGAGGTATGCTTATTAGTCAGTCTTTTCTTAGAACTAACGATCACTTATTTTTGGGGGCTCGCCGAATCGCTCCCCTTTCTACCTATGATTCAACTTGAAAGATATTTTTCTTAAATAATAAGAGACACTCTACAGGCTAAACGATTTTAGCACGATTTTAAAACACTGTAGTATAAGATGCTGGTGCGAATTAGCCAGCCAATAATTAACAACGAATATAAATTACACAGTTTAGTTTCGACTTGCAAATCGTTTAACTAAAAATGTGAGCTTGAGAGAAGAATTGGCGAAAATCAGGACCAGGTTTTTTCCTTTTTTTAGATAAGTTTTAGGTTGCAAAATATGTGTCATGTATATTCCGAAAATTCGGGTTTCGATAAATACTCGAGGTTTATTGATGTTGAGATTCTAATTCTTGCCGTCTACGTCTATACCGGATCTAAACTAGTTTAGAAAATGGGTAAGCTTTGAGAGCCTATAAATCGGGTAACAAATCTGCACGAATCAAACGATTTCCAGAACCCTCCGTAGCCCGCCTATATCTGGAATTTGCTTATGTAATGGTGGTCTAAAATTAATGCTAGATTTATATTATAAAGGAAGTGGAGAGGTTGAGAGAACCGTAAGTGATCGGTCACACCTTGTCAAAGGCACGTGCTGAATTTCCACAAATAACCGTTACCATTTTTGCGATTTTCGCCCACGGTTACGGTACAAAGCTTAGGTATGGGTGTCCCACATATTCAGGATCAGTTTACTGATATCTCTTAAAAATTCGCATGCATTTTAGAAGCTCAGCTTCAAAATTTAATTAATGATTTGAAACTGATACTAATTGCAAAAGGCGAGTAAAACCAGGTGGGATCTGTATACATAAAAAGTATAAAATGTTATACCGTAAGTCTCTTCGATTTGTTTATTATTATTACGTAGTGTATCAACTTGAGCCTAAAAAAAAAAAAAAAAAATCGTACACAAATGTAAACGTTCGTATAAAGTTGAAAAAAATCCGGGAATTTCACTATTTCAGTAAACTGAGATTATATTAACCCACGTATAGGTTCGAAAATTGTTCAACGTTATACAAAATCCATGTTTTTTTTTTTTTTTTTGATATTTTTCATATCGTATACATTTGATCATCATATTTATTATTGATTAATTTGATTCCTCATTGCTAGGACCAAACGAACAAACTTTTTATTACATACGAATCTACTCTTACCGCGTCACGGGTATTCACGCTTATTGCTATTTGATTGAGTACTAAACGATCGATCGTTATTAGTATTTGACGGTATGTTATATAAAAAGGAGCCCAAGTCAGAGGTTAATTAAAAATAATTTTGTTGTAGTAGGTACGACAGAATCACGTAACATAACTTATTCACCAAAGCAATAAATTCAGCTGGTTCAAACCAAGGTGAAAAATTTTTATTTAAATTTATTAGAAGGAGAATTAGAAAAAAAATTCCTTAAGATCAATAACTGTATAGGGATCACGATCGTAACTGATTTTAGATCATCGTGAGATAATACTACTAATAAAAATTACTAAAATTATAACCTTAACATGATGGAAAGATTTATGATCAAACGTTTCTATGTCTATGAAATATTTTCACGTCTTTTACCTAGTTTCGCTTTATCTTGTTCGTTTTTATCGCATATAATATACCTACGTAGATATACAGGGTGATTCAAATCAATTGCCCCAAATTTTGTGGGCAGATTTCTCGAGACATTCTAAGACCTTATTCCCTCTACAAAAAATTCGAGGGCTTAATAGTTTTCGAGTTATGGAATCATTTAGAGTCTAGAACCGGTCAAGTCAGGGCCGAATCAAAAGAATAAAATTAGCAGTGCCCGTGGGTCTCAGCTTGTAAAATACTTTTATCATTTTTCGACAGGTATGTCGACGTCACCTATAAGGAAAAACAAAAACAAAATCTTACACGGTAGTACCCACGGACACTGTTAATTTTATTCTTTTGACTCGGCCCTGACTTAGCCAACCCCACGCTTCATGATTGATCAACTTAAAGATTCCGAAACTCGGAAACTATTAGGCTCACGAATTTTTGGTAAAAGGGAAAAAGGTCTTAGAATGTCTCGAGGGATCTGACTACAAAATTTGTTACGTTCAACTTGAATCACCTTGTATATTTGGATCATTTTTTATACTTTCTCATATAAAATCTGACATGATTTTAACTCGAATGAGAAATCCCTTGTACTCACTGACAAGAACGACTACATCGGATATTATCATCATTACTATATCGATCAAAGTTCGTGATTTTTATTAATGTGATAAATTTTGTGCTTTATCAAAAGTGAATTTATGTATTGAATGATCGATACGTTACTGCAAAGTCACGGAGAATCTATTGAACACATATAGATATGTACATTCTGCACTGATAGTGTACATTGAACATTTTTTATGGAATTGAATAAGCGGATAAATTAGGGCGTGCATCCCCTTATTTTTTTATTTTTATTTTTCATTTTTATCATTTATGTATTCATTTCTTCTTTATAATTTAGCGTGGCGTAACTGACAAATATAGTAAACGCTGATAAATTATAAAAATGAATACCTCCGGGCTGTTTCACAGCCGAAATTAACACATCAAGATAATTAACGTATGATATATGATGGGCTTGAAATTAATGACATAGAAATAAATATTGTGAATTGGGTGAACGACTTGTAAATGAATTGTCAAATTCCGACTTATTTTCGTGTATTTTTTTCCTAAAATCTAGGCACCACGTACATACTTATCCGTGTTTGTGAAAATTTCGCCATTTATTTTATTAAGCATGCGTGACACGTACGTCTATTCATAGACATAAATATGTCACACACCATTTACGCCAAATAGGTTGTGTACGAATATACATGCTTATTCTAAACTGAAGAATTTCTGCAGTACTTTGCGGGCTATATTTGGATCGAAAAGTATAAATTTCTCGCGTCAGTTCCGCTGTTTGAAAATCAATTTCCCCGGTTATTGTAGTCCAGATTTTTATTACAGTAAAATATTCAGGGTTCCCATAATTTCCACTAGCGATAAAAATCACGAGGATAAAATTTTAACGGGTGAAATTATTTCGATTTATTTTGAAGTCAGTTCTTGAAACATGTTAGGACGTTGATGATAAGATAAACTGCGTGAGTTGACGGTATCTTATTCTTATTTTTGATTTTTGTCCTAAATACCGTAGAATAATGAACATTTAAGTTGACAGGTCAAACGGAGTAGATACATGCACATCTGCCAGACCTTGGACGAGTTCTAAATTCTCTGTGTTCAACTAAAGTTAGGCGCGTGACATAACAGTCGAGAATTAAACCGAACGAAATTTAAATAAGATAAGATACTTGCCGTTAAGAATCGGGCTAGATTATAGAAAATTTCTTGTAAACTTTTAATATACCTTGATGACAGCTTTACAAAAAAAAAATGCCTAAGGAACATTTTATTCTCTATTTGTTAACGGCCGATCTTCGTATTTCCGCTTATCGAAGTGCAACAGGCAGATGCTATAGAAGACTGTCATCGTAATTAATTCAAGATTGCAGTTTCAAAAGATAACAATAACTACTTAGAGTCAATCAGCTGCTGTTACTGAAAATAGATGATAGAGGAGAGTGACGTAATATATCAGCAAAGATTTATTCACATCATATAATTCAATCAATATATCGATAATTTATCAATGAACGATGAGTGGTTGCGTGAATGAATCATGAATGAATGAATGATAAGCGAGGAAATGAATAAATAAATGAATAAATGAGTATGTATATTATTCTGCAATCATCGCGGTTAAACGACGACGATTTATAGCGGATAACACGTAATTCACAAATCGGACTTTCAGACTAGATCACTAACCTTTGTTTCTTAAGTTTTAGTTATATTTGTTAGTTAGGTAACACGTGTTGAGTATTTTTACTGCAAATATAAATCACCAGGCGTGAACTTAACGTCGAAAAATCATTAGTCACATATAAATAAACTTATGAGAAATGGGAACAGTTCGTAATTATTTCGTTTATGAGACTAATAATATCAGGTGTAATAACAATTTTCATTTTATTTTAATGGAATGATGTCATTTGCCATGTGTTGATTCAACTGTAGCACCTCATAGCAACCTTTTACCTCTTTCCCTTCGTGAAAGATGGAATAGGTTTTTTGGTTTAACATATTTTACACTGAGTCTAAGATTTCTGAAATATTACATCTCAGTCTGTTTTTTGCGAAAATTTTCGGACTCTTTTGCAGTTTTGATCCTGGGGATAATCACGCGTATTTATCGATTAGCCTTTTCTTCTATAATACGAAGAGTCAAAATTGGATCAGATATTTTTACTCGCTCTAATTTACTGTTTTTATTTTTTATAAATAAATCTTAATGTTTCTTATGCACCGACGTCATGTGGGACATTCGCACAGCTTGTGACGACTAAAAGTGTATTTAACAAATAAGAAAAACTCTGATATAAGGTCAGAGAATAAAACCGTCCGAAAATATTTGAATATGTATGCCAAGGCAAGTTCGTTGCACAGATATTTATTATGCTAATTTTATCATATACCACCACCAATGATATCATCGGAATAATTATCCCGAATAAACCCCAGGAATATTAATAATAATAAAAAAAATCATTACTTGTCCTTATTCTCCAATGGCTCAACAAACCACAATTTATTTTCAGAAGATCAACTCTTCGTCTCTAAAACTCAAACCTTCGAAAAGCTCAGAGCTTACAGCGTTGATTAATTTTGTAGATTTGTGAATTATTATTCAATTATTTGAAACTTGGAATCATATTCTTCCCATACTTGTGGAAAAATGATAAATTTACTCGATCCTCGCGAGCAAAGATTGAATCAGTATTAATATTTAATAATTTGATTTTATTGAACGATTCTTTGTTGCAGGATGCGAGGCAAAGACGATTTCCCGATCACGATGATGATCGGTATCTTTGTCTTTACTTTTCTCTTCAGTTACGCACATGGGATTCCCGATTATTCTGATTTACCACGAGGTGTTAAATACTGCGCGGCGAGATATAACGATCGCCAATGCTGCTTAGGGCGTGAAGATGAATGCAGTGCACCACTTCTTGACACGACTTGTTACTGTGACGATTTTTGTAACAGAACTACACACGACGATTGTTGCCCTGATTATTGGTCGCACTGCAAAGGAATGATCCCCAGTCCCATAACTAAAGGTGTGCATTAACACTTTTTATTAAAACCGATTGTCTAATATGCCAAAATCAAATCGAAACTGATGATTTTTCGGTACATCTATTATTCTGATTGATAGTTCAAACATTTATTTACTCAAGCTGACCGTTTCTTTTTCCACAGGCTGTGAACATAAGGGAACGTACTTTGGCGAAGGTACAACTATAAAGGATAATTGTAACACATGGTAAGTAAAATCGATAATTTTATCAAGAGTTTTTTTGTTATAACGCTATTAAAGAAATCGCAATGGTTTAAAAAAAAAAACTCTTCCAATTCACAGCAAATGTAATAGACAGCCCGGAGCAGATCCAATAGTGGCTTGTGAGGAGAACCGTTGTCTTGTGGAAGAAGATATTCTCAGAACAGTAGATTCTGAAAGTTCTCGACTAGGATGGCGAGCTGAAAATCACACTGAATTTTGGGGAAGGACTCTGGCAGAGGGTTTAACTCTGAGACTGGGAACTCTGAATCCTTTAAAATCTGTAAGCGATATACTAATGTATGCTTAAGATGATTTTTTTTGTTTTAATCTAAGGTCCCCACAAAATAAGAAAAGCCCATCTTTCACCTGAGCTAGTATAGGCGTCTGTCATTAGTTGATCGTCTTGCGTATAATTTCTTAGAAATCTACGTTCCAATTGGCAAATCTTTGAGATAATTGTACGAGAACTTCAAAGAATGAAGAATTCCAAACAGTTTAGCAATCCTCGCATTATACGAGTCTGCAGTGCAGTATAAGCAGAAAATAATTCGCCTCCGACCTCGCGAGTGCCATAAATAGTTTGCAAATGAATCACAAGACGTAAAACCAGCGAAAGTATTATTAATTCCATTAAATTTTCTTTCAACATCTCCTCTTTGTCACAGTTTTTTTATTTTTCTCATGTCTTCACAGATTACTGACTTTTATAAACAATCATGCGTTCAATTTTACTGTGCGATCGAAACACACAAGATAATTAATTGATTTGAATCTTTGAAGGTGGCCTACGTGAATCCAGCTCGTCGCCTTTACAACCCTAACGACCTCCCAAGATACTTTGATTCTAGAGAACACTGGGATAATTTTATCTCTGGAATCGCGGATCAAGGCTGGTGCGGTGCATCATGGGCATTATCTGCTGTACATGTTGCTTCCGATCGTTATGCTATAATGAGCAAAGGACGTGAGGCTGTAACACTATCAGCACAACATCTCATTTCATGTAACAACAGAGGACAACAAGGTTGCAAGGGTGGTTATCTGGACAGAGGATGGATGTTCATAAAGAAATATGGGTAAGAGTGCAGTGGTCTTGTCACTCTTTAAATTTTGTTCTGCTTCGTTTGTTTAATTATTTTTTATTTTCATTATTAGACATATTTAAGTCTATGAAACGATATGATATCGATGCTTCAGTGGAACCACGAGGTATCTCAAATTGCGGCAGAAAAACATGACGTATGTTATGTCAAAGACATAGGAGACGGCATGTTTTTTAAAGAGAGTTTTATGTATCAAGCCTCAATGTGATGGTGATTATTAATTTTTAATTTTTTTTTTTTTTTTACAGATTGGTAGACGAAGATTGTTATCGATGGACTGGAGGCAGCGGAAAATGTAGACTACCTAAAAAAATTTCCCTCAGCGCAGCTAATTGCCGTGTTCCAATCGACCCACCAAGAAACTCGTTGTACAAGATAGGACCACCATATCGTTTGGGAAATGAAACGGACATAATGCAAGAGATTGTGACATCCGGTCCGGTACAAGGTAAATTATAGCACAAGTCTAGTCAATAATTTTAGATCAATTTTTTATGAGTGTATGTTGAAAACGTTTTATATTCTTCTCATATTTTAATACTACTTTTATCTACGATCTTTTAATTTCATCCTGAAATTTGAATATTTTCAAATTTATGTGAAAAATTGAAAAATCTACTTTTCAACATTTAATAACCAGTACAAATATTTTAACGAATTTTGACGAAATTGAAAATTCGAAATCCCTACACTAATATATTATCATTTTTTCAGCCACGATGAAAGTCTATCAGGACTTTTTCGTATATAAGTCTGGTGTCTACAAGCATACCGCAATTGCGGAAGGCGAACGTACAGGCTACCATTCAGTGCGAATAATTGGTTGGGGTGAAGAACTATCCACGTTCGGACCACCGGTCAAATACTGGGTAAATACGAACGTTAATATACCAAAACATCATTCAAAAAATTCGTTATCATTAATGATAAAACAGAACATCAACATAACGTATAATTATTTCACATGTTTAACATTGTTTCTCTTGTAATTAGCTCGTGGCCAACTCCTGGGGTCAACATTGGGGTGAAGGCGGATTCTTCAGGATACTACGTGGGGTAAACGAATGTGAAATCGAGACGTTTGTCCTAGCAGCTTGGGCAAAGCCCAAGGGGATTAATTATAATTAACAAGATTTGAATTGCGTTCAGTAACATATTTTTAACACTCAAATGATAAGGAAAAAAAATCGTATGGACAATACTCGCGAATCACCGTTGTATTTATTAGCACATTATATTCAACTAATAAGTTGACATTTTTTTTTGTTCTTTTTTTTAAATATCCGTTTAACATAATATAAATACATAAAACAATATACGTTTATAATTTTAATATAATATATAAATATAAATATATATATATATATATATATATATATATATATATATATATATATATATATATATATATATATATATATATATATATATATATATATATATATATATATATATATATATATATATATATATATATATATATATATATATATATATATATATATATATATATATATATATATATATATATATATATATATATATATATATACGTTATTATACGTAAACTGATGAAATAACTATAATTACATTATATATTCATAATAAATTTTGTTTTTAATATACATTATATATTTTTTTATATAAACAGGCTACACATTGTTATTTTCTCGAGCTATTCACATGTCACTCATTTAAATACTAGATATAGGTATATACTATTTCTCTGCCATATATTTACTTAAGACATATATTATTCAATAAAAATAACAACAATCATGTAACAGTTTCATTCTATCTTCTTTAAATTTATACAATACTAAGCTAATGATGAGAATTCAATTACTTATAACGGTAAGATCCTGCCCTCGTAAGTTAGATGAAACCAATAATGTACGTATTTGCATTAATAGTCGTGGTTTCTAAATTGTTCGTAAGCTGATTGAGAAAAAATTCTACGAATGAGAGAGGATTTATTTAATCGTATTCCGATATTTGAAGAATAGGAAAGACATTTAAATCTAAATTGTAGAGTTGCTGCAGTACCGATTATCGATATCAAGTTTCCCATCGAGTTGAAGTCAGCGATTATAAAGATTTGCAGTTTCTGAATTACCCAATAGATGGAGTTAGTGTAAAACATTTCAAGATTTTTCGCACACCATACAGAAGCCATACATAAACCGGACGTGCGTAAAACTGTTTATGTCGGCCTTCAATTATCTCACCCTCGTGTGGTTATGTGCACGTCCTCGAAAACATGGATCACTAACGATCAACCTTTAGTAAAATATAAAATTTTTCATTAATTTATTCTAAAGAAGAAACAAAAGCCAAAAATCTTTTTTTTCAAATATAAAAAAAGTTGAAAAAAATATATACATATATACAATATATTGTACATCAAAACCCATCCGTCAAAAATTCAGGTAAGATTCAATCCCAACTACGTATCTTATGTCTAGACGCTATAAACACCTCGGTAAAACATATGACAAGCGGCATAATATACAGTTATCGGTTGACAGTGGTGTACCACGCTTTGTATACATATCATAAATCTAAATCGTAAGCATGTTGATCTAAAATTGTCGACAAATTGAACAATAGTAGTGGATTTAAATTTATTTAAAAAAAAAAAAAAAACGAAGAAGGCGAAAAAACCTTGTTATTAATTTATCTAATCAAATATTAATCTATCTACTTCATTTATTTATTTATTTATTCATTACAGCATTGCAGAATCGTTTCGTAAATATAATAACTGCATAGCAGCGAAGAAAAACTATAATATGTCACTGCAAACGAAGCCTGGCTATCGCATAAGCGGTAAGTTCTTAATCCAATATAATATATTATTGTGCAAATTGAATTTAGAGCCACGGATTAACGAAAAATAAAGGTTTCCCTTGTATTAGAAACGTATTATAAGTATCTAGTATGTATAACAAGAACGGGGGGAATTGGTCAGCTAAATATTACGACGCATGACCTTTGATTCTTCGCGTTTAACTACAATCAATTATATCCCATGTGTACAAGTTGTACACTTATATACGTAACATAACATTGATACATATACGATCGAACAAAGCCGACAAACGATATGTTTACGTGTACATGCCATCTGCTATATAAATGTATCGCGTGTTACGTATATATAAGAAAATTCAGGTATATTTGAACACGGGAACACATCAAGGAGCAAGGATCCTCCTCCGCAACAGGCCATTCTAGAATTTTTCGTATACCTATACCTGAATGACGAACCTAAATAACGGTTACTAGTTTGAGTTCCTTTCCATTATTATTACCTTCTTTCTGCGCATAGCTTAGAGAAAATATTCGCTTTCTGGTATACATGAAGTTATATGTCTGTAACTACAAGAAAGTAAAAGATTTCGACTAAAAGGCGTATCGATAGAGAATTTATTCGTATTCATACACGAAACATTGAATCTACATCGAGTATATTTGTATACATTATAAACCGCAGTAATATTCCATGCTACGCATTACGCACACTAAAACATGCGATGTAAAGTTTTATTCGATCGAAAGGCGTTCATTTGACGAGAGCTCTATCTACACATGTTTATGCATGTTAGTATTAGACACGCGTGCGTAGTGCGTGTATCAAAGACAATAGGATAATCGTATATGCGAGTACGGAGCGGGGGAGGGGGGAGGGATGAGTATAAATGTATAATGATAATCCACGTTTCCGATACACACATTTTCAAAGTGTATAATAAGAAACATATGCCATTGTGTGTAAGTATATATCAAGCTCTATATCAAATAAATCGCGGCGGAATAATCCAGTCAGAAGTAAATTCTAGTCGGGGGATTTTGCACGGCTCGATGTCGGCTGTCGCGCGTATTCTCCATCTCTCTTTCATGTCACAGGTTCTGGCTGTCTCGGGTTCTGCGGCGATCTCTGTCGACGTTTTCTACCCCCACTCACTACTCTATTTTACTTCTAGCAGTTTATCCTTGTTAGTTTCCTGCCCGGGTATGTTCAGTCTGTCTTTATCTTGCTCGTATTGATCCGTCCCCGAATCCAGTTTACCTCGGACGGCGCGGCACAACCACAGCCACAGCTTCGGCGTCGGTAGTGGTAGTAGCGGAGATGGTGATGGTGGTGGTGGTTCGTCGTAGTGGTGGGAGACGCGATGCATAGTGCCGGTTGGACCACGTTGCCAGTCGAAACACTCGCTTGAATATTTCCAATTTGACCAGTGGTCATTAACCAGTCAATGGTTTCGTCTTAGATGAATTATTTCATCTTCTATAAACCAACTGCACCTCGCTCCAGTCTTGTCATCATTTGACGACCCTGGCCGGTGGTAAGTTCGCCTTATTTTACCCATTGGGAGTCCATAGTAAAACCTAAATAAAATACACCAAGACAATATCCTCAAATTATTTATCATTTTATTTTTTACCTACTCAAGGACTCGGATACGAGTTTATACGATTTGTTACCAAACTCTTGATTTTTTAAAACGCATTATTTGATCTTCGGAAGGAATCTATATCTATTACGGTGTATGATATAGTAACGTATTATACGTATCTATAGAACTTTCTAGATCGTATATAAGTGTGTGTATAATATTACGCATTATATGCAACGCGGTGTATATCTACGATTCTGATATTTAATAATTTAGGGCAATACACATGATATAACGTAATGTGGGGAAAATATAATAATTTATTATCACAATTTATATTTAAGATGATAACGAACTACGTATACACTAATCTTTCTATAGACAATAAATTACTTCATTTTATTGAGTAACTCGAGTATTAACAACGTTCATTAAGTCCACGCTAAGTAGACTACATACTCTGAAGCCTTAAGCATTAAGATACGAGCTTGTACGTGTTTGTACTGTTTATACCGCGCTGGTTAGCCAATGTCTTGCAATAGCTTCCCACGTCGTATTCAAACCCCAATAAACATTTAGATAACGAGTTTATTATAGAGATAATTTTTAAAAGAATATATATATATTCATGTAATATGTATGTTTAAACTCGATATTTAAGTTCGTCTCAATGACCAATCGTACGCGTATCTGTATAAATAAAAAATACAAAAAAAAAAAACAAATACAAAAAAAATGTTTAATTAATGTCCAAAGAATGAAATTTTATCGTCGTATCACGGTATACGAAACTGATGATGCTGCTGTTCTCGAGACTCTAGACGCGTTTACGTACGTATATACCGAAAGCTGATACTATTTCGAGAGAAATTTTAGCCTCTATACGCGTTTACTCGTATCGCGTATAAGTAGCAGCAGCTCTACCTATACGATCTATACAACAATCTTTCCCACCGCGAACTGAATTAAGTTAAATGCTTAAGCGATGTTAAGATGAATGGCTTAGCTGCCGATAAAACAGGAAACGTTGTATAGAATCTTAAACCGCATTATACATGCATAAAATTCTGAATCGGTCTTTTAAAAAATTGCAAAAAACGACAAAATTCAAATTTTCCTATTTTCCGTTTAAAAATCGAAAAAATATTTTATATTGCACTTTTTGTATAACTTTTGACAAATTGACATCCTGACATGTATTTTATACCTATGTAAGATCTATAGAAATTTTCTTGGCTGACACCCGGATTTCGGAGTAGTTTATGTTAAAACGCACCTATCTGGTATTAAAGATAAAATTTGAGTGGGTTGTTGGCCCCAAAATGTAGGAGGAAACAGGTGAATAATAGATACATTAGTACAGTATATTATAGGTATACGAGTGGTTATATACGTATAAATACGACTTAGGATTGTAGACGAGAGAAAGACTTGGTCGTCCCACTACTTGTCTCGGTTTGCCGTAGCTGTTCTTAGGATAATCGTCATCTGCGAACGGTTCTTCTGAACAAAAAGAGAGAGAGAAAAAAAATCCTAAATAAAAATAAACAAAAATACAAATTCTAGGTCTAACACGTGCTGTTCCGAGCGTATTTCCGTTCCGCAAATCGTTTCGTGTTAGACTTTGTTCCATATTTCCGTTAAATATATCTATGTTAGTTCTAAATTTGCACCTAGTCCCCATTATGTTGTATATTCTATATTTTCGTAAGAGAAAATCTTCATTATATATATATTGAAAACATCCGGCGTATATACTGTATGTGTACATATTTTTCGTTCAATCTTCAAATTACCAAATATATGCACATTCTTTACCTTTAGGTATACAAGAGTAATTTTCATGTGATCCATTTCTATCATTCCTAGGAAAATCTTTGCGTCAAATATTTCTATGACTTATAAGCACTTGTATGTATAAAAATCTTTGCGAGTTAAGCACCTATATGAGGCGAAATCATCATTTTTATTTATTTATTTATTTTTTTTTCTACTATTACGTCACTCGACTACACGATCGTAGTGTAAATTTATTGAAACTTATAAGTCATAGACATATCTACGTATTTGAAATTTAAAATACTGTTTTTACGAAAAAAATCATCAAACTTATAGTATCAGCTTAGTTTCTTAAATAACGTACGAAGTGATGAAGAATTTTTTAAAAACAATGACTACGACAATGATGATGATGATGAGTATAAAATGAAACGAGATCAAGTCGCGTGGTTCTTTATCGTAATCCCGCTTTCGCAAATCATATTGTACGTATATAGACTTGCCTATACCTACTTATACGTGTCTACTGGTTGAAAAAAAAAAGAAAACAAATAATTGTTCAATTTTTTTTTTTCTTTTTGCTTACCTTTGCTTTATTCCCTACTCCTCTATATATACACCTACTTCTTTTCACCTACAACTTTTTTTTTGCGCATTGAACACATTTTTCTTCGGGGCAGTCTGGCCCGTTGCCTTATATGCGTCTATGGTAGTATACATCTGTAGATATATAGGTATAGCCACACAATATACCCTTGAAGGAATCGTATAGTCGGAATTTCAACTGCAAATATCGTTGCCAAGCCCATTATAGAGTCACCGACCGCATTCAAGTTAGACTTTATAGTTCGACTTCGTTCATGTATGTTAATATGTATGTATACATATGTACCTATATCCGTGCCAATTATAATTAGTCTGTATTCGATATTACTCTAATTATCTGTAGAACACGATATAATTTGTTCGTCGTCCAAATCCCCGATGTTATGTATTAATTGGTCGCATCTTTATACAGTACATATATACCTGTATATATGTATATCTAAATTCTTTCCGATGTCAAATTATATAAGAAAATTTATTCACCCCAATTTTATATACATATATAAAAATCTATATATTTTTTCAAATCTTTTTTTTACGTAATTTTATACAGTCACGTTGAAGGACAGTTAAGCGACCGTGCATGACATTCGATCAAGCGTGGTAAAACGTCCGCATCGAAAGTCAGTTTGAACCAGAATTATTAAAGCGAAAAATTACTCATAATCAGCATGACCGCAGTGTCCGTGTATTTTCTACTTGTACTCGTATTATACTCACATTTTACCTATACTCAATACGTATTGTTACGTAATAAATTCTCTTATACAATTAGATCGTAATAAGTATATAATAATTCTATATTATGCTTGAATAACTATGAAATAACATTTTTCTTAGATATTTTCATGATTCATCAGAATTTATAGAGTTCCGGCTTCTTTTTTTTATATATTATCGTTATAATACTCGATTTTTGTTCTTCTGCGTATAGCTGAAATCCTAATCCGTAATATACCTTATCGAATTTTGCTAATAACTGCAAACTGATTGTATATACCTACCTACAACGATATCTTACAATAATTACGCTATTAGTTGGTGATTGAATCTTATATATGTACACCTGTTAATCAGTCGGTGTCATATGGTTATATCAATTTATCAATAAAATTCGCTTCGCCATTCTCGATGATTTGACAAAAATATTTTTTCAAAGGCCGTATATTTTTAGTCCGAAATCGATCTGATCTTATGATCGGTCTATGATCTCGGAATTTTTTTGTACCAATTTATATTCTGTACTATTAAATCTCTATAATATACAGTCCCATGAATCGTTACGAGAAATTTCTTTGCCCGTAATTATTTCGGTGAAATTTGCAACTGAAACGAGGTTTGATTTCACTTAGATACTTTTTACGCTCCAAATTTCATTCGCGGTATTAAATATGATGTCGATTTCTCTCTTGAAGTTATCAATACATACCTATCATAAGTTTTGTTCTGTTAATTTTAATTTTTTTTTTTTTTCTTTTTTCTGGACTAATTTTCAGCTGAGTGGTCAGTTTTAAAGGCAGCAAAAAAAATCTACTTTCGATTTGATGTTGCTATATGTATGAGCTTCTCTATACAGATTACAGGAGATAATCACGAGACTTATGCTTGGCCTCTGGCCAAACTGTTATTTTATATTTTACGCGTTGTTATCGGAGGTCGCGTTTAAATTCCGAACAAATTTAAATGTATAGGTATACAGGTACGGGTATATATACGACATGTGATGTATCGTATTAGCTAAAATATTCCATAGACGCTTAACGCAGACAACACACATAGACGATATTTCAATTATGTCGAATATTGGACACGATATATCTATATCTATATTATATATGTGTACATATTCTGCGTACATATATACTTTGGGTAAACGGCTGCAAAATTTATTTTCAAGAAAGTATATAAAGAAGCTTTTCAAAACCACTTAAAACATTTTTTTGAAGAAGGTGGAATGGGTGCAGGATAGCTATACATATCGTATATTGTATCCAACAATGTTACGTAGTAGGAAATACGTGGGAGGATTTTCCTTAGAAATATAAATCAAGCCTCCTAATGTACGTATAGGTAAGTGTGTAAATTTATATTCATTAGATTATCTCTCCGTATCGTGTAAAAATAATCTAATGAGAATATGTACTTATATACACTGCGCAGAATTGATATAATTGTTTTCTTTAGCCTAGCCTATATATATATATATATATATATATATATATATATATATATATATATATATATATATATATATATATATATATATATATATATATATATATATATATATATATATATATATATATATATATATATATATATATATATATATATATATATATATATATATATATATATATATATATATATATATATATATATATATATATATATATATATATATATATATATATATATATATATATATATATATATATATATATATATATATATATATATATATATATATATATATATATATATATATATATATATATATATATATATATATATATATATATATATATATATATATATATATATATATATATATATATATATATATATATATATATATATATATATATATATATATATATATATATATATATATATATATATATATATATATATATATATATATATATATATATATATATATATATATATATATATATATATATATATATATATATATATATATATATATATATATATATATATATATATATATATATATATATATATATATATATATATATATATATATATATATATATATATATATATATATATATATATATATATATATATATATATATATATATATATATATATATATATATATATATATATATATATATATATATATATATATATATATATATATATATATATATATATATATATATATATATATATATATATATATATATATATATATATATATATATATATATATATATATATATATATATATATATATATATATATATATATATATATATATATATATATATATATATATATATATATATATTTCACGATAAGAACAGTATAAAAAAAATATTAAAAATTAATTCTGATATACTGATAATCATTCTACAAGTACCAAATGAAGGTGATTCTTTTCTCACTTATCGGTGGCGTAAAAAATGACTTATTAAATTTACTACAAGAATATTTTTACGGTTTTTATAGACTATTTGTTCATATTTTTTTATCAAGATATTCAATGCCACGATTTATGTATACATATAAAGAACAGATTTCTCAATGTTAACGATTTATAAAGGTGTATCCATCATCGAATTATATCATTAATTAGTTTACATACGTAAATATATAATCAGCTGGCGAATATCATATCGTCGCATGGGTCTGAAAATTTTTACATACATATATAATTCCTCGATATATGCCGTATTCCTATTTATGAATATAGTATATAACTATACATATACCTATAAAAAATTAAATCCCTTAAATCCTCTAACCTCTAAAGAAATTATAATCAATCACATGAAATTTCGTATTGATATATTCAAATCTGTGAATACGGTTTGACTATATCGATCAGAAGTTTTTCTCTGCAGTTGCTGCAGACTTTTATGGCAATAATTATAATTTATTGATCTATGTATTAGATATAGTAGATATTATTATAGATATTTAGGTACTATTTTAAGTTTTAGATTATATAAAGTTTTATATTTTTTTGACTGAAATAATATAAATCGTAATAAAATAATGATCTGATCACGATTCAATGAATATTAGATAATTTTTTCATCGCGTGTTGCAGGTCAAACAAACTGTTATACCCGTATAACTATACCTCGTTTTTAATTTTAAATCAGATACCTAAAGAATTATTCTGATCGCCTGATAAGTAATCGTTATCAAAATATAAGTACACATAACTGTTACGGTATAACATGCAGGTAATATACTAGCCTTGAATTTATATGTAGCGAGAAATAAAATCGAATTATCGTATCGATGTTATTTTACGATTGTAATTATTATACAGTCTGTCTAAATTATCGTGATAAAAACAAATATTTTAGTAATCATTCGTCGCTAGGGTTCATAACGACCAACGACTCCAAGTGGACATAATCGGCGATCTAGAGATTTGATATTGAAATTTGATAGAAATTTGAAATTTGATTTGTGTTTGAAAAATCGGTTATTTATATTATAGAGTTTGGTTTGAAAATTTGGCCATCGCGAGATGTGGTAAATTTCAAGTAAATTTCAAGACATGGTTATTATAACAAGAGAAAAGAAAAGATTTGATGTTAAAATCTTTATATGGGTAATTTAATTTTTATCGTAAATACAATAATTTATCCTTCTACTATTATATTTTGACTCCAATAAATGCCGACCTCGAGGCCGACCTTATCTGTAATTTATTTAAGTTTACTTCGAAAACTACGTAACAAAAAAAAAAAAAAAAAAAAAAAAAAAATAGAAACAAAAGAAAATGCGAATAATATAAAAAATTCTATATGTTGCGCAGAACAGGTGATGTCCTAATTAAAATTGATTTTGGCATAAGCTTAGCATGTGCTTTCGTTCATTGAAGCGTCTGCACAGACTTTGATCACCTAATTTCGCGCCTGGTCGAAACTCAATATCTATACACTATACGGAGATAATGAGGATATATTATAAAGGTGAAATGACGACCGTCTGCGACGTTGGGATAATTTTATATTTAATCTAACAATCAATCACAAGTAATTCTAATTTTGATTCAATTTTCGAGTCTTTTCTTTTCTTGTTACTTTTAATTTTTGAAATCGAAGAAATGTCATCGATGATCGTTTACAGTTAATTACGGTGTACATACATACATACGTAGATTTAACATATCTTCAATTATAATTTATACAAAGAATGATTTGTATAATTATAAGATGAACTACAGTAGTATATATAGATTCACATGACGTATTGGCATATTGTGGCGGTCAAGAGAAGCCATTCCCCTTCACCTTCCATATCGACATGACATTGAGACCCGTTTCACTATACAGCAAGTACTGTAACATACTACAACAACCGTGTATACATACATTATGATAATATTACGCCTCACAGTTTTCTTTGTCATCATTAAATTGTATATAGATATAGTCAAAATTTATCGAGATGATAGCCAATGTCCATACTTGTAGCTATATAGGAATTACTTAGATATAAAAAAATTTTTCAAATATCGTATTATTATCATTATTATTATTATATTTGTTATATTATTATTATTCATCGTATATGTATGTATATGTAAAATGATTTACAGCTATATCCAATCAAACGTATCTATATTTATGCCTCGGATTGCTCCGGGAAAACTTTTTATTATCGACAGACAGCATACGACCTTCTAACAAATTTCATTCGCGTATGTGTATAATCAAGCTCTATAAACGCCTCCGTTAACACGTGCGGACACGTGTCAAACAGTGTGACGTGATGTGTACATAATTACAGTATATCTATGTAGTATATGTACATACGTGTACACTATACGGAAAATATTAAAATAGAAAAAAAGAAAAATGAAGACGGCAAATAGGAAAAATGATAGTTAAACTAGTAATTAATTCTTCAGCGAATGTATCTTATCTTCTTTGTAAATTGAACGAAATTTATACCTATCATATGTATGTACATACTCATTTTTGGAAACGGGTTGAGATTTATTGATACTGTATACATACATCATCGATTTTAAGACCCCCTTTAAACATAAGTATGTAGAATATTATAGGTGAAATGTAGATCTCCGAAATTGATAATAATCATTCGAACAAATAGGAATGAAAATTAACGTCGTTTCACTAAACGTTGAGATAGTAATAATTATCTGCATATATCCTTCGGAGTAGAAGCATCGACAGTCACTGCATAGTCGATTCGAATTTTAAAGTTTATATAAACTGATCGATAATTAGCGAAAAAAAAAAAATTCATTTCTGCCTACGTACATCGTTAGCAAAATTAACGCTCTTTGTAATTATACGGTCATTTTCATCATGTGTATATCAATATGCTTGTCAAAAGACTTGAAAAAAGGTCATCGAGGTCACCAACCTCCTCGGACCATTCGAAGCTTAATTAATGAACAAAAGCGTTTCTCGATTTTTTTTATAGTTGACTGAATATTGATAAATAATCAAAAAATTTACAGATGAGTTAGCCTCTGATCTAGCGACAAAAATATTGATAATATTTAAAAATTTAATTAACGATGTAATACATATATATAATAACGAGGCAAATCCCTTTAAGCTAATTATTAATTTACACGCTAATTTAATACCCAACCTGCATCGATGTATGTATAGCATTTGTAGTTAATCATAATATTTACCGGTAATTATGAAAATCGATCATAAACACATTGATACTTTAATTATCACAAAATAATCTCTTCTTTCAAATATTTGCCGCTGCATTTGTACATGCTGGATATTGTTAATTATTGATAAGAATTAAGACCCTTTGATCCATTTGAATAAAATCTATAGCATTTTAATCATATGTTGTTATCATCATCATCAATCGCGAAAACATTACGTATATCTACATAGGTATATGTATTACATACATACATATTGATTTTCGTACGATTATATATACACGTATTTTTATTTTTCTGGTACTTACTAATTAATAAGAGATATAAAGACAAAAAAGAAAAAAAATCAAGATAACAGCTTCGTAGTTACTTCCTTCTACGCCTACTTACAAAAATTATATTATTATTATTATTATTATCATTATTATTATTATTATTGTTATTATTATTTTTATAAATCGTGTGCACTAAAATTTTGTGATAATGGCAATCTGGCATGTGACATTGATATAAATCTTTTCGTGAGTCAATAATTACTCCCACCAGTTGGTTACCTGGGTTGATCTTTCTTTTCCTTTGTCCCCACCATGTAAGTTTGGTGTATCTAATGTCATATTGTACCCGTTGGATACAAAGAGGCTCTGCCTTATTCGATATCAAACAGTTGTGTCGTTAACACGTTGTATATATTTATACCTATATGTGATATATCAAAAATAATATTGTGCAAATGAACTGGTGGCTGACTTATATAATTTATGGTTCATCTGACCACTTTCTCATATGAGAAACGAATTTTGATAATTTATTTAATTTTTTTAAATCTCGGCAATTTTCAGTTTTAGTTTTTTTTTTTCTCTCCTTTACAAAATATACCGTTTAGATAATTGGCTTTAACGAATTTCAAATTTCACTTCGTCGATACATCGATTTGATATAGGTATATCTATAACGAGTAAATATACACTATAAGGTAAATCAAATAGTAAAAAAATTAAATGATTCTTCGATTTAGCAGGTGCTGCGATTATACAAAATTATCAATTTTAATCTACAGTGTCTAATCGAATTTTATTCTATCATTTAAATGAAATCTCAAAATTGATCATTAGAACTAATATTGAATGAACGGGGTTCTAGATCTGATTTTTCCCGATTAGGGAACACAAATGTGCTATACTATAACTCAAGTATATTGAAATACGTTTGATTTAATGAAACGGACAAATTTTTCTCCATTTTTGACATCATTTCCTTACGAATTTATTGAGCCCTCCAGCTTGAAACTTAGTGATTTTGTTGTTGTTTTTTTTTACGAAATAAAAGAATTGTTGAAAAAAAAAATTTTCAGAAAATAGTGTGAGTCCGCTTTAGAGTTGAAAGATGGATGTAAGAAAATGTGTTACACGTTACTCGATTTGGCGTGGAATTTTCCATATGGATATCAACACACTTACAATATTAGAGTGTGCTGATATCGCGAGTAAACTCCAAATGTGTACATTTATGACATATATTTGCATAGAATTTTGCATGTTTAGAAATTCTTCTGACACGGATATAACTTATAAATAAAACGCAACGCGAAACGTTTCGTTGCGAAATTTTGTAATGTACTGAGTTAAAAATCTCCCGATTCTTTTATGAATCGTAAACTTGATGAAAAAAGTGAGTTTCTGAGTAAGAGCGGAATTTTTTCAAACGAATTGCTTTAAATTAATGGTCATAAGAATTTTCAAATTAAAAATATATATGGTGTATATTATATGTCAACGACGAATAGATATCTTTATACTCAAGAAAATCTGAAAATCTTTGGGTTTTTTTCCCTCTCTTATCAATGAGATAGATACACATATAAGATATGAAACTCTTATTTGGCTCCCGTGATATCTGTGTCAGCTCCGAATTCTAAGGTTGATTTAACTTGAGATTGTCTATTTGAAAATGAAAATATTTTACAACAAATCAACCATGATTTCCAATCTGTTGAATCTCATCCTCCGCCATACACATATGTGTATCCAACTTCAATGAAAAAAAGAAAAACAAAATAAAAAAAACAAAAAAAAAACAGCTTTGATTATAGTAATTGCCATAATTATACAGATTTTATGTTACCGTATGTTATATTATAATTCTAGCTATCATAACTAGTACTTCATTCAATTGCAGTTATCAAGCTTTATAACGAAGGTACAATTTCTTACATTCAATCTTCACTCATCGTATGGAAGCATCGAGGCATTAGATACTATGCTTAATGCTTACGAGCATATCTATGTTCAACAACTCAATGTATCGCATTATATCTGCACTATCTACAGCTCAAGGACTTCCATATCTATAGTGAACAGAAATAGAAAATATACATGTGTTACATATTACACATACAGTACAAAATCATTCAAGTCTGCAAAACCCAGTACACACCTTGTGTCATTCTACGAAATAGAATTACCGTCATTCATTAGTCACTTAATTTATCCTAAAGTGGTTCTCTAAAATGCCTACCTCAGGAAATATTGATCTATTATCATTTACGTAGGTATACTGCTTTCAGCAGTAAAGATGCTAATCATTGGTCATAAAAGTTTGCCATTGAAATCAACCGGGTCAAGGTCTGTGTCCAAAACTGTGCATGACAAAGTTTATAGTTGCGTGGCGACAGAGACTGCTGATGTTTTTCCTTGCCTAATGGCTTTGTGTTAATATCCATGATAAAGCTAGAGATATGTATCTATATTTACAAAACACTGGTAATAATTGATAAGTTTTTTTTTTTTTCTTACTGGTATCTAATACCTGAAATTCAAAATTTAATATCATACTTACCCTGAAGCTCAATGACACCAATTCTAATTACATAATATATTAGGAGTTAAATTTTAATCTTATTAGAATAGGAGATTTAACTTTACTTAAGAAGATTAGAAAAAGTAAGTCATTGAACTTGCATTTAAACGCTTTGTCTAATGGTGATACACGAGTATGTTGAATGATATCATTATTGTTGTACTAACGATAAGCTGAAATGCATATTATGAGTCATCTCTTTTTTGATACTAAATATTATGGTCTGTAACTACGGATTGAGAAGGGACTGTCCTCATATTGAGTCTATATGCATTGTAGTATTTGCATATTCTCCATCGCTGCCTTTGTTTGGACAAATTCGTGGCTTTAGAACTCAATAACACGATTCAAATCCTAAATTACTCAAGATTCAGTACATATTTGCTTATTTAAGAGTAAACTTCATAAAAGAAACGTTAATGAGGTGTGACTAAATATTTTTACTTGTTTATTTTGCAGAGGAGCTATTACAGCAGGACATTACAGAGCAGGAACTTACGCCAGAGCGTTCTATCGTAGAAGCCAAATCTAAATCTAAACTAAAAGACAACATGGTTTCCTCAGTTTTGGTAAATGCAGACTCAGAGAGTCTAAATGATTCTGTACTGGAACTACAAGACGAGCGTCATCCACAGCTGACGCTTGCATCTCTCAATATGATGCGTAAAAATAGACACTTTTGCGACGTCGTCTTGCATGTAAGTTCAATCAATTATGTATTAAAACCGCTTGACCACCACATCAGAATATTCTCTCGTGCCATCATTCCAAGTTACTTATTGTTCGGTCTGTATTACAATCATTCGTTAATATTTGGCGTACTCTGGCTGCACATCTCTCAAACAGTATTGCTACTCTGTTGATTACAGGTCTAATCACTATAAATTCATATCTAAACTAGTGATAACTCATATCTGATTACTAGGATGAAGGTTTTCACGTTCTGAGTTTGAATATATATCAGAAAAGGAATCATTACACCTATAGTCAATTAGTGAGTAGCAAAAACTGCTAAGATAATGTTGCATCGAAAGTTTCTTGAGATTAAAATTAGTCAATGGATTTTCGAATCGAGATAAATACAACGTGTTCATCAATTATCTATATCGTTTTGTTGAATTGACTAAAGAAAAGAGGATTAAGTAACATGTTAGACTCTGCAACGAGCCCACGGGCAACTCGGACGCAGTTACTCCGTCAACTAGGTATTTGAGAAAGCTTCGTATGACTTTAACTTAAAATTGTTAACACGTGAGCCCGTTGGAGTTAACGCGACTGTGTTTTTGGCTTGATTTTGGCATTACCATTTGTGGTTGGGTGACACACTAGGGCCGTGTATTGCCCTCTGCAGGTCGGCAGTACGGAAGTTCATGGACACAGAGCTGTGCTAGCAGCAGCATCGCCACATCTTTTTGAACTATTCAGTGCCGATAATCAAGGGAATAAGGAACCCAGAGTTACTTACAAATTGAATGGAGGATTCGATAAGATTGCCCTGCAGAAGCTGGTCGATTATGCCTATACTTCTAGGTGAGAAAACAAATCCCTAGACTCATTTAGATTATTCTGTGTAAAAAATTTTTTTACACCGTACGTCATTACTCATCTTATGTAATTACCTAATCAATATAGATTCGTTGTTTTGGAAAACTATTGGTGAGTATATATAACTCAGTTCTTTTCTTTTATCATTTCTATTAACTAGTTTCAGTTTTTTCTCTGACTACGATCTTCACGTGTATTTTCACTTTATAGAATATCCTGTAACAATGTACTGAGACCGTCTGATCTTATTAGTTTTTACAATATTTGATAACCTTGAAATAATTTAACTCAATTTTTTCCTATATAAAATTTTCAGACTCGAGATATTACCATCGCAGGTCAAATCTGTATACTTAGCAGCATGGCATCTGAAAATGGAACGAGTCTCCGCACAGTGTGCTGCTCATCTTTTGCATTCCTTAACACCAGGTTCCTGTCTGGAAGTACGAGCGTTACCAGGAATAACACAGAATGAAAATTTTGCGCAACAAGTCGATGCTTACATAAGAGACCACGTGAGTTTATAAACACATTACGTCACATATTAGCCATCAAAACTGCTGGTTGTTGTTTAAGACAGCTAAAATATATAAAAAAAGGTTGATAAACCTTGTCCATATGTCAAAAAAAAGCTTAGAGTATCATTTACAAATTTTCAGTTCCAAGCTGTATGCAGTAGTCCGACGTTATTATCATTGCCCTGTGTGAAAATTGAAGTATTACATCAAACAGTTCAAGAAATGTCTTTAGTGAATGGAACGAGTCTTTGCCACTTGGTATTAGATTGGGTAAAACGATCTCTGTCAGACTCTACCAGTTTGACCTTGGATCATCTTACGCAGAAAACATACCTACTGTATCTTGCTCTGGATAACAGCCTTCAAGACTGCACAGATTTGCCATCAGGCGACGTCAGCGATACTGACATTGTTCAAGATTATAAAAAGCTATCACTCAAATCACACTCATCCAAAGGACGTAGGAAGGGTCCATTGCAGCCAGCAAAACCCAGAGTCCTTATTTACTCAAGGGACATTGGAGAGCGTATAGAGTCAGAACTTGAACCAGACTGGAATCTCATTGGAGCAAGTAAGGTTGGAGGTAAGAAACTATCAATAATATCACAAATTACTACTTACTGACTTATAAATGTAGAAATGAAAAATCTATCTTATTGATTTCAACCAACGATGAAATGACTTGAATTTTATCCATAATATTTGTAATCAGGGAATCATTCAAAGCAACCGCTTCCTGAATGGTAAGCCTGTTGACTCTATCACATAGTTAATAATAGCGTACACAATATTTATGTAACATAGGATAAACATCTAGATTCATATTTAACTGAATTTCTTTCATCATTTTTCAGAGCATGCTTTCTTGGCTATTGTAACTCTGGATGGGAAGTTGACTTCGCTATCAGTTCAGCTACGGCTCAACACTCCTGCGTCAGCATCTCCGTTATCAACACCTGAGATAGTATCTTCTCAAAATTCTTCTACAAGTGAGCCTGAACTATATTGTGCTCTTCCAACAATGAAGACAGGGAAGTGCGCTGTGGGTTGCGCTAATCTGAACGATACATTATTGGTTTGCGGTGGCTACGATAGAGTAGAATGCTTGAAAACGGTAGATCAGTATTTGCCAGAGTCAAATACATGGCAGGTATTATCAGGCATGAGAGAGGCCAGAGGGAGATTTGGAATCGCAGTTGTTAACGGAAGAGTTTATGCCATCGGTGGATCAAACGGTTCCACAGAACTAGCTACTGTCGAAGTTCTAAATCCTGAGGCTGGATGGAAATGGACAGCTGTTGCTAATCTGCCTTTAGCAAGATCCAATTCAGGAGTATGTGCTTTAGGAAGCAAAATATATTGCATCGGTGGATGGAACGGTCAGGTGAGAAAAAATATACTAACTCAATGTGTGCTTCATTTCTATTAATTCTTGATTATTCAAATAAACAATTTCGACTTTCACTAATCATAACTATTAATTGTTATAGGCTGGCATTAAACAGTGCGATGTATTCGATCCAGAGAGTGGTAAATGGTCAAGCATTAAGCCGTTGAGGACTGGAAGATACCAAGCAGGTGTATGCGCATATCAAGACCGAGTCTATGCAGTAGGAGGCTGCGATGCGTGGAACTGTTTAAATTCAGTTGAAATTTACAATCCAGAAGAAGATACTTGGTCCGTGGGACCTCCTCTGATATCAGCACGCCGTGGATGCGGTCTGGCTGTATTTAATAATCGACTTTATGCTGTCGGTGGATCTTCCGGAACTCACAGTCTCACAACTACTGAAATATACGATCTTGATGAGCAAGCCTGGGTGCCGGGACCCAACATGGCTACACCTAGGGCTAATGTAGCTGTTGCTGTTGTTGGAGACAGGTGTGTTTGTCAATTTAAATCCAAAATTTGAAATGTAGTGTTGTATTTTTGTTATTTAAATGTTTTATTCCAGATTCAGTTAAAAATTGTATAATTATAATTGTTTATCGTTTTTGCAGACTGTACGCAGTCGGTGGATTCTCGGGAAAAAATTTCTTGAATTCCATTGAATATTTGGATACTAACAGCAACGAGTGGACAACATTTGTACCTAAGTCTGATGGTATAACTACACCAGCAAGTTCACTTCAAAGCAGCTTTTCAGATCCTAGTTTGAATTGCATATCCGATAAGAATATAATGAATGTGAGTACGTCTAGCAGTACTAGCGACTGCAGTACTGTTAGCGAGAAAAATAATCCCAGCAGCAATGGTTCTGGAATTGAATCCTTGTCCAATTTTCACAAACAAGAAATCAAAATGGACGATACTAACGTTCATTTTGATATTGAAGTTAATTCTGCTAACGATGAGGCCAAAAAGCACTCTGATACATTGAGCAATGGTAAAGTTATTGCAGAGATAAATGGTAAATTTGAAAATAATAAGGCGGTTGTTGCGACAGATGAAAATGTAGAGACTGAGATGAATTTGCATCAGATGAAGAACGGAACTGCGGAAAATAATGGTACAAATGATCAGAAAGTCATCGTATCTGATCTCGCTACAATTAATGGATCTCAAAAAGTCTAAAAGCATAATGATTGTTGGTTTTTAAGATAATATGAATGAACGTGTAATAAGATGTATCGTTGATTATTGTCGTTGCATCTGATATGTGGTGGGAGAGCGAATGATGTGGGAGCGAACGTGACAGTTTTTTCTTTTATATTAATATTATTATTATGATTATTATTATTATTATTATCATTATACATAAGGAAAATAAAATAAATAAGCAAGGAAGTAAAACGAAAAACATAAAATAAAATAAAAACTTTAACATTATCCGTGCCATACAGTATGCAAAACAATCCTTTGTATATGTTTTCGCCAAAATTTTCAGAATTTATGGGGAAAATAAAAAGTAAAATTGGGTCCACAGATGATATAAATCTCTGCTATACGTACTATATGAATTATTGATGTAATATTGCAGATAATAGAATTAATTGAAACAAAAAAAAAAAAACTTTTGAGGCAACATAATTATACATATGATAATCAGCAATAATTTATATCAGCCTCAGAAAACACCATCGAAGTATTTATAAATTATTCTTATTAATATACGTTTGTCTACTTTACTTGATTTTAATAATGCATTTGGTGTTTAAAATGATATGAAAAAAAAAAGAAAAAAGAAGAGAAAATACCTGAAAAATCACTCCTAATCTTAATCAGTATCTTAATACATATTATATATTGGTCGTTTAGTAGATACTAGACTACAATATGATAAATGAAGAAATAAATAAAGAAAAAAGAAGAATGAAATAAATAAAATAAAAAAATAAAAAAGAAATGAAAAAATATATAGTATATACGATACACACATATGAAAGAAAATATATTTTTGAAACAATGAGAACGTCGCTAAACACGCCGCCATAGAATTAAATTACATGGTTACAAACGGAATTACTTTCGACTGTTGTACCAAATTGAAAATGGTTATTGTTATATTATCAAGACAATTACGAAAATGGTAAAATAAGAGAAAAAAAAAACAGGGAATGTTATATCCCCTAATCAATCCTATAACATTAACCATAATAAACAATAAAGTTAAAGAAAATCTATATATGTTGGTTATTCTTATTTTCACTTTATATAATCTATATAATCACGAATTACCAACCATATACCTCGCTTACGATTAAATTATATTCGTAAATAATGCTACGGATATTTTTTTTTATTATTTATTAGAATTATCATTATATATCATACATCGAAAAGTCTTGTATTAATCATGGATAAATCCCGATCATGTAGTGGCAAAAAGATAAAACATTGCTTTTGCAAATTGGAATATTTCTGAACCACCCAATTTCGATTCTCCATAAACTCTATCTACAAATGAAATGGGCACTTCTCCAATCGAATAGTCAAACTGTCTAGCTCTGATGATCATTTCCATTTGAAAAACGTAACCCTTTGATACACAGGATTTAATTAGCTTCTCCAATACTTCTTTTTTGTAAAGTCTGGAACAAAATTACAAATTTTAATTACTTTATACCATTAAAATCTCAAATTAAATTTCCCAATCATTCATCTAATACACTCGTATCAAACAATCAGCATAATTATTCACAAAATCAAACTAATTAATATAACTACAGATAATTTATACAAAAAATAAGAAATATAAAAATTAAACAGGCAATTCATTTAAATGACAAAAACGAATTTCATACCTAAAGCTTCCAGTCAAATCACTTGCTCCAGGTCTAAGTAATAATTGTGTTAAAAAGTTTGCTGTTCTACTGATTAATTTTCTTTTAAAATCCCAGCCATAGACACCGCCGTCACCTGCATATCTTGTACCGCTTACAATATCCAAGTCAAGATATCGCTGGAGTTCTATCATCTTGGGAATGAATTTTGGCTAGAGGAAAAAGTCGAATTATGGATTATTTGATTCAGTCTTTCAAGATATGGAGTTAACGATGTCCTGAATTCAAGTGTGGTTTATAATTACGTGATGTGATAGATCAGCATCCATGATAACAATAAAATTTCCAGTAGCATGACTGATTCCGTGTATATAAGCAGTTCCTAAGCCAAGCTTTTTCTCTCTAGGTCTCAAAACGATTTTTTCTTTTCCGTATATCTTTTGAAGCTCTTTAGCAACCTCTAATGTACCGTCTGGTGAACCATCGTCGATTATTATTATTTCGTAAGAAATTTGGCTGGAATGAATAGCGTGATTCTGGGATTTTTTGAGTATCAGTAATAAGGAATGAACACATTCAACATTGATTTAATTGCTATTACGAGAAAAAGTGTGTTTATAAATTAATAGATGATATTAGGTTATGTTATGCTAAAAATTATTCACCTTTTATCCATGTATTTAACAATCAGCCAAATGATGATCGGTAAATTATCTCTCTCGTTGTAAGTCGGTAATAAAATAGAGTACTTGTCATTTTTCGACAATTCTTTTAGCTCATCATTAGTTAAAACTTCACCGCTCATGTTGTCAGCTGTTTGCTGTCAAATGACAGAGTTTACCTTTGTAAACTTAGAATATTTTTAGGTTACCTTATTCAACGTGGCAGGAAATTGTGGAGAAGCGTAATATACAATGAACGTGATCGACGACGTAGTCAAATCGCAACATATACGTCATAAAAGGCGATTGGTCCGGAGGAACTATCTGCTAACCTCAACCAACCACATACATTTATTTTTACGCTAAAATTTACTATGAAATTCCGAAGACTACGACCTTGTGCAATATCGTTCATTGAGTACTACGCCAGAGATTAGAGATTGGCGTCTTTAAAGGTAGGTTAGGAAGTGTCATCATCATCGTCAAGTATAACATAGCGATTTAATAACAGTGAGAAATTTTTGTTAATAAAATTAAAATGTGTTCAGAGTTGCGATGTAGTTGATGTCCAGAACAAAATAAAAATTATTAGGCAAGTAGTAAAACAATTTACTTTTTGAACAACATACATATATTGTGTTGTAATAAATATTGTTAGTATTGTTTTTAGGCAATTAAAAATGGGTAAAACTACACGAGTTGTAGTATGCGGAATGAAAGGAGTTGGAAAAACGGCACTTTTGGAACAACTAATTTACGGAAATGTTAACACCAGCACTGTAAGAAAATTGGAAAAACATTAAAAAAGAAAAACATAAAATACAGACAAGCAATAATTTATTTTGAATTAATAAAACAAAGCTTCAACTCTTTGATTTTACTGCATTAGATTTTTCTCTGTATTATTTGATGAAAAGAATTATATTAATAAGATATTTGTAAACGTGATGTGAAATACCTGAATAAACGCACATAATAATATTATCGAAAATGTGTGTAATGGGTGAAATCTAAATTTCAGGAAATACATCCAACGATTGAAGATATTTACGTGGCAAATATAGAAACAGATAGAGGGACTAAAGAGAAAGTAAGATTTTACGATACAGCTGGACTAGAGCCGTTACAGACTAATGCCAACAGTCCACAACTGGCACGCCACTATCTGGGTTTTGCAGATGGATACGTGCTTGTATATGACACAGCAAAGCCCGAATCACTAGACGTTTTATTACCGCTTAAAAAAGATATAGATAAACACAAAGATAAGAAAGAAGTGACTGTCGTTGTAGTAGGCAATCGTACAAGGCCTGATATTGAGTTGAATAATTTAGAAAACACGGCTAGTAAAGCTGCCAATTGGTGTACAAGAGAAAAGTTGAGACACTATGAGGTTAATGTACTTGATAGGCCAAGTCTTTACGATGCTTTTGTTCATTTATCATCTAAGTTAAATCCACCACCAAACAAAAGCACATTTCCTCAACTTGGTATGGGTCGAAAAACTGTAAAGACTGAGGCACCTTGAATCCTCATAAAAATTTCCAATAAGTTAATTGATTCAAATTCAAATTTTCATAATCTCTGTAGTCTTAGACAGACATTGCATTCTCTCTTTATTATATTAAGCTCTCGAAATTTTATGGAATTTACTAAATTTTGACACCTTTAGAAAGTTCTTATAACAATCTAAGCAAGAAATTCATCGACATTTTTCACGATTTTATAATTGTATAAAATCGTATTTATTAACTACGAATATAGTATATTCAGTGTTCCGTGTGTTTTAAGTCTAAAGATTTATGAATACGCGAAAAAAATTAGCATTTATCGAAACATTATGAATCACATATCAAAGAAAAAGCTAAGCTCCTCGATTATATAACTTGTTATTTAGAATGAGTCAATCTTCAGAGAAAACATGACACATACACATACACAGTCATTGATATCAATATCAGAAATATATTATTCCTGCAGTGATAAAAGGCAGAATATATCCCGTATATTTAATATAGTTCCGATAACTCTCGGGATAAATAAGAATTCTCCAAATGTGGCATAATATTTGTTACATAGATAAAAGAGAAGAAAAAGAAGAAGAAAAAACGGATATAATATTTAAAATACGATCGATCGGTGCGAATGTATCTTTTATTAACGTATACAATATTCGAGTACTTAAATTATAATTTGTTGAAAAAAAAGTAATCTCTCTATAATACTTATATAATAGTGTAGAATAAGAAAAAAAAAACAAAAAAAAAAACTATTAATACGCTTTTAAATTATTATTTCTGACAACTTGTTCCTTAATATATATTGTACTTAAAAATCTCAACCTGATATTAATTTGATGGGATACAATTTATAGAGGATTATTCAAATTAAAATAGCACATTATAATACACAATATACAATGCTATGAATTTTTAATCCATTAAATATATCCATATATTGGCATTTCGCTCTATACTTTATTTATAACATGACAAAATATTATTATTATTATTATTATTATTATCATTATTATTATTATTATGACATAGTATCGTTATTATTTTGTGTGTAAATATAATAATTGTATATTGAATAAAGTAAAGTTGAAAAATTTACCAATGTTACATCTAGTATGTATGTACATACAATGTCTTATTTATTTTTTACCATTCGATTGCCTTTTTCAAATTTCGCAACGTTATCATTGTTCCGAATACGTAATCCCACAATTTGCTGCTTATACCAAAACCTGGAATTAACATTACATACATTATAAGCAATGACTAAAGATATAAATCTTATTTCATAAATTATCATTTACACGTACGCGCTAGATTGATACATGAAGATAAAATGCCGTCAGTTGGCTTAAGCTGCCGAAACTTTGGCATACTTTTAACATAAGTTACCAAACGCCTGCACGAGCGTGTAAATTCATTAGATAAGCTGCGTATAAAGTGCTTATCAGAAACGTATGTCCGTGCATTTATTGACTGACACATTTTTTCCTTACTGTACTAATAACGATTAATGGTTACCCCTTTTTGTATACCTATATATGCCTCGAAAAATTTCACCTCTCAATCCAAATAGATTAATACCTTGTTGTTAATTTTTATTCTTTAAATGAAGAAAATTTATTTCAACAAACGATGTATAGTCTCGTTTTAATATGTATCACTGTTCAAGAATAAGAAACAAATTTAACAATAAGTTATAATATCGAATTATAACAATTACCTTCATCATGATGTGAGAAATGGTGATAGTTGTGGTACCGCTTCATTACGTACATATAAGTTTCAGCCTTTGGTGATCCGTAGTGCAAATAATAGTGCGTCATGTCGTAGCATAAGTAACCTGGAATATTACGACTGAAAAATAATGTAGGCATGATATATATGAGCTGAAGTAGTACATATTATACCCATTGTCAGCATATTAATTACGTGATCATTACGTCGTAATCATTTTTAACTCTGAACTTCAAAAGCTCGTTAGAGTTTAAATGATATATAACAAAAGAATTCAAGTATAATGTGCTAAATGAGATATAATTTACGTACCAATCGCGATTCCAGCCGCTACGAAATGCATCATTAGAATTGGTAACACCGATCTGTACACGGTGTAAAGAATAACTCCTAATATCATCGCAGGGATTGGTGGAAAAACCAGTCTTTGACCATCGAATGGTGCCTGAAGGTACAACGAGATAAGCAAAGATCAGATAATGTTCTATTTTTGATAATAAAATAACAGCAAACAGAAAAAATAAAAGTTCAAACTATTCGTTTGGTATTTCTCCCATTATATGCAAACGTTAAGAATGATGAAATTTTTCGAATTGTACTTCATAACCGTGAACTCACTTTATGGTGAAGACCGTGCAGAAGAAAGTGCAACGTTATGAGAGTCTTTGAGTGCGATGGTGGTTTCATATGAAACAGCTTCCGATGTAATGTATATTCGAGAAGAGTCCACAAAAGGAAACCCCAGCTGAAGGCAATTGATATTTGCGGCATGGACTCGACTGAAAATTAAAAATATCAGATTTATTATTATATAAACGAATGTACATACTAGCTGATTAAGAAATGATTGCAGCAACCAATGTGGCTTACTAGATTCTTTCATTTTTTCAATTCTTCAATGCATAGGGGTAATTTATGTTATCAAATGTGATTTGGTGGGCGTTCATATCATTATAAATCATTATTACCTGAGGATTGCGAGAGTTTAACTTGAGATTAAATCTAATAATCATACGAATTCGCCACCTAACAGTGAATTAGGTAGATTATGTATCGGCATACATTGGCTCTTCAGCTTTTATCACTATTCTGATATGCATTTTTATACTCGCAGTTTAACATAGATAATTCTTTCACTTGTATGTAACGTACATACATACAAACATACAGTTGAGCCAAATGTCGACTTACACATCTACTATAAATTCTGATAAAGTTTTAGCGACATTCCTGCACGTTGCGAGTAATGCAAATTCCGAGTACAAAGTCAATCCTTTTTTATGTGAATCCTTCGATACCTACATGACTAATTAGTCTGTAATATAACATATGGGAATTTATTGGTATTAACGGTCAATAAAAATGGTCAAAGCATGAGTTTGATGTGTGGAATTCGTTTTCAATAGCTGAAATTTTTTATTTTCAGAAATAAAATCTGATAATATATACATACACATGAAATTTTGCTGCATAAACAAACGTATTACCTACGCAATATAATTGATTAGGTATAGGTTTTTCTATTAAGCCATGTAATAACCAACGTTTTTAAAATATTCAAATATTGATAAGCATACCAACATTTCCCGTGAGATCCATCATACAACCGCAATATATGAAGAAAAGAGATATGGGAACCCAAACCACAGGCACCATGTACCATGGGGTGACCGTGAGACGTTCCACCGTATTTGAGGCGAAAAGACGAATGGGCCTGTTCACTGGAAGATTGACCCATTCCCAATAACGATCTCCTAGAGAGCCAACTTGTGATAGTAGTGGGGCATTCCAATCCACCAATTTCTAAAAAAAATAAATATTATTCATACTTGTTACATATAGATGATATATAGGGTGTGATTTGGAAATCGATCTAAATAATGATTTTCGGCACTCGGCTCGCAGCCTGCATTATGTGCATACGCCAGAGCCAAATGACTTTGCCAAATTAGCCTATTGGATATTTCTCTGATTATATGTCAGGCGTTTGGATAATTGATGAACAAACTACTAGGAATATTACATATTGGTAGGTTATAGGTACCTATATATGTACATTTATCATATTCAATGATGTATTGCTGACGTGAGTAACAGAGTCGAGATACTTTTTCCATAATTGCAAATTATCAATATTAAGAGGCTCTGGGGATTATTTTTCCCATAATTCATCATCAATTAATGAGAAAATCTCCTTTGGGACTGTTGTTAAAAATGATGCGACAAGCGACCTGTTCGGAACCGGAATTGAAAAGCTTTCTTTATCATCGATTATCATTGTAAGAAGCTCTAGGGAGTCCTTTTCGTTGATCCATATCATACCGTAATGAAAAAAGGCTCTCCACTCCGTCCTTCAACGCATACACAGTGGCACAATATTACAGTATGATAAATAAATGGGACTGTAGTTATTGTATTGGGGGTTTCATTACTTTATTAACACGTAACGTAACATTTCAGCTTTGGACATAAATACGATAAGTTATTATCGACACATATACATATAGGTATATATATATTTTTTTGAATTTCATTCAATACTACTACGAGTCATAAAATTTTCTAGTCATTGTCTCCAATAAAGTACCAATTTAAATATATAAATGGATAATTCCTAGATCTCCATATTAAAGCATCTGCATATTTAAAGTGCGATTTTTTTTAATTTTATTTCAATTGAATCTATATTTTGGATTTATGGCAAATAGACGAGATGTAATGAAAGTTAAATTAAACCTAAGTTTTCAAATTTCAAACAAAATATCAAAAGCTGAATGCTTTTCATGAAATCAAAAATATGTTGACCGTATCTGTAAATCGTCTAATTTCGTTCGTGAAAGCCCTCGAAATGAGGTGCAACTGCTCCAATTAACACACATTTTTTAACATCCTCCGAGGATGATTCAAACGTGTATCAGTAGTCCCTCTACAGCGTTCGCTTATCACTGATAACCAGTCATAGGTATAAGCTTACGGTGACGTGTTGCCTGAATTGAGTATATCAACATAGGTATACATAGTATACGCATGCATATACACACGTATGTATGTACATACATAAAATTATATCATAGCTACACAGTGTGTGTTTTTCTAGATAAACACATACACATACGTAAAGCATTAGGGCGTATTACGATCAATAATTATAGATAAGCATCTTGGAAAAAGAAATATATCTGAAGGGTGTGATTAAGCAGTTTTAAGGCTGGGAAGACCACACCTGCAGTATGACCAGTTATCGTGTGATTGGCTACGTAATTCGAATTTGGAATAAACTCAACCCTATCATTTAATAATGTATTAAATAAATTCTGAACTTAAGATTGAGAAAAGAGGTGACTCACAATGTAGTCTATTAGGAAATTACCTGGTTTGCAGAATAGCAGAATTCAATATGAAAATGGAAATGTTCGTATAGGTAGATCAGTCTAAGATTAACCCCGCAAAAAAAATCATACAGATAATCACTGGCTTTGATTAGATTTGTAATAGTAATAGAGAACTCATTCAATCTTATCTGATTCATTAATCGGATAGAGTGTATGAGATTACCATAGATACAGTTGTAACCCGTTGCTACCTATTAAATAAAAAAAATAAAAAAATAAAAAATAAAAATAATGATAAACCGCATTGAAAGTACATATCCAAGAAAGCACTCGTTTTTCTTCGCTTCATTTCTAGTTGATACTTTTTTGGTGGGAATATTCAGACGTCAATATTAGACGTGGAATCGATTTTCTTCAGGTAGATCCACGACTGATGACCTTACTTACCCTAAATCTCTTTTAAAATGAGTTTCTGATGTGTTCGAGTTGTCAAATGTGCTTAAGAGAATGAAAGTGATGTAAGTGAATATCGTAAAAAGTGACAAAATCGATCATTCGACATCACTTCTATTTTCAGGCAATCAGATCTGCAGTCATCATAAAATTGCGATAATGAAAAAGCACAAGTCACTTACCTCAATATCGTGATATGCCTTTTGATGATCTTGAACAAACTCCTCAAAAAGATGAAAAGCTGCAATGGAATGTGAGTTCGTAACCATCGCTTCGTCGATATTCAACCCTTTGTAGGGTCTAAGAATTCTGCTTCCTCCTGGATGTTTTTTCAGAAGATTTTTAATGTCGTAACTTTTCCCTCTATATTTGACTATAAATTCGTTAGGATTTTCAGGCTTGTTTCCTTTCACATGAACCTGAACTTCTGCATTCGGGTCAGTAGTGACGAGGGTTAATCGAGTTGCATCCCCTTCTGCTGAGCTTGCTAACGTCTCCAAGTCAGTCAACGACAGATTTCCCATGTCTGACGACATTTGATGATAAATTTCTTCTAATCGTTCAGTTTGCATTTCAAGTAGATGAAGTCATGTACACGACTGACGATTGCGAAATAGTTACGCTTACTCAAACCTCGAATTATTTTAACGCAACATTTCTTTTCCGCAAAATTATCATTTCTTGAGTGTAATTAGTTCTGCCAGATATTATCGTTCTACTATTTTTAGAAATTGATTAGCTTTTAGCACTATTTCACAGGATGTGACACACCAAATTTTAGATCTCTAACTAATTTATTTCATCAACTATACACGGAAATAATTATTTTTTAGTTTTGACCTCTTCAAAGCTTTAGAGCTTCGCGAAGGTGTAGAAATTTGAATGAATTCTTTTCTTCTCACAGCATTTAGACCATCGAGTATAAAAAAAGTGAAAATATATCTGCTAAATGGTGGGTGCAATAATTGAGCTGAAATTCCCCATATACACCATTGAATAAAGATTATAATTTTGGAGGACTAGATTGTGTTGAAATTTTTTTTATATCTTTTTTTATTAGCCTTCAGTCTTATGACAGCATTTTGCTAGTCTTTTAAAACAGAATCACGTAAAAGTTATAACTTATGAGTCAGAGTTAAATGCTGTCAAAGTGAAACCACTTAATGCAATTACTTGAATTAACCGCTGCTTTAAATTTGGATATTTAGAGATCGAATTGTTCAAAGAACAAATTTCTATCCGACGAACCGACAATTTTTTAATGCGTTGATTTTTGACCAAGAAAATTTGAAACTATTCAGAAACAAGTTTTTGAACTTGAAAATTGCGCAGTGAAAAATTGATTCCAAGAGTCACGTTTGCAGTTTCAGTTAGTTATTTCGTCTTCGGACATTGGCTTCGTTTTCTGAATAATTACGGATCCAAATATCTAAAATCGAAGTAGCGGTTGATCCAAATCTTTGCATTAATAATGAGTGCTTAAATTTTGACAGCATCTAACTCTGAGACACGATGACTCACAACTTCTAATTGCCATTGAAAGGATTATGGAACGAATAAGAATTAAAATTAGTTAAATAAAAAACAATTTGAACACAGTCCTTCAAAGATACCTCTATTTATAGTGTTTGTATCCCCTTAATAGGTGCAAATGGGTGGGTTAAAGAAGCCTCACTCTTATCTACGTGGTATTTGATTTATCTTTAGAGTCGTATAGATATAAAATTAGGTGTGTGTAATTGAAAAAAAAATTGTGTGTAATCGAAGAATAATATTCTTTCATGCAAGAATTCACGATGTAACTGAACATCAATCGTTAATATAATTTATATTAATTTTACATGATTGTAGATTGATGAAAGAAATAAATAAAAATAATAAACGTGGTAAAAACGTGTATAAAAATGACTAAAAATCCAATGAATTACTATTTTCATTAAATTATTCGTGACTGATCGTATAAAATCGCGTAGATAAATAAAGACTACCATTCATTACTTTTGTAATAAAATATCGCAAATGAAATATTTCCTGGGCGTTAACTATATAGAGGGAAAATTTATATCTACAAATTACTCAATTACATCGTGACCGTGATGCTCGCGTAATCAAAGAAAATATCGTATAATCTTTGAAACAATTAACACAATGCGTGACTCTAACAAATCGAGGAAATAAAACCAAGTGATTATTAAAATTGACGGTAGTAATAATTCGATTTATAATTAATTTAGAAAGATGAAAAATGTCCAATCATTTGAATGCGATTTTTCAAGAGGTGCGAATAATTTTGAGTTACCATTCGTTTTAGATGATCATCCTTGTGAATAATTTGAACACTTTACACTGCACGCGATAATCAGTTCTCACTGTAAACTATAACATCCAGATAGATAATAATTTTAAATAAAGACTAATTGATTAATTGTGTTTTAGAAATTTAATATCTTCTTTTAGTAAATAAATTTTGGAAGTTGTCTCGCCGGCAAGACTCTTCCGTGACTGAACCCCGCGTCCATCGCATATGCCTTTTATCAATATCGATATGATGATATCTTTCTTTACACGGAGTTTAGTGTAGTATAGATATTGTTGCATGACTGACTGAGTCCACTCACGCGCGGGCCTTCAGCACGTGAGGAGTTGGATAGTCGTAAAGCTCGTGATTTAGTAGTTGCTATAAATCAGCTTTTACTCAAAGCTTAGTGCCAGACGTAGAGAAATTTTCATTTCTAATCATCTCTCATTTTTAGCAAAAAAAAAAATTAAAAAATAATAAACAAAAAAATTAAAAAAATTCAAACGCAATTCTGTGACCTTCGAATGTTTTGACACTTTGATAGTCATGATATAATAAAGTCCATATTATCTTTTCGGATTTGTGATTTCAACTTTCTATGATAAACTATTACTATTGATTCAGAAATATGTGCGAAATTTTTGAATAATATATGAGGAACGTATAGAAGAGTGACGTGTTGGAATGAGATTCGAATGTGATTTAAGTTGGAGAATTGATGAATGTCCGATGACAATCAAAAGAGCGATTGACATTGGAGTAAAATAGGAAGAAAGGTCAATCGATAGATGAACGAATCGAGATAATGTATTAGGCCATCGTAGCCTTCACTTACAATTAGTCTTCATGTCGAAATATTGGTGCATGATGTATTACGGATAATGTAGAAACAAACTTATACCTATTTCGTTGCGATGAAATAATCGTATATGGTATCGTTATCACGCATGTTTCTTACATGAAATAAAAAAAGAAGCGAATAATGGTTACCTAACTATTACGCACTTCCGTCGATAAATATAAAAATTTTACGAATGGTTAAAAAGTTCAAACAGAATAATATCGACCTATACGCCGAGGCTATGTAAATTAGTTTTTAGATACGAGAAACAAGTCTCGAAAAATTCTGTGAAATTTTACACTTATCGCGGTTCAATTGTCAATACCGTAGAACACCATTTCCCACCTTGCAAAATTTCCTCGTCTGAATTTCTGTGAATACAAAAACTTGCTACATAAAATTTCAATCCAAACTAAAACCACGCTTATATCGTTTTTCAATTTCTCGATCGTTTTTGTGGGTGAAATAAACAGTGGCAATAAATATAAATCAGATTTTGAAAATGATTGGAAATTTCGACCAAAAGTAAAAATGACGTCTTCCCAAATTGCGCTTTCTTTATTCCTCTTAGGTATTACAGTAACTATTGTTCGTGGTTATTGACACGACCTACACTCAGCTTATAGCGAAGCGATATATTGGTATTCCTTTTCTTAATTTTAGCTTGTGAAGTTCAACAGCGTCCTTGACACTTACGATAAACTTTAAAGCACCGAGATTCTTCAGTATTGACCCCCTACAGCCATTCTTTATGTGAGATTTCGCTTTAAATACTTTCGCCTTGTAGTGTATGATGCTATTTTGTAAAAAAGATGAAAAGGAAGACCTGACTTGATCGGAACTCAACATTTTTGATTGAAGGTGTGCTACATATATTTTGGGAATTTTACCTGGATTACTATAAAATCCGCTGTTAAGCGATGTGCACATACTTAAATAAACTATTGTTATAAATAATGAAAATTTGTATCTCGGCAATAAATAAGCTTTTATTTAAATACTTTATATTCTTGTATACAATATGCTCTATTTTAACCTATTTTTAACTATATCAATAATCTATAGTACAACGATAACCTTTAACTTTCAGTTTTATTTACCATTAATTCAGGTTAAGCAATTAGGTTTGTTGTAAAATACTATCGGGTATTTAATCATCTATTTAGCTGTATGTAAGTCAGCGCTCGCATTGCTATAGTATATTATTACTATTACTATATTTACTATCAATTCAAGATACCTACGAAATAAAATAAAATTTTTCATTTGTGTTTCCGTCAAACGTAATAAAAAAAAAAAAAAAAATAAGCTTTATACAGATGCCAAAAATGATTGGTGTATAGGAATGGCCTTTTTAATTATCGAAAACAAATTTTATACGTATATAGAGTCATTAACATTGTGAAAAATAATTTCAAATATCATCGTTAATATTTCATCAATTCAGGTCAAAATCAATTTTGGATTTTATATTTTTTTCTGACCGAAAATCGAAGTGAATAGATAATTTTTTGAGTCAATGTCCTCGAATAATTCGCAAACTTTATAATTGTATTTAATTCTGATTGAAATTTATTAAAATTTTTACAGTTTTCTGGCATCCGAATACACCATTCAAATTGCATTCTTCGTATACCTTAAGCATGTAGGTAGAACTTACGTGGCACAAAAGTATGAATAGAAGCTTCTGAGTTTACTATATCTTAATTTTCAAAATAACATGTGTAACAGTGTAGGGTATGGCGCCGATTATTATTGGGCTTGTGCCATTTTTGAAAATGTATGCACTTGAAAATTGGAAGTTATAACGAAAGTCTATGCAATCGTAATACTATAGGGTATTCGAATTACCTTAAATCACACAAATTTCTCTGATATTTAGTTCTCTTCAAATTTCCTCTTTCTTTTTATTTATTTTTTTTTTATTTGATTTTTTCAAGATTTGTAAGTTTTTGTTTGATTTTGGACACAGGATATTAATTTGAGATGAAAAGTAATCTGAATACTCTGTTAACCGTTTAATACTCTAATATATACAACAACTCCTTCGATAATATTCGTCACATTTATATATAGATGTGACATCATAATTGGCATTCGTTACATTCGGTTCGTATCGTGATCAGCTATGTATATTAAACCGCTTCAAAAGAATCTACTGTTTTTCATTTTCAAAGAGTAAGTCAAAAATATTATTCTAAATGACGAAAAAAAATGCTGTCAAAGTTTGAGATCTTAATATTAATATTAAGAGGTGCCTCATCGCAATTTTCTATTTCCAATCTAAATAACATAAGAAATGGTCTTGTGAAACTTTCCGATTTTTATATCTTGAAAATTAATCTACTTAGAAAGATTCTGCATAAGTACTGTTGTTCAAAATTGTATGCTCTACAAAAAAGGTCTCTTGGTCTTTTTCGATGAATCCAACCGTTTCCAAGTTAGTCATGATTAATTATCATTAATAACCAGTACACCAACTTGGAAATGGCTAGATTTATCGGAAAAGAACAAGAGACCTTTTTTTAGAGTGTTCAATTCACTACAAAAATATGTTCTGGTCTTATCAGTACACTGATGCGTTGACGAGTTATAAAATTCCAAAGTTAAAAAAAAAATTTTCCCATGTTATTTAGATGGGAAATAGAAAATCGCGATGAGGCACCTCTTAATATTAATATTAAGAGCTCAAACTTTGACAGCATTTTGTTTCTCGTCATTTGGAACAATATTTTTGACTTACGCTTTAAAAATGAAAAATAGTCGATTTTTTTGAAGCTGTCTAATGTATATGCTATTCTTCGTTATTTCCAGTTTTATTTATTCATTTATTTATGAATTTATATATACTTTTGTTCTTTCTATCGATTTCGTTCACGATTATTATTCAAATTTTTCCTATACCGGCCCATATATAACAAACTCTTTTCCACTCTAACTCCAACATTTAATCTTTTCGATTCCATCTGAATTTTCTAAATCTGGCTATAGTGTTTTGTATTTAGAATTTATTTACAGCTAGAACAAATGCCGATAACTATTGTCATATGGTTAAATTAATGCGGAACATAAAATGCAATTTATATTACTTCACGTACTTATTTATAAAGTGAATGATTAAATTTCATCTTCCCAAATAATTATACGAGTCCCAATCCGCAGTGGCACGATTACTTAAAAATAAAGAAAAATAAAAAAAAAAAATATTTGATTTTATACTTTCTCTGAATTTCCCTTAATAATTTCAGATAAAAAAAGAGAAAATTTCTTCTATTATTCTTTTTATTCTTATTTCTTAATCTTAATTTATTTTTTACTCCATGATCAAGTTATTAAGAATCGAATGAAAATAGATTATTCTTTCTCTTAAAAATAGGTATAGGTAGATGTAAGCCAATTCTAAAATGACAAATCTGTCTTAATAATATTAAATGTACATATATGTATAAGTATATATGTATATATGACTATTAAAAAGAGCTGGACCAGCCAAGTAACAATCCGAGTATGTGTAGTTGTATACTAGCCTAATATATTCAATAATTAAATCTAATTAACGCATATCGTAGACTAATCAATTTTTTGAGCCTAAAAAAATGAGTTGTCATATAATCGGATATAATAATACGTTTGCTACACATTTTCCCAATGTAAAGCAACCTATTCCAACGAGTAACACTCTCTCATTTATTACACTGGCAATTAACGCGTGCCAATTGATTTTATACTTTCATTAAGAATATTTTCAATAAACGAAAGGTATTACAACATTCATAATCGAATCAGACCGAGAAGTGATTCGAAATTTCCCACTTTTCGTAATTGAAATTTATATCATTACAGAACCCTCAAAGTTTAGGACATTTTTCATGATATTCGATGGCGAATTTAAATAAATCGAAAAATCTGTACTTCGTAATTGAATAATTCACTTTTTAAACTTGTGGCACATCTTTTCAAGCCTGTTTGTCTTATTGTATTATAAATGTATCTCGTGTTTGGGGGAATAAAAATCAATCAAGTTGAACGCGAACACTGCAGGAATCGACTGCCCGGATAAAAAAAAAAATAATAAAAATGAAGAAATTAAAAAAAGAAACAACTCTCATCCGGAGAGAACGAAAAAAAGAAAATTTAAATCAGGGTAAAATAATTCTGGAGGAGAAAAATCTCAGTTAAAAAATATTCAGCTAATAATAAAAAATTACAACTTTACATAAGAGAAGATCATGCTCTGTCACATCGGTTTTAAATATATAGTACTTATAGTATAAGTATATTGCTTTTAATAAATCACAGAAAACTTATACGAGGCCATACATTAAACTAGTAAAATTAATTAATTAAAAACTCTGATTCAAACATTAATTTACATCCAACTTTCTGTGGAGTGAGAAAATGGGACTTAGCATGTTCTTCGCTTGTTATATACTTATATATGTGTATTGAAGCACCTCTGACACCAGTAAAAATCACAAATTTTTGCCACAAGGATCGATAACCACTGCACAATTTTTATATATATATAACGTGTAAAATAAATATTAGAATTTATAAAATCCGTTCAAATTTTGAAATGAAACAGCTTAGAGAGGTCTCTCACGATTTTGAGGCTATAATTTTTGAATGAAAATTTTTAAACGTGATGAACCCACCATGTCCCGTTCCATTATCTACGCGGAATTTATTTAATATAGATAAGATTTCTAGAACAAGGGGAGAGGGTCACCTCGCGTCGACTATTGCGGATGCTTTTTGTTAATTTATTTAAACAATCTTTATAAGTAGATACACTATCCTGGATCTACGTTAGTCTGACGTCGTCAAGATGACACGTAGTCAGTAAAGTTCGCGATATTAGATTTTAATTAATATCACAAATTTACAACTCCGAATATTATTTGTACACAAAGCACTGCAGCCCGACGTTTCGCGTCGAGACCATCGACCAAATGAAACTAGATTATTCTAAATTTGTCTAATGTATTATATAGAAATTTTTATTTTTTCTAAGCTATTTTTGATCTTCAATGAAACCTAAAGTCTTAAAATAATTTTAAATTTACCAGCGTTTTTATTATAACTTATCTATAAGGCAGCTTTCACGTCTAAAAATTGAACAATCTATAGGTTATTTTTTCGGCTAGTTTAAAACACTCCTGAAATCCTATGTACATCTGATTAAATAACTCAGCATAATTAATGATTCTATTTAATTAACGTGTTAATGAAAAAATAAAAATAAAAATAAAATTAAAAACAAATTTTTATCAGAGGCCAGTCCATACCGGAAGTGTTATGTAATCTCGTGTATGTATCTATAACAAATCTGAGGGATCGCGTGCCAATAAATGATATTTATAAACAGCCCTGACTCTGTCTGCACGATAGATCCAACCGTCACTGTTTTATTCCACAAACTTTCAACACTGGTTTGTTTTCTGCGTGTTAAGATCACGATGCGTTAATATAACTAATCGTAAGTTAAAATATAACGATGACCAACGAATGTATGTCCATCATCGTCAAACGTTGAGTTTATTTCAAAAGTCCATAACTTCCATCTTGAAAGCTTTTCCTTTCATTTGGTTAGATACCATCTTTGCTGACGATGGTAAAGTGCAGTTGTTATCGTCATCGCTATCATCGTCCTCTTCGTCCTCTTCTTCCTCAGGGAAGTCTTCCAGTCTATCATGATACTCGTCCAGCTATCCATGAATAAATAATAATTAAAAACCTCATCTTAAAAATTCGAAAATTAAAATCTGTTGGTAAAAATCAAACGATTATGTACTTTCCAACAGTCTTTAATTATTTCAAACTTGTGGCGTTTGTTCTAATTCTAAGCAGCAATCAGATTTTTTTTTTTTTTTTGCCTCATGCATCACGATTATTTAACAGCGAAATTTCTCTTAATTTTTCTATTTGTTCCTATTTTTTTTTTTTTTATTTTATTTTTTTTTTTTTTGGCGCACTGAATATTTCTCATGCTCTGAAACGATCTCGATACTCTATAGTCTTAGGATTTATTTTAAGCCATCCGATCAGTATCCTCATTAAATAGATGATAGAGCTGACAGCTAGCGACTTATGTTTAACATCGTAATTATTTATATTCATGCACTCTAGATTCTAGAGTCTAGAATTTAGGCTGTTTCTAAGTCTATTATAGCACGATGCTTATATAGTTACTATAGCTAAAATATAATACCGATGATTTACACAGAGAATAATTATGATGTAGCAAAGCAAAATTATTTATTTTTTATTTTATTTATTTATTTTTTTTTTCTTATTCGTCCCAGTTAAATATACGTGCAGTAATAATAAAATTGCTATTAATTATGTAACGTACGCATTATTAAAGTACCTACGCCTAAACGACGTACGCGTCGTGATATGCGACCATTACGATATGTATGTACGTCGATGTCCACACGGGAAAGATTTGATCACTCCTGTTCAATTAAACGTTAACTAGTCAATTTTATTTACTTATATACTTTAGCGGTTTCATAATGTGTAACAATAATTACCCATTGTGTAATTAACTGTTCAAACTATTTAAAGTTTGCAAGGCTGTAGGGGACCCCTCGATATAAGGTCTGCTCTTATTTTAGTTGGTAATAATAATTCCCATCAATAATAATTGTTTTTTTTTTTTTCTTTCTTTCTTTCGTGTCTATAAATTATTTAGGGCAGCTGCATGCGCTTATGAAACTGCGATTGGCAATGAGAGTAAAGTATGTAAAAAAAAAGGTTCTATTTTTATCGAATTTTGATGAGAAAAATAAAAAAAAAAATAAAAATTAAAGCAATGTCTTTGAAGTTGCATAAGTATTTAGTGATGATTTTTTTATGTAGCTAAACTTATGAGTCATTCTCGTTTCGATGAAAATAAATGAAAAAAAAAATATATAAAAATATTATTTTTATTATTCATTGCATCTAATTAACATTCGCAGCTTTACAACGGGCAAACTCACATATGTAGGGTAGCTACGGTAGTTTATCGACGTTACCACAGAGAGAAGGGCTTACCTATAACTGCAGATCAGACATTCAATACGAAGTAGCCACAGTCCTCACACCACGAGAAGAATTTTTGCTTGGTAAACGCTGAACCTTCCACAAATGCACCAATTATGCATAAATAATACGAAGAATAATTTTTTTTATTAGTAGTAGTCCCTCTCGTGGTGCGTTCGCTGTACGTTACTTATAATACAGTTACACATTTTTCACTATTATATTGCGATATATATATATAGTATATATTTTCTTGTTACCGAATATAAGTGCTGGCGAAAACACTTATATAGGTATATATATATACTTAACTTATTTCTTCTTGTATTACATGATTTGATTAAAATTAATTCGACTGTACGTAAATCTTTGATTATTTGAATGTTTGACGAAAACCGAATAGTCTTTACTATACATATTTTCAGAAGAAAATAACAGATAAGGAAATTCATATAATGTATACCCTTCTTACGGCAGACATTTAACCTTCTCTATTCCATCGAGCGAAAGAAGATTTCTGTTTATTACAAGAAAAAAAAATTAAAAAATTTTAATTTAAAGTGCGGGAAGTATTAACGTCACAGTCTAACTTACGTCAACGTCTCCCATCATCTCCTTTGTGGAAACTGTCGTGTCTATACGTCGAATACTGCCTTGATGTATGTCTACGTCTAGTTTAACGCATTGGAATCTTCTTAGGATGAAGACTATCGGCATTGGTGCAACACCGGCAATTATAATAATCACAGCAATTACTAATACCCAAGATGGGTAATCGTTAGGAACGCCAATTCCCTGCGAGAAAAATAATTGAGAAAATAAAATATCGTCAGTAAAGTTGACAAAATAATACATCAATTATCAGCAATCACTTCATGCCGCATGACATAATCACCTCCTTCGCATCCCAAGCCATGTACTGTGGCTTTTGAATAAACATACAAACGATGCTGGAAACTAAAATTCCCGCCATAATAAGGGGCGCCAAAAATCTCCACGTCAACTGCCAGTACCAGCCTGGACGATACCCTGTCATATCTTCGATGTCCTTGGTGAACCTTTTGAGGGATTTAAGTACAGTTTCAGTTTAGACAGGCTTTGTAATTTTGAAAAAATCAGACTTATGGTTTTATTATTGAAATTTTTTTGAATACTTTTCATGCCCGTAGACGAAAATGACTGCCACCATCTCCATCAAACCGACAACTACTAGTCCTATAGTACCAGCAAAGCTGTCGAACATTTTAAGCCAATATTCTCCAGCCCCAGTGCAGAATAATAACCCAACGAAGAAACAGATCACGCAGACAACACCTGAAATAAATATAAGCAGTGTTTTTTTCAGACTAGAATTTAAATATTGAGAATTTTAGTATATAGAAATGGTAAAGCTTCGAGAGGTTGAGCTTACCAATCACTTACCGGTGATGTACTGTTTTTTAACCCTTTTAAAGAGATCAATATCAAAGATCACACACAGCATCCCTTCAAGGATTCCAATCTGCGATCCTAATCCCAAGGCTAACAACATCAAGAAGAATATGCAGGACCAAAATGGAGCTCCTGGTAGCTCGACTATTGCTTGAGTGAAAACTATGAACGCCAGACCAGTTCCTTCGGCAGCCTGATGATCGTTATTTAAATTTATGTGAGTAAGACAGCCGGATGACATTTTTTTGTTGATATTTTTTTGTTTTTAAGCCGTTTAGGACAGCTTCTCATCTTTTGCGATACACTCACTTACCCCATCGAGCTGCTTGCTAATGCTACAGTTTGTTAGGGTGAAATTCTCAGCTGTTGAGTTGAAATTGAGCATGATATCGTCGTACTCTTCATCTGTTGAATTAGCTGTTAGAAGGCCATTCAATAACAACAACTCCTTGTTGCTGAAAGAAAAGTTTATTAAGTGGAATGTCCATAATTCTAAAAATGGCTATGGCTGTGCATATGATTGAGTAAAAAGTAGAATATTTGAAATAAAATCTGCATGAAATTATTCCAAAATTCATATTCGAAATAGGATGAAGATTACTGAAAAGTATAAAGATCACATCTTACTTGGTAATGCATTTACCGACGTTACTCATCGCCTTGAATCCCAGAATCGCGAATATTACAACACTGGCATAAATTGCAGTAAACGCGTTGCAAACGCTAACAAGAATAACATCACGAACACAATTGTTATCCGGAGTATTGTAGCTGCCAAAAGCTATCAAGGAACCAAAAGCTAGACCAAAACTATAGAATACTTGAGTTGCTGCATCGAGCCACACGGTTGGCTTCAACAACATTTCCACCTACGAAATAAGAAGCATTATTGCAAAAATTAGAGACCTGGTAGATTTTTTAAGAAAATTTTTACCCGCTTACCTTCGGAGTGTACATATGTACCAATCCTGCACTCGCACCCTCTAGTGTTATTCCTCTGATGAAGAAAATCGTCAGTACCAAATAGGGAAACATGGAGGTGAAGTAAACCACCTGAAATGAAACCCGTTGTTAGAATAATTACCTCTTTCTGAAATAGTTGATCGAACTTTACCTTTCCTGATGATTGAATCCCCTTCATAACGATGAAGAAAACGATGATCCAACTGGCGAGTAAGCAGAGGACGATCCACCATTTCAACCCTTGGCCATCTTCGATCGATGGTGCAGCGTCCAAGGTTGTTCGATACCAGAAATATGCCGTTTCAGAACTCTTAACGCATTCTTCAACCGGCTTTCCGTCCACCACAGGACACGATGCCCAGGGTAACGGTTCCTGGTTAGAAAGAAAAAAAGCTCGAAATTTCTAGTGGAGAAACTAACTCAAGGACCAAAATTTTACTGTCATTTTCTGACATTAATATTTACATTAAACTTCGGTCTGAAGATAATCACATTTTTAACTATATCTATATGAATATTATAGTTATATGAGGAATTAACAATGAAAGGTAGATTTCATGGGTCACGTTACTGTCGTTGGATGTTTAAATGATTAGTTTTATGCGGTTACGTAACCTGCTGATCTGGTTCAGCCGTAATTATTTGCCTAATTACAATGTAATTACTGATAATTATTCAGGTCACGAAAACAAGCGATTAAAAACTTTGTTATAAAAATTCTGTGTCAAGATACAAGGTTAAGGTATTTGATTTTAAAGTTTTATACAACTTCGAGTGAATGATTTAGCTACATACATAAGCAATGTGAAATTAACAAAATATTTAAAAATCAATTATACAAGAGTTTTTTAATTATAAGAAGAGAAATTTATGTACTAATGAATTGTTTATTCTAATGAGCGATGATCCCAACAAATGATGCATGATTCGTGCCTTATCCATTTGTTGCAATTGCTTTTTCAAATATTACTTACGCCAAAATTGACCGTCACAGCCTGCGCCAAGATGATTGAAACAAAGAGATTGGGTTGAGGCTCAAGTAGAAACTCAATTAAAAGTAATTACACTTAAATAAATCCATTAATTAATTTTGATTCATGATGAATATAAACTTGTTTATAAGCAAATCAAGCTTATACTCGTTGTGAAACTTGTTAACCTTTAGCTATGGCAGATACTTAATAATGTTTTACAACAGTTTCCTCGTGTTGCTAATCTCTGAAACTCTGTTTCATGAACTCGTAAGTTTCCGAGCTCTCTAAAGCCTCGTTTTGGTATTTAAGCTTTCAGAATAGATTAACCGGATCTTAAATTAAAAAGAGCAAACAAGTTTGTCGAAAAGTATCCTTAAACTGTTAGAATAATCATCGATCTATGTATAAATATCTAATTCTACATTTTCAGTATGATCAAAACAACTTTTCGACATTTAAAGAGGGTAAAAAACGGTGACGAACCTGCAAGGAGTTCAAGAGGTAGTAGAAACACCAGGCAATGATAACGTTGTAGTAAAGAGCTACGAAGAAGGTGACGATGCAGGAGGCAATACCTATACCTCCAAGCCAAGGATGTATCGTGTTCCACACGCCCAGTGATCCCTGTCTCATGTGTTGCCCAATACCCAGTTCTATCAGGAAGAGTGGTATTCCTTCCAAGATCAGCATTATGAAGAATGGAATGAGAAAAGCCCCTGCAAAAAATAAAAATAAAAAATTATGGATTAAAACAATGAGAAGGTGTCCGTCGATCGATAAGATTGCAGCAAAGCTTTCAACGATATTTTTAATTGCAGTGATCATAACAGATCAAATATGACCTACCAATGTACCCATAAATTTGCTCTCTGCTATCGGTTGACCATTACGTAAATATATAACTTTCAATGACCCGTTTGGAACTGACGCAAATTATTCACACATATTTGCGCTTGCGGCCCGAAACGAGGGCAGAACTTGTATATATATGGGCAGGTTTTAGTGGTAGGGATACATGTACCGCGACATGCATCGGAACATTGTGCACTGGACGTTCAAGAGCGTTTACCACGAACCAATATGACAAAAACCCCTTTGTTTAGCTATTCATTGAACCAATTCATTTCCGCTATTTGTTTAAACCAGCCCTTTACCCCTTGATACGCATATCCGAATCCTGGAACCCCTCGTCGTTGAGAGCTCGTCCTTTATGCCTCTTTGGCTTATGCCCTACCACAACATTGGCAGCCCCTAAACCTACGCAGTCAGAGCTTAACCTAGCCCAAAAATATTGGGAAGGACATGGTTCGCCATGTGTTTTATTTTTGATTATATTGTTCGGGCATTTTCAAAGCAGTTTCTAGCCTTACTATTACTATTAATTTATCTACGTAGCTACTGATTATGTTTGAAACAATTGAACCGTCGAAAATTTCAGGATCTTGTTCCTATAATATTTGTATACTTGGTACTTTAAAGTGAATTAGTGAAGTTTGATTCTTATATTACTTTCGCGAAGTGTGTTCCTTCGTTTCCTCAAGCAAGCACCTCTACACTTTGTCTCAAAGCTTTTGACCATGACAAAAATCTGACTAAAAAATCAAATGGCAACAGGTGGTTCCTCGAATACTTTAATTGGTCATTTGGGAGTGTTATAAAAGTGTCATAAACGTAGTTCTCTTTTACAATCCCGTAAAAGGTTTATTTCATCTCATAAGTTTGGATCTCTAACGTTAACGAGAACGAAGCAATATAAAATAGTGTCTGAGATTCTCGGGCCAATATTTTTTCGTCTCTTAATTCTACATTTTTTCTGTTACTTCCGTTTTATGTTATAAGACTCGAGCTCATCAATGGGTTGAAATTGTATGCACATGGGTAATTTGCTAAAAGCAATGGACAATGGGATCGAACACTAAACGGGTATGTGTACGTACACGATGACGACGCACAGCTCGTCAGAGGCAGCAACCCTCAATCCTCAACCCCTAGCCAACTCAATTTCCCCACTTTTCTCTAGCTAGGCAGCCGGGGTGTCTGGTATTGATCGCATCTGCCCTCTCTCTTTCACTCTCACGACCTCCTCTCAGTCTCTCTATCTTTTACTTCCCCATCGGGGCCTTCACTACCTACGGTACTGTGTGTTAGGACGTTCCTGGAACGAGCTAGACCAAAATGTGCCCATTGGAAAATGTTTAATATCATATGAATCCACTTTCAGAGAAACGCGAAAACAAAATTTCAAGATTAAAAACAGTCCAATTTCTCTTCCCTTGGCCTTCACCTTTCGTCCTTCTTACGTCTTCATCATATTCTCCTCTATTTCTACTTTTATCCCTTAAATAATAATTGATCATCGAGATTTTACGTCTGCATACGCGATATCTAGTGTAATTTACTTGCTGTCATTGTTCTAGTATACCAAATGAGTGATTTTTGATTTTGTCAACAGACTCGTGTATCCATGTGTCCAATTAGTTGCGAAAATAACTGCTCATCAAACAGCTCATAATAAGCTAACTTTTCGAGCAGCGGTCGTATTTAATGCGCAACTAGCTTGATACACTAAAAATAAGCGGATAGAAGTTTGTCTACCAAATACTTCATGTCTATACGTAACAGGCAGTACCTACGTCGTATAACACAAATAACTAAATACAATTGCAAATAATGACTATAGTAGTAACATTGCGCAAGTTTATATATTTGAAAATACTGAGACACACGCAATCGCTCGTTTCATGTATGTATGTATGTACATACATACATATCCCAGAGTATTTCTTTATACAATATATTCATTGTATGGGTATTATAGTGATTTTATGTAATACATTCACGTAAGATACTGTAAGAAACGGAAGCACACACATATACCTATACCGATTCGGTAAACCGTTCCGGTTATATCGACGGACCAAAATAGGTACATTCAAAATATTTTACGTATATGCTTGTGCAGAAGCGATGGCTCGGCTATATTCATACAAATTTCATGATTAGATTTGATTTTTTTTGTATAAGATTCAAGAAATTTTGAAAAATAAATACGAAATACTGTTATTTGCTTTTTTTGATTGAGTCACATTTGTTTATTCATGTTTTTACGTAGTAGGTATACCTACATCAAATACAGAATATTAAGATAAGATAAAGGAAAATCCTCAACGAACTCTTCAACAAACTCCAAATTATCTATGAAAAATGAAAAAGAAATATTCTGATTTCGTTAAGACGCGGTATAAGGACCTGTACTAACGTCATGCTTTGTGAGTACAAGCGTCCAGGTCACGCGCACCAAATCTATCGATCCAAAATAGTTAGTGCCTCGTGGAATTTTCCATGCTACAACGGTATTTCAATTGTCCAAACGACCATTGAGCTTTGGTATAAATTAGATGAGATTTTCAGTGTGTATAATTAGCCCGTTTAGTCAATTTTCAAATCTGTATAATGTTAGTCAATAATATGATTGATACTTTAAATGTACGAAATGTTTCTTACAACGTCACAATATGTGACTTCTAGAAAGTGAATTAGTTTATCCACTTAATTTTACAAAGGACTTATGTGGTTTTTTCGATGTATTTTAACAAGACCTTAAAGCTGCTGTAATCTTTCTTTCTGTTTGTACACTCAAGTAAATACGTCTCTTCATTATAATGAATTTAGAATTAAGTTTTGATAGGATCAATGTGATCTTGTAGCCAACTTTGACATAATCTTCTTACGTAGTTAAACATTTTCAGAATATTTAATACGATGTTTCTAATACCTGGACCTTGTTTTTCTTTGAATCCTGATATTTGATGGCACCGAAAAGACGTTTCCATGCCAACGAGTTTATATCCCAGTTTATACAGTCTATATTATTTCTGCAGGGACTTAGTATCCTTAGAGATGTAGAATGAAGTAACTTATTTCGCTTTTTATGTTCGATCCGGTGTCATCATTAAATATTTCTGTTACCCCCCACGAAACTGCGTATAGCGACGATATTCCTTTTTCCCAATTAAATTGACGAAATGATCAGACTATGGTAAAAAAATTTGTTAAAAATATTCAGGATCAAAATCAAACTGGAGATATGTTGAAATGTATACGCCAATTAATTTTCGAACGTTCCAATATAACATTTTTTTTTTTTAAATGTCATGGAAATTTCGAAGCGAAAACGGAACCAGATTCCTACATCTCATAAATCAATACGTAATTTAAAGTAAAACATGTAGACAAGAAATTTTATCGGTTCGAAAGAAAAATAATTTAAAGTTTATGTTAAAATGACGGGAAATAAATTTTTCAAAAAATATTTTATACTGAAAAAATCTTCGAATAGTGTACGTAGATTAAATTCTCTCGGTCTGTGTACGTACCGATATTGGCTACTAGTTAATCTGATCTGTCTGACTAGTCAGTAGTTATGGTCACTTCTGGTTATTAGTCTCATATTTATTAGTATAAGACGCAGAAGCAGCTGAGCATATGCAGACTTGATCTATAAACGACGACGTACTTTAGGGGTCTGTCTAGTAACTCACTTTTGAAAAATCGATTTTTTTTTTTTTACTTATTTCGAAAGTCAATACATTAAGAAATATTGTGTGAAAATTTTAGTACGATCCGAGAACTCTAACATTATTTTTGAACGCTTCAAAGGTAGGTACCTCTAGCGCACTGGCCGCGTTTATTTCCTTGCGCGCCGTCCCAACCGCTTACCTGCTATTGTTTTCTCTCGCAGTTGCTCTTTGTAAGAACCCTCTTGTATATATATATATATATATACATATATATAAAGCAGACACTGCAAGATTTCAAACATTCACCTGCCCTTTCTGAAGACGTGCAAGAAGTGCTGAAGCCGATCTACGAAGATCTGACCAAAGACGAATTGCTCGAGAGGTGCTTAGGAGGAAATACGCAAAACAGCAATGAGAGTTTCAACGCTACTGTGTGGAGTATGGCACCGAAACACACTTTCTCTGGCAAAAAAATCGTCAAAATTGCGTGCCTTACAGCAGCATGTATTTTTAATGAAGGCTTCAGCACAGTATTGAAAATTATGGAAACGATGCACGTTGGAATCGGCGAAACTGCAGTCGCATATGCCGCGACGCGCGACCGCCAGCGTATCCAAGTAGGCAACCGCCGTTCATCGGAAGCTTCCAAAGAGGGCAGAACAATGCTGAGACAGAAAAGATTGGAAGAAAGTCAACTCTTCGAACAATCTGAAGGAATTTTGTACGGTCCAGGCATCGCTGAGTAGGTGTAAGTAATTTTTTTTAAAGAATTTCATGTAAAAAAAACTTTAAACGTGTTTTTCTCGAAACGACGTTTTTACTCCCCTTGTTGATGAAATTTTCGAAACTACTCGACCGATCCTTATGAAATTTGACCCACATATTCTTTAAAGCTATCGCTATGTCCCCTATGAAATTTTTTCGAAAATTTTGAATCTTACTATATTTTTTTTCAAAATTCGGCGAAAAAAAAACGGTTTTTTAAAAATTTTTTGGTATTTTCTTCACCATTTTTTTATTTTTTAAAATAATTGAATAAAATTCATAGGGGACATAGCCATTGTCATAATGAACCTAAAGCACTTTGATTTTTTTGTTTCAGATAACACAGCTCCGAAATTTTATCAACAAGGCGGACCTATCTACTTTTCGAGGTGTTGCGTTTGGCTGACGTTTTTGGTCATGATACATGTAGAAAATAAAGGAAAAAATTTTTTTTACGTATTTCAAGAGTGTATTTACTAAGCCTAATAACTTTTATATCATTACCTTTATCCAGTATCCCAAGAAATAATCACGAAAATCGCGTTTTTTTCGGCGCGAGCTACTAGACAGACCCCTTTAGTCGTAAACAATTAACAATAAGATCATACAATCTGCAAAGCAAAGCTGCTTTTCTTATCTGAGAATGCATTGTACAGATTTTTGCGAGGGGGATACACAAAGGACCGGATGTCTCGACCTTAGGTATGGTTACCCGTATATAGTTTTACGATGTAAACGAGAATGGAGGAGCATAATTCTCATAAATTGTGCCCAAATGTATTTGTACCTCGCAAAATACATGTAATACCCGTACCTATAACGTAAGTAATGTGAATAAAATGTTTTTCATCTTCTGCCAATATAAGATCATGTTGTGTAGTGGGAGATGGGATAGAAATATTAGATTTATGATTATTATTTATGTAAATCCAATACAAGTCGACTATTCAGATTATTCAAAAGGGACTGATCCTGTTATTGCGAAAGCGATGTTCGTAACCGTTATGATTGCGATACATTTATTGAACGAGTTGTATATACACTGTTGGATAATTATTTGAACTTTGGCAGGAATATCAAAGGTTCGTCAATTAATTAATTACCGGTACCTGCAAGATCGAGGGATGAATTTACCGGTTATGGTTTCACAAAAGATTACCTCCTTTGGTCTCGAGCCAGAAATTATCAAATGTTTGACACATCAGGTGCGAGGTTAAACTTAATTGACTAACTTATCGGATCAAGAACACCACTTCCATATTCGTGTCAATCTGCCGCGACGGTCTAAATTATCTTGAGTATCGAAAATTCAGAGGGGAGAAGAAGTGGCCCAGATTTTCGAACCTTGACCTGATAATCGTCCGTGGATGAAAAGCCATTTTCGTATCATTATCAACGTCACGTTTTAAACTTTTATCATATTGTTTAAAAAGCGCGATAATAATTCAGCAACTTTTCAAGAACTCGACGTTCGATGTCACACCAAGAACGTCAACGATCGTGAAAGATTGACGGTTATTTTCTTTTCATCAATCAACATCACAAAGCAAGTAAATCGCGAGGTTTTCAAAGCTTCAAGTCTCCCGAAAATGGTAGATCTCATATCTTGGGTTTTCAATACTGAAAATTCGCTGATTTCAAGGTTCTAAAAATCAAACAACCAGACTCCCCCTCGGTTCTATTCAACCTCGCTATCATTAACCCATATTTTACTCTCCTCAGTTTTATTTGTACTCAAGCCTATTCTGCTTCAGCTACTCTTCTTTCCATTAATTTTTATTACAAAAGAGTACCTAAGCTCGATGTAAAATCGTCAATTAATTAAAATTTCGCGATTCATTATGTAACCTTATGACTGATTAATCCTGACTTACTTAGCCCTATAATCGCTCACCAGGGTCCGGTATATATAATTTAATTAAAAGTCGGTACATACTGCCTTGATTATTGACAGTTCAATTAGCTTCCTTCAACTAGCTCCGGTCCTCATAGACCCGTTTTAATATTGTATTACCGTTGGCACGACAATGTTCTCTATGCAATTAGACAGAAAAGGACCCCGATGCTTAAATAGATATAGAAATTGTATTAGAACGGCGTAATTACATCGTATAACGTAACAATAATCGCTGTATCTAACAACAAAGAAGCTTACCAACGTCAATCTCTTTGAACGTCATTGCATCGACAATCCGTCTACGAAAGACTTTAGTCTGCAGAATTTACGGGTCAGCAAAGTTCCCTATTGGATGAAGATTAGGTACCGTATAAAAATAATGCAAACTGTTGCAACGTGATGCGATATAATTATTGAAATCGATGATCCTTCAGTAAGATTTATTGAAATTCTAACTTTCTTTATTTCTGGATTTCTGATTCGATAATCTCAACAGCGATAGAAGAATACGAATACTCAAAGTTTAAACCGAAGAGTCAGCATCGGATGGTGAATTTATGTCAAAAACAAATCGATATCTAAGTACTCCTTCCCGGTTTCTATATGCCTAGCTTTTTCTCCCAGATCCATTGATCCTTCCATTACTGCAGCCTGCATTTCAATCTCGGTCAGACTCACGGAAGCGAAATGAATTGCTTGACTAACCGGGAAGGTTGTAGATTCAGGACGGAAGAGGAAACTTTTAACGCGGAATAAACCAATGTATAGATTTATGTATAAGTACAGATATAAATACTGATGTAACGATAATTGAAACGTGAATGACTTTTACATTTACAGCTTATAGTTATAGAAGAAAAATCGTAAATAACAATCATTATTAATTTTACAATAATTGCGACGAAAGAAATTGTTGGTCTGAATTTGTGCTAATAAACTGTGACCTTATCTCATCGATTCGATGTCACTCGGTCAGTAATAAATTCCGCTGATTTAAGAGATTTCAGATTATTGAATTCCTTTTTGTGCTTATCGATAACTAAAGACGTAGAACTCCGGGTTATCAATCGAAATTTACGATCAAAAGAAGGCGGTTTTCTGGTCATCCCTGGGTTGTGACCCATAAGTTTTATACCCCACTTTTATCAATAACTTTCGAAAGAGTGGACTGATTCGATTTGGTCTAGATACTTCTAACAATTTGTCCTGGTTTTGAGAAAAATTGATCAAAGAACTTGTCGATGGTAAGAGAATACGGGTTTTCATGAAATATTTTTATCTATTGTAGCCTCTTTGTGCAATTTGCATGATCTTTTTTCAGTAAATACTTCTTGTGGAACGAAAATTCTTTTTCTAGACATAAAGAATTCGAAAGGAAATCCCTGAGAGCTTGTAATCTGAAAATTTGCTTCGGCACGGAGAATGAACTTTTATTCGAAATATGTTTAACACAAATTAGAGTCGAGATTGAACTGAAATTTTAATCATACAAAAGTCTTATTACACTCGACTTTCTGGCTTCTCGTAATGAGTTATTGTTCCTCATTTTCATTATTTTTCCTACCTTCCACTTAAAATGATTATCAACATTAAACGAGCAATAACAAGCACAATTATTCTCATTATGAGAAAAAGAAATTAGATGAGCATTTTCGGAGGCACGAACTGCGTAAGCCCTAACTGTACATCGGCTATTCTAAATTAGGATTTTATTAACCACTGGTATTTTTTCTGGCTTCTAATCCACTTTCGCAACAATTTTAGACGGTCAACACGTGCTGTATGACGTAAAAACGAAAACGTTACAAGCTTGAGTTTAATCGAGTGACGAATCGATTTGTTAACTTACCGCCTCCGTTTTGCTGGCATAGATATGGAAACCTCCATATATTTCCTAGGCCAACACTGTACCCGATAATGCTAAGGAAAAATTGCATCTTTCCACTCCATGCTGCTCGGTTTTCTTCCTTCGCTTTTTGATTACCTGAACCCTGGTTACCGCAGACAACTATTGTTACATTGTGTTCTGTACCTTGACCAGTATGACCACCCTCCCCATTTAAGGGTGCCAATTCGTGGCCATTTCTCGTTCCCTCAGCTTTTACTACCATTCTCGTAATTCGCTTCGTACGGCTCGATGTCTTCAAGTATTTCGTTGAATACTACTTCGTGTTTCGTTTTCCTTTATTCTTTTTTTCTATTTGTTGTTTATTTTCAGTTTTTGAGTCACGTGGTCAGAACAAAAATTGACGAGTTCTTCTTCCTTCACTTGACAGATTTTTTTGTAAAATTTTCTATTACTTTGACCGGTTTTTAAACAAGGTGATAAATTGAGATTTGAATCTGATTACTTAGTACATAATCGATGCAGTTTCTTATTCCCAATTTCACCTTCGATCGTAACATTAATTTATATTTACAGAGGTGAAAATTGCTTCATGATACTAGGAAGTTCGATGAAAGATAAACTGATAACGATTCAATATCACTAAAATAAATCGAGTATTGTTATTTACAATTACATATATTAAAAATCGTTTTCTAGATTTTTATTAACGATGAAGACATTATTATTATTGAAATATTATCTGTCGATCTCTGCCTTGTACCATTTGAACTTTCCAGTCTATTTTATTATATAATTTCCATTAGTTGATATTGCCGATTATCGAGTACGTCGTGTTCAATTTTTGATCCAAGTATAAGTAGACTGGCTGCCTTCATTCATTCGCAAATTGTAGGTCAGATGAATACTGACGATTTACTCGATAATTGTGTGTAATTATATAATGAAGATAATCGTAGGTGTAGATATTGGTTATTATTGTCAAAATTAGTATGCAGGTCTCGATATATAATCGATTCTTGATCGTCGTACCGATTTAATTCTTAAACGGTGTGAACTTTGAATGAAATAATAATAATTCACTATAAAATTGAACGAATTGAAGGCCTTGGAGATGAATTCCTTCGTATGTCTTGATCAGTATTTATTATTCCTAAAAATCCGCTATAAGCCGCAGATATATCGTCGGGAAAAGTGCAATTGTCTTGTTCCGTTTTCTCCGCTGATCGTAAGTCCTCTTGAGATTGCGTAACGTCAATAAGTATGGAAATCGTTGCAGGACTTCTAATTACTTGAACTTGATACTCTTAAGATTGCGCAAATTGGCGTTATGGTTGAGGTGGATACTGGCAGGTCTGCAGGAAGCTGATTTAGGACCCATGTATACCAAAATCGTTGTTGCCGCAGGTCAACTTTTGGAGGCCTTAACCAAGGCCACACACTCTTAAAAGCAAAGGGTTGCAACGACGTGTACGCCTCAGTTGCGCGCCGATATTGTACTGAATCTCTGTACAAACTCCCCTCGTGGTGGTAGCGACAGTCGCGCGGGTCATAGAGGGGAAAACGACGCCAAAGTACACAGGGAGGACAACGACGCAACAGAAATGCAGGATGGTGGAGGCGCGTGCGCCACATTTGACGTCACTGGCCTCGTCCCTTTATCGAGAAGGGATGAGGATACGAACAATCGTTAAGAAGATGAAAGTTAGAAGTAGGTACTCGTTAACGATCTTTTTTCTTCTCTAATTTCTTTGGCTAAAACAGATTTCAAATTTATGCAAAAATAAATTTCACTTTGGATGAATTATTTGATTAAATAGTTTTACGCGAGGACTTGGGACTTGGAAATTTTCAAATTTGAAAATCGATCATTACATTAAATTCTTCCAAGTCTAATTCTCTCGTAGAAGAAGACTTTACTGTCATCTAAGCAGCAGAAATGGCGAAGAAAAATTTATTGTTTGAGTTGTGTGTGAAAAAGTAAAATTTTTATTATTAACAGTTCAAAAACTTTTGGGTACGAAGATTCAAAGTTCTTTGGTAAAAGAATTGTCAATCTCGTACCTTCATTTCACTGAAATCTTATTGGATGTTGAAGTTTTACGAATATATCCAAAGAAAGAAGTTTGTTATATCAATAATATCAAACTTTGATGAAACACAAGTTGAAATTGAAATATTGCACCGTTAGGTACGAGGAATGGATTTTGAGATCGAAAAAATTCTATGAGATAGAATCACGTCTAGGAAACTTTACGCGCGTGTCTTTGAGAAGCTTTAAACGCCATATACTCTCGGAGACTTGATCTCTTTTCAAAGATATAACCAAGAGGCTTTACATAGTAGGTCAGATAAAATCTGTACAGTTGCAGAATATCGAAATGGTACATGGATAAAAATTTTGAGTCTTCCGCATTTGGACAATATCTTTTGTTTTTTTCATTTTCGCCCGTTGGCAGGTAAAAATTTTAACTAAAATTGAAATAATTTATTTTTTAATCCTCGTAGTTTACTACGACGTGTATTTTGGGAATTTATTTCCTCTCATTTATTCTCCCTGTTAAAAATCACCCGCTCGCATCTGCGTCACGATCCGACCCTCGGCACTTTTCTTTATACTCATCTCAGACCTTGAACCCAAAATTGTGTCTTCGTGCTCGAGGGTATAAAGCAACTAGTTTTAATGCTGATTATCAGAGTATTTTACACCACCCTGCACTTGTCGGTGGATGATAAAAGTAAAAGTTTAATAAATTATATCAAGGCTCAAAAATTTTACTGTTAGCAAATTTTCAGTATCTTAGATCAGCTAGAAGGTTCTGTATGCGCTATCATTAAAAAAAGTAATACATCCTCTTGCCTTTGCGAAACTTTTCCCGATTGTTGGCATGCCGAAGCCTTCGAAGACCGCAATCCAGTTTTATAGTACATCGTGAAATGAATAAATACATGTATGTACATACATACGTCGAGTGCAGAGTTGAGTAGAAGAAAATAAAAAGCTAAAAATTTGTTGACCTATAATCGTCGTGTAATATATATACCTTAATAATATACGACGTACGTAAATGACGTGGAAGAAGAAGCTAAGTGTTATCATACTGTATAAAAATAGTTACCTATGTTTAATAATTAATGGCGACACGCCTTCAATTAATGTTTTCCTGGCTTAAAATATTCCGACCTGGATGGAGGCGAAATTAATGAGAGCGTTTATTATAAAGGTCTCACTTGTCCGGTTGACATTTTCTATTCTTCGCTATTATTATTATAACTAAAAGTCATGTTACCAAAAATTTTCCAGGACATATCCATGGGAATAAATTACCATATCGATAACTATACTCCCTCGCTCATGTAGTACATACCTACATACATAATTGATTGGAAATCAAATTTAAGTTACACGAATTCCGAGTATTCGAAAATTTTCATTAACGAATTAACTAATTTCACTGTTTTTTTTTTCTTCACTTTTGCATTTTCAATTAGAAATAGTTTTGAACTTGTTAGCGTTCTACTTTGAAATTCAATCATTTTCATTTTTATACTTCTTTCAATAAATATTTCCTGAAAATCCATTTGCATTTATTAATCGCAAAATGTAATATCGAACCGATTTACAAATTCGTGAATTTAATTAACTAAATAAAAATGAACAACATTTGAGGGTAGCATATTTATAAATGAATAGAAGAAACAGTGTCATTACAGCATGGGTCAGCTGGGTATTTCTAGCACTATATACACAGCACTCGTCGTTCTCTTTAAGGCTACATTCACACCAAGTAAATCATTTGGAAAATTAATATCAAATTTACAAAATATTATTAAAAAAAAGAAATCATTCGAAATAAATTCACAACGACTAAAGTAATTCGGGTAAATGATTCGAATTATAGATTTATAGCAAAAAATCTGCAGTTTTTTATCATCATCTGTCGTCATTTTTCATTATTGGAAATGTATGCGAAATGTCAAGATCACATTCGACTTCATATGATCCTTTATCATCTGTTATTGAGATCTAGTCGCAAATCAGCGAATCTGACATCTATATCGCGTACTATCTCTCCCTGTGAAACCAAAAAAAAAAACAGGTATGCATAATTGTCGGTATATTTTTCAGTTCATTTAATACGTAACCACGATGATAGTTCCGAAAGATACTAATAAAATTAGATTCCAGACGCGATTCGAGAAACCACGGCCATGAAATCTGTGCCATTGATTTTTCACGAACAGATAAAGATCCGGCCAAACTGTGTGAAAATTTTCCACTCGATTCCCACCCCCGTTGTGAAAACCCCTTAAACAGTATCCCTCGCATCGATCCGTGCGGTTTGTGCAGAGGTGGGTTCCAGTGACGTTGCGACGTATTTCCGTCTCGCTGGGGGCACGTTCGATGTATATATGCTATATACCTATACGAGGATAAAAATGGGGGTGAAAACAGAAATGGGGAAGTGTATGAGGGGATGGACGAGTGCAGGCGTACCGGAAAAATCGGGGTTTCACCCACCTTCCACCACAAGTTACGCCAGCTGGTACGAAACAGAACTCAGAAACGGCTATCGCTATAACATTTTATCCATATCTATATCTACAACTCTTTCATTACTAACCTCTACCACGGTCGAACACACCCCCGTGACGTCATCTCTTTAAATACGGCGCAGTCGCCTCTATATGACTGCGCGTAACTGTGTAAGTAATGCATGCAAAGATGTGTGCAAGTGTAGGTAATGCATGTGCGCATCACGTAGCGTGCAATGTGTATTTTCCAGCTGCTGGTGTTTGCTATTGCAAATTTTACTTCAAATCTATTTATATCTGGATATATATATATATATATATATATATATGCAACGTGTTCGGTTATTTTTGAACAGGGTAAAACCATCCGTTGATACGTCATCAATTTTTAATCTAATCGCATGATTTTCATCATTTTTTTCTTCACCATTTGTGATTAGAGTTTATTAGTTACAGATCAATGAACTCGAGCTCCTCGAAAGGAGTACAGACTCCTAAACATTTTCAATCAGGAATTTGGTCTATTGATCTCAAGTGATCATGAACTGAATGAACGATCGAGTAATGAACATCTAACGTTAAGTTGAACTTTAAAGAATATCAAAATCGCAAATTAATATCGGAGTATCGGTACTTTTACTTAATTTCTTGGCAAAGTATCCAGTCTGTAGTTAATCCTCTCTGTAATGTATAAGCGCCGATTTAAAGCCGATCTGACAATGTCTTAAGACTCTCATTTCTTGGTGTCTATCAATGAATTTATCCGATTAACAATTAAGGTGAAAAAAAAAAACTTGTTCGTGTCATTTTTGATCTAGAAAATCTCTTTTGTAATGGTTAATCGTTAATAGAAGCCAGCAGAAGTAGTTTCCGGGTATTAAAATGCCTTCATGACGCACCTGATCACGATGCAGAGATTTTACTTTGGTGCTGGTCTTAGGCCAATCAAAGACCCTGCGAAGATATGTACTGGGTTAATCTGTGTGCTTTTATATGTACGCCATTTATGGTAGTTTCAGTATAATCATTTTTACTTATTCCTTATATAATCCAATTGTCAGCACATATTCTCCTGTTCTTTGGAATCAATTCGCCTGAACTTATGGCGAGTAGATATTTGCATAAGCTTGAACAGACTGACTCCCTACGCTGACGTTTAAACGCGTCACATCCTCATTCGTAAAATTATTAATAATTGTTCATTGCTTGTATGTACCAATATTCGGGCGCTGCTCGTTGTAACAACAGCTTGTTGTAGTACATAGCAAAGAATGTAGATTATACCTACATCAGTAGACTCTTAAATGAACGTTAATCATTGTTTGAACCATTAATGGTCACCATACACATTAATCAACGGCGAAAAAAGTGGTTTATTTTTTTATAGAATGTGTTCTCGGTATTAAAATATTCGACGTAGATTTAAAGGTAATAGAAAAAAAAAGTTCGATTGGTATTCCATTTTTCCAATCAGTGTATATAAATCCTGCGTGCCGAATTTTATACGTCAGACGAAATAAGGCGAAGGGTATATATTTTGTATTTTAATTTTTCGAAGAATTTTTCGTGAAAGATTTCATTCACCATTGAAAAGAAACGACCTTTCTTGATTGTTTTCTGACTGATTTATTCCCTTCTACATGATCGCTTTCTTTTAGTCCTCATCTGAAAAATAATAACACCCAATAATTTTAGAGATTGAAATTTTTCTTATCAAAATTTTATTCCAGTGGAATTTGACATTAAATCCTTATCCAATTATTTAGGGTGTTGATATACATACGACGCGTTTTTTTTTTTTTTTGCAGTGGTAAAAAGTTTAGGATGATTAAATAGGCAAGTCCAATTTTCGACGAACAGATATTAAGATATAGGTTTTTTTTACACAGCCTTGAACTACCTCGAAGTTTTCATGATTTAATAATAATATATCTAATACAAAATTAGATATCGATTTCTCACAAGAATGTGTGTATATGTAGTGTGAAATAGTTAGAACTAGTTCAATCCAATTTGTGCAGTCTTTTGCGTGACGTACATACATTACTATCTCAGAATAAGTTACGCGTCAATATGCGGACTATTGATTGTTTGGTGACTGGTTTTTTTCATAGTTATTCAACCCTTTCGCTCATGTCCGTACGCTGAACGGACTGGTACAAAATAAGGTTAAAAGGATCTGCGAATCGAGTGTAAAGGATCTATACCTGTATTGAAGGTAAAGCTACTCGCTAGGCTTTGAAATAATTCATGTACTCTCTATAAAAGAAATTGAATAAAATAAAGGAACGAAAGAATCTAATAAATAAGCGATGAATTAATTTTAAATCTACTTGTGTTATAGTCTATTATTTTTTGTACAACGTGAAACGAATTTTTATTATTTGTTAAACCACATTAACATTCAGATTATTAATTTGCGTAGTTGGAACAAATTTTATTTCAAAATGACTGTTTAGTTATTTATCGAAAAATGAAAATAAAAATTTTGCAAATTAGATAGTTTCATTATATCAGTACAAAAGCAACACAAAAAAAGAAGTTTTCCTAAGTATATATTTTTGGCTTAATTAAAATTAAACCTATATGAATTGGACTTACCTACAGTCATGAAAAGTTATACCTCTTTCCTTTGCAAAATAAATCCGTCTGCAAAAGGTTTCAACGTTGGCATAAGCCAATGGATTCACTTCATTTACGTGAGATGAAATATAATTAAAAAAAAAAAAATCACAAGTCGAATAAATGACTTTCAACGAGCAATATAGAAACTAATGAGAATATTATCTCTTATATTGGCATTATTATTCTCGGGGTAAAGCAATGCATAAACTGTAAAATGATGTAAATGATAAGTCAAAAGCAGGGAAGAAATGACTTATCTTGGCTGCGATGGATTGAAACTTCGTTTCACAAATTTTGCGATTGAAATTCTATTCGGAGTCAGACTTTACATAATTTTTATTTAACGCTTTATATGTACGAGGAATATAAGCTATTGAAAAAACTTGAACAACTCTCACAGCCAAAATGTATACAATAAATAAGTTTCTCAGAACTGCGACCGATTATAATGAGCTTGACATTTCACTCAACTCTGAAATAATTGGCGTTTGAGATGTCATAATGTGAATAATGAATTAATTATTTTTGTGCAAAGAATTACGAAAGCAGAGTAACGAAAAAAAAAAAAATAAAGAAACATAAATTAACAACTTCAGATACTAGAATCGCTGTTTCAAGCTTTATTTATCTGTTGTAACCGATTGAATCCAAGGCATGTAAACACCAACTCGTATATTAATACTAGAACTCACTCCGTATGTAGTAAGGAAAAAATAAGAACAAAAAAATTCGAAAGAGAGTTAATTGTATCGTGTATTCAGAAAAAAATCCTGGATTTCCAGAATTTTGCTATCCACCAAAAATCGAAAAAGGTGAAGTCAGGTAGTCCGTTAAAATTCACGTGAAATGGCAAAATCTGTAAGCATGTCGCCAGTTGTCAGAAGTCTTCAGAAACAGTTAAGAAAATTCGGAAATGTTTATATCAAGTTTCAAGTATAGAAAACCTGGTTTAATTGGAAAAACCTATAACTTCTTTCTTTCTCAGCCGTAACGTTTCCGAAACCCTTGCACACCATAATTTATAATTTCGATTTTCTAAATGGCGAGTTGATGAACCGTGCAGGCCAGTGACCGGTAAGTAATTCCAGCGAAATATCCTTACCTGCATGCACCCCGTCCCTAATTGGCCGGTGCAACGATCCGAAACGGTGATCACGAGCATATAAGTCGGACCTCTGACCAGGGGGAGTCATTCGACACGTCGCCGTCATACCAGTAACATGGAATCCTTTGGCTCGTTGTTGTTCGCCATGGGCGCCGGTTCACCGTACCTGGACTTCGTTGCGGATCTTCCCTTGGAGATCTCGCAGAAGATATTCCGGTTCCTTGACGCGGGTTCCCTGGTCAACGCTTCGCACGTATCCCGGAGGTGGATGAACGCGTGTAAGGGTGATTCTACCCTTCGGAGACTCGCTCGCCGTCATCTACGCAGAGAAAAACGCAGGGTTCTCCAGGGCGGACTTTCTGCCGCGACTCGCAGACTCAGAAAGTCCTCGAAGGGGAACCCCGACGCTCTTCCTGTTTTTCAGGCTAGCTTTAAGATTGGCCCAGCAGTCGTTGGGGTTAAGAATAACTTTGTAGGTAGGGTTAACAGGAGTCCAAAGTCGGGCTCGACCAGGTCTAGCTTACGAGTTTAAGTACATATAGGTATAAGAATTGTAAAATTATGCATATGACGAAAATATTTTATATATAATGTAATAATTCAATGTTTCGTGACGTGTCAAAATTTGATGTTACAAAGACGAATAATAAATATTATTAATAATAACAACATTTTGTCTCATTTTATTTCATCATGCTACTTCTACATAAATATAGGATACTTGCAACTAATATTTCCAGTTTCCATAAAAACAGCCCAAAAGCTTCAATCTCGGGCGATAAAGGCAGGGAATTTTCGGCAGCGGTGTGCAGGAAATCGTCTTCGAAAGGTTTCTCGCACATACACTTCCATCTCAAAAAATTAAATTTTTTTTTTTTAAACGTAAAATTGATTTTATTTCACCGAAGCCCTTAAAGAGATACACAAATTTTAAACGATATATTACTAAATACTATTATAGTACGTACTGTAGATGCCAGATAAAGTTGAATTTAGCTGAAATTAATCAAAGTCTTTTAGCAGGCACCCCTTAAATCGGCTCACAAATAATTGAAAAACAATTGCTTAATTTTTTTATATTTTTATCTCAACTCTAACCCCTTCCACCAAGAGGGTGGATTTTCCCATTTAAAATTTACATGCTTCGGCTATATTCTCAGTATAATATATTTCATTGGTAGAATTGTCAAAAAATCTGTAACTGCGAGATATTAGTGGGCATTGATCCTGGTATCTGACGAAAAATTCATATCATCAGACCAGACAATCTAGACGAATGCAGACCCTCGATCTCTGATTGAATTAAAAAAAAAAAAAAACAGTCCAAAAGCTATCCACCCTCTTGGTGGGAGGGGTTAGAGTTAAGATAAGAATCTTAAAAAAATAAGGCATTATTTTTGGATTATTTGGAACCGATTTGTGTGGCGCCTGTTGTAAAATCCGTCCAAGTCCTAAATAAGGACCACCCTAATTTATGTATATGGGACATTCCACGTCAAACCAGTCGGTCATGGGCCTGACCCCCTGGGATTTTGATGATCAATGGATTTTTTGGTTCGTTTCCGCCATTTCGTAATAATGTAGCGACCTCAAATATCCTGAAGATGATCAAATCATGCGAAGATGGACATTTTTAAAATCGCTGAAAATCTTATGTAAAATCAGGGACTCTAAAACACATTGTTTCGTCAAGCTTCGAAAATGGGATGCAGATCCTTAATATTTATTTATTTTTTTTAATTTTTTCATTTCCAAAAAACAAAAAAATTTTCTTGGAATTTATTTTGAATAATGGTTTCTTGTAGTGAAAAATAAAACAAAAACGAACATCGTTATGGTAAAATTCGTTTTTCTTTTTGGTTCAAGAGTAAAACGAAGAAAGCAATGTTATGTATTTTCGAATTAAGCATCGCTTTCTGCCTTTTACTCTTGAACCAAAGAGAAAAACGAATTTTACCAAGATGATGTTTCTGTTTATTTGATTTTTCACTACAAGAAACCATTATTCAAAATAAATTCCAAGATATTTTTTTTTGTTTCTGTTTTAAAGGAAAAAATTCACAAAAAAATATTAAGGTTTTGTATCCCATTTTCGAATCATGGTGAAACAATGTTTTTTCGAATCCCTAGATAATTAGTTACAAGTATAAGGTAGGATGGTGCAGGAGTGCACACTTTGGCGATGATTGTTTGTATTTCAGTAAAGAAGCTCACTTTCAGATTGCACATAGCTTATCAATATACTTAGCGGCGATTTGTGGGCGAGCTAGGTGGTCGAGGGTCCGAGGACCTTGGGTTCGATTCCCAGATCGTCCGTTCATTTTCCTCATCGAAAATTTTTCTATCAATATACTTTGAGGTTTCAACTACAATATTCAACACAAAAAAGTTTTTACAAAAATATATTGTAGGAGCATTAATCAAAAAATCACACACGAAAATTTGCGCATTCTTGTACACCCTGCTGTCACAGAGTGCGCAACGGTAGTGATAGCAATCAATGAAAGTTAATTACAAATTTCACATTTGAAAGACCCAATGCCCAAATATTCAGTGCATTCATTGTGCCACCATTTAGTACAAGAAATACACCCGATCAAATCTTCTACAATTGACTGCTTATGAATTTCATTGCAAGCGGGGCACTTCCAGATCTTCTTTTCCGGTGAAATTTCAGATTTTTTCGAAATAGGTCTAATAGCGGGGTTGTGATTACTCTCCGGTTTACAGTTTTTTCTTAATATTATTATTATTATCATTTTCATTATCATTATCATTATTATTATCAATATTAATATTATTTTGTTATATGTTTTCATGTGTTTATCTATTTATAGATAATAGATAACGATAATGATATTGATAATGATAATAATAAGAAGAAGAAAAAATTGTTAACCGAAGAACGAACAGAATCTCGCTACTAGGCCTCCGAAAAAATCCAAAACGGCACCGAAAAAGAGATCTGGAAGTTTCTCGCTCGCAATGAAATTCACAAGGAGCCAATTTATATGTATACTTGAAATAATAATGATCATGGATTCTATCCATTTCATAATAGTCGAACAACTAGTTACCTCAATAAGAATTGACTACATGGAGTTTTCGGAAGGGTGAAATCTTTCGAGAAAACCAAAAAAAATACGAAAATGTCATCTCACGTCGTTAATTCTCACGGTGCTCGAATATATTTTTCTCAAAATCCATGGACTACTTTAATTGCCATTTAGCAAGTATAGTTAGTTCAAAATTTTACATGGGTGTGCGCACTCTCGCACCACCCTACCTATCCTATATTTATGTCGACGTGTAATGATGAAATGAAATGCGACAAAATGTTGTATTATTAATAATATTTATTATTCGTCTTTGTGATATCAAATTTTGACACGTCATGAAACATTGAATTATTACATTATACATAAAATATTTTCGTCATATGCATAATTTTACAATTCTTATATCTAAATGTACTTAAACTCGTAAGCTAGACCTGGTCGAGCCCAACTTTGGACTCCTGTTAACCCTACCTACAAAGTTATTCTTAACCCCAACGACTGCTGGGCTGATCTTAAAGCTAGCCTGAAAAACAGGAAGAGCGTCGGGGTTCCCCTTCGAGGACTTCCTGAGTCTGCGAGTCGCGACAGGAAGTCCGCCCTGGAGAACCCTGCGTTTTTCTCTGCGTAGATGACGGCGAGCGAGTTTCCGAAGGGTAGAATCACCCGTACATACGTTCATCCACCTCCGGGATACATGCGAAGCGTTGACCAAGGAACCCGCGTCAAGAAACCGAAATATCTTCTGCGAGATCTCCAAGGGAAGATCCGCGACAAAGTCCAGGTACGGTGAACCGGCGCCCATGGCGAACAACAACGAGCCAAAGGATTCCATGTTACTGGTATGATGGCGACGTGTCGAATGACTCCCCCTGGTCAGAGGTCCGACTTATATGCTCGTGATCACCGTTTCGGATCGTTGCACCGGCCAATTAGGGACGGGGTGCATGTAGGTAAGGACATTTGGCTGGAATTACTTACCAGTCACTGGCCTGCACGGTTCATCAACTCGCCATTTGGAAAATCGAAATGATAAATTACGGTGTAGGAGGGTTTCGGAAACATTACGGCTGAGAAAGAAAGAAGTTATAGGTTTTTCCAATTAACTCAGGTTTTCTATACTTGAAACTTGATGCAAACATTTCCGAATTTTCTAAACAGTTTCTAAAGACTTCTGACAACTGGCGAAATGCTTACGGCTTTTGCCATTTCACGTGAATTGTAACGGACTACCTGACTTCACCCTTTTCAATTTTTGGTGCATTGCAAGATTCTGAGAATCCAGAATTTTTTTCTGAATACACAATACAATTAACTCTGATTTCAACTTTTTGATTTGAAAAAATTGTGTCTCTGATATCTATCCTTTCTGTCACAAGCTCAAAGAATTGTCTTCCCATCTATATACCTCTTCTATTCATTCGCTGATTTCATAATTTCACTGATTGCATGCATGTAATTTCCTTCGAAATCATCTAAAATCAATGAAAACTCAGGATTTCTCTGATTACACTCGACTTCGATGGATTTCATGGGATTTCCTGTGATTTCTAGCCTGATTTCATTACAGAGTGACAGTGATTTGAGGAGTGAATAGCCTTTCGATCAACTCTCATGCGAATTATTTTATTTTTATTTTTAACTACCGCGTATCGTATCAAGTTGACATTGATTCTAAAATAATCACCAGAAAAGGTTATGACATGTTATCAGTAAGTACGCCAGGGGTCAGACAGCCGTACAGAAATACATTCGCGATTCGACCGACAGCAGTTTCAGTCTTATAGTGTTGGAGGAATTGATGACATCAATTCTAGTAATCCATTCGCCTCCTCATCGAGGTGAAATTAATTCAATTGATTATTGTCGCAGTTGACTGATTGAATTATATGCAGTCCAAAAATGTCAAAAGCTACGCTGATTGTTCTCCTTGGATTGCTCTGTGTCTTCGGGACGATGATAAACAGCGTTGATAGCTGCATACAACCTGGAAGAAGGGTACGTGTAAAAAAGATATTCCTCAGTTATGAATGAAATGACGTTGAAAAAATTATACGTGCAGAAAGACATGGATGCCAAAATAAATTTATTCCGCTTCATGTAAATTTAGTATCACCCAAGACACGTATGCTTTTGACTTTTGATCTAGAAGAATACAACTTTTATTTCCTAAGAAGCATCCCGGTCATGATTTAGTGCTTTCTTAATTGCAGTGCGGAGGATTATGGCCGGACTGCTGCGAGGGTTCAGAATGTCGTCTCGACGTTTATCTAGGATCATATTGCTGGCGGATTTGATCGTAATCGACCCGGATGCAGTAGTTTTTATTTCTCACCGCTGTGCCGCGAATTGAAGCATTAATATACTTTGCAACAGTGATTCAATAAAGTGATTCTCGTTATACTTTCCTCTACATTTCTTTTTTTTTTATTTCAAAGTACATAAATAAAATTTTACGAATAAAGTATCAAGTGTGTGACTATTTTATTTTCCCAGTTTTCAACTTCTTTTTTTCATTGATTACAAAATAAGTGAAAATTGCAATTACCTATCGTATTCTTTGTCTTGTGTCAATTGTGATCTATTGGCCTGATTCTTAGCATTGAACTTAGAGCAGGGCAGACCGGGCTACGGTTCAAGTGCCTCCACAAAACTGGGGCGACCACAAAGCTAATAATTTGTTGAAAAATTTGAAGTTCTCCAAACTGATCTATGTTCTTCTAAAAAGTCTACCTTTTTACACAATTTCGGTGCTTTAATATGAAAGTATAATTATAAATAACTAAATTGTACAGAAACTTTTCAGTCTTCGATTTTTCATATTCTGTAAAAAATTTTCGATATAGGTCAGGTGCCAAATGGTATCGTGAACTGGGGGGTAAATTGACGAATTTCCATTTGTCGCAACTAAGAGTAGGCCTTATTGTGCGTAACCACAAGTTAGATATCATAATGTGACGCCTAATTACATGCAACCCGCATGGTAACATCCGTAATGAAACGCGGGTTGTATGTAACGAGGCGCACCAATTTTTTCCTACAAAAGGAGGCAATGACTTCTTTCGCATGACAGCATTTCGAATGATTAAGTGACCAGCCTTAGTCTAGTTACATCTAGGTATCATATAAGTTCGAAATGTATCAACGTATGGACTTTTTTCACATATGTAGGAAGTGTTTTGTAGTACAGGTATCTGAAATAAATTAAAATAATACGGTAATAAATGAATTAAGTCGATAAACAATAATATAATATTGGACTTGGTTTGTAGTTCAAGTCACTGAAAAGAGTCCCGTCTTCGTCATTGGGATCGATAATCTGATCCCAAGTGTTTACATCTCGAGTTCTCCGTATTGTTTATATTACGCATTTAAATATCTCGACCGTCGGTTCGCTGCCATAAAATGCTCACGGCTCTTGTGCGACCATAAGTTCGTCCAACGTCATGAAAAATTTCCCTTCGCATACCTATAAATTATTTCAGTAACTTTAAGCATAAATCTGACTTCTGGTCCAAAATAATGGAAGAAAATTCTTTTTTATCGCTTTATTTTGAGGTTTTAAACAATACATTAAAACAATATTCGAGGTGAAGATAAAAAACTTCGGTTTTTGCAAATATCTTACTTCCTTTGACTCAGAGGCGAATTAACGTTATTATCAAAATTAAAGATTATCAAATTTCCCAAAAAATGGTCTTATTTAATTTTTACGCACAACGAACCGTTTAGAATCTTGGTACCTACCCCCACCAACGGGTGCTTGCCTCGAATAATTCGGAAGTCTATTCTCTCAATATATTCCCTCAATTCACTCAACAGTTAGCTCTGACTCTTATATAATTTGGTTAGATTTTCGTTCTATATTTATTTAAATATTACTGAATTCTTTGATGTGAGGAAAATTCATTTTTATGGAAACAGTATTATTAAACTTGTGATATAAGCCTACCTGCTATACAGTTAAAACTCTGTTTACGAAACAGACTATTCAGAGAGCGTGCTTCGAATTATGAAGCTGAAGGTAGCAACGTGATAGCGGGGGTAGCGGTCAGACTTGAATAAGGGGAATATTTATTTTTTATTTTTTTGCAGTTCATTGTATCCATTCTTAATTGTAAATATTCGATTTCAGCGATTTAATCGTATTATTATAATTTATTATTAATTCAAAAAAAATGTAAGAAAAAATTTAGGAAAAAAAAAAATCATTTCTCATGAAGCTGAAACTCCAAAATTATAATAGCTAAAAATCTATAAAAATTCTGGGGAATAGCTACTATCACGAGGATAAAGTCTACGGTATTTCAAATTTTTTGAACAGTTGATTTAGCCAAAATAAAAAAATTGATCGTTCAATGTCAAAAATCCCGTAGTATTTAGATGGTATATGGCAGTGTGACTCGGGATAAAATTAAGCTAGAGACCTGTAACTATGAAAATGATTTTTATTTTATTATTTCGAACCATTCGAGCCATTGGGAGCATCAAAATTCGAAAGTATCTCAAATAAAAACCACACTAAAAGTCCATGCATAAAATAAGTGAATGTTTTATGTATAGCTGTTAGGTATACAATAGGTATACGGTTAAAACGGTCTGAAAAATATACGTGTTCAAAGAACCCCAAAATTCGGCCGATTTGAGGTAGAATTCTCCATATGCAGGCGATTTGCAGCACGATATACTCAAAAGTATGAAAAGAAATTACACTACGATTTTTAATAAACTATACTCTAAGTGTTTTTTATAAAGTACATATACTCTTTTTTAATAAAGTATACTCTTAATGTTTTTTTGTTATTCAAATGCCAATAGCAACTGCACAAATAAAACAAATAGTAGAAAGGGTCCAGAACTCCAGGTATAATACGCTCGAAGCTTCGAGTAAGTTCTCGAATTTTCGCGACGCGCCGAGAACCGACCGGCCTTTTCGATGCATTTGTATTTCGCAGGACAATACGCAGCGAATACGGTAGACTCCCCACCCGAATTCACCGTCAACGCCCCATGCTTCGATCGCATATAAATACAACGCAGTAGCCGGCGATGATCAGAAAAGTTTGAATCGTCAGAGAGTAAAGTTGAAATCATCGAACTACACAAAGTTAATTAATATTCTCTCAAGTATTATATTGACTACACGCAGTTTATGCTAAAAGCTTTTTATTACTCGAGTGATTTACACCAATACTTGAAAAAAAACAAAAAAAATATCAACGATGTCTCTACTGCCGATACTATATTCTAACTGGTGGGAAGGCTTGGACGAACCTCACAGTATCCTGAACCAACATTTCGGCCTGGGACTTCGCCCTGATCAATTACCATCATCCAGTTATTACTTGCCAAGTTCTCGATATGGACATGGACGAAATTTTCCATCAGTTCTCTACCAAAGACCATGGGGATCTGTTTCGCGCAGTGGAGATGGAGGCTCGTCCGTTGTAAATGCCGACAAAGATCAGTTCAAGGTAAACCTTGACGTGCAGCAGTTCAAACCTGAGGAGATAAACGTTAAAGTTGTCGACAAGTGTGTAATCGTCGAGGGTAAACACGAAGAAAAACGGGACGAGCACGGGTGGATTTCTCGTCAGTTTGAACGGAGATATTTGATCCCTGATCAGTGTAACATCGAGCAAGTATCATCGAGCCTGTCTTCAGACGGAATTTTGACTATCGCTGCGCCGAGGAAGGAGCAACCAAAAATCGAGGGTGAGAGACAAATAAAAATCCAACACACCGGTAAGCCGGCTCTACAAGAGGCTCCGAACAAGGAACAAAATTCTGGAAAAGCCATCGAGGAACCGAAGAAGAAAAGCCATGCCAAATAATTGTGTAATTCGTATTTGATTTTTTACTAGCCATTAGAAACCATGATACATATATTCATATTTTTTAGCTTTAAGAATTTGAAAAGAATTTAATCATAATCCATCATTTTATTGTATTATTTTATACTAAATATCCTACAGTTTGAAACTGTTTACGATAACTTTATTACTGTAATACATTATATGTTACATATATTCAACTTCGTTTCGTAATAAACTTTCAATTTTTTTTATTCCTTTTTATAAATATGTGAGTAATAAATAAATAGTATATAACTGAAAATTATTTTCCCTGTTGTTTGAGTCATTGTTTAATTATCTGTCCCGCCTGATCCCGAATAATAAATATAAGAGATATAATAGCTCGTAAATTATAAGATAAAAAATCGAATTAGGACTAGGCAGTATTGTTTTGGGTTTTTCTAACGAATATTCGAGAATAAACATCATACATAATAAGAACGTTCTGTTTATCCGTCTCGGCAGTTGAGATATCTTCAAAATTCATAATAACAACATGTACGTTCGGTTGCCTACAGTGAGGCGTAGCTAAATATTAATTCTAGAATTCTGCAATGATAAACCGTAGCTTGATTAAAATTTTGTTCAAAATTAAATTATATAATCTGCATATAGTTTTCATTTAATGTTGTTTATCGCAGTAAAAATTATGAGACAACCAATCAGTAATTTTGCACCTATAATTCCTTTTCGAGTCCTGCATTAATTTGTCAATAACTATAACTTACAGATGTGATTTATTTTATGATTCTTGAAGCTCGTCGAAAGCTTTTTCAAGTCTCTCGTAGCTCCAGCCGATAATGAGTGACTCTTCATTCAACTCGGCAATAATCGACATCTGAAAAACGACAGTGCCATTCATAAGTTAATTATCTTTGTACAAAAATTGACAGAAAAATGAAGACAAATGAATTTTAATTTTCTAAATAATAATAATAATGATAATAAATAACTCCGGGCGTTAGATTTACTATTTAAAACTTTATTTTACCCGGTGTGACCGATAGAATCCAGTTCAGATAGGAACCAACTCGCGTATTGACACCAGGGGTAGATTCAGCACAACCCACTCCGTAACTAACGATACCAGCTAAGACTAGTCTCATAGTATTTGGATTTTGCCAAAGAAGAGGACCACCACTGTCTAACTGCAATTGAAAATTCGAAATCACATGTATTCAGTCCAGCTGGTACATAATTTCATTTTTATTATTTTTCGAATCGTATTAACCATATTCTTACTCCACAAGCGTCTTTTCCTGGAGTGTAAGTGCATACTTGATCATACGTTACTTCCGGGAATGATTGTTGACATTTGGAAACTGATGTAACGTTAAGCTGTACCGTTCGTAACACATTTGATCTCTCTTCTGCAGGTCCAAGCAAACCCCAGCCTAGAAGCGAATTAATTTTCGTTATAAAAAAGCGTAGAATAACTTCCGACAGAACAAAGATATTTCGATAAAATTTGTATGCATGTAAATATACTATGAAGAACTTTAACATTTGGTATTGAACTTGAGATAAGGAGATTTTTATACGAATACATAATAATTTTTAAATCTAATATGGGTGGGATAGTAATTTCAAATTTCATTGCGACATGACTCGATAGCTGTTATAGTCAGATCAATTTCAGGAAATGCATTATAGGATTGCATTTCATCTTGAGCTACATATTTCATTACACAATTTATTTCCCAGCAATAAACTGCATCTACTTTCTCATACCAAGTTCCGCAATTATTTGAAACAATATTCATTACTATGATTTCATACACTTTCATATGAATATTTCGGATTACTCCAGACACTTCGGCTTTAATAATCTCATTTTCGGAACATTTCAATTGTTTTATCAATTGTCAAAATTTAAATGAACAAACTTACATACCTAATACGTCAACCTTCTTTCCAACAAACGTTCTCGAGGGATAATGGAACGGAAGACAGGCTGGACCGACCTCCATGGTGAAAATTATGTTGTCGGTCACAGTTATGACGGCAATGTCGTTTGCTGGTATATTGGGGTTGTACAATGGATGTGGATCAAAATTGGAAACAGGGTGGAGTGAAGCAGAGGCTGTATCAGTACCTAAACATATTGTTAAATTCTTGAGTACGAAGCCCACACATTGAATTTATTCGCAAAACATAATAAAGTTATGGGCATAGTATTTCCAAAATATAAAAAAAATCGCTTTCGTATTATTACTTCTTGGGGTAGTAAATTTGACAATAACTCTCTGACGAATAAATGATGGTGATTGCAGATTTTCCTGCAAGTACGAGTCTTTGATCACTTGACTAACCGATACATAGCTTCAGATTAAAATACCTACCAGTCGTAATATCGTGATCTCCAACTAAAATGCCGAGCTGGGATACAGATGTATTAGCCATTAGACAATGAGCAGCACTTAAAACGTGCTTTGTTGAAATAATGGTAGCGCCGCAATACAACAATCGCTGTTCTGCGTTGACGATTCCGGCCATCATAGGGTATTCGTTGATACCTGCCACTGTGCCACCCACGATTCTTGTCTATGAGTGAATTCCTCTCATAAATAAACCTCAGCATAGCAATGATATACCAAATCGTTCTTTTAGAGTAGATTCAAATTTTCGTCAATGTCATGTCAATGCATTTTATATTTTGTACACAGGCCCGTTGAAACTAATTTCAAATACTCATTGGGTTAGAGAAGTTGAACATAAACGAATGTCTCGAGATACTATTAACGACAGTTTGGATAATCAGTCAAGGTTCTCAGAATTTTTTACACCCATAGGTATGGTACGGTATATCTTTTATCCTTCACAATTGAAGACTTCAAAGTCAATATCAAGTATCCGCATCTTAACCACAGAGCTGAAATTCATGAATTTACCTGCTTCTTCCATCCACAGTTGCAGCTCGGAACGGTGTTTGCAGTCGCTTCAAGTCTGCAGAAAAATCTACCTCCGGTGGTACCAGCAAATGCCGTGAAAACGATGTTCATATTGTTACCAGTCGATGTCATGTTGAAGGTTCCGGTTCCACAAAAGTTACGTGCATCGGCTAGTTGAAGATCACCACTTGGAGAGATGGAGAGTCTATCTTTAGCACAATGAGTACTCTGTGCAGGAAGAATAGTTAACTGTCTTCACTATCTGCCTTCGTTTGAATTTACTAGCACTGGTCTAAGCTGATAAGTAACTCGTATGAAATTTTTTTATTATATCTTATTGATGGCTAAATTACTGCAAGAGGTTGTGTTTATACTGGAACCAAATTTTTACTACATTCAACAACAGCAAGTATACTCACAGCTGGAATTTCGACGACCCGGCAAGTGAGCTTGAGGTTTGTAGCACTCTTTGCATACCATCGACATGATCGAGCTCGAGTATATGAATTAGGATATTCAGAATTGTAAATGTAGTATGTGGTTCGAGCCACTACATCCTGATAAAAGTCACAATTTGAATCTACAGATATAGCCCAGGCTGTCTTTGGCAAGATAGCCGCAAGGGCAAGGAACGCCAAGTATCCTGTGAAACCAAACGTTAAGACATTGCCAATTTTTATGAATCGAAATTTTCGGCACTGACGTGAAATTGGCCATAGTCTCATGTACGAGTCCGATGTTTACCGCATGGTCTATGACATTAACATTCGCAAACACACAATATGTCTTTTTTTACAGTTTACTAGCCAGATAAGAAAGTCATTTACTGTTTCAGAAATCGCGTACGCGATCTTGAACCGTCTACACAGGCAATAAAATGCAAGTATACATTATTCGTTGCCAATGCCATTGCTGTATTACGTACACTTTATGTTTTATTTAATCATTTCATTTTTCTGTTTTCTATTTCTTGCTTTTTCAATTTTTCTAATAATATTGACAACTGGTTCAACATTCTATTATAGAAGTGTGCAAAAACAACTCACGCCTCTTATTATAGGTACATAATGTGCAATAAAAATATCCACAGCATCACATACAAGTCGTTTATCTTCATCGAACACAAAGAAAACACCATGGCTAAAAGTATAGTAAACGCTAAATGAATGATTGAAAAGATTTTTCTAACCATATCCAAATCCAACAATAGATGATCCTCAATACATAAACTCAATCGCAAGGAATTTTTTCCAAATTAAAACTCCGCAGAGGGTTGTATGGAATATTTTTGAGAGATGACTGTATATAAAATGAAAATAAATGATCGAAATAACGTTAGGAATATATTCAAATTCTAATGATCGTAGGGTGAATCCTTGTAACTTTTAAAATAAATTACTCACTTGTCATCTCGGGATATTGTCGTGCTTCACGCGACTGTAGTGATTTTGAATACCACCGTCGTTCTTATAGCCAAGAAACTTTGGTACACATACGAGTAGCATGAAAACTGTAGGCACTGATAACACTTGTCCATATTATAGGTCCGTGTTCTCATGATAGAGCCCTCCTTCAAAATATCGCGAATCACGTGCGAGTAAAAAATATTCAGTCGCTTAAAAATTTGTCTGGAAAAATGTGAACCCCCACCTGCCATTGCACGCGACTAGTTGAACATGGGACAGCGCAATTATAATATAAACGAGAGCTTATCTCTTTTATGATCTGATGTACAATAATAGCTAAATATCATTGCGTTTGTCCTAAAGAATTTAAAATTTCAACTTCAATTTCAAACTTGGGCTTAAGACTTTGTTCTATTTTTACTCAACCCCGCAAGGTTAAAAAAGGTTTGCTATAAATTGGTACTCAAGCAATTGGTACTCCGATGCTGAACCCAAAAAGACGAACCGAGTTGATGCGGAGTCCATACGGATGAAATTATAATATATTAAGTATTTGTTCAAATTTCAGAAACTTTTACTTAAAAGCATCGATTTAATTTTTTGTTTCTTTTTTTTTTGTTATTATTAGCACTTTTAGTTTCAGGAATTTACCCCAAACTTGGAGTGAAGACCTTTCCACAAGAATAATTATAGTCTCAGTAGAAACTTCGTTTGCGATCGTTTGCGGGGCTAAATTTGGCTTATCTCATTTGTTTATTGCTTGGTTAATTTTTTTATACACTATTTGAATACTAATTGGGTTAGATCAATGTTATATAAATATTAGCATTAACCACATAGAATTAACTTCGATAAATATTAAATCAGACAACTTTCTGATCAAATAGACAAAAGAATAATTCAAGTCACATGATACAGATGTAAACTAAGTCAAATCTATGTAGAATCAATGTTGATGGTACAATTGGATCATCGCAGGCCTATAGTATCTATTTTTACAAAATATTTCATTCGTGTACTATACATGCCCGTAAATGACTGATGTATCGGCGAAAAAATATCTTTCCTCGAACACGACTTCCTTACGCTTTCTCTGAACTTCATTTTGATGGTGTTTCAGGTGAAATTACACTCAGGGTGAAACTGCACACGATTTTTATTAGACTCTTCATATTGTCAAAGAATACAGACTATTTGAAAAGATTTTTTGACTCTCATAGCCAAGATGTATACAGGTTTCTTGAAGCTGCATCCGATAATGAGTAACCTTTCACTCGAGTCTGCAATAATTGGCATCTGAAATACGACAATGCCATTCATTATTAATTATATTTGTGCAAAAATTGACAGAAATTGATAACAAAAAAAAAAAATGTATAGGTAACTCTAGCCACTAGATTTACTATTCAGAACTTGATTTTACCTGGTGTAACCGATAGAATCCAGTTCAGATAGGCACCGACTCGCGTATTGACACCAGGGTGATCGTCAGCACAGGTTGCTCCGTAGCTAATGACGCCGGCTAGCATTAGTCTCATAGTATTCGGATTTTGCCATAGGATAGGACCGCCACTATCATACTACGATAAAAAATTTGTAATGACATAAATTCACCACTGATAGAAGAATACCAGAAAGTTAATCATTATCTATCAGTTATAATAGACATCCCGGCAAGCTAGAATAAATTGAGAAAGAATTCAAACAAATTAAATTCAATATTTACCGCAATACTTGAATTTTCTTTAATTTTGAATGCAGTTTCATGAATTGACTCGATAAAATAGATTCGATGTGATTCAATCGGATCAATCTTGTTACTGACTCAATTGTGATTTCTAGAAAATTTGAATTATCAAAATATTGTATTTTTCTTCTGTTTCAACCCATTCAGCTTACTGAGATGTAAGTTATACCATAAATGGCAATGTTTCGAATCGCATGGACCATATCCTTACCTGACAAGCATCTTTTTCAGGAGCATAAGTGCAGAGATGATTCGGTGTTATCCCGGGAAAGTATTCATGACACTTGGAAGCCGATATCGTGCCAAGCTGGACCTTTTGTAAGACGTCTGATTTCTGTCCTCCAAATTCAAGAGTACCCCAGCCTGAAAGCGAATGAAATTTTTCAATAAAAAATAACCCAGGCCTGCCAAAATCGGTCAAGGGATTTGGGAAGCTTAGGGACAAATACGTTTTAAAAGACGTATCAAGATCCCGACTACCGATGGTTCAATTTGGATCAAATTTGTTTGGTCAGTATTTTTGAAGATAATGAGACTTCAAACAGATATAGGGCAAATAGGAAACGAAATATCGGAAGGGTAGTGGTTTCAAGTTTCATCACGGCATGGCTTAACAACTGTCAAACCGTGATTCCAGTGGAATGCATTATAAACTGGTTTTTCACCTCACGCTGCTTATTTCATAATATAATTATTGTCCAACATTAAAGTATCTACACATTGTTTCTCGGGATACGTTCCGCGGTAATTACTTGAAAAAATATTTAGAACTGACAGTTCATGCAATCACACACAATTCGGATCACTCCAAACTCTCAAGATTTTATAATCTCATTACTTACCAATATCTTGATTACCTTATTAATTTTAGAAGTTGAAATGATAACACCCACCTAAAGCTTCAACCTTTGCTCGAACCAATGAATCGGAGGCATGCCGAAATGGAAGACAGGCCGGACCGACTTCCGTGGTGAAAGTTATGGTGGATAGCACAGTTACGACAGCAATGTCATTTCTATGTTTGTTGTACGATGGATGAGAAACGAAGGTGGAAACAGGGTGAACTGACGTAGCAGCTGTATCAGTGCCTAAACATATTGTGAAATGGTTGAGAATGAAGCTCGCACATTAAATATATGTGGCCGTCCGCATGAAAAGGGCACATTTTGTCGATCCCAGTTTCTGAGAAATTCGCATTTCTCCAGTGCTGCTCAAAATTATCAATCTCTTTTTTATTGTTCTAAATAGAATTGGAACTCTTCCCGCATTAAATGAGACGTATTGAGTTTTTCGGATTATCAAATTCAAACCTTCATAACCTTGCCTGTATTCAACTTAGAGAGTTCTATGTGAGAGGGCTGAAAAGATAGGGAACTTCACCAGCAAGATGCCCATAGTGCTAACTCCATATCGACACAGTGGGCATTTTCCATGCGGACGACCACATATTCTCAAAAACATGATAAACTCGGGAGAAGCATCACTTAAATATGAAAAATAAATCGTTCTGATATTATTGTTTCTTCGGATGGTGCATCTGACAGTAAATTTCTGACAGGTGAATGACTGCCGATTTTTCTTTACAAGTCTCAGTGGTCCATCACTTGACTAATAGATATACGTATGGCTATACATTAAATCACATACCAGTACTAATGTCGTGATCTCCAACTAAAACTAAGAGATGGTTAATAGGTGTGGTAGCCGGTCGACAATGAGCAGCGGTTAGAACGTGCTTTGTTGAAATAATGGTAGCGCCGCAATACAGCAGTTTCTGATCCGCGTCGACGAGTCCAGCCATCATGGGGTATTCGTTGACACCTGTCGCTGTGCCGCCTACAATCCGTGTCTACAAGTAAATTTCTCACATAAATAAGCTCCAGCATAGCAACAATACCGAAAAGTTCCTTTAGCACGGTTTTCAATTTTCATCAATGTCATGTCGACGTATTTTATATTTTACAGAGACGCCCGTTTAAACATAACTTCAATTATTTCATTGGGCTAGAGAATTTGAGGGGACTAGGGAGGTTAGAAATGTTCAAAAAATCGTTTCTCGATTTCTTGTGGATTTCGATAGTGGAATTCTTCAAGAATATTTTTCCGATTGAGATTTTAAAAAATTCCCAATATTGAGGTCGGACGTAGATCACAAAATGTAATGTGACGCGAGATGTGCAGTACGGCAGACAATAATTGCTCGGTAGGCGTGGAAAAAATGCCTTCAGCAGTACGAATCAGGCTCATCAATACAAGAATATACGTTTCCCGGCTGTTACGGAAGCTGAACATAATTCGGAAACTGCACTTTATGAAACAATAAAAATTTTCAATCGCGTCAGCGCTAAATTCTAATATAAATATCTCACCAAAACTTTGAACGCGATTTTCTCGAACCTACATTCTTGGGTCTCTCTACTACGATATCTAAAGAACCGCTGGAGATATAAACTTGAAATTTATGCAGGGGTTGTAAAACACTATAATGCATTAATTGCACCTGAAATGTGATGAAAAAAAATTGTTCTCTCAATTTTTCAATAACAATTAACTTGAATATTTCAAAAAATTTCATTATGTGGACGTCATTTTGTTGATGATGTTTTAATTTTTTCTTTTTCAGGTAGGTACAATCTATAGAAAGAATTATACGAAGAATAAATATTTTTGAAATTTTGAAAAACCCCCATCCGTTCGACTGGAATCGTGATAGAACGGGATTTTACATTGTTCCATTAAATACGTTAAAGCATTGATATGATAGACCTTGAAATGAATTTCAATGAATTTTTTTACTTTTTAATGTCGTACTAAACACTGCTGAGAAGAAAAAAGTTTCATATTGATTCCCGATCATGTTATGGACAATTAAATGTGAGCGAATTTTTTACCATTCCAAAACCTCCCTAGTCCCCTTGAACAAGGACGAACGGTCGAGGTAGACAGCAGCGTGAATAAATATCAGTCAAAGTTCTCAAAATTTTGTACACCCGTAGGTATGGTACAGCATATCTTTTATTCTCCACATCTGAAGACTTCGAAAACGATATTAACTATCCGCTTCTTAGCCACTGAGCTTAAAGTCATGAATTTACCTGCTTCTTCCATCCACAGTCGCAGCTCGAAACGGCGTGTGCAGTGCTTTCAAGTTTGCAAAGGAATCTACCTTCGGTGGTATTAGCAAATGACGTGAAAACGATGTTCATCTTGTGGCCAGTCGATGTGATATTGAAGGTTCCGGTTCCACAAAAGTTACGTGCATCGGCTAGTTGAAGATCGCCACTAGGCGAGATGGAGAGTCTATCCTTAGCACAATTAGTACTCTGTGCGGAAAAAGGAAGGGTTTTCTGCCTTTACTTACTGCCTTCGTTTGAATTTACTAGCACTGGGCTAAACTGGTAAGTATCTCGATTGAAATTGTTTTTTCGATATTATTAATAGCTAAATTACTGCAAGAGGTCGTGTACACACCAGGACCAAATTTTTCTTCCATCAAACAACAGCGAATATACTTACAGCCGGAAGCGAAAAGGTCTCGCAGGTGAGTTTGACGTTTGTAGGACTCTCCACAAACCATCGACACGATTTTGCTCCAGTGTATGAATCAGGGTATTCAGAATTGTAAACGTAGTATGTGATTCCAGGTTCTAACTTCTGATGAAAGTTACATTCCTCATCTATAGCCCAGGTTATCACATTCAGCAAGGCAGCCACGAGAGCCACGAGCATCAAGTACTCTGCGAAACCAAAAGTTAGGATCCTACAACTGAGGCTCCAGATGCGACATGCAGACATTTCATTTCGTTCCGCCAAGTTGGCCCGCAACCATTTCGAAAATAAGTTACGAATTTCGAATTTTCAAACATGTTTCTAATAGGAAACTTGAGTTCGCAACTTTATCTTCTCCTGAAAAACGTCGTAGCTTCTGTCGTTTTCGAAACATTTATAAATAACATGTTTTCTATCAAGTTGCAAAATTTCTGCCTTTTTTTACGCACCAAACCACCTAATTTTTGGAGTTTTCTTCTGAAATTTTCAGGGATCGTGTATTAGAGTGTTGAAGAATTAACTAAAATATAAGAAGTTCGAAATTATCAGGCAGAACAAAGTTATTCACATTTTTTTCTGACATTGCAAGACTTAGTCATGGATATCTTCAAACGCTTCGGGGAAAGCAAATATTCAATCGGACAGCATATGCTTGCGAATTCGAAATTCGTAACTTTTTTCTGAAATGGTAAGAGGCCAACTCGGCAGAACGAAAAAAACTTTATATCCAATTCTTGCATCCGGAGCCTCAATTAGTATCATTTCGACGTGTACCGAAATTCGCTAAACTGGAATGAAATTGCCCATAGTAATTTAGCCACGAGTGCGACTCCTACTATGGCACACGGCATTAGCTTTCGCAAGGATATAGATATGTACCCTGCAGTTCCCTCGCAATTTACTAGCCGTGGATGAGAAAGTAGCTTGTTCCTGAAATGGCGTTTACCGCCTGCACAAATATTACGCAAGTATAATATTTTTCAAAGCTGTTCAACACACTTTATGTTTCATTCATTTACTTTATTATTCATTTATTTTGTTTTTCAACTACAATTGGCTAATCATTTTCATATATGTATACCAGTGTGCAAAAACAGCTCACGCCTATGTGTATAGGCCTATTATATATAATGTACACTAAAATTTATGCCACGTTGAATGTATCCTCGTTGAAAAATGAAAGAAAATATTTTCAAGCATAGAAAACGCAACACAAATGATTATGAGTTGATAACATAATATTGCAACTGCCAATTGCAAGCTACAGCCGTATAAGGTCAACGAATATCGACAATCATTGTTAATTATCGCACTGTCTGAAACGTAGTACCATACAACAGGAACTTTATGGAAACTTCACAATTGCAGCGTTGTCAGATTTCTGTATTGTTTCTGTAAAATACTTATATTCGTTAAAAAAAGGGAATCTACTCGGATTCGATCAACAGAATCTCTGATTGGAATTGATTTCATATTACAGAAACATTATGAATAGACCTTAGATCTCACAAGTAGTTATAAAACATACATCCCGAGGGAGGAACGTATGTAGGTACATACCTACATGTCTATAATTACCGTTGCTGCACTATAGCTGGGAAGTGTTATAATTGTAATTTTTTAAAACCGTTAAATTTGAGACATATCAGTGTTGTGTACGGGTTGACCTATAGTTCGTTTTGTCAGTATGTTAGACGCGTTCCCCGTCCCGTACGCAAATACCATCGCTGTACAGGTAGTTCATATAGATATATGTACTGCGGATTCAGGTTGTAAAAAAAGGTTGAGTATATTGTTACAGTTTTTGAAATAATTATAGAGCGTATGTATATTGCATTCGATTTATAATATTGTAATAGTACCTACAATTTCATTGAATTTTATGATTTTAAAATAAGATTAGAGATCTTATTACTTTCCATCTTAAGTAGAAAAGTATTGGATTTGGGTGGAATATGACCATGTCCAATTTTGTCGAATCTTCACGTTTCAAGACACCTAGAATCCGAAAATCATATTTTTAACGAAATGTCGATCTGTCTTTCCGTTTTGTTCACTCGAAAATCTCTGAAACGGTTCGACAGAACAATTTAAATTTTAGCGTGACATCTTGATACATTGGCAAGATCAAGCTCTTGTATAATTCGTTTTAAAACGACATCCGGTTTGGCCGGAACTGAGAACGACTTCTGATATTTTTAACGGAAATTTCAAAATTTCACACTGGCAAATGGAAGTTCGAGTCGCCCCGAATCGATACATATACACATGTATCGAGTTCCGACGTCCACGGAACCTGACAATAAAACGACTGCGACGGATACAATGATAGAAAATAAATTTTTTTGATTATACCCAAATTGATACCCATATTTCCATCAACAATCGATCATTCTCAATACCCATCGACTCAATTGTAAAGAATTTTTCCCAATTTGAAATTCTATAGAGGGTTGTATGAAATATTTTTGATAGACGACTGTGTGAAATGCAAGTAACAAAATATTCAAGATAAGATTCGTTCGGAATATTTCAAAATTCTAATGATCCTAAGACGAATTTTCTTGACTATCAGAACAAATTACTCACTAGTCATCTTGTGATATTGTTGTACTCTACGTATAACTATAACTATCGTGGTTTTAAATATCACCTTCGTTTTTATAGCCAGGAAACATCGGTATACTTACGAGTTGCATGCAAACTAATCGGCACTGATAATACCTGCGCATATTAAGCGCCCATGTTCTCATGATAAAGACCTTCAAAATATCGCGAATGTGATATTGGCGCAAGTATGATATAAACTACAGCTTATCTCTGCCATTATTTTGTACAACAATGGCTATAGAGTATCATTGGAATTTTCACAGAAATTAAAAATTTCAACTTCAATTCCGAATGTGGACTTGAAACTGTTTCTTATTTTTACTCAACCCCGTAAAGTTAGCAAAAGTTTGCTACAAATTGATTCTCAAACAATTAATACTCGAATTAAATGCTCAAACCCAAGAAGTCAAATTGAGTTGAAGCGAAGTCCATACGTATAAGACTATGTTAGGAAAATGTTTTTCAAATTTTATGAGCTTTTATCTAAAAGTATCGATATAATTTTTTGCTACTTTTTTTCATTATCATTATAGGCACTGTAAGTTTCAAGGCCTTAACCCAAACTTGTAGTGGAGATTTTTCCCAGATAAATAATGATAGTTTCAGTAGACAACTCCGTTTGGGATCTTTAACGGGACTAAAATTAGTTTATCTCATTTGTTGATTGTTTCATTAATTTGTATTATGCTATTTGAATACTAATTGTGTCAGATCAATGTTTTCTATTAACATTAACCACATGGAATTAACTTCGATAAATATTAAATCTGACAACTTTTTGATCAAATGCACAAACCTCGCTAAAGAAGAATTCAATTCACGCGTTACTGATGTTAACTCAGTCAAATCTATGTAGGATCATTGTTGATGGTACAATTGGGCCATCGCAAACGTATGATATCTGTTTTCACAAATATTTAAGTCATGTACTACCTATACATGCGCGTAAATGACTAATGTATATGGCGAAAAAATAGATTCCCTCAACTACGACTGAAATGAAACAAATGAAACTACACTAGGCGTCAAACTGCACACGATTTTTTATTAGACTTTTCATATGTACAAAGAATACAAATTATCAGAAAACCTTTTTCGACTCTCATAGCCAAGATGTATACAGGTTTCTATCTTGGAGCTGCATCCGATAATGAGTAACCTCTCACTCGAGTCTGCAATAGTTGACATCTGAAATACGATAATGCCATTCATTAATTAATTATACTTGTGGAAATCTTGACAGAAAATTGATAACAAAATAAAAATACAATGTACAGGTAACTCCAGGCACTAGATTTGCTGTTCAGAACTTGATTTTACCTGGTGTAACCGATAGAATCCAGTTCAGGTAGGGACCGACTCGCGTATTCACACCAGGAGTAGTGTCAGCACAGACTTCTCCGTAGCTAACGAGGCCAGCTAACACTAGTCTCATAGTGTTCGGATTTTGCCATAGAAGAGGACCGCCACTATCAAACTACAATAAAAAATGTGTAATAACATATATTCACCACGGATAGAAGAATAACATAAGGTAAATCATTATCCATCAGTTATAATAGACACCCCGGCAAACTAGAATAATTTGAAGGAAGAACGGTTGAATTTTGTTTGATTTTGAATGCAGTTCCATCAATTGACTCGATAAAATTAATTCTATGTGATTGAATAGGATTAATCTTGTTACTGACTCAATTGTGATTTCAGTTCTAACAAATTTGCGTCATCAAAGTATTGTATTATGTTTCGAAATGAATGGACCATATCTTTACCTGACATGCATCTTTTCCGGGGGTGTAAGTGCACATTTGATTCTTTGTTACTGACCATGTTGGGAATGATTGCTGACACCTGGAAATCTGTACCACATCAAGCTGTACCTTTTGCAAGACGTCTGATTTCTCTCCTGCAAATTCAAGAGTACCCCAACTTGAAAGCAAATCAAATTTTTCAGTAAAAAAAAACCCAGACCTATACCATTTGGTGTATGAACTTTGTAATACATCGGGTGTTGAATTTGATTAAAATCGATTAAGGGATTTGGACAGCAGAGAGACACAAATACATATGTTTTTAAAGAAAAATCAAGATCTCGGTTGCCTACCGTTGATATTTCTCGAAGTAACGAAATTTCTAGCCGAATATAAGTCGATTAAGAAACGATATATAGGAGGGATAGTAGTTTCAAAATTCATTATGGCATAGCCCAATTTCCGATTTCAGTGAAATACAATTTGAGCTTGGTTTTCACCTCAAGCTGCATATTTCATTAGACTTATGTATAATTTTTGTACAATATTAAATTTAGTAGACATTTTCTTTCAGGATACGTTTCATAATTATTCGAAAAAAAATTTTGAATTGAAATTTCATCCATTCAAATACGATTCGGATTACTACAAGCTCTCCGGGTTTTGTAATCTCATTCTAGCCCTACAACACATGTACGGGATAGAAACCTATACCCTAGTCGACTTTCAAAATGCGTTCCTAAGCTAAAAATTCACAATATCGGGTTTTTTTTATAACGATTTTTTTACGAACTAAACGTTAGTAAAATCGAATTTTTCACAGACGATTTTCTTTCTCGTCGAAAAATGAAGACATTCATGTACTCACATTTCTCTTTACTGCTGAATAGAGCGATTATCCCTACAAAGAACGCGTCGGGTGGGTATCTGCCCCGGTCATGAGTTGGAAGGTAGAAAATATAATACATGCATGTTCTGAGGGTAGTCATTTGAAAAAAAAATAGAATAAAGAAACGTACCTAAAATGTCAACCTTTGACCCTACAAATGAAGTGGAGGCAGATTGAAACGGAAGACAGACCGGACCGACCTCCACCGTAAAAACTATAGTGTCGGTCACAGTTATTACGGCAACGTCATTTGACACTGTACTGGAGTTGTACGATGGATGAGAAACGAAGTTGGAAACTGGGTGGAGTGATGCAGCCGCTGTATCGGTACCTAAACATATTGCTAAATTGTTAAGTATGAAGTTTACACATTAAATGTATGTATTCTCGAAAACGCGTGATAAACTCGAGCAAAACATCCCTTAAATATGAAAAATAAATTGCCCTGAAATTATTCTTCCTTCGGATTGTGCATCTGACAGTAAATTTCTGACGGGTGAATGACTGCCGATTTTTTTTTACAAGTCTCAGTGGTCCATCACTTGACTAATAGATATACGTATGGCTTTACATTAAAACTCATACCAGTACTAATGTCGTGATCTCCAACTAAAACGCCGAGACGGTTGATAGGTGTTGTAGCCGGTCGACAATGAGCAGCGGTTAGAACGTGCTTCGTTGAAATAATGGTAGCGCCGCAATACAACAGTCCCTGATCCGCGTCAACGAGTCCAGCCATCATGGGGTATTCGTTGACACGTGTCGCTGTGCCACCCACAACCCGTGTCTACAAGTAAATTTCTCTTATAAATAAGCTGCAGTATAGCAATGATACCGAAGCGTTTCCTCAGCACGGATTTCAATTTCCATCAACGTCATGTCGACGTATTTTATATTTTATAGAGACGCCCGTTAAAACTAACTTCAATTATTCGTTGGGCTAGAGAAGTTAAACAAGAACGAACCTGTCGAGGTACTATATCGACAGCGGCGTGAATAATCAGTCAAAGTTCTCAAAAATTTGTACACCCGTAGGTATGATACGGCATACCTGTCATCCTCGACAATTGTTGAAGACCTCGGAATCGATATTAACTATCTGCATCTAGCCAATGAGCTTAAAGTCATGAATTTACCTGCTTCTTCCATCCACAGTCGCAGCTCGGAACGGCGTTTGCAGTAGCTTCAAGTCTGCAGAGGAATCTACCTCTGGTGGTATCAGCAAATGACGTGAAAACGATGTTCATATAGTTGCCAGTCGATGTGATGTTGAAGGTTCCGGTTCCACAAAAGTTACGTGCATCGGCTAGTTGAAGATCGCCACTAGGCGAGACGGAGAGTCTATCCTTAGCACAATTAGTACTCTGTGCGGAAAAAGGAAGGGTTTTCTGCCTTTACTTACTGCCTTCGTTTGAATTTACTAGCACTGGGCTAAACTGGTAAGTATCTAGAATGAAATTTTTTTGATCGAGTTTATTAATAGCTAAATTACTGCAAGAGGTCGTGTACACACCGGGACCAAATTTTTCTTTCTTCAAACAACAGCGAATATACTCACAGCCGGAAGCGAAAAGGTCTGGCAGGTGAGTTTGACGTTTGTCGGACTCTCCGCAAACCATCGACACGATCTTGCTCCAGTGTATGAATCAGGGTATTCAGAATTGTAAACGTAGTATGTGATTCCAGGTTCTAACTTCTGATAAAAGTTACATTTCTCATCTATAGCCCAGGTTGTTTCATTCAGCAAGGCAGCCACGAGAGCCACGAGCATCAAGTACTCTGCGAAACCAAATGTTAGGATCCTACAACTGAGGCTCCAGATGCAACAAGAGGACATTTTATTTCGCTTCGCCGAGTTGGCCCGCAACCATTTCGAAAATAAGTTACGAATTTCGAATTTTCAAACATGTTTCTAATAGGAAACTTGAGTTCGCAACTTTATTTTCTCATAAAAAAACGTTGTAACTTCTGTCGTTTTCGAAACATTTATAAATAACATGTTTTCTATCAAGTTTCAAAATTTCTGCCTTTTTTACGTCAGCTCGTGCTAAATCAGCTAATTTTTGGAATTTTCTTTTGAATTTTTCACGAATCATGTATTAGAGGGTTGTGGAATTAACCAAAAAATATAAAAAGTTCAAAATTATCATGCAGAACCAAGTTATTCACATTTTTTTCAGACATTGCAAGACTTAGTCATGGATATCTTCAAACGCTTCGGGGGAAGCAAATATCCTATCCGGACAGCATATGCTTGCAAATTCGAAATTCGTAACTATTTTCTGAAATGGTAGGAGGTCACCTCAACAGAACGAAAAAAAATTATATCCCCTTCTTGCTTCCGGAGCCTCGATTAGTATCATTCGAACGTGAATCAAAATTCGCTAAACTGGAATGAAATTGTCCATAGTAATTTAGCCATGAGTGCGACTCCTAATATGGCTTACGGCATTAGCTTTCGCAAGGATATAAACATGTACCCTGCAGTCTCCTTGCAATTTACTAGTCGTGGATAAGAAAGTAGCTTGATTCTGAAATCGCGTTCACTGCGTGCACAAATATTACGCAAGTATAATATTTGTCAAAGCTGTTCAACACACTTCATGTTTCATTTATTTACTTTTTCATTCATTTATTTTGTTTTTCCACAGATGAATAATTGGCTAATCATTCTCATATATGTATACCAGTGTGCAAAAACAACTCACGCCTATGTGTATAGGCCTATTATATAATGTACAACAAAATTCATGGGACGTTGAATGTATCCTCGTTGAAAAATGAAAGAAAATATTTTTAAGCATAGAAAACGCAACACAAATAATTATGAGTCGATAACATAATACTGCAACTGCAAATTGCAAACTACAGCCGTATAAGGCCAACGAATATCGACAATCATTGTTAATTATCGCACTGTCTGAAACGTAGTACCATACAACAGGAACTTTATGGAAACTTCACAATTGCAGCGTTGTCAGATTTCAGTATTATTTCTGAAAAATACTTATATTCATGAAAAAAAAGGAATCAACTTGGATTCGATCAACAGAATCCCTGATTCGAATTGTTTTCATATTACAGATACATTATGGATAGAGCTAAGATCTCACAAGTATTTAGAATTTTAGAGTTTAGAGTTTAAATTTTAGCGTGACATCTTGATACATTGTCAAGATCCAGCTCTTGTATAATTCGTTTTGAAACGACTTCCGCTTTAGTCGAAACTGAGAAGGACTTCTGATATTTTTAAAGGAAATTTCAAATTTTCACACTGGCAAATGAAAGTTCGAGTTGCCCCGAATCGATACATATATACATCATGTATTGGGTTCCGACGCCAACTGACCCGACAAACCAGGGATCAATTGGTAACCGAACAAACTCCCTCTATGATCCATAAACGAATTTATCTCTCCATTTATTTCATACACTTTCATATTGGTGCGGTAACTTCACATATAAAGATAAAGACTACATTTTCAGAATAATTGAATGTAAATTATGCAACAAAAGATGATCGGATGAAAAGTTTGAAGCGAATAGATTCGCCGCTTGTTTTTATATAGTTTACCGCCACGATGGATTTTGGAATATTATTTTATTGTCACCGTGATGACTCAGAATTTGTACGATCGCCTTGGCAATTTGTGTGCAGCTAACTTTTTTATAAAATTTCTAAAACCATCGCATCTTGGACAGACTCTTTGTCGGAGTAACTATGAATTTTGATTGACAGAAGATAGTTAAACCCTATCCTCCTTGCGGGGGTGACTTAGACCCTCCCTTGCGACAATCGCGCAGGCCTTCTTCCCACGAGTCCTGCACATTTGTTTAGTTTTCAGAAGACTTGAAGAGTCATTCTGGTATATTTCTAAAACTAAAAGCAAATCTGGGCGGCCACCCGCAGCGTGTATATCCTCTCGAAATTTGCTCGTAAATTATTCTATTTTATGTACAAAAGCAACTTACGGCTAATCTTAGGCATCTTAGGTTTCAGTTACACAAATAAGTATATACGTGTAACAATTATTATAACATGGCTTGATACGTAACAGTCAGCACGATGCTACAATTATATAACACATAAAACGTTTGAAAATAAATACTTCGGGTATAACTGTGAAAATTGTAAATCATTGAAATTAAGACACTTTCATGAGGGTCACAAAACACTTGGAATAGATTTTGAAAATTAGAATTTAAATCTTACTTTGGAGTTTTGTAATATCCTACGCTCACCGATTCGTTTCGTTCGGTCGGAGATGCACCGCCGCAGTCACCGACCCACGTAAATGATATACAGATTACAATTTCATTCGGAACCTGACAACAAAACGACTGCGACGAATACAATGATAAACAATTAATTTTATTGATTATACCCAAATCGATACCCATATTTCCATCAACAATCGAACATTCTCAATCCCCGTCGACTCAATTGTAAAGAATTTTCCCCAATTTGAAATTCTACAGAGGGTTGTATGAAATATTTTTGATAGACGACTGTGTGAAATGCAAGTAACAAAATATTCAAGATAAGATTCGTTCGGAATATTTCAAAATTCTAATGATCCTAAGATGAATTTTCTTGACTATCAGAACAAATTACTCACTAGTCATCTTGTGATATTGTTGTACTCTACGTATAACTATAACTATCGTGGTTTTAAATATCACCTTCGTTTTTATAGCCAGGAAACATCGGTATACTTACGAGTTGCATACAAACTAATCGGCACTGATAATACCTGCGCATATTATGCGCCCATGTTCTCATGATAAAGACCTTCAAAATATCGCGAATGTGATATTGGCGCAAGTATGATATAGACTACAGCTTATCTCTGCCATTATTTTGTACAACAATGGCTTTGAAGTATCATTGGGATTTTCACAAAAATGTGAAATTTCAACTTCAATTTCGAACGTGAACTTGAAACAGTTTCTTATTTTTACTCAACCTCGTAACGTTAGCAAAAGTTGACGAACTAGCATGAGCCGAAGGCGAGTGCATTTGCGAGCCGAAGACGAGTACTGCAACCACACGAGGTTAAAAAGCCCGCTTAGCCCTTGGTGCACACCATATTTTTTGTAACGCATGTATGGATTTTTGCGATTTCTTGATATTAAGCCGGACTGATGCGACCATTTTCTAAAACGGCCACTACGTACATATTAGATTTTATGTTTATTTTTGATAATTTTCTTAAAAATATTGAAAAATATTTCAGCGGGCAAAATAAACCTGAAAACGCCCGCTCCTCGAGTAAAAGCGCGCAAAAAAAACTTGAAAACACTTGAGGCCCGCTTAATAGGTAAAAACAAAACGCGAAAATCGTGCATGTGTTACAAAAATGTTTTTTTCAAATTTCATGAATTTCTATCTAAAAGCATGGACGAAATTTTTTATTACTTTTTTTCATTATCATTATAGGCACTGTGAGTTTCAAAGCCTTACCCTAAACTTGTAGTGGAGATTTTTCCCAGATAAATAATGATAGTTTCAGTAGACAACTCCGTTTGGGATCTTTAACGGGACTAAAATTAGCTTATCTCATTTGTTTGTTGTTTGGTTAATTTGTATTATGCTATTCGAATACTAATTGTGTCAGATCAATGTTATCTATTAGCATTAACCACATGGAATTAACTTCGATAAATATTGAATCCGACAACTTTCTGATCAAATACACAAACCTCGCTAAAGAAAAATTCAATTCACGCGTTACTCATGTAAACTGAGTCAAATCTATGTAGGATCATTGTTGATGGTACAATTGGGCCATCGCAAACGTATGATATCTGTTTTCAAAAATATTCAAGTCATGTACTACCTACACATGCGCGTAAATGACTAATGTATATGGCGAAAAAATAGATTCCCTCGATCACGACTGAAATGAAACAAATGAAACTACACTAGGCGTCAAACTGCACACGATTTTTTATTAGACTTTTCATATGTACAAAGAATACAAATTATCAGAAAACCTTTTTCGACTCTCATAGCCAAGATGTATACAGGTTTCTATCTTGGAGCTGCATCCGATAATGAGTAACCTCTCACTCGAGTCTGCAATAGTTGACATCTGAAATACGATAATGCCATTCATTAATTAATTATACTTGTGGAAATCTTGAGAGAAAATTGATAGCAAAATAAAAATACAATGTACAGGTAACTCCAGACACTAGATCCGCTGTTCAGAACTTGATTTTACCTGGTGTAACCGATAGAATCCAGTTCAGGTAGGGACCGACTCGCGTATTCACACCAGGAGTAGTGTCAGCACAGACTTCTCCGTAGCTAACGAGGCCAGCTAACACTAGTCTCATAGTGTTCGGATTTTGCCATAGAAGAGGACCGCCACTATCAAACTACAATAAAAAATGTGTAATAACATATATTCACCACGGATAGAAGAATAACATAAGGTAAATCATTATCCATCAGTTATAATAGACACCCCGGCAAACTAGAATAATTTGAAGGAAGAACGGTTGAATTTTGTTTGATTTTGAATGCAGTTCCATCAATTGACTCGATAAAATTAATTCTATGTGATTGAATAGGATTAGTCTTGTTACTGACTCAATTGTGATTTCAGTTCTAACAAATTTGCGTCATCAAAATATTGTATTATGTTTCGAAATGGATGGACCATATCTTTACCTGACACGCATCTTTTCCGGGGGTGTAAGTGCACATTTGATTGTTTGATACTGACGACGTTGGGAATGATTGCTGACACCTGGAAATCTGTACCACATCAAGCTGTACCTTTTGCAAGACGTCTGATTTCTCTCCTGCAAATTCAAGAGTACCCCAACCTGAAAGCAAATCAAATTTTTCAGTAAAAAAAAAAACCCAGACCTATACCATTTGCTGTATGATCTTTGTAATACATCGGGTGTTGAATTTGATTAAAATCGATTAAGGGATTCGGAAAGCAGAGAGACACAAATACATATGTTTTTAAAGAAAAATCAAGATCCCGGTTACCTACCGTTGATATTTCTCGAAGTAACGAAATTTCTAGCCGAATATAAGTCGTTTATGAATCGAAATATAGGAGGGATCGTAGTTTCAAATTTCATTACGGCATGGCCCAATTTTCGATTTTAGTGAAATACACTATAAGCTTGGTTTTCACCTCAAGCTGCATATTTCATTATACCCATGTATAATTTTTGTACAGTATTAAATTTAGTAGACATTCTCTTTCAGGATACGTTTCATAATTATTTGAAAAAATATTTAAAATCGAAATTTCATCCATTCACATACGATTCGGATTACTACAAGCTCTCCGGCTTTTGTAATCTCATTCTAGCCCTACAACACATGTACGGGATAGAAACCTATACCCTAGTCGACTTTCAAAATGCGTTCCTAAGCTAAAAATTCACAATATCGGGGTTTTCTTATAACAAGTTTCTCACGAACTAAACGTTAGTAAAATCGAATTTTCCATAGACGATTTTCTTTCTTATCAAAAAACGAAGACATTCGTGTACTAACATTTCTCTTTACTGCTGAATGTAGCGATTATCCCTACAAAGAACGCTTAGGGTGGGTATCTGCCCCGGTCATGAGTTGGAAGGTAGAAAATATGATACATGCATGTTCTAGGGCTAGGAAATATGTCGCGTGACTAATGGCAAAAGGTCGTAAGCGCCAAAAATTATTTTTTTTTCAAGACATATCAGAAACGCGTAGATATGTGGAAATTTGCCAAGAAAATGTATTTTCAAGTTTTTTTTTTCTCTTTGGCGCATACGCTCCTTTTCCATTAGACACGCGATGTCGGTTACCTTATCAGTTTTAAAAAATAGAATAAAGAAACGTACCTAAAACGTCAAGTTTTAACCCAACAAACGAAGTGGAGGCAGATTGAAACGGAAGACAGGCCGGACCGACCTCCATGGTGAAAACTATAGTGTCGGTCACAGTTATGACGGCAATGTCATTCAACTGTGTATTGGAATTGTACGCTGGATGAGAAACGAAGGTGGAAACCGGGTGGAGTGACGCAGCAGTTGTATCAGTACCTAAACATATTGTTAAATTGTTGAGTATGAAGCTTGCACATTAAATGTATGTATTCTCGAAAACGCGTGATAAACTCGAGCAAAGCATCCCTTAAATATGAAAAATAAATTGCTCTGAAATTATTCTTCCTTCGGATTGTGCATCTGACAGTAAATTTCTGACGGGTGAATGACTGCCGATATTTCTTTACAAGTCTCAGTGGTCCATCACTTGACTAATAGATATACGTATGGCTTTACATTAAAACTCATACCAGTACTAATGTCGTGATCTCCAACTAAAACGCCGAGACGGTTGATAGGTGTTGTAGCCGGTCGACAATGAGCAGCGGTTAGAACGTGCTTTGTTGAAATAATGGTAGCGCCGCAATACAACAGTCCCTGATTCGCGTCGACGAGTCCAGCCATCATGGGGTATTCGTTGACACGTGTCGCTGCGCCACCCACAATCCGTGTCTACAAGTAAATTTCTCTTATAAATAAGCTGCAGTATAGCAATGATACCGAAGCGTTCCCTTAGCACGGATTTCAATTCTCATCAACGTCATGTCGACGTATTTTATATTCTATAGAGAGGCCCGTTAAAATTGACTTAAATTACTCGTTGGGCTAGAGAAGTTAAACAAGAACGAACCTGTCGAGGTACTATATCGACAGCGGCGTGAATAATCAGTCAAAGTTCTCAAAAATTTGTACACCCGTAGGTATGGTACGACATACCTGTCATCCTCAACAATTGTTGAAGACCTCGGAATCAATATTAAGTATCCGCATCTCAGCCACTGAGCTTAAATTCATGAATTTACCTGCTTCTTCCACCCACAGCTGCAACTCGGAACGGTATTCGTAGTAGCTTCAAGGCTGCAGAGGAATCTACCCCCGCTGGTACCAGTAAGTGCCGTGAAAACGATGTTCATATTGTTGCCAGTCGATGTGATGTTGAAGGTTCCGGTTCCACAATAGTTCCGCGCATCAGTCAGTTGAAGGTTGCCACTAGGAGAGACAGAGAGTCTATCCCCAGCACAATTAGTAGTCTGTACAGAAAGAGGAAGAGTTTTCTGTCTTTACTTTCTGCCTTCGTTTGAATTTGCTAGCACTGGGCTAAACTGGTAAGTATTTCGAATGAAATTTTTTTTTCGATTTCACTGATGGTTGAATTACTGCAATTGGCCGTGTGCAAACCAGGACCAAATTTTTACGCCATCAAATAACGGCGATATACTCACAGCTGGAAGCGAAAAGATCTGGCAGCTAAGTCTGACATTTGTAGCGCTCCTCGCAAACCATCGACACGATCTTGCTCCAGTGTACGGATTAGGGTATTCAGAATTAAAAACGTAGTATGTGGTTCCTGTTACTATGTTCTGATAGAAGTCACAATTGGAATCTATAGCCCAGGTTGTCTGCAGCAACGCAGCCACGAGCGTTACGACCATCAAGTACTCTGTGAAACCAAAAATTTCAACTTGAACGAAATTCGCTGAGTTAGAATAAGGTTACCCATGTCTTGGGCATGAGTGCGAGTTTCACTATGGCCTACGACATTAACATTCGCAAGCACATAAATATGTCTTCCCCAGTTACCTTGCAATTTACTAGCTAGATAAGAAAGCAATTTGTTTCTAAAATCGCGCTTTTAGCCTGCGCAAACAATACAACACAAGCACAATGTATTTTGCTTATGTCAAAGCTGTTCAACGCACTTTATGTTTTATTTATTTATTCGTTTATTTTATGAACTCTCTTTCCTTTTGAATATTTTGAACACATGGTAATTGGCTAAATATTCTCATATACGTATGTATGTAGTACCAGTGTGGAAAAACAATCCACACCTGTTATGTAATGTACAATGAAATTTATGTGGCGTAGCATACAAGTCGTTTATCCTCATTCAACAATTAAAGAAAATATTTATAAGCATAGAAAACGCAACAGAAATGATTAATCGTTAATAACATAATACTGGGACTGCAAACTACAGCATAATGTCAACAAATATCGATATTCATTGTTAATTATCGCACTGTCTGAAACGTACGTATAGCAGGAACTTGACAGAAACGTCATAATTGTAACGTTGTACACATTATGTTATTTAAAGAAAAATCAGATTTCTGTATTGTCTCTGTAAAATATTCACATTTATAAAAAAAAACAGGGATTTCACTCGGATTCGATTGACAGAATCCCTGATTGGAATTGATTTCATATTACAGAAACATTATGGATAGACCTTAGATCTCACAAGTCGTCATAAAACATAAATCCCGAGGGAGGAACGTATGTAGGTACATATCTATATTACCTGTTGCTTTACTATAGCTGGAAAGTGTTGATTGTAATTTTTTAAACCCCTTAAATTTGAGACGTGTCTGCACGATACTAAAACTCTATCATATATGAAACGTTCAAAAATAAATTCTTCGAGTATAATTGTGAAAATTATGAAAATATCATTGAAATTGAGACACTTTCATGACATTAAAGAACATTTGAAATAGATCAAAATAAGATTTTTAATATTACCACGAAATTTTGTAACAATACACTCTCACCGATTCGTTTTGATTTAGTTAGACTTTCACCGTCGAAGTCACCGACTCACAAAAATTAAACTGATTAAAATTTTATTCTGAACCTGACGAAAAAAACGATGGATAAAATAATACACAAATAATTTTTCTGGCCATGCCCAAATCGCTACCCACATTATACCCATCAATATACGATCATTTTCAATACCCTAACTGAATTGCACAGATTTTTTTCCAATTTGAATGTCTACAGAGGGTTAGATGGAATATCTTTGAGAGACGACTGTATGAAATGAAAATAAATAATCCAGATAAAATTCGTTCTAAATATTAAAAAATTCCAATAATTCTATGACGCATTTTTTTTTAACTATCAGAACAAATTACTCACTTGTCATCTCGTGATATTGTACTTTACGTGACTACCGTGGTTTTGAATACCACCGTCGTTCTTATAGCCAGGAAACACCTGTACATATACGAGTAGCATGCAAACTGTAGACACTGATAACACTTGCGCATATTATAGGTCCATGTTTTTATAATATAGACCTCCTTTAAAATACCGCGAATAACGTTCGAGCAAAAAATATTCAGACGCTTAAAAAGTCGTCTGAAAAAATATGGACCCCCACCTGTAAGTGCACGCAATTAGTTAAGCATGGGACAACGCTAGTATGATATGGACTACAGCTTATCTCTTTCATTATTTTATACAATAATCCTGTAGTGTCATTGACCTTTCCGCAGAAATGCTTGGAAATTTATTTGAAAAACAAGCTTTCATTTTAAACTCGGACTTAAGATTATTCCTAATTTTCACTCAACGATCACAACGTCAGATAAGAATAATTGCTATAAATTGCAGGTATACTCGAGCAAATGCCCGAATTTAGGAAGTCATATCGAGTTCAAACAAGGTCAATACACAAACCATAAAGTGCATGTTGACCTTTTATTTCCGATAATTCATCGATTCTGACCTATAGTCATCAATTTCATATCAATTTTTGTTTCTGCCATAGCCAATGTCAGTTTTTTCTACAACCATTCAATAATCTGATGGTGAGATATGGATGTGACTTTCGAGGGTCCGTCCCAAAATTTTTATTATCCTACACCCCAGTGGATACCTTTGCATATAAATGAGGAGATCTATGAATAACATCGCATTATTCTATTTTTACAAATTTTTAGGTATCAACAAAAAAATAAAAACTCTTACATCGTTGTTTTCTAAGGTAAAAACTTATTAACTAAACTTAGACAATAAAAAAAAAATTTATCCGCTTATTTTGTATCGACAGTCCTCGAATAATGACGCACTCCATAGAAACCCCCCATTTCGGATCTGGTAACCTGAAATTGATTGACCCAGTTTGGATATCAGTAGGTCAGTTTGTATTGCGGTGTTTGAATAATAATTGTGTCAGATCAATGTGATCAATTAGCATATTTACCATCTAATTATCTTCGATAAAAATTAAATAATTAGACTTTCTGAAGAAATAAACAATTATATAGGTATTGACTAAAGAATAATTCAATTAATGACCCAATTATCTGAAAACAATAAATTCTGTAATCAATGAATGTTATAAAGTTACAGGTGGGTCATTCCGGGCGCGTAGTGTATACGTCCGTCAAAATTTAAATATTCAAATGTAACTGTTACCCTGATAAACTCCACCTTTTCTAATACGAGAAAATGTTACAATTCCGGCTCTAGTACATAATTGCTATGCAGTGACTTACAAAATCTAGATATTCCCTTCCAAATATAACTTATCGTCGTAGATTTACAAAGGTGAAGTTTCATTTGAAGCTTAAAAAAATTCGGCTAGTTATGATATGGTAATAATGTCAAATTATTGATGCAGTTAAATCAACAGCCACTAAACCGTAACATTTGCAGTGAAAATCGTGCATGTGCATGCTCGGTTGTTTCGCAAATTGAGAATCTGAATGTATCATATAGGTATGCATAAATAGCTATACATATAACATTCGCGATAAGTGTTATCAGTTTTTCCTGCATTCGTCAAACTGATATTCTGCATATTTTATGTTACCAAAACGTATAGAATACATATTCGCCCTGTTATTGAAATTTACAAGCTATTTGTATAATTGTAGCATCTAATATTCTCCGAATTGAATATTTTACATTAAATTGAATACACACTCAGACCCAAGTACACGTATTTGTCTACTTGCAAATTACAAGCTAACATGTATAATACCCAGAGTATTAATTTAGGTGCTAATTAGGCGACAAATATTTGCGCGTATACGTAATTGTCGAGAAAAACAGGTGTATTAATTACGCAATTCATTATCTTTTAGATCGTGCAAGATTTTAGGTCAAGTTAAAAGCTCTAAGGTCATGTACATTGTGTTTTTAATTTAATTACAAATACAACTACAATAATATCCAATTATCAATAACTGAATTGAACAAAAAAAAAAAAAATACAAAAATAGCCATGTAATAATCCCTCTCTATTGACAAAATAGTAAATATAATAAAAAATACAATGAGGCGGTAATTTATATTCAACTCCGATCATCATAATATCGTGTTACCATTTTGTGAGACCAACTGTAAAGGATTTTGGTTGCAGGAAGTAGTTAGGTAGATAAATGCAATGAATAATGCAATATTGCTTTAGCGATATAACATTATATTTTATTTACATAAATATCAAATATATTGGAACGTGACTATGATTAATTCAAATCAAATAGGTCAGCACTTAAATAGTTCAAAAACTAACCCAATGGGCGCTACAATCGCCGTAGCCTAGGCTACGAGATACGAAACGTCAAAACTAGACAGTGATACAATAAACAAACTAGTCAAAGCTTTTGCTAACCTATAGAACGATACGAAACTGTGAAGTTTCACAAATACGATTATTTGAAACAATTATTTCAAACTGAAGTAAGTCTAATCACGTTACGTCTGTCGCTATAAAACTATCATCGATGATCATAATATGTCATATTTCTACGGAGCACCTGTCACGAACTTTGACACCTCCGCCGAAAAGCATTCTGGACGTAAGGTAAGCTTGCTGTCAAGTCTCTGATTCTTTATTATGTTATAATTCATAAAGTCTAACAATTCGATCCCCGTTTATTTACGAGAAAGATGTAATCACGTACATCATCGATGTACAAAAGCCAAAAGATTTGTTAGGTTAGGATTCTAAACTACCTGTTTATAAATTTCGTTAAAATAATATCGTATTATTTTTTTCTTTTTTATTATTATTATATTTCTCGTCTTCCGGAATTTTATTTTATTTTTTACTAACCTTATAGCATAGTAAACACAGAGCCCCTGCCTTCGACGTTGTGGATTTAGAGCCGGTCCACGGACCTAGACATCGACACAAGCATGTTTCTAGACCTAGATATCTTTCCAAGTCTAAAATCTTGTCTAATGATAAGCAGGAGGTGAACGCTGAAGATGATAAATCTCTGATTATATCAAAAAGCAAAAGTAAACGTCATCTTCAGAGAGAAATACAACGTCTTTTAGAAGAAAATCAAACCTTGACTTCTAAACTTGAATTATCAGCAGGCGATTCTGGTATACAACAAAGTTAGTGAATGTTTTTAATCTTCATCCACATATTCTGCTGATACTTCTTTTATCTAGATGGTTGAATAATCCAATATTTGGTTTTACAGGTACGACTAAAGACCTTAAGGACAAAGAGGCTACGATAATTAAACTTCGAAATAAGAATCAGAAGATGGAAGCTGTTTGCAAAGATGTAAACAGTGAATATATGAAACTCAAGGAGCTTCTTAACCAGAGAGAAACTGACTATAGACAATTGCATATACATCATGAAGAGCTGACTGAGTTTGTTCAAAGTGTAGAACAGGAGAAGAACGGTCTTCTAATCGTCGGACAGAAATTAAAAGCAGAGAACTTGCAGCTGACCGAAGACATCAAGTTGCTCAAGAATTTGGTCTATCGACTAAATATAGAAATCGAGAGGTATCAGGACAAATTGAGAAAAGATGATCGCAGTGGATCAGAGCGGAATGAAACTGCTGTTGATAGCAATATTGATGATACAAAAATAATAGAATCTTGGGGCAGAGTTAATATACATGCGCTTGGACCCTTACTAGATGCTTACCAAGAAAATCTGTCCGAAAAAGACGAACTTATTAAAAAGTATGGGAAAGAAATTGAGGAGTTTGGGGGCCGATGTAAAGACGTGATTACAGAAAATGAAATGTTGCATAAAGAAGTAAAAGACTTGAGTTTAAAGGTGTGAAAATCAAATTTGCACGTTGTTTCTCTGCAAAGTTTTTTGTACAATTACTTTCTTTTCGTTAATCTTTCCGGTTTTATTTGCTTATTTATTCTTCTCTTTCAGTTGAAGAGGAAGGCTGAAGAGATTGAAGAAATTGGCAAAGATGCTGCGCTAGTGAAAGACCAAAACGACCTTCTTACCAAACAAGTTTCACTGCAAAAACAGAAGCTATTAGAGATACATGGGGTCTACGAACAGAAGGTGGAATCAATGTCGCGAGATAATGAGAAAATTCATAAAGATTTTCTCGCTTGTAAATCAGAGCTTAGTAATATTCAAGGAAAATATGAAATTCTATACGAAGGTTACGAGAAATTAAAACACAACAATGAACGAACTATGCCAGTTTCCGTACACACTGCTGCTGTTGAAGAATGCAAGAGATTATTTGAGGAATTGAAAAGTCAGTATGAACTCGAAAAGCAAAAGCTCAGCAACAGAATTAAATACTTGGAAGAAACTCAACCGGAAAATGAAAAACAGCTAATTATGATCACTGCCGAAAGAGATCAGCTAAAAACTTCGGCAAAAACTTTGGAGAAGAATTTAAAGTGAGTTGATGATTAGTATGATTAAGGTTTTAAAAATTCATTTTTAAATGTATTCAAAAGGCTAATTTTGTGCACATAATCTGGAACTATTTAATCTACCCTCAGTTTATAATTATTTTTTTTCGTTTCCAGACGAACACAGCACAAATTAGAACATCTTCAAACTTCAATGTACTCTATCCAAGTGTCTCGTGATTCGCTAAAACGACAATTAAACAAAACGACTGGATACTGTGAAGAATTAGTCGTTGAACAAGAGAGACTAGTAAAAGAAAATCACGAATTATTACTCGTTCTGAAAGAGAGAGAAAAGGAAAACGAAAATTATCAATTTCTGGGTGATAATATCGTTCACAGAATGGGAAATTTGAAAAACCAACTAAAGGTGTTGTAGAACACTGATTATTTCTTTCAAATTGAACACTCGAGTTACTCAAATCTCTATAATCATTATCTATTGAAAAAACACTCTAGTGATTTTCTACATTCTTATCTTTTTCTTTAACAGATAAAGAAGAAAACTTATTATCCTTATTACTTAAATATTTCAGACCGTACAAGCTGGAGCTAAGGAACAGTTAGCTACTGTTGAAAAGCACATAAAAAATCAAGAAGTAGGTGCAGATCAAATGAAGATAGAATATCAGCGCGAACTTCAACGTCTTAAGCAATTACTTAGACAAAAAGAAGAAGTTATAGGTAAACTTCAAAGAGAAAAATATGCGACACAGGATAACTTGGAGCTAGTATGGCGAGCAGCTACAAGTGGAGACAAAAAAGTTAAAGATGTATTAAAAAACACGAAAATTTATAATATATAAAAAGTAGGATAGAGCATCGATGTTCAATTAGTATAAGCTGCGAATAATCATTTATAAATAATTCTCTTAGGCACAAATAGAATCAGTTTACATATAGATTAGAGATTTATTTATCGTCAGCGGGGTAATAATTGTTATAAAATGCTCAAAGGCTTCTAGTCCCAAAGTACTAAGATTTTCATTTAGATATTAACCGATATCTAACTGCAGATTATAACTTAGATGAAAATCTTACGTTTGATATGTTATACTTTTTTCATCACGCTGCTCAATAATGCAACTAGAAAGGGCGCGGGTCGCTATACGTGAAAAAAATAGACATAGAAACCTAACTTTTAGTATAAGTAACTATAGCGTCTCAACAAAACGAAGACATATAATTTTTTTTTTCTCGTTCATTCGAATTTAGAATTCCAAAATATGTGACATTCTTTACCAAAAATTCATCTCTTAGTTGTATACCGTGTATGCTGATTAGAGATCTAAATACTATTGTAATATCTAGTCATTCTGCCATATTTATATACAAACTTTATATTTTAATTGAATAAATAAATTCGCAATACTCGATTGCGTAAAAAAATAAATAAATAAATAAATTAAAAATTGTTTGTTCTTTTATTCTGTTTATTTATATATTAGGTGAGTTCGATTGGTAATCAATAACAGAAAAAAAAAAAATTTTCAATGTATGAAGATTTAAAAAATCAAATTTTTGTATTGAAGAATTTCTGTAAATATTATTTTGAATTACAATTTTTAATAGACAATTTAATCTGTGGAAGTAAATAAAGTATAAGGTGGTGGTCAATTTTGCGGTAGATGATTCAAGCGTATGTTGATGTTGATAAACTTTGTAATATATTTGGCATAAATGATAGCTTATTTGTATTGAAAACGGATATTTAATAATGGAGTTCGATATAGGAAACGGAAATTCGAATAGGAAATATTATCAGATGTATGGTAACGAGTGTAAGGATATTTTATTTTAGTCGTGACATCAACCAATATATTAAGTGCCAGCGAAGGTTGTCAAGACATTGCTGATGGGACAATAATAGTTTGTAAAGTTGAAAGCGCCTTTTATAGGTATGATCTCACACCTAGCTTCCGCTCATTTACACAACAACTACAGCTGGATTAGATTTCATGATTTTTACCTCATAGTAGGACTATATTTACCTGAAAATACTCTCACCGTTCTCGTATTTTTTTTTTTTACATTAGTAATAATTTTGATAATAACCGTTCGCTCGCATAGATTTCGAACTCGGAATATGCGACAAAGCGAAACCCAAAACCCCATTTCTTTTTTTATTTTTTATTTAAGCCCCTTTTCATTTATTTTTATTTTTCGCTGCTCATTAACATCGTCAATCTGTCGACTTTGTGATTCGTATCAATCCACAATAAGGATGTCAGAGATTTCGTGCTCTGTGAATATTCCGTGGGAATATAATAAAGTATAGAAAATCGTAAGTCTATGTGTTATTAAACTCGGATTATATCATGATCCGAGTCTATTCGACTCGTCAATTTGTCGTGCTTGATGTCGCGTCGATCCGTTCCGCGATGTCGTGACTAATTTGTAAACTTGTTGTAATTTTGTATCTAGTAAGAATCGTGTAGGTAATGTTTGAGACGTTGAATGAAATCTTTTCATATTTAAAAACTTCTCGCCATTAAATTAAATTAAATTACGTGCGATAAGGTCAATAGCCGAGTTGCAGGGTAATTTTTCGACTGAAACATAATTTGAAACACGAATTACTAAACGATATGTCATTTATAACAAGAAACAATCAATTTCAGATACCTATACCCTTTTCAAATCACTTATACCCATGAAAATAAATTCATCTACCCCGGTGTAATACGGGAAAATAAATTTCCTGCATTCTAATGTAATGGTTTAATAAATTTTTTTCATATCAGATTTATTGGCCGCCGAAACGCGAAGGCAAATCCATACACGTATAGTACGAATTCCGATAATTTATCTTTTGAGTTTTAACGAAGACATTTTATTGAACTTCTATAACGCTTTGCAATAAATTGAGTAATAAAAATTGTAAAAAAATATCGATATGAAATCGTCACTTATTACTAATTTCTAAAATGCTTTCGATGTATTTTCTATATACAGCCTAAGAACAGCTGTGATTGTTTAAAGAGAAATTGATATCGGCGAGAAGCACGTGTGTGAAATAATCTTATCCCTTATTTTTTAAACATTGTAGCTTTGTTTGGAAAACATACTGTATATACAAATACGATAAGCTACGTACTAAGCTATTCTCGCCTATTATAATAAATAATGATCAATAGTCTTGCAATGAGTTGTGTGTTCACGTAACACAGTTTACGAGTTATAGTTCGATGTATTCGAATTATGCGCAGATGACGCTAGAATTCTTACATCATTTCATCTCACTCTATCTATCTACCTCCGTAAAACAACGAAAATAAACAGACAAACATAAGACAATCTTATACTATTGTTTATTTGAAGTTAAAACTGAATTTTAAAAACTTTTTTTTTTTTTTTGTTTTCGATACCATAATACAATGATCTTGATGAACTTGAGTTAGTTCAAGTGTTCACATGGACAAAACGATGTTCCCTACCGTCTGATTAATGATAATAAAATATAATATCAAAGGTAGAAAAAGCAGCGCATGTATATTTAAAAATATTATAATTGTGCGCGGATTCCTGGTACCGTTCGTATAATTGTTTCTAATTACAAAACAACTGCATTCTTCTAATTCTAATTTAGAGGTGTGGTTTTTAAATAGAATAACACCGTTTAACAATAATGGACATTAATAATCCATGCGCAACTGAGTATAAGTACGTGACGAACGTAAAAATGTAATATCGCCCACGAAATGGGCATTTATAAACAAAGACGAATGTCCTGCCTTAATTACGGGGTTAAATATAGCTCGTGAAATATCATTTCAATCTTCATTCCGTTTGAATGAAATAAAACTAATTTTTCGGTTGTAGTATCATGACGTTTATTAAATTATAGTATACGTGTGTAGCGACTGTTTTTAGATAAGAATATAAATTCTACGCTAGATCGTAATTATTTTTAGATAAGATTATAACGCGTTTAAGTTGTAGAACAATACATTGATGTAACCTAAACGTGTATAAATCTGATAAAATGAGTAAAAAAATGTCAATCTAAATAAGAAAATATTCAGCTAGAAAAATAGCGAGGAATATAGGCCGAAGTCATAATCATATATCGAATTTTAGTTGAGTAAACGCGGCTTCAAACTTCGTGAATGTCCGGAAGAGGTCGGGTGGTTGGGCTGTACGACGCGTAAGAGCCAAAATGCCGTCTGCTAGGCGCGTCGTCTGTAGAAGTAACCGGGTCGCATTTCTGACGTAAAACTTGCTGTGATAACTGATAAGGAATAACAAAATCGAAAATTAGTGTGCGGTAAATAAATTTGTGTCCTTATATCATAAGCCGGGCCAATTTACGGTCTATGGTGATCGTATACGTGAAGTGTTGAACCGGTAGACATTGATTTTTACTCCTTTTGCTTTACTACCATCAGATGATCAAGCCACGAAACGTCATCGTGCAGTTGCGCTTCTATTTACAACTTGTTTAAAATTACGTTAAGCGATAACCCGGATAACTCTGATTTCATAAATAGCTTTATAGGCCAAGTTTATCGTCGAAATAATTATTCCGAGTGTCTTAGATCTCGCTTCACAAATATAATAGAAATAATTAAAATTTTACTCAGTCTAAATACTGTGCTTAGATATTTTACAAATAATATCAATTCCTGACTTAAACTATCCGATATATTTCTTTACCAGCCGCATTATCCGATAGCCACGTAGTCGTCATACCAAAATTTATACTCTAAACAGCTAAGATATTCTCAATTAAATAGAAAACGAAATAAATAATAAAACAGATTGAATTTCAATTCAATCAATATCGTCGAGTAGTATCGAGTAAAACTGTCACCACAGTAGTAATTATATCGGTATAGCTGCATCAGCGTTAGATAATAGTTCTATAGGTACGTACAGGTTCTTATATGTATTACGTAATTCGCAAAGTAACCGGTGCGGCTTGTAATGTATATAAAAAGAAATTATGTATATTAATACATACCAAACACTGAGTGTAAGTGTTAGCCCCGTTCGTTTGTTTTTTTTCTTCTTTCTACAGCTAAAAAAAAAAACGATTCGAAGTATATCGAGTGAATCAGAGAAAACATCGCGTGTGAATCATTCGATTGAAATGATATCCGCGTCTAGATACTTGACGTCATTTTGATTTTATTTTATTTTATTTTTCCTTCTGTTTTAGAACTCGAGGGTTCGTCAACCTAAGAAATTAATTGTCAAAAGACCCGCTTGCCCAATCTATAAACGTATCTCACTAAAGATTTGTTGATTGCGGAAACCGGTCGGGTTGGGTCGGTTCGGTACCAACAAAGAGTAATTGAACGAATTATTTAGTACGTGGGTCGCGAGAATTTCGAGTAACAACAATATACACACCGTGAATCTGCAATCAGTGACGTAATTGTTTCAAACGCATGCTCTCCAAGTTCTGTCCCACGTACACATGATACATATATTATACGTTTTAAAACTAAATCTAATCATCTTCGCCCACCAGCAATCATGTGTACTATACATATATCTAAGTGACAAAAGAACAGAAATAAATAAATAAAGTATTATTTTATGAAGCTACGTGTATTAAAAAAGCCTTTTTCTCTCTCTCTTTCTCTCTGACCAGATTTTCAGCGCTACAAAAGCATTGAACAACAAAAAAAAAATTGAAAAAAAAGATACAGAAGCATCGCTGTCGCCGTCATACGACGGTGTGACGCCTGTAAAAGTGTCCAAAGACGTGCGACAGTCGCATCATCTCGCATATGTATAGCAATAGTGCCGCGTGAAGGATGCGAGCGCATCCTAGCGGCGATACTATAAACGAAACCCCGGCTTTTGGCCAATAAACAAACGCGCAGCCTTAACTGCGTTGGGACCGGGAAGAAGGCGCCTCACGTCGACTCACGAGTCGCGCTGCTCTAGCTGGGTGGTTGAGTGCATATTACTTGTTTGACCGCGGCTTGTTGAAAACCTTTAATAAATATAAATAATCTCTTACTAAGAAGCGAGTACTAATTAATAAGTGGATAAATAAATGAACATATAAATAAATAAATAACTATAATATAAACATTTTAATCGCCTCCACGTGACATTCGATAATAAACTTCAATTCGTTGTCTATTTTGCTAACCGTGTTTAGTCTGTGTCTGTTCTGTCAGCCGGCGTTACATCTACCTTCCTATCTACTTACTTACTTACCTACCTACCTACCTACCTGCAGCAGTAAGAGTGCCGGGTGTCGAAATTAATCGACCGGCACTATGAATGAACAGAGGTTAACGGGATCGCGTGTGATCCTTAGAGATGATTAGTGATTTGAATAGTGCAGAAGCATAAGTGATCGATTTATTATAAAGAGTTCAGTGTATCGGTGGTTGTTTAATCATTTATAGTTATAAATATATAAGGATGGAGTTCGAGCTGGATGGAAGCTTGAAGGAATGGGCTAAGGATAAGCCGTTAAGCATCTTACAGCTGGATCCAGCTGACCGAGCTGTTCTAAGGATCGCCGGTAAGTTTTCTATATATTTATGGTATGCTGACCTTTAATAGTTCAAGATTCGAAGAAAAGAGATTTTTCATATAATTCTCATCCTACAGCTTTCTCTCCATTAGTTTAATACGTGTCCTCGATAGAACGATATCAATCGATCTATTCATCTTGCAATATAATTATTTCGTTGTAATTGAAACAATATTTTAAACAAATAATTAAATTAAAAAATCTCGAGGCATGTAATTATTAAAATTTTTCACGCGTAACGCTTAGTTTCAAAGCAGGTGGTAGATCTATAGAACAACTTTTGAACGTTCAAGTTTCGAGGACAAGCATTGTTTGTTTATTTTATAGGCTCGGTCGGACGGATGTTCGCAATTTCTTTTTTTCTTTTCAATTTTTTTGTTTTTCTTTCATTTTTTGTTTTCCCCGTAAACCGAGGCATAATATTCCACGTATATACAAACTACGAACAATTAACACACTCGTACACGATAAGTTTATTGAATTATTGTAATAATATTTGAGGATTAACGCCAGCCGGAAACACACAAAGGTATTGAGAGGCTCATTGTTAGTATGAATTCTCGTATTATATCTATCCGTTTTTTTTTTTTTTTTTTCTTATACATCGTCTAGAAATTATGAACTTATGTATGAGATATTATGTATTATATGAAGTCGTTTAACAACATTTAACTTACTATCAATACTAAAATGTTGTTATGTATTTCCTATTTCATCAACATAAATATTCACAGTGTAACTTTCCAGTGCGGCTCGTCTTTGTAAACAAGGAAAAAAAGAAATAAAATTTTTCATTTCTTTGAAAGTGGAGTGATCTTTCACGACGGGGATTCCATTTTAACTGAATAACATGTTATTGAGTTAAAAAAAATAGAATTATTTAACATGAATTCCCAATTTTTCTTCAAGCTTTTCGAAATATAATTTTGTGGTTAAATTTTCCTCCATATTAAATGGACTTTGCAAGAAATGTATTCAGAAACTATTAGACCGTCTAGATTACTTGGAAATTTGTCAATTTCAATTTCTACGAAGTTAAAACTCTTACCTTAGAATTTAGAAAACAAACTACTCGAAGATATACTCAACAAATTTCTTCTAGGTGTTGTAGACAGAAAACAAAAGAAATTATACTAATAGAGAAATACACAAATATTATCTATGGAATGCAATAATATAAACATCGATATTATAGGTGTTATATAATACGTTATTAATTATTGACCTCTGGCAGATGTGAGAAATAAGTGAGGCAATGATTTTATTTATTAATAGACGAAAGATTGCGTGAGACATACATCGTACAATATAATAGTAAAAAAGAAGCAGAAGAAAAAAGAAAGAAAGAATAATAATAATAAAAAATGATCCGATCCGTCAGAGACCCCTCGGGTGTTCAGTCAGTCAGTCACTCACTCAGTCAGTACCACGGGTACGGATACGGCATGCTGTTGGCGGTTTCAGTCATTCATAAATCATAAGATACACATAATATACGCGTGGCATGGTTGTCCGTAGCAACGTAGTCTTTCCGAAGTTAACAACAAGAGTTTAACCATGCGTCGTCGCGTCGCGTTGTTGTGTCCTTGAGAAATCTCACGGATAACTATAATTCCCACAATTTTATTTGTTCTAAAATATTATAAATAATTTTAATTATGTCTCTCATCATCTCGTTAATAGGATATTATAAATATAAACTTTTTAATCTGATAAAAAAAAAATCTCAATAAATAATAACAAGCATTTATATGTATATGTTTATTTATTATTATATTTTTTTTATTCATTCGCTTCCTCGCTATTGTATGTGAGCATAGTCTTTTTTTGCTATTTATATGCATGTACTTTGTTCCGTTTGTTAAACTTCGTTGGTGGCTTGTGAACTTCGTTCTTGCCGTTTTAAATCCTTAAATAATATCAATGAGCGAATAAACGCGTTTCAATTCATACCGCTTTACCGCGTCTGCATAAGTGCCCATCATTCGTCACCATCTCTAACACATAAGAAAAGGACAGTAGGTTAATGTATTTATGACCTACTCAGCGGCGTCACTGTACCACTGCAATACCTACTTAAGAATATCTTTCATCGTTACAGAATTCATAAATATTTATACAATTCATATTAACCATATTATAGGGTTTCACACCGCACGTTATACATGTAACAGCCTATATATAGCCACTCAAATAAATTTTCTGAAAGCCTCGAGGATTTATATCAATAATAATAATAATTTTTATGAATATATCGACACTGTACCGTCGTTCGAATTTTTTTATTTTATTTTTTTTGTTTGATGAAAGTAAAATTATGAGTAGCAAATTTATTCAATTTTCCATTTATTATTAGTTATATTAGCAATTTGAGCGTCACTGCGATTTTCTGTTCTATGTATGTTAATTATAATATACAACCGTATGCTCACTACTCAGGCTTATTATTTATGGTAGGTGTAGTTGTTGCAGCAAGCACCAAGTACCAAGCACACTGGGCAGGATAGGGTATAACTATATATAATACTAGACGTACATAATATGTGCACATCCTGTTTGCGTCAGTTTGTATGCGTGTTGGCTCGTAAAATCTTTCAGTTTCCTCTTCCTTCTTTGGCATATACACGTATAGTAAATATAGTATAGGAAGGTGTATACATACATATATCTCTTTCTTCTTCTTTTCTCATCCGTGTTTCTGACAATTAGGTTATTCCAAGACGCGCGCAAGTGGTAGTGATATATCTTCTTCTCAAGTCCTATGTTGGTAAATAATTGACAGTGCGCTGCAGATTTTCACTTTCCTTTAGTTTATTTTTGTTCTAAATTAACTAAGTGTACTTATACAGTCAAGTTTCGTCCCTTTGGATAAACCGCGGGAAAAATTATTACATATCGTATAGACTGTGGAGAAGAAAATAAATTCTAAACTTAAAATTTTTCGATATATATATATATAAAACTATCCAAATTTGAATTTATCTAAATCTATTATGTAGTACATACATAGTTCCGGGCATGAAGAAACTGGCGAATATAATATACGTATACCAATAATCGATATATTTATATTCAGATCGTAAAATATATCATCACCTCATCACGCAGGTGGAAAGAAAATTACGAATTAATTTACAGCTATATGGTACGTAACGATAGTGGTAATTTAGTGTACTAAAGAATGACCAATTCTATAAAAAAAAAAAAGAGGAATTTTTTTTTTTTCTTAGGTTCATCCGTTTACAAATCTCCCATCACGCAATTATTGTGTCGTAAATACATATGAGTATATGTATACATATCTATGGAGATATATCATACACCTATGTATACCGTGTAGGACTTTGTCGGAAGCTTTATTGTCATAGTGAATAGTCGATGTTTTCTATAATATAGTTGAAGTACCAGTAATTACTCTCTGACGATTAGGTATAGTAGTAGTTTGCGATTTAATACCGCATACGTAATTTAGTGATTATTTAATATTTATAAGGCTGCACCGATTAGTTTATTTGAATAATTTTATACCAATTGTTATTACGTGTATGTGACATCACTTGAATATTTATATCTATGTCCTAAGAATATTACGAAAAACTGTAGTAATAAGTTTAATATTTTTATACGGTTCAAGTACATGTACATATAAGAAACGTGAGTTTTAGTTTTACCTTTAAAATATAAAAGAAGGTGAAATTTAACACTACGGGATTACCTTAAATTACTCAAGAAGCACCTGCAGTCCATTTCCGGTATTAATCAACGTTATTTTACACGCTATGTACCGGTATACGTATATATTGTGTAAAAATTAAAACTTTAAAAGCGTATGGATACGCAGGGTATAATAGTTCGGAAAATTCTTACAAAATTAATAACGGACAGAATAATAACTTGAATCCGGAAAACCAGAAAGAAAGAAAGAATGGAAAAAAAGTCTGTGTAAGTGGGTACACGCGTCTGAAGTGAATACTTGTCTTTAAGTCTCAAGTCTTAATACCTAAGACTTAAGACTTATCACTTAAAATTTGAGACTTAAAACTTTAAACTTAAAACTTAAGACTTAAGACTCAAGGTATATGTGCGACCGTAACGCCTATCCGTTGTCGTAAAAAAAAGCATTCACTTCATAAAAAAAAAAAAGATTCATATAGGTGTGTATGTCTGTAAATAGTATTTTTTTTCCCGCAAAATCCGAGTTACACAAAAAAAGACGAGAAAAAAGAACAATAATAATACAATAAATATTCAAGTGTCCTAAATCCCTCGATTTACTATTCAGACTCTGTAATTTTACGGAAGGAAACAATTTCTTGAAAAAAAAAGCATATCCTTTCGCGTTGGATATCTCTAACCAACGGATATAGACAGTCACTGCAGTGGCGTGTGGGGTACGTGTTGGTAATAGATTCACCCTTGTTCTCCACGCGGTATATGTATATACAGTACGTTCGTTCAATACACTTGAATAAATCGTATAGATATACGGATACCGACGTGATATATATGTACATACATATATAAACTCATACTTGGTAGGTGGTAACTTTGGCCTTCGAAGCCACTACCCTTGCGTGTTACGTGGGGTATTTTACCCAGGCGAGTAGAGCGTGCAGTACCGCAGGGTGATTCCCCTAAGTCTCGTCTAGTCGCGTTGTTGTAAGTTAAAAATGGGGTATCGCCGCAGTTATATTACATTTTTATAACTAATAGGTACAGCTGGTATGCCGCTTAAAATTCACGCTATTACACATAGGTATAATAGGTATAATACGGAAATTCACATATCAAGAGAAGAGAGAAAAAAAAGAAAGAAAAAAATTGCATAAAACAACAAATTTTGAGTAAACTTGAGATATGTATGTATGTATAACAAATCATCTATACGAGCACTTGAGTTGTTAATTTAATTATTCTCACAATTTTGTATATCGGAATGTTGAGAGTCGCCTGGGAACCCGGTCTTGAGTCTCTTGAAATTATTTCGTTGATTACGATAAGGGTTAATTTTTCTTTTCGAGGAGATGGATAAAAATTGAGAAACCGTGAGACGTGGGGATTTCCGGTCTGTCTGCTAGTCTGGTGAATTGTTTAAATACGAATATAGTAGAGAACAGACTTTTATTTCCATTTTAATTTTTTTTTTTTTTATTTTCTTTTTACGTTGAAAAAATGTAATTTCTTTAATCAGTGATAAATGAGGCGGAAATGTGGTTGTGAGAGTCTAGAAACATGATCCGGTCGTTCGTTACCAAGGCATTTGCTAATTGAACGTACATACGTGTGTGTACCTACGTGAAAATTAAATTAACCGAGCATACGGCTAGTAGCATCGCAGCGAGGTGCTTCCAACAAACTATAACCACAAATGCGTGCGTGAGGTGTTATCTGCATGCGTGTTTCTTTTTATTAGGTACAGTCGCAGGGTTCGTTAGTAATTAATATAAATTTAAACAATTTTTAGGTAGCTTACTGTCAATTATAAATAAAATGAGTCAATTATTTTTCCGACTTTTTAAAATGCTGACAAATTCAAAAAACAAAAAAAATAATAAAAAAATTGCAGATCTATATTTAACCAAATTAATTTCATTTTTCGTCCATATTTTCTCTTTCTTGTTTTTTTAAAATTTTTTTCAAAGATTGAAAACTGTTCTTCTCTTCTCAACATGAGTGGCGCGGCGATATTCGGCTCAAGGCTCGGTGATGTCGCGGTACGATCGCGAGATTGTATATATATGTATATAAATTCAATATTGTAATTTATTATATAGTTGTATCGTTAAGACTATTAAGGTCAACATTTCGGATCGCGATATAGACATATATACGAATATATATATTTTTATATATATAATTTAAGTATGCGTGATTCTGACTAGAGCCCAAAGCGTGAAGAACTTGCCAACCTTGAAATTAGATATTCAAAACGATTCTCGAAACTACGTAGTTTAAAATGCATACATACTAACAACGGTGATCGCCTGGTCATTAACAATACCTAAATTATAGTTAAAATTCTCTATACATATATACACCAACTAAATAGTTAAATTTTTATTCCTAATATGCTGCAGATACTAATTTATATATATATTATATTAAGATTAAAAATAAAAAAAATCTTCGCTGTGTGTTCAACAGATTATCTTTTTACGCCGCTAGCACATTAATTACCTTCGTTAACTAAAACTTCATTTAAAAAAAAAAAACCTTCAAACTGGATTCCGAGTATATCAAATAGTCTATTTTGGGTCGAATTTTTAATCATCTCAATAACGTGCGTAGGTAAAAAATATATTTTTTTGATTTTCTTCTCGTTTTCAAATTCACACCGATTAAATGTCGAAGACCGTATTCGTATATAAATAGATGCCTAAGCATACTCGAGTAATAATTATGCATACGTTTTGCTATTTACTTCTCCATCTGCTACTGAAATATAGAATTATTTCGTAGGTTTCGTTACGTGTGAATTGCAGGTATACGTATATGTATAGTACTAATTTTATGTTCATTCAGGTGCAATCTAGCTGTTAGTATGTATAATGATGGTGTTAATTAGTTTTTACTCTGTACGCACGACGGGGGATTTCCTACGGTCCATTACGACGTCTATTAGCTTTTATATTAGTTATTAGTTTATCACACTCTATTTGTTCGGCGGTCAATTTCGATCGATTATACGTATGACGTACGGCGTCAAAGCTATGGAAAATTAATTTGAATGTTTATATATATTTTTAATACGATTTTTGTCTAATTGTGTTTTGTTGCTGATCCTCGTTATTAGTATATAACTTATAAGTTCAAATTAGTATATGGGGCATTCCAGCTATAACTGAGCGGCCATTGCCTCGACATTTTATTTTTTATGATGCCAATTTTTTCTCAGGTACTTTTCAACAAAAAAAGACATACGTGTTCTTCAAAAAAAATTATTTCTCATCCGGCTCCAGTTTATGACCTTTCAAAGCAGAAAAAAATTATTTTCGACTAGAGTGTATCCTCCGATTTTTCTCAAATAAATTCACTAAAAAGTACATTAAAAACCACATCTTTTGGTGGCTATCTCATCGTGGAGAAATGATTTTTCGATTTTTTTCCATTTGGATGAAACTGTGAAAAATGTGTTTTATTCGTAAAAAAGGAGTAAATAAGCTTTTTGTAACTCTTGCCATAAATTCAACAATCAGAATAATAACTGAAGAATGGAAAAACATCTACGGTTTGCAAAAGAATTCATATCCGAACACTTCTACTTACCAGTACTTACTCCTTTTTTACGAATAAAAATACATTTTTCACAGTTTCATCCAAAAAGAAAAAATCGAAAAATCATTTCTCGAGATAGCCACCAAAAGATGCGGGTTTTAATGTACTTTTTAGTGAATTTATTTGAGAAAAATCGGAGGATACACTCTAGTCGAAAATAATTTTTTTCTGCTTTGAAAGGTCATAAACTGGAACCGGATGACGAATAATTTTATGTACGTCTTTTTTTGTCGAAAAGTACCTGAAAAAAAAATTGGCATTACAAAAAAAAAAAAAAAAGTGTCGAGGCAATGGCCGCTCCATTATAGCTGGAACGTCCCATATATAACTAATAGTTCAAATTTCGAACACAAGTAGGTATGAGAAGATCAAAAAATTTCAAAGTTCTTATCATCGATTTAAATTTAAAAGAGAAAATAATAATAATAATAAAAAATCTAAATTATGTAAAACATCTGGTATAGGGTTTAGGTTTATTATCTACTTTCAAAATATTCGGCTATACACCTCGCGCAATTTTTGTTTGTTTCTCATTTTTTTTTCTTCTTGTTTTAACGGTGACAATGACTCCTGCTGGGATGACTCGACGTGCCCATTTTGAAAAACAATAGAAAACGAAAGACAACGGGTGATGAGTCTCTATAATAGTCAGCGGAATTTTTTCAACGAAGACGCTTTGTTCCATTCTCATCTTATGCTATATATCTTTACTTCTAGCACATAATATATCATATAAGCTCGCGAGAACTTGCGCATAAAATAATTAAACCCGAATCATCTTAACTTTCAATAAATAATATTTTTTAATCTCAAAATTAATTACATACCTATATACATATATACGTATATACATAATATATCATGCGACATTCGTGATAGAAAAATTACAAAAATGTAAAAATGTAAAAAATTCAAATGAATAAATTAGGAAAAAAAAAATTTTTTTTAATTCAAAATTATATGATGGTAATGGATGATAGCTATAGTATAAACAGATTTCTTCTCTATGCGTAAGTATAGGTATAAGTAAAAGTGATCTGGTCACTTCGTCTTTTTTCTTTTTCTTCTTCTCCTTCTCCTTCTTCTTCCCTGGGGTCGTTTCCCTCCTGCATCCAGGAGTACAAGAGTAGGTACGTCGCCATGAAATCCGACCCGTTGTCTCATCCCCGAGGATCATGTTACTCGTGGCAAACCGTGGACCGCCTTTCCGCAGACATTTTTCAGTTCCACTCGATCAATTCATGGTTTAATATACCATCCATGAATAGATTTGTCGATATTGCAATCGGAGGAATGTTCGAAAACAATTAAATGAAACATTTTTCAAAAATCTACGAAGATATATTGCCTCCAATGATTTTTTTGAAACATATCGAACAAAAATTTGGATAAAATCTACCAGCTAGAAAAGATTCAAACTAATTCCAAAATTTCGAATTAAAGTTACAGCCTTTTATCAATTTGACTATTTTTGAAATTTTTTATTCAAGATGCGGAAAACATTTTTCGGAAAGTCATTCAAAAACAACGACCGAAAATGTATAGGTATAACATCCCATCTTGCGGAAACTTTTTTTTCTTGTATAAAAAATACCCAAAATTTAGACCACCTTATAATTAATAAAAAAAAAATAAAAAAAGTTTAATTGCAAAGAACGTTTTCACGAAAAAATTGCATCGACTGGTTTTATATTTCTAATCTACATAATAAATACTAGAATTATATATACCTTAGGTATATAGTTTTTTTTAACTTGTTGGTCAAACTTTGCACTCTTTTTTTTTTTTTTTTTTTAGGTGTAAACCAATTAATTTTGGGTTTCGTGATCGCGAGACATGTTCTTCAACTTTGCGCAAGTTTCACAGTTCAACAAACACGTATATTACGTATGTACGTTGATATTTATAGAAGGTGTGGCCCGACAGTCGTCGGTCAGACTGTTGCAATTAATTAGATTGACATTTTGGTGAGATAGCTGATCATCGCACTATATATTCACGCAAGGTTAATTAGCACTTTGTCGCTAATCCAAATACTACTAACACCCAGAATAAATCGTCGACCTTCCATCCCGAGGTCCCAACAATCTCTATAAAGAACCGAATTTAATATCTTCTCTAATCGCCGTCAGAAATCGCTTTTTATAATTATTTTACTTATAGAAATTTTTCACTCATATCAATACCACGTGATAAGGAATTTATTCAAAATATTTTACTTATCAAATACAAAATTATTTCATAAATCAAGTTATAACAATTCAGTTTGATTAGATTCGGAGTTAGAAGGTAAAAGAATCAGTTTAATATAGGGTCATCTGTCATTGTACCCAATTATGGAATTAGAGACTGATAAGTCAAACGTCTATTTATAGGAGTTTTATTCGATTTAGGTTATCAGTGTGCTATAAATATATACACAAGGTATTTTATTTTTATTTTTTATGTATTATCTGTCCCACATATATATCCATACACCTAAATACGGACTGTTCGTAGATTTGATGAAAAAAATAAAAAATAAACAAGAATAAACGAATAAAAAAAAATTAAATTCACGTCTTATAAATTTCTGGATTATCTCGGATTATCATTTTACTTGAATAATATTACATGGTTAAACTTGAAGCCAGTTTAAAAAAAAAAAAAATTGAAAAAATCGTGAAAAAATTCTTGATAATTTTTGAAAATATTATTTGTGTAAAAGAATATAGTTTGTTATTCTGTGGCAAGTTTAGTTATCCTTCAGACCCGTGGGAATCTAGCAGCGTCTCTTGTAAACGTGATTTACTATTCAAATATGCAGAAAATAAAGCACGTAGAGAATGTTACAGTAGAACATACAGCAGTATAAACAGTTAGAGCCTAAATCTGTAGACGGACAAAACTCCGTATTGTCTAAGCGTAAAATAGATGAAGAAATGAGAATAGCACTCCTTTGAACAAGGCACGAACTGTAATATATAGGCTCTCTTTCTTGCTAATAAGTCGACACGTCACTGTTAAGCTTCTTGCAATACTTAAGTATTGCGAAATTCCCGTTTTAACAGTAACTTTCTAACATAATTGAAGAACAATCGAATAAAATCCAACTAATTTGTATTCTGTCAAAATCCGTGAGTAGATTTTGGAATTCATTCAGCAATTAGCATTAAATTATTTTGTCAAAAAATCAAAAATTGAAGAGTCCTCTTTTTTATTTTTTTATTTTTGGTATAATTGTTCGGAAAAATTAGTCTCAATTTGTTTTTTGTCAGAAGAAAAAAGCTTTGTTAAAATTCTAAAAATAACAGAAAGATAGAAAAAATAAACGCGATTTTTTTTTTTGTTCTCTTCAATCCTGTAATAATTAACGCATCAAACTAATCAGAGAACACTAATTACAAGATTTTTCACTACCGCGTTAATAATCGTCAAGGCAATTCGTCATGCGTCAGTGCAGTACTTACATGTCGTATAGATATTTATCTACTTTTTGACCTTACGTATACCTTTTTCTCCGTAAACTGCATATCCAACCTTAATAACGAACCAACTCAACAAGTTCTCTTACGGTATAATATAGAGAGTGAAAATAAAAAAACTCCGGTAATAAATCATTAGAAGATAAATAGGCAGAGACAATAAATAGCTGTATCCGCGGTAGGAGTTGATGTAGTCGTATAGTTAGCCTCCGAAAGCAGTAAACCCTGTAATTAGATGACGTCGGCGTACCTTTATACCACCGGAAAGTAGCCGGTTCCTTTCGTTTCGTTGCAATAAACGTTACGTTACGTTACGTTACGTTACGTTACGTTGTGTAGTTTAGATTGTGGGCGAAAATTAGGTCTAACAACGAACGCAAATGACGACATAACGCGAATTATATAGAACCGAAATTGACTGACAACCGGGAAATAGCTTGTTGACTAATTACGACCGTCTGTCTTTATTTAAAAACTTTTTTAACAAAACGTTTTTCTTTCTATCTTTTTTTTTTTTGTTTTTTTTTTTTTTTACTCTTAACTTTCGACCCGTTCAGCGATCTTTTTCTACTTACCTACCTACGTGGTCAAGGTAAACGTGTCAAAGGGTTAAGGCCGATTTTATACACTTCAAATTCTTACTCTCACTATATGCTCCTCTTATTGTGCAAAAAGCAAATCCGCTGGAACAAGTTTTTTAGTTTCTTATTGTTATTTTTTTTTTTATTGTATTATTTTTCTTAAAAATTTTCATAGTTTTAAATTTTAAAGGCTATATTCAATGAATATCATACCGCATAGGTAAGTATGTAAATATTACATATATGCTTATGGTTAATGGCAATTATCAGACCCGTGGGAGCCACGCGCCACACGCGGAGTTCTAATTCGCAATGGTTTTATTTTTAAAAAACTTATATCTTAACTAATTATATATTTGAATTTGACCTTGCTCTGTAGGTAGTCAGGTCGGTATGGTATGTACACACATATATACATACATAATTATACTTTCATTTTTTTTTTTTTTTTTTTTCTTTTGGGACCTTCCGTCATGGTTCTTGACAGACCATGAACTTACACGACGGACGATATATATCATCCTATTGAATAATAAACGATTATTATCTTTTCTTGTTTTTAGGACAAGGTTTTCCCCCTTACAAACCCTCCGTCATAATTAAATTGCAATTTTTAATTTATGGGAACTAATTAATCTCTCAATTTCTTTTTTTTTTTTTTCTATAGATTTATACAAAAGACTTATACAGCCATCAATTCAAAAGAAATAATTATAAAAAAATTCGATTCGTTCTGCATGTCAAGAATTTTTTTTTTTATACCATTTTTCTTAATGATTTTATCAGAATACTTCATAAATCTAATTAGATTCTGTTTAATTTATACTCAGCATGGGCTAAAATAAATATATACTATATGTTAACTTGTCTTACATATTAAGTTCTTGTCGAACGGTTTTCAAATTTCACAATCTATAACAGTACCTACTTACTACTATATAGTATAACTAAATGCGTTCGAAAATCTGGAGCAATATAATTTACGAGGGAGAATTAATTGCCTCGTTAACAACGTTGGGCTTTAATGCACTAACAGTTCCGGGAATTTAGACAAGATCTATAGACGATATATTTTTTAAAAATATTTTATGTTATTTCTTTGAAATTTTAACGGTCGTCATCATTTTCGAAACAATCAATTTTCACATAACTGTATATACGTATAGTTGAAGATATTTTTTAATTGGATGAAAAGAATAAATTGTACTATATAAATTTTGTGGTTAAAAAATTTGCCTTCAAAGGAAGAGTCTATCAGTAATATCACGTGGCTCGTGTAATCGCCTATATATGTATATTGCATAACTGAAAAAAAAAAAATGTAAATAAATAACATGAAATAAAAATGGAAAATAAAAAAACCGTCGAAGTTGTTAATTGATATGTATAAAATAAACCGGAACGCAGCTGGTAGTGGTAACAGGGCGTCATTTAGTATCCGGGTCACGTCGTGGGTGGGTTTCACCAGGGTCTTTTTTGAATCTTATTTAACCCCATGGGGGTCCAGGTTCTTAGAATAACAATTTATCGTTCAAGTTTGATGAAATTTAAACTCTACGTACATATGTAGAAGAAAAAATATATATACATATATACAAACATGTACGGTACTTTATTCTTTCCATACATTAAATATAGGTAAACATGTGTATAACGACGTTACTTTTAACCTGGACAATTTCCCTTTATATAATAATTGTACCTACCTGTATCTAACTGAAAAATTATTTATTTATGTATGTATGTACGTATGTACATAACTTTTGGCTCTGCGAATTCATCGATTAGAAATCGAGAGCGGTTTCCGTCGTATCACAATCAAAGGAAAGTACAATTAATTATCCTGTCGTGAATTAAGTCGACGCTTTTAATTAGGCGCTACAGGACGTCAATAATTTATGAAGCCTATTCAATTGGCGGTCTTCTTTGATTTCACAATTACCCTATCATTATTATTATTATCTTATTGTTTATAATATAATGTCCAGATTTGAGTTAAAAATAAAAAAAAGTCTAATACTGCAATAATTTTATCGTATGTATGTAGGTATATTAGAACGCTTCAAAAAGATCGACCATTTTTCATTTTGAGAGAGTAACTCAAAAATATTGTTCCAAATGACGAAAGAAAAATGCTGTCAAAGTTTGAGCTCTTAATATTAATATTAAGAGGTGCCTCATCGCGATTTTCTATTTCCCATCTAAATAACATGGGAAGTGGTCTTGTGGAACTTTTCGATTTTTATATCTTGAAAATTAATCTACTTAGAAAGATCCTGCATGAGTACTGTTGTTCAAAATTGTACGCTCTACAAAAAAGGTTTCTTGGTCTTTTTCGATGAATCCAACTGTTTCCAAGTTAGTCGTGATTAATTATCATTAATAACTAATACACCAACTTGGAAATAGCGAGATTTATTGAAAAAGAACAAGAGACCTTTTTTGTAGAGCGTTCAATTCACTACAAAAGTATGTTCTGGTCTTATCAGTACACTAATGCCTTGACGAGTTATAATTCCAAAGATTAAAAAAAAAATTTCCCATGTTATTTAGATGGGAAATAGAAAATCGCGATGAGGCATCTCTTAATATTAATATTAAGAGCTCAAACTTTGACAGCATTTTTTTTTCGTCATTTGGAACAATATTTTTGACTAACTCTTTGAAAATGAAAAATATTTGATTTTTTTGAAGCGGTCTAATGTATATGTATTTAAACCGTATCTATGTAAAGTACATACTTATATGAGTATGTATATTTGTATTATAAGTGTTTGTTTCAAGCATAATTAACGATACGTGGTTAGGGAGTGAGAAATTAATCCTTCAGAGATAATTACTTTAATGCGTATATGCAGCGTATAAGTTAGAGTAACGTGCGTCTATAAGTACAGAAGCTTGTTATTCTAATATATATTTTAACTAATTAATTCTCCGTGCTGCAATTATACATATACCTAGATATAAATATCTAACGTTTTTTTTTTTATATTTATTTTACGTTATTTATTTAAAGTTGAAGCCGTTTGCAAAAAAAAAGACAAATTTTTTTATGCAAATGTCTTGACTATATCTTTTAATGCAAATAGATTATAGAATATAGAATTTTACTAATGACCTTGAGTATCTATACAATTACACCGATTCTTTCGATTTTTATTATTTAAAAACAAAAAAGAATTTTTTTTATTTAATCAATAAACTCCAAAAGAAAATTTTCTAAAATCGAATAATCAAATGCTGATGATGATCATATACTACATACCGATCTGTCATGATTATGTGTCATTGTAACGAGTGATGATGAACTCAAGTATCCCTCAATAACGAATAGACAAACTTGCGGACGTCATCGCTCGTCTTATTATAGCTATGATGACAATAAGCTATATAATTTTTATACATCTATAGGTTATTATAGCTTATAGTTGCGTGTCCAATGGTTAGATCTTATATGTACGAGTAGGTAGGTATAGATATATATATAACTACTCTGATTCCTACTGGGATAATTGTTCGCAATTACATCAGCGTGCTACCGTATAAACGTTACCTAATTAAAATACTCCGCGGACTGCAATTATACATGTGCGGGACTATCGATATAATTTCAAAGGTTTATTCGTACTATCAAAAATTACGCTTTTCGATTTATTCATTTATTTCTTTAAAAAATTATTTTTTCCACAATTTCTAGATATTTGAGGACATTTATTTTTCGTTTCTCTCTCTCTCTCTCTCTCTTTTTGTTTTCGAATACGATATCTTAATATTTCTTAGATAATATCTGTACTTATAGTCTACTAGAAAAAAAAAAATCTACTGTACCTACACGATTTATTTACAACCTTGGACAATCCCAATGAAAATTTAATAAGATTCAAGAGGCTGCAGGAGGTGATGTTTAAGATAAATTGAACTAATATGATCACACTAGGTTGACAATGACCTACTGAACTCAGCTCTTGAAATATCCATAAATTATGAATATAGAATTAACGATTGAATAATTTATTTTTTATTTAAAGAATATAAAATCACCCATACTATATATATACCTAAAATCTATAATTGTATATTATTTCTTAGGGATTGTCCACAATTATGCTTTAATTAATTTTCTTTTCTTCTTCTTCTTCTTCTTCTTCTTCTCTCTTTTTCCTAAACCTAGCTAAATAATCATTTGAAATTATTCTGCACAGGGTCTTTCGGTCGGGGTGAAAGTTGATGTATGATCTAATTTACAGGTGTGAAATGCGATTTTAGATGTATATATATATATATATATATATATATATATATATATATATATATATATATATATAGGCTTTGCAAAGCGCGTGATTTGCTTCAATTATTCATTCAACAAAGTTTGACCTAATATAAGAGCTAGCCTACTACTGCTTACACATGTGTATAGAAACTTTACTTGCGATACACATATTGATATACGTACGGTGCGCTTTGTTCTAGTTTCATTTTTCGTAAGCGTAGATATTTACGTCATATGAATACAAATATATATGCAAACACATACACACTAATATCTACAATCTATTTCTCTATAATCTACAAAATTGCACAATTTTTTCTATATATACTTACACGTATAGTCGAAGAAAAAAAGTATAATATACGGAAAGAATATCGTTCATGTTCATTTACCGAACCAGAAGGTGTAACCTACATAACTTCATAAATATATTACATATAATAAAATCTATTGATATTGTATGCATGATTGGAAACGGGTCTAGGTCACATACTACACAATAACTGCATTAGCTAGTTAACACACTCGGTCAGAGATATAAATTTAATTACATAGGTATGTTATAACGACAGTTTAAGAGAGTGTAATTCGATAACGGAATCTTAACAATAAATAGATTAACGATTACGGTTATACGTTTGTTCAAAGATTAATTAATTAATAGATATATGTGTTCGTGTCTTTAAATCACAATAATAATTCGATATATTGTAACGTTTCGTACAATTATACTGTAATCTGTTTTCGCTAATTTACCAACTTTGGCTTCTAAGCTGTGAGAGCAGCTAGGTACTATAATATGACCTAATGCGGTTCTTATCGTGTTAGTTTATGGCAGTTTGTTTGAGTTTGCTGATTAGGTTAATTAACTAACTACACCAACCGCAGCGCAGGGTTAAGGAAAGGATGCGGGAAAAATAGAAAACGAACTAAAATTAAAAAATGTACCAAATTCAAAAAATTTCGGAAATAAAATTGATGCAGTTATTTTCTTATTGATCAATTTTAAGAGAGGGATACAAAAATTCAACTATATACGTCACTATATCGCAATTATTGATCTGTCCTCGATCAATTAGTTACACCAAGAATTGCCTTATTGTGTAACTGTTACTACAGAATCTCTGAGTCCATCCAAATCGATTACTAACAATTCTGATCGGTCGTATTGATACTTGAACCAGATATTATACCTATAGCTGAATAATAACAGTTCATTCAGTTTCTCATTCGCGGTTTGACGTAGGTATGTCTCTTATACAAACTGCGATAATATCTTTAATCATTCTTCAATGCTAGCTGTGTGTAAGTAAGTAGAAATAACATACACCTATATACCATAGATGTACATTTTTATTCATTTTTTTTTTTTTACTCTTACTCTTTGATTTGATTTGATTTCTAAGTTCTCTTTTACTTTTTGTTCTTTGCCGCAGGACAGATACGTATCTATGAATAATTTTTTTTATTTACGTCCTTCATTCACACGACGTCTTTGTTCTTATTGATACAATTTTTTTTTTTTTTCTAATTTTTTTTTCATCGGCAATTTAATCAATTCGTTAAAGATTGGTGTTACAATGCGGAAGAACACACGTATATCACTTTGCCCAAAGAATACTACATACGTCTATAGAAGAACCACGCACAATGGCTATTTTGTTGCGACTGTGTACCCTGAGGTTGATTTTTTTAGTATTGATTATTTGTATTTGTGTGTTTAACATGAACACATGCCTATGTCTGTTTTTTTTTTTAATGCTTTTATTAATTTCTTTTTTTAGTAGTATATGATGACGACGTCCTTGTCAACGATTTATTGTCAACTTTGAATAATAAATGAACGGATTAATCACTCGTTGCAATTATTATAAGCCACATATCCAATTGACCTAAAAATTTATGCACGAATGTAAATAATATAGATTTTAATATACCTATGACATACGTGTTTCTATGTACATACATACATTATAAATTACGGTGCAATGATATTACCTATATTTTGCGATGACATTTAAAGATTGTATTAAAAGTATCTTAGCGGTCAGTCGATCATATCGAGTCACGGATTTTATTGCGTATTTCAAATGCCTGAAACGAGTCTTGAAGAAACAAAAGTATCAAAAATTAAAAGACAAAAAATTTTGTATAAAAAAAAAAAAAAAAATCGATCTTGTTCTATGAATCTGCATGATTGGTCATTTTCAAGTTGTCCAAATCAATTGATTAATAACTTATCGATATTTTTCGTTATTCATTGTGTATTGATAGTAATAAATTTCACGATCTCTGAGATATATCTTACCTTCAATATCCACGATCAAATTTTTTATTAGTCACTATCCCAAATTTAACCCATCGTTTATCAAATATCAAATCCGACGATGACGTGTTAAGTTCAAAAGTCATGAGTCGATTATTATTTAACGAATAACAAAAATATAGTTTCTAGCTCATCTCAAAGTCTATTCTATAATATATTTACTATCGATATCTCATCGATGATTAATTAATTAATTAACTCACATCTAACTGTTAGTCAATAGTTATAACTCTTCTTGCTTTTTTAGTATTTTTAAATACACATATACGATGATTAGTTAGCCAATAATATTCATTAATTTTTGCGAATGTAGGTACATCATACATCTTTGTTTCATTTCTCCGTGGATTATAATATTTAAATAAAATTACTTCATTGTACATTTTTTTTTTTTTTTCGCAATGGAAAACAACATTTTGATTATTTTTTGTGAAATTAAAAGCGACAAACTGCGTTTGATTCATTCAAGTTTTTGAAGCTTGTTCTTATTGATAGATGAATTATTTATCTTGTTCTTGAATGATCGTATCATCGAAACATTAAGCCCCCCCCCCAAACCCCAAACCGCAAGTCAAGCCACAGACAAGTAGGTATGTATCGTGTCTCTTAACTATCTTCGACTACAGTTTTTTTTTTTTTTTAATTTTTTTGTTTCAACTATTTTAACTACTCGTTTGTATTACGGGAAAATTAAACGAAGGTTGAAGAGAACCACTTGACGACCTTCGGAGAAATCGAAACGATCGATTCACGATTGCAATAATATCCAGAAATATATATCTATGCGATATATATCTCTTCTTGGAAAAAAAATATTTCGATAAATTTTTGATCGAGATTTCACCGTGATGTAAACGCTTACATGAATCAGTCAACGAGGAATTTGAATTGTAGATATGTAGTGTTTTTTTTCTCTTGATTCTCGTTACACATGAAGCTTTTGGAACCGGATCAAAATTTTTATTTCAATATAAATCTAAAATAAATTGAAAAAAAAAAAACGTGCAAGGATGCGAGGCAAAAATGAAACGAAGCAATAATATCGCGGTATCGATTTTTATTGTTAGTAATATATTTCTCAATATGATAACATTCTCAAATATTCAACATTGTCGACTTTCACTTTCCAAAATTGTTATTCAAAATGTACAGCGATCATGAAATATAAGTACAACAAAAATTGTGCATTGTTTTTTTATTCTTCGAAATTAACGTCACCGTTTTTTTTTTTGTTTTTTTTTCCCCCCTGAATTGATATTTCGATCGCGAATTCCGTGTCTCGTACAGTCATCAGAATGGCGTAATACGGTAAAGCCCATTTCGCATTTTGCAACATTTTTAACGTCCCTATATGCGTATAGACAAACCTAATTACACTTGCGGTAATTAGACCCAAACTAGCAAACTACGTCATGGTTATAAGTTATACGAGTTTCGAGAATTACGACATCGCATCGTCGTGTTTCTTTCGAAAAATTGGAATTTAAACGACCAGCAACGATTTTTATGTCATTCGAACAAACAACCTTGTGCACCGGTTTTATACTTCTTTTCGCTAACACGTCACCTTTCATCATATTCCCTACCACATCATTCTGTGATCTTTCGAATCACATGCGACTACAGTAGGTACTCGTATATGCCAATTCGTCCGTAAAATAATTAGGTGTGAAGTCATAAATTATTTCGAACTCTCATCAACGAAATAAGTAGTTTATTAAGATGACGTCACGACATGTTATGCGCCCCTTAGTCGTGTGAAAAGCCGGTTCATATACGATACCACAATTTTTTGATGCGGAAATTTTCGTTTTCCGGTTTTTAATTGTCCAGAAATCAAGCCTACTATTAAAATTCAAAATTTCGACCGTTTGGAACTTAAATCCGCTCTCAAAAACTGTATTAATTGAATTATTTCTCGATCGTAAAATTCGATCAGAAAATATATTCATCACTCTAGTTTCTGCATTTCTCTGAACTATCAGAAACCAGAAAATCTAACATCAGTTCAAAGCACCGGTTGACCTCAGTCCTTATACTTCGACAAATGCACTTTTATCTAAACTCTATTACATAAATTCTGACTTTTATTTGATCATAGCTACTGTTGTGATAAAACTGAGTGACAAAAAAAAAATAAAATAAAAATTCTAATGGCATTAAAATGAAAAAATAAGAACCAAAAAAAAAAAAAACTATTTGTTGAAATATTTTTTGTTCTTCATTTACTAATTAGGCAGTAGAATAATTTTCATCGTATTGATCGTCTAATCAACCACCACTGAACAAAATTAATCTCCACAATCTAATATCCATACAATACCTATAGTAGCTGATTGAGATGGCTTCCTATGTGTTTTCATCACGGTCCGAAGACCTCAGTGCAGGTGAAGCGAGGTGGAGGCTAGGTCAGGTAGAGTTAGACACGTTAGCGCAGCAACAGGTGCTTCGGGTCATGGTTCGATGCCCGACTCTCGTTGTTTTACCTTTCGTATAGCCCTTCACGTTTTTTCGTACTTTACCTATTTTTTTATTTTTTATTTTTGTGCTTTTTTCATTGTGGTGAAACAAAAGCTCTTATATAGACAACGTAGAATTTTAGCTTACACAGGGTGTAGTAGATACACTATAAACTTATAGGCAACCTCTAATTAGAATATCGTCTTAAATGAATCGCGTATACATGAAAATGAGTTTAGGTTATGACAAAAAACAAAAAACTTTTTTTTCCCTCTTTTCTTTTGCACCACATAAAAATGCGTGGATTTATTTTCAACATCGGTGTTATATTTGCTATGAGATTATACCGTATTACTAGGTATACTGTAATAATAAAATCATTAGACAAAGGAGTCGATTTTTCTATTAGCAGGAATATATCAATCGACTTTTAATTGATACGAACGTAATTTTTTTTGTTTGTTTTTTTTTACATTTTTTTTTTCTTCATATCTTATCAGAAATGAACCGGTGTCGTTGGATCAAAGTATCTACAACACTGATTACTGGATTACCAGTATATGAACTGTACACATATAAGCATTGAGTATTCGCTATAAACTTACATATCAAAAAAATTTCGTTTTAATTTACGGTATAGAAGCTCTGATTTTTTCTTTTCTTCTTTTTTTATTAAGAGGCAATTAATCATATCTGTATACCTACTGGTATATTATCTACAAAAATACTAATACACTCATTCTGTATTTTATCTATTTTTCTATTTACAAGCCTTTCGTGGTTTCGAATCTTGACACAAATGTGATGAGAGGGGTTGCAAGTTTCGTGTCGACTTTTAAGAGAGTGTCTAGTAGTTATTGATCGTACAGTGTTGTACAGTATATTAAATCTATGTATGCACATTATGTACTATGTAAAAAGTTTTAGCTGCGTCAAACGGGCTTTGCTGCGGTGAAACTGACTTACCGATCGGTTACGGGACGTGGGATGAAGGAAGAGCGATGGGGATATTCGTAGTAGAAGGATTAGCCCTCAGATGGCAGGAGTTGTTACATCGAGACAGAGCGCTAGTTTAATGAAAAAAAAATTAAATATACACTGAAATAACTTGAAAAAAAGAAATAAAAAAATTCTCCAAAATAATCGTGTCGATATTTTTTTTTTTTTGTTTAATAATATTAAAATTAAAAAATCAAAAATAAATAATAAGTAAAGAATCAAAAATATCTCTAGAAATGCAGAAATGCAAAACTTGGTGATTTTAAATCGCAAAAATAAAAAATAATTTGCAGTTTAAACCAGAAATTTGAAATTCCGGGCTTAGGTAAGATTTGAAAATTGTGTAAGATCAGAGAAGAAAGGTTTGTCAATTGTTTTCAGCGCATTGATAATAGCGCAATTAAAATAGCCGCAAATTGCCTTTTATCTTCATGGTTTTACGTATATCCGGTTTCCGTTCCTTTCAGTTATCGCAGACGTGGTAAGACACAAAGGATCGTGGTGACGTATACAATATGGCGAATAATGATTAACTAGGACAGTTGAAAGGCTTATCAAAACTGCAGACTAAAATAAATTGACTAATCTATTATGCGCTTTCCTGCACAAATAGATCGCGAATTGAAAGCTTTAATTCGTTTGGTTTCATTCAATTTTAATTTTATTTAATTAAAAATTTAAACTCAGGTCTGTATATTCGCTAGGCAAATATATGCGCGCATATATATTTCTATAGATAACAAAAAAAGTTCAATACATAAATTTCAAAGCCTATACTATAATAGAAAAAAATTTTACCGCACGATTTGTCTTAATGTTTTATTAGGATAATTATTTCCGGGTTATTATTCACAGATTTACTTACCTAATTTAAATACTGCCATTGTACAAAGATGCGATGGTTCAATTTTTTGTCGTCGGTGAAGAATTTTCATTTATTAAAAATTCACTGCGTGTTTATTACAGTGATGTAAATTTTAAATTTTTATAATATTATGTACGTGGAGAAATTTTTGGTGAATTATTTTTATGTACCGTAAAATTGCAGCATTGATCGTTGGCTCACGTGAATTTATAACCTTGCTCCTCGCATTCCTGGCCCAGAAAATTGATTTTTAAATAATGTTGGTTTCTTTTTTCTTTTTGGTTATTTTTTCACGTCCCCGTAGTGATTACGGTTAAATTTATGAACCCGGAAATAAAAATACTTGTTCGTCGAAGAACTGAACTTGATCTTTATTACATTATGCACTATAACACATTGATTTAAAAATATTAACTCTTTTCCTATCCTAAAGAAAAATCAAAGTAAAAATAAATAGACTTTTTTTTTTTTGCTCCTTGTAGTGTCAAAGTTCGTGGGCTAAATTATTTGTAAATTACCACATTTTATCCAGATTTCAATTTTCAAACTCTATATCACAAAATGAATTATATATGCTAGTTATTTTTTTGTTTATTTTTGATTCACTTTATATTGAATAACTAATTTAGCGATGAATTAAATGATTAATTAAGTCGATGGTTAAACAAATAAATAAATAATTTAATTAATTATGGACATCGCGATTATTTTTAAATACAATTTTACACAAATAATTCATAAATAAAAACGTATAGAAATATTTTAAACGGTCATCATTTTTCTTTCGTGTCTAGATTGACTGTGACAAAAATTACCTTATTTTAAGGGTTCTTATATAGTCTCAAAATCTACGTTCTAACAGTTAGGAATTTGTAGTTTTATGCGTCAGTTGAGGCAGGTAACAGTATCGATACTATCTCGCAATTAGCCATACATGCAATAATAATCGTTGCTTTTATCAAAATTTCGTAAGTGAACATTAAGTTCATTTGTAAATTTTGAAAATTGTAAATTAATTTTGGAACTGTCGATTTCTCCATGATGTAATTTTCTATAAAACTTCTGTCTCACTTTCAGAACATAAGAAAAATTAAATGATACAAATTTCGATGGGTTCTTGTCCAACATAAATTTTTTTCATGTTCTTACCCTCGAAAGTTGGGTCTAGACTGTTCGAGAAACAATCTGAATAAATTTGTGTATTGTAATCGATGGAATGACCGAATTTTCTCATTTCTAATAATTTCCGGTATGTAACACATTTTTCGGGATACATCCGTTTGAAGAAAAAACGCCAAATGCGTGTAACTGATCAGTAAATGAATCACTGAGGGCCGTAATGCTTGGCAAAAGTATTGTACTTTTATACATCCCAATCTGTAGAAAATTTTTTGAAGTTCAGTTATTTTTTTTTATTTTTTATTTTTTTTTTGGGTGGCTTAAGTCACATGAAATGTGCCAAATATATAACGATGGTAAGAAAAAATAGTTTAATTATAATTATATGGAACTACATAATATACAGAAGTCACGCCTCTCATTCTATGAATAAAATTATTTATACATAAGTCGCATTGTGTAATATGCGAACAACTACCTACCAAATAAAGTATGTATAGCGAATTGTTGCGTGGGATTTCGTTGAAATATTCATATATGTGCCCATAATTATATGCCTGTCTAGATATTTACGGTGAAACCGTTGCCGGATTATACTAATTATTGGTACTTTTGGGTAAATGTACATATACCTATATATATACATAGGTACACATACCAATGAACTAACGGTAAAGACAATTAAATTTTCGCTATTTTTAAAAATTACTATACTCTATATATGTTGGCCTTATTTCTTAAACGTTGTTACCCCACGATTTTAAGAACCGTGATGTAATCTATCAGCTACACATTGTGCGTAATGAAATTATCCTCGATTCGTGACTCCCGAAAACTTGTGGGAACTTTGACGATTCTGAAAATTTCTAAATCGTCTCAAATGAATTCGTGATTTTTTAACCGTTCAGAACTTTTTTAATTCGATAATTTAACCCAGGTCAATAATTTGAGATATATATAAATATCTAGTTGATGCAGAAATACGGTCACTATGGTCATCGGACATTGGCCCATGATGTAAATTGTACATTTCTGCAAATATATTTGTATAATTGGATGTACGTGTGTCTATTAATAAAGTTATTTCTATTATTAGTAACAGCTGACAACGGCATTAATAATTGCTGCGTTCTTGTCCCGACGATGCTAGTTATACATATATACCTACCTAGATATGTATACCTTGACTTGAATCTTGCAATAATTTTCTTCTTTTTTTTTCTTATAATAATTGAATTTATTTGTCAATTTTATTCAAGTACTAATCTATTAACTCCGAATTGACCTCATCTAGTTTAATTCAATTTGCCTCATCTTATTTAATTTTGATAAAATTTTATCCACTTTTTTTTTAAATATATTCTTAGCATATTTTATCTTTACGACGATGTGTAATTTGTTACATTTTTGTTTTTCTATGTTTCAGGTGAGTAACTTTACCCATCTTCAACAGTTTACTTCAAGTTTATGAAAAATAAACAAAGAAAAAAATCAGTTCCAGAGACTCTTCGAGAAGGTAAAGAAAAAAAAAAAAAAGAAAAAAATTGGCAATGTAGGTACAGAACGAGTCGTTTAGTTTTAATAAACTTCAGTTGAACAACCTTTGGTTTTATTAAACGATCTCAATTACGCGATATTCAATTCAAAGTGTTGGAACTGCAATCGCCAATTTAACAATGTCACTTGTTACAACTTTAGCTTTAACAGTTTGCAGAGATCCTGACACGTGTAACTTGCGATATCTTATGCATGAATATTTGTACGGATATTTTTAATAGCCAATAAATATTTAAAGCTTGATGTCCATTAATAAAATTGTCTTAGGTCAGGGGCTCGTTCAATCATTTGCAACAATTGATCCTTTACTTACGGGGTTCAACAACAACATCAAACGTATAAATCGCCACTTATAAATCGTGTTCAATTCGCGCTAATAAGCAAAGATCAATAACTGCAGTTAATTCTCGGTTAAGAAAATTTCTCATTTGCGGTAAAGTGCACGGAAATGGATTACTAAGTTTCAAAAAATTATTTCCAATCTTCGAAAACTGGAAAAATATGAAACCAGTCAATGCAATTCTTTTGATTTGATGTCCCTTTTCAGAAAAAAATTAAATGGTATTTAAAAAAAAAAGAACGTTTTAAATAAAAAAATCATAATTTTTACCATCCGGAACTTTTTGAACTCTAAGATTAAAGAATGGATTAGGATGGGTCCATTCGTTTTCAAATAGCTTGACGATAAATTATTTCATGACTTTAATTAAAATTCCAAAATTAGTGAAATTCGCGAAATATGGTTTGTAAACTTTGGTTTGAAATATCGAAACTGTAATGAAATAATTTCAGCGTTTAAGTCCACTAAATCTAAATAATCTCTACAATTTGAAAATTTTTCATCTACTACATCTTCAGAAATTGTGCGGTTGAACTTTTGGAACTGATCCATTTTCGTCGACTTCATATCTACGTACCTTATACGTCTACTCTTTGTCTTACTGATACGAAATCTTGATATCATTATCTATTAGTCAATTCGTTTAAAGAAATATTGACTCCAGAAACAACAAAAAAAAGTTAAAAATATCCGATTAATTCCCCCCCCCCCCCCCCCCCCCCCCCCCTCCCCAATGCGCACAATGAGAGTTTCGCTGACTAATCATTAGCATTATAAAACGTGTACATCCAATATTCAATCCGACTTATTAATCATCACATACAACGGAATTACGATTTGATTCAGCCAAAAAAACAGAAGAAGAAAAATGGGTAACCTTTAAAAATTGGTTATTTTTGTTGTTGTTTATCTCGTTTATGCAAATTTTATGTTGATTATATACCCATCAGTCCCTATAAGTTTTTTTTTTTTGCTCAATAAATTCCACAACGTTTTATCACGCCTACAAAAATCTGTGATTTTATAATTCGGTAAGATTTTAGTGATTAAAATTTGATCGTTGGTTCCGCATGGAGAGAAAAAAATTTCTTAAACATTTGAGACAAGGCGATTTCTAAAATTGACTCGGTTTTTTTTTCAAACTTAATTATTATCACAATATTATTATGTAAGACTGATATCTGACCATACATGCAATGCCTGTGTACATACATACCTACCTTATACATATGTATATATCTATATATAGAAATTTTGTTTACTGGTTTAAATCCGTTCGTTTTATGGCCATGTACCTATATTACTGATTTAAATTCGAGACGCAAAGATCGAGATTTCGTTCTGTTTCTTTTCGTTAAAAAATTTCTCAAGTCCTCTGGCGCCCACATTAAAATCTTGCTCTTCTATCGGATGATGTTGCCGTGGAGGCTCCTGACGCAATTAACAAATCACTGATATACGACCTTCGTTCTCTTCCAGTATTCAAATTTAAGCGCCTGCGCGATTTAACCGATATTATTCAAACCATTCAACGCCTCCGCTTCTTTTCTCGTTTTGATTTTTTAAATTATCAATAATAACTTTTATATTTCGATCAGTCTTTAACCTCACTTTCAAATAAGTACGAAATTTATTTCGAACATTAAAATTCTGCCAAATCATTTTTGTTTTTTGTAACATTGTTCAATTTTTTAATTTTCGATGCTGCAGGGCCTGAGATATGCTTTTAACCCAATCCGAATTCATAATTAATGATGCGACTGACAATAGGAGACTAATTATAGAAGTTCTTATAAATAATTGCAGAGTATTTATTAAAGAAAAAAATAGATGAATTATTCAAGGCGACTTACAAGTCCATGTAGGTATACAGTGTAGATGATAAAATAAAGAAAAAAATCTTTGTTTTCTTACGTAGGTATAAACTGACAATAATTAAGAACTATTATGTTAATATCATCACATTGCATTTACACGTATCAAATCTAAGTACCTACCTATCGAGTCTGGTAATGTATAGTTGCAGGAGAGTTGCTTGCACGGATGTTGTAAATCGTAAATTACTAATCAGAACTATAATTTTATAACGAACAAGTACTGCAATCGCATAACGTAATTGGTACTTGTATTGATAATCGTTTTTACTAATAGAAGGGGGTGCAACTTTGCTGGCGATTAATATCGAGAAATATTCTACGTGTCTTTAATAGTTATTAAATTGCTCAATGATCGGGCAACCCCATTCTCAAATCTGTACTCAAATTTTGTAAGAAAATTACTATTTTTTTTTTTTTTTTTTTCATATCAGTATTTGATTGATTAATCGATTTTTGAGAAAAATATTTCCTCATTTTTTTGGTAAAACTAACAATTTCTGATAATTTATATACTTATATTTATATTCTTGTTATCGATTTCATTGATATTATTGATTTTTCGTTTACGAAGAGGAATGGTAGATCCGTGTTTTTATCTTACTTTTAAATTTCCTTTTCTATCTTCTTCTGTTCGAATTCCAGAGTGATTTTCATCTTCGTCCCCGTGTTTAATATATGGATAAGTATATACCCTAAACGTAAATCTATACGCTCATGTCGCATCGGTTAGAGAAACATTGCTGCAGTAGGTATAAAGAAAGTGCAACGAACTTTAGAGACCAGCCAGATTCCAGTATCCAGTATCCAGCATCCAGATTCCAGATACGAAACTGATCATGGACTGCGAGCAGAATGCAGGATTAAAATTCTTTCGCAATCAAGCTTTTACATAATGACATATTCGAGTATGAGATACCATACTCATGGCAGGGTTAGAAAAAACAAATACTAGAAGAAATTGATGAAAAAAAATTTAAACAAAATATATTCATAAATATATATAAAATAAAATAATGTGAAAAAAAATTCTTATGTAACACTGATATGCTGCTTGATCGGATTATAAACCAGAATCTAAAACGACGACGTCCGGATATGTAGCTGGGAGCTATATACATATATGTGTACCTTGTTGTAGGGGATAAAACGTATTTTTTGTAAGTGACTATAATCAATAGACATAAATTACTATAGGCGTTTTAATTTCACATTTTGTTTCATAATCTCGAACTAACCGGATACAAAATACAAGACAAGACGATATATATAGTAGCTCCCGGTTCTTTCCGGATAGATCGTACATACATACGTAGTTCTTAATTACATGTGTGACGTAACCCCAACTACTGTAGGAGATATAACGTTGAATTTATATTCTCGAAGTGGTAGGTCACACCATTGTTAATTGGTCGATGAGCAGAATTATGATTATACAGTTTCGAATATATGTATGTTGTACATGTAAGTTCAACGATGAAATGCTGCTGCTCTTGAATACATATACGTCATTTATTCCGAGGATTTCATTTATCCAACGTCTGATTCGCGGAATTGTTATAATAATTTGTTAATTTGTGATCCTCGACGAGTCATCAGCGATCAAAACTAAAAATTTAATTATTTTAAAAAACTTAATTTTATTTTTAATATACACGTATCTTGGTACAATTCAAACTATGACATAATTTTTACATTTTTCCCGCCAATTCGTCATAACGACAACCCCACTCTCCTCCTGTCTGTGCACTTATCTAAAATCTCGAAGATAAAGAAGGTTTCGTAAACATGTAACATGCTGTAGATACATAGAAATAATACAGAAACATATAGCTGCTGCAATATCTCAATCAGATATAAACTGATTAGATATAACTTGTTACCTATATACCTATAATTCGTTCAATATTTTATAATGTATAGAAGGCCAATCAGTGCAAGTGAAAACGCCATGGAAACTAAATTTCCAAAGATAATAATTAATCTCCTGAATCCCGGGAAAAAATTATATTTCAGGTTACAGTGAGGCTGATTTTGACACATTTTTATAATTACTAAACATTTTCTGTATATAAATCTCGAAGTCGTTTGACTTACGTTGAATTTTTCGCACGTTATCTATTATTGCTAATAAAATATCATATCTGTGATAAAATTTTTTAATAAATTCCAAAACTTCCGTAAATATAAAAGAAACAAAATTATTATTATTATTATTATTATTATTATTATTATTATTATACTCGAAATTAAAATGACTAATCTTATACAATATTAATCATCACGTATATGTATATAAATGTAATATAATATATTTTAGTGCTGCACAGCGAGTTGTGCGAATTCCTTTACCGCGAATAAATATCTTGTATATATGTAATAGGTACTGTATTGTACATATACCTAAACGTAAGGTCGTTAATTTATTCTCACAACTTTAATTACCCTACTGTATCAAAAGTGGGTAGACAAAACACACAGCAAGAGGGAAGAGGTTTCGTATCAAACTGACGTTCTTAATCTTAATCGCATGCGAGTTCGTATGTGTAAAAATAATATAACTGACTGACCTATTCATATATATGTATACATGGCTCTAATACTATATTTTGTTTTCTTTTTTTTATATATATATAAATAAAAATCACAAAATAAAAAAATTAATGAATGAATATATAAATTCACTCGAAATTATCTGATACATGTAATTTATTTAAATTATGAATACAAAAAAAAAAAAAAATAATATGTATATTAAAAAAAAAAATTAAAAAACGAGTTTTTTTTCACGTATTTAAAACGTCCGAAAAAATCCTTCCTATCCCACGAACACCTACATTCACACAAACGCACGTGCTCTGAGTAGCACGCGATGTAATACGTATACCCATGGCCTCCTCTCTCACTCTCTACACTAACAGTGAGTAAGTTACATACATTCACACGGTAGAGTACTGTGATGTGATGTGATGTGAGTAGAAGGTCTGCTGGTTTGGTGCAAGAGAGGAGGGTGGGTCTCGGAATCGAGTTGAGTCGAGTTGAAGTCGAGTCGAGCTCTGCGAGAGAGAGTGAGATATATATTCGTACAGTTAGTCGTCTCACTCCCGTTCTCTGTGGTCGACTGGTGGGCGTCGAATGTTGCCTGGCAGTCGGCGGTGGTGAGGCGACGTAGTCTGTAGAGGCAAAGCGTGTCGCGGACCTTTCCTCAAAAAACGTACTATATCCGCGTTTTAAATTCTCGTACTCTCCCATCCAATCAAATTTCTTTATTTTATTTTTATTTTTTTTATTTTTTATCTTTATCTATATAAACGTGTTAAATATCGTGCGTGTAGTGCGCGGGTGTTTAACCATAATATGATCCCCGTTGGTGGGAAAAAAAAAAAGATAAAATAAAGATAAAAACAATAAACAAAAGATTTAAAATAGTAGAGTAAATATCTTAAACGAGTTGCCGTTTGATTTAAGATAATTCATTCCCCCTCCCCCTCTACTCATTTACACCACATTTAAATTACGTCAAATAGTACGATGCTTCACCGCAACACATCGGATCGTAGAGAACTCACAGTGTCAGTTACGACCTCGTCATACTATTATTATCGTTAATATAAAGTTCTCGTTAAATAGTGAGAAAAGGAATTATTCGAAATCGACAATCATATATGTAATAATAATCTACGTGTAAGTCTTTTGCACATACGTTATAATCACACGTATAATGCATACGATTATCAACGTTATGGTTTAACGTGAATTATACTCTCTAAAAATCTTAATACTTTTGTTGTTATACACCTTACAGCATATCACTTTAACTTACTTAAACTGACCGAGCGAGCTATATAATCCCTACATCTGACTAGTTTCTTCGCGTCAAACGATATATACTCACATAATGTGTATATATATATATATATATATATATATATCTATATATCTAACCTAACGCCACCGCTCAGTGTCCGTGTCCGTGTCCGTGTCCGTGTCCGTGTTCGTAGTATTCAGAGACCTAGGTATGTATACCTGTAAGAGATTGCCTAAACTTGTTAGCCGGCGTCAATTTTAAAACAAGCCTTGGTATATATCGCGCGTATATTGTTTCTCACGTGGTATTATCCCGCCTAGACATGTAATCTACGTTAATATTATCATATATAGGTATATACTTTAATTAATAGGATGTAATTTATTCTTATTGTTATAATATACGCTAGTTTGCGTATAATTGTTTCTATTTATTATAAATTTCTCAAAATTGTTAGACATTTTCGTTGATCGATTATCTCGAAAGTGAAGATAACGATTCGATTATCTTCGAATCGTATATAGTATATATATACACCTATATGTATACTATATGTGGTATATCATATCCGTTTAAAAATTAGTAGAAAATTTGGCGTGGTCCAACGGTCAAAAGTGTTAATTCATATCTCACCTTGAAATATGTGTGTATAAGTCGAATAGAATTTTGTTGCTGAAAGAAAATAAACAAAAATAAAACAAAAAAATTTATACTAAGGTGTGCGTGAACGCGATATAAAATAAAAAAAAAAAAAAAAAATAGAAAAGATATAGAGAAGACAGCAAAAAAAAGTCGCAATAGAAGTAGAATAGATAGATGCTTCGGTCTTTTGCCTATTGGAATCCAAGCTCTGAGCTAGTCAGAAAGGAGGAAGATATTTCAGTGAGTTTAGTCGGTAGGTTGGCAGAGAGAGAGGCAAAGAGACAAGGAGAGAAAGAGAGAGAGAGAGAGAGAGAGAGAGAGAGAGAGAGAGAGAGAGAGAGAGAGAGAGAGAGAGAGAGAGAGAGAGAGAGAGAGAGAGAGAGAGAGGGATAGGAAGAGAGAGAAAAGAAGAAGAAGAAGAGTAGAAGAAGAAGAAGAGTAGAAGAGAAGGCGAGATGATAGCGGGGTGGTGGAAGGAAAGCGACAACTTTTATTTTTAATCGCTTTGGCTTTCTATTTTGGCTCCGGTCTTCGCGGAAACCGCAGGGACACGCTGTTTAGACTCTCTTGGGAGAGGAGAAGACCCCTTCTAGCCGTATGTCTAGCATCGCAACCCGAAAGATTAACAATAAGACATCTTCATCATTTATTATTATTAATAATAATGATATTATTATTATTATTATTATTATTATTATTATTATTATTATTATTATTATTATTATTATTATTATTATTATTATTATTATTATCAATACTACTATTTTCGTTTTATTGCACGTATGATATAATTTATATACATTACGGTGGTCCTTATTTTGGGAATTTTCGATTTTTTTTCCACGATGGTTCTAAATTGGTTTCAGATAAGTAATAAAAAATTCCTGCCTAATTTGAGCTCGACATTTGAATTTTAACCTAGCCCCCCCCCCGGGACAATCAAAGTTTTAAATGGGAAAATATTTTTATTTTATACTGTCAATTATTTGAACATTTTTTTAACTCAGTAAAAATTTGTGTAAAAATTTGGCAATTTGGCACAAATGTTCCTCATAGTTTAAGGTATAACAGCAGTAGTATATCAAATTTTTTTTCTTTTTATTTTTTATTTTTTATAAATATCAATTTGATATTTATATATGTATATACATAGATCATAACTCTAGAAATTATGGATGAAAAAATTTGATATAGCTCATCGAGCTCAAATTTGATAAGAATTTTTTATTATTTATTTGAAATCGATTTAGGACCATCTGCATCGTGGAAAAAAAAATCGAATATTCCCAAAATAAGGACCACCCCAATTATACACATCGGGGTTTTAATTTTTTAATATATCCAGTACACCTATATCTTTCTCAACATTTATTAGATCAATCTCATTTATTTAATTTATTTATATATTTATTTACTTATTTATTTGTGGATTCTTGACAATCTTGATAATTTATTTATACATTTTTATGGATAGAGATGATGATCTGATATTTACTATATTCAATTTTACGGACAATTTTATCTGCTAGGATTTTTATTTTTCGAAAAGAATATATAAACGTATATTCTCAGATATTTGTTGCTGATTTAGAGGTTTTTAAAATATTGTTTTGTCTAATTTTTTTTTATTCATTGTAACACTCGTTCACATAAAATGTTATCATAAATTATACAATATAGATCGATCGAAAGGATTTCTACTACCAAAGATATTGCCAAATCTTGTTAATACCTGCCTATATTTTTTTTTTTTTTTTTTTTTTTTCAAGGCCGTAGTTAGTGAGGTAAGCGACAAATTTATTTGATGACGTTGCCGATTGAGGAGGAGTCGATACATACGTATAGATATATACATATACGTATAAAGTTATTTGACGTTAGATGTCAATAAACACTGCAGTGATCGAAAGCTGGTGCACCTTTCGAATTAAAAAATTGAAAAGTTATTTATTTATTCATATATTTTTTGTTCGTTTAACAAAATAGATTTCGGTTTATTTTATCCTATTCTTTTATTCTTTATTTTTGAATCAATTTTCTAAAGTTTCAACGAAATTTCATAGATCAGATTTGAATATTAAGAATTCCTTTTATTACCCCAATTCATAAATTTTTCATTAATTTTTTTCGTATATATACATATATACATATATAAGCTGAACGGTAATCTGTGTAATATGTACAAATTGAGAATGAAAATATTCGTATATTTATTTAGTTTTTACGTTTTTTCTTTGAGTAAGTATCGATTAAGTAGCGAACAGCATTATCAGATAATCTAACACGTCATTAGCCGATAAAATATAATCTACCGGGGTGTAATTAACCGATAATCTTAAACCTGTGTTGATGATGTGTAAAAATTGTTGTTCACACATGTGTATGTATATGTACATACATACCTATGTACCTATACATATATACGGCTATCCTGCACCTGTAGCAGAAAATCTCTTGCCTTATATACAATTAATTATTCCTTCCAACACATAAAATCTTTCACTGTTTATTTTGTTTGCATTTTTCCATCGATTACTTTTACAAGTCTCAATGAGAATTCCTATCCTTTTTGTTTTTTTTTTTTTTATCTTTTCTCGTCTCAATCCACCGTCGAATATTAATTGACTTATAAAATGAATTTAATCATGCTGCAGTTTCGCAAAAAAATTTAAAAAAAAAAAAAAAAAAAAAAAGAAGAATAATGATAATAAGTTTCTGTTCTTTTATTACGTATTCCAAATGCGTCGAAGTGCTGTTGTTGCATATCACAAAAGGTGCAGCAACAGCAGCAGAAAGAGTATGGTTAAACTTGAACCGTCAGTCAATCTCGTGTATTGCATTACAGTGTACCTATATCTACCTACTTACTTATTGTAACAATGGCTATAAAGTGGGTATAGGTACTGAGGATTACGTAACTCGGTCGGAATTGGACACGCACAAAAATTTCCATTATAGTATAAATTGACGGTCACCTGTCTGCTTACCAATCTATACGTTACTACCTTATACTAACATCGAATTTCATTCATTTTATAGTTGAGATTTTTTACTCTGATACTTAAAGTTGTGCCAAAATATTGAGAAAAATTATGAAGAATTTTTTGAAACTTCTTCAATGTATTTAAATTATCTGTAGGTACTGATATATTTCATATTCTAAATAATTGAAAATTAATTCTAACGATATCTAAGTATACGTATGTGTAAAGTTGAATAACTGTTATAGAACGAGTAGGGAATATTGTATATAGCGAAAAACAAAAAAGTTATCGATCGAATAGGTTATATATCCTTGGAGGATAACTGCGTGCGATTATTTCTCTCCTTAAAGTTCAAGTGATTCAAAACACGCAAAGGCAAGGATATAGGGTAAGGTTAAAGGATGAAACCTAGTACTACGCGAGCTTACACCTTGATGTAGGCATTTATACTTGAAAATAGTATATCTAAACGTATAGTTTGTGTACACGAACTAGAGAAGTAATGCAAATTATGCATTACGTATAATTCGCTTATTATTTGTTCGTGATAGTTGGTCATTCATAGTTTTTTTTATCGGGTTGGGTTCAAGTTCCGAACATTTCATTTCCGAAAATTTAATTGAGTTTTTACTTTTTGAACAATTTTTAAACCTTCGTGGTCACCGCGGGTCGAATAATGACCCGAGCTTGAACTTAGAAGGTAAATATCGTTTTTTCTTTACCAAAATAAGTACCTTTTTTAGAACACACACTGTAGTACTATTTTTTTTCCTAAAAGTACCATATCTCAGGAGTATCTTCACTATAATTTCACTAAAAAATATTTAGAATTCAAAAACTTATGATTTTTTGAGTAAAAAAAGTGTCTTTTTTTGCACATTACCCGCATTACGATTTTTTTTTTTCAACATGTTAACATTTGAATTTTGATATATCGACTTTTGCTGCATGAGATGAGTGACTTTTTTTTTTGTTGAAAATTGGATTTAAAATTCTTATTCAAAATGAAAATTTCGAGATTTATAAAATAAATGCCTTTCGGTGTTTTTCAAAGTAAAAAAAGAAAAAAGAAAAAAAGAAAGCAAATCCATTATAAGATATAGTTGCGTAATCATTACCACAAGTTATATATCGCCTATATACAGTAAGCTGTTGCTGTTCAGCGAAAGACATGCGTAAGATATTTGCGGGGCTGGTTGTTTGTATGTATACCATACGATCTCTTTTTGGCGTTAACAACTGTCAGCAAGGTACCTACACACTTGGACAAATATATAGGTATGACACATGTCCATCTGTACACGTATACTTACACGTAATACTTTACACGTACGTACATACATACATGCATCGAAAAAATGAATTTTGCATAGTCTAAAGTCTTCATAATTAGGGTATATACATGTGTTTAATAAAATACGTAAGTAGGTATATATTGTAGAAATAACTAGACATGTGTGAAACTTTTCTATGTATTTATAGACACACACGCCTCATTTCATAGCGTCTATATGGCTCCGATTAGAAACTATTTAACTGTAGATTTGTGACAGTACTGTGTGTCAACTGCATTCAGGGTATTTATCATTTCCAAGAAATCCGCAAGAGGACAGAGAAATGGCAAAAAAATAAAAAAATTACAGATTTATTCGTGTGTCATTAAGTTTAATTTTTTTATATTTTTTATAATTTGCTTTCTTCTTTCTAATACTTCGTTATTATTTTTTACAGTTTTTGGAAAAATCAAAACGTATTCGGTTGAAATTTATTCCGTTTATAAAAAACAGATTCGTCTTACGAGTGATAAAAGCAGCGTCAGAAATAAAGAAATAATATTGTTCAATAAGAAAATTACAAGAATATGCCCTTGGCTCAGATCGAACGGAGTTTTCTTAAAATTTCGTACAGGGATAATTATTCGTAATCGTTCACGAGTTACGTGATTTTTATTTTTCTTACGAAATAATGTGTCTCGGAAATTTTTTATTCTACTTATCTCTTCATTTTTTTTTTTTTCTTCTTTCTTCATTTATTTATTCATTTATTTTATTTTTTTTATCGATTTCTCATCATTCCAAAGACGTCGTTCGTCGCGTCATCATTTCTACGTGATCTCTGTCATGATATTTGGAAAAATGCGTTTATTCTCGCCACAGCTACTGTCCTACCTTATTTGGATATCCTGCGGTTATTCGTCAACCAGGTTTATAATACATTCGAGGAAAAATTATCTACTTCTTTAAAGCTCGGCGATTTACCAGCTAACTGACCTACTCATCAATTTAATTATCAATTTCCAAAAATTCAAAAATTCTAAATTCATATATCGAAAATACATCGAATTTAATTTTACTTTATGAATAAATTTTACAACTTCTTTTTTTTTTTTAATTATATATGTATATAAATTTTATAACGATGAAATTCAGAAGTTTACTATAACAAGTGACGTCAGATGTCTGCGTGTTGTATACCAACAAATGTGTAACACAATTATCTACGTTACAGTACACAATAGGTACATATATATACACATACATATATTCATGCTTGTATCCACCGCAAACATGATTACATGAAGTAATTCTATTTTATCTTATCGCAAACAGCGCCAAAACCACATTTGAGTCAAGGTTTTTATGGTGACTCTGACAGTGAAACAAAAGCTAAATTTATCCAAACTATCATACAGCTTGATAAATTTATTGGAATATAAAAAAATGTAATCAATTAATTGTCAGTCCTTTCAAAATCTCGTATAGTTTACTTTGTAGTTCTATAAGAGCCAAGTTGGCTCCTGAATTTTGAAGATTCCGAACGGTTAAAATTACGGATTCATTTGAGGCTATTTCCAATTTTCAAAAAGGTTAAATTTCAGACTATTAAAATTTGGAAAAATCATAACGCAAACAGATCGAAACACAGAAAGTCCAAAACTGTGATCATTGTCCGATGATTATCGTCAATTTTTTCAGAACAGTTAAAACCCAGTCCTTTTGAACTCTCTTGTTATAAAATTCTGTAAATTTTGTTGATTTGTTATATCAAAGAAAAAAAACAAAATCAATAGATACATAAATAAATTCTTGAAGTTTGGACCAGAGGCTGTATTAATTCCTTGTTTGTGGGCGAACTGGCTTGAATGGTATATTGCGTAGGTAGTGGATATACCTGAACTTTCCTATCGCAATACCTCGTTGAATGTGTTCACCCACGTGTGTAAATCGTATATGTATAACGAACAGAGTTTTGCTTTGATTACCATAGAAGGATGTGCTGACGATCGATCGTTGGAGTTCAGAATTGACATTTATTTGCTATATACTCTAACGAGGAAACTAGGAAATAAAGAAACCCGGAAACACCTTCAAATTAACGCCCAAGGGCTCGATTTATATGAAAATCAACACATTTTCAAATGGAATTGAAAAAATCATGCACGTTTATGTGAATTATTATTATTTACTAATATCTTTTTTTCACAAAGTCAAGCAAAATATATTAATGATTAATAAATTCGTTGAGTCCAAAAAATTTGAAGAATTCTTTCATTTATTTATTTATTAATTTATTTTTTTTTGACAAAAATGTAAATTTATTTGCAGCAAATATACAAGATCGTTTAATTAATCAGTCCAATTTTATATAGGTATAGGGACGTACCCACCTACCTACCTACTTACTTTTTTTTTTCTTTTCTTTCTTATTTTTATCGCAATTTGTAGTGCAGTGAGATTCTTTCTAGATTTAGAAACGCTAAATGCGGTACGAATGTAACCTAATTCTCGTTGATCGATGCTACGCGCTAAAGCTTTATTTCTGTCCTTGGCAATTCTATGAGAGTAAATCGACGGGCAATAAAACCGTAACTGAAAACAAAAAAAAAAAAAAAACAAAAAAAAAGTCAACTTTGAGATTAGTATTCTTAGAATAAACGATGCAGCATCTCTCCATGCCATTAAGAAGTTTTCAAAAACTTTTCTAATTATTTATCTAAATTATTTATCGATATCAGAATATTGAACCCAAAAATTTCCAACCGGAGTCTTGACAGCGGCTTAAATCGGGCTCGCGGCACGTATGATGATTCAAGATTGGCGGGGTCCGGACCCGTTATGCAGCCCAAGAATGCCGTTGGCCCGTTGCTTGTCTTACGCCGCGTTATGCCCGGCCCGGCTTGGACCGGACCGGAATGAACCGGACCGGACCCGGCCCAAGCCTATACGTCTAGGAGTAAACCGTCGACAGAGATCGGGGACCAGGAGGGACCGGTTCCCGGTTCCTCAAGAAGTGGACTTGCAGAAGGGAACTTAACCCACCCTACATACTCTCTCGATGCGCGCCAAGGATCGCCTTGGTTAAACAGATTTTGTTTCACTAGTCGTCAACGTTATCGGATGGCGATACTCAGGAATTCGATTGGTCAAATGATATCGATACCTTCTTGTGACATCGCGACTATTCACATATACCTACTTGTACTTTACCTATATATCTATATATCAATATGTTTCCTAGTGCAAAACTTTGCGAAATATTATCCCCCCGTTCATTATTATACATACATGTATATACATATAATCTATAGGATCTATATTATATCGGTAATATAGAAATTATTAAAACACAGTTGCACACGTATACCTATTCGATCATTATTTGACACGAATGGATGATTATTATCGAGTTTTATAGACCATGAATTGACTCATGTCGTGTAATCGGAGATTGTATAAAAATGAAACAACATTTTGCCTTTTCTATTTGATTTTATTTCATGAAAGCTTCTAGATCTAATTCTTTTTTTTTCTTTCTTTTTTTGTTTTTAGTTAGGAAGTTCTGTAGTTAATTACTTCAAATTATTCTTTCGATCTTTGTTTTTCGGTAGTAGGTAAATTTTAACTCGATTTTAAACTTTTTTCTTTCTTTTACTCTATAACTACAGTGTATACGTATAGTCTTTTACTCCCTTTTGCTCCGAACTGATATAGCGAACGGGTAACCACGTAGTCTGGCAATTATTTTGCTCGAAATATATATTCGTACATCGCGAGGTGAAAAATAGTAGAAAAATTAAGTTTCATTCATTAACTCTTGAGTCGAGTTGCGTGTATAACGGGTGATACAAATATAAGTATATTTTCAAGATGTATAAGAATAGTCGTTCAAATTTTTGTTAATTTTTTTTTCTCATAAAATTCTCGCGAGAAGATAATAAAAATGTCAAATTTTTTTGAAAATATTTTTAAAAACGATCGAAAATTCTACTTTCAAGGGATCATTAACTGAGATGTATCAGAGTCCCTTTAATTCTTCGAATAACACTTAGTACTTCTTATTACTCATTGTCATACAATATTCATGACGTTGTGGAATAAAATTCTGAATATCTAGGCCAAGGCATTCTACTTTGCATCACTTTATACCCCAGCTATTATATTCAGGAGACACTTTACTCGAGCAGATCTCTAACGACGTATAGATCTTCTTCTTCTTCTTCTTCTTCTTCTTTTTCTTCTTCTTCTTCTTCTTCTTCTTCTTTCTTCTATTTTTTTCTCTCTTTCCTCGGGAGACAATTACACAGCTAGAATATATACAGACTGCAGGGGAATAGAGTGGCACATAAAATGCGTTTAACTTGGCGGCAGTTGTCTTCCTCTTTTTTTTTTTTCTTTTTTTTTTTAATCTTTTTTTTTCAACTTCGATTAGTTTCATTCCAGCTTTGTTACGAGGCGTGATAGAGTTATGTGACTAAAGGATTAGTGTAACGATAGATTTTAACATTTAGAGTACAAACTCGGAGAGTTCATCTTATCTCTTTATAACGATAAACAACTGTAGAGCTTCTTCATAATATAAGAATAACACGTAGAGGAATTTTTTTAGTTTTCGACCACCCAGTACGTATATATACGTAAATACTTATATATGTATGTATGTATGTACACAAGTACATACATTTACGATTATACCTCCAGGTTACCTGCCACGTGGTCTGATCGGGACGCAGCTGTATGCCTCAGCTGCCGATATGGAAATTAAATTGCGGGACGTTTGACCGCGAAAAAGTTCCTGGAGTATATATACATACCTATAAATATAAATACATACATAGTTTGAAACATTATTTTAGGCTTTAGTTATATATCGATTGTGAAGTCCGCGTAATTCAATTTTCGAAATTTAAATCATATCTTGAAACCAAAAATCATCGTAAAATCTTAAAATTGATTTTTGTATATTTTTGGAAAATATTTTATTATTGGATTTAGCACCGTTTGCAAAAATTCTACTTTACTGTATTATCGAATTATTTGTGCAAAAAAGAAGAAAACAGAAAAATAAATAAAAACAAAAGGAAAGAAATTACTCACAAAATAGGTACTCACACCTTGTGCGTAAAATACATAATTGTGATTTCTGCCGAGAGTTGCGTCGCGGTTAAAATCGATTAGCTCTTCAAGTTTCAACCGCACCTTCATTATAATTCCTGAGCTGCAAACTCTCGTGAAAAGCGATGCTGACAGAGATCTATCTATAGATATGCAAGAAGGCTCACGTCCGTTCGTTCGTTCGTTCGTTCGTTCCTTCGTTCGTACCTACGTCTGTCTATCCGCTTGTAGCATAGAAAATAGAATTGCGCAGGGAAGGAAGAAATAGCGGAATCCACGTGTCTATTCAACTCTCGAACTGCGAAACGCAATTTTCCTTTTTTTTTTTTAATCTTTTTTATTTTATGAAAAAAAAAAGACTAGGTAAACTAATTTTTTAATCACAATTCAGGTATTTTATTGAAACTGAATATTATAGTCACAAAAATTGTTGACGTGAGAAAAATTCCGTAATAATTCAAATTCCTGAACTTGAGGTTTCGGATTTTTTAATTCTTCACGACGGTATAAATTTTAAATTCATTCAACTTTTTATTATCTTAGCGAAGTTTTATCCAATTTTTTATATTTTTTAATAAATTTTTTTTTGTATCATCTTTTTCGTATTATTGGGATAAAATAGTCGAAGAATTTCTTACACAACATTTTTGAGGTTTTTTATTTCCAATATTTTTTTTTTTTTTTTTGTTTCTTTCGTTTTTTCGAGATGTTAAAAATTCATCTATATCGAATAATCTCGTAAAATTTATTTTTCTACAGTGAATATTTGAAGTAATCTGAACCTGCCAACTCCTCGTCTTCTACTCAATTGCTGCACCAGCACTTATAATGACTGAAATCTAAACCAAAAATCCACTTAAAATATCAGTAGATTTTTATTATATACGTTATGAAAATATTCTAAGTCTCTGAATTGGTTCAAACCGAATAAGATTTTAAATGAAATGTGTAACAGTAAATTTCAGTTTATATATGTATATATATATTTTTTAAATGAGCCAAAATTTGATTTTCATTCATTTTTCTCCCACCAATTAGGAACAAAATTATTAACTACCTGCAGAAGGTATAATAAGGATGTATTACATACCTGTTCTCCACTAATGACATTTTTTTCGTTCGTTGGTCTCCGACTGGGTATTTTCGATCGCAATATCCTTCCGAGAAAAAGGCAGAAGGTCATATATTTAGCAAAAGTACTTAAAATTATATACCTATATAACCGACAACGGTAATAATTTCTTCGAAATTTTTCAGTCTTTAATTTCTTTACTAACGAATTATATACCATCAGTAACCGTATTGATAGTTGTAATTTATTTAATTAATTTTTTTTGTTAATTTTTCTCTATTTCATTTTATTCGTATTCAAATTATTTAAGATTTATAAAGCTTTAGCTAAATTCTACTATACGCGTTATACTTTAACCGTTGTTGCATTGCTTCCACTAGCTGTAGGTAGTATATGTATTATACCTATAACATATTTCTCGACACGGTTGACGGACGATGATTTAATCAGACATAACCCATAATAATATATTTATATACTATAGTTATGTACCTATATACATTATATACATACAAGCTCAATAAACTCGTTATTAGAAACTCCAAGGAAAGTAGATTTAACCAAGTAATAAACTTACAGTTGCAGAAGCCCACGATTAGAGGACATATATATATCACCACGTTTATCCAGACTTTATATTCGAACGGCAAAAGTAATTTTTAAATCAATAGAAATTATTTTCTGATCAAATCTCCATACTGGTTTACCTATATCGTTATTCAGCCATTTTACATTTTTTTCTTCTTTTTTTCAATTTTTTATTTACAATATTTCTTCGTTTTTTAGTTTGGTTTTTCCCCTGCGTTCGATTCTACGTTCTGAAAATAAAAAAAATTAAAAAAGAAAACGTTTTTCAAGTCAGGCAGTTTTAGGGAAATTAAACGTATATTTTTTTTCTATTTTTTCAAAATAATTATCAGGTAAAATTTGTCATTTATTCAAATCAGCTACGAATGAAAAATTTTTAAACAATTTAATTATTGATTTTGATTGTGTCGAGAAAAAAAAATTCTGTCAACTGTTGCAAATAAATTAGCCAAAAACAAAGAAATAAAAAATAAAGCATTTTTAAAAATCGTCATTCTATCAAAACGATGTGTTATGAAAAAAAAAAAAAAAAAATGGGTTTCAAAGTCAATCCTAATCTTTCTTATTCTGATGAGACAATAAATATTTTTATACATGAATATGTATAATGATATAATAACGATGAATCGGTTTTGACCGCATAAAACGTAACCATTTTAAGTATCGCGCGTATATCTCGGTATGTAAGTTGCAGGTTTAAAATCTAATCTAGCAAAACTTAACTCCATATATATTCGCAACGCTATGCTATATACGTTACGTTACGTTATGTTACGCGGTATGCTATATACTTGCCGTGTTAAAGCGTTAGAAGGAAACTGCGTGCGCGTAATAAAACCATATCTCTCCCCACCTAAGAGAATACGTTTACTCTTGTGGTCAGCCTGTCCTATCCGGGCATTGTGATTGGCTAATTCCTTGGCCCCAACGGTACGCACCCACACACCGTTCGCTGGGTATTACCATATGGGGGATCCTGCTCCTCGTGTGCCACTGCGGTTCTGGGTGTTCCGACCACGCGACCTCCGGCCAGTCCTCAGCGAGTCCTCGGCGAGCCTCGCTCGAGAAATCATCGGTTTTATATTCAGTTATTCGTTCTCCGTTAACCGAGTCGATTCGTTTCTCGATTTAATTATCATCAAGTAGTTTTTTTTTTTATTTTTCTTATATATTTATCTTCATATTTATTTTTATCTCTGTCTTCATCTCCGTTCGTACTTTCAATTATATTATTAATATCAAAAATTCTATACAACATATAACAGAGTTTTGAAATCGTCTCTCGGATATATTGCGAGAGGTCAGTTTTCGACGATTATATTTAGACCGTTTACTATATAAAATTTTGTTTCTATTCTTTCGCTCTTTCTCTTCTTTTATCGATAATTTCATTACAGTTTAAATTTCAATTAATTTTATCATGAGGAAATTATATACGCGTATCGTATTGCTTATCTATATCTACATACAGTTTTCGTTTTCGAATTTAAAACTCAATTTACATTTAATGAGACAGTCTCGTACTTATTTTTTTCTTACTACGAATACGTATCTATACGTACATACATGATGTTATTCTTAACATAACGCGTATACTTAGATCGTGAGACGAATTTATTATTACGAGTATATTATTTGCATAGAATTTAATTACCTACCACCAAGTGAATTGTTACCTCGTAATTAACAATTGAGTCATTAATGATTGAGGAAAATTCAATATAATTCATTAATTCGATGCGGTATAATAAATATAAAAAAGAATACAAAAAAATATTAGGTTAACGATTGTTAAATGAATTCTCTGAAATTCTAACAAATCGAGACACTGAAATAGCGTGAGCGGCGGTGTTATTAAAATCGCGTTAATTATCAATAACTTTGATATCTGTCTATAATATTTATACAAATAAAGGTCGAAGGAAATTAAGAGAGAGATATTATTAAAAAAAAATATGTGTTTTTTCTTGAACAGTGCATCGAAATGCAGAGACGTCATCGCTGACGAGACGAAGAACGGCGTAACTGTGAAACAGGGAAAGAGAAATATAAGAAAAAAATAAATAATGATGAAATATATATATATATATGTATATATATAAATTTTTTTTGTTAAATGAAAAAGATTAATATTGAAAAGTTTATACTACGTCGTCGAGTATCAACGTCACATCGCAAAGACTTTTATAATTATGTTATTATTATATCGACCGGAGATTTTTCCAAGTTGAACGATTAGTGAGAAAAAGAAGAAGAAGAAGAAGAAAAAGGAAGAAAACGAAAAAGATAAAGAAGAAAAGTTGAAAATTCCATTGATTTAAGAATAAAGAAGGAATTCTTTTCGATAAGGAAAGAGAGAGAGAGAGAGATATTTATATCTGATCTATAATACCGTGAATTTTAAAGTGCCATACATATATAAATATCGATATATATATGTATAATAAATATATATATATATAGTATTAATAGTCAATTTGGAAAAATTTTACGGAATTTAAATAAGAGGAGAATATATATATATATCGATCCAATTACTAAAAAGAATATTAACGAATTAACAACGAGTAACAACGACGAATAATACTTGGGTTGTAAAATTTACGAATTGTAAATTCTTTTTCTCAACAATAAACTTCCCCGAAAGAGAGAAGAAAAATTTGTAATTTTTGGCCATCCCAAGGTTCGAAAAATAATAAAAACAGAAATCAATATATTATAAGATAACAAAAGAAGAAAGAAAAGAAAAGAAGAAAAAAAAAGAAGCACACACACACACACACGCAAATATCTATATAAATAATAAACTAACTTGAGTAAAATATCGATTAACAAGATATCGTCGTTGATAAATAATAATAAAATAATAATAAATAATAATAAACACTACGTGTAGAGTATTGATAAAATTTCTTAATTACCCCGACAAAAAATTTATAATCAATTCTCTGCACCGATAGAGACGTGTGTTTCATAATCATTATCGACGATCTTAAAATTTTTAAATATTACAGTGCCTATAATAATACTCGTTTAAATACATATATATATACTATATACATTAAAAAAAGAAAACAAAAATAAAAAAAGGAGTTTGATTTTATGTTTGTTTAATTTTTTTTTCTTTAGTTACCACAAAATTTCTAACAAAGAATATCACAATTCGTGGTTAATTTTTTTTTTTTTTCGAATGTTTTAAATGAGGCTGCAGTATTAAAAAAGTATTTACATACATAAAACAAAAAAATAAATAAATTAATTGACAACGCTTATATGTAACAGAAAAATTAAAAAAAAATTTTGAAAATTGAACATATTATAATCTGATACAATAAAATAATAATAACAATAATAATATCGATATAATTAATTAATCGAAAAATAATAAATAATAATAATCCCCCAAAAATTATAAAACGAATCCATTAATTGTAAACCGAATCGTCACGGAGTGATCTGCGTATGTACAGATCTATATACACCTTTTTCTATTTTGTCAAAAATAAAATAAAAAAGAAAGGAAAAAAAAGTGTTTCAACGTTATATTGAAGACGAGAGTGGTATCTTACGGAACGATGTGTATATTATAGTCGTTTACGCGCGACTCTCCGCGTCGTTTTCGTTTGAGTGAAAAAAGAAAGAAAAAAAAAAAAAAATCCTCGAGTCAAATAAAGTATAAAAAATACAAAATTAATAAGAAGAAAAGATAAGAGATAGCCTATAGTGAAAATGTCTACCCAAGCTTATTACAAGGAACGTCTTGGTTTCGATCCTGCAGATACTGTTGCCGAACATCATCGTGAACAACGATCTCAACATGGTTACGAGGAATCACTCTCTAAGTTCAAAGGTCAGAACTGCAATATTCCTGGAAATGGAAGAAATTTTCACGAGGAACTTGACCAACAAAATTCAGCTAGCTCACAGGCCTGCTGGGGTTGTTGGGCCATGTTTATCGAAGCCCACGGTAGGTGTTGCAGCCGTAAGAGAGAGAGAGAAAAAAAAGCAATAATTCTTTTTCTTCTTCTCTTTTTATCTATATGTATATATATATATCGAGTGGTTTGGTGCGTTGCTTTATTAGAAAAATATTCAAAATTTCATCACTTTGAGTTTTTCTTTATTTATATATTTATTTTTTCGAAATTATTTTCATCAAGTATATAAATCATTTTTACTTTTTTTAAATTTTTTTCTTTTACATATATACGTAGAACTAGCAAATATATAATTTTCATCTATACAACACATAGAAGCTATAGAATTTTACAGATATATATACTATATGCTTTTTTGATTAATATTTAATTCATTATATTGAATTTTCTCTGCACAGTAACACAGAAATTAGTAATTATATAATAATATACCATAAAAATCGTGTGAAATTTAGTATTCATTTTGTTTTTCGACTTTGAAAACTGTTATTCTTTTTATCTCAATTTTTGTCGAATTTAAAAAATAAAATAAATAAATAAATAAATAACAATGAAATCAAGTAAAGCAGCAATAAATACCAACAGCTCTTTAACAACCGCAGCCCAAACACACGAAGGCGATTGATTGATATCTAATATTCGGCATGGTGTGAAATATTGATTTTATAATAATTAAAACAATAATGATGATAATTTATTATTATTATTATTACTATCTTTTTTTTCGACTAATTATAACCAAACGATATTATTTAAACATGTTTGTTTAAATTTTTTTGTAAAGACTTCGACACTGGCTCCAAGACGTCGCGACGTCGTCGTTAAAAATTAATCTTTTTTTTTTTTCTTTGTTTTTATATCTTCTCTCCTATTGTCATCATTTTCTAATTACCGATTAACAAACTGTCATTGATGTGAGAAAGTTTCATTTATTTTTATTTATTTTTTCTTATCAATCGGACTGAACAAGCTATACCTACGTTATACGTGTATAACAATAATTAGAACGAATTAAGCAGTTAAAGTAATTGTTAACGGTCCTTCGTTACAAACTGTCTTAATTGATGAAATTTATACTCAGAGAAGATCATTGTGGTCACCTTCTTGTTTCTTTTACGATCCAATTATCAATTTAAACAAAGTATTGATTTAATTCATCTAAATTATATCGAACAATTATAAATGTTCGTTAATTTATCAGATTTTTTTTCTTTGTTTTATTAAAACCCCTCGTTTACGATTTTTCATTGTATTTTTTTTCGATTTCTCGTCTTTTTAATTTTCAGTGTTTTTTTTTTTTTGGTTTTGGTTTTCTTTTTCTTTTCTAAATAAAATTTTTGCTCAAAAGAAACCATTTTGCATTTTTCACGAATTTCGATGACGATATTGTGTCTGAAGAGCCAGAGTTTAATTGAAGAATTTTTTTACCGCGTGGTCAAATTTTTAATAGACAATTATTTTTACACATCGAAAACGCTTTCCTGCAGTGTGTTTGTGTTCGCTTATATCTATATGGTATATATATAATATATAGATGGCAATGCGACACATACCGTCGAGTTAACACTCGGCTTTTATAGTTTTAAGATTATTAATAAGCCATTTATTAACCACCATCGTTAGCTTTCTAACAAAGCTAATATAAAACAGGCAGTTCTTAATGAAGCTATATTTTTTGTGTGTTTTTTAATTTTTCTTTTCTTTTTTTTTTTTGATTAATTTTTTTTTTTTTTATGATATACAGATAAGGATGATGAATCACTTTCCCTTTAGTCAAAATAATTATTATGTGGATTATTATATCCGATGAATAATGGGAACATATATATGAAGTGCGATTTCTTTCTATTCGCATACATATAAATGAAGTTCGACATCGAGTTGATGAATTTAAACATCTTTTTTCTTTTATTTTCCTATATATTTTTTATTAACGTTTATATCCTATATTATCGGTTATTCAACATTATAGTCGATTTCCCGGTACTGATAATGTGACATCGTTAGTTTCATTAGAGATAAATATTCGCCTACGTGAAACAGAGTCTTTGACCCTGTATTAATCGATATTTCGTAAAATGGAAATAAAAATGATTCAAGTAGCTCCAAACTCAAATGGCCACACCATGGTATTATAATTAAAATAATGATCTTTAATTACCGCGGTGAGCAGTAGGTATAGCTTAATTAAGTTGTACTTAAACCTGCACCGCGTATTATACAAACATATTTTCTTTTTTTCTTTCATTTTTTTTTCGATCTGATGTAATTTCGTAATTCTTCTCAAGTCTCGTTACCCGATCTTCTATATAACAGAATGAGTATGGAATAGCTAACTTTACTTACTTACTTACGTTAGCTCTTATAGAAGGATCGTTTCAGCCACCATGTACCAGGGAAAGTCTCCAGACTACGGGAATTCGTGTGACTAGAATTTAAACTAGCCTTTCGCGCTTACCTGGTTCCGTATTTCCATCTACGAAATAAAAATGTATAAAATTCTAGACAATTTTAGCCCGGTTTCTATATGTATATATATACACACACACTCTTGTAAAATCGTCTTCTATAGATAGAACACCGTTATAGGTATATCTACAGGAATTAGGAATACATAAACCCTTCGCTCTTACTTTCCCCTAAGTAATAACAATAATAATAATACGATAAGTAGGTATGTACCTACCTTGCCTTGACTATTAATTCGAAGAAAGGCAGGTTTTCAGGTTCTCGTATGCATGTATTGTACCTATCCTTAGGCACTAGAGGTACATTTAGGCAGGTTGGTCACGCGGGAACCGGAAACGACGTAAATATACGTATACCTACATACCATAGTACGTCGTCAAAACTCGTAGGAATTTCAATACTTATTAAGAATATGAATTTTGTTAAAAAAAAAAAAAAAAAAAAAAAAAAAGAAAAAAACTTGATAGAAATTGGAAAATTTCATAATGAACTAATTTTTTTTTTGTTCGTTTTGCATCGTTATTATTAATATCGTTAAATCTTTCGAAATACGTAACCGGTTTTTATATTAGTTACAAACGTATCTTAGGAAAGGGTTGAATTTACCGTAACAAATTTTGAGACTCGCTTAAATATCTTACAAATAGCTAAAATTAACGGTTTTCTATATCTATATGCATAGGCGTGGTCTTAACAGGTATATATACAGGTATGTTAAACTTTCGACGTTCCTTACAATATAACGATTCACATTAATATTCATATTATTATATTACGTACATATGTAGAAATATCATGACGAAAATTTGCCGCATTATTATCAAATAGATTATTTATATTCTATGATCGATATATATCTTATATTAAACATGTTTTCTGCACTTCGATTATACGAAATACAATATTTTACCTTCGACAACGCTGTGTGTGTGTGTACAATAACTGAGTAAATTGTTATGAATTTTTATATTATTGTTATCTCTGTCGACGTTATTATTATTATTATTATTATCATTATCATTACCTGCCTATCTACTACCTGACTGACGATCGTAGTTTGTAATTTAGCGCTGTGGGTGAACCAGGTCAGCAGCTTGTAAGCGAAGTAAAATATAATCTACAGGAAACAGGTGTGTTGTCTTGATAGGCAGCACAACTCGCCCCCAATTGCTACCTACTTCTTTCGCGGTTCTGAAATATATTTAAATGTAACAGAAAGAGAAAAACAAAAAATAAAGAAATTTTAGTTATTCAATGTAATTCAAAAATCGCGTTTGTACAGAAAAAAAAAAAACGAGAAAAAGACAAAAAAAAAAACTAAGAAAAAGTAAGAAATCGTATCAATAACCGATTTTGAATATATAATTTAAAGTCTTATTTATTATTTTGATTTTTTCATTTGTTGTTCCGACAATTTTGCGATTAGATCCTATAGCACACTTATGTATTTATTTACATGTCTGTGTAATACGACCGGTGTTCACCTATATAATATCATTTTGCTGGATAATATGTATATAGGTATAGATATGTATATGGCTAAGGCTATATAAGGTTAACCGGGAGTAGTATAATAAGGAAAAGATAAAAAAGAAAGAAAAAAGAAAAAAAAAATGTATGCTAGCCACGTGCCGTAATACACTGCGTTGGAATGAATGCAACGCTTTGTTCGAAACACGAAAACGCCATTATCATGGATAATGTACTATATGCGTATATATACCTATGATGTACGCTGGACGTGTTATCAAGAGACTCGGTAGAGTCTCGCGCCAAGTACATTAAAAAGAATTTTTAACGCACGGCGTGAGACTCGACCGAGTCTCTATACCCGCATGAGAGCTCTACGGCCTATACGGCGACTGTGTTATCCTTAATAACTTCCGACTCGAGTTATACACGAGATTCAAATATTTATCTCAGAATATGGGTTCAAATAGCTTTCATTTAAGCCCAATTTTTATGCAATCGGTGCACGGAGAGCTGAGATATAATATTTCCGAATTACAGACACCCTCAGTTCGACCAACAAAAATTCTCCTTCTCCGTTTCCTTCGTCGTCGCCCACCGGCTATGTTGCCATTGTCAGTTCCTTTCGGAACGAGGTAGTCGTCCACCAGCAATGTTGCCATTTTCTTTCGGTCTGCATGTCATATGCTTCTACGACACTTTACACGACGTGAAAATTATAGACGTATCTCCGTGATAAAAGAGCTAATATAAGACATTAAAAAATAGTAATATTTCTCATCTTTCATGCTAAAGATTATGAGATCGATATAAATGAAGTAGGTATACTAATTCAATAAGAATTTTAATAATACATTATAATAATATATAATATAATTAAAATTAAAATTTCAATTTCAATTCGTTTCTATAATGCCTGAAAATCAAAATGCACAATTTCTGCCAAGTGGCGTTTTGATTTTTTAGGTCATGGAAATAGTCACTGTCAAATTGTCAGATGCATATTTCTGGATCTAGATGAATGAGGAAAGTACGAGCGTCGTGGCACGAGTTTTGGTCAAGTATAACACGAAAACTATACATCATACAAAAAAATGTTGAGAATAAAAAAGTTTCAGTTTAAAGTAGACGTCCAAATGATTATGTACGAAAAAATTTGTCGGTTGCGGAAAGTTGGAAAAAAATTATTATAAAGTTAGTTTTTGAAATTTCTCACAAGTCATACGTCTTTTGGGGCTAAGACTTTCAGAGAATATTCCTCTATAGTGTGAAAAGAACGTGCATGAATTTTATTGTGGACTCAGATTTAGTTTAGAAAATATGAATTTTTTACTGAATTTATTTCGAAACAAAAACAACAAAAATTTTGTATCGCAAAGACCGTATCGACTCAAAAAATCTTTAAAAACCGTTAAATAAACAAAACTTTCAACTTCGCAGTGCTAAAAAAGTTGTACTTTTGGTTCGCAATAAATTCGGTACAAAATTCATGTATCTCCTAACTGAAATCTGGCTCCACGATAAAATTTGTACTCATTCCTTTTACACTATAAAGGAATATCCTCTGAAATTTTTGGATGGTAAAAAACGTAAGGTTGTTGAGAAATATTAAAAACCAATTTTATAATAATTTTTTTTCAACTTTTCGGAACCGTCGTATTTTTTTGTACGTCATCACTTTAAAGTTTACTTCGAACTGAAATTTTTTTTCACTTAACATTTCTCGTATGATGTGTAGTTTTCGAATTATACTCAATTAAAACACGGATATTGTCAACTATCGTATAAGAAATTCATACACACTCTCATCAACTGCCACTAACATTTCTTAAAACTTGAACCAATTTTCAGAGGACATAATTTATACAATTTGTTATGAACAAGCCTAATTAGTCTGAATCGAGATGGTACAAAAAGTAATGAAATCCCCCCAAAAAGCACCTCTGGTGCAAAAACCTTTCGCCAAGTACATTAATGTGATATTTCCCACAAAAATAGTGTTGCAGCCATTCAATCTACAAAAGTATTGAAATCAATGGGCATTGCCAAGTACAATTAAATTTTCCCAATTAATTTCTGAATGTGACCTGATCCTACTTTTCGGTAGGTATTTACATTTCGATGTACATAACTTACGTCACACGTAATAACATGCAATATACGCGCTTATCAGAGAAGATCAATTGAGAGTAAAATTAAGAAACAGAAAAAAAAAATTTGGAGATAGTGGTACTTGGCGGGCATTTTTGGCTGATGTCTAAATTACTACAAAAATGCCCGCCAAGTACCACTATCTCCAAATTTTTTTTTTCTGTTTCTTAATTTTACTCTCAATTGATCTTCTCTGATAAGCGCGTATATTGCATGTTATTACGTGTGACGTAAGTTATGTACATCGAAATGTAAATACCTACCGAAAAGTAGGATCAGGTCACATTCAGAAATTAATTGGGAAAATTTAATTGTACTTGGCAATGCCCATTGATTTCAATACTTTTGTAGATTGAATGGCTGCAACACTATTTTTGTGGGAAATATCACATTAATGTACTTGGCGAAAGGTTTTTGCACCAGAGGTGCTTTTTGGGGGGATATACCTATACCCATACCTTACCGGTTACCCTACTGGTATGCCACCTATTTATGCACTGTACAATGGGCGAGTCGGAGAAGAAAGGGCTTTGAACATCAACGAAGAAATTCTCACAAAAGTGGCCATTCAATTTGTGTCTTTTCAAGAAAAGGAAAAAGAAAATTATAAAAAATCAATTGTTTTTTTTTTTTTTCATTTATATTATAGAAAAAAAATTTGATTTCTGTGCATATCTATATTATCATATTATTATTATTTTTTATCCTTAACTCTGTCCGCATATACATATATACGGAAGTTGATAATATATCCGATTTAGTCATCATCGTTGTTTGACTTGCGATCGATATTTTACTTTGATAACGAGTCGCGTTATAATGTTAACTTATATATATATCACTTAGATATATCGATGACACAAACCGCCTTCAGTGAGCAGAATCATCTCTTTACATATGCAGTTTAGATTTTTATTATTTATTTATTTTTTTTATAAGAAAAAAAATTCTAAAGTTATAAGAATCCTCTAAGTATATCATATAGATTAAAAAAAAAAAAAATGAAAAAAATCGACACATCGATGATGTTATAATATAATTATTTGGTTTTATTTTAAGCTAATTCTCTTCAAATCGTTATAATTATAACCACTCATCGTGTTGCTGACGGTAAAGATATATTTTGGAGTACATATATTCATAGGCTACCTACAAGAGGTATGTATATGTATTGTACATACATATCCACATACAACCTATACCTACATGTATATATACACGTAAAAATGACGAGATGACTGGTTGTTGATGGCATTCGCGGGTTATTATACTTCGAAAGTAGTACTTGGCTTATCGTTCAAGACCATAAAATTAAACCTTTGAAGTGGACCGATTTAAAGATATCATTCAATTTTACATCTCAAGTTATCCCATGTGTAATTTTAAACTATTTTAAGTGAGCGTACCCTAACCCTAACCTAGGAACTTATATAGGTGTAGTAAAATCGTTATTATATAGTTTATTACATACCTACTTGTTATAACCTGCGTACACCAACACCGGTTAATAATTTAAATTACCTAATATATATTCGTGTATATATTTACGCGTTTTACATATCGTAATAAAATATATAAAATTAATAAAATTTTTGTTAATAATAATATATAGTTGTCGTATATTTGTAATGACTAAAGCTGATAGAAAAGTGACGGAACGCCGTGTACCGCCGCGATATATCCGGGAATTATACTTATAGGTATATTGTTAAGATATTCTAGTTATTGCTGTTTAACGGATTGTTTTTTCATAATTATTTATAATTATAAATACGCGGTTACTTGGTTAATGGCGTTTTCCTCTTCACTGTCTATACTGCAGCAATAGCTCTCTTTATGACTCGTGTTATTTTCCGCTTTCAATTCGTTACGTACTACACGTTGAATGGTCTCAGAACAAGAACATAAAGGTTTATTATGCGTTTAGAATTTACCTGCTGCAGCGAAGCATATACGAATCTTTTTTCATAATTTTTTTTTTTCCAGTAAAAAGAAGAAATTCAAATTTAACCAAATTTTCGAACTGGATAGTAAAAAATAAAAAAAAAAATTGTGAATATAAATTCTTCACTTTTTTGCTTATTTTTTTTTTTTTATTTTAGCTTATTTTTTTATTTTTTGTGTTCCGAAGCGATTGAATCTTTGAGTCTGAAATTATCTTCAATTCCTATCGTTCATCATGGGAGTTGAAAATCGGTAGACAGGCGCCAATCATCGATCGGGTCAATCGATAATTTCAAGATTTATAAACAGCTGGCGCGTAAAAGCGCGGGAATAAATAACATAGTTCGATCGAATTACGCTCTAGGCTGGAATCAGAAAGCAGGTTTGAAGATCTACTACAATTTACCTATACCCTCTTCGCAGCTGCCTAGTGAATATAATAAGCGAAGGTGTAAATTTATGGGATAGAATGATCATTCTTGGGTTGAACTTTATAGGCAGGTACCTAACTCCTATGACCGTATAGGTACATATCAAAAAATACTGAAAATATTTCACACAGAAGCAATTTTTACGATTCTATGACTCTTCAGTGCAGAGTTTATCACTTATGTATGTATTTATATGGTACCTGCAAGAAATATGACGACCGTGATATTTCTTACTTGGCGTGGGCGCGACGTACGTACGTGCAAAGCAAACTTTTTTTTTCTAACACTTATCATCACCGAGCAGGTTATACGAAAGGTATAAACCCCCACAGTCGAGCGAATTTATACGATCTTCAGTTTTTATCGACCAATAAAATTCGAAAACATTTTTTCTTTTTTTTTTTTTGATTATTGTTTTTATTTATTTTTTTTTATAATGATAGAAATTTACTCCAAAGTGTCCAAAATTTTATAGGTTCTTTTAGGAAATTTCGAAAATATTTTCCAGCATAGAAATTATTGAAATATAGGATGTGGATTTCATGTTTTTTATTTTTTTTTGTTGTTTTTAATAAATTTTATTGTTCAAACGGTTATTTTATTTTATTCTTATTTTTAATTTTTGAACAAGTCTCTTAATACGAAAATAAATTTAAAAAAATAATTGATTTGTCAGGTTTCAAATGTAGAAAACTTTTTCTTCACGATATTAATTGAAATTTTTAGAATAATTAAGGGAAAACTGTGATATTTTTCAGAACCTAATTCTAATTCAAGAATTTCGACGATATAGATCCTAATATGATAAGCAGGGACCTGGTCGAAATTGAGAACTGTCAAAATTACAAATTCATTTGAGACGATTTCAAATTTACAGAAATGTTGAAAGTTCAGAATAATAAAGTTTAGAATTTTGTCTGTTCGGGTCTTTTAAAAATTGCAACTTGAACTCGGCTCTGACCATAAAAAATAATAACTCAAGTTTCAGTTTGAATAGAAAATTTTCAATAACTATTTCCCTCGAATAAAAATTCCTCAAATTGCGCATACCCATAACTCTTACTCGGTATGTAGTTATATTACAGCCATATAGTGTGGCCAGTGAATAAATATATATGTATATATGTAATGCATGTATTCTCTCCTCCATGGATGACCTCCAGGTCAAAGTACTCTCGTACGGCGTTATAGTATAGTAGCCACGATGCGCTGTTAGCGCTGCAAGATGCCGGAAAACGTGTTGCGGCTGTTAAAGCTTGCCAAGAAAGTGCTAACGTACGTCTCTGCCAACTTTTAGCTAGCTAGATAGATTTATATATGAACGCGCTTTTGAAAATGGACAAATTTTCTTCTACTTCGTCGTTATATTGCATTATGTAGCCACATGCCGTCCCGTAATAATCATTTACAGCTACGGGTGACAAAAAGTGTTCTAACACCTTTTTGTTTTCATTTTTTTCATTTTTTTTTTTTTTTTCCTCTTTTTCTTTTCCAACAAAAATTTTCTACAAATAATATGAAAAATATTGAATTCGTTATTCAATTTATTGATTAATAATTAGTAGTACTTATTTAATATGATAAAATTTATAATTTAGATCCGGTATTTTCGGATTTGTTTACGAGATTATTTAGACATAGATTTATTTGACGCACAATATGTTGAATGTATGTATTTCAAGTTGAATCGTGTACAGGTTATTCAGAGCGAAACGGTTGTTATCGTAAATCTCATTCGATGGCATGATCGACGTCAAACGACAACAAGAACGAAAGGTAGATCAGTAGAAATGGTAATACGAACGTAAAGAAAAAAGAGAGAAAGAGATAAAAAAAAAAAAGGAATGAAATAAGTAAATAAAAAAAAAAACTATATTGTAGCTGTGGAGAATTTATTAGCGGTTGGTTACCGTTACAACTTCATTCAAATGCAGACTGATGGGGCTTCCATTTACGTCAAGCCCCGTCGTCTCATTCTACTACCAGCTAAACTTGTAAACTCTCACGTCTTGCAGCAGCAGCAACAGTAACAGATCTGTGAGGCTGCAAGTCGATTCGTCTCGATGCATTGCGGAAGATCGTTATAACTGAAACAATTTTTTTTTTTTTGTTATTTTGTTTCACGATTATCATTTATTTTGAACAATTTTTCACCGCTCTCCTATTTTCGGGAAAAAATTTTTCATTTCTAATTCCTGGATTGCAAAATATTTGCAAAAATGTATAAAAAAAAATTCGCTCAGTTTTTTATATCATCAATTTCATGTGTAACAAGAATGGCATTTATTTGCCTATAGTCAAAACGATTCTGGGGGATGTTAAAAAAATAAACATAAAAAAATTTAAAAAAATAGGAAAAGTGGCTGACGTCACGAGGTTGACGTTAATCAAAAGCATAGCAGCACATATGCAGTCTGCCGATTTTTTTCCTCTCTCTCTCTTTCCTATGTATTCGTTTGGCGCCACGTGAGCAAATGAAAAAGAAATACTAAGAAGAAGAAGAAGTGTTTTAACGGATGATGATATTCATCGCATAAATACTTCTCTTCTCTTTTTTTTTTTTTATTTTGTTTTGCATTATGTATGGACATACATACATTCATGTACAAAACTGCTCGATCGTTTTGCAATGTGCACTGAACAAAGCCTTACTATTCGAAATCCTGCAGATCTGGTTCGGCTGTCAATTTTCTGACTATAACAATCTCTCGTTTCGTATTCTTCGACGTAGTTGTCAGTCAGTCAGTCACTCACTCATTCAGTCCGTCAGTCTGTCTATTTGATAAAATAATGATTACATAATGTCGTAGAAATGTATGTGAAAAGAAAGAAAGAAAGAAAGAAAGAAAGAAGGGAAAAGAAACAGAAAATGAAAAAAAGTAGTAAAAAAAAAAAATTTGACTTCTTTGACACGAAATTGACACCCATATAGATATCAAGTTATCCCTTATCATAATGCCTTCAGACATTTTTCACGGTGTTACAGTACAGCTTATATATTAAATCGTAACCTTTGATCTCGTGAAAAAAAAGAGTATGCATGATGCTTACGCTAGAGAACGAAAGACAGAAATAAATACTTCGGCTATGTCAAGTACCGTATGATCTGTCTGCCTATCTTTCGACATGTACTCTCAGAAATATCATTTTTCTCTTTTTTCTTTCCTTTTTTTTTGTTGTTCATAATCTTTTATCTCTCTTTAGTATTTTCTAAAGAAGAACAGTGCATGTGGGTGTAAGAGAAAAAGAACTCAACTCATCTCCTTAATACATATAGCTGGATGTTTTAATCACTGTAATGCATCAAGTCGTCTGATTTTTCCATTTTTTTTTTTTTTTGTTTTTTCTATGTTAAATTGTATGTAAAAAGTTATGTCATATATGCACATACATATACATTAGACCGCTTCAAAAAAAAACAAAAACGACTATCTTTCATTTTCAAAGAGTAAGTCAAAAATATTGTTCGAAATGACGAGATAAAAAATGCTGTCAAAGTTTGAGCTCTTAATATTTAATAATTTCGAACAAAATTAGCTATGCAGAATCTTTCTAAGTAGATTAGTACCAGAGATATAAAAATCGAAGTGTCTCACAAGAACATTTCCCAAGTTATTTAAATGGGAAATAAAAAATCGCGATGATCGTCCTCTAAATATTAATATTAAGAGTTCAGATTTTTTGAGGCTTGTTATTTGATCATAAAGAACAAGTTTTTGGAAGGGTCTTTTGAAATAAAAAAAATCGTCGGTTTATTTGGCCTGCCTACATGCATACAGTTGTTTAGATCTATGTTTCGATATTTAGGATAGAGTTAGTCACACTACCTTTAAAGGAATTATGAATATGAATATCGATTTTTCCGATTCACCGATGACTCGACTATACCAAGAAACGAAAGAAATGTTAAGCTAACAAAAAATATTCGAGAATCTAAGTCATAACTGAATCGCGCATTATTAAATGAATCAACGTTTATTATTTCTATGATGAATATACACAAATGCATATAATTAAAAAAAAAACGTCTTGTATATATATTTACATTAATTTATTTTTTATCTTTTTTTATATATATGTATATATATTTCGGTATTTAATGAAGTTCTAAAAACGAAGGACAGAGATAAGTAGACCCCGTCTTCCACTTCCCATTATTAAGTTTCTTTTCTATCTCTGTCGAACGTGGGACCGAATATAAAAGTATATTTCTAAATTTCCACGGTCAGGAGTGGTGTAGCAGTAGCAGTAACAGCAGTAGCAGTAGCAGCAGTCCTTCTCGTTATGTTCAATTGCGAAAGCCCCGAAGCGAGAAGCAATGAACTTGAAAAGTCGTTGACATCCAGAATGTTTGTGGCGCCCATACGTCGAGTCAACCATACAAGCTACAGCTATACCTTCTCGAGGTCCAAGCTTGGCACATGGCTACGTATATTATCATTATTTGTCATCTAAGTTCCTCCTCATTCCATCACACTATATACATTATACAGTTACACACCGTAACTGACAATGACTGTTGAAAAAAAAACCCCATTGCTACGCCGTCTTGTTCCCATGCGATAGACTTGCACCAGACCTAGATATGCATGATGCAGCTGTGAACAGTATAACCTACACAGGTCATTAAATATTTTTCACATTCAACATTACAACGATGTTGATAATCACATTTATTAGCCGGATACTTACTTATAGGGTTTGTCGAAAATAAAGTTTTTTTTGCATCTTAATTTTTTTTTTTTTTTGATTTTTGTCTACTCCGAACGTTGAATTGTTATGTAAAGTAGTAGAGGCTTGTAGCTCAATTTAAACTACTAGTTTAAACGGGACTTTTATTTCCCATATGATTAACACAGTAAAAAAATTGTTTTAAAATAAGAAAAATTAACATTTTTAAACAAAAAAAAAAATTAAAAATTATAACTTGATTAAACGTTAAGATATCGAATTCGTTTTAGGCTCATTTCAGAAGAGGCAAATTGAAGGATTTATAAAAAAAAAAAAAATGATAAAAAAAATTATTGGATTTCCAGGTAATTAAGTTTCAATTTATGTTTCACTTCGAACCAATCCCTTTTTCTAGGCCATCTCCAAAATCAAGTAATAATTTTTGTTTTAATTATAATCATATGGGAAACAGAAATCCCGTTTGAACACTACTATCTTAAAATTGAGCTACAGGTATCTGATTTCAGGAGTGAGCTTATATAAAAGAAGCCACTTCGCACAAAAATCTATCAGAAAAAAAGAAGTAGAAGAAAAAAAAAAGATAGCTTTATTTTTGACACACTTTGCGGTTATACACGTGTTTGATATCTTAGTATCTCTATAAGGTACTTTTTTTTACGGTCATAAATACATGTCACACTTTTTTCTCTTCTTTTTTATATTTATTTTTGTTATTTTTTTCAAGTACCTACAAAAATCGACGTTTCGAAAGTAGTTAGATTATTTTTTTTTTTTTTTTTTTTTAAGGCCTAGGGCGTAGAAATAATGACACGGCAATTTAGTCATACGGTTTGTAATGCAAAGTGAAGACAATGATTGAGATTTATTATTATAGTTGGATAAAAATTAGACCATTCAAAGTTTAAATGCTTGGGGGGTTGGGAGGGAGGGAGGGGGGAAAATAAAAAATAAAAATAAAAAGATACAAAAAATTTAGGTCTATTTGATAATTCTTTATAATGTACAGTACAGCTCTAATAACTACTATGGTTAGAGAGAAAGCCCGGAGAGAAATAGCTGGTAGAGAAGGCGTTTATGCGAGGGCGTTGACCACTTAACACTTGATGTCAGCGACTCTTGACATGTCACGGGGTCACGTGTTCAGTGTTAAAGGTTTCAAAGGTTTTAAACCCTGAAAAAACTCCCGATCGAATGAGACAAAACAGTGCAAAGTAAAATCGAAGTGTTTTATATATTTGAAAAGGATTATGCGGGAATAAAATTTGAGGATTTTTTTACTTTTGATTTTTAGTTCAATACAAATTTAGAATATAATTGAAAAAAATAATTGCCAAGAAGAGTTTTTAGATCCTCTACAATTTTTATACGCGTGAATATAATATCATCGGATTTATTTAGGATCTTGTTGGGCTGGATCTTTCAGCTTTTATCTTCGTTCATTGCTACAGTTTAGTAAAGACCGGGTCAAGTTCAAATTATTTCAAATGGTTACGGCGTTCAAATAACGTAACTATTACGTGACTGCAGCGAATCGTGGGAGGCAAATGAGTTCTCTTCTCGTGTAAACGCGCTCGTTTTAATTTCAGTTTAGTAAAATTTTTTTAATCCACTATTTTAAAGGTTTATATTCTTCTTTTCTTCTCAACCACTTCCGTATATATACAGCGATAAAAAACCATTCTTTTCATGTTTCACAAAATTTTTTCGCAAATAATGTTATTCGATATTATATTGAAAATACCCATTTATCGGTCTTGGCCTTGCCGAATTTTAAAATGATCTTATATTCAAATTTCGAAAGTTGAATTAGCGAATTTTAATATTGACAGACTAATTCTAAATCAGAATTTAATTTTTGACCAAATTTTGACTCACATTCGGATCCATCGATCCCAAAACTACCCGAATATTAAAAAAAAAAATTTAAACCGTAGGTTTTTTTTTAACCAAAATTAACGAAAATCTTTTGAAAGAATTGGTAAAAAATTTGCAACAGCAAAAATGAAAATTTCTATCCATTTCTTTTCTTGTTTCATATTTATTTATTTTTTTTCAATGCATCTCAATTACGAATCATTTCGAACTAAGTATCGCTTGATTTATAACGAGTCATTGATGATGAATTATCTCGATAAATTTATCTTGTAAGGAATATAAATAATGATTAATATCTTCATACATCAATCTCTTCGATGGTTTATTTTTGGTTTGTGATAAGTTTCAATAATAATCGTAGAGAATATATATTATATTTGAATCGAAAGAAAATCGACCTTATCTCGAAAGTATGAACGACAACGACGAAGCTGATGATGATGACGATAATGATTATGACGACGATTACGATGACGAAAGAAATTATGTTCAGGAAATTATAGAAAGCGACGTTTACAAAGTTGTCGGTATACTTATTACAGTTTCTCGTCTGACGCGGTACTAAATACGTACATAGCCAATAACTTTGAATCAGACAACGTCGTCGTCATACTTCCGTGACAATTGCACATAGTTTAAAGAATTAAGATAATATCCAAGAGTTTCACTTCATAATTATTTATATAATTATATAAAATAAATGATTTCATCTCATCTGGGCTATAAAAATATAATTTTTCGAATTTTGGTTAAATATTTTAACCTACTGATCCAGCTCGTTTTATGAATTTATTCACAAGCGTATTTTAAAAAAAACCTAATTAACTTTTATTTTTATTTATGAAAACAAAAATAATAGCGGTTTCTTAGACGTCGTGAAATTCCATTTGAAATCGTACTTCCTTACCGAGTTGTATATATGTATAACATTACGATATATTACATAATGAAAAATGAGACGAGATGATCATAATATACCTACTTACTTACCGCGGCATATTTCAACGTACATTACTCATTTGATTTTGAAATAGTTGCAATATAGAATGTTTCTCTGAACTGTAGTTGTATTTTGCGCACCAGACTCTCAGCTGCAGTGAGATATAAAATGTGTCTAGAAAAGAAGAGAGGAAGGATTGATCATCCCACGTTTCTATCACAGTTCACCCTTGCAGGTCATATTTCTTCTCGTATTTAGCAGACAGCCAACAAACGTGTATATATAGAGATAAAAAAAGAAAGCAAAATATGGAAAAAAAACTTGAAAAAAAAAAATCTTGTGTCGTTAGACTTCCACAGAATAGTCATCTTCATACACAGACTCATGGCTATCATAATCATATAGCATTTTTCATTCGTCACGTAACAGTTGCGCTTGTCCCTGTTATTTCTGCATCAGATTGTCCATCGTTAGATATTATTATGTGTATAAAATACGTATAAAACTATATATAATGTGTATACTTATAATATACATACTTATATGTATGTAGTATATATCATAACTTTGCTCAGTTGTAGCCACCTTAGCTAGCTTCGTTCCGGCTATTAGATTACACATATAAGTGACGTCACCGCTAAGGTTACGCTCCGAAGACTTGACTTACCTGTGACTTACCTTTAAAGTATAACTTTTGGCCTATAAAGGTCTTTGAAGTGTATGAAAATAATACCTCTGGTATTATTTATTGTTTGCATTTATTTACTCGTTAATATTTACACTAATTATCTCACAATGCTCACCTTAGATTTTATGGCAAATATTAAACATGGATAATTTTCAGACAGATATTATACATATATATACTATAGGTCAGACATATCGTTATTATATTATATTTTTATCTTTTGTCTATATGTGTGTTTGAATAACGATAAGATATTATAATCTTGTTGTTATTATTATGAGGTATAATATAAATAAATAATAATTGAAGATTGTGTCTATGAGCGTTTTGTATAAAATTTTTCTTCATTTTTTCTTTACATTTTTATTTTACAGATGAACGAGACGCCATCCAAAAGAAGACATTTACGAAATGGGTGAACAAACATTTGAAAAAGGTAATTGATTTGGTATATTTACTCACTTTATTTAAAATCTTTCGAGCTTCCTTATAACTGAGATGAATATAATATTCATATATATATTTTTTTTTTTTTTTTATGTTTATTAAATTATTATACTGTAGGAAGTCGTGTGTGTGTGTTGCGCAAACCTGAGTATGTAGACATACGTGAACAGCCAACCTTCGATTCTTAAACCTGTCACCGCCTTAACCATCTATTAGTAGAACTAAATATTCATGCGTGTGACAATCGCGAGATATCGAGTAAAAGAAACTGGGAAAAGAAATAAAACAAAAATGAATAAAATGAAACAAAATTTTAAGAGGCAAAATGTATATAGAATTGACAATCAAAAAATGGGATTCTCTCGCAATTGATGTTGGACAAAACAGATTAGGAATAAGAAAATAAATCTATTTTAGAATCTATGAAAAGTACCTTATACTCTCGACACGTACACATCTAGTTTTTTTGAATAATAATATATCATGGGGAAAGGGAATAATGAAAGAATAGAAAAAAAAAAAGTAACGAAAAAATTATGCAAATTTAGTCCTAAATTCTATGTGTCTATAGACGTAAGATAAATTGTACCAATAATTCTCGAGGAAAGAGACATAGATGTTAGAGGCTAGAAGAAAGACTCCAGTTTCTTTCTTCGTGTTTTAAAAGCTGGCTAAAATTACCTAGAACAAATTATTTCGATGCAAATTTAACCTTTTCTTACTTTTGTTGCACAAAAGTAGTGCTAGGCTTGCACGTGTATATTTATTACATCGCGTGGGTCGTGAAAGGTTGATTAGTTGTTTCCATAGAATGACTCTCTAGAAACGTACGTATGTATGTACCTACGCGTTTAAATTTAGTATAGTTAAACTCTGTTTGCGATTAGCTTACCTAGATCAGTTGTTTAACTCGAGGCCTATATAAGTTCAAGATAAAGAACTACATGATTTATTTATAAGTCATTCAGCAAATGATATACATTTGAAAATTATTACCATCTCACAGAGTCGAGTAACAGCAGCCATACCCATACCCATACCCCATAGCCATGGCATAGCATAAAGTTACGCTCTCAATTGTCTCAATTTATTCATCCTTCTGTATATCTATCTACCTACTTTATACCTACCTGTAAACCATATACGCTTCACTTATTATACTATTTACAACTACAGTATCTCGATTCAATCTCTTCATCGTCGTATTCAACGTTCGAGATAAAGAACAAGCTGCACATTTGAATGTTCAGGATGTTAAAATTTGACATTTTTCGAGGATTGTTACGACTAAGGTGAATAATATTCAGATATCCTGCTTTAGGTCTTTATTCTACATAACGTCACTTGTTAATCTTGATGTTAAAATCCCTCGCACCTTACGTCATGTGACCCCCAGCAAAGATTAAATTGAGCTTTGTGAATATGACATAGATTAACTGTTGACTTAATTCCGAGGTCAATTTTAGTTCAAACTGGATCCGGCTTCGTGAGCCTACTCAATATTGATGTGGTTCTGATGTGGACTAAGATTATCAAAAAAATGTCAATATTTTAAAACAATTTTAAGTCCTTGTACTGAAAACTACAAATATTCGAATTTTTTCGTTTTTTTTTGCAGTCAAACGGGCAAATATTTTCAGAACCTTTTAGTCTACACCAAAACTACGTATAAGAAAGACCTGTACCAAAAATTATAAATTGATTGAACTAATAATTAATTGCTTATTAAGTCAACAGTAAACTTATGTCATTTTTACGGAGCTTATTTCAATTTATAATCTTAGCCATATGATATAAGCTGCGTGGGTTTTTAACATCAAGATTTTCAGGCGATATTAGGTAAAATTAAGGTTTAAAACAGGATAGTTGAGTATTATTTACCTTAGTCTTCACAATCCCTGAAAATGGGTCTAATTTTTGCATTAAAACAAAAAATGTACCTCCTTAAGCAGATATTTATTTAATCTACTAATTAACGAGTGAATGAATAAATAAATGAACGAAAAATCTATATCTTAATCTTTGAAACAGTATCGAAGAAGATCTGATTATTAAAAGAGGTCATCGATAATTGACCCTATCGGGAAAATGAGAAAAGATTTTTAGATTCGAATCTTGGTCGATAAATCGGGTCGACAATGAGCGTCCAATCGATAGCTTATGAAAAATATATAAGTGTATGGTATAGGTACAGGTACAGGTATACAAAATAGAAGAACTCAGTTTAGATTCGATCTCGTTTCATCTGATAACTCAAGATCTTTGTCACGGTTTGAACAATGTGAGAAGAGAAAATTTTCTATACCAAAGCTCGAGTAGATTCTGCCCTATACACACCGCGCCATATACAGTGGGAAATAAATGTGCAATTATGAGAATATTTCGAATTATTTTCCTTGCTGTTATCTCAGTGTACCCAGTGCTGCTGCTACTGCTGCTGCTGCATGCGAATAAATTTCCGTTATGCAAAAAGATAAAAAAAATTCTGCGGATTTCCTTTCGGATGTTGCTTTACCATTCAGTTCATCATATTATAGTTCTCCTCTAGGTTTACGATTTTTATCCGACTTCTTCGAAGACTAACTCGGTCTTTTTTCTCGTATCTTTGAAAAGTAATGAAGCTAGATCTTAAGTTTTTGTACTGAAATCACGCGAAGTAAATTACACATGTATTTTATATCTGTATACATATATTCATTTATGATATACACTTGTAAATCGATAGTTTAACATTGCTGTATGATGTCTATACACCGAGATGGTATTCACCCGTTATATCGCTTTTATGTATATTCGATCTCAACATCGCGTGGTCCAAAGTTCGAGTGTATAATTATATTGCAAAAAGACGAGATGAGAATAGGAAGAGGAAAATAAAGGCATGCAAAATACGTTCTAAGGTATGTCGTAGTTGTAGCCAGGATCTTGCTATTGGAAGGTAGTTTAGAAGGCAGACTGGCTATAGAAGGTAGTCGAAGAGGCAGGAAAAGGAGTGGGCGATAAATAAGTAATCTTTGTCACCTTAGCAAAACGCGTTTTCCGTAGGTGGCTGCTGCCACTGCCACCACTGCGACCACGCCTAATTCATCAAGTGGGCGATTCTGTGCCTAACCGGTATTACAAAATAAGAAAAATATTAAAAAAAAAAAAAATAGCTCTTGCATGTAATTAGATCAAATTCTTAATAAAGTATTCCAGAATTCATTAGTAAAATTCTTTTTTTGATTTTTCACTCTTCATAGTCACTTGAGATCGTAACGAGATTTCTTCGTGGTTTGAATTTTTGTTCTTCTATCATTTTTTTTATTTATTGTTTTTATTATCATGTACGTATACACATCATCATTGGTAAACTAACAAATCGTTATTATAAAATGATGGATTAAGTCCGGTGATGGTTATTGCGTAACATATCGCGTTATATACGTACGTACGTATAGTTTTGCTTGTTCTCTTTGATGTGACTTTAATACCGGAAATCTGACCTTGGAAGTAACGCAATATATATTATAAACCATTCGACGGATATATCACACAGGGTGTCAGGTTTATTCCTACTTATTGTTCCGAGGCACTTGACCGTGTCCGTAACGTGTCCACAGGTGTCTTTACGTCATATTTATATAGACTTGCATTATTATCGAGATGAATCTCTCCGCTCCATCGTGTTACAATTTTTCTTCAAATATATCATTTTCTTTTTTTTTTATCTGTTTCGATTTTTCGTTTGATTTTTTGAAAAATTTATTTCATTCATCTCTCTGGTTATTTTGAACGTTATTAAATAAAAATTTTATTTTGCACAAACCTTCCGCAGATCTTTTGCGGTAAAGAACTAAAGAACAGCGCGGGTTCATTTCTGTATATACAGAGAAAGTTTTATCCAAGCCTTTTTAGCGCAACGATCTACTCTTCAAAGCTGTTGCTACAAGGCAGACGAAGTGCGTTTGCGAACTTCGAGCTCGCTCGCGGTTATTTCGTATCACGAGAATCTTTTACCGACAGCTTTATTTGGCCAGGACAACTTGACGTGCGTTCGTTATATTCTACTGCTATACGCACCGGTTTCATTACGAAACGAGAGACGATTATTAACAAATCCGTAATACGAAACAGTCGTTACGTTATACGTACACATATATACATCGATTATAAAAATGATAAAATCAGGAATAAAAAGCTAGTGGGTGAAATTATGAAAACAGGCTGATAGTTGGAGGTTCGAATTTTGAAAGGTCAGCACGGTCAAAATTAAGAATTTTAATTTACAGATTTGAGAAAATGTATTTCCCCGAAAGTATGCGTTGTTGATTTACATAATTCCAAATCGAAGAACACTGAAGGTTCAAAATTCCGAAAGTTAAAGATCCGAAAGGCCGGGATTCCAAATTTTGATGCCTCTCCATAAAATTTTCGGATTTTTTGACTTTCGGAGTTTTCTGCTATTTGTAATCTGAATTTTCTGAATTTTAACGTTTCTGGAAATTCGAAATCTTCTCAAATAAATTCTTAATACGTTTCCCCATTCGGAACTTTGAAAAATCATAACCTCAACCCGAATACTACAAAAATATCAAAGTTAGTCTGTCTTCTATTAATCTTGATTACCAAAATCTTTTACCCGTAATAAATTTGAAAACATATTATGAAAAAATCCCTACTTTATGCCTGATGAGATCAAAATCGCCATTACCCCAATAACTAATTCATAAATCGATCGTGCGATTAATGTCTGACACACCCTGCTACAGTATGAAAGAGTGTGCGCCGGTGGTAGATCAGTTCTAATCACATTAGCACTGTAATACATTAAGTAAGGTTCTTGTATGAGTCATTTTAAAGAAGATAGACATCTTTCGTGAAGGAGTTATATGCCAGAGGCTAGAAATCATTGAAATAAACGTACGTATAACATGGGATATAAAGTTAACGAAGATGAATCAGTTTAGAAACTCAAAACGGGATACGATTTTTTGAAATTATACTAAACGAAAAAATTTTTAATTGTAGACATTGTCAGGGTGTTCAGTCATCATGAAAATTCTATCATAAGGGAATTCTTAAGGAATTGGACACCCTCCGAAAAAACCCTGGAAATCTCAAGGAATTTTATAATATGTAGAATTTTATTCCATCTAAAATTTTCTCAAACAATTGACCCTAAATTTTTGACAATTCAATAAGATTTGTCTGCACAAGCGAACGTTTCTGGCTTTGGAAGGCTATTTTTTTTTTAATTTTGCAATCTGCAATTTTTTGATCCATTAACGACAAATTATTTTTGTAGAATCACTCGAAAGATGTCTGCGTAGTTCATTTTCAAAATGTTTTTGATTTTGACTCTGTTTTTCCATTTCTTGAAAACTTTGAAAGTCAATATCGATAATTGCATTGGATTAATTCTATTCTATTAATTTTTAGCAAAAAATTTCGTCCACCAATTTCACCTGGAAAAATAACAATTTTTGTCTGTCAAACCTGAAAGTCTCGGAAAACTTGGAATCGACAAAAAACTGGACACCCTGATTATCTAAATTTGTCGAAACCTAAAAGCTGACGAAAATTCAGTCCAGTTCTGACATTTGAAACCAAAGTCGCAGCATTCAAAGAGTTTAACAAATTTTGAAATTTCAATTAAATTTGCGGAGATGTTTTCCGTCAAGGACATTCAGAAATATTAACAGTAGAGTCCATCTTAGTCCATCCTTTAACCTCAAAGATGTAATCCATCTCAGGCAAGCTTTTTTTTGTTGCATAAAAAGTACCCGAAAAATATGAACCAGCCCATAATATAAAAAAAAAAAATCTTTCAAGATCAGTAAATTTTTGTTTTCAAATTTACTGGACCATCATTTACTATTCTGTGTCTAGTTTCTTCTTTCATATGTTGTAATTATCGGTATAGACACATTTACGAAAGTCAGCATGCGGTATGTAGTTAGGTAGGTACGATCTTTGGACTTGGGGCGGATTCAGAAATGGGCCATCGATTCAAGGAGAACCAGGTCCTTCCGTGGACGAAGGCACGGCTCTATAAATAACTGAGGAAAAATAAAAACGAGAGAGCTGTTTAAAAAAAAAAAAGAAAAAAAAAAAAAATGCAGAGTTACGGGTAGTCATGACTCACGTTGCGGTGAACAATGCAAGACCGCCCAACTGTTTTGGTCTGCGCAAGGCTGCCTCTACTGCACCCGGATCGCTTTCCGTTTTAACTACCGATTTTTCTTCTCTTTTTTTTTATTTTTTTATTTTTGGTAAGTCTTTTTTTTTCTAAGATACCCGATTTTCAATCATATTATCACATTTTTACTATTCGTAATTTTTTGTTTTTTATGCAAATCACGTATTTTTTTTTTTTTTTGAATCGAGTCGGTTTCGAGTTTAAAGAATAAAAAAAAAAAAAAAAACAAAAAGTAAAATAGAAATGAAAGAAAGATTTGCGTCGAGATTTGAATCAGTCGGTCGTAAAATCGCCCAAGATGGAAAGGCGGGTTCGTAAAAAGGATTCAACGCTTTTGGAATATTTCAGCACCCACGCGTGTGTTATAAGCTTTTTCGGATTTCTCACCGTAAATGAATGAACGAATGAATGAATAAATAAATACATGAATAAAAAATGATGTTGTGGTTATTCTTACGTGATATCTAAAAATGGAACTGGAAATCAGATTGAAAAAGAAAAATTCGTATTTCTAAATCTTCCGTGTCAGCTATTGGCGTGAAAGTAAGAAATGACTATGTCTAAGCTAGTCAGCAGCACCTAGATAACGTAATAGACTGGTACTTGACTACAGTTTTACCATTTTCTGTAGAAACTCGTTTCTGATGAGGACATAAAAACGATGTTAGTTCACACAAAAACTATCACGAATTCGAGAAAAAAAAAAAAAATAAGTAAATAAATAAATAAAAATTAGTAACAAATAAAAACCGTAACTAAATGATTGAAAAATTTATTTCTCAATTCCGAAACTACATAATATAATCTAACATTCTTAAATTGATTTTGAAAAAATAAAATGAAATTTATAAAAGCAGAAAATTACTCCGAAACTGTGATTTTAATTTTGAAAGTTCGAAAGCCTGGGGCAAACTTGAATTTTATTTTATTTAAAGAAAAAAAGAAGATGAAAAAATAAAAAAATAGGAAAGAAACAATAGCCATACAGCCAGATACGAACTGGCGTATAGAGTATGTTATTCCACTCTGTTTGCTGACGAGGCCATGAGACTTTCATTCATAGATTAATAATAGGCGAACGCCTTGTCTCTAAGTAAGGTACCGAGAACCCGAAGCCCCGTTTTACTCACTAGTCGCGCTATACTAGTTACTTGGCTGTTTTATATTCGTTGCAGATATTGCACGAAATGTCGATTAAGTTAGACGCACGATATTTCATTCATTCATTCATCCATTCACCCAATCATTCGTTCATTCACTCATTTGATCTTTATAGACATTCGCTACGCGTATATATTTTATCGCTTCGTGGATAGATTAAAGATTTTTGTATGTCAGGAATTTCGGGGTTGGGTTTGAAGTTCAAACTTTCAAAAGTTTCGAACAGTAAAAATTACAAAATAATTTGAGACGATTTCGATCATTTTTGTTAAATTAAAATTAGATAGCTGAGAAGTCAGAAAGTCAAAAACTTCGATAGTTTAATGGAAGGGCACGAAGCTCTGTGCATGGATTTCAAGATTCCAAATCTACTTCCAAAAACAGTGAGTCGGTAATATTAAAATTTGACATTTTTACCGTTACCCGGGAACTTTGAAACCTTCTTTACACCTTCTCAAAGAACTGTTAATTTTTTTATTTTTTTTTACACGTATAACAATATAGGCTGGTTATTAGAGGATCGACTTTGAGTCAAATTATCGTTTCAAATTATTGTACAATAATTGTTTATATTATCTCATCGATCTTTTTAATGATGGTAATTTTCTCTAATCCATAGCTAATCAACATCCTAATTTATTTAATCTATTATAGTTTGTAAAATGGTCTATTGTGAAATTTGGCCCCAAGAATTAACTAGCAGGCGGGGGCTGTCCATCTTTGACCATTCCCTATCTCCTATTTTGGAACGCATCCCTGCCCACGGCTGTCTAGATCGCACATTTGAATTTTGAATACCAATCGAACGTAATTTATATAATTTATTAAAATGTCAAATTAATTTTCAAACGGTTCCTTCACCTGACCAAAATCGTACGTAATAGGTACCCATACATACCGATAGCTCTTGAATATTTCTTCAGTATTTAAATTCTGATAATCTATAAATAAAAATAAATAAAAAAGACTTTCAAGATTCAAATGAAATATAAATCTATTAGAAAATTCATAAATACCACATTTTATCAAGTACTGATGTGTTCATTACAATTATACGTATATTATGGAGTCAGAGTCTTTCTATTATACTCTTTCTCTTTCGCGGTTTGCATAATATTGTAACGGTTAAGTAAATAAATTTCTCTAAATTTGTTACAGTAATAAATTAGCGAATGATTATTGCGCAAAAAAAAAAAAAAAAAAAAAAAACTTGTGGCAATTAAATTCAACTTGATGACTTTTACTGTTTCGTATTATGGTATGAAATTAATGTGACTATACTATATTCACATCGCGCTTGAACAATCTTTAAGATTTGAAATAATTAAAAATGAATTTTGACACTCTTTAAATTGACGTGTGAAATCTGTTTTATATAAATTTTATATTTATTTATTTTTTTTTCCTTTTTATTTTCTCCAAGAATTTTATGCGTATCCCTAACGCGAGATATGATTTTATAGCTGAACTTGCCAGAAAATGCGACTCGAGACGAGGGCTGAACAAACATTTTGCTTCGCGTCTTGCGGTCGCGCCGACATGGGCATTTCTTCCTCTTCTTCTTCTTCTTCTTCTTCTTCTTCTTCTTCTTCTTCTTCTTCTTCTTCTTCTTCCTTTTCCTCCTCTTTGGTTATCTTCTCTTTCTGTTTGCTTTCAGTCGGTTAACTTTTTTTTTTCTTTTCTTTTCTTTTTTCTTCACTTTTTACAACCTTCTCCGCGGGTCGATAATAGATTACGATGTATGGTAGGTAGGTACAACAACCCACGTCTACATGCTACGTACACGACTTTTTTTTATCATAGAAGAACACCACGATATATTATTATAGTCACTACACACTCATACACCTATACCAAAGCCAAAACCTATAAACGAGGATGTTTGCACAGGTTAACTTAACTTACTTACTTAACTATAGGTATACACAGGATTCGTATATGTTGTCGCTTCTCTTTTTCTTAGAATCATCACATCTCGTTCAAACTAGCTATTTCTTTCAGCATAATCCTCGTTTACAATGTCAAATTCAAAGTACAACCATATAAGTATAGGTACCTACCTACGTTAATATCTTACTTTACTTTTTAAAGCAGAAAAAGTTTTACAACTGCAGTGTGATATTTTATTTTTATTTATTTATTTATTTTATTTTTTTTTGTTATTTTATAGAAATGATCTAACAATTTTTTTCCGCCTACCATCTCTTCTTACATCAAGTTCTATGTATGTAGTAGTATTTATCTTTCGGTTCTAAAACGTTAAAGTGATAAAATAATCTCCGAAATAGGTACATACCTATATACAACCATCTTCAAGAGAATTCAATTTTATTTATTTTATAGATCGTAATGTCCATTTCGATTTATTTTTTTATTATTTTACAATCAATTTTGTAATGTTCTTTATTTTTTATTTTTATTACGGTGTCACGAGTTCGACGTTGAGATCCATGACTTACGAGCATCTATGATTCACTATTTCAATTCAGTTTTAATGAATAAAAAATAATTTTTGGTTAAAGAAATTGTGACGTTTATATTTAGCATTTTTCGCATCTTTTATTTCACAATTTTCTTCAGTTAGCAAATCTTTTTTAAAAGATGAGATAATAGAGAGAAGGAGAAATTGAGTCAGTAATAATAAAGAGAAGGAGCGTAGATATACATATCTCGTAGTCTCTCAGTCACGAGGAGGATACAATGGTTGCAGGGACATGGGAACATATAATTTCAAATCATGACCATATATGGATGGAATTATCTCGTTAAAAAATTATCTCGAGTTACCATCTATCATCCCGTTTCCTGTCTACAATAGTTCTGGGCGACGTGATACGCGCCTCTCATATCTTCGAGGTACCGTCTTCTTATCCTTTGGACGACGTACGTGATGCGCGCGGTCTGTTTGTCCCCAAGAAATTCCTTATCGATAAAGACTTCAATGACGTAAGATAGTGATACGATCGTCTTAGCTCGTAGCTGTCAAACGATGATAAAAATGCATTAAGTTAATCCAGATCCAAAAGAAAGATTTTTTATTATTTTTTTTTTATTTTCTATCTTATATGTAAAAAAAAAAATTATGGCTTAGGTTTTTATTTTTATTTTTTTTTTTTGTGTATATCGGAAAAGTAATGAATTCCACAAAATTTGATAATTTTCTTTTTTGAATTTCGAGTGAATATCGCGCACTTCATAATTTTAAGAATTAGTCAGTGGTCGGTTTTGCACCTTAATTTTACAAGTATGTTTGTTACGAGTGAAAGTTGCTGGCTAAAAAGGAAACACGTTTGTTATTTTATGCTTGGGTCAAGTTTTACATCCTTATTGTTCAAGCAGACTGTTTGTGTGTATAATTAAAATTTTTATCGAAAAATAATCTATACCTAATTATAATTTCAATAATAAGAATTCAAAAATCGAAACTAAAATTAAAAAAACAATTCTTTTTACTACAGCATCAAATAGGCTCAAAATTTTTATTAATTCTTTTTTTGTTTTTACGAATTTAACAATAAAATTAATACTTGAACCCTTTCGATGAAAAACCAAGATTTTATCATAAAAACAAAAAATTCTCTATTTCAAAAGGAGTCGAAAAAAATTTGTGTCAGTTTTTATTCTAAAAAGCACGGAATAATATGATGTGAGATACTTTTGACGAGTCGATCAACATACAGTCGTGTTAGGGTGATTAAGAATGAAAAAAAAATTTTTACGTGAAAATTTGTTTTTCAAATTTATTTCTTTTGTTTTCGATATTAAATTTAATTATATACTGTATTTATAGCCTTATCAATTTATATTCCATTTATGGATATCGACGCGCGTGAAGTAACTGGATAATTTATAACCCTGTATCGAGGTCGGTCGGTAGCTTGCAGTACGTTCTATCAGAATATGTAATAATAGAAATAGATAATTGTATAAATTTTGATAAATATGTAATAATAGAAATAGATAATTGTATAAATTTTGATTCTAGATGAAATCGGGGATAATCTTTTAACTCTGTTAATAATTATCGTAATTATTTCCTGCGTTAAGAAAAATTATAAAAAATATGTTGAATAAATAAAAGCTCCAAGAACTTAGATCGACTTGACTTAGGGTTGTAATTAATTAAGTCTTTAACGTTTTACTAAGAGTCTTTCAACGGCTGGACTGTCTGATTAAAAGACATTAGCATCGGCAAGGCTTATTAATCTCGACTAGATCAACGAAGGACGACGACAACGTACACGTTCGTCTACATCCAAACAAGGCAAGACAGCTGTATCCAATGGACGTAAAGTCGCTAGGGAAAAGACTGATTAGTTCAGGCAGTAAAATCTAATCAATTTAATACGTACGTCTCAACGAGAGATTCCTTTCTCATGATCGGGACGACGGTTTAATAACTTTGAAATTATTTCTTTTAATTATTTACTATTGAAAATCTTTGTAAACATTTATAATTCGATCCATTTCATTTTCATTTTGAATTTATTATTTTTATTTTTTTATTAGTTAAAAATAAAATACAAATTCCACTCGCATATATATATATAGGTTCGTATGAATATTTATGTGCAAATATCCGTGTCTGATTTTATTATTTTTAATATTTGAGGTCCACATCTAAACATGGATCTGTCAATTTTTAAGATCTACAAATATCCTGAACTGGTAACCTTCAACGTATTTTATATATTTTTTTTTTTTTGTTTTTTTTTTTTTTTACCGATAGTTTTCGATTAGTTTTTAGATTAAATATATCGACGAAGAAGAAGCGAATTCCGATAGTTTTATTAACACAAATTAAATTCCTTAAATTTTTTTGCTTTTTTTGTCTTTATCTTAAACTTTTATCGCAATGATATAGTAATTAGTGCAAAAAAGAGAGGTGTTAAAGTATAAGATGGATTAAAACATAACGAGACTGTATCTAGTTGGAAATAATTAAAACTTGCCGCTCCAAGGAAGATATATGGAAACTTTCACGTTTCCACATTAGGCGACGACACGTTGGCGTATGCAAATCTGACTAATAATAATAATAAAGAAAACGTTTTGGCAAAAAAAAAAAGAAGTAATAAAAAAAAAACATTAAATAAATAAAAATTTGGTCATACGTCGTCGACACTTACAGTTACACCTATAAGAATATTTCTTCGACTCCTTTGAAGCTTGTTATGGTAATGTTTACGTTTCACGTCAAAAGTTATGCAGGTATTGACGTATGGCATATGTCATCTTGCCTAGTGACTTAGTATTCCGAGAATGTGATGTAATGACTCGCATTTAGCTACACATTTTATTTATTTTATTTTTATTTTTATTTCTTATTTCTGCGGTTATTTCTTGTTTCTGTGATCTGCATAAATTCTTCACGATCATCTCAAGAGAGCATAAAAAAAATAAAATAGAGATATAGACAGAGAGAAATAGAAAATAGTATTTGCATTAGTAATGATAATGTTATAACCACACACGTGGAAATGACTACGAGCGTGAAACGCGATTCTAATCGATATCGTTGCGGTGTTCATGATCCTTTCAATTGATTCTTGTATACTCAATGAATGAATTCTCTGATGTTTAAATACATGCATGTCCACCTCCAATGCAATCGTGTTAAATATGAGTAAGTATTCTGCGACTAGTTGGTCGTAAACTTGAGTTAACACTTAACAATTTTTCATTTTCATGACTCGCGTTACTTAAGTACACATATTTACTAGTAAACAAGTTTTCAAGTTTCTTCAATTAGTTATTTATTGTCGTATATTGATCGCTTCATTCAACTAGGTAGTGGAAATTATTCTATAACCTGCACTTACGATTATGATGATGAAACTAATTTACCCATTCATAACAGAATAATTTATAGAATACATGGAGATGTGTGTATAACTAAAGTGAAGGTCAGTTTTTAATTAGTGTAATTAAAAATCGATTTTATCGATGGTATAAAAAAAAAAAAATAGATAAAAAATTATTTAGGAATTAGATAATTGAGAGTATTTCGTTTTGAGTTTTAATACCAAGACCTGGACGGCCGGGTTAAAATTCCGAATTTCAATATAACCGATTTGAAGTTTTTGGAAAGCGTATTTCTTCGAAGAATACCGAAGATTCAAAATTCCGAACGCTGGAGATCCGAAAGGCTAAGACTCCGAAACTTGAAATTCACGGATCGAGTGTCGTGCTCTTCCGTTTTTTTTTTTCGGATTCTTGGCTAGACATTTCGAATTTTCGAACTATCTGCATTTCGATTTGTACGAATTTTAATACTCTGAACTTTAACGTTTCTAAAATTTCGAAATCGTTCTAAATGAATTCGTCATTTTGACCGCACGGAACTTTCAGACCCAAACTTGACTCGACTGTTCAGACTGCCCATGTCGTTCAGCTCATTTCCATTTCCTAAATCGTATAGCCTTGTACTATTCAGTGAGAAGGATTTACAACGGAAATTACAATAATTCTCAATCAACTGTTGGTTGGTATTTCAAGTACATAATTCTGTCCTATGTGGCCCAACCTATCTCAATTTCACAATAGCACTGATGTTTAAAAGCATTTGACTTCCTCAGTTGTATATCGCAGGTAACTTATACAACCCAAAAACGCTCACACACTCGTCGTATAACCAATTCCAAATCGTTTCTAAATCCATAAAAAAAAAAAAAAAATAAATAAATAATACAACAAAAAAGTTTATAAGGAAGATAAAAAATAATATAAAATTTTTCAATCTTGAGTATCATTCGAAAATTGATGTAAGATTCAACTCGAAGGATTTTCTCGAGGTGTTAATCTGAAATCTGTTGTAGTTTGACAATAGATTTATTGGTCAAACTGAACCTACCTCAATTTTAAAATGACATTGACGTATGAACTAATTTTTACGTTAATGTTTTTAAGTAAATATATATGAGTTTAATTATTATTGTCAGCTGAGCGCCGCGATACGGTTCTGACTACATACTTCCTCGCCCACATAGGAAACTGCGCCCACATGGACATCGTATGCACGGGCTAACCTTATTCGGAGAGTTTCTCCTGCTGGCTGGTTCTCTGTCCTTCGTTGTTAAAAACCAGCTTGTTCATGTGGGCTGCCGAGTACCCGAGTCTGACAATTAGTTTTCTTCCTTTTTCATATATATTTATATATTTACGTGGGACTCGGGACTCGGTGACGCGTGACTATCTACGTGAACTAAATAATTTAGAATTTTTTTTATTTTTTGTTTTTTGGTTTTTGTCTTTATTGTATTCGAATTTTTCTAGATAATATTCTCTGATTGAGGATTGAATAAGAATTTTTATTTAAATACTTGATTTTCGAAATTCTCGAGAAATTTCATCGTTTTGAACAACCTGGTCTGATTCAATCGTATTTAATTGAATAAATTTTTGATAGTTTTACGAAAACTGTAGACTAATTTACCCCGTGAAGAAGAAAATCAAATAAAAAAAAAGACATCTAACAAATTTTTTTTTTTTTAGACATTTATCCACGTCAAATTTATTTCGAAACTTACAGTTTTTAGTCATAATATTTTTCTCATCTTGATATTACTCGTCAACAAAGAAGTGCGTAGGAGGTTTCACACTTTGCAAATTGTGCTAATTGATTATTTATTTTTTTTTTCTTCTTTCGCGAAGATGTATTATGTATCTGCACGGAGAAAATTAACTGCAGTAAAATCTGCGAGCTATATGCAATGAATGAAATAAACCATGTATTTTTATATCAAGATAATTGAATTACATTCATCGATGTGTAATTTGTAGTAAGTAATAAGTAATCTGCAGATTATTGATTTTTGATTATGGAATTTATTTTATTTTTCACGCTTTCGTCAGCATTGGAAATATGTCAAGGTATGTATATCTGGTGTGAAATGTATATAAAATGACGTTTCACTACGTATGTAATATGTATGTAACATATTGTACATATACCTACCAAACTACTTTCGTTTTTCTTAAACATTGCGACTCGTCATATTACGTCATAAATAATCTATACATGGGTATATACCTAACGATAATTTTTAATTAGTATCGAACTGCAGTAAATATAAAATTATTTTTTAACAGGTCACAAAATTTCGAGAGGCACTGATAAATATGAAAAATACATAACAGTAATAATAAAAATAAAAAATGTGTTTTACCCCTTTTGCTTAGTTTTTGTATATTTTTCGACACAATTTATTATTGTCAATATTAAGTTGCCTGACGTTTAATCTTGTCACACCACGTTAATAACTTTTTTCCTTCGTTTTTTGTGAAGTCCTAAAAGACAAGAAGAAGAAAAAAAAAAGAATATAAAGAACAAAGATGACACAAGACAAAGTTTTTCTTCCTGATATTTTAAGGCTGATCGCTCGTGTCATCTCATCTTGTTAAATTAATTTTTTATTTCTTTTTCCTTTTGTTTTTTGTTTTTTGTTTTTTTTTTTTTTTTGTCACCCGCAAGTTCTTCTACGACCATTAATATTACATCGTCGATAGACTTAATGCCTTCTTCAGTCGTAACACGGTGATGGTTTTTCCATTTTCAGACTTACACGTGTCTCCACGTGTGCGTCATCGTGAACAATCAACCATGCTGTTCCCCCACTGTAAGTGTGACCCCATCTCTGGTCCTGCTCGATGCTCTTCTGTTTCGTTTTATAATTTTTTTTTTTTTGTTTTATTTTAATTTTTATTTATTTTTTTTGTTTCGTTTCTGCACGTTTTTTTTTTTTTTTTTGTTTCTACTATGCGTGTGTTGCATGTGTTTTGTGCTTCTACATAGAAATATGTAGACAAAAAAATTCCAGGATTGTCCACGATATGATTTTGTTGCAAAAAAAAAATAAAAAATTTAATTTAATCTCAAAACTTTCTAAAACTTCTTTAAAAAACAAAAAAAAAAATAAAAAATTCCGCGATTTCTCATACGTGAAATCAGATCGTGGACTTGAGGCCTTTTTAGATTTATATACGTAATTGTGTAATTTCATGCAGCTAAGCAACCATTCCAACGTCATAATAGGTACAGAAAGCAAATTTCTCCGGATTATAAGTATACTGCAGAAAGTTTGTGCAAATATTGTGAAAATTCTCTTCACATATTCATTTTTGTTTTAGTTTAATTTTATTTTATTTTTTTCTCTTTCTAGTTCCCCTTATCCCTGTATCAAAACATATCCTTCAATCCGTCACATAGTCGTATTATTATCGTTCGTCGTTGTGTATATCCATTAATCGTTAATTCGAATTGCTTTAATTAGCTTCTTTCATGTTGTTTATTTAATTATTATTATTATTATTATTATTATTATGTACAATTCTTATGTACAATTGTACGTACGTATGTTAATTATCATTTATTTATTTATTTATTTAGCCTGTAAATATACCAGCTCTATTTTCGTTTGTAATGTTTCATTTTGAACTTGCCTGTAGTAGGTACCTACCTACACATATCAATATATTGAATACATAAAATTAATCAATTTTTCAACGATGTTTCAGGCAAGCAGACACGTTGGAGATCTATTCGAGGATCTTCGAGATGGGCACAACCTCATCTCCCTACTGGAAGTGCTTTCAGGCGAGCACCTTGTAAGTAGACGCTTACCTATTCGATTCCTTCTTTTCTTTTCATTTTTTTTTTTTTTTTTGTCTTTTAAATGACACATTCGAGTCTTCCACCTTTGGACAGTCCCGGAACTAATCACAATGTCATACATTAGTACCAGCATACTTTAGTGTACACTCATCAAGCTAAGCTGTATCTAAGAGTTAATAAGCCTGCATATATGTAGATAGACTGTTAAGAATTTAACATAGAAAAATGGGAATAACTTTATATCAATTTAATTGCTAATATTCCTTTGATTTTTCCGGGTTTCGTTGTCTCCTTTTATGGGCATAAAGATTATCTTGTTAACGTGACATTAATAAACTGTTATTCGAATACCAAAGGCTTATAAAATAGCCATGGATTAATTCACCGAATTAATTCAATTGCAAACTGTCCAGTCACCATTCCTTCCGAGAAATATATATATATATATATATATATATATATATATATATATATATATATATATATATATATATATATATATATATATATATATATATATATATATATATATATATATATATATATATATCTCATACCTATCTGAGGTCAATTTCATATATATATATATATATATATATATATATATATATATATATATATATATATATATATATATATATATATATATATATATATCTCATACCTATCTGAGGTCAATTTCATTTAATATGGGTATCGCTACAGGGTCACAAGTTCTTGCATTTTATTAATTACAGTTAATTTTAGTAATTAGATAGAAAAATATAGTAACATCATGATGAAATTAATGATGAAAATAAAATAAACAAAAATACATTGTCTGACCTTATAATATTTTTTAATTTAACTATCCCATCATGGTTAAAAAATCACATTAAAATTTGATAATTGAGGCAAATCAGCTGTTAGACGAATCGCGATGCAAGTAATAGGAATAATAATTATTACCCGTCACGAAACTGTATATATGTAACCTTTCCTATTAACTACAATATGCAGAAAGTTTCATATATATACCTATAACGTTCGAATGTCAGAATAGAATCATGAGGGTTGTTAGAAATTGTATTTCGTATGAATATGTGAGGAATAAAAAACGATGATATTTAATCGTATTATTTAAAAATATTTTATTACTTATTTTGAAAATGTATTTATCGTGGTATGATCTATAAAATTTTTCTTTTTTTCTTTTATTATTCGAAAATATTTATGGTTGAATCGTTGTTGCAATTGCTGTTATATTTTTCGTTCACTTAGTAATATATAGGATACGACATAATCTCGTAATGGTGATTGAAGTTGCAACTTGGTGCGTACTAATCTTAAGATCTAATGTGTTTTTGCTCGCGCTATAAGATCCACAGAGCAGAAAATAAGCAAGTTTGATGCTCAAATAAACACTACAAATTCTAAGCTGGTTGGCTCTTTGCCTAATTACTTCGCTGATGTCTGGATGAAAGAGAGAGAGAGAGAGGAAGAGAAACCGAGAGAGGCCAGGTCAGGGGTCGAGATTTATACCGATTAATTTCAACGGCTTATATACTTTTAGCCTTATAGTAAAATTAAAACGAGTCAAGGTGATCGGTATCGAAACAGGTATACGTGGATATTATTAGGAGATCATTAGATGGGTTTTTATTTGAAGATAAAAAAAAAAAAAAAAAAAACGAAGAAGAATAAAAAATATATTATAGGTACTGTTTTTTGTTGGCAAAGTTAAGAATTATTTTATTAATTAATTATTACCGAGAGATTATCACGGGATGATTTTAGGCTAGATGTACATATGTATAATAGATGTATGTATTTACACTTGCAGAAACGTTTCAATCAATCATTAGACAAAATTAGTGATCGTACCATCACCTCTTGCAAAGCTTTGTTCAATTTATAGGTACTGAACTGACTTGTGACCTTAAAACATCTCACGTAACATATTTTGCTCTATAATTTCTGACTATTAACCACCCACGATCATTGCAGCTGTATAATAATATAAATTAACGGTGAACCAGCTTACAGCTCAATTTTTATTCCCGCAAAAAAAAAAAAAAAAAAAAAAAAAATGACCCTGGAAAATTGATGGATGTTCTTTGTGTTTTTTACTTTTATTTTGATTTTTAACGAATGAAATTAGTCTGATTTTTAAATTGAAAATTTACAGCCAAGGGAAAGAGGAAGAATGCGTTTTCACATGCTGCAAAACGTACAGATGGCTCTCGACTTTCTACGCTACAAGAAAATCAAACTTGTCAATATCAGAGCCGAGGATATCGTTGATGGAAATCCTAAACTCACTTTGGGACTCATCTGGACCATCATTCTGCACTTCCAGGTAAGTTGATCTTTGTCGAGTTGTTACTTTTCTTTATTACCGTTATTTTTTTTTGTTTTTTTTCAAAATAATTCACGTAGCTGCAGCCCGTATAGAGTATAAATTATTATTTTATACTCATACAGCGAAATCGAAACCTTTTTTTTCTGAAACATGATGATGTTCGTTCATCGTTGTAACATATGATTGCAATCTAATGCTGTAATTGTAGAAATCGATCGTTTGTATTTGAGGTATTTTCGTGTTGTGTAATATCACGTTAAAGGTAAAGTCCATTCGGTTAATCGTAGACAAGCCCTTATGCGATGTGTTGGAATTTGTTTAATCGCAATCCACGTCGGATCCTAATCTCGGGTCTCGAGATAACGCATATTTTGATTTTTTTTGTTGATAAAACTATTCAATCGTTGGATAAGCAGGTATATGCGAATATTTTATTAGTAAAATTTGACGGTGAGGGAAAGAGACTAATAGGTTAACACAACATCGATTATTTTGTAAATTAGAAATCAGAGCAAGTATATATGTATGAGTAAAGTTTGTTCTTGTTATTAAGTAGAAATTACCACGTGTCTCTTTTATCAACTTGTAGACGTTCCAAAAATTTGAAAATAGTCAAAAAGGAATTTTGGCATTTTGCCGAGACTGCAGTGGCTGCTCTTGAATATTTTACAGATTGGTACACGAGACTGCATTAATTACCGTAAAATTCTTACTTTCATTGAAATTAATCTACATTAAAAGTGACGAAGAAAAAATAAATAGTAAAATAATTTGGCGAAAAGCGAAAAGCATCGATTGTGTTGAAAAATTTCATTTATTGTTCATTTAAATCTATATCAATATAGATAATCATCATTTGTCACGATTTTGACAAATTTATAAAAATTATTAGGTATGCAAAAACGGGCGCGAATAATAAAATGATATAAAATTTGAATGAAATACGACGAGAAAGAGAAATGAGGGAATATTATTGACGAAATGATAAAACGTTATTTAAAAATTGAGACAGACGTAAAATGAAAAGCCTCAAAGCTTCCCAGACGCAAAAAGTTATGAACCATATTATATGGACGGATTTTGCCTATATACATACGTATATGCATTTTATTTATGAAGGAGAGCTGTGTTCATATTACGTCCGGTCAATTTCAGGTCAGTTTAAGATAGGCTATGTAAGACAAGTAGCACTTTAACAACCGCACAAGAAATTTCACTTGCACGCTGTTAGCATTTTCTATCAAATAATTTGATCAGCTTTTGCGGTACATTTGCAAACAGTAGCTGTAAAATTTCTTATGAGAGAGTTGCATTCATATAAATTAATGTGATTCAGGTTTAGCTTACTCCGAACCGTGTCTCTTTTACGTCATGGATCTTCGTAATTACTCAATGTCGGTGATTGACGATGATGACGTTATAAAAAAATTTCGATTTCGACAAATTGCGTTAAAAAAAATTTCATTCTGAATTAAATCTCATCGTCATAATAACGAGAACGTGAAAATGATTTAAAAAAAAACTAAAATAAAAAAAGGAATTACGTAATTTTCAAAAGTGTACATTACACTTATTTCATACACACGTCTGTTTCTTTTTCAATTTATTTATCAAATAGCCAATTTGAAATTACGTTTTTTTTTTTTTTTTTCTTTGTATTTCAAATAGAATACAATAAAATAAAATTCATTTCAGCGTAGGAGATTCTGCCAATGAATCAAAAATCTATAGAATAAATGAAGAAAAACAAAGCAAAACATAAAAATAAATAAATAATTGATTAAAGAAAAACAGATTGAATGAGTGAAAATAACGAAGGGCAGAAATGGTCAGGGCAAAAACCTTATCGAATAAAAAATATAAAGAACAAAAGAACATAAGAATCTTTATAAAATTTCATTACTTATATAAGAATTATTTCTCTTGTAATAAATATCTGTGTTTTAAATACATTTTTTTTTTTGTCTTTTTTTAATGTCGTTTAAATTTCCAACGTCTCTAATTGATGATTCTCTCTCTTTGTCTTTTTTTGCGCCGCAGAGATGGCGACGCAAGGTAAGTCTGACAATTACCTCGTAGAAAAGCTGTAAAGAAAAGAAAAAAAAATCAAAAAAAAAAAAAAACTTCATCATAATTTGTTTACTAAATTATTATTATTATTGTTATTATTATTATTATTATTATTATTATTATTATTATCATCGTAATATTTTTGCTTTGACCATTAAATGCCTGAAAATATAAAAAGATAAAATCCTGCATTACCGACAGCCAAAAACTATTTCTCTGCCTTACCGAACGAGAGCCAATAATTTTCGCTCGTTAGCTAGCTAGTAGCTTGCTTGCTTACTTACAAATTGTGGCATGGATGACGCTGCGTGTATCGTATAAATATATTCTATTTTCTACTCACGCGAGCTGAATCTTTAAGCATTCATTTCTACTTACCTACCTCGGATAATGTAGAGACGATTTATCTTTCAAAAAGCGAATATATTATATCGAATTACTTATTGTTGAATTTGTTTTATTTATTTATTTATTTATTTTTTTTGTGAAATCGTACAGATAATTATTTTCTTGTCTAACAAGATCTTCGATGTCGAAGTAAAGAAGAGAAGAAAAAAAAATAATTGATGACTAAAATGGATTGAAAAAGAAGTTAATAAAAAAAAAATAAAAATAAAAATATATAAATTAAGAAATACTAAAAATGCTGATGACTTGCTAAAGATGACATAGAGTCAAGGTTGCAACTTAAACTTGAGTCAGATCTTTACGATTCTATAAGCTCTGAAGTTAGGAGTGGCAGCGTTGAATTTTAAACGAGTATATGTATAAAACGCGATAGATTCCCTTTATTGGTCAAGGTGGCTGCTTGAATAATAATATACTTGCCACGCAATTTTAATGAGTTAAAATGTCGTCATCGTAGTAGTATAGTTACTTGACAAATTCTATTATAACGATTCGATCTTTATCTTAATCTTGTAATTTCAACTCAACTCAACTAATTTCAACAAATTGTGTTATTCTCTTCATATTTTTATTTCCGGAATATACACACATGGTCATTTGTGTATGAAGTCGTTCGTAATCAAAGTATCATAATTATATAATTAATTATATAATTAATTATAGTACAGTAACAAATAACACGCTTCATTATTTCATTTGTTTATTGAAAATAAATTCAACTTTAATCTCGTACCAAAATTAGTTCAAACTATAATCATTTATCCCACATATCTAGTTTGTGTGAATTTTTATATAGGATCTGTAAATACTCGTAGACGCGTATGTATGTAACATATCTTGTAGGCATAAAGAAATGTTGCTTGTTAATACTTGAATTATTTATTTTCTATATGTTAATCTATAAACTTATATCAAGTGGTGCCGATGCATGAAAATTATCATTTATTGTATGTATGTCAATATTATACATGTATTCGGATTCGTGGATTTTATTGATGTATAAGTAACTAAATTTCGGAATAATGTACTTATGTATATATTTAGGTATAGTTTATTTATTTATATATATTTTTTTTTTTTTATTAAATGGCAAATAATTACATCAAAATTATAAGATCCAAAAAATAGTCTTGGTATTTTTGGTATTTTGCTTGTCTAATAACAGTTTTTTTTTTTTTTTCCTTCGTTTCTTTCGAAATAATTAATAGTGAGGGAAAAACTGGATATCGATATCATAATCTCTTTTGCATATAAATTATAATAAACAATCTCATGGCTACTGGTAGGCGATGTGATTTGATTCGATTCGATTCGTTCGATGTAGGCGTTGACATTCTTTAGTTATTTTATTGTGATTATAATTACATGTAAATTAGGGATAATTAAAATCGCCACATATATATATACATATTAACGCATATATTTCCGGTTGCGACAAAATTATATACAAGAAATAAAATTCCGTAACTTCTTCTTATACATCGTAGTGTTCATCAACCGTCAATATTATAAATAAATTTCAAAAAAATACAAATGATATAAAACTGGCTAATAAATTCAATCGTTGCGATATTAATTAATTTACAAAGTCCAGAAAAATTATACAAATACTCGGTTTTCGTAAAGTTCGTAAAAATATTTAAAAAATCCAAAAATAGCTTCCATATATTTTTAATCAATTTATTATTGATCTGAAAATTTTGTTTCTCATTCTCAATATTACTTATGATTTTATTTTTATGCCTAAAGAATTTCTTCAACTACCTATATATGTTCGTTTGAGATCTCTTTCACTCTGGAACTGCCGGAGATTATATTGCCTGTAGGGTATTAGACAGTATCGCGTTACTCACGTCGTTTCGAATGTTCGATAATCTCCTTGTCCCAAGAGACAGACAAACCGAGCGTAAGGTAGGGGCTACTAAGTCAATTAAATCCGGTCGATCATGGATTTTTCAAACCTTTTCCATTCTCTTTGTATAATATTATACGAACAGTGATAATCTGGTTGCAGAGCCCCGTTGCATAACGGTAATTCATTAATTTCATCACCGAAATACGCGGAATAACAAAAAATAATAATAAATAAAAATAAGAAAACAACAAAATTAACAAAACATTTTCTACCTGTGTCCAATTTGAATTTTATATAAAAACAGTGATTAGAGTATACCTGTCCTTAAATATCCCGATAGATCAATGTCTCGTGAGGGCAATTGATAATCCGTTAAAAATTAGGTACTTCCTAATTTTTTGCCACGATAAGACGTAAGCGACGTGACGGCGTCAGGTACACGTAAAATTGTACATAGGATAGTAAGTAAGGAATGATTAGCATTCAATAGGTTTGATCGAACAAAAGGTAACCGGTGGCCAACTGCCGAAACGACCTCCATTGAACTCACATCCTGCCCAATTATCTTCGTTTGAATATAATTGTCGCTTATATAGATATGTGTGTGTTTATAAGTACATATATGAAATTAACCTGTCGTATGTATAATATACATACATACTTTACATGTAGATCTGGTGGTATATAACTATTTTATTGTTACAATGTACATGAGCGAATCAACCTGTGCACCAATCTGCTATGCACTGTTGAACTTGAACGTTAAACGAGTTACGATATAAATAAACACTAAAGATTAAGGATGGAGTACCGTTTCTTCTACTTCTTCCTTTTCTTCTTCTTCTTCTTCTTCTTACAGTTAATCTACGACGCCACGTTACGCTCTCGTCCACATCAATTATTCGCGGTCAAAATTTTGTTTGTGATTAATATTACTTTTTTCTAAAAACGTCCATGATACACAAATCGTAGCAAGACAATCAAGCATCCTTAGAGCAAAGCACAAACGATCTGATAAATTTATCTACTTTTCAAGGACTGGTATTTGTCCAAATTTTGTATTAAATAAGTATTATTACTGAAATTTGATAGTTTTTTAAAGCATAATGAAGTAAGAGTTACCAGTTGTGAATCGGAGTTAGATTCAGTCAAAGTAAAATCACTTGATTCATGAACTTGGATGAACTGCTGCTCTAATTTTCGATATTTGAGTTTCTAATTGTTCAGAGACCAAACCTCTAGCCGACAGTCGATACCAAGTTTTTAAATTTGAAACTTTATCAGTAAAAAATTTATTACAAAAGTCACGAAAAAGGAGAGAGAGTGAGGTTTTGTTTTGTGGATAATTGGAGACTCAAATATCTGAAATCCAAGCAGCAGTTAATCCAAATTCTTGCATTGAGTGCTTTTAATTTAACCGCATCTAACGATAAGACACGATGACTTACAATTCCAAACTTTTACTCGATTATACTTCGAAAGATTGTCGATTAGTCATTTCTGATACCTCCGACAAAAGAATCTATCAATTTTTACCGAAATTTTATAGTCGAAACAAATACCAATACTTATGTAACAATACATTCAAAGATAGTCTATAATCTATATTATCCTATTTTAATCTTTTTTTTTTTATCTTTCGCGGATCACTGAATCTCCATTGTTCGTTAACCGGTTCAATTTATCACAGTATCATCTCGATTGATGGTGAGATATATAGAATAAAGTTAATATCTGTTCATTATACGTATTTTACATACATACGTAAGTATGTACATACATACCTGTCTGAGTATACCTACCTCGTATTATAGTATAAGACATGGTTTATTGCTAGGTATGATGTCACTAGGTGACGTCATCATAGACAAGATTCTTTGCGCGTTTGACCTAGGCCAACTAACTAACCAATCAACAAATGGACCTAACTCTCACAATCAGATGTCCAAACGCGATGTCGTCATGCCTTTAGAAATTTCAAAATAACATATATAGGTAACACGAATTAGACATAGAGGAACACGTAGGCGAACCGTTTTAAGATCGACCCTATATGTATGACTAGAGAGATTATATCAACGTTGTTTAGTCATTTTAGTTTAAATTTTAGTTTTGATCTTCTTTATTTATTTATTTTTTTTTAAGCGAGTTTTAGATAAATAAATTAGGTATTAAATTTTGACATATATACAGAGAGATTATGGAGTTGTTTTAAATGAGTGGGAACTTTATATGTATGTGCATTATATTTACCTATACTCAAGTGGATAGATAATTCGATTGCATATCTGCATAACAAGTTTCTAAAGATATTAATATTATTATTATTATTATTATTATTATTATTATACCTGTATATAATTTCTTTCTAAATGTTTATCAGTGTATGAAATCTTCTACCAGGAATTTTCATTCAAAAAAAAAAATTAATAAAAAAATTTAACACCGTTATATGGATTTACGGTAAATTTAAATTAGTCTTTTACGAGTAGACGCATATGTATTGCAATATTAAGTGATAAATAAGCATTTTGGCGAAGTTGTATATTTATCATGTGCTGTATAAAATCGCATACCTATGTAGTACCTAGCTGCTAGTATAACATTGTTTTATAATTTACGTAAAGTTATAAAATCAACGATTTATTTTATGGACGTCTGATCTATTCGTGACAAACTCACATACGAATTTCAGATTGTCTCGGGGATAAGAATTTTGGGATCAAAATACCTATAATAGAGCAGGGCTTTCAAATCTGTCAAATCAATTACGTATACGTCTTTCTTCGTTTTATCGAAATGCTGAAAATTTAAAGAATGAAATTTACCTCAATTAAAGGAAGTTTTATTACGGACTCACAGTTCTTGGAATGAGCTATATTTCGTCGAAAATCTGTAAAGTCGATCCAAAATATTTCAAATCTTGAAACTTCAAAATTTGAAACTTAAAAAATCATAGAAAATAAAATTTAATCCTATAATCTTTCGCGTGAAATATGTTATCAAACTTATTTCATTAACGACATTATAAGTTCACATCATGAATTTCGAAAGGAATATACATTTCCGCTGTGTAGAAAAAATAACAATTGAGAATAACCGTAGGCTGTCGTTAGACCGCACAGTCTAAGTCGGTTGCAAAAGCCACAAAATAAAACCATAGGTGAAAAGATGAATTGGAACGCACCTGCAGTAAGCTGTCGTATGTTATAGGTACCTACTAATAAGAATATAAATTATAGATTGTAGGCCATAGCTGGTCTCATGATTTTGCCGGATATGAAATCATCCTGTTCCATCACGTTTAATCCAGAAGCCATTTCCGTTCGGCCTTATTCTACCTGTGTTATTTATACATATGTAGGTATATATCCACCTTTCGTTCAGTGTGTAATTTTTTCTTATTGGTTTTTTGTTTTATAAATTGAAAAGCCTCCAGGTCGCACCCTTTCGATAAAGATCATCAGGTATTGTCCGAGCTTCGGTGAACACGACAATTAAATGTTGAATTGCGGTTTCCTGTTAATCTAAATTCAATTTTTTTATTTTTTTTCGATTTTTTAAAAGTTATAAAAATCCATATTTTCGAGAATAATCCGGAAACCATTTTCGTTCGGTACATCGACAATCAAGTTTTTACATAGAAAGTGAAAACTTGTTGATTTACTCGGTATTCTACGTCGACCATAAGTCAACTAAATAACTACATATGGCTTAAAACGACATAAAAAGGGAACTCAAGTCGAGAAAGTCTGAGGAAATGCACAACACATACATAGGTATTTGTGGTACAAATGCACACTGTAATATGCATTTATGGGTAGAGAAACAGACATTATATATTATGTGTGTACACACAGGGGGCCAGGAAACCTGCAGTAAGTCTGAAATCACGTTGTGGAACGTTGTGGATTTTTATTACTATAGGGGAGGCGTATAATGCAATGTTAACGAATCCAACGAATGCCCTGTATTATCGGGTATTGTAGCCGTACAAAACACTGCAGCTTTGTCAACCGAGTCTTCATTGCCTACATATAAAACAATGAAACGTTAATAAATCCATGATTGAGGTATTTATATACGTTTAGATTGCCCCTACCGGATGTTTTTCTCAAAAAAAATTTATAAGAAACTAGGGATAGTCTATCTAAGTCTAGCTGTAGGTGTACTTTGTATCCCTCTAGCAACTGTAAATTACTCACGCGTGGATAATTAATTAGGGTAACTGTATCCTATTCAGTATTATATGGAATAAGGAAGGAACCCTGTATTTATACGCTCCGGTAAAGAGGCGTAAAATGAGATAAATTAATCTTAATGTAACAGGTAATATAGGTTTCAAAATATACACTGTCTAAAAATAGTATATCGTCTACATTTTCAGATTTTATAGATACATTTTACAAAATATCAAATTAGTACATAGGTATACATAGGCTTTAAAATTTACGGTAAAAATTGACGATTATTATCGAAATTCACGAATCAACGATAAATTCTTCTTTAAATTTTGGAAAATTTAACCATTTATCGCTTGATATTTGCACATACTTTGAATATTATTATTATTTTACTTAAAATTCTTATTTTAATTTACATAAATTTGTATTTTCTCCGTGTTTAATTATTGTATGTGAATACAGTGTAATTATTCTGTCAATTGTGTCACGGTTATTAACAAGTTTACAAGACTCGTTATATACGTATAAAGTACGGGCTCGTTATAGATTCTCAATGAAAAACAGCTGTTGCAACGTGTTTCACATATATACCGTGTTATCCGTTTATAGTTGTTAAATAGAAAATATTTTCCGGCTTCTTATATAAATTTATTTATACGATCGTCTACAAAATCGCCAGCAATTTAAATATAAGTATAAATTTCTTTTATTTAAAAAAAATTTATTATTTACCTATTCACATATAATTTTCGACAACATTGAAATCGAAAATTACTTTAGTTATTAACGTATTTTTTAATCAAGTTAAATATATTTGAATTTTTAAAGAATCTAACGCGACGATTTATTTGTCGAATAAATTTAATCTGATAAAAAAATCTCTAATCGACCAAAAAAAAACAAGAACCGTTTTGGTGGTAATTAAACTTCTGGAATTTATTCCCCATCTTGTAAAAAACAAAAAAATCGTTCAAAACATTCGAACGGATGTTAAAATCGTATATATATAGAAATCGATCACACCCTATAAGTAAAAATTATAGACACGTAGACGTAGCCTCGTGGCGTCAGATCTTCCGTATTTAGTCGAGCTCTGATGAGTTGAAATCGGCTTGACTATACATGCCTACCTATACAGGAGAGGACTGATGATTAAGCGAGATAGATATATGTAGAAACTGTACAAGTCTAAGCGAGATGTAATGATAATGAGAAAGTAAAAGACGGACAGATACGGTTTGACCGTAAGCGAGACGACGACACCTACAATAGGTACATACATACGTACGCTCTATATCTCACCTGTGTTTTTCTTACTCGCCCTCCTACTTTGATATTGGACCGTTGCGTGGGTGGAAGGGGGAGCCGCAGGTTTCATTCTCTCGACAGTCACTCTGCGAGCCGCTTGCTCGTGCGGTCGGTCGTCTACGACTCGATACCGTACTGTCTGACGCGTGTGTTTTCAGTTCTGTCTTGTTCGGAGGTATTTCCGATCTTTTTCTGTCTTTCGTTTTTTTTTTTTTTTTTTTTTACTATATTTCTATTCGTTTTTACGCAACAACTCTACAAGGCCTATGTACCTTTTGATAATAGTTATCTATTCACCAGACTTTAAGCACTTCGTTTAACGACTATGTATAAATCGGCCCAAAAGAATTGCGTAATTTAATGTTTGCTTTAACGCCCGCGTTTCTACAGTGATGTGAATTGTTAAATTTTTTTTTTTGGAAATTGAATATAAAAACTGTAGATTGTTTTACTCTAAGGAAATAGAAGTTATTTTTTCGTTTTTTTTTGTTTTTCACCTAAAGTGCGGCTATACAGTGTTTTGTATTACTTTGTTGATGTTTTAGCAGAAATAAATTAACGGTTAATAATAATCAATAAATCTGGATATAGTGAACGGTGGCTGATTATTAAATGTGTTTGTTGAATTTTTTTGTTAACGGTTATTTAAACTCCGGACTCTACAGTTTAATGATACTTTAACTACATATATATTTACACTATACCCACGTGATCGTTATTTACACGTGCGTTTTGACCAGCTGTAATACAATTCGCAATGTTTGATTAACGTTTCAGTTTTACACTTTTCTCAAGTTTCTCGGGATAAACTTTATATTTATACGAGTAATTATAACATTCTTTCTCTTATCATAAGCTTGAATCTCAAATACTCAAATTCACACTTACCTAGTCGCTAAAAAAAACAAAATGAAAAATTGATATGCAAGTAACGAGCAATCCAACGAAATATGATTTTAAAATGATAAAATAAGTAAAATTATAAAATTACATTGATCTGAGGTGAAGATAAACGAGATAAAATATAATTCAAGAAACATAATACAAAACAAAAACTGACTGAAAATTGTATATAAAAAGAAAAGAAAAAAACGAATAAAAAAATAACAATAATTCTGATAAAAATTCTTGTCAAATAAAAATAAAACAAAAAAATCTTAAATGTCGATGTATCGGTTCAGCAAAAGTGGGCGACTTTTCGTCCAAGGTACCCGCGAAGAAGACGACAGAGACAACGTAGCCGGTTCAAATACGAGCGGAAATGCAGCCGCAGATCTGCAAGCGATTTATACGAAACGACGACTTTCTACCGAGGTCTTAGGTAACTGGAGGAAAGAGAGAGAGAGAGAGAGGGAAAGAAAAGAATATGAATTAACAAATTGAAAAATGAATATATAAACGAAGGAATATATATCTATATAATTAAAAGGGGCTTCTTGCTTTACGAAACTAAATAGACAAGTTAAAAATTAATTTAGTTACTTGTAAAAAAAAAAAAACAAGTAATAATAATAAATTAGGCTTTGCTCAACAAATTAGGAGACTTTAAGACAATAGAGGGAACAGCGGATGTTGTACCGTAATATGTAGTTAAGGTGTTAGAAATTATATTGTTCATGTAACGCGAGTTTGCGACGAAGTTATATATATTCTTTACGAGTTAATCGTGAATTTTAACAGCGTTTAATATCTGCTAGATGAATTCTTTATAACGATTGTACGCAATAATTATACATTAAAGAAGAATTTCAATCGATTTATTTCAACATAATTTTTAGATCTTATTAATATTCCTGTTGTTAAACTGATCCAGTTGTTGTTTATACAAAATTAAAATAAACAGCTGATCCCACTATTGGCCTTCATCTTACCCACGCTTACAGATCTTTATATGGCATGTCGTACCTTCTGTCCGATTATGCATAGGTAATATCTCAGGCATGACGGCAACCGATGTGATATCAATTAAATTATGATTTTAAATATCTGTAAGAATGTTTTTTTTCCTGTTTTTTTCTTTTTGTTTTTTAAACGTTTTTTCTTCATATTTAAAGAGAAATTTCTACTCCAGCTAATTGTACAATTTTTATTGAAATTGATAGTTTTTTGTAGAAATCCATTTTCAAACTTCAATTCAATTACCTCGGTTGATAGAACGTGACGCGATAAATTATTCTCTCGCACAAGTACATGCGGACTTGGGTATATATATATACCTATATATATATTATATATATGAGGTATTCCACGCCAACTCGGCCGCATTTAATTCCGACCCTCTACGATTTGTTCCATTATTCTTTATCTTATTCAGCAGACAAAAAAACGTACTCCAAATTTTTTGTAGATTTTTGGGACCAGCCGATCTCTCAAAAAGATTTGACGCACCTCGCTTTTTATGAAAACAAAAACGCCCATTTTTTAAATTTTCAAAAAATTCACGAAAATTCTGTGTCACAAAACAAGAATTTTGAGCCATGAAACATAGTGGAAGTGTTTTCAAAAAGCGAGCTGCGTCAAATCTTTTTGAGAGACCGGCTGGTCCTAAAAATCTGGAAAAAATGTATAGTACGTTTTTCTGTGGGTTGAATAAGATAAAAAATAATGGAACAAATCGTAGAGGGTCAGGATTAAATGCTGCCGAGTTGGCGTGGAAAATACCTCATATACTTACATATACCTCATATATTTTGTTAGTTTTTTATTTTTTTCAGTTTTATATTGAAAAAAAATTCTTACACAATGACGTACGAAGCTAAGCTTTCTTATCAACACGTTTAAAGATCTTGTAATATTATTATTTTTTTTTTCTACCGTCTTTCAAGAGAGTCTAGATTCATTATCTAATTGTAAGTTCCATTGCTTACTCGGAACTCTTATCGCAGTGTAATGTAATGACAGTATATACGTGCAATTTATTCTATAGTCTATTTAATTGTTTCATAATCTGTGAACAATTTCTATTCTTTTTATTCTCCTGTAAGTTTGAAAGCCAAAAAGATAAAAAATGCGAAAAAAAATTAAAGAAACAGAATAGTTAAAGCTTTATACGAAAAAGCGATGAGCCCCTTTTTAATATTATATTAAAAAATCGGATAACCGTTTAATAAATTTGTTCAAAATACAAAATGAAAACTTAAAATTAAACATAAAATAAAAAAAAATGGCCAGGCTCTTCGATCGAGTCGACCAAGACTTCTAAAAGGGGGGAAAATGGAACCCGTCGTATCGTCACTCGCATCGTCAGGAAGACGACGACTCTGACGCGCGGCGAAGAGAAGAGCGTTGCGGAGGATTTAACACGGCGTGCTCAACCAAGGGCACTACACGACACCCGCTACACGACAGCTTCAGGTCATCACGTTCAGTCACCAAAACCGAAAACCGTCCGGGTAATGATAAAGAGGAAAAATATATTTTTTGAAAAAAAAAATTGAAAATTTCGAAATTTTTACCGCATATCGCAGGTACAAAATTAAAGAAAATAATAAGATACTTGGTAAATTTGTAAGACGAGTGATTTCTGTTATTGAAAGAACAGGAATGTCATATGCGATGTCTCCTGTTGCTGCTGCAGACTTATGCAGCATACCAATCAGATCTATAGAGTAGAGATCACCTATACACTCGATTTCTGAACGGCAAAACCACCTACCTTCGCGAATGTGTCACTCTCGCGATTCAACAGGTCCAGTTTTCCTCCTTCTCCTCTTCTCCTCCTTCTGCTGCTGCTGCTGCTGCAGCAACAGCAGCTGCCTTCCTTTTCCTTTTTCTTTTCCTTCTCCTTTCCTCTAGTGTGCAGTATAAATCGACATACAAAGGCAGAGTCTATAAATGGCCAAGGTGATCTTGCCCAACGTGTGGCATTATACCATTTTTATACCCTATACCTATAACGGTCAGGTAATTATTACCGGTTTAGTCTTTACATACCTTTAAGTCTTCGTTTTGTCATTTTCATCTCTTGATTTGCCTCCAATTTTCTTTACGAAGGAATTTTAGTATATGGATAACTTTCTCATTCACACGGTTAAAGTTGATCTTATCAGCCAAAAAGTATAACCACATATTCAGGTATATTACTCGAATGATAAAAAACAGGAAAAAAATTAATTTAATTAAAAGAAAAAAGAATAAAAAAACACAAGATGTGAAGATTCGAGTGGCTAGGTTCTGTCCGTAATGTCCGCGTCTTATAATTATACCATGCAAGTAAAAAAAAATTATTTAAATTTCCGTGAATGATTAGGTTTGTTAAGGAGAAACGAGGATATATGACGAAATAAATAAAGAGGAATTATTGCCCTGTCCTGTCCGAAGAGATGTTTAAAAATAATGTATAATATGTATGTAAAAAAATATATGTAGCGAGTCTTTCGCGGGCACCAAAAACGTCCCGATTTCCATAATATCCACGCCTACCTACGCCGAATGGTATGAGGTATACCTTTGAATCGAGGACGCGAAGAATTGACTTCATCTGCTGCACACGGAATGAAAAATAAACTGACATTGATCGTTTAAATATATTATAGTGTAGTGGGCCAGTGGGCGAATTTAAAGCATGTACATCCTACGCTTTGGGACTTACTTATAGTATGTACGACGTATATAAGCGTTGACAAAGGAGGAGGGAAACACCTTGAATATATTTTATCGTTTTGGCAAAGAAGTTTACCTCCACGATTACAAATAGAAATAAAATCGGATTCAATCCCTAAACGTGTTAAGAATTTTGAGATTTTTTTAAAATTATTATATCTGAAAGTCGGTTTTCATATTTGAGTATAAAATTTCTTCACGTTTATTGAATAACGCGATTATTATTAACCCTTACTTGACACACTGGGGCGGATTGCACCCAAGCGACAAAAAATCTTATAACAAATAAACTATTTAATATTTTAACTTATCAATTTTTTTGAAACTTTTTGAGAGCTTATTGTTTAAAGCTATGTAGGTATTCAGGTAATTTTTTTCTCAAATCAGTTCATGCTTTATCATATCAAAAATTATTTTACAATATTGATAAAGTGTCTATTGTATAGGGGACCGATCCCTACTCAAGAAATGTATAATACAGAAACTTTCTTAAGACGTGATTTATTTATGCCTCGTTTTATATCTGTGCAAGAAACCTGCAACTATATAGTACCTACCTACATACATTCGCTAAGTACAACAACCACCGAGGCTACGTAACATTGCCATAAGAGTTCATATGACGTGATCATAATGTGAGGCAATACCTCCTTACGAATGCAGATAAACTTATTCTTCTGGTTTTACACTTTGCTAAATTTCGATTTTTTCCCTTTCTTTTTAATGGGGGGATAAAATGAAACTAATCTCATCGTTCAGATCTTTCCCAATTAGTTATGTGTCGCCAAATGGATAGCAAAATTTTAGAATTTTTTAACCGTGAATATCGATGTATTTATTCTTACAAGTGGATTTGAGATTTTATGGAATTTCCCACTTCCTTAAAGCTGTATTAGAAGAAATTTCTTATAGTAATTTTTTGTCTGAATTTACTATCTGTAAGAAATAGGCAGCGAGATTTCTCCCACGAGTTTAAAACCTTGGAATACCAACTAGCCTCTATCTTACTTAGCAGATACGTATGTACAGTACATACCTAAGTACAAACGAAACGATCATCACGTCGTGGCTACGGTGAAGAATTTATTTCTGTTAAAATCCCGTCGAGATTATACGCAGCGGGTGGTTATATACGTCAATTATTACCATAAATAATACACTACGCATCTATTTCGATCGAGAGAAGATTGAAAGCTATTTTGTAAAAGATCATTGTCAGTCATTTATCGACTCACTGACTCACTAAAAATGACTTTGCTAATTCGATTCGCTGTTTATTGACACCTTGATCTCTCCTCGTAGTTCCATCGTCTCATAACGATTATCGATTCTAACTATCAGGCCAAACAGTTTCTTTTAATACATAAAAACTTTCCCTTCTTTTATCACAAAATTTTAACTAAAACGTTACCTATACATGCATTTTTTTTTTTTTTTTTTTTTTTTTTTACATCTCTTCCGTTACGTAATCTTCACATTTGATAATGTGCTCAGGTATGGTAATAATTATTTTGATGTGAGGATGAATACGTTAAACCTAAAAATACGACCTTTGCTTGAAAAGTCGATCTATTAATCATCGATAAAAGAAACAGAAAAAATAAATTACTAAATTTAAGACCGGTAAACGTTTAGTTAAAATTGCCCATATTATATGGACGCAAAGTGTGTGCAATCCTATATAGGCACTTTTTCTAGCACGTGAAACCCGGATCTAGAATTATTTTAAACCTTTTACTTTAATGAGAGAAGTTTAAAATGTTTGTACAGTAGCTGGTTATCCTATGGTATAAATAACTGCAAGCGCATGGTCAGTTGGTAGCAAGTTTCTTATAAGTAAACCGTTGGGAAACATGAAATGAAATACATACATAATCTGTATTACATTATACGGTATAAGTAAGAATCGCACATAGCAATTCTTACTAAATTGTTGAGATTTACTCCGAAGTCACATTATACGTGCCGCAATTGAAGAGCTTACTTCTTGCTGGTATCAAACTGTTATGTTAACCGTAGATTAATTTTCAACCGTTCCGTGACCGTGATGCAGCTTTCTCCGTCTTATCTTCTACATAGCGCTTCATATGTATTACACAGTCTTTAATTTTTTTTTCTTTTTCTCATTTTTCTTTTCTTTTCTTTTTTTTTTTCTTTCTATATGCGACAATTTTGATGTAACTGAGCACATAGAATCTTGCGCTTGGTGTATTTACGTGTAATTGTCAAACCGTTACACTCTCTTCACTCCTTATTATTATGTACTATGCATTATACCACGAGGTAGATCTTTACGTTTATTCGAGGGACTAGAGCTGAGATTTTTATATCAGATTATACCTACATTACAATTGCTTAAAAATCGAGGAACGAGATGAAGCGAATCTATCAAGATGAAGAAAATTTCTTTAAGAACTAAAAATAGAATGAAAAATAATACTATTCGAATGCCGTTATGAGTATATACTTACATACATTTCTAGATTCATTCGTTCACTCGGGAGATGATTGTGTAGGTTGAAATTGAACAATTATCTTTACTGCTACAATGTGTATTTTGATTCTCGATTCCAGTGTCATGGTTATTTCTGTAACGGAAATGATGAAAAATAAAATCCTAATTAACAATATACACGAGGTTTTATCTGAATTTTAACATGTACATACATCACCCACCATGTGCAGCAGTAAAAGTATGTATATGCAATCATATGGTTGGTTATGTGATGTAATTTCCTTTCATGTTTGTTGCGCGGCAGTATAACAAATAATCAACTAGGTCTGATCTTTGTCGGTAAATTATATACCTCTGAGTATATATATATATATAATTGAACTTGACGTAGGTACCTGTATTATATTTTATAGCATATGATAAATATCTTGTAAATTGATTTTACCAGATTCGAGTAGTTAATTTAAAACATTCTGAGATTGATGTTCGAAATTTTTGAGACACGCGATATTAGAAATAAGAAAAAAAAATCATTTTTATCTTGTCTCATAGTCGAGAGATCATTATTTATGTCTTGGGTAATCAAGAGTGTGCCTGCTGTATATACATATTGTACCGAAGTGCATAGAGAGTATCTGTTTAACGTCCTACCAACAGATCGCTATATGAACCGTAATTCTGCGCGATGATCTTGAGAGTAGCTACTTCATCAAAGGGCAATTAAAATGCGATTCAAATGCATTTCAGACATAGCTAAGTTATCGCATTCTTTCCTTATACTCTGTTTTAAAATACGTATATACCGAAGCAGATATCCTGACGTTGGCTACTCGCCAAGATGCCGGAATAGCTGATAATCGTACCGACTTAGAATATAGATCTCTATTGCCTCTTTAGTTCATTGATCCATAGCTCAATACGGTTTTCACACTGCCGCGTTCTTTTAGTCCGATAATGATCATCTTGTACGCATTTTTTTCTTATTGTAAAAGTATCTCTTATTATAGCTGTAGCACGTATGTACATACAACATACATCTTCAGATTTTTAAACTTCGGAAGATATCAGACTGTAATTTAATAAGTAATAATTTTACAATTATTACATCGCATATGTTCCTCTCGTTGTTTCTTCTTTGATTCTATCCTCTATTATCAATACATTGCCTTGAAGAAGAAAAAAACAAAAAAATCATCCAGTTTAAAAATTATGACTAAATCTGTGGCTTGTAGGTTGGGGACGATATTTTAGTATCGTGTGGGCGTGAAACCCTTGAAAATATTTTCTATATTTAGAAGTGACAAAAGTTTGTCCCTTGTTATATCTTGTAATTAGTTTTAATCATCGTTAGTGAGAAGATAGATGACAGAATACGTTACCTCACATAATTAACGTGACAAAAATTATTTATATTTATAGATGTGCTGAAAGAATTTTAATGGGAACATAATTTTTGAGATACCAACAATTTTTTTCTTTTAATTTTTCTTATCCCCTAAAGATTTTCGTGATTGACTAATTTTCATGCCTGAAGTAAAATTTACTAGATTATTATTATTATTATTATTTTTTTTTTTTTTTGGTTTTATCACTCAAATGAGATTGATGAGATTTTCTTTTTGCAATAAGAATCAGTAATTTACTGGAAAAGAAATAAAAAAAACATACAAATAAAAAATAACAAAAACACGTTTGAGACAATGAAATCTCAGCTTAGTAAATGAATTAAGAAAAGTGTAAGACACTTCCGTTCTATATTGATTTAAACCACAGCTGCCACCAACTGTGAACTACTTTCAAACAATAACTAAACTGTCATGCAGTTGAGAAGCTAAATAAACAATTTTAGCTTAGGGCTAATGGTAACCGAAACTTCACTTTGTTCGACTCGGTTCATTGCACTTTTATACTAAATAAAAATAGCAAATGGTTATGCGATCATTGAGACCGGGTTCATTGAAACGATCTGCACTTTTGGCGCTAGTTAAATTTTCTTTTTTTACCTTCTGTATTTCTTTTTTATCTATACGACAATGTGCAGAAGTAGAAATGAAAGTGAATTGAAACAAGACCTTAAACATTGTTAATGAATGAGTCATTTTTGGGTTCGTCACTGTATATACCCTACTTAATTAACTTTCGATTCGCACAGATTTTATTGGCGAAAAATAAAAATAATAATAATAAAAAACAACACATACACACATATATGTGACTTCTACGCGAAATTACTTAAGACATCGTGTTATTAGAAGATTTGAAATTGCCTCATACTTGCGCCACGTCTACGAGAACACGTGAAAGTTTAATAGCACACCTTTTAGTACGTGATGTTGCGATTTTAGATAATTGAGCGAACGGTCTAGTTTTTTTTTTTTTTTTTTTTTGAAACTGTAAATCGTATCTTGGTTGAAATTTTTTTATTTCTTATTTTTTTTCAATCATTCGGTGGGAAACATCATTACAGTTCATTCATCATCAAAAAATTACTCTTAGCTACTTGAGATTTATTCGTCTTATTATTAGACAGCATAATGTGCAAATTGAATCATTCGAATATAAGAAAATTAACTTAAATATCAGAAGAGTTGTGTTTCGATTACAACCTAGAGAGTCGTCTGTAGAAAATCGTGAAAGGTTAAACTTGCCATTACCGATCGTTCAATTTGCATCGGCACTTCCTAAGCATGTACTCGTTTCTCTAGAAAAAATTTTAACCTAGAGAGCAAATATACCGGCTACATATAACTAGGTTCAGGTTCAGGTTCAGGTTGTTTATTTCGATTTCCAATACCCGTCGAATATTAAGTATCTGCTTAATCTTTGCCTCGACAACCACATAACATTAAACTCTACTCTTCTATAAGCTAGAATTTTATTTTAATTAATAAAATAAATTTGAAAAATCAGTTCATCATCTTTTTGACTTTTTTTAAAGCTTGTGGAAAAATGGGATAAATTTTGAAAACGATCAGGAGTCATCAAGTGTGATTGAAACCTGTATAGAATTTTTTTTTTTTTGTTAGCCTTGTCTTTGCTACTAAGTTTGTAATTTATAACGGTACCCCTTATATATATATACCTTCCACCGTGGAATGAAGAATATTTTTCGCTAGCTTGAACAATCACGACAACAAAGAAAATATATAAAAAGCCACAGCGAACGGCGGCAGCATCATTTCAAATAACTTCACGATTTCTTGCGGTTAAATATTTTAGCGCCACTTAGAACATATCTAAGCATATATACATACATACAGTCTTCCGATAAAAATTTCTAAACATACCTCACATACGCATAAAGTAATCTAGAACCTGTATTTTCTAAGAAAAGCTGTAAGTTTTATTGAATAGGATGATATGAGTAATGCTAGTGATAAGCTGTTGCAAAAAATAAAAAATTATAAATTTCTTTCTCTTTCTCCTTTTCTAAATTTTCTTGTTCTTTTTTTTTTATTACAGATATCGGACATAGTTGGCCAAGAACAAAATGTAACAGCACGCGAAGCTCTGCTAAGATGGGCTCGCCGTTCAACGGCCCGTTACCCAGGAGTTCGTGTATCGGACTTCACCGGCTCCTGGAGGGACGGTCTCGCCTTCAGTGCACTTCTTCATCGAAACAGGCCAGACCTTGTAGATTGGCGAAACGCCAGGTCAAGTCAGGCCCGCGAACGCCTCGACAGGGTTTTCCACATCGCTGAGCGCGAGTACGGCGTTACCAGGCTTCTCGATCCCGAAGGTAATTAACGAAAAAAAAAAATTACAATTTTTTAATGAAAATTTTACTTTCAAATGTTGATCATAATGAAATCCAAAAAAGAAAATAAAAGAAAATTAATTAGATGGTGTAAAAGATTGAATAAACAACGCTAGAAGAGTCTTAAGGCCAAGGTTAATGTCTCCGAGCATCGATTACAATTGTAAAAGTAGATATATGAGTAGGTAGTAACCACATTCGACCATACATACATATAGAGACAGAGAGAGAGAGAAGAAAAAATGTGAATGTAGGGTAATATGAGATAAAACAAACTAAATATAAGAAATATAGCTACTCATGACTTTGTGGAACTCGGATTACCACGATGGTTTGTTTCTTTGATACAAGTTTGACAATAGGTTTTGATTTTTAGTGGTTTACCTTTATTTATTCTCGTTTTCTTCTTATTTTTTAACTTTCGTTCTTCTTATTTTGACTCGTTTTCTCCGTGTGTGTAAAAATGAGAATTCTTATTATCAAGAAACATGCAAACGTCACGCGAGGAGAGCTGTAAACTTAGTTTAATAAACTTTAGGGCTAACATTTCAAGGATTTCATGTAGTTTTTTTCTTACCTTTTTTTTTTTTATTATTTTATTTTATTCGGAGTTAACCATACGCTCACGCTTTCGGTTCGTGATTTTAACCCATTTATATTCTTCTTCTTCTTCTACTTCTTGTTACCTAAATTTCTCGTTTATTTATTCGTTTATCGACAGTGTAACGCAATCGGCCAAAGTCTTATTTATACGATTTATAGATTCGAATATTTATTCGTAGTCGTGACTAGTTGTCTTATAGTTCAGTTGTCCAGGAAATGAAAATGGGATAGGTATCGTTGTCGAGACGATGTTTCCCCGTGCGGTGAAAACGGGTTCAACGATGGATGTCGTGTCGTCCTAGAATTGTCTGCCCGAGATCAATAGGTCGAGACTTTCATGTCTCACCTTATGGCTAAAATTTTTCTATGTGTAGGTATCGTCCTGTTGGTTTTTTACTGGAATATAAAAACTTCCTTAACTGGGCGCCGGTATTCGTTTTATTTTATTTGTTTTTCCTTTCTTTTCTTTTATCATCTTTATTTTACAACCTATATAGGTATAATGTACACTACAGACACGATTGAGCAATAACAATTACACACAGTCACGAATCTCTTCCTTTTCCTCTGTTTGTTGAAATTTAATCAGTCGACAATTCCCCGTGTCGTAGATTTATTATATCATTCAATTTCTTCATTCTTGTTATCTCGATATTTATTCCACATGCATTATTTCCCACAGCTGATCTTCGACGTAAATTTTCGTTTAAATATGCAACAAAATATCTAACATAAATGTTTTCGTACCTAACTTAGATACCTTTGATAATTTTCGCGTTATTTAAGCGAGAAATCTCGAGAAATCTCATTGTTTCCCTCGCTCATTGTTCGCACAAATGTGAATTTAAAGTATCTTACTACTTTATACGTCTTTTCGGAACGTGCGAAACTCCGCGTTTGTCCATTTTCCATACGTTTTATATTCAACGATTTCGACTGCAGGATATTAAATATTTTTCATTTTATTATGTTCGATTTTCTGTTTCTGTTCAAAGCTTCCTGTTGCCTTGAGTTTTTTTTTTTTCTTTTATTTCATGATTGCTTGCGGTGAGTCTTTTTCTTGTAATCTACGGTACGATAACAACCTGCGAATAATTGCCCTATACAGTATACATACATCTATTCCATAGCCATGTCAAACAAAATAGATTTACAATACAAAAATCCAACAATCGTCTGATACAACAGATTAGAATATTTAACTACAGTAGAGTTGAAACATTTATTCAACATTACGAATGAGATCCAGTTCTTTTTATCTTCGGAACAATGAAGCTAAATCATCATTACACACGATTCAAAGATATGATTTTTATTTATTTATTTATTTTTCCTCCAATTGAAATGAGTTTTTATTTATAAATTTTTACAAACTTTTTTCTCATGTGCATTGCAACTAATTCCAAGTTTCACTTCGTCTGGTAAATAAATTCGTTACCACTCATGATGGTGAAGGATTCGGAGGATGTGGGTTCTTGTAAAATGTTTTATTTTTTCTGTCACGGTGGTTGCAGCCGTTTCCGGCGCATTCCTGCGACCAAGAACCAGAATTCCTGGCTTTTTAAAACAAATTGCATACATAGGTATATCCACATTCACTCCTTGCACGAATTCAACTTCAAGTCTATTGTGTATTGTTTCGTCGACGACTTAACTCTGGAAAAATTTCTTCTTCACATTATTTCACCGAATCACTTGATTCTCAATAAAAGCCAACTTTTTCGCGATTCTTTCTTCGCATTTTAATTCTGCATTCTTAAATATTTACTAATTCCGATTCCTACTGTAAATCAAGATCGATCTATGGGTCCGTACATTTTAGGAATGTAGCTGAATATAGTTGCTTTATTAATCGGCAATTGCTAGAATTTTTATAGCGCTGATTACCACTTCTTTCCACTGTGGAAGCAATCAATAGCAATAACTTATGGCAATAGCTATCGCGTTTGAGGACGTAATGATGACCTAGGCTTTACAAGGTCCGAGGCACCAAGGCGTGCACCGGAAGTGCACTGACTGTAACAATATACGGTATCAGCTATATTCTGTAGTCGTTAGAGAGCGACTTGGTTCGTGAATCATTACGATACAATTTAACAATCAATTAGTCGTGAGAATCCACCTGTTTCAAGCGCCACCCTTTCCTTGCATCTTATTAGGATTTAATACGTTACTCTTGAGGATTTTTTCCCTAATTTTTCGTCAATTTCAGACGTTGATACCCCCGAACCGGACGAGAAGTCATTGATAACGTATATCTCGTCGCTCTACGATGTGTTCCCTGAACCACCACCGATACATCCATTGTACGATGCTGAGGCCCAACGCCGTTCGGCCGAATATCGTGAACTGGCATCATCTCTGCACTTATGGATACGTGAGAAGATGGTCCTTATGCAGGAGCGTTCTTTCCCCCCAACGCTTATAGAGATGAAAAAACTTGCTGCTGATAGTGCAAAGTTCAAGAATGAAGAAGTACCGCCTAAATATAGAGACAAACAGAGATTGACACACATATTCAGAGATTTACAAAAGTATTTTGAAGCTGTTGGCGAAGTGGATATGGAAGCTGAACTCCACATCGAAATTATTGAGAAGAATTGGAACAGGCTGGTCATGCTGCATCAGGAAAGAGACCAAGCTATACACGACGAAATTAAGCGGTAAGAATTTTAGTCTAACAAAATCTATATGGTTTATTTTTTTTCGAACGAAATTCTGTTTACTTGGCATATTTTTAACACATTTTTTACAATTTCCAGCCTGGAGCGCTTGCAACGTCTTGCAGAGAAGGTACATCGCGAAATGAAATCCACTGATAATCGTCTCGAAGAACTTGAGAGACGAGTTGAAGACGAAGCGCGCCGTCTTGATCGTCTACATCCATTGGAAGCTAAACATGCTGTTGACCTGCTGGAACAGGACATAAGAAACACAGAAATACAGATTCAAAATATATTCACTGATATCCACACCCTCACAGAAGGCAGATATAGCCAAGCTCCGGAACTCCACAAGAGGTAAGGACCCAATTTTCTCTTACTTTATCCTGTACTTTTTTCATTGTAAGATTGGTAGAATTTTCTGAATCAATTTCGGGCCTTTCAATAAAGTTTTTATCTATTTACAGAGTGCAAAAGCTTCATCAACGCTGGGTAGCACTGCGCTCGCTGCTTCATAAACGTTTAGTAGCACCGCTGTCCGTTGTTTCATTTCCTGTCGAAGAACGTGTTGTCACTAAGCACCGTACTACCGTCCATGAAACTCGTTTGGTTGATACAAATCCGCATTTCCGGAATCTTCACGATTGTATAGACTGGTGTAAGAGCAAGTTAAAACAACTCCAGGAAGCTGATTACGGCTCTGATCTTCCTAGTATACAAAATGAGCTGGACATACATCAAAGAGAGCACAAAAATATTGATCAGTTTTATTCTAAAGTTGAAAAATGCCTTCAAGCTAAGAACAACTTCCACGGCGATGAACTCGCTCTTTATAGTCAGCATTTGAGTACGCTGCAAAAACTTTATGCTGAACTTTTGGCTACTTCTAACAAGAGACTCTCAGATTTGGACATTTTACAAGATTATATACAATCCGCTACCGGAGAACTCGTCTGGCTTAATGCTAAAGAAGAAACAGAAGTCACCAGGGATTGGAGTGACAAAAATTTGAATGTTCAAAGCATCGAACAGTACTATGAAGTAAGTTTATTCATTTGAAGAAGTTTAAATCTTATTACTTAGGATTTATTAAACCTTTAAAATTTTTTACAAGCGAACATACGGATCAGGACTTGAGGTAAAAAGGGAATTTTAAGTTTTAGACAATAAAATTATGCCGATCTCTAGATTTCTCATATTTTAATCACAATCACAACTAATGTAATTTGTTGATTTGTCCACAGTCTTTGATGAGCGATCTAGAGAAACGTGAGATCCAATTTGCGGCTGTTCAAGATCGCGGAGAGGCGCTAGCCCTGCAGCATCATCCAGCGTCTAAAACAATCGAGGCTTATATGGCTGCTATGCAAAGTCAGTGGGCATGGTTACTGCAACTAACTCTGTGCCTCGAAGTTCATCTGCGTCATGCAGCCCACAGTCAAATGTTTTTCAAGGATGTTCAACAATCTGAATTGTGGATAGCAAACCGTGATGAAATCTTAAACACCCTCTACTCGCAGTCTGATTTTTCATTGGACGAAGGAGAACGACTTCTCAAAGGAATGCAAGAGCTTAGAGAAGAATTGAACAATTATGGCGATCATGTACAACGATTAGTCGATCGGTCAAAGGAAACCGTCCCTATGAAACAGCGCAGGCAGCCTGTTTCTAGACCTCTCCAAGTCACTGCTGTATGCACCTACAAACAAGTAAATGTAAGTATAAATCAGTCATTGAAAATTCAATTAGCGTTAATACTGTTTAATAATCAATCGTTTTGCTTGTTTCACAGATCTCATTTGAAAAGGGCGAGCAATGTACGCTGTACGATAATTCAGGCCGAGTTAAATGGCGCGTGAAGAATTCCCAAGGTGTAGAGTCCCCAGTACCTGGAGCTTGTTTCACTTTACCACCACCCGACAAGGAAGCTCTAGATGCTGCCGAAAGATTACGTCGTCAGTACGACAGAAGCGTAGCTTTATGGCAGCGAAAGCAATTGAGATTAAGACAGAATATGATCTTTGCTACAATAAAGGTAGTCAAGGGTTGGGATTTACCGCAATTCCTGGCTATGGGTCAAGACCAGCGTACAGCTATAAGAAAAGCGTTGAACGAAGATGCAGACAAATTGCTTTCCGAAGGCGATCCGGCTGATCCACAATTACGGAGATTGAGGAGAGAGATGGCCGATGTTAATAGACTCTTTGACGATTTTGAAAAACGGGCTAGAGCAGAGGAGGAATCAAAGAATGCAGGGCGTATATTTAGCGACCAAGTTTCTGCCCTACAGCAGGCTCTCGATGAGGCAGAAAGAATTCTTAATCTTCGTATAGCTGCTCTCTTGCCTAGAGATCTTGACAGTCTTGAACATCTGGTTCTTGAACACAAAGATTTTGAGCAAAATTTGCAGCGTCATGCACCGGACGTTGAACAAGTCCAACAAACATTCCGTGGTATAACTTTAAAGACAGCTGCGATGAGGAATAAACTTGATAATGTTATGACGAAGTGGAACCATCTGTGGAATCTGAGTAATCTTTATATTGAACGATTGAAGTGTGTAGAAATCGTTCTTTCTGGGCTTGAAGAAAACACTGCTGCTATATCAGAGTTCGAAATCAAACTGGCATCTTTCAGCGAATTACCTTCGGACGTTAAAGGCCTGCAACACGTTCTTGAGAATTTGATGATTCTTCAGAATGCTATATCCCAGCAACAAATACTTATCGACCAGCTAAATGACGATGCTCATAATGCACGAAAATTGGTCGAAAAATCAAGACCTAATCATCGTGGGCCACACAGCGACATGGACAGACTAGACGCCGAAGTAAACAGGCTGAATTCAAGATGGACAAATATCTGTGGTCAACTTGTAGACAGACTCCGTAGTGCAGAAACTGCTTATGGCCTAGCTCAGCAGTACAATAACTCCTATCAAAATGAAGTCGACTTTGTTGACGAAGGGTTTGGAAAACTTGAGAATCTTGCTCCGATCCACAATAAAGCTCACGAGCAGCTTGAAACTACTAAGGTATTGAAGAAAAATGAAAGATAACTTATTCTTCTTAAAATTGCCTTAAAAATAAACTAAGATGGTTTATTGCTGAATTTATCTGCACAGTTATCTTGTTTTCAGAATTTGCTGAACAGGGTTGTGGACAGAGCTCCGGTAATTGAAGCAGTCAACGTAACTGGTGGTAGATTAATCCGCGAAGGCAAGGTAAGGAGATTTTATGGCTGATAGCGCCTAGCAGAATCTATAGCCTAAGCTAGTTGAGTGATTGTTGAATGAATGGTACCCCGTTTTATTGAATTACATTTGTATATACTCATCATCATACCACTTGTTCATTTACACACCAAATTTCTTTCGTCTCTTGTACTACTCGATGGATATTCTTCAGAAGGCAGGACAACAAATCATCAAACTTTGTATTATACTAAACACAATTATTATTTATGATTATTATTATTATTGTTTTAATTGACAAGTCATTGTCCAATTGTCAATTGAATTATGTTATACGAAATCACATTTTTGGACCTTAATTCTTCCAAATCCAATTTCTACTCCAAATGACTTTCTTTTTATTGCAATTAACGGCTATTTTAACGATATATATTATATATATACATTATTTTTGTTTTTACTTCTTAATGAACATTTTTTAACTCGTTACACTAAAATTTTACTAAATTTCGACCTAGTATTATCAAAAAAAAAAAAATTTTTTTTGCTTTTTTTCAAAAATTGTTATTCATACTTTTACTGAGGCAGATAAGATATCTAATCATTCGAATAGCAAGCATTAATGAGTAGCATGGTTGAATGGTGGTGAAGGATGGTCAGCTTCATAAGGTGACGGAGATTTCATATTGCTTGCGGATTTAAATTTCTTTTACTTTTTTCTTTACTGCAATACAGAATCTTCTGTCTCAGTCAGGTAACTCAATGCTGGTTAGTTCAAAACACATGAACTACAACTATCCCTTTTATATTTTATCATTATCACGTAAGTGATTATTAACTGATTCGTCTTTGCTACAAATAGTATTTCTTAAATCTCCTTGGTCTAATCCTATGTGTGTTAAACACAGTTGCCTGACCTTTTCTCACACTATTTTTGAGCATTTCGTTTGCCAACGACGCAGACTCTTCTTGGCACAAGCGGATTTAATTGCTTGATTTCCAATTAAAGCTGATGAACAAATGTTTGTCTTATACATACATGGCGAAGAGAGATACTATGATATGATAGATTTTTTCTCTTTCAGTCTTAATTTCTTGCTTTTTCCTAATGATATTCATAGCAGATTTACCTAAATAGTCAAATGAAATATTCATGAATGAATATGTCATTGTAAAATTTGTATTTTTATCTTGTAATTAGAAAATATTGCCAAATTTGTTGTATTACAAGATTCGTGTAATTTAAAATGCGGTTCATTTATTACTGAAAGCATTTTTCTTATGATTTTTTTTTTATCCCCGCAGACCACATTGAGTTTCCAATAATATATTGCATATGGTTTTTCATATTTCATTCCTTTATTGCTAAGTTATTTTGTTTTCAATATATATCTTCAAGTATTTTTGGATTCTTCTCTATTGCTTGACGGAGGCTAACGGTAACGGCCCACTCAATCTAATGTACTAACCCTAACGGACTAACCTACCCCTATAGATATACGCCCAGAGGCTAAGAGCATTCAGGGAGCAGTTGGAAGAGGTTTGCCCATCGCTTGATGCTTCAGTGAAACGACCTAGACGAGATTCAACTACAGTAGAGAACATCGTTCGTGAATTAGACACATTGAACAAAAGATACACCACTCTTGTCAGCCTGCTTCAGGAACGGGCTAGGAAACTGGTTCTCCTATTCCCAGAAGATTTGTCGCTTCAGGTGAGTTTTTGATTTTATGTTTTATATACTTAAAATCGTAAAAAGAGAAGTGGCTGTGGTATTTTTTTCTGTTTTGTTTCTTCAAATTTATTCATGTCTCAGGTTTTACCTCTGAGCCAATTAGCACATTAGCTAAATTTAATGCGTCGATAATCTCTTTTGAGATGCCTGAGAACCTGATACCCAGTTTTTGTATTTGTGACCACGTGTCAATAGAGCTTCAAGGTGACTATAACATTTTAAGAATATAAGCGCCTCAAAAATAATCACTATGATGGCATAATTTGACTATAAACGTGCTTCACCAATATAATATATAAAGATAATTGAATCCTACACAAAATACACTTTATGACATATATTGTGGGCTTCACAAATTTTGGACCTATGCATAAAAGATGCGATGAAATCAGCAAACTAGATAGATTTTATCACCGACAATACTGAGCCCTGTATTATTTTAAGTATATTTAACCTTTGCCTACATAAAACAGGGGACACTAATAGAATAAATCAGTGAGGTGAATCTCAAGTAGCCTAATTTGAGTTACGTAAGCTATCGGACCATTTGCAATAAATCTTGTAAATTAAAATCTTACCAAATTTTCTGTGTAAAAGATGATGTAAGAAATTTGATAGAATTAAATTGTTGGTAAGGGCCATATATATGTATATATTTCCTGAGTAAATTCAGGAAAAGTAAAACGCTTTTGTCAGTCTCTATGATCAGTAATTTTATTCACTTTAGCGTTAATAAGTAAACGAATAAATAGTGCTCAATATTTACGTAGCATTACATAAATTCGTACATGCCCCTAGTACATATATGACCATAGTTATCACTTCCTGAAACATTAGTGACGTCAAAACATTCATAGCTCTGTCATGACATCATATATATTTTTTCTTCTGATGCTGTGTATATCGAACAGCAAGTATTCCCCGAGGCTATTTTTTTTTTTTTTGTTTTTTTATTCTTATTGCCTAAAAAGCTAATTTGCATTATTTAGTAGTAGATAGTTTAGATGTGCGGCTCCAACAGGATTGCTCAAAACAAAATATACTTTCTTCTAAACATGTGCTATCAACAATTTTCAGCATTTTGCTTATTTCTCTTTCACGTAAACAATTGGTAGTTTATGACATTCCTTCTATCAATTCAGACTGTCTTACCTTAATTCATATGTGGTACACGTAGGGACTTCGAATGAAATGAATTCAAGATTGAAAAAATTAAAAAATAAAATCCTGACTTAAATTAGTTTTAGTATCCTGGTTAGAGAGCGTTTAAAATTCATTTGATATCATGCTTAACTACTTCTCAGTTATAGATACCATTTACTGACAGTCGTTATGCTGGTTTTAAAGGTCACAACTGACCCCAGTTATGACATCATTATAATTCACTAGAAAAACAGGTCACTTTGAGTAGTTTTTGTTACGTTGTAAGTTATTTTTGATAGATACGATTTTCGGTAGTATTATCTGTATTCTTTTGTTTTTCTTTATTAATTTCATTAAAATTTGAATTATAAAAGTTTTTATGCTATTTTGGAAAAGAGATTTTACATTAGAACAGATCTTCCTTGATTCTAATTTCGTCACATCAATTGGCAAGAATTTAATTTCTGATATTCCTGTGACCTTTAGTCTTTGCCACATGGTAAGTAAGGTTTTCATGTTGTGGGTAAGCGATGAGGAGGATCAATAAATGCTGAAGGTGTAGGTAGGTGGGTGGGGTGGCTGTTCAACTACAAGACAGTGTGGGTGTCTGTGTAGGCAGTCAAAGTTGTCCTTGCTCAGAACCACTTAATCACACCGGGTTACCATAAATGAGCACAGAAACGTAGGTTGTGTAAAATACAGCTTTCTGATGTCACAGCTTGCAATTTTTCGAAAGGTATATACATTATACCTTCTGCATAACGTATTTGTGTACGATTACCAGTTGTATTAGTGCAAACAGGCTAGTTTGCAATGGAAATACGGAAAAACTGGTTCAACTCTAATCAGCATTCAGTGGTTGAACGCGGTTACTTGCCCAGAAGTAAATGATAACAGATATCATTAGATGAAGAATATACAGCAGCTCTGTTTGTTAATGAATTAGAAATATTTGAAAAAACACAAATGATATATATTTGATGTTATGTATTTATTTGCATTAAAATTGATATTAAAATCTAAATTTAGTCTCCAATCAATTTATCTCAATGGATCAAAAACAGAGCGGAAGAATTTTGATCAGATAAATAATAAGCTCGATCTGATCTCCGAATTATCAATTGTATCATTTGATTCATTGTCATTGAATTTTATTGGATCTTATATGAATGTTTTTTCTTTTATATAATATTCATTCTGTTAACTACACTGCAAATAGCACTGAAAAATAAAAATTGACAAAGTGGCATAATCAGCTGCGCATTAATTGATTTGATAAGCTTGTTCTTACTTCAATATTTGTTTCATGTACTGCTACAACGTTCATAGTTGGCAGTAAAATATTCTGTTAATTGAGGCCTCCAACATACGAGCCACTTCTTATTTAAAAACAAAATATAATACATAAGAATTAAAAGTCTATGACGTAAAAAAAAGTTGTCTTAACGAATTCTAAAAAGCTATTTCTGTAAGAAGAGACAATATACATTGAATTTATAATACCATTGACAAAAAAAGATACGATGATAATGCGACGCTATCTTATTTATGAGTTGATCAATTGCGTTTATCAGTAAAGCCGGGAAAGCATAATATTAGTTGTAATGATATGACCGCTGGCTTCTGGGTGTTGCAAAGAAGAGGTCACCTATTCATTCAGAAATATAGTGAGAGTCATAACGTAGAGTTAAAAGCCTACATTCAGTATGGTGTTGCCTAACTATGTGACAGCCACTCTCCAAGTCAGTGTCACAACCAGCCTTGTACTGTTCACATCGTTCCACGTTACTTGCCAATGAATTCAAATCAGTTTCTTGATTCGTTGAATATAATTAAATGAATTTAAAAAGAAAACTGTAAAATTCTCTTTCTTGCAACTGAGAGTTGCATTATAATATATACAATATATATCTGTGCTTGCATATATCTATATCATGTGCTTTTAAATACATATATGCATATAAACAACATTGACCTAGGTCAGTGGAATGTGAAATGTGGTATAATATTGTGAATACTAAGATTCCTTAATTGCCATGTGGTGTTAATATTTGATAATATGAGGTCTTATCTACCAAAAAGAGTTGCTTAATTATAATTATAATTGCACTTGATACTATGAGCCAAAAATGAAATTAATATGAAGCAGTGGAATAAGCGGGTCGTGAAACAGGTAATATGAAATACTCTGAACAAGATGTTCTATGAAAACTTGAAGTAGAATGACAGATTTGAATAATAGATTTTGATGAGCTCAAAAATGTTTGCTCAATGGTACTCCTAATACATGCAACAAGCTCGAAGTTTTGTGGATACGAATTGTATTATGGTCGTTTCAATTTACGTAAAAGATTTAATAAGGACAATCTTTGAGAAACCAGGAATTTACTGTGGTTTTATTATCGCATGTAGACCAATGACCTATAAACGTACAGATTTAGAGATAAAAAGTTACCGGACTATTTGACTATTTCAAATTTGTGCCATCTTAACTTGGAAAAATGTATTCAATGTTATTCTGCAGTGTAACTTAGAAATGTTTTGTGAAGTTATTATTTTTCTATAATTATTTTACTTCTTTGGTAATACTCTGGGATGATCATTAATCAAGACATAACATTATGTAATGATAACGTTTTACCACAATTCTAGAATATGTATAAAATGAAAATTAATAGCATTGCATTCAGTATACTAGAAATAGTTTTCACAAATGTCGCAAGTACTGTCAGGAATCCAAACGTGACGTAACAGTTACAACCCAAGTTCATGGCAGTGGAGCAGGTTACTTGTTTGCTATGATGTCACCAGCTATTCCAAGCACCTGACTGATTTCACTGAATAGTTTTCATTATTTTATTTACACTCTAGAACCATTAAATTCTACACTTTGCGAGCTCATATAATCAACCTGACTATGATTCGCAGGAACAATTTTATTCATATTCTATTAGCCGTAGATCTTAACATGATTCAGGAAATAACATCAGAATTTCATTAAATTGAGGATTTTAAGAGTACCTGATCAACATCTTTTACAATTAGTATGAATAAATCTATTAGTTGAATAACATTGCTGTAGTATAATATACATATAGGATGCAATAAAAACTAAAACTCAATTCTGTAACGAGCTATTCGATGTTGTACTCGGTCTAAAAATATCAACTTCCACGTGAGGTGGTCCTCGGCGTTAAGGCAGAATTATAAATAGATATTATTTTATGAATGGCGTCAGAAATCTTAGTTTTCTATAGATTTTTGATCGAGACAGACGTGTAAGTCTTATGGAAACATTATTGCTCGATCGAATTAATACAGACAATTTATAGTGAATATTTTCGTGCGTTGAGATAGCATTGTTTGTGCCACTTGCCGTGTGCTTAAAACTGATAAGCTATCGACCTCCGCTACAGGTGCATTGTTATTTTTTACCTCCTAATAAACCTTGCTGAAGTTTATTAGAAATTTTTTAGTGTACAAGTTACGAATAGTGTTGAGAACATATGTTGGCTAACACAATGGTTAAACCTTTCGATTAAATATATATGCATTTATCATTGCATAGAAACGGATATTTTGTTATAAGAGAAATTATGGAAAGCATCATTTTTCACCATATATCATCAATGATACATTAATTCTAAAAAATAAGGCATATATTTGTTTATTTAAATAAACTGTATAATTTTTTTATGTATAACTACTGTCCACTATCTATATTGATTACAGTAAGGCATAACATTAAGTGTCTGCATTGACTATTGATACTTTCCATAGGCAGTGCTATAATTAGAAAAATTAGAATAACAATAATGATACCTTTGGAATTGTGTTATGAAAGAAATAATGGCATTGCGAGATGAGTATTGGTAACGAACAGCGGTGAAAATTTCATAATGTACTTGAAATTAAAATGTAATGGTATATAGTTTCGTAAAACCTAGTTACGCTTTGTAAAATAGAAATCCGGTTTGCATTGTGGTAAAAATGATGACGTCAAGAAATCTCTGGCAAAGGTTGACGCAGTGATATTTGAAATGCCTGGTGACAAGGTTGATAATTAAACAGTTTAAAATGATAATTTTATGCTACTTAAATCGAGTGAACTATATACGTATAAAATTTACTCAGAAATAATAATTTACCATTTGATAGACTTGTTTTAAAATAATTAAATATTTATTATAAAAATAATTCAAGAATCGAAATCGGTTTCAGAGACATAAAATTATAGAAATTGGCTCTGTTGTTAATAATAATTAACTAGACCATTAATAGAATTTATTTTGGATTAAATTATGTTGCGAATAATTAAGAAAAACGTTTGAAGAATGCAGCTTTTGTACATAAAATGCAGTCTCAGCTTTTTTAAGCGAGCATGATGCTGATAAGGATGACACAATGCACCTGTGTGAAATAGCTAAGTACAGTGTTGGAGAAGATGCATACGACATCAAGTGCCATTTATGTTTTTTTAATCGTTTTTAAATCTACAAAATCAAACATTGTTGGATATTTTGTTTTAAATTAACGTCTTAAATGATAATAGTTCTTTTTCGACAATGTTAACAGTAACATATTTATTATCGTTACTGTTTCAGCGTGCACTCCAGGAGCAGCGACCATTGAGAACGTTCAGGACTGAATTCAACATTTATGAAAGCACATCCAGCGAAGAGCGTTATACATCAACAACAACACATTACACGGAATCACAGTGAGTCTTACCTTATTTTCAAATCGTGAATTGACAACAATACATATAAAATTTCTCAGTGAAGAATCTTCTTGTTTATAAAATATAATTGTACGAACATGTAAATTATACCATTGAAAAAATTGACCACTATTCAGGATTTTGTTTCAATGTGACACAGGTACACGTCAGAGCGTCATGAATCAACCGCGACTACCTCATCGAATGAAATACAACTTAAATCTTCTAGGGAAACTTCACCTCTTAAACGGCCACATGGCAATCATAGTTTCGCAACCAATGGAGACACGACAAAAACGTCAGAGACTGAGACCTCGAAGTCTCAGTGGTCTGGCAGTAGTATGCAATTTAATGAAATTAGGAGTCTGAAAAAAATAAATAGGGCAGAGGAGGGAATTGGTACAGATAACATTATTGAAGCCAGAGGTATTGTGCACCCGGGAACTGGTGAAGTTCTTACTGTAGGGGAAGCTATAAGTCTTAGAATACTTGATGTTAGGACTGGTAGAATAGCAACGTCTCCGGATGGGAAGATTAGCGTGCCTATCGACGAGGCTGCTCGCAGTAATATCATTGATGCCAACCTTGCAAATAGGTTGCTAGGTCCGTGTGGTGTTACCGAAGATGGTCGTCAAGTTTCTCTTCTCGAGGTCATTCAGAGGGAGCTTTTCGATGCAGAAAGAGGGGATGACAGAGTTAAGGTAACATACGTCGCTACTTCAGGAGTTAGCGTTGCTGATGCGATGAAACAGGGTTTATTAGATCCAGAGACTGGCCAGTTTATAACTTTAAGTGGCGAGCAAATTACAATCGAAGAAGCATATTCTCGCGGTTATTTGATTAGGATTGATACAACAGTTAAAATAAAAAGAGGTGCGTTAGCATTGTCTGATGCGATTTCCCAAGGCTTGGTAGATGAAAGAACTGGTCAAATTATCGACAGAAACACGGGAGAGGTATATTTGTTGGATGACGCGATTCAGAGAGGTTTAATTGATCCAGACGTTAAGGAAATTGTCGATACGAAAAACGACACTAAACTCACTGTCTCAGAAGCTATTGCCCAAGGTATACTTAATCCAAAATTAGGAAAGTACATGCATGGTATATCTCTAGAAAAACTTCCATTGAAAGAAGCCAGGCGAAGACAACTCATCATCAAACCAATGACTTTGAAAGATTGTTGTGACTTAGATATCATTGATGATAAAGGTAAAATCGCTAGTCCAGCACATCAAGCTAAACTAGGCATACTTGAAGCTCTATCAAGGGGTGTTTTGGACTCTGATCATATTAAATCTATATCAGACACTAAAGATAATGATTTACTTACGCTAGCTGATGCTTTAGCAAGGGGCATCGTTCTTCCAGAGGGTAAATTTAAAGATAGTTTAACGGGAGAAGAATCTACCATTCCAGAAGCAGTTGACCGAGGGCTAATCACTTCCGTGGCACAAAAATCTATATTCGATATCGATGGGTTCAAGGATCCTATATCTGATGAATTTATTAGTTTAAACGCGGCCCTGCTCAAGGGTCTTATCAGTTCAAAATCTGGTGGATCTTTTGTCATCAATTTAAAGAGCGGAAAAACACTTTCGTTGGATGAAGCTATGAACCAAGGCCATGTGAGACCTGAAGTATTAGAAATGTTGAATCGCGGAATAGGTGTTATGGACAAAGGGAAAGAAATTAGTGTATTAGAAGCAGTATTACTTGGACTTCTAGATCCAAAGACAGGTCAATTACTAGATCCTAGAAGCAAGAAGCCAGTGCCTTTAGAAGAAGCAATTAAACGTGGCCTTATCACTCCTGACGGCGCAGCGTTGCTAGCTAGTTTGCTAAACATCACTGTTACAACCCAAACTGTTACAAAGACCATAAAGCGATACGTTACTGTCACAGAAACTGGGGAAACGATAACCAGAGATTATAAAATTACCTACGGAGAAGCGGTGAGTAAAGGCTTGTTGAATGAAAAGACCGGAGAATTCAAAGATCCTGACAATGGTAAGGTAGTAAGCATTCAAGACGCAATCAAAGAGGGTCTGGTGAGCAATCCAAACTTAGATGACGAACCAAGATCTTCTCCTAAAAGGACAAGAGATTTTCCAGCCAAACAAATGACATTTGAAAGTACAGTTACTGCTAACATCAATGCCCCTGTCCGACCTCCAAGAGGCGTTTCACCTAGCAAGGCTGTTGGCACCACAACAACAATTATAACAAGAGAAATTCATCCACCACAAAAAGAGAGGTCGCCATCACCAACTAAAATTTCAGTATCAACAAAATCAATCACTCCAATACCAGTTAACACTAGTACCAGCAGTGTTACAATTACATCTAGCGCTACATCTACTTCAACAACATCGACGGAGTGGTCGTCTTCTTCTTCTTCTAAAGATAAGTCACCTTCGCCTGTAAAGGAGTGGACTGTGTCACCAGCTAAGAGTAGATCTCCTTCACCTACTAAGGTCAAAAGTCAGACTTCTTTCAATGTTACTACAACTACAAAGCACAGATCTCCGTCTCCTGTTAAGATAGAGAGGAAACCAAGCAAAGAAGAAGAAAAACTTGCTTATTCACGATCGCCACCGAAAATTACGTTCTCTGAAAATATAGATGTAGAAGATTTTTCACCTACTGTAAGTACTACATCGATAAAAACACATTCGACGGAATTCATTGAAAATGAACGGGCATCAACCGAGAGAAGAGTATTTGAATTACCGACTGACGGATGGATGTTGTCTGAGGCAATTGAACAAAAACTTTTTGATCCAGTAACAGGTCTTTTCATAATTCCAGGCACAGACAGACTAGTTTCATTCGAGGAATGCGTAAAACTTCAAATCATAAGTCCAAATTCTGGTGTTGTTATTGATCCAAACAATGGTAGAAAAATATCTTTGTTGAGAAGCCTTGAGAAGAATATTCTAGACTCTACAGGCCACTATACTCACCCGTCAAAGATTCCAATGAAAGAAGCCATTGCCAAAAATTTAGTCATTCTAGAACAGAGATCTATGGATATCGATATAACAACTCAAAGATTATTCCAAATTACTAAAGTATCTGGCGGGCCAGATAAAGTTGTTGTATCAGAGCTCGGCGATCCATCTAATACTACGGAAATAAGAAGCACCGAAGAATTGTCAACACTAGAACCTCTACAAGTAGCTCAGGGTATTATTTACGATCCAGCTACTGCCTTAGTGATATTTACAGAGACAGGCAAGTCCACAACGCTCTTAGGCGCTATCACTGAAGGCACGGTACAGCCTGAAGCCATAGTAGTCAAGCATCCGCAAACAGGGAAAGAAATCGGAATTCAAGAAGCTATTGGGAAAGGCATTGTAGATCCTGTCACAGGCATTTACAAGGATGAAACTGGTAGAAGTATATCAATTGCCGATGCTGCCAAATTCGGTGTTGTAGCAGTGCTAGGTGCGCCTCTGATAGCTGCAGCTGCAGCTGTAGAAGCCGTTAAAAGAGCTATGGTTGAAGATCCAAAGACAGGTGAAAAAATACCACGTGAAGTTGCTATCGAACGAGGTCTTGTATCCCCCGACAAAGTTGTGAGCAGAACAGAAATTGTCACTACTACCGTGGTTGTCACAGATCCGAAAACAGGCAAAGAAATTCCAGTCAATGAGGCGATAGAGAAGGGAATCGTTACTCCTGAAGAATTGCATAAATTATCAGCCGTGCCTGATCCAACAGTGAAAGTAAAAATTCTTGATACTACAAGCATTTCATTAGATGATGCAGATGACACAAGACCGTCATTAGGCGAGAAGACACGAGGTCGGGTAACTACCGAGCCAAAATATAAAGTCACTATCGGTAAAGCAAGGTCGTTGTCTCAAAGTCCAGAACGTGAAGCAAGACCAATTGTGTTGCAAAAAATGCGGAAGAAGATAGTGAAACCGAAAGATGCTGTAGAAAGTGGTCTCATTGATATTAAGACTGCGGAAATCTTGGAAAAAACAGTAACTACTGCAGGTGAAAGCGGAGAACCTCTTACGCTAACCGAAGCTTTAGAATTAAACAGAATCATTCCTGATAGTGGTAAAATTATTGATCCTCAGAGAGGAGATATACTGACAATAAAAGAGGCTTTAGAACGTGGTATATTAGATCCTGAAAGTGCAAATGTCCTCGTGCCATTGGCAAGAAGCCTTTCGTTACCTGGTTTGTATGGTCAAGGTCTCCTCGATCCTGAAGAAGGTAAAGTTATACATCCAGAAACAGGAGCACACCTTACACTTCATGAAGCAATCGTATGTGAAATAGTTGATCCATTGTCTAAGCTCACGGATCTAAATGGCGAAAAAATAACTCTGGAAACAGCAATTGCAAAAGATATTGTAGACGGAGATAGATCACTGGTGAAGGTAAAAGATGGTAACATTAATCTTGTTCAAGCAGTTGAGAATAAATTATTCCAAGTTCATGAACCAACTGGACGTATTGAAATGCCACCAGCTGGAATGACCTTCCCTGTGGCATTAAAACGCGGCCTTGTTGATCCGGATACGAAAGAAATAAAACATCCTATCACTGGCAAAGTTGTACCAGTTTCAGAAGCTATTAGACACAACTTTATAATGGCACTTCCATACCCAGCCGCACCAGATAGCATAGATCTAGCAAAGGCCTTGGAAAGCGGGTTGATCGATAAAGATAAAGGTGTATTTATGCATCCCACAACAGGCACTCCAATTCCAATTTCAGAAGCAGTTGAGTCTGGTTTGCTTGTAATTAAGCCACAAGTCGAAGGCGATTCCACCATTACTGCTGTGACGGAAACTATCACTTCGTATCACACAATTACAACAAAAACTATTGAACTTTTGTCTGGGTATATACTCCTTAGCGCTACAGAGATACAAGATATAAATACGGGAGAAATTATTCCTATGGAACAAGCTAAGCAAAGAGGTATTGTGAGGGATGAATCCGAAACTAAAGAGCAATTTACAACTAGAGATATTAAAATGACGTTTAGTGACGCAGTCGCCAAAGGATTGGTTGATATGAATGCCGGAACATATACAGATCCAGGAACTGGCACAGTTATGCCAATTGCTAAAGCTATAGAAGTTGGAATTTTGGATACATCTTCAACAAACGAGGTGCCAGATTTTGCAGAGACATCTGGCAACTCTAGTTTTACTGTATTAGAAGCAGTCGAAACAATCTATGACGAAGAAACAGGCAAATTTAAAGATCCAATGACAGATAAATCATACAATTTTTCAGAAGCCATAGAAGTTGGACTAATCGAACCAGATTCTGTAGTTTATGATGTGAAAACTGCCGAGTCTGTAACAACAAAGGAAGCTGTCGAGAGAGGTCTGCTTGATTCTAAAACTGGAAAATTAAAGGACAAGGATGGTGGTTCAATTTCGGTTACCGAAGCAGCGAAATTAGGCCTTCTGGCAATTGTTGCAGCTCCTGTTCTTGCAGGAAAAGCCGTTATAGACGCCGTTAAAAGCCGTAAAGGTGTCGACAAAAAACCAACAATGTCTCCTGTGAAAGAAACAAGTCCATCTCAAGAACAGTATACGCGTGATAGTTCAAAATCTCCTATCGAACAAGACGACGAAAAACATGGAATAAAGATTTCACATGAAGTAGTAGAAGTAATCAAAAAATCACCAGAACGTGAACAGCAAGTTATTGAAACGTCGCTTGGATTGGCGCTTGAAAATAATCAGATCGACCCTAGAGAAACTAGGATCATTATTGGTGATGAAGAACTCCCATACACCCTTCAAGAGGCATTAGAACAGCGTAGAATCGAGCTGAGTGAAACTATTGAAATAGTTAGTAAAACTTTGATTAGACAAGTTGCGGTAAAGCCTAAGTTCAAAGTTACTGTATCCAAAGATCTGACGCCGCAGTTTCTTGCTGAGCAAGGAGCATATGATCTCAATACAGATAAATTCGTTGATCCTGAAAATGGTGATATTATTTCCTTTAACGAGTTTGTACTACAGCTGAATGTATTTGATCCTGAAAATGTTTGGGTCAAAGATCTGTCTAGTAAATCAGAGAAGTATGTGACACTCAGAGAAGCAATAGAACGGCCATTGGTTGATAGAAATTTAGGCTATATGGTTGATCCTAAATCAGGAAAGAAAGTGCCCTTCTTTGAGGCAATAAGACTCGGCTGGATTATAGAAACTGAACGAGTCGTAGAAGAAGAACGTCTTTCTCTCACCCTGCAAGAAGCAATTGAAGCTGGCATATGCGATCCAAATAGCGGTGGGCTCCATGATCCAAGATCAGGTGAACCATTGACATTAGCTGCTGCAGTAGAAACTGGACTGATTGATGCAGATTCAATTAGTATAAGAAACCCTACTACCGATGAAATATTGCCCTTTAGTGAGGCCGTGGAAACTGGTATAGTAGATTTGAATAGGGGAGTAATTGTTAATGTTGAGACACGGACAGAAATTGATATAAAAGTAGCTTTTCTAAAAGGATTCGTTGTCCCTGGACTCAGAAAACCAATCTCTTTGGAGGCAGTTATACACAAGGGCATGTACAACCCAGAAACAGGTAGTATTAAGGATCCTTTAACAAAGCAACAGATTGACATTGAAGAAGGAGTTCGAAGAGGAATTATTGACGCATTTATCACCGAGTGTCAAGATACAGCGGCTGGTTCATTCATGTCTCTAGATGATGCGATCACTATCAAACTTATCAATTCGGCTTCGGGACGCTTACGTGATACAAAGGCTGGAAAACTGTTACCCCTTGATGTAGCATTGAACAAAGGTTTGATTATAACTACACCATTTGTACCTACCTTAATCGATGTAATTGTACAAGAATATTATTCTCCAAAAACTAGTCTTGTTCTGAATCCCATGACTGGGGAGGAATTGACCATTCGGCAAGCTTTAGCTGTCGGTTACGTGGATGGAAGAACAATTAAAATCAAAGACGAGAGAAATGATACAGTTATTTCTTTGCAAGATGCAACGAAGAAGAATCTTATAGATTTAGATAAAGGTGTTTTACTTTTCCCACATTCTATGACCTTGGATATTGCTTATGAAAAGGGATATATTTTGTCTACAATAAAACCATGGACCTTGCAAGAAGCCTTGGCACATCAGTGCTACGATCAGAAAACTGGAGCCTTTACTATTGACGGCGATAAATTTACGTTAGACGAAGCGATAGCAAAAGGAGTTATCAGTCGCGACAGTCCATCTGTTAAAGATCCAAGAACTGGAAACATTATTACTCTGGCTGAAGCTATAAATCATGGTCTTATCGATCCAAAGAGTGGAACTGCCTTAGATCCAGTGACTGGAATTTCACTTACACTCACCGATGCTTTAGAAAGAGGTTTAATAGTACCTGCAAAGCGTAAAATATCTCTACCCGAAGCAGTTTTCAAGGGCTTTTATGATCCTAAGACTGGTAAATTCAGTAGCCTCGAATCTCACGAAAAACTTTACACCGATCAAGCTATAAAGAAGGGTGTTATTGATCCCACATCTGCAATTGTCCGTGATCCAAGTGGATATGTAATTACTTTCAACAAAGCTATAGAACAGCTTGTTGTGGATCCAAAGACTGGAACTATAACTAATGACAAAGGACAGAGTGTAGATTTTCATGAGGCATTTGAGCGAGGATTATTGGTCGAGGCTCGTCGTCCTATGAGCCTTAGCGAAGTTATATCTAAAGGTATCCTTGACGAGGAAACAGACACTTTCTTAGACCCGCAAACCGGTACCCGTTTAACTTTGATTCAAGCACTTCAGGAAGATTTAATAGATGCTGAATCTGTAACAGTAAAAGACGCGAGAACTGGATTTTTGAAGAAAATAACACTTATCGAAGCCATTCAACGCGGCTGTATTGACCAAATTACTGGTCGTGTTAAAGACTTTACGCAAGATAATTTGGAAATATCTTTGAAAGAAGCTTATGAAGCTGGACTATTAATTGACAATAAAGCAGCAGTTTCTCTGCAGCGAGCAATCCATCAAGGCTTGTATGATGATAAGACAAGAAAAATCACAGACCCTAGCACTGGCAGGGCAATTACTTTGCACGAAGCTATGCGTAAGTGCGTTATTAGCCCTACATTGGCATGTTATTGGGATAAACGGGCAGAGCGATTATTATCACTTGCAGAAACGTGTCGTGCTGGTGTTATCGACAGAAGATCTGGTGTCTTTAGAGAGCCTGGAGCGAATTGTTCTATTTCATTATCCGACGCTCTACAAATTGGCTTGATTGTTGATATCGAAAGCACAGGTTTTGGATTATACGAAACTATCCTTATGGGCATGTACGATATTCCAACCGGTCGATTTGTACATCCATCAAACGCGAGGAAATTAACTCTAGCTGAAGCTTGCCAGGAAGAACTTATCAACCCGTTAATTTCTGTTGTTAAAAGCACAAAGACAAATAAATATGTACCTTTAGCTAATGCAATTACCGATGGCCTTATTGACGCAGTTCGTGGTACCTACAATGTTCCTGATATTGGTAAAGTTATGAACCTACAAGAGGCGCGTAAGAGAGGCTTAATTGTGCCTTATAAAAAACCGCTCACAGTAGAGGAGGCTGTTAAGTGCGGTCTTTATCGTGGTGATAGTGGTAAATTTGTCGATCCTATAGCAAACGAGTTTCATGAAATACCTCAGGCTCTCGCAGTTGGTCTTATCGATCCGGATACAACTGCTCTCAAAGATGCTACTAGTGGGCAAATTAAATCCCTGCAGGCAGGAATTGAGGATGGTACAATCGACGTGTCCAAAGGTCGAGTGCTAGATCCTAAAACGAAACGGGCTTATAACATTGATGTCGCATTCCAGCGCGGCTTGCTAGTCACTCTTGATAAACCATTAATCTACCAGCCAGAACGCAGAACATCATTAGAATTGCAGAAGGCATCACCGAAGGAGAAAGGTGTCAGGGAATGTTCCTTGGAAGAAGCAATACGATACGAATTATTAAATCCGGATACTTCTGTTGTAAAAGATCCCAGAACTGGTAGATTTATTAGCGTAACTATAGCAATTGGAGAAGGCGTGATAGATGCATCAAAGAAAGTTACATTTGAACCTCAAACTGGAAAGATACCCTCCCAATGTGTTAAATTTGAAGAGGCAATAGTCTTCTTTAGCGAACCTCTATCCTTTGAAACGGCAGTAGAAAAAGGATATCTGATTCTTGAGACTGGAAAGATGACTGATCCAAAGTCTAACGAAGCATTGACATTGAAGGAAGCTGTTACCATTGGAATAATAGATCCAGATTCAGCTCTGATTAAAGATTTACAGAAAAAGAAATTGATCAAATTGCCTGAAGCTTTCCGTAAGGGAATTATGGACAGTGAAAAAAGCAATGTCTTGGATACGGCGACCTCTAAGCTGTATACGTTACCAAAAGCAGTTGAAAGCGGCCTTTTAGCAACTCCTAAACAAGGATTATCATTTATCGAAGCGCTACAATTCGGTCTTTACAATCCTACAACTGGTGGTTTTTATGATCCGTTCGTTATAACTTCCGTACTAGATCGTAAACGTTTAACATTAACAGAGGCCATAGAGTCAGGTTTAGTAGATCCATCGACTACCGTAATTAAAGATCCTGAAACTGGTAGTATAACAAGTCTCTTAGAGGCGATAAGCTTAGATAGGATAGATCCAATATCAGGCAGGTTTATCGAAGGCCCCGAAGGGAAGAGTCTAGATTTGGTCAAAGCATTGGAACGTGGATACATTCTGGCTGCTGAAGCAAGGGTAAGTCAATTTTAATCTAAATTTATTAATATTAGCTTGGTAGAAGGTTACGGATTATTGCATTGCTTCAAAAATTTTTAATGTCCATGTATTGTTACAAAAATAAACAATAGAGTTCGTTAATTTATTTTAAATATTTGTTAGTGGAGCTTGGTGGCATGGTCCTGCATGGACCTTGAATTGGCTGCCAGGGGATGACTGAATAGTTATTTTTCAATATTTGTATCACTGATACGTTTGATTTCAAAAATTCCATCTTCATATTAGAATCATTTTCATCAATTGTAGAAGCTGAATAGTTTAAGAGTATTTATTCATTTTTTTTTTGTTTTTTGCATTTTTCATTTACATCATCCCTTGTCAGAATTGAATTACAAAAGCCCGCTTACCATGTTTTGTCTCATTTTTACAGTGTGCCCATGTTACACGTCACCCACACCTCCGTGCTTGTTATCATTTAACATGGGGCTAGTAAAAGACCAACTACTCCCACCTGACACTAACAACTGTGTTGTGCTCTGACAAGTAGTGTTGCTGGCACGTCGACAGCCATGCGACGCATCGCACACATCATAACAAAATCCTTGAACATCGCTTTGATTAAAAGTCATTAATCCACAATCGTTATTATCGCATCAGCAAAGCTAATTTGATCTTTTATTATTTATATCTTATAATAATTATACATTATTTTAATCATCATTTTATTCTTTCGTGATAGCTCAAAGTTCAATTTATGGCCATGATCACGGACCAATAAAATGAAGTTAACATAAGTTTTAGATTATTTGATAAACAATTTTCAGGGTTGAATTTATAACTAATAATATAAGCTCCTGATAAAATTAAAGAAGTTTTCTCACTGACAACGAGATTGATTAAATATTCCCAGTATTAAATGTTTATCTGTTATTATTGCATGCTGATAATATAAACTCATCAGTACCCATGTTTAACAAACATTTACTTTGTCTAAATTTACATTGTTGTCTTTGTAAATCAACGTCCTTAACATTGTTCATCAAATTTGATATTAATTTATCGTTTTATTCATTAACATAATTTTTACATTCCGTAAATAATAATTAATTTTTTTTCTATTTACTTTACAAATTTCTATATCTATAATTGTTGACTTTTTTCAGGCAATATTGTTTTTTTTTTTATTTCTAGTATATACATACATACCACTTTCAAATTTTCTCATTTTACTTTAAAGAACATACCACATACAATTCCTTCATTGTCACACATTCATTATTGTGCGTTTTAATTTATTTGCTTGATGAAAATCTTGCCGCCAATATAGCATATTATGGTCTGTGCTATTTATTTTATTGCTTATTATTGCATATGACAAATTATACGTTCCAATATGCAATTCTTGCAGATAAATTAAAGCTACCTCTCACTGTTGTTGTACCTATTTTATATGTCACAAGATATCTACTGTATGTTTTTGTGTGTTCGTGCTTGCATGTGTGAGTTTGCCTTAAGCTTCCTATATTCATAAATATATTAGCTATCTATTTTTATATTTTTTATTTTGATTTTTTTTCTTACTTTTAAGCTGTTATTTGTAATACCAATACAATACCATTGGTAAGATGGTAATAATCATATCATTGATTTTTATCGTATATGTTATTTACTCAATTTTGATGTACTACTTTTTCCATGAAAACTATCACCGATTCTTGACGTACATAATTAACATAATTGTAGCAAGCAGTCGAGGAAAAATACAAACTTTGTGATGAGACTTTAACAAAACTCCTGCAATGGATATCCGAAGTTGAAGATAAACTGGCCAACCAAGACGTTGTCAAAGAGGATATAGAAGATTTAAGAAATCAAATCAATGTCATGAAGGTATGGTGATAGTTTATTTATGTATTATCAAAGTCACTGTAATCCTGAGTTCTGACAGGCGCAAGTAAAGATGTTGCTTTCCTTGCATTTGGAAATTAACACATTCTAACTTTTCAGCAAATAAAAGAAGATTTGGAGATTCACAACCGTCCGGTATCGTCATGCGTGGATCAAGTCAGACAAGTTGTCCTTACTGGTAGCGATGTTTTATCAAGTGATGAGGTTGCTACTTTGGAGAAGAGTGGCCGAGCTTTGAAGACCAGGTTCGACAGAGCTACAGACCGAACAGACAGATTACTGCGTCGTCTTACAGGAGCGAGCGATGAGCTTAGCAAATTCAAGTATATTAAAACTCTTGAGCGAATATCATAATTTCAAAAATGAAAAAAACTGGAAGTGCCATATAATGTTCATTTATAAATAACACACTTCTTTTTCTAGGAACGAAATCTTCATCTTTTCCACATGGTTAGACAAGGCACGCCGAACACTAGAAGACAAAGAACGGTCCCTTTCCAACTTAAATAAGTTGAATAGCAGTGCAGATCAAACCCGAGAATTTGTAAGCGATGTTATCGCTCATCAAGCTGATCTGCGTTTTATCACAATGGCTGCCCAGAAATTTGTTGATGAAAGCAAAGAATATCTGCAAGTGTTGAATGACTTCAGAACCAGTTTGCCTCAGCGTTTGCCACACAAGGAACCAATTTCCAGTCAGAATTCACCTGTTAGAAGCGAGGTTTCTATCGTTACAGCACAGTACAAGGATTTACTTTCAAGAGCTAACGCCCTTTCTGACAAACTTTCCGGAGTTGGTGGTCGTCAACGTGATTACAGAGATTCACTTGACAAAGCTAAACAATGGCTGAGAGAAGTTGAACCCAGAATACTTCAGGTTATTTCAGAGCCTGTTGCTGCCGAACCTAAGCAAGTGGAAGATCAACTTAGCAAGGCAAAGGCATTGAATAACGAGTTTGTTGCAAACGAACGTTTGGTAGATAATGCAAAGACTAGCCTACTCGCATTGCTAAGATCTCTCGATGGTCAACTTACACCTGCTGAAGCCAATCAACTTGAAGAACCAGTCAGGGAACTGGAAGATAAATATAAACAACTTGGCAACGCTCTTGCCGATAAATGTCAGCAGTTAGATACTGCCTTGGTACAAAGTCAAGGAGTTCAAGATGCCCTCGATGGTCTAGTCATTTGGCTCAACAACGCTGAGAGTCAATTCAAGTAAGAAAATTTTCCTATGAAGAATTACTAAACTACTACCACAACTTCTTGAAAATAAATTTTTTGCATTTATTTACAGGAATCTTCAGCGGCCAGCTAGTCTCCAGAAAGAACGACTTGAAGAACAGCAAAAAGATCAACGTGTTCTACAGGCTGATTTAGACAGCCATCGTCCAAGTGTAGAAGCCATAACTGCAAGCGCCCAGGACTTATTAATTAACTCGAGTAATGCCCGTGTCGCAAAACGCATTGAAAGTAAACTAAAAGACGTTCAGAACAGGTTTGAAAAATTGATGGAAAAGTCTGTCCGTCGGGGTGAATTCCTTGACGAAGTTGCACAGAATCTTGGGGACTTTAATGCACAAATTTCCAAATTCGATGCATGGTATTCTCATATGATTGAAGTTCTGGAATCTAGAGAGCTCAGTAAACTAAACGTTTCCGAACACGAAAGCAGAATGGCTCAGATAATAGACAAACGCGAAGACCAGCGTGGTAATTTCGAAGATCTAATTAGAAACGGCAAAAACTTAGTGAGCAAGAAAGATATCACTGACGCAGCACCGATCAGAGATAAAATCAAGGCTTTAGAGTCTCAATGGAAGGAACTTAACAGTCTTCTAGATGAAAAGCAACGGCTTAGCAAGTCTCGCGCGGAACAACTAAATGCTTATGAAAAATTACGAGATCAAGTAATTGACTGGCTTAGTAGCACGGAAAATAAAGTACAGAGATTACAACCAGTTGCTGTCAATCTTGAAAAACTTAAGAAGCAGGCTGATGAATTGAAGCCTATTCAAAAAGAATATAGAGACTATGGAATTACCATTGACAAGGTAAATGACCTCGGAATTTCTTACGATAGTCTGCTGAAAGAACGAGCTGAAAGTCCAACGAGGCGACGCGGAAGTACTAGTCCAACAAAGAGACCTAGCGTTACCAGCCCGCGTAAGTATTGCTTAACATTGAAATAAATAGTTCAATATCCTAACATATTTCTCTCATTTATTCAAATTCATTGCTTATATCATCTACCTATTTTATGTTGCACTACGTTCATGTCATTGCACATCATATTTGACCTTTGTTTAATAATTATTTTTGTAGTACGTCGCACGTCGCAAGACGGTCGCTCACCATCCCCTACTAAGTCCTATGCGGCTCAAAGTCCGGTATCTCCAGGTGGTAGCAGTGGGTTCAGTAGCAGACGTTCAAGCCAGGATGGTTTCCATTTGGAGGAATTGTCCCCTGTCCAACAACAGCTATCTGAAATTAACAATCGCTACAGTCTACTCGGCGTTAGATTAACAGACAGGCAAACTGAGCTGGATAATCTTAAAGAAGAGCTCAGAAAACACCTTGATAACTTGAAAACGTTGTCCCAATTTCTGGACAAGGTGAGCTAGTCGACCCTGTTGAATAATCAATCTCGAATATCTCCTCAAACTTTTTATAATCTTTTTTTCTATTTTAGATCCAGCGTCAATTGCCTAAAGAAACAATTCCAGCGACAAAAGAAGAGGCCGATAAAACGGCGAAGCAAATCAAGATAGTCATTGAAGAAATGTACGAAAAACAGTCTCTTTTGGATAGCACAAGGACTCAAGTACGTGATCTTGTAAGGCGGAAGCATAACGCCGATGGAACAGACAGACTTAATGACGAACTAGAAGATGTTGCCAGCCGTTGGAAGTCTATATCAGACAGATGCAAGGATAGAATCAAATTTTTGGAGGACATTAAGGAGTTCCACGACACCCACGAAGGTCTTAACTCATGGTTGGGTGCTAAGGAACGAATGTTGGGAGCTCTAGGGCCGATCTCGTCCGATCCTAGAATGGTCGCAAGTCAAGTTCAACAGGTCCAAGTTCTCCGGGAAGAATTCAGAACACAACAACCACAACTCGATCATCTGGCTCAAGTAGGAGAGAATGTACTGGCTAGAATCAACGTCGACTCACCTGATGGTCAGAAGATCAATACGAAATTGAATAATGTTTTACAACGCTGGGCTGATCAGCTTGGTAGATTGGAAGAGCGTGCCCAAAGCCTTGGAGATGCCGTTGACACAAGTCGCGAGTTTGACGCAAGTCTTAATCGACTTCGCGATGCTCTGCAAGGAATTTCCGACAATTTGGATGATCTTCCACTGGATAAGGACCCTGAAGAACAATTACGAAAGATAGAGAATCTGGAACGACAACTCGAAGGTCAAAGGCCACTTTTAGCTGATGCGGAAGCATCTGGTGCTCAATTATGCGAAGTATTGAGCGATCCTGCTTCCAAATCTGAGATCCAAGGAAAACTTGCTGCCGTTGGAAAACTGTATAATAATCTGCAGAAGAAATTAGATCACAGGAAAGCAGAGGTTGAAGGAAACCTGCGTGGAGGTAGACAATTCGAGGCATCTTGCAGTAAAACCTTGGGATGGTTGGCCGATGAGCTTGGAAATATGTCTGAAAAACTATTGGTATCTGCTGATCGGGAGATTCTACAACAGCAAGTAGATCATCACGAGGTTCGTCTCTATATTTTTTATTATTAGAAAAAGTTTCAAAAATTATTTAGATGATTTTTTATTTTGCAGATAAATACAACAAATTCCAATTTTTCAAATTTCGAAGCATTCTAAATGTTAATTGAATTTTTCTTTCCAGCCGGTTTATCGAAATGTAATGAACAAAGAACACGAGGTCATAATGCTATTGAACAAAGGACGTGACATGGTTTCACGGACTCAAAAGACCGAAAATCGTTCACTCCAAAGAGACTTGGAAAAGATGAATTCGCAATGGGATAGATTGAAGAAAGATACCGTTGAAAGGCAGACTAGATTGCAAACGTGTGCTGAACATTGCAAGAAGTATTACCGAGCTCAAGACACATTCCTTCCATGGCTACGACAAGCAGAGGACAAACTCGACAGCCTCAAGCCAGCTTCTTTCAAGCGTAAAGACATTGAGAAACAGCTTAAGGAGCTATCATCTTTCAGAAACGAAGTATGGAAACGGTCAGGTGAATTTGAAAATAATAAAACTTTGGGAGAAACTTTCGTTAGTGCCTGTGACATCGACAAAGACGTTGTAAAGAATGAACTGAGCGCCATGAAAACTAGATGGGACAAATTGAACAATGGTAAGTACATTGTGTGTCTGTTATTATAGTAAATTGTAACTTTCAGGTTAAAATTGCCTTTCATCATCTTAAATTCATAAAAAAAATTTAATCGATTTGTCTAACAAGAAATTTCTTGTATTACAGATGTGCTTGAAAGGACTCAATCCCTGGAGGACACTGCTCGCCATCTCACTGACTTCAGCGAAAATTTACGCGACCTACAACACGGTTTACAACGTTGCGAAGACAAACTTGCCTCCCATGATGCTCTTGGTGGGGCATCAAAAGATCCCAAACTTCTCGATAGAATTAAGGTGAAAAATACTCCCGAAAAGAATAAATTAAATAATGAGCTTTGAATTTTGTGATCTTCTTTTCACTTATCATATACTAACTTTCAGTTACTGAAATAAATCAGTTTTTCTCGTTGTATTTTACAGAATTTACGAGAAGAAACAGCAAGTTTGAAGAAACCACTACAGTCGGTGAGACTTCAAGCCAATGATTTGGTGAATGCTGCCGGAGAGCAGGGAGTAGATGCAACACACTTACAAGACGAAGTTGACAATGTTACAGATCGAATTGATGATCTGCAAGCTAAACTAGATGACAGATGTAGCGAACTACAGAGTGCAGCGACAGCTGTTGCTCAGTTTAATGATCAAGTTAAGGGTGTAGTTCAAGATCTCTCAGATCTTGAGAAGGAATTGGAATCAATGAAAGCACCTGGTCGAGATATCAAGGTTGTACGAAGTCAGATAGAAGATGTTGGCAAGCTTATTAACAAGATCAATAAAGCTGCCGACGATGTTGCTGATGCCGTAAGTTCTGGCGAGAGATTGGTTGACTCGGGTTTTGCTCCGGATACAGTCGCGACTAGAGATCAAGTCGAAACATTAAAACGACAACTTGCAAAGCTCGATGAACGTGCTAGAAACAGAGACGAGGAATTAAATGACACTTTGAATAAACTCCAGGAGTTTTATCACGCACATGCTGATGTAATGGACGATATTAACGATGCTAATGAAGAAGTTCGTCAGCTGAAACCAATCGGTTCAGAAGTTGAGACCATCAGAGCCCAGCAAGAAGACTTTAGAAATCTTAAAGCCAACAAAATCGAACCTATAAGTCATGCAGTTGACGTTTGTAATCGCCTTGGACAGTCACTTGTTCAAAGTGCAGGTCGTGATGTCAATACTGGAAGCATAGAAAAAGATCTTGATAAAATGAATGAAAAATGGAACGACCTCAAAGGAAAGGTAAGTAGAAGGAGTAATCTTATTATTACTTGCGCAAAGTTAATCTTTTTAGTAATAGCGGCCTAGTTGACTCTTGACCACTGCTTAGAGCTCATAATTATTCAGTATGGATAATTTTTATTTCAGAATGCGACTGTGGCACGAAGTAAATTCATATTAACTTTAAAAACAGTTTCCCCAATTGTGTACAATCCCCCTATAAAATTTGTCTGTTATTTTTTTCAGCTGAACGAACGAGATCGCAAGTTAGACGTAGGTCTTTTACAGTCTGGTAAATTCCAAGAAGCTTTAGATGGCCTTGAGAAGTGGCTTGCAGATACCGAAGAAATGGTCGCCAATCAAAAGCCTCCTTCTTCAGATTACAAAGTGGTTAAGGCGCAGCTACAGGAGCAAAAATTCCTGAAGAAAATGTTGATGGATCGTCAGAATTCAATGTCATCTCTATTCACCATGGGGCAAGAGGTCGCTGGTGGAGCAGATGCTAAGGAACGTAAAGTTATCGAAAAACAACTAAAAGACCTTATGGGTAGATTCGATAATTTGACTGATGGTGCTGCTGAAAGAATGGACGCCCTTGAACAAGCCATGGCTGTGGCCAAAGAATTCCAAGACAAACTGATACCGCTAGCCATCTGGTTGGACAAAACCGAGAAGAGGGTGAAAGATATGGAATTGGTACCAACTGACGAAGAAAAAATTCAACAGCGTGTTAAAGAACACGATATGTTGCACGATGATATTTTATCTAAGAAACCAGACTTTAGCGAGCTAACTGACATTGCAAGTAATCTTATGGGACTTGTTGGCGAGGACGAAGCTGCTGTGTTGGCAGATAAACTTCAGGATGCTGCTGACAGGTACGCAGCCTTAGTCGATCGTTCCGAAGCGCTTGGAAATCTACTTCAACGTTCTAGACAAGGATTAAGACATCTAGTACTCACTTATCAAGATCTACAGGCTTGGATGGAGAATATGGAGCTTAGACTCTCGAAATATCGTGTCTTAGCTGTTCATACTGAACGATTACTTCAGCAAATGGAAGATCTTGCAGATCTCACTGAAGAAGTTTCAACACGACAGACCGAGGTTGATAGTACAGTTGATTCCGGTCTTGAACTCATGAAACATATCTCTAGTGACGAAGCTCTTCAATTGAAAGACAAACTTGATTCTCTGCAGCGTCGTTTTAACGATTTAGTTACACGGGGCTCCGATCTTTTAAAACATGCGCAAGAAGCTTTACCTTTGGTACAGCAATTCCATGACAATCACAACCGTCTCATGGATTGGATGCAAGGAGCTGAATCTGCTCTGCAATCTGCCGAACCTCACGAGGAGGAAATTATTCGTTTAGAAATGGAAATATCAGAATACCGCCTGGTTTTGGATAAGATTAACACAGTTGGACCACAGTTGTGCCAAATTTCACCTGGTGAAGGTGCTGCGACAATCGAAGGACTGGTGACTAGGGATAACAGAAGGTTTGATGCTATTGCCGAACAAATTCAGAGGAAGGCAGAGAGGATTCAACTCAGCAAACAAAGGTCCCTTGAAGTTATTGGCGATATAGATGATCTTCTCGACTGGTTCAGAGAAGTTGACGGACAGCTGAGAGAAGCAGAACCACCAAGTAGTGAGCCTGAAGTCATCAGGGTGCAGCTTAAAGAACATAAAGCTCTCAACGACGATATTTCGAGCCAAAAGGGCAGAGTCAGAGATGTTATTTCAACAGCTAAGAAAGTTATACGTGAAAATGCTCAGCACGAAGACACCTCAACAATCAGAGATAAAATGGAAGATCTGCGTGAAACTATGGAAATAGTTTCTGGCCTTTCAGCCGATAGACTTGGTGCTTTAGAACAAGCTTTACCATTGGCTGAACATCTCAGAGATGCTCATGCCGGACTTGTAAGTTGGCTGGAAGAAGCTGAGCAACAAGTTGCTATGTTACCTATGCCAGCTCTGCGTCCTGACCTGATTGCAGTCCAACAAGATAAGAATGAATTGCTCATACAAAGTATAAACGAACACAAACCTCTTGTAGAGAAACTGAATAAAACTGGGGAAGCTCTCATAAAATTATGCAACGAAGAGGAAGGGGCTAAGGTGCAAGAAATTTTGGACAATGATAATGCTCGTTATTCTGCTCTGCGTGCCGAGCTACGTGGCCGTCAACTGACACTCGAACAAGCTTTACAGGAGTCTTCTCAATTTTCTGATAAACTGGAGGGAATGCTTCGTGCACTTTCATCAACTGCTGATCAAGTTAATGGTGCTGAACCTGTTAGTGCTCATCCTCCAAGGTTGCGTGATCAAATGGAAGATAATGCTGCACTGGCAGATGACATTGCCCAAAGATCCGAGGCTTATGCTGCAGTTAAGAAGGCTGCTGACGATGTCATTAATAAAGCTGGTAACAGGGCTGATCCGGCAGTTAAAGATATCAAACGCAAGTTGGAGAAACTCAACAGACTTTGGTCTGAAGTACAGAAGGCAACGAATGACCGTGGACGAAATTTGGACGAAACTTTGACTATTGCCGAAAAATTCTGGTCTGAATTGAACGGAGTTATGGCTACATTACGGGAATTGCAAGATGCTCTTGCCGGACAAGCTCCTGCAGCTGTTCAACCTGCTGCTATTCAACAACAGCAAGTAGCTCTTCAAGAAATTAGACAAGAAATTGATCAGACAAAGCCTGATGTTGAACAAGTCAGGGCTTCTGGACAAGAACTGATGGGCCTATGCGGTGAACCTGATAAACCTGAGGTGCGTAAGCACATGGAAGACTTAGATCAGGCTTGGGATAATGTAACTGCACTTTACGCACGACGTGAAGAAAACCTTATCGATGCTATGGAGAAGGCGATGGAATTCCATGAGACGCTTCACAATCTTCTTGAGTTCTTGGAGGAAGCTGAAGACAAATTTGCAGCCATGGGAACTCTCGGTAGCGATATTGACGAAGTTAAAAAACAAATTAAACAGCTCGCTGCTTTCAAAGCAGAAGTCGATCCGCATATGGTGAAAGTTGAAGCACTTAACAGGTATGCATCAATTTATTCTTAATTTTTTATTTTTTTTCGTATAATAGAGTCCCGTTCCAGATAATAGTGTGGCTTTTGACTGAAATTTTATACAAGATTATCCAAATATTCCTCTAAGAATAAGATCAAATCGTCTGATATAATTAAACCGATTTATCTAATAAAAAACAATTTTGTTTTGGCGTTCCTGAATACAGAAGTCTCACAAGGCAAGTCAATGTCTGTGTGTTAAATTGTTGCTGTAGTTAGAGCATGGCTTAGATTTATATTTATTAAACTTTCTTTTAGCTTGAAAATTATTTCCGTTGCACGGTACGGTGTTAAATATATTTATTCTTTCTATATGGCTAAATTCTGATAGCTTTGACGGACTTGCTTCACTGCGAAGACAAAAAATTTGAGAATCCATTCCAATACAGGAAAAACAAATAGTCACAGGGATAAAATTTAGCTAAATTATTCTTTCTACAAATGTAACTAAAGCAATAATTATACTTTTTAATTTAATTACATCATCATTCTTGTTTGATGTAAGCGTGCTCTCAATTTCTTCATCACCTTGAATGGTTTTTCACATTTTTTCAATACCACAATTATTTAAAAACTATTCTTTCTCTCTATCAGGCAAGCCGCAGAACTCACGGAAAGAACCTCATCCGAACAAGCAGCTGCCATCAAGGAGCCCTTAGGTGCGGTGAATCGTCGATGGGATGGACTACTTCGTGGAGTTGTTGAGCGGCAAAGGCTCCTCGAAAACGCGTTGTTGAGACTTGGACAGTTCCAGCATGCTCTTGACGAGCTTCTTGTATGGATTGACAAGACTGATAACACCTTAGAAGATCTTAAACCAGTGGCCGGTGATCCTCAAGTGATTGAAGTTGAACTGGCTAAACTGAAGGTTCTTGTCAATGACATTCAGGCCCATCAAACGAGCGTAGATACTCTGAATGATGCAGGAAGACAGCTTATTGAAGATGGCAAAGGTACTGCTGAGGCATCCACAACGGCTGAAAAACTTGGAACTCTTAATAGAAGATGGCGCGATTTACTACAACGAGCTGCTGACCGACAAAGAGAACTAGAAGATGCGCTCAGAGAGGCTCAATCATTTACAGCGGAAATTCAGGACTTGTTATCATGGTTAGGTGATGTAGATAATATGATTGTGGCATCTAAACCTGTCGGCGGTTTGCCAGAAACGGCGTCGGAACAGCTGGAGCGATTTATGGAGGTCTATAATGAATTAGAACAAAATCGACCCAAGGTAGAGACTGTTCTTCAACAAGGACAGGAGTACCTTAAACGTGCTGGAACTGCAAGCGCAAGTGGGTTGAATCATAATCTTAGAACGTTAAAACAGAGATGGGACAACGTCACTGCCCGTGCAAGCGATAAGAAGATCAAATTGGAAATTGCTCTCAAAGAGGCAACAGAGTTCCACGATGCTTTACAAGCATTTGTTGATTGGCTAACAAATGCAGAGAAAACTTTGACAAACTTAAAGCCTGTGTCAAGAGTCATGGAAAATATCCTTGGTCAGATTGAAGAACACAAAGGGTTCCAGAAGGATGTTGGTGTCCATCGTGAGACTATGCTGAATCTTGACAAGAAAGGAACACATCTTAAGTATTTCTCGCAGAAGCAAGACGTTATTTTGATCAAAAATCTGTTGATCAGTGTACAGCACAGGTGGGAAAGAGTAGTTTCGAAATCTGCTGAGAGAACGAGAGCCTTAGATCACGGCTATAAAGAGGCCAGAGAGTTCCACGACGCATGGTCAAATCTAATGAACTGGCTAGAAGAGATTGAGAAAACTTTGGACGAAGTTGCTGCTGATGGTGTTGGTGGAAACGACCCAGAGAAGATCAAGTCACGATTGAATAAACACCGCGAAGTACAACGTGCTCTCAGCGGTAAACAAGGCGCGTATGATTCTACGATGAAGAATGGCAAAACTCTGAAGGATAAAGCACCAAAGACGGACGAAGCTGCTTTGAAGGAACTTTTGAATGAATTGAAGAACAAATGGACAACGGTATGTGGAAAGAGCGTTGACAGACAAAGAAAACTTGAGGAAGCTTTGCTGTTCTCAGGACAATTCAAAGATGCTATTCAAGCATTACTCGAATGGCTTAGAAAGGTCGAGAAACAATTGTCTGAAACCGGACCATTGCACGGAGATCTTGACACAGTGACTAATCTATTTGATCAACATAAGTCGTTTGAAAAAGATTTAGCATCCCGTGCTTCTCAAATGGAATCTGTAATCAGAACTGGTCACGATCTTGAATCGAAGGCGACTCAGGAGGATGCATCTACCATAAGATCTCAAGTAACTGAAGTTACCGCTCTCTGGGATAATGTGACACGCCTTTCTTCAAACAAGACTACTCGTTTAGAAGAAGCTCTCAAGGAGGCTGAACGCCTTCACAAAGCAGTTCATGTTCTTTTGGAATGGCTAAGCGATGCCGAAATGAAACTCAGATTCGCTGGTCAATTGCCTGAAGATGAACAAGAGAGTAGGAACCAATTAATGGATCATGAGAAGTTCCTGCGCGAACTGCAGTTTAAAGAAGTTGAAAAAGACGCTACTTTAGAATTGGCACACGTTATTCTTGCCAAAGCACATCCGGACGGTGCAGCAGTTATTAAACACTGGATTACGATCATTCAATCAAGATGGGAGGAAGTTTCTACTTGGGCTCACCAGAGGAACCAGAGGCTTGAAACTCATATGCAAGGCCTACAGGTAAAGGATTATATTCTCGATAAATCTAAGAAGATACGATTCATTAAATAGGGATTAATGGAATAACATTACTGTGGTGATCTTCTCAGGATTTGGACAATCTTTTGGAGGAGTTACTTATGTGGCTTGGTGGACTAGAAAATACTTTGAATATCTTGGAAGCTGAACCGCTTCCTGACGATCGTGTAACTCTAGAAATGCTGATCACTGATCATCGGGAATTCATGGAGAATACAAGTCGAAGACAAACTGAAGTTGACCGTGTTTGCAAAGCTCGACAAGTAAAGTCTGTTAAAGATGGTCGTAAATACTCCAGACCAAAATCTACTACGCCAAGGTATATTCCTCTTTTCATATACTTTGCCAAATTTCTTTATGAAGATATATATATATATTTTTTTTATCCGCTTAGAATATTCCTATTTTATTAATCTTTCATCATAGAATTAAACTTGATTTATTGTCATAATTGTGATAATTTTACGATAAGTATAATAATGATGATAATAGATTCAGTGTAAAACAAAAATAGTGCCTATAGCAATAGCATGCAATAGTTGTCGATTCTACATTCCATTAGTATTCTAGGATAGAAAGTTAATTCAAGATATTACATAAAATTGTATTTTACAAAATTGCTTGCTGCTTGTTTTGTGTGCATACTGCATGTACTTGTTTTACGTTTGTTTTCGCACTGGCTTACTTTACCGACAACAGTAAGGACCACTACTATGACCATGATTATGAGCAAACTCCGCTCCGAAAGCAAAGGTTTGTTGTCGTCAGCATTATTTATCATTTTAGATTGATAAATATTCATCTCGACTGAAATTTTTCAGGATAAATCTGAAATAAATTTTTTATTTTTTTCTATGTAAATCATCAACACATTAAGTTTCATAAATGAAGTCCTAAATTTATTTCTTATGGGTCTAACTCATCATGAATGATTTTTATTAAACAGGAAAAAATTCTTTCTTAGATTTGATCAGACTTTTTGTTACTCTTGTGTTAACTTTCTCTTATTCTACTAATTTTTAGCTTCAAAGGAAGCCGAGACCTTGCCCAGAACACAAGGCGCGGAAGGTATTACCTCTTAGATGAACTGTTAATGTTCTGATAATTAGTACACCAACACTACTCGTCACTCAATTTCTCAACAAACAAACTATACAGAGTTTATACTGTATATTTTTATTAGCATTTTCTTTGCACAGCTTGTTTCAAGATATTAACTTGATATTAAATGTTACTTGTTGCACGAATACCTAATTTTTCACGTTTTTTCACATTATTTCATTGATGATTATTTTTATTAATCCCATAATTTGCGCAGACATTTTTATTTGCTCTAAGATTAAGAAAATAATTATGATAAACAATAAAATTTCAATTGCACTGCTATTTCTACAACATTCAGCAAGGTAAAATGATTGAGATTCCATAAAGGATATGCTCTGTGAAAATATTTGAAAAGGATTCATCGCAGAGGGTGTTAAATCTTCATTTAAATATGGTTCAGGAGTTCTTTGCTTAATTTATTACGTTGTGCTTAAGAATTTTGTCCAGGAAATATTCATACTGGGTTTTCATTTAAATAATTCCAGTGCTTTCAATATAAATTAATAATAACACATTTAAGAAATACACATATACAATTTAGAACACTGTTCTGTAACGCATTGCGTCAGACAACTACTCTTCTTCCCAAACAGATTTTAGTAGTGTTTTTTGAGTGATGTGAGGCATGTTCTTGTTTAGCCGAACCAGCCCAGGTCGCGAGCGAACACCAGATCCTTCATTACCACACATTGGTCCACGTTTTCCACCGAAAGGAAGGTTCGTCAAATCTTACCCTTAGAAGTCATTAAAAAAATTACATTAATCCATTCATTCATTAGTTCCCATATTTTTAGTTGCATATTGTTTATCTATAGTTATATGGTTGCGGAAAATTGTTTGTGCGTTTCGTTGGATTGATGGGTCTTTAAGATTGAAGGTTTGGGTTGAGTATGTTTGAAAAAAAAAATTTATATTGACAAAATTTATTATAATTCAATTCGCACGTCAAAAACTGATCTATTATTCTCACAGCTCGAATATATTGTTATGTCCACAACTGAGTTGCAGAGTGGTGGATCAAAAATTTTCGAAAAATACTATGTCTGGATAAAATTTGGACGTTCAAAATTCCTCAGTCTCGGTTTTTTCAAAATAACCCAAACAAGTAGTTCTGTTTTTACAGTAATACATGAATTTAAACTGCATTCCAAGACGATTTATGATAAATAATCTATTTGTACCTTTAAAATTTATCACCATGTACGTGATATATTATTCAGAAGTTAATCATATATTGAAATCACAATTTCATTTCGAAAAATGCATTTCATAAGCAAGCTTCTTACTCATTGCTGACTAAATATTTGCCGCATTATGTCCGAAACAAGCAGCAAGGGAGCTGAGCCAGAGTTCCGAAGTCCAAGAGTCAAGCTTCTCTGGGATAGATGGCGACATGTCTGGATGTTGGCGTGGGAGCGACAACGGCGACTACAGGACAAATATAATTACATTCAGGAACTGGATCGCGTAACGAACTTCAGCTGGGACGATTGGCGAAAGAGGGTGAGTTAATTTTTTCAATTATTATCATTTTTATGGCTAAGCTTGGTCGATGAAGAAAAAGAATAATTTATTTTTAATCCCTTTTTTCTTACAGTTCCTCAAGTTCATGAACCATAAGAAATCTCGTCTCACAGATCTGTTCAGGAAAATGGACAAAAATAACGACGGTCAAATTCCTCGAGAAGACTTCATTCAAGGGATTATGAATACTAGTAAGTACCTTGGTCATCTAGGATCTCCAAACTCAAGATATAGTATAAATATTGCTAAATAAATTTATCTATGGCCTGAGCATGGGATAGTTCTATTCATTCTCTTCAATATAACAAAATAGATTACCATTGTTCTGATACTTACACATTACTTTTACAGAATTTGAAACCTCACGTTTGGAAATGGGTGCAGTTGCTGATCTTTTTGATCGTCAAGGCAAAGGTTTGATCGATTGGAACCAATTTATTGCTGCACTGCGACCAGACTGGGAGGATCGCAGACCTCCAAACGATACTGACAAGATTCATGATGAGGTCAAACGACTTGTAATGCTTTGCACCTGTAGACAGAAGTTCAGAGTCTTCCAAGTTGGTGAAGGGAAATACAGGGTATGCATTTTCAATATATACTTTATTGATTGATTAGAGTTTGATAATTTCATGGTCAAATATCTTACGGAATAATTAATAATAATAAAATAATTTGGTAATTAACAAGTAATCTCTGTTGATGTAGCCACGATTTGTATTATTTAAATTTATATTATCAATTTGTTTTTGACAGTTTGGTGACAGCCAAAAATTACGCCTCGTTCGTATTCTACGTTCTACTGTCATGGTACGAGTTGGAGGTGGTTGGGTGGCACTGGACGAATTCCTTGTCAAGAACGATCCGTGCCGCGGTGAGTTTTCTTTTATATATTTTTATATTATATGCGTTTATGTTATTATCTTGTTGTTTTATATATTTTTTCAACTGAATTTGTATTGTTTGGACATCACATCTTTAGTTTTATTTGGCAATATTTTGTCGAATATTTGCAAATCTCGTATGATTACAGTACCATCTAATATATTCTATTTTCAAACGATGTTTAACAAAAAAAATTATGCTAAATCAAAGCTAAGAACGATTTTGAAGTTTAATATTATTTTTATATTTATTTATTTATTTATTTTTTTTTTTCAACTTTTCATTATCTATCTGCAATATTCCAAGTCCCATTGTTACTAATCAGCAAAGGAATGCATATATTTAAAATCATTCTGGATTATCTTAGCTTTGGTATAGCTGGATTCATTTTTACTTCTCAAATTTCTAACAAATACCATAAAATATATTTATCTGTTATAAATTTAAGATTAAATTGAAACCAGTTTTATTATTTTTGACACAACGATTTGAACAATACCATCATATATACCGTCTAATTTTCTTGACAAACTAAATAAGTAATCGTTCACAATTCCCACCCCCCTAATAAAGAGGCAGGTTTAAATGTTTAGTTGTTTATTCAACACCGTATGTGTTACTTATTAAATTAATTTATAATTCAATATTTTCCTTTATATTTAACATTTTTTCATGGTTCATCAGCATTCATTTGCTCTGCTCGAATGAAAACAAAAACATTTTGCCAATTCTGTAACTTATAATAACAATTTTGTATTTTCATTATTAATATAAACCAGTAATTATACATGTTAGAACATTTAATAACTATGAAATGTTTTTGTGCCTGGGCTCTCATAATAATATAATAACATTACAGTATGTTTGTGTGTATGATCTCAACTCCTGAGGTAACAACAATAATTATTGCTAATCACAAATAATCAAGATCATAATATGAATAATGGGTACATAAAAAAAAACAAGAAAAAAAAAGAAAAAGAAACTGTGTGTATGTTATATTTGCTTTTGCTTAGCTTGTCGCTGAAATCTTGGTTTTGAATTCTCCTATCTAACCGGGGATAACTATGGTTGATGAAAAATGTATTGATTCCGAAAGAAGATTCATGTAGTTTGATCTTTTCTCTCGAATTTTATTCATTCATTGTTTGCTAGTTCGTATAACTATATACATATATATTCTGGTTTGTTTGTTATTCTTAATATTCAAACGTAATTTTGAACAATTGACAAAACTCGTTGGAATATTTAAAGAATTGTTAACTTGTCGAAATATTCAGGTGCAAGTTTGGGTCAGAATATCAAGTTGTAAAGTTTTTTTAAATTTTCTGCACCAATATTTACAAAACTGCACTTTTGATCCAATCTTCTTTTGGAACAGCATTATAATATAATGGTAGTTAGTTGTCATATCGTTGATAGAACCCATACTAACATAAACTTTATTGCTTTTTCTCACTCCACCCTCCTAAACCCCTCCTGCACCTTTCCGAACATAATTATCACTAAATATTAATAATTAATTTGATTAAAATCTGAATAATTATGATTGCTTTATATCCTTAAAAACAACTGCAATGCATGGAATCTCACATGATTTTATTCCACTGAATTAATTTCATTACATTAAAATTAACTGGTTTAGTTTTTTTAATGCCAATACCGGATCCTAACAAACCGGAACAGCACGAAGGCTGGTGTCCACTTGGTGAGGCTGTTGTGCATGTTATTATTTTTATTCACAAGTGATATGCAAGGCTTAATCACACAACAGAGCAATGGTTTGCTCTGTATATCTATGCACTCGTTAGGAATATAAAATTTGGCAACACAACGATGCAAGAAATAGGCACACTGCCACTTTATGAACTGAATGATTTTATTTGCATTTTTTGAATTGATAATGGCATTACGTGATTATCAATTATATCTTAATTTATCTAAATTTAGTCTAAAAAAGAACCAAACTAAATATCATTGGATGAAAGTTCTGAATTTCTAAATATCACATCTATAAGATTTTATTCATTTTTTTAATCGTTCGAATTCATTTACATATCAGCTGTGAAACTAAGGTGTAAGACCATGTTGCATGTGATAAAAATTTCTGTCTGTTGAGTGGTATGTTTCTTTATTCAATCGTTACTTATGTATTCAGTTTCTGATTTGTATAGATTATTTTTCTTGTTAAGTTTAGGCAATTTACCTGTTCATCTAGTCATAACTATTAACGAATAGAATAGAATAAAATGAATTTGTGTTCGATTTGTGATTGAAAAAAGTATAGCGTAATCAAAAGTAAATTGTTCTTTTATATAACTATTCTGTAAAATAAATTCTCTTTATATCATAGGTTTACTCAAAACGTCATACACAACTCACAACTCAAATCACATTATTGAACGTTGTGGTAATTATTACTGCAAGATATTCTCAGATCATTTCTAAGTTTTCGAGTATTCAATTACATTTATTTCTAATCGAAACTATTAGGGAATTCTAGTTCGTCGGACATTTTTGAGAAGGTCTAATGTTCATTGGAAGTTATGAATTGAGTTCGTGATATCATAGGGGTAGTATAATATCATAAAGATTTTGTCTAGATCTCATATCAATCGCCCTGGTGTTGATTCATCATATGGGTATGGTTTGTGAAGTCCACATTCGTGTTTTATTTTATATATTGGATTTTTTTTTTTCTCCAACAAATCTATGTAGCATGGTGTTGGAGTTGGATATGGAATTTTATACTGGACTTTTTTCAGTTATGTTTTAGTGTTTTGCTATTATATTGAAACATGAATTTCATTGAACGATGTGTTCTAAGAGTGAAATATCAGTATTTAAAAATATGTACACATAAACTTCATGGTTCAAACTAATAGCTGTAATGTAGTAGCCCCCCCAGTATCAGTCTGTATTACAAATATAGTGTGTAGTTTAATTAGATTCGTCTATGCTCTAGGCAAACATAGATCACGTAGTTTTTTAAATACGAATAGTATTGAAAAATATTATTGTAATACATACTGGTAAACAACTCTTAAAAGTCCTTGATTATTTATTTATATTGTATTAAGTTTTTCTTTATTTTATTCTAAATTTGTTGTTTTCTTTTTTCTTTTATCAATCCACTACACATACACTACACCGCTATCTTCTATGATTAAAATTATTTATTTTCTCTTATATACTCGATTCAAAAAATTTTATTCAATTTGCATGACTCGGTATTGTAAATTTGGAAAATCATCTACTGTACTATACTATATTATTATTTATCTTCAAATACTTTTTACTCAATTATTATGTATCATTGAAATTATTTCTCTCTTTAATTATCTATCTATCTATCTATCTATCTATCTATCTATCTATCTATCTATCTATCTATCTATCTATCTATCTGTTTTCTGTACAAAAAATATTTGGCACCTCCTACAATCCTTGGCATCCCGTAACGCCTTCCTACTAACTGCGTGCACGCAACACACTCTAGCCAAGGGAAGGACGAACATTGAGCTACGGGAACAGTTCATATTGGCAGACGGCGTCAGCCAGACTATGACAGCGTTCAGGTCCAAACCGAGTCCAACCTCGACCCTGCAACGTACGCCAATATCCTCTGCTGGGCCCATTACTAAGGTAATATTGACAGACCCAAGAAATATCCTATCGCTTCAGTCAATCATCAGGAATCAAATCTGCTCATCTATGGCCTTTCATTCATTTACTATACTTATACGGTGACCACTGTCTCACTTAAAGGAACGACAAAATTTTTTTAAAACAATTTACTAATTATCGCCCAGATATTTATCTCTGTAAGATAATATTTTTTATATTCTCTGCGTATTTTATGTCTAATTTCACGCTAGACTTGGCAAGTTTCAAAGCTTGTTCATTTTGCAAAATTAAAAAGATATTTACTTTTGTGACAAGAATTATCATTCGCATTATTTTTGTCAATAAAAAGTTTAAAAACTCGCCAAGCTACTTGCCAAGTTTGTATGCATAATTGGTCTCACAGAACAAATTTTTTATTACATCACATTCACCACATTGCATATTCATCGCATTTTCATAATCTCTACATCCTTTATAACTGAGATACACGGCCCTGAGAGCTTTCAGCGTCTTTTTTGGTAAGTACAAATTATTTCAGATTGAAAGTTTACAGGATGACTGCATGAGCACTGTTGATAAGTATATTGGTAGTTGAATGTAGTGGCTTGTTATGATTTGTGTTATACTTGGGTATGTCATTTTTGTGATAAATCCAAGAATTTTGGGTACACTGGTAAGGAAGGAATCTCGTTGGAATATCAATTTCAGGACATCACTCACGCTTGATTGCGTTAAAACCTCAGGAGATGTGATTTCTGCTTGAAATTTAATAGGATTTATTTATCTCACAAATTTTAATAAACGGGCACAGATGCACTTTCGTGAATTGTATGAATGTTCAGATAATATTCAACAGAAATACGTGCATCGATATTGATCAGCATTATGAGATTTTTTAAAGTATCTCCCAATGTATTTGATATCATATGCATATTCTCGAATCCCATTAAATTGTCACACATCAAATGTACGTACAAGTAACAATTTGTCAGAAATTTTTGACTATTGACTATCATTTGATGATTGATATTGTTGAGATGTTATTGTATACTTGAGGAAGTATGATTGGAAATTTCTGCGATTCAGAGACACATTGTGCCTATATTATGTGAGTTCGAATTCAGACTTCTATAAAATATGGTATGAGCTCTCGATAAGAAAACCGCAAAGTTTAACGATGTATTGTCAGAGAGATGTGCTAGAAAATAGACAGCGTTGTAAAACTTTTGGTTTATGGTACAGCGGAGGAGTTCATGAACCAGCTGATGCCGATATTTGAGAGTTTGAGGCAAAAGGAGGATCTCCCGTGCTCATACCCTCTCCACATGCACGCACCCTCTTACCACTGGGTAAATAATGAATTCTCTCTTCCATTCTATCGTCCTTGTGATCATTTATTGTTTTATTTTGTGTTGCTGTTTGTGCGAGCCTGCAATTTTGCACCAACTAAATAGCGTGAATAATTTGTGGGTTGCGCATCTTCTTTATTCACAAAAGACTAGGGCTATTTTGTGGAATTTTTGTGAGGTATTAATTACCGATGAATTGTCAACTGTTGTTTGTATAATAAACCGAATCAATTTGTTTTGGTGTTTCGAAATTTTTTTGTATGTTAGCCTGTCGGTGTGATTCTTAAAATGTAATGAATTTTATTTTGTCAAACTTTGAATCATCATTAAAAAAAATTTCACAAATATTCGGCAAAATTTCTGAAAGTAAGTGTAAATCTGAAGAAAGGTACCAGCCAGAGTTTGGGTTTGTGCTTAAGTGAAATAAAAAAACCAAAAAGAGAAGTACTTTGGTAAAGTATTATCAGTTATCAACATTATTTTATATTCAGATATACATATATAATGTTGTACTCTGTTTGATAATTTAGAATCGAATGTATATCGTATCACCATCCCATTCATTCAGAGTATCATTTTCAGTTATTTAAAATAATTTGCCTGATTTGATACTCTTTGTTTGATTGCCTCGAAATATTTTCCTCTTTTTTTTTACCCCTACCCTAAGCAACGGACGAATACTTGTTCGACTTGTAGCATGGATAGGTAACGTTTATAGAACCTCGATGTATTCATTTCACATGGACATGTCCCTTTAGTGATACAGGAATTTAGGACTGATTTTGTTTATTTCTGTTTCTTGTCTTTCAAGAAAATATATTTATGCTAAATAGTGCAATGGACAAGTTTATCAGTGGCAGAAAAGGTCGACCTTTACTTTCATACTAAAATCATGAAAGTTTTTTGAAAATATCGATTAATTTCTTTTTCCTCATTTCTGGATATGCCACAATCATAGAACTTATCCATAGCTATAAGATGCAACTATATAAATTGAGTAGAAAATATTCTAGTTTCTGAATATGTGTAACAATCTCCTGTATTAATGCGTGCATAGTGGCGTTGATTGGAGACACCTCAAATCACCATAAACTACTGTATCTCTCCCAGCTCCTTATGGTAAGTTAGCATGTATTTAGTAGAATCCTCAGTTTTAATTATGGTAAAGAGTTGTACATTATTTTCTATTTTTATCTTTTTATTTGAAATTTTGAACACTATATGGGTTGATACATCCGCAGTAAGATGTCAATATTTACCATTCCTATGATTTTGTAAATATTCTGCTTCTTGGGTAACGAAAGAACGTAGTTAATACTACTACTACTACTAATATTACTTGACACATCATAATTATTTGTTATACCATAAATAAAATTGAGTAATTTTCAATCGTCAAGTAGTACGAGCAGTGGGTACGTAAACACAATTTTATTTACTATACTTTCCATTATTAAAAATGTATAAAAATGACCATGTGTTATTAATAAGTACGCATATATGTATAAACTTTAATAATAGTATCTGATTGATAAAGGACTTTACACATTTATAACGATCAAAACAGGACCAATCGGAGACATTATTCAGATAACAAATTACTTTGTATTGCAAATATGTAGTACTATGGTTATTGACAGTGACACCGAACAACGAAAGTCTAATAACTTTTAAATCAGAAATATATTGTATAGAAGTTTTCAAATTTGTATTTAATATACAAAGATGAATTCGAATATAAGACAGCTTTAAATTGTCTTATCTAATTATCTTGCAATGTTGAAGACTGAGTCAATCGTTACTTATTGAGGAAATCTTTCTAATCAGTAGATGAAAATGGCTTTATTCAAATTGTTTAACTATTGAATTTTGGCAAGCAACTTAAATCAACAGAGACAGTTAAAAGGTTGCTAATTTGTGACAAATTAGTGAAATAAATTGATTTTTTTGCAAATACTAAATGCTATGATCTAGCATGACAGCCATAGTAAAGATGAACAATAAATCTTGAGTAATATTTTAATGATAATTTTTTAACATCTTGATTTTTTCTCGCTGTAAAAAGCTTAACTAATAGTCTCTTGGAGTTCAATGAGTATTGCTATTTAAACACTGTCTTAAACCACGTCTAGGTAAGAGAGCGAAGCGCACGAAGCGTGCCTATGGGACAGACACGTGCATCGAGATCTTCGTTGAGTGCTGGAACACCAGACAGTCTTAGCGACAACGAAAGCTCCTTCAGGCCAACAGCTCGAAAAACCAGTACGCCTTACAGAAGCACTCTAACTCCAGGTTAGTTGATAGAGAAAAATAAAGCTGCTTATTTTATGAAGAATGGATTAAAAGCAACAGGTGGAAATGAAAAACACGTCGATTTTATTTGATCTTTATTCAGAGATGGAATACCACAATAATAATACTTTGTAAATCGATCTCTTCAAAAACATTAAATTCTTGTTTTAGGAGGAAGTCGTCCGTCAAGTAGACCTGCATCTAGGCCAGCAAGTAGGCCAAGCAGCCGTCCTGTTTCTAGACAAGGCAGCAAGCCTCCCAGCCGCTACGGATCAACTCAATCTTTGGACAGTACTGGTAAGTGAGAGCGAATTAATGTTTGAAAGTAACTCTTTAATAGTTCAGTTTCGTTTTTACTTTTGACAAAATTTCATGCACAAGAACATGAGCCAATGAATAACAGGCATTAGACATTTTTAAGATTTTTTTAAAATTGATGAGTTCAGAATAAATTTGAGTGTTTGATGTTTATTTTGAATTTTTTACAGATGAAGGTACCCCAAGCCGCATTCCACGTAGAACTGTGGGTACCACCGGTAACACACCAACATCCAGTCGTCACAACAGCATCTCTGGTAGACGGCTAGGAGCCCCAGTTAATGGTTCTAGTTCTCGACCACGAACACCTACCGGACTCGTCAGTCCTGCTGGTGGTGTTGCATCCAGGTTTGTAGAGAATTTATTTTAACTCATGAGGAAAAAATTTAGACAAGATATCCCGCAACAATCTTAAATGGACTAATATTGACATTGCATTACCTTGCATTAATTACTTAACATGTTAACTGCATTTAATGCATATAAGCATAAAACCGAGTTCTAACTTTATCCCATGTTAAAAATAAAAATAAAAAAATAACAGTCTATTCTAAATAACGATCGTTTTTAGAAACGATTTTTCGTCTCATTATGAAATTCACAATTAGATATGTGAATTCTTTTTATAATAGATTAAAACGATTAATCGATAATAATCAATCATATTAATTTTAGTTCTGAATTATTTCCAGTGTGAAAATACTGTCTGGAAATTAGACATACACTTGACCATAGAATTTTGTACAATTTGTTCTTAATTCAAATTTATTGTACATATATTTATAAATTTATTAGCAAAAAACGAGGAAAAAATTGTGCTGCCGATATTTTATTTTATTTTTTATTTTTTGAATAATGAATCATTATACTGCACCACTCCCTGTATGTATTTTTTAGCTTAACTAGTTATTGGCTATTGCCTGAAATCTATAATTGTGAAAAAAATATTCGGATTATCATCAAGGAGCAAAGGTTATCAATGTAAACATGAATAATATAAATAGCTGGATATATACCGAAAAATTTAATACGCAATAATTATACCTTTAGTAAATTTGCCACCATCTATAAATTAACGAACGGTTAATAAATAATAAATAAACATACCTTAACACACAGCGTAATAAAATTTTTTAGGTTTGGCTCGATTCATCGAGCGTCGAGTATACCAACCCTCTCTGGTGTCGGAACACCAATTAGGTAAAGAAAATGAACAATAAATTATTACCTGAATTATCACTGATGATTCTGATCATCATGTATTATACACGGGTTCGGGTTTTGTTTTTACTATGTGTTGCAAAATGGTATAATTATCAAGCCTAAGGGACGTTTCGAAAACATCTACTCATTGTATATGTCTTCAATACATTTATTGTAGAAATTTATTGTCCCATATATGCATACAGTGTTGGTGGTGGTATTCATGGCTTCATTCATTCGTATTCACTATTTGTTCACTCTCCTGCTTTAATGAAAATTCTTCTTCTTTCTAGAAGAATATACATATTTATGCGAATCTACACACGGCTTATTATAATATATACCATATCCTTTATATTTTAAATATTGCATACGACCAGTGTGCACTATTTATTTATATCACTAATATATTATGGAATACTGATTTCAATTTGGTGATGGTTTAGCCGCTCTAGGATTCCGGTTTACGTTGGACCAGAAATAAAATCCCCCCAGTCTACAATCAGCAATATTTCAACTCATTCAACACAAAGCAACCAATCCACTATTTCTACTGATTCCACTGGGTATGCCTGATCGCATGTCTGTCTATGAAACAAATCTTTCTTTGTTAAACGATTGCTTGTTAATGTGTGGGTTTTTGTTTTTTGCTTTAATTAGTTCCGAGAAATTTTTTCAATCATTCTGCAGCCTTGTAATTTTTAGAATGTCTCTAAATCATGAAATATGAATTTTCTATCGAAATCCGTGCGCGTACTTAGTAAAATTATTAATATTGCTAAGTATTTATAATTTCTATTATCTTCTTTACAAAATTGAATAGAACAAAAAATTTACTGAATCTTCACTTTTCTTTTTATAACTAAATTCAATCGAAAGGCTGTTGAATAGTTAGATTTTAATAAATAGATTATGCTGCATCACATTATTGTCTAATGGTTATCTTTCGATATCATATTTGCACGTAATTTTTCTTCCAAACCGATGCTTGAAGTAGATTCAAGAAATATCATGCATGCTTTGGTTATTGCGAATTGTATTTTTATGTGACGAGTTATTTCATTGAGTAGAATTAGAGATATTCTGCTTTCAATAAATGTTCTATTGTAGTCAATTGACCAGAATAAATAATATACATATAGAATCATATAATTTCACATTTTGCATGTTCACATCATAGAAATATCATTTTTAGAATAGATGTAATTATAAGGGTAAGTTTCTACTGCTTCTAGCTTACCTTCTTTCAATTAACTTTAACAATTTCTTTCCGCAATGCTTAGGAGCAGCTCCATCCGTACAAGTTCAGCAACTAACATCCCCTCAACGGTCAGGCAAACGACTAGGTAAAAATTAGAAATATTGATTAATTGATGAAATCAATGTTACCAAGGTTTACATATAATGAAATTTACATCTTCAAACAGTCTCATAACAATTCACTATGATTAAATATATCAAATTTCTTTAATTACACTTATTGGTAATCGATTATTGATAATTTTGACTCATCCAATTCATCATAATATGCTCTATAAAGCTTTATTTCCATTTTGAAATATGGAAACAAATTTTGCTGTGTGAAAAAAAAAAGTCTTTGAAACTAAGTTTTATATTTGCCAGCTTTATTTGTTTTATTTATAATTTGTGTTTGTACATTATACTATGTTTGTTGAGAAGATAGTAAAGAGTGTAAAATTTTTAGATTGAAATTCCTTTTAGTATTTAACAGACTTTATTACTTCTCACGATTATTTCATGCGTCCCCATAGATTTGAGATCTTATTTATCTCTAATAATATCCATGATAATTTAGGACAAGGACGCCATCCAGTGGCTCTAGTACACCACTACCGCCCACTACCAAACTGACTCGCAAACCATCCGGGGCATCAGATACTTCTGTATCATCGGCCTCAGGCACAAAGAAGGGCAAGGCTCCAACACCAATTGAGCAACGGGCTCCATTCAGGCTTTAAACGACATACCCAATTTTCTCCGCTCTCTTGATAAGAAAAAATAAAACATAGAAAATATTGTATACTGATTATTCAAAGTTATATATTGTATAGTCGATCCTGGTAGAAAGTCTGAAATTTATGTAAAAGAAGGAATTGGTTTCGAATCAAGTTATCTATAAATGTTGAAGAGCATAAAAGATTGAAAATGATTACTGAGAGACTTTCTACCGTAGAAAAAAAAAATAATTTTCGCCAATGTAGTGATTAGATATCACTACAGCATTTCATCAATTGCTTATACTCTTTGTCCATAATGAATTGTGACATAAAAAAAAGGGAAAGGAAATTGAATATAACGTACTGTAAAAACGCAAGGCATTCAATATTAGGCTGATAATGAGAAAAATTAGATAATTATGAAATATAAATATTCAGGCATAATATCGCGTTAATGAAATTTGATGATTGCGTGAATTATATTATAAATATAATTGGGGTAAACACGCATTTCGTCTATTAGTATTTAATCTAATTGATATCGTATCAGCTTTGCAGAATCCTTGTTAAAAATGATAATAATCCATTATATTGATGAAAGAAGAATCAGTTATTTTTTTTTTTTTGGTTTATATACCGCGAGCTTAAAGTAGTTATTCTTATTTATTTTAGACAACCGAAAAAAATAAAAACGAGGAAAATAATAATAATAATTATAATAATAATAATACATGTGATGTGTTCTGAAAGTAATTCCTTTACACTAAGAATTTTGAAATACCTAGTTTTCTTTTCTGGTTTTTATAAACGATTTCTATTATTTCGAAGTGGCAAGTATGGTGTTAACACAAAGATCGAAGGTATACATAATATGTGTAAAGTTGATTGATCAGCTAAAGAAAAATTATCGTTACATTGCAGTTTGGAATATTTTGTCAACTCAGTAGCATATTTTTAAAGTTCGACTAAAATTAGTTAGCTAGGTAGGAGAAATGAAGTGTAAATAGTTGTACCGTATTATAATAGAGTTTCGGTTCGGGGTATTCAACAATTAAAACATCTAATTAACGGGAACTCATTACTTTACGGGTACAACATTTACATTTTGTTGCATATTAATTTTAACAAATTAACTAATTAAGTCTGGCGCACTCACGTTCTTCGTCGAAGAGTTTAACTTTAACAAACTTAATCTATACATATATAGTTATATCATAGATATTCTTTTTATATACAATATAAATGTTATGATATCAATGAATAATTCTCCTAATTTTATATTAATATATTTACAGAATATTATTTAATGTCATTGTTTTTTTTTTTTTTTCTTTTTTGTTCTGTCGCAAATATTTGTATCTTATATTTATATACATATATTTAAGATTAAATTTATTACTTTTTTGTTTCCGTAGAATTTTTTTTTTATTTATTTTGTTTCGTTTTGTTTTTTTATTTCTTTCGTTTTCTCGAAGATACGTGACTGCTCAAAACTGAAGTGAAGAAAAAAAAACAAAAATAAATAAATAAAAAATAAATAATTAAATAAACATATAATGAAAAAGAACTCGAACTGGTAATAAACTGCTAAGAATATTATTGCGGAAAAGAGAATTTATTATGTAAATATTGGTTGGTTCTCTTAGCCCAGCGTGGAATTATTTACAAATACAAAAAACAAAAAAAAATGATGTAGCATGTGTTTGATGCTAAATATTAAAACAACGGCAAGAAAAAAAAAAAAAAACAAAAAAGCGAAAAAAGGAAAAAAAAAAAAAAAAAATCATGTGAAAAATCAAAGTTAGCTTTACTTTTATGTGGCACAAATTATCTAAGTAATTTGTTCATAACTGCGTTGTGACGCCGCATTGGACGCCATTACAACGCAATATTGGCAAGTAAATTGCTAGATTTACGGATTAGATAATACAAGACGGTTTTGTCTGAAACAGTAGTAAAACGTGCCTGCCTGTGCGGTTTTGGATGAAACCTTTGAAACAAAAAAAAGACATTTCCAATTTTTATATATACAAAAAGAAAAAAAAAAAATTAAAATAAAATAAAGTAAAATATATAATTAATATAATAGAAGAAACCCTAATATTATTATCTAATATAATTAATGTATTAACAATCATCATTTCTATAATATTTTGTTTTGCCTTATTGTAAAATTCTGTATCGTCGCTAATAACGCTGTGAAAAAATATATATTTAAAAATATTTCAAACGTTTTTCTATGGAACATACTCTACCCAAAAATTTCTCTGCAGTAGAATTGTCGATCCTCGCCTATTCTCAACTACCACATATATATTACGAAATATGATCAACAGGTGTCATAACATATCGTTCTTTATTTTTATAAAGCTTTTGTGAATTTTGAATAAATATCTACTGGCTTCAGGCCCTTTTCTCCGACTAACGACTTCAGAATTAGTTGGAAGATTTCGTCGACGAATGGTACTGGGAATAATATGCAAATTTGATCATTGACGGGGAGTAGAGGTAGGTATATTTACACATTTCAAAATGCTGTCACAACTATCATAAAAAAGTGTTTCTGGTTTTCTTCACGTTATGATTCACAGATCAAGGCTATAGCCGATTTTCCACGTGAAAATTGCCCCCAAAGGAATTGAAAATCGGGCTTGACAGGTCGACAAGGCATGTAATAAAACTCGAGCCAAAATTTCAAACGCGTCTCCACCTACAAAGGTGCTCAAAATTTGAACTTTAAATCTTTGAAAATAGGTACACAATTATTAAGGAAAAATTATGAATTTAAACGAGTGACTAAATATATAGTATCTGTTTCATTTCTAACGTTCTAAGATTAAATTTTGTTATAAACTAGCAACGACGGAAAAGCAGACATAAAGCCAATCCGAAAATTGTGTTTCTCGTTTATTCCTGACATTAATGAAAGACATCTGGTGATCAGACAACGTCTATTATATGAGGTATTCCACGTGAAAACGGACGGCTGTTGATCGAGGGTCATCGAATTTGACGCCAGTGGAGATTCGGGTTCTTTATCTCCACATGAAACATCCCCAGCAGTTACAGATCCTCAAAAATTGTTACCATAACCATCGCTCCAGTCATTATAGCGGAATATCACATTTTCAACTCCACTCAACTCTGCAGTTGTATGTATGTACCTAATACCTATATATGAACGAAATCGCAACTTATTATAATGCATATTACGCCAAAAAAACGAACTTCTGCCAAATGTGTATCACCCAAATCATTTCCGAAATTGCTAAGCATGAAAAACGCCGGAATTGTGTGATTTAATCATTTTTTTTGTCCGTAGGATCCACTCGATTTACCTGAACATTTCACAGAATATATAGTTCATGACGTTAACAAACTGTGGTAAAATTTTCAGCTTACCCGCATGTTCTTTCGTTTTTTTAAATTAAATAAAAACAAAAAAATTCTATATTTAAATAAACCAAAAAGCAAAAAGATCAAAAAAAGGGAAGCTAAAAATTTTTCAATAGTTTGTTAACATCTCAAACTATATTCCGAGAAAATTTCAAGTAAATCGAATGGACCCTAAGGGCAAGAAATCGATAAAATCACACATTTCGTATTTAGCAGAAGCTCGTTCTTGCGCGTAAAATGCACTATTGTAAGTTGCGATTTCGTTCATGTACAACTGAGTTTGGTGGATCTGTAACTGCTGGGGGCGTTTCATGTGAAGACAAAGAAACCCGAATTTGCACTGGCGTCAAATTCGTTGACCCTCGGCCAAAAACTGTCCCGTTTTACGTAGAATATCCCATATGCAAACTAATGCAGTGCCTCCTTTCCCAATCTTTCAAAGCGTCTCGGACACTTCAGAGCATGAGACAGGACTATTATGTAATCATGATAGGCCCCTTCTCTCGATCAATTAGGTCCTTAAGTGCTACCACTTTGCCGTCCATTTGCCGCTGGACCAATGCTGCATCTAATGCAATAATCCAGATTGTAGCCTACTTATAGGTAATTATTTTCAATCTGTAATTGAAATTCGTCTATAGGTTTTTAAATTTACATATTACGAAATAACAGCCGAATTCATTTATTTTATGCGGATATTATTCTTCGCAAATATACATAAATTCCAAAGATCAGAAGTTCGTAATCAATATTTCATTCATAAGACTAGGTATAGCGAGTGAAATTTGTCTGGTTATATAGCGGGTTAAATTTCCAATCAAAATCGCCTCTTAAACGCGATATTATTATTCTCAAACGAATCTGAATTAAATTCGACACGATTTTTCTCCCTTGCGATTCAGGGAACGGAGTGAGGTAAGACGATCTCAGGACCAGCTCGACGTGCTGTCTGTATCCTGAAAATGAACACTTTTAGAATTCAATTTGCCAACGAAATTAGAGCTTCCATCTGAACGGAGTGTCAAGCCACCAGTTGACGGATCAAAATATTTATTATTAATCGCGTCATGTTTTTAATTATAAGGAATTCTTCGTGTCAGATGAAGATGGAGAAGAAGAAAAATAATCCTTAGAATTCTTACACTTGATGGAAACGAAAAAACTACCCTGATAATTCCGCATGGAAAACTTTTATTGTATAAGTAAGCATCATGGTTCGAAGGACTCATATAAAAATAAATATAACGACGTCTTATCTTTGTTAAAATTTGTCTTTTTTTTATAATAATTATTTTTTTTTAACAGATTGGGATGTAAGAAATGAGGTAAGAAATTTTAGCGAATTGTATTGGACTCGTGTCTGTTAATTGATGTGAATTTTGTAGTAAGTTAATGTGTATCACAAGGAGGTAAGAATAAGAGAGAATACTCAACATCGGCTTTTCTTTCTGATGTATTTTTCCTGAAACGTGACGTGTGTGCTACGTCTACCATCAAGACAAAGAAAGTCTGAAGTGGTAGCTGGAAGACGATTACCTTAGACATAGTGACGAAGAGATGTGACAAGATGACGGAATGGGGTTGTAAGTTATTATTGTGCTCTCGCAGCTGTGCTGTTATACATCCTACATATACTTATATACAAGTGAATAGGTATATATAGTATACCTGTGTATGTATTTGAATACCTAATACGGTGTATTTGTCAAATTGAAATATTCGCGTACACGATAAAGTGAATTTCAATTTGGAGCACCGCGCCGTCAGTTCGACTTATAATACATGTAGTTTTTATTAAACCCTTTAGGTATATGTGTTTCTAAAATCCATTACTTTTGAGCGAGAGTAAATTCGTGAATAACTTACCTGAGGTGCAGTATGATACCTCACTGGATCGACGAAGGGTATTTTCATTGTGACTTAAAATTCCGAAATGATCAGAGAAAAACTTGTTTCTATGTTGTGTCTAAAATCCTTTTTTGAGGGTAGTGCAAAAATTATGGTGTAACACTATTTTTCGATATAAGTTTTTTATTAGACGATACACAAATCGATTATTTTCATTAACGTTGCGAGCTGCTTTACGGATACATTATCGATCACGACATGGATGACACCACACACCATTGCAGCACGTACGAAAAGCAAGATATGAACACTGCAATAAAAAATCGTTCAAGTATAAAATTGTCCCACTACATCTCGTCACGGTAGTGATTGTAAAGATTTTATCATGTCATTGTCAGCTGTAGTTTCGACTCTGTTGAAAATAGAAAATTCACATGATAATTTATTTCTAACGAAACGATCGTTCAATCTAAATTCGCAGGCGGCAATTTTTCATCTTCAGGGAATACCCTACAACCCTGTAGTAAGATTTGAAATCGTTCTGTCGAGCCATTCTTGAGATTACCCGGCTAGTATAATCGACTACGACAGACAGACAAACAGTCGTTTGTTGAGAAGGGTGAGCTCAGTATTATAGTGGTCTCAGAATGTCGGTTACATCGTCCGTGGAAAAAGTCATTTTTTGACCGAATACAATACTTTCTTTTCACTAAAGTGACGAAAAGTTAAAAAAAATAAGGCATTGCTTTATAACCAGACGTTATGTTTCAGAAAATCATCAAAACTATACGTTTCTGGACCCAAAAAAAGTGCATATCAAAAACAGATAGGATATAGGTATCCTAGACGATATTCATCATTTTATTCATAACCGAGGGTTATTTTTTTTATACATACTGGATCTCCATGTTCACCGCACTTGCCGCAGTTTACGGTATCTATCAAAGCTGCAAAAATGCACAAGAATCCAACGAGAACAATCAGTGTAACTTTTGACATCTTCTGTCTGAATATGATTCAAATGATTACCTGCAACAATTATCAATTTAATATATTTCTACTTAATGACAATGAAATTATAACTTTGCGAAGTGTAATAATGGCGAGTTTGAAACCGTTTCCGCGGTATCTTTCCGGGCTATTAAGGGTTTCGGTAAACAATTAAGAAAGTAGTTATCAACAAATCAAATTTAATCCATAAATAATCATTAGGTTTACTCGTATTATAGGTACCTTCCTTTATCCAACCGTGTACGAACAGAAATGAATAAAGGCTCTTCGAATAAAAATTATTTAGAGCTGTTGTATCGGGAATGAGAAAAATTGAACTTGAAAATAAATTATCGATAATTCGACTCAAAATATTAACGTGAAGTACATACATATATAAATATACATATAATGACAATAAAATGCTTACCTAGTAGACTCCTTCGATTGAATTGAGTAGAAATATATGTGGAATAAAAAATGCTCACTTGGAATTACTTCGGTGGAACTACGTTATTATAACTGATACTTTCGGCAAAACGTTTGCTGGTTTTATACGCTGTGAAAAATACGTTATTTGTGCGTGTAAGTAGCATGCATTACATCAGTACACCGAGAGGGATTTATCCGTATCGATGTCTGCAACGCTGAGTGATTACCCCAAACCAAACTCGATTCTCTGTCGTCTCCGTAAATTTTTTTTTATAGATTTCTAAGAATTGAATATGCTGCGAGTAATTTCGATTCTTTTTATACAATTTTACCGAAGTCAAAATCGACTTATACGTTAATAATTTTATTGAAGAGAGGACTCCGGTTTGTCTTGTTTCTGAGAAGATCATGACCTTCGACAGCTATAAATCACATCATCTTATTACAGTTTAAATTTTACTCGGAATACATAAACGCAATTAAAATTCCAAAGTAAAGCGATAGTGCTATCAGCAGTAAACAGAAATAAGTCGAGTTCATTCTGAGAAGGGTGATGAAGATCACGGGAGAGATTACGATTATATACGCAACGATTACTCAATTCTGTTGAATTTCAAACTCAACTAATGACAATACTTTTCCCGAAGTTTGCCGGAACTTAGGTCGACTAAGTTCATTATTAATTTTTTTACGGATCTAAGTGTTTGGCTGCATTGTGCATTACCTGCACTGTATAGGCTGTAATATTCATACGTGTATTGAATTATTTATTTGAGATCTTTTCCAATGCAGAAAGTTGCCATGAGCCATTAATACTTCCATAAAACCTTTAGCGCTTGTTCATCTGCGTAGTGAAATATTTCGTTTATTCATTTTGAAACATTATGAAGAGCTAGGTATATATTGAATCAGTAAATGAGAAGTGTATCAGTATGAGCGCAAGAAAACAAAGAGAATCGTATGATTTTGTGCCAAAAATTCGATGTAGGTATGTACATTTAATATTCTTAATTCGACACACTTTTGGTGTTAATTATAGTTTGTTGGAAAAAAAAGTGCATTTTAGAGCCGTTAATTGAATCAACTAGTTCCCAAAAACATGGAGAACTACTTCAGAGAAGTTGTGAAAATATCGTTATACCTATAAAGACAAAGGCTAAATAATTTTACGGATAAATTTTCAAAAATTTACTGAACTTTTGGAAGCGCCCGTTGCGTCTCAGATCCCTCTACCTTCTAGTTCGACTGATTTGGTTATGAACCGCACAGGACGTACTTTATCATAGAAATTTTCAACTATGAATCCCTACGTGTATTTAGGATGATTGAAGAGCTGGAATTAAATTAATAGAAACTTGCTACTGGTTGTTCGTTGGGACAACGCTGACCCAGCGTCAGAATGATAATAGACATTCCATTGTTGGTTCGTAGGATAAAACAGAGCTGTCGAAAAAATGATCCTGATGAAAGGGTAGCGGATTCTATCAGCTAATTTTTGCAAACTCTAATAAAAATTTACAAAACATTGAATATTATATAAATGCATCCGCATCTGCAGTGTCGTAAATCAAGTAAATTAACTGTGGAATGCTTAATTAAAACCTCAGTAAAACATGATATTGCAGAAATTTTATTATTTTGTCGAGCTCATATTTCCGGACTGGATATGAAAATCAATATGCAGTAATTGTATTAATTTTTTATAATACGACTTTTTAATTATTCGAAACCTTATCAATGCGTATTAATATATCCAATTTAGCACAGTGCTGAATTTGTTGTATATATTACTACTGTAATGCGTATAGATCAGTTTTGAATTGGAATAAAATGTGAGGTATTACGATGATTTTCATGGAACAAATGGAATTCTATACCAGGATTATCTCCCTCTAGAGTCTTATGATCAATAATTCTACCGTTGGACTATATCGAATTGAATTTTGCCTGTCCGTTCAGCCAACGGTGGCTCAACGTCTATCCGGCGTTGGCACAATGGTCGTAAAATGTGTCTAACTAGTTGTCATTAGTTTCAGATTATCCTGAATGGAAACTTGGTCGTGGGATTTAGTTGCGGTCTTGTGGACTGTCGTCAAGCTGACGGTAAACGATACAATCTGGATTCATCCCTCGTGGGATTTAACGCGCCCTTCATTTGGCCGGTTATATAACATCAGCAACGACGTTGAGTTACCTCAAACCCTGCCGTATTGTCATTTCGGTGTTTCAATCATCATGAGTCTTCGGCGATTCGCCGTGTTGAAAGCTCAGAGAGCTTAACTTCCAGAGACCCTATTTATCCGAAAAAGATAATCGTTTGATCTTTTTGTAGAGATTGAAGATGAGTGATCAGCGTTGAGATTGGCGGATAGTAAATGGTCTTTTTGTTTTCATTTTTCACAAAATTTATGAAAGCTTGACGAATCTAAGATCTATGTAGACATGAATTGATAGAAAATCAAGAATCTGTGTAAAGTAATAAAAAACAAAGTAAAAAACATTCCTTATCATATATTTGAAAAAACTTTTGACGCCGGAATTTGTTTGAAAAAATAAATATTACGGTCTTTGAAGAGGGTTCAGCTTTGATGAAAAGAAAGTGCCAAGTTGGCAGAGACGTTTGAACAAATTGTAGAGAGATACGCGGCGTCTCTACTCCTGCCACTTTTTCCATACCTAACCGAGCTTTTCTCCTTTTTCTATTTCTTCTTCCTTTTAGTTTATTTTCATCTCTTGAACTCTTTGTGTGTATTATTGTTAGCCACTCTTGTTTGCTATTGACTGAACACAGGACAAAGGACGACAATAATAAACGAGTTTTACCCCTCTCCGAATCTCCTTCGTTCACCGGAAGTCAGATAGGATCAAGATGAAATTTGTTTCGCTCCATTTGGTAAACCAATCTTATAGGGTTCTTGAATACCTATCATAGAAGTATTTCAAACATTTTCACCAGAGAGGACAGATAGACAAGTTACAGACAAGCTATTGGATGCAGCTTAACATTAACATTTGGATCTTATTGATATAAAAAATCGAAAAAGAAAAATATTAATAAAAATTAGTCTACCTCATCTTTCTGGCAAGAATTATATCTTAGGGTTGCCTCCCGTTAGAGAACAATATCTTCTGTCTAACACTTGCTACAATCTAGCTGTGTAGAACGATTCAAACAAACTGGTGCAGGTTGTGGAATAGATGGAAGGAAAGGGAAGATACGAGGGTCGAGACAAGAGATGGAAGACAAGAAATACAACCCAGGCGAAATTTCGACCTCTTATAAATTTGGCCCTTGGTTTTGCCAGACCTTTTCTCCTCAAGGTACCTTGAATAATAAACCACGTACCAAAGAGCTCTGTAGTTGAATTTCAACTTTTTGTCATGAAAATAATAGGACTTTTCTTATTTTACAGTTTTTGGTCTAATGAACTGACCTAAGGATGTGTTGATACAGGGTGTTCATTTGAAAAGTTTCCACCTTAATATCTCGAGAACCAGAAAAGATTTTTGAACGCGGTGTGCGGGAGGTTAAAAGGTATCGAAGGGGAAAGAATTACGTGGTTTAGCATCATTTTCAGTAGGTGAAGATGTCAAGACCGGGGGAAGTTCAACTTTGTTTTTTTAATTGAAAACCTATATTTATTATTATGTAATTTTGTTCTACATCAATAATCAAACTTTAGTTCGAAACATTTTTTTGTGAGACACAAATTTTTTATGATATTCAGCTGAACAAGTAAAGGTTTTTGAACTTCTAAGTACATTTCACCTCTAAGCTATCAAGTTTACAGAAAAATTGCAAGAGATAAAAAGTGCGTGATTTTATGAACACCTTGTATACGATGTATCGAAAGCAGCTAAGCATTTCAAATTTCTCAATTGTAATTTGAACTTTGAATTGTAATTAATTGGCTTAAAAGTTAGCCTCTAATTATGGCTGCTCCGTGATTATCATAATTCGACTTCTTCGCTGTCTTGTTCCCTCCGTTTCGCTTTGCCTGTTACCAAAATTTTGAACAATTATTATTCAAAATCATTTCGACAAACAGATAGTAACAGACATAGACATAAAAAAAATCCATTATATTAAACCATCAAAAAAAAAAAATTCTTGTCAGTCATGTCTGTAAAATTGATATGCTGAAAAGATTCTTGAATTTTTCCAAAACCAGACTTCACAACATATTATAAGCCCCATACCTTCACTGAACTGTTCATTTATTCTATAATTCGTTTGTCAGATAAACAATTATGGAATATTACTTCAAAGAATTTCTTTTAGAGGTTTCAGCTGTAAAACTTTCCGCAAGATAATCTACGAATAATTGAAGAAATATATCTACTCCCCTTTCAAGATTGGGTGACAAATTTTTTTCAACCCTCTGCAGGCTTCCATCTCTCTGGCTTCTGTCTGAATAAATTTTTGAAAAACGATCAACCGACCACAACGAGTCGCCTTACAGAGAGAATAAACAATCTTACGTTCCACGCCTCAAAAAATTCCGATTAAATTAATCACAAGAAAGTGTCTTTTCAGTTTTCTGGTAGTAGGGCGTGCGAAGAATAAATTTACTTTATAGACGGCATCGTAATTTCTTCGTGTATTGGTCTTGGTCAATATACGGGCAGAATTTAAGGCTCAAATTACCAGTTCAAATGGGATTTAATAATAATAAATTAGAATCAGTTGACGAGATCAAGGCGAGTTTCCTATACCTACCAACTTATAGAATCATGTTTGACATTCAATTATAGAAGGCTGCCTAATTGGGTTTGGTTTCTGTTTGAACTACACGACCATAAATATAAATTACATGGCATTACAATTTTCGGTCAATTTTTCATCATTTCCCTTTAATTATGTTATGTATACATGATACACGGAAATATCTTTGATTTATAGTTAGAAACGAAAATTAGCTACGATCAAAGTAAAAATTTCATCCACAAGTTCGTAAACAACGCTTGTTACAAGCCTAGTGGTATAAGTATCAAAAAATATTTCCAACAATCTTCCGTTTCTTAAACTCTTATCGATTTTTGTGAAACAACAATTTTTAAAGATGAACTTTTCGTTATTTTATTGTTAATGTGAACCGGCGAGCTTCGAAGAATTAGCAAAATCCTTTTGGTCTTGTCTCTTTATTATCTTTTTTTCCGATTTCTCTGTAAAAAACATTTTGCAGGAAAATTAATAAAAAAAATTGCACACATCTTATCAGATGCCGAAATACGAAGTCTCACTTCTATGTTTTCCCAATAAAAAATTTTGGAAATTCATTTCAAGGATATCGCAGATAAATAGCGCAGAAATTATTTCACTAGATAAATTGAATGAATTAGGTACTTGTTCTTATCTCATTCATTTTCAACAATATTTTCATTGAAATATTTTTTACAATACATAAAAAGATAAAGCACAAATATTATTAATACATTCTGCGCCGCTTACTCGTTTTTCTCTGGTCATTGGATCATTTCTCGATATTTGTGTAAAATTGTAAGAATATAAAAACGTGTAAAATAAATATTAAGTCAAGTGTCCACTCAACAAGCAAACTATACTAGCATCTTTATCGTGAAAATTAAACCCCAGAAGTTATTCATTGCATGAAGTACATACCCATATGTTCCGGATCACGATTATTTCAGCCCTTGTGGTCTTAGGGAGCGTCAGGGTAAGTAAAAAATTCCGAAAAATTCGTTATAGAATGTGGTAGATGTAACATAAGCCAAAGAAAACTAATCGTAAGACAGGAATAGTCATTTTTATCTCATCTCATCGTGAATTTGATCATAAATTTTGTCTGACACAATTCAGTTGATGATTAATTTTGAAATTTTTTAAACTATTTTTTATAAGATTTACGCGATGTCTGATCGTTCCAGTGTCAAAACTCAATCAATCAATTCCACAAAAAAGCTTATTCATTCCTTAGGCTACGGTCTATAAAGATGTAGAAACTATACACCTCGACGCCTCTTATACTACCAACGAGTACTCCCGTACAGAACGGACGAGTGCTAACAGCGACGATATACATTTAATAATCAATGAAGAAATAACACAAAAAAGTGGAATACTGGTGAGCAAAACTCTTTGAACAGTAATTATCATATAATAGCCCCCAAAAATTCATAGTTAGCATGCATGATTATGTAATAATATAATTTAATTTATTATTAGTTATGTGAGACATGGGAATACGTGGAGGTACAATACACCAGTGTTATCTGTGGTCGCGAAGGCGATGCTGGTGGTGATACCCTGCCTCCCCATAGCGGTATTATACACGGTCCGGTTTGTCGAGAGTTGTGTTGTGCTTTAGACGATCTAGCTGATAAGGATTTTGATTTTCCTAGACCTGACGAAGCGCTTGGATTACGAGGTCAACGGTGCCCCTTGAAAGAAGTGAGTAAACTTCGCATTGATCGCTAATTGGAATTAATTAGTCTGACGACGACTCAAATATACTAATGTTAACAAGGACTATGATGAGCAGGGTACTCGCACCATGTTTCGATCAAACAGTCTCTAATTCACATTCGAATCTTCATTGTCTGTTCCGGAAAATAACTTAACACAATTTGGTGAAAAATGATCAATTGTCGTGTAACGATAAGAGCATCGATGAAACAGCCCACCTCTATCTATTTTACAGACTGCTTGCAATCTCGTATCACCAGGATTGCCCATTTTCTAATACTCTGTAATTGATGCTAAATATTTGTATAATTATTCTGTTTTTTCAGGGTTCATACAGTGTTCCGCGTCTCACTATGCCAGATCCCTTAACAGTTAATTTTACGATACTACCTGACTATGCTGTCTATTCAAGTGGCCTGTTTCCAATCAAAGGCGGTGCAACTTCTGACACCGAGAACTCTTTCGCCTACGTAGATGTGATCTTCGTTGCTTGCAAAAAGATATGCTAAGCACGTACCGGAGCTGATGTGACTCTTGGAAAATGCTAATAAATTTATTTTACTGAGAAATCTTTTACTATACATAATATATAGTTATATGACCCCTGGCGTGATGACGTCTTCCACATTTATTACTCAGAGTAAATATAGTTTCTGAATGGATTAAAACAAATCGTTTATTATAAAAATATCTACATTTAATATCAATCAAGATACTGTATCACATTTTTTCTCTTTTACGTCGGTCTCAATGTATGCATGTAGCTATTTCCAGACTCTTCCAAAAGATTCCATAATTTATCACTAACTGCTATAGGACAACAAACGAGAGAGATCTAATCATGAAGTTTAGATACGTTCTACAGACCTTACGAAAATGAAAAAATAATTTTGCACGCAAGGTTAAACTATTATTTCGAAGTCGTTATAATTGCAGAAATTCTATTTTCTCAAATATTGAACATTTTCTGAATAAGTATACACAAATGCTTTGTGCAAATACCACCTCTTACATCGCTCTGTATAAAAATACTCGTTTTGAACCGTTCATCTGCAGGTTACTCCTATATATTTGTATTATGCATATACGGCATATTATAAAAATATGAAAATGTAGCATAAATATTGATTTAATTGTCCACTAAATAAGCGAAGTATATCAGCCTCCTTAACCAGAGCGATTACATTGGTATATATAGCCGAGTATCGCAAAAAATTAAACCGCAAAAGTTATTCCTTGCATGAAGCACACGCACATATATGTTACGATTCACGATTATTTCAGTCCTTGCGGTCCTAGGGAGCGTCAGGGTGAGTAGAACATTTTCTTGACAGATATTATAGAATGTTAGAGATAATATGAACCAAAAACAAGCGAACTCTAATAATATGAACCAAAAAAACTAGTCGTGCGATAGAAATAATCATTTTTACCTTATCCTATCGTGAATTTCATCATAAATTTTGTCTTACACAACCCAATTGATGATCTTTTTGAGTCTATTTGTTATTTTTTCTTTAAGAATTACGCCATGTCTCGTTCTTACGGTGTTAAAACTCTGGAATAATGTAATTCTACAAAAAATCTCACTATTTTAATGAAACATCGATCTTATTCATTCTTTAGGCTACGGTATATGAAGATGTGGAAACTATAGACACCGTTGCCGGAAACAATAGCAACAAGTACTTCGGTATAAGACGAGAGAGTTCAGACAACGGTGAAATATTATATCTGGAAATTAAGAAAGATATAACACGAAAAAGTAGAATAAAGGTGAGCAAAACTTTTTGAATGGCACTTATAATAAATAGATCACAAAAATTAGCATGGTTATATAATTATGTAATTTTATTTTATAGTTATGTGATACATGGAGATACGACGAGAGAGGGTATGGCGGTGTTATCTGTGGCCGCGGAGGCGGTGGTGGAGGTGGTCCCCCTCTGCCTCCCCATAGCGGTATTATACACGGTCCAGTTTGTCAGGAGTTGTGCTGTGCTTTGGAGGATCTAGCTGATAAGAATCCTCCTTTTCCTAGACCTGATGAAGCGCTCGGTTTACGAGGCCGTCGGTGCCCCTTGAAAAAAGTGAGTAAACTTCGCATCGATGGCTAATTTCAATTAATTTGTCTGACAACGACTCAAATATACTATGTTAACTAGCACTGCGATGAGCAGGGTACTCGTACCATGTTTCGATCAAACAGTCTCTTATTCATATTCGAATTTCCATTGTCTGTCCCGAAAAATAACTTGACACAATTTGGTGAAAAATGATGAATTGTCGTGTAACGATAAGAGCATCGGTGAAACAGCCCACCTCGATCTATTTTATAGACTGCTTGCAATCTCGTATTACCAGAATTGCTCATCATTTTAATGATCTGTAATTCGTACTACTTATTTCTGTAATTATTGTATTTTCGCAGGGTTCGTACCGTATTCCGTCTCTCACTATGCCAGATCCCTTAACAGTTAATTTTACACTAGTATCTGACTATACTGACTATTCGAGTGGCCTGTTTCCAAAAAGAGAATGTACTACGGCGACTGAAAAAGCTTTCGCATTCGTAGATGTGGTCTTCGTTGCTTGCAAAAAGAAATACTAAGTACGTACAGAAGCTGATGTGACTTTTGCAAAATGCGGTTGTATTTATTTTACTATAGGAAATCTTTTGGTTTGACTAATGAACACACATAGTTTTATGGACTCTAGCGTAATGACTTCACCCGCATTTATGATTCAGAGTAAACAGACTCTAAATTAATTTTAAAAAATGGTTTATTATAAAAATATCTACACTTAATACCAAACAAGAGTAAGAACTGTCCTAAATAAGAATTGATCTTAATAAATTTATAACACAATCATATTTTTTTTGCCATATACTTTTCGTTCTTCCCGAAATTTTCCTTATTTCCTCATCTCTTTATTTTATATATTTCTATCGTTATAATCTTCAAATATATCTATATGAACTTTGTTCATCGTGATATTAAAATACGAATGGAAAACAATAATGGTTAGACTGATAATACGTATGCAATAAAATGCTGGAGAATATTTTTACAAATAAATTACTGAAATGCATATTTGCGATCTACTTTAACTTTGGAAAGGACATTTATTGGCTATTTATATTGACATATATCAGGAAGTAATTTATTGCATATCAGCCTTTAATTAATCCTCAATGCTATGTTTCTGTCAGTCTACGCTTAATGAAATGTTTTATGCAGTACATTTTTAAAATACATTAAGTTTGATCGCCATGAGGTGAGTTAAAGATCGATGAATAATTTTTACAATATCTTTTAATTAAACATTCTAAAAAATCAGTCTGGACTCAAATCCGGTGAAGGCCCGACCCTTTCACTTTTTGCAGAAAGATTAAAGATCTTCGATTCTGAATTACTCGTAAGGCAAAGAGCATATTGTTATACGGTTTCTTGATTCGGTGCTAATCGCTGTTGGATAGCAAACAGAAGAGATCTAATTGCGATGTTTATAAACGTCCTGCAAACCTTATGAAAAAAAAAAAAAAACAATTAGCACGCCTCCTGGAGGTTAAACCATCATTCCGCAGTAGTTATACTTGCAGAAATTCTGTTTTCTCAAATATTGAACACTTTTGAGTGAGTATACACAAATGCTCTGTGCAAATACCACCTCTACATCGCTCTGTATATAAATGCTCATTTTGATCCGGTCTACTGGTCACTCCTACATATTTGTATTAAACATATATGACATATTATAGAAACATGAAAATGTGTTATAAGTATTGATCCAATTGTCTGCTCAACAAGCGAATTCTACTAGCCTTCTTAGCCAAGACGATTATATATAGCCGGGTATCGGAAAAATGAAACTGCAGAAGTTATTCCGTGCATTAAGCACACGAACATATGTTACTATTCACGATTGTTTCAGCCCTTGCGATCTTAGGGAGCGTCAGGGTGAGTAGAAAATTTAGAAAAAATATACTATAGAATGTTGTTGTTATAATACTAGCCAAAAAAAACTAATTGTAAGACAGAAATTGTCATTTTTATCTCATCCTACCGTGAATTTAATCATAAATTTTTTTTCACACAACCCAGTTGATGATTTTTTTTGAAATTTGTTGCCACTTTTTGTAAGAATTACGCGATATCTTTACGCGATTGCTATATCAATGATACATTAATCTTATTCATTCCTCAGGCTACGGTTTATACAGAAGTGGGAACTGTAGGCAGCTATCCCGGGAATAGTAGCAACAAGTACTTCGGCATAAGGTCAGAGAGTTCGGACGATGGTGAAATATTCTTTCTAGTTATCAAGAGAGAAATAACAAAAAGCCATGGAATACAAGTAAGCATAGATGTTTAAACGACAATCATATGTATAATATATTAGATAAAAAAAATTGATGGTTATAGCAGTTATATAATTATATAATTTTATTTTATAGCTGTGTGAGACATGGAAATACGACGAGAGAGGTTTTGGCGGTAAGAGCTGCGGCGACGGAGGCAGTGGCGGAGGTGGTCCAGTCGTGCCCCTGCCTCCTCATGCCGGCGATATTATAAACGGTCCAAATTGTCAGAAATTGTGTTGTGCTTTGAACGATCTAGCTGATAAAAATCATACTTTTCCTAGACCTGACGAAGCGCTTGGCTTACGAGGTCTTCGGTGCCCCTTGAAAGAAGTGAGTAAACTTCGCATCGATGGCTAATTTCAATTAATTATACTGTCAACGGTTCAAATATGTTAACTGTGTTAACTAGCACTGCGATGAGCAAGGTACTCGCACCATGTTTCGATCAAACAATCTCTTATTCACATTCGAATCTCCATTGTCTGTTCCGGAAAATAACTTGATAAAATTTGGTGAAAAATGATCAATTGTCGTGTAACGTTAAAAGCATCGATGAAACAGCCCATCTCGATCTATTTTATAGACTGTTTGCAATCTCGTATTACCAGAATTGCTCATCTTTTTAATGATCTGTAACTCGTGCTATATATTTCTGTAATTATTGTGTTTTTCCAGGGTTCGTACCGTATTCCATCTCTCACTATGCCAGATCCCTTAACAGTTGATTTTACGTTACTACCTGACTATACTGACTATTCGAGTGGCCTGTTTCCAAGAGGAGAATGTACTTCGGACACTAACAAAGCTTTCGCATTCTTAGATGTGGTCTTCGTTGCTTGCAAAAAGAAATACTAAGTATGTATCGAAGCTGTTGTGACTTTTGTAAAATTCGATTGAGTTTGTATTTTTCTGGGAAATTATTCAAGGAAAATAGGCAGTTTCAAAAACGATTTAGGCGAATGGTTTATTAGAAGGAAAAAAAATCTACAATCAATACCAAACAAGAGCAAAAACTGTTTCTGAATACTTGTGTTGATCTTAATAAATTTACTGCACAATCATACTTCTTAGCTATGTCTGTACTTTCCTTTCTTTCTTATCTCCTTATTTTTGATAATTTTATTGCATTGCAGTTTCATGTACTTTTTTTACGTCGTTCTTAATGTATGCATATCGCCAACGTAAGTCAATGAATGAAGGACAAACAAATTGTGGATGCAAAAGAATTCTCTGACAAAGTTCTTACAAGAATTCTGTCACAAACCTCCAAGCTTGAAACATCGGTTGAAAAATAAACGAGCTAAAGAGTCAGATACAGATTTTGCAAAGCAGTACCTACGGGGATGAAGAGAACTGACAACCAGGATTTATTTTTCCTTGTTGGCAATTGTCAGTGATGTGTCACAAGTAAAGTTTCCCAGTCTTTCTTTTGAAAAAAGATAAATGATGTTTACATACCGAGCATACACTACTCGCGTAATGCAGTTATGTGATTCTTGATGCACTATTTAGATGGTAATATCGTATTGTGTGGGTGTTACGTTTTTCCGAATCGCAGTTGTCTCACAAGTCATTCCTATTTTCAAATATATACACGCTTTGTTCGTTGAGATATTAAAACTACTTGGATTGATATACATATGCAATAAAATGCTGACTGAAATTTTTGCAAAAAAATTACTCAGATGCATATTCGTGTTCTACTTCAGCTTTGGGATGAAAATTTATTGGAAATTAAGTTCTTTATTGCTTGTCAGGGTCCAATTAATCCTCGACGATATGTTTCTGTCGAGATATAGGCTCAATGAAATGTATACTGTATAGCAGATTTTTAAAATGTATCAGGTTTGATTGTCACAAGCTAAGCTGAAGATCAATTAATAATTTTCGCAATATCTTAAATCAGATCAAGCTCATATCCGGTAAAGGTTCAACCCTTTCACTTTTTGCAAATCAAAGATCTTCGATTCTGTAAAATTACTCAGCAGCCAGAAAGAATACTGTTAAACGAAATCTGGGTTCCTAATTCGGGGCTAGTTGCTGTTGGATAGCAATCGCAACAAATTCAATTGGGAGGTACGAAAACGACATTACGAAAACAAAAAAAAAAAAAAATAGCACGTCTGATCCCGGAGGTTAAACTATCAATTCGAAGAGGTTATAATATCAATATTTCTATTTTTTTTCAAATATTGAACATCTTCTGAATAAATATACATGAATGCTCTGTACAAATACCGCCTCTACATCGCTCTGTATAAAAATTCTCGTTTTGATCCGGTCTACTGGTCACTCCCAAATATTTTTATTATACATATATGACATATTATAAAAATATGTATATGTAACCTAAGTATTGATCCAACTGTCCGCTTAACAAGCGAAGTCTACTAGCCTCCTTAACAAAGACTATTATATACCTATAGCCATGTATCGCAAATATAAAACCGCAAAAGCATTCTTCGCTTCCACGTTCAATATGTTACGGGTCACGATTGTTATGGTCCTTGTGGTCCTCGGAAGCGTCAGGGTGAGTCCGAAAGAGATTTTCAAGTGTCAGGGACCAACAGTCAAGAAAAGATATTGTAGAATGTTATAAAATATTAACCACAAAACTATACGATATAAGATAGAACTAATGATGTCCTTTTAGACTCACATATCACCAAGATGTCGTATTGTTCACAATCAATGAATCGAGTCTCACAATGGTTACTCCATCAATATTATACCCGATCTATGTATTCTTCAGGCTGCAGTTAATACAAATATCAAAAAAGTATCTTCCTTTGCTGAGAGCAGATCTAACAAGTACTTCGCCTTAAGGCTGGTGAGCACGGATGTCGGCCGAGCCTACTTTATGGATATCTTACAAGATATAAAACCAAATCTAAGACTACTGGTGAGAAAAGCTCTTTCAACAGTAATGGTGAAAGATTAGATAAAAAAGTTTATGGTTAGCAGTATATAGTCATCAGATTTTACTTGTAGTTATGTGAGAAATTCGAATACGACTACAGGGACTATGGCGATAACGTGTGCGGCAATAACAATTCTTCCGTAATTCCACGCAACGATACTATACACGGTCCAGTTTGTCGAGAGTTGTGTTGTGCTTTGGACGATCTAGCTGTTCAGAATCCAGCTTTTCCCAGACCGGACGAATTACTTGGGTTACGAGGAAGTCGGTGCCCCTTAAAAAAAGTCAGTAAACTATTCTTCGATGACACTTGCACCATGTTTCAATCAAATAATCTCCTATTCACATTTGAATCCCCCTATTAATTGTCATGTAACGACAAGAGCATCGATGAATCAGTCCACCTCGCTCTATTATTATAGACTCTTCGTGATCTCATATTTCCAGAATTGCTCATCTTTCCAATAATCTATACCTAACTAGTGTTATATACGAGTTAATGTGTTGTTGCAGGGCTCGTACCAAATCCCTCAGGTCAGTCTGCCGAAGTGTCTAGACGTTGACTTCGTGATACAACCTGAGTACGTTTGGGACTATGAGGGTTATATAAGTCCAAATGAAGATTGTTCTCAGAATAATCTGGGGCCGTTCATCACATCATTTTTAGCCTCCGTTTCCTGCAAAAGCTAAGATCCTGAACAGGTACCAAAGCTGATGTGATTTTTCGAAGGTTGTAATGGGAGACACTTGGTGTAAAATGTTCAAACACAATATTTAAAATATTCATTCCTGTTTAATAGAACTCTTCACAAGCAGCTTGACTTGCGGAAGGGTTAAAAAGAATATCTATAACCTCCATGAAATATTTCATTTTTACATAATAATTATTTATGATAGAAATGGAAATAAGTTTTTCCATTTAGCTCGGGTTTTCTATGTAGGTAGGTATCGATCTTTTTTTTTGCTCTGGCGACTGGGCTAATACCTTTCATCCTAATATCTATTGCCCAAAGAGAGCGAACAATACGTCATGAATCCGCCGATCCGTGCCTTGAGAAATACAAAGAAATTCGTTAATAATTAAGTACATGGAGATCAGAAAAAGGCACTTCGACAAAGTTTATGTGAGATGACTGGTTTATTATATCCTAAAGGCTACATTAGTAGAGGTTGGATAAAAAATATGGCTTTAAGGGTTAAATATATAGATTTATTTAAAGATTTTTTAAATAACTGGATGATGGAGGAACGGATTGATGCCTGTAAAATATACGTTTTAGAAAATCCTGCTGGACTGATACCAAGTGAAAGTAAAAATCTTCTATTCTTTACTGATCAAATATCGACGTTCTAATTAGCAAATTGTCTAACTGCACTTTTTTTGGCAAATCTTTTTTTTTGTTTTTTCTATTAAGAAATATCATTCTCCATGTGTGATTTGCCTCTCCTGAAAAATTTATGAAAATGGAGTTAGACAATTTGCTAATTAGAACGTCGATATGTATCTTTGATTTCAAATTAATTACCAGGAAGAAAGCAAAGCATAACGAGATTGGAAGTCAGTTAAAATTTACCATACAATCGAAAAAAAAATTTTTAAAGTAAAGTTGGTTGTTTAATCAGAACCAAACTGCAGAAGCCTACGGCTACATCGAAGATCCACCCTGAATTACCATCGAAACTGGTAACGAAAGACTGATAATTGATGTTCACTGTTTACAACTTCTGACTCAAGTCTTTTTGTTGTGCTTTAAGAAAGCCCAAATTACATCTACTCGTGGTTACACGCTCATTTAACCTGACGAGTGCACACACGAGCGAGAACAGAAATTTTGCGTGATTAATTGGTATTCATACTTAATTTAATTCGCTACTTACAATTCAAGCTTATCCAGCTGCTATTGCTGAAAAAGTGTCTACAAGAGCCAAAGAAATTTCTACAAATTTTAAATTTGACTTATTGAGAAGAGGGGGAAACTCTGGCTTGTCCATTCGTCAAGAATGATTGAGGTGAAAAGTTCTCGAAGTGTGATATTTTCCACAGTCTGCCTGTAGCATCGTATCGGTCCTTTTTCTCAAAAACTTTATCAGGTCGCTAAGGTTTATTTTTTCACGTATAGAAATTGAAGGCATAGATAGCCGTGTGGATTATTCAATGAAAATATCGGTCCATGATCTTATAACGAATTTCACTTGCAATCCTGACTGCCAATGTCTCAACACCATAAAGTAGCACTAGAAAAGTACTATTCTATTTTTTAATTTCATTTTTTATTTATTTATTTTTTTTTTTTTTGAAGAAGAAAAAACAGGATTGCATGGTGTCAACTTCGTTAGACCGTCGTGTGTGCGTAGAGAATCGATGGAAATCCACCAAAGTGTATCTTGGGTAGGTATCTCGAAAGCGATCCATCTTCGTGTGTAAACCAAATACCCAACCACTTACGGCATTTGTAATATCTGAATTATTCAGAGCGAATGTTTTCGCCTGAGCAGAAGGGTCGGGTAAAATTCTTAAAATTCTAAACAAATAAGAAAACAATATATCAATAGCGAAAATAACTTCAGAGGGTAACTGCAACAGTCTATGGTTTCAGACTGTGTAATTTTAAGTCAAAATCGAAAAAAAAACATTCCAAACTCATGAATAGAAAATTTTTTTCATTCAAAATTCGAACGAAATTTTCATCACAGCTTATATTCTACCAAAATATCAGATTCTCAGGACTTAATCTCGCTCCATTATTAATTTCATTGCAACCCATGAATGTACGAAAAATGTAAAGCTGGATATTTATGTATCAATCCCAAATGGCTCAGAGCTTGCCATCGAATGCTAACTGCAAATAATCTCAGGACCAGTTTTGATTTTGCTAATGATTTTCCTGTTTGAGTTAGTGATATCAATTTTTTCGGATTTGATAGACGTCGGGTATGTGGGGGTGATGAAGGGAGCTTTGAGATCCTGTTGGAACAATTTGTATTACTATAACAGGAGTGTATATGCATGGCATGAAAGATGAGAAATTATGGGATGAACGATGGCGACGTAATCTTCTAATTAAAAAAGTTATCAAGAAAATTGATTGGGAGAAGAAACTGAGTAAATTAAACGATAAGAAATGTTACGAGGTTCGGTAAGATGCGAATGTACTGATTGACCGATAATTGCAATGCTCGCAAACGAGCTTTTCACAACTTAATTATTCGATTACTCAATTCCATGCGCGATCCATTAGTTTCTCAGTCTATAGTCGCGTTCTCATGGGAACTCTAAACAGCATATAAACTAAGTTCTACAAGTTGACTGGTAGGCGAAAATCAATGAATTCGTATCCTTTCATTAACAAAATTCTCATGCAATTAAGTAACTATACGAATTTGTTCGCTTATAATGATGATTGATCTTTGAATCATGTCTGGCGAGAATATCCGAAATAATAATCTCGGATTTGTAATAGTTGTGTATAAATGTCTTTTAAATTCATTTTGCGTTCTCCGTATTAGGTTGACGTAAAAGTGGAAATTTGTACGTCAAATTATAGCGGATAATTTCCGATCGAAAACATGTCCTACACATTTCCTGGATAAATAAAATTTTGCTAATTTATTTAGTCAATGTAAATAACCCGCATAATTGGGGTGGTCGATTTGACGCGAATTTCTTGAGATTTGGTTGAAAAAAAAGCGAGATAAAAAATATATATGTATATACATACATGGTATACATATATATATATGAATTATAAACAAAAATCCGACATGTGTTAAAATTCTAACCGAGTGTACGTGCTCTATCGTGTAAAACCAAGAAAAAAAGCAGTGATATTTATTTTACCGTGAATCAAATAAACTTTCACTTCCCTGCAGTTAATCGGCCGACTGTTTTGCCGGAAGATATTCGCAGCGTGGGACCCCCAGCCGTTTAAGACCTGATTAAGCGTTGTTTTGTAAACACCATTCGCATAAATCAACTTGGATTGCGATTTCATACACTTGCTTATCCAAATACAACTGCTTTTTTTCTGTTCGTTTCTTTTTTTCTTTTTACATATTTTTTTATTCAATTCCAACTCCTCGCTTCGAAATTCAGAAGGGTAAGGCTAAGGTGGTGAGAAAAAAGTTCTCTAAAAACTTTTTCAAACTCATGTTTTATACTTTTACTCCAAAGTGTAAAACTTTCCGAAGTTCTTGAACTAATTTTCAGATCTAGATATGGATATACTGTATAACAGTTGTAAAATTAACGAGTAGGTATAAATTTAGAATACTGTATTTAATTCCATCATTTTATCCTACCGGAAATCCATTTTGGTTTACCGTATCAAATAAGGAGAATTGTCATGTATCAATGGTTCTGATTCGAGCCGAGAAACTCTATTACCTTGAATTTTTTGCTGCAGGAAGTCGATGAATGAAATTTTCAAAGAAACCGAATTTATTTTTACTAAAGTATACAAAATCCGTCTTAGATCAGTATTTATTTAAAAAATTGTTCAACACGTTTTGGACGATTCCCAAAAAAATGACGAGATAGTCAGTCGATGACTTTACATGAAAATAAAACTAAAATAAAATCAGCATTACATTATACGTGCTATTCAATCATTTTGTAAGCTCTTAATATATTTTGTTGGCAGAACGTATGCTTAAGATTTTCCACCCCTTATTCTCCGGCTATGTATACTAATGTATAAGTGGTTGTGGTCGCGTAGCAATTTGCGTGTAGCAATGCAAAGGCTTTTAATCAACCCTTGTATCGTGTGCCGTACATTAGACAGAATAGAGACGAAGGTAGACGGTCTACGTCAGTTTCAGGTAACGCTTCTTCTATAGCTGTAGAATGTTACACCGACAATATCTGCTTCGTTAACCACTACTATGAACACCCACACCCTAACGAGTGGTATAGGTAGGTACATACATACATACATTTCAAAGCGTTAACCAATAGGTATAACACATCTATTGTGGTGTGTATTATCCCAAGTACAATCCAAGTGATTGGAAAACGATCACGGAATTTGCGTTAGTTTTGCCACGAATGGAATAACGTTTCCGCAAGTCATTGTTCATTTTTTTAACTTCCCGCAATGAAAATTGAAAATTTTCATAAAAAAGGGAAGTTATTGGTTTCAGTCCGATTTTCGAAAATTGAGTTTTCATCAGATCTCAACGTTTTGGGGTCCTAGGAAGCTATTCCGACTATTTTTGCACGGACGGCCGTATGTGTGTGTGTGTGTGAATAAATTTTTGTCGTACGATATCTTTAGAACGAATCGACCGATTGGAATGGTTTTTATGGCGATCGAAAGGGTTTATCAAGACTTAGATCTGATTAGATTTTGGAGTCGATCGGTAGAGTAGTTTCAAAGTTATTTGAGAAATAAAAATTAGAAAACAATGTTTTTTCATGTTTTTAGCGCATAACTCCTAAACTGTTCTTGCGATTAGTCTCAAAACTTTATCAGACTTAGCTCTTGGATAGCCCTTTCGATCGCCGTAAGATTCATCAAAATCGAACGATTGGTTTAAAAGATATTGCACGACGAAAATTTATCTTTTTGTCGTACGATACCTTTGGAACGAATTAACCGATTTGAATGATTCTTGCGGCAATCGAAAGGGTTCATCAAGACTTAGATCTAATTAGATTTTGGAATCGATCGGTCGAGTAGTTTCAAAGTTATTCGAAAAATAGAAATTGAAGAAAAAAAGATTTGTATAGGGAAAACTAATTATACTTATAACCTTCTTTAATTTATTATAAACACAATAGTATCAATTAATTGTAACGTATTTAACACAGCGGGAAGTTTTCGGGTTGGCCCGCAGGTCAACCGGTTTCCTGATTTTTTTTTCTTGTAAAAACAAGACAACAGGCAAGTGATTTAGAAGATCTGTAGATCGTGTGAATTTATCTTCCTAAATTTTTTCTCATTAGATATATCGTTTTCGTTTCATTTTATATTCCGTTCTTTCTTCATTTCATTTAAAAGTGATAGCTAATTTAAAGAACGTCAATGTCGGACGTGAAATTAGTTTATCTTTATTAGAAAAACGTGAAGGGAATTCCTAAAAGCTTAGTTATTCCCTGAGCGAGTTTTGTTGCTGTGGTCTGGGGTTAGCTAATATGTAATTTAGTGATCCTTATAGAGCTTCGAAGGACCAACAACTGACCAGCCAATCCTTAAGACGTGGATCCTTGCCATTCTCACGAAACCATCTCTTCCGGTCATCCTTATTTCTTTTTACCTAGAAAGTCGTAAAAGTCCTTTTGGTAGGCCGAGCGATAAATTAGACCAAATTTACAACTCCTTATATGTATCTTCTTATATTACAATTATAGACGTTCGAGTTCCCATTGGTGGGGATAAAAATGCCCTCTTTATCCTTTCGATTAAATATTATTTTATTATACTTACCTTTTCGATCACATATTCATAAACCTATTCGTTTTATGGCGAAAAGATCGATACTTTGGACGTGAGAATCCCCAGGTTTCGCCTCTTGGACTATATCCAAATATATTTTATAAGGGTTCTTACTATTACTGTTATTGTTATTGTCATCGTTATTGCGTAGATGTATTCCTCATACACTGGTCGATATACTAAGTCTAAAAAATAAAAATTCTTAAACTTCTTCAAGAATCTGATATCAGATATGATCCCATAACTAAATTTACAACATCATCCAAGACCCCAGCTTAATGTTATGTGCATCAACCATATCGCTTATTAATCATACTTATTAATTATTTAGGAATATACCAAAATCTGGCTTAAATTGATTGAGCCAGTTCTTTGAAGAGTTCTCGGTTTTCACCAAAGCGTAAACTTGAAACCCCCGTCCATTATATATCACGTACATTAACCCTCCGGGGTGAAAAAAAAGGTCTAGTCCATTAATGAGAATGTTTTGCCCATAATTGAAGAGATGACAATATTTTACACCGTCATGTCATCGCCTCGGGTTACTTATACGATTTATAGAATGATTGGTAATCGACAGTCGCTTGTATAAACGTAATAGGTATAATAACGCAATTTATTTTCCATAATTATCTCGTTATTTTTAAGATTGAATTCGCAATTAGCAAGAAAAATTTAGAAAAATCTTATGATAATGATCATACGGGTAGGTGAACGGGGATGTCTTTCATCCATTCAAGGCAATAACCATAATTATATACTTTGATTAGGTCACGTAAAATATTTATGCAGACGTTTAAACGGAGATCAAATGTTCTCGCGTAACTGAAAATCAGATTAAACTGATTTTATAGATTTTGATCAGTAAAGCGCGTAATGATCCTGTCACGTCTGCTTTGTCAAAATTGAATGGATCCTTGGTTTGGATAGCGTCCCTTCAAGACTTGAGTAATTAAAGTTCCGATATAATTTGAAGAAACTTGATCAAGACGAGGGACTGAAACTTGAGAATGACAAAGGTGATGGAAATTTGTATGATTTCTACTTAAGTTAAGAAATGACTTAATAATTGCCAGTACAAGATCCAGAAACTACAATACTTTAATTCATATGGTGGACAAATATGTGACATAATCTAAGCAATTATTGGCAAACAAAATTATTGAAATTTGTACACAGTTGTCAATCATTGTCAGCCCGGGATCAGTAAAAGATATAAATGCTCATAAATTGCATTCAGGAATTACTTGAAAATGAAAGTTTGATATTATGCTATGGAATAAGTGAATGAAAATGATAATTTATCAAGATTTTCGAACGATAATTACGTGAAACAGTAAAAAATAAAATCAAATAAAAGAGAACAAAAAAAAAAAAGCAAAAATGATGGAACAAAATTCGGAGACGACATGACTAAACAGAGAAAGCGGAATTTAATTTAACTTTCAATTTATCTTGAGGTGGATGAAGGATTTCATAAGATATCAAAATTTTCTACACAGAGATATATACGTAGGGTTGTATACAGATATAAGATAAAATAAGTTAAATAAGCAGAACTGCACGTCAAACTGCTCAGGTTTTACAACGTCTTTAATAACGTTTTCATATCAGTCTTATTTGAAATGAAAATTCCGTATAAAATGTTAACTTTGTTTTCAGTCCTAACGTATATATTAGCATCATTTTCATTTCCGTGAATCTCAAAAACACTATCAAATTTATATCTGCTTAAATAGTATTATAAAAAATGTGATGAAAAATTAAACTATGATGATCGCAAATCATTTATCGAATTTGTTTGATCATTTAAATACAAAAGATTCTAATACTATTTAGTCAAAAACTTATATAGTATAAAAAATTATAGTTAAAAAATTTAATCCTATTTCTTGACCCCAGAAATTTCTGTACTCACTCAGAAGCCTTTAATTCCTTTTATGAGTACACGCAGAATAAATCTATGAACATAGTTCTGGCGATTTTAAAATTTTGTTCGATAATTCAAAGAGAAATTATTATTTTTTTTAATTTGCAATTGCGATTCAACGGAATATATTTGTAATTATTATTCTGCATAGACTAGAAACAAATCGTAGAAATATACGTAGGTATAAAAAGAGTATAAAGGAAAAGTATCGCTCAGAATTAGGTACAGCTCAAAACTTTTCTGTAAAATGAAGAGATCATCATCGTAACAAATATACTTATTGAATGATTATTAAGTAGGTATGAATAGAACCGATTCCTTCATCACTAAATATGGATGTATTTTTTACATCTGTGATACTCCGCGGCCATTGAAATGAAAGGAAATTTTTTGTTTTTTTATTTTCTTCAAATCAACAACCGTTTGATACCGAAAATGTCTTAGCTGTGTAGACTGATTCGTCGTTAGATGTTAGCCTTAGGTAAGAATTCTTGCAGTAAAGCGAATATATGTTAAAAGCTACGCTTTTTAAGGCAATGTTCAAAGGCAGCTGCTGTGCCTAAGGCAAAGGAAATCTAATAGGGAAATAATCCAAGGGTATATTGCAGGCCGTCAGTTTGAGACTTATCTTTCTACCGAGAATTCTGAAAAGCTTGTCTAATGTAAAAACAGAGAATCAGAATCTTGCCTTTATAGATTATCGGTAAAATATATACCACAGAAAATCCCACGCAATCGGTGAACATAATTTACCAATGATGTGTCTCTTACCTTATCTCAAAGACCGAATATCCATATATTCGTGATAATATGAGAAGATCAAAGCCAGTGGAAATTTCGAGGTATGGTATTCCGTCTACAAGCAAAAAAATGTTAAATCCAAATATTGATAAGCAAAAAATAAGCTCGTATTTATATATCTTTGCATTGATTCGAATTTAATCTGAACAATTTTTTCAGCAAAGTTCATTTCCTCATGTCTAATGTTGAGAGATAATTTTTCGATGCCTTTATGCCAGTTACACGTCGCTGTCTACACAGGAAATTGGATGTATAAGGTAGGTACTTGTATTGGCGTGAAATTGTCTCGGGGATAATTATTTTTTCATGCCAGATGAACGTGTTTTTTTTTTTTTTTTTATTTACTTGATTATCAATATCATATTTGTGACGCGATGCAGTGATGTATTTATGGAATTGATTCCTTCATGGAGAAATAATTCGTAAAATAATTGTATTAGAATAGAGTGATGGGAAACGATATTACCGCTGTAGCATCTTGTTTCGGTATGTTATGCCTGTGTGTCTGATGTAAATTTTAATGTGTCTTCTAGTAAATGGAATCTTTCCGAAAATTTCTCAATTTAATATATGACACCTGTGTTCTCGTTTCTCATCATTCAAATGATTTAACAAAATCTGATTCCTCCTGGTTGGAAAATTGAATTAGATTCCTCCTTCCTTGCATTCCTTATTTGGTAAAGCAGCTATTGATTATTAAATTTTAATGGAAATTTGAAAAAAGTGAATCGGTATGTAACAACGCAACTAAGATTCACCGAGGTTATTCTTCTTCACGCTCAATTGGGAAGCAATACAACGTGATATCGAGAAATTCGATTGGACTAAACGGATCGATAAGTATTAGCTGTGCGTATCGCAAGCCTTTATCTGTTCATATAATTGTCAATCGATATCATACTTAACTATAAAGAGAAAATCAAGGTAGCCGAAAGCAATGAATGGCTGAAATGTGGAGAAATATAAGTTCCGGTATATATTTATATACTCGGGGAAATGTAGGTTCCGAGAAAAATCTCTGAATAGCTACAATAAGATGCCTTCAAAAAAAAGAATAGCAGAGGAAATATATGGGGAACGGATAAGGAATAAATAAAATTAAGAGAGGAAATTGAGTATCTATATATGGATCCTGAGGAGAGAAGAAGACTTGAAAACTAAAATTTGTTTAAAAGCGAGAAGTGGAAGCAAAAAATATGAAACCTGAAAAAGGCGAGATACATGTGTAGTGAACTCGTATGAGGATCTCGTACTTGTGAAAGACAAATTCAACAGAGTCCGTGTGAAAGAATCAAAGTAGCAGCTATAAAAGTATATAAAAAACAATATTGTTGAATCATTTTGATAAAATCTACCCTAATCACACGTCGGACGATTTTTGCACGTAAATGCGAATGTCACTTTAACGTAACTTTCCTGAATAGAGAGGGTGAATATAATTTTCATCGACTCCAAAAGTTCCTCTAAGCGATATATACACATAATGGAAAAATTTTTGTACTTAATAATGCAGAATACAAATCGATTAATATTTTTTGATGGTAAAAATGATCATCATTTTCTTATAAAATAAAAAAAAAAACTATAAAAACTAATCAGAACTTTGGTTCTCTACAGCTTCTGCGTTGAAAATATTAACATTATCGTTAAAACCAGTTTTGGCATGCTACCATATTATCTGAGTAATAAATCGCCTAGTTCGATTAAAATAAGCTACCATTTTTTTTTCTTTTTTTTTTTTTTAATGATAAATGTATGTTTCTACCTTCAGGCCCTCTAAACCTAACAAATTACGCAGTTACGGTGCTGCTATGGAAGGGGTATGCGAAGTAATAAAGTTTTTCCTTTTTCTTTTTTTATACTGATTTCAATCTTTGACCCACCTGAGAAAAATCGGGCTTAATAATTACTGTCGAAAAATTTAAAGATCGCGTGCAGTTTCTTCGCTCGATAATATGATAAGAAAAAGTAAAGCCAATAAATAAATAAATAAATAAATAAATAAATAAAAAATAAAAAAAAAAAAAAACTTTGCGGTTAGAATAAAATTGGAAATTTATTCAGAAACAAATATGATCGTATGTTGACAATATGAATAAAGTTGAGACGTAAAAATAAACCTTTTATAAATATTTTCACCAAGATATGCCCCCTCCATACGTGATATGTGTATACAGGATGTGTGTAAACATGTAAAGGCCTTCGCGTCAGTTCAGAATAATCAAAAGATAGAAAAGTATAGCTGAACATCGATTGGTTTACGTATGAAATTATTGTAGACTAATTTGTATTATTCGTTTGAAATTAAAACTATAGATTATAAAATATTCAATAATTTAAATGCGGGCAGATTATCTTATAGAATAAACAGGTATCAAATCTTACCTATACATATAATATTATAGATATAGGTATACAATTATAATATAAACCTCTAGCAACAAGTATTACCTATATGTATTCTAGGTGTATATATGTACAGCGGATATGAGTCCTAAACATATAGTTTGAAACGTACTAAGCATATAATTGCTTTCTAGAAGTCAAACAATTAAATTCAGGACAAGTAGACAAACCTTAGCGTAATTCTCTTATTAACTTGTATCAAAATGTAAAATCAGTTCTAAGTGAGTTCGTACATCCATGCTTTGAGCAGTCTAAATGTGTTTTATGACTGTCTCGTACGTCTAAAGATTTGTGTACGTATATGGAAAGTTTTTTTTCATGTTAGTTTGATTAAATTTTCCTAAAAATGGATATTTTCATGCGAAAGAGCATAAAATTTCTAATCGAAAACACGCAAAGATTTTACAGATAAAATAAAATGTTGTTAATTAATTTTCTATATTTAATGAAAATAATATGAATAATTATAACGACCAATTTGAGGCAAAATATCCCATATTAATGTATATATCATGTATGTAGGCATGTACATTTCATCTCGTTGTCAAACGGCATAGATATACATATTATATGTAATATATTATTAAAAATTCAGTCTAGTCCCAGGGTAACAATGCAAATCGCTCAAAGGTACGGAATTCTGTTTACTCCTGTAATCACGGTGTGTATCTCACTTAAAGGAAACCATCTGTTGTAAAATCTCAGTTTTGAGATCTAACAGCTCAGAGTAATTGGTTGGTGTAATAATTGTGACTGAGAGTAAATTTCACTTTCAGAATAATATAACGTTAAGATAGAAACAGTAATTAACCTAAATTCTTTCTGGAAGTAAAACGATGTGCAGAAATTTCGGACCTTTTTTTTTCTGTTTCTTAAATTGATTTTTCTATTTTTTTCACTAAAAATTTTCAGCCGATAAAACGAGAAAATATTTTCATTATCAGTAGCAGCTATACAGGTTCGATGTAGATAGAAAATATTTTCTAACTCAATGACGACATATGATAGCGCGTGGGGATACATTTTCTAAAACCTAGTTTTAAACTATTCGTTTATTGAAGGTGCAATGGGCGACTCTATAGATAAAAAAATATTAACGGTAATAATAATAAATCTTTTTGACATCGTATTGTTTATAGCCACTCATGGTTTTGGCAATAGTTGCCATCTGTTACCACCGTTAATTGTATAAATAAGCATTATACCTATACGATATTTCGCATGGCAACTAAAACTGTCGTTATTATATATTTTGCTGCAAAAAAATTTTTGGACTTACGATACAACGCGAACATTTTTTTTTTCGCACACTTTTTTACGCTGAATCTCATTTTCAAAATTTCGAATTTGACATGTTTAACGGTGAAATAAAGTTCAAGTTTAAGTTTAAAAAGTTGCACAAAATTTACTTCAACTGAGTTTTATTTATTCAAATATCTTTAAAAAACTACATACAATTTTTGAAATACTTCGAGTTTATTGGCAAGAAAAATTAAAAGAAGGGATGCAGGATAATTATATATAGATGCTTGTTGAAGTATTGAAAATTTCGACGATCCATTTGTTTATTAGTGTACATCAATCCGGTAGAAAAAATATCTAACTAAATTGAGTAATGATTAACGATTTTATAAATATTAAGATCAATATACTTTTTCGAGTATGATTTTTTTTTTATCTTTTATTTTTTTGCTTTCATGAAGGGCAAATAGTATTTTTGATTTTTACGGTAAGTATAAGTTTTATGATGTAAGTCATGAGGTTTTAAAAAGCAAGAGTTTTCTCCCAAATAAAACGGATTTATAAGGCGGAAAAGAAAAAGAAAAAAAAAAAAAAACGATTCTTTCCGTATTTACAGTTTAACGCTTTACGATCAGTTCAAATTATGATGAGGTCCGATAAAAATAAACAGAACCCAATCATCTGACGTTTAACACGTTTTAATCGATAGAAGATAAACCGTACACCTATATACATATATACACACTAGCGGAACAGCAGTGCCGTTAAGAAAGATAAGCTTCGTGTTTTATTGACGTGAAACAAGGATTGTCGATGGAAAAAAAAGAAGAAAAAAAAAAAAAAAAAAAACGTCTATTCCAAATCGCCAACGTATATGCATAAATTATTTTTTCATTGTATAAAGTAGGTATAAATACTCTTACCACTTGGCTAATAATAACTTCAACTTATGCGACCACTCGAAGAGATGATGATAAAGCGAATGGACTTTGTCAAATGCTTATTGAATATTTTGTTTTTATTTTATTAATATTCTGCAATAAGGAAATGACGCGAAAACATATATCGTAAGAAAAAAATAACATAAATTAAAAATATATAAGCTTCCTTTTGCACATGCGATATTTCTAAACAAGGTAAAAAGAGTTTTGTAGCATATTTGAAATGGACTCTGGTCATTTCTTGCATACCATATACGGAGTCTAGGCATACCTGAACATCTTACGAAATTCGTATATGAAATTCTATATCAGGAGTATATTATGGAGTAATCATAGTATTCCAAGTGCAGAGTAGTTCCAGTTTAGCTGAAGCTATACCTGCAATATATATACCTAAACGGAAAATTGTTTTGGCGAAAAAAGAAATAAAAAAAAAACTGTGAAATTTCTTTAAAATTTTTATCCTTCTCGCGAATTTTTTTAGTGCCAGATTTAGCCAGAGAAATTCATATTTCGTGTTTGAAGATCTGTCCTGATCGATAAGGTGGCTTTATATGCTGCATTCTCCAGAATCCAAATGCGTGAATCAGTTGTAAAGTTAAAAGTACGTGTTATCGCCGAAATTGAAGTCTGATAATGAAAAAGTATATAAACGGAGTTCATAAGATCGCGTGAAATTTTTTGAACAGTTTTTTTCTCTTCTGTTTTTTAGATATACGTATAGTTTTATTTTTCTTTATATATGTCACCGATATTGCTTTGAAGTGAATTGTTTCAAATTACATATGTACGTTTTTATTTATACAGTGAGTTTCTTTCGCGAGAGGTATACCTAATACGACTCTAAGAAAATAAAAAAGCTGAAAAACAAAAAATGAAAAGGAAGAAAAAAAGAAAAGTTCTTTCAGTTTGTCTGGTGATGGTCTATGGTTTGAATAATGTATAACCAAGCACATCACAATGGGGTACTTTCGGCTTTAATATAAAATAATGTTACACTTTTTCGTGAATAATTTCATAGACTAAGATTGAAGATGTTTAAGGGAACGATACGTACATACCTACGTAGTTCGCATAAGTTTAACTTTTCATCAGCATTATAAGTACTGCAGAGTCGTCTAGATCGCAAAATCTTTACAAGTTTATGTTGTATATGAAATTATGTTTTGCATCTTAAATTTTAATGATTTATGAATATGGAGGCTGACTAATTAAATGACCGAGGTAGGTAGGCGTTATCAAAAGACTATGCATATAGATGTCTCCGATTTCAAACAAAGCAAATTCACGGTTTGTTTGCTTATTCCTAAAAAATTTCATATTCAAAGCTCTGACGTATAACGTTTCCTAAAACCGTTGATACATGCGAACAGTCAAAGGCTTTTGCTTTTAATAATTACACACATTATTACATAGGTATGTAGAAAAATAAAAAGAAGAAAGACACCAACAGCTAATTAATTTACTGATTAAAGTTTAACCTGTAACAAAATTGCGGCATCGATATCAAGTGATTAAAAGAACATTCAATTAAAAGTGTACAACAGATACTCGGAGGTCCGTAACAAACGGCCTTGATTATTTTCAGCGGAATACTCGATTGCTAAAACGTTGTTTGTCAATTTCGATTCCAGTCTATTTGTTTTTTTTTTTTTTTTTTTTTTTTTCGAGATCTCGATTCAATATAACGAGTCTTTTCACCCTGATACCTAGAATGGAAAATACGTTTTACTCTTTTTTTTTAACTATATCCTACACAGTGAACTGATTTAGTTCGAAATTGATTTCGCCGTTTTTGAAAATCTGGGAATATAAAACTGAATAGTTAATCGTAATGGACGTTTTTGCTAAATGTATAACAAACGTTGTACACATACCTAAATGAAAAAAGGTTCTTGATTCGTCATAAATTTTTTTACAAAATTCTAAAAATTTGGTAAAAAAAAAAAAAAAAAATTCCGCGGATTAGCCTGCAGCTCTTCATGTTAAACATATCCGGCATCGTTTTAAAGAGGTAAAAATCCTGCACTTTACAGACTCTGAAGAAAGTTATATACTTTACTGTTATAATAAATTTCCCCCTTCAGTGCAGAGGAAAAGTTTGATCATGGCAATTGTTCTCTTCGGGCAATAAACTCCGGCAATTTATAAACGAGGAGACATTTTAATTGTTATTTCAGGGTATTTTTGTTGTTATTTTAATCACGGTGAGTTTTGAATATCTTGCGGTAAGTCGCGTGATGTGAAATATCTGCAGTTGTAATTGTTTGAAAAAAATATATATATGTATTATACATATATGAATGATAACGTGCTTGAACGAGTACAACTGTTGAAGAACAAGATTAAATATAATAACAAGGTATATATATGGGGCATTCCATGTGAAAACGAAAATGTTACAACCGATATGGATCGTCTCCGATTATTTGCGAAAATTTTTTCCATTTTGTATTTTAAGACCGTAATCCATATTGTAAAGCGTTTTTGACTTGAGCTTTTGTTTTTCAATTATGGATTTTGGAATATTCGCTTTTTTATATAAACGACAACAAAGTTCATATGAAAAATCGTAAAATTTTCGACCGAGTATGATTTTGTTTTTTTTTGGAAAAAATTAAAACAGAAATCGAAAATGTACTTTTTTCATAAATCGATTTATTAGATTTATTTTTTAAATAACTTTTAATCCGTTGACGCTAATGATACAAAAAAAGTTTCTATCAAAAGTACATTCCAAACCGAACATTTTGTGTCTGATGTATTTTCTTGCTAGAATGTCACATTACTCAGGAAAAAACTGAGACAGTGTTGCCGTTTGTAAAAAAAAAGAAGCGAATACATATTTCAAAATTCATAATTGAAAAACGAAAGTTCAAGTCAAAAAACGCTTTGGAGTATGAGTTGTAGTTCTGAAATACAACGTGAAAAACTTTTCGCAAAGAATCTGACACCCATCGGTTGAAACGTTTTCAGTTTTTAAATCGAATGCCCCATATACGTACGTGACATAATCGTGTAAACTAAAATCTGGGACGTTTACTTCGTAACAAACGACAAATTTCATGTTTCTGTATATATCCCATGTTAACCATCATGAAATACAAAAATAGATCCGTTAAAACGAAACCACGTTTGAATATTGACGATCGTTTCGAATCCCCCTCAATCAAGGGTTTAACAAAACGAGAAAAAAACGAATTCATACCTATGCATGCGATAGGTAGCTGTATAGAAGGTATATACAAAAAGGAAACAAAAGTAGATATAAGCCGCAAAAACTGTAGCGAAATGTAACCTGAGAAGAAAAAAGTATCATTAAAGTGGAATAGGAAGCGAGAATAAAGCGGTAGCAGTAATGTAAAAAAAAAAAAAAAGATGAAAAGAAACGAAAAAAGGGAAAAGGGAAAAGAAGAGTCAAGGGAAAGGCAATAAAAGAAAGCGTAATAAAATCTCTGAAATTCGGAAAAAGCACGCACGTTATAGGTATGTGTACAAGTCACGTCGTTGCAGATCGTATTATCAACGTGACATCGAACCTGGAGACGACGGGGTCTGGGAATACTGCGTTCGTCGTCGTCGACGGTAGGTACGTAACAGCAACCGCCTCCAGTTGAACACAGACCGTGGTGGAGTACGCGTCTCTAAAGAACACAATTGCAGTCGAATAGAGATTATACAGATTTGATTACACTGAGTTATATCGTACCCGCTACGTACCGTCACGATCATTTTAGCCAATACACACGCGCACTCGAATACCGCGCATACGGAACCGCGAAACCAGGTGGGAAGCGGTTAAAGCAGTTCAATTGCAGTACCAGTCCCTTACTTTGACTCGACTTGAACAGGACCAAGCTTCCCAATGTAAAAACACTTTCTGACAGCGAAATATCGTCAATTAATTCACCAAAGATTATTTATTTTTATTTTGGAAATTTCCACTTTGGCGAAAACTATTCGCGCACTATTTCAAAAAGAAAAAAAAAAAAAAAAAAAAAAAACTAAACAAGGGAGGAAAAAATTCAACAACCTTTTTTAGAGTCGTGTAGAAGGATGATTTGAAAAACTGACTGTAAACTACGAACTGGCTTTGACGACAACTCGTAAAAACTTTCAATTTTATTCCTCTAAGAATTGTGAATAATTTAATGGTGAATATTATCGAACGATTTTGTCATTGTGATATATATGCGGTAAAAAGTGAAGTGTTTTAACTCCTTTCGTTATGATACGGTGATGTATGTGAACTGTAATTCTGAACTGTTCAAGTAAGTTAATCGAAACTTTATACTTGAAACACGATTCTCACGCGTAAGAATTAATCGTCCCCCCCCTTCCTTAAATCCCCCGAAGGTGATATAGACCTCGTACAACTTAGGGGGTGCTAAATACGTTGGGGAAAAGTTTCAATGGATTGTAACTCCCAAGGGTGTTACAGATGGGTATATGAATGGCCGAGGAGATATTTCAGAAAGGAAATATCCAACGCTGAATGGATTCTTGTTGAGAAATTTAAGCAAAACTTTTGGATTTAGATAAAGAGGTGATGACAAATTGTAAGAACGTGATTTTTATCCAAAAATTAAATATCCTATTCGTAAAATTATACTTTCCCAATTTTTACCGATGGAAAAATCAAATACTAATTCCATTTACCATGCAGGGTCAGACCACGTATATGGACCCTGATACTCCCAATGGACATTGACCGCAAACTTTGTCATTTAGCAACTGAAATCGGATCAGTAATTCCGGTATCTAAGTTTTCCGATCTAAACTTTGCCACATCGAGTCATTCGGTGATCCCTTTTTTTTTTTTTTGTTATCAAATTTACCGAAAGTTAACTCGAAGTTGATCAAACTTTAGAGATGTTTATCTACTATCTACTTTTCTTGACGAATCGATTGCCGATTATAATTATAGTTACAACTTTAATTACGATGTAAAAATTTCTGGATAGAAGCTTTCTCTTCTCGTTATTATAAAACCAAGTATCGGAAATTCTTGCATTAATTGCAAAGGAAAGGTTGGACTAAAATTTAGGCCAAAAAAAAAAAAAAAAAATTATAAACAACAGAAAATTTGTTGGTGTTTAATTTCGCATAAGATTGTAGCTACTCTAATTCGTAATCTCATTCTTTATTTGCTGCAACTTTTTCATTCCCGTTTTTTTTTTTTTTTTTTTTTTTCTCGTCTTGAAAAGTCTTCGAACTTTCAGATTCCCCACAAAGGTGATGTGCTTCTCCCGAGCATAATAAAGCGATCGTTCATAGCTCTCGTTATTAGCTCTTAACTTAACAGAAGATGTGAAGTTGTTGGAGAAAACTTGTTTTTATACTTTATGAAAGTTACTGCGGTTACTTACCCTTATATACGTTATAAATAGGTACATAATATATTCTCTAATTGTATTTCCCGAATGATTTTAACCAGAAAAATATTTTCCGGACGATCACAAGACGGACGAATATCATTTTTTTACGCTACAGAGTACTGCAGGCGTTATTAAAACTCATAAATTCAATTACCAAGGTCAGTTTTAATCTTAATGAAACTTTGTCACGTGGACTAGATTGTGGACACTACATGTGTGCAGTGAATGACGTAAAAACCGCGTTGGACAAGCCAAAAATCTTGCAAATTATAATCACAGTAAAAAAATTTGAAACATATCAAATTTTAGAAAATTCTTGTATTAACTTTCTGAAGTATACGTCTAACAAGTGTTGACAACTTTTACACTCGATCAAGTTTTCAATTTTTTTTTTTTTTTTTTGAAATTGACGTTTAATTAGCGGAAAATCTATGATCAAAGTGTGGACAAAATTGAGTGAAAAATGTCTCGCAAAATTACACAAACGATATGAAAAATGAAATTTTTCATTTAAAACTTTTTCTCTTTCAAATAAAGACGCACTGTGTTAATTTTTCTATCGCTTTGAGTGACTAATTTATGAATTTTTCATCCCCTTCATATCTATATTCATATTTACAACTTTTGTTGTAATTAAAGAGGTATTCATTCAAGTTAAACACACGAGATGTTTCGCCTTTGAAATTGGCGTGTAATCAACCCTTGTAATCACTCTGAAGAAATTTAGAGGTTATTCAAAGAGATCTATAAAAATTCAACCCCGAATATGACGCTCTTTGATTTATCAAAAGAATCAGTTTTAGTCATTCAACAAATTGACTGAGGTTTCGTCTCTATAAGATTATATTATAGGAGAACGACATCAATGAATTCGTTGGGTGGTATTCAGAAGCATTTGATAAGCTTTTTTGGTGAAAGAAAAATTTTCAAGAGTGTTAATTTTCGTATAATTTTAACAATTAAGATTGATTGAAGAAATAGTTTGTCTTGTATTCTTCTTATATTGTTATTTGCTAATCAGTATCTAATGCAGCTTTTTGAATACTTATTCATAAAGTTATTATTTTTGCTTATGAAATTCGTTCAATGTTTCGTTGGTACTTCGTATTAGCTTTCGGGGTTAATCAAGTAAACTAAGAAATACCGTAAGTTCATTAGAGACTGTTAAAACGTTAATTAATTCGAGCCTTATTCTACGGTTAAGGAATTCCTTATTTTAGCGATCTGGCTATTTGAAATTGTTCATAGGTCGAATTCCCGGAAATGTGTTATAATTTTAGATTGAAATAAAAAGTAAATTTCATCAAGTTTACCCTATCCGCATTTTGTATCGTCTTAACTGTCTTCACTAATTAATAACGCCGTAAGGATTTAACACTTGAAAAAATCTAATCTTCTCTCGCTAAAACTCAGCTTATATTTGTTTATCACAAGAGGTTTTACCAAAATTTTCCATTTTCCTTTCTTCTTAAACTCACGCTGAGTGTACTTTCGTACCTACTTCAGTCACCCTCGTCTTCGCGGGTCATGACACGAAGGCGCGATGTTGAGATGAGCCAGATGATGTTGCTGGAGTTTCACGCCTCACTATTATACTTGACTAAATATATATATATATATATATATATATACGTTAAGGATATCATTATTTGGGAATTTTTATCTCAAGACACAACTCATATTTCTCTGAAGTTATATCTGCACTAATTTACTCGGAAAAAAAAGGTTCGCGTATATTTCACCTCTTCATCTTAACTACGATTACGCTTATAGTTTTCTTGTAGTTGAACGATATATCGTAGATTATTGTAGCTTTTGAGATATTTTATTCGCAGTAAAGTTTGTCGTATAATACTGTTACATGTGTATATAACTCATCACAATCACTAGTAAAAATACTGTTAAGGGAGTTCCTTTCATACGTCAGCTTATTCGCGTTCAATTTATGACGGCAGGTGTTACCCCACATGGCCTACATTGGTTTAGTTCTACCAATTTCCTTGGTCAGCATGTGTTCAGAATCCATCCCCATAGCCTTACTGATCGAGAACAAGTCGATATTCCGTCGTAGACAAGGAAAAATCAAGAAATCTAAGAAACTCTTGACCAGTCTCGAATCTTTACTTTGATAAAAAGGAGTTTAGGAATCCGATAGAACTCGGGGTTAGTATAGGAGTTATTTCACCCTAGGTCCATTCGGGAATGAAAAATTTTACAGTTCGATAAGGCGTAGGTATAGGGTCGTACGGTTCAAGATATCGACTTTGAAAATAAAAAGGAAAGAAATTTTTGTACCTGATATCTTCCTTTTTTTTTCGTTTTCTGTAATCAGTTAAACAAATGCAGTAATTTATTGAGCATACATTTTGGGAATCGCTTATAGCCCCTAACTCCGCCTATCTATTGAGTTTAAAATTTTTTTCTCATCGTATTGTTAACCGAAAAGTCTATGCACGAGGCTATCAAATTTCCATTTAGTTTGCGTCTCAAACTCTATCTCGTCGTCTTTTGTGGAGATTCTATCCGGGGAATCGGAAATAGATTTTTTGTGCGTCTATGCTGGAAAATGGATATTGAAAATAAGCCCGAGATATATCTATCCTATACTTTAATGTCTATTTCCTGATGTTTATTCCGTCACTTTTCAACTCCGAGTCCATCTCTTTTAAACTAAATATTTTTCAGACTTAAGAAAGAAGAGTGGAGATAAAAGTTTTTTTTTTTTTTCTTTCTTTTTTTATGTATCGAGATCTGAAATTTTGTTGGAAATTTTTCAAACTGGAAAACATTTAATACGTGTCATTTTGTCAAAAGCTGTTAAATTTCATGTTCTTTTATAAACTTTCACGCAGAATTCGTTTATTGAATAAACAGAAAACTTGTGTTGAAAATAAAACGATTCGCAATGTGAAATTCAATAAATATATAACAGAGAATTTTCAGTGGGCGCGCGTTCAGAGGCAATAAAAAAAAACCGAAAAAGAAAAATGTGTTAAAATTAAAATTATCACAATCTTTTTTTTTTTTACAACTGTTTACGAAATGGATTTTGAAAAAAATTCTTACCAATGATGTGCAATAAATTGGTTTATCGTACCAACAATTGTTCGTTTTTTTTTTATTTTTTTGTCTGCAGTTTCTTTTTTGATTTCGCGAATTCTCTGAGAAGCTATTTGACCTAACGAGACCTTTGAGTGCTAACTGGCCCAAGTACCAACCCACTTTATACGGCAAACCAACTGCCAACTTAAGTATACGACGTAATTCTCCAAAGACACATCGACCACACAGCAAAGTTGTGAAAACGGTGTTCCGCACTGGGAATAACAAATCGTAGACGTAACTCTTGATCTTTGATATAGGAGAGATTGGGGTAGAATTGGACACGGGGATAAACCAGGACACCAAATGTGCTGAAAATGAAAATTCCATATAAGTGGTTTATTTGTCTCTGTCTTTTTCACGAAGCTATTCACATATCTTTAAATTATTTAACTTTCTATTACCATCTCATTGATCACTTGAATTTGGTCAGATGAAATTTACCATCAGAAAATTGCTTCATAATCTGTTTCGAATCTGATCGAAGGTCTTTAGGACCCTGTACAGCAATTTTCTATCATAATGTTTCGGCTTTGATCAATATAACCCAATCAAACCTATATTATAGGCACACCGTAAATTGGCGAGGAATAAATATTTCAAACTGGCAATAAAAAAAAAAAGAGAATTCTTCAAACTTCGGGCGTAATTATACTTTGAACATATTTTTTTTTTATTTTGATTTTTATCGAATCGTTATTAAGACGTGTTGTAGCTTTAGTATTTTTGTATGATTAGTATTACAACAAACTCAATATCGTAACCTGCAGTTCAGTTCAGATCTACTTACACAACAGACCCGAGCAATTGGCTCTAGTTCCTTATCCCATAAGACATGAACCCTCTAAAAATTTCATGCCTATCAAAAGACGAGTAACCAAAGCGAGAGAGTTGAGCCCGATTCGCGTGATGAAAGTTTTCCGCGAATATCTCGCGCCCTTTTTTTTTTGTAGTATGAAAATTTGCTGGAAAGATATTCGCCAAGATGAACTTTTGCTGTAGGTTTTTTAAAACTTTGATCTTTTCGTATGATTCTAGAATATTATAGTAATCCTTGAAGTTCAAGTAGATGCCAATGAAAGAAAGTGTAAAAAATTTAACAATCTCGCGGACTTATTATACAGCTGACTATACATAGATTCCAAAAAAGTAAAAACTCCAATTTATAAAACGTATCAAAGAACCGCGCACGCAAAACTTTACAAAAGTTATACCATAACGGACCAACGTTCTTGTCGTTTTCCGCCAAAAGTAGGTATATTAAGTTATAACGACTTATACTAATAAGAAATATATATATTTTTATGTGCAAAAAAAAAGAAAAAAAAAAAAAGTTGTAAATGCGAAATGTAGGTAGGTAAAATATTACAACCAGATTTTGTATCCCAGTTACGACGTTGAAATTTACCAGTTAAAATCTTTATGGAGATAATTACTCCAAAGTTTGACACAAAGGTATATTTCATCGGTGACGTTTTAAATACTCGCTATTTTCGGAATTTTAATAATCCTCTTAAAGTCATAATTTAAAAAGATGTATGAGTGAAATTTTTGAGGATAAAATTATTTCAAGAAACGAATTTGATTAACACTTTTGTTTGTAAAATTATTATATATATGTATCAAATCCCAAAATATATTTATTACGAATTATAATTAATTACAATTTAATTTTTGGGAAAGAAAATCTTCGGGAGAATCGTGCTGCAGTGATTATAATTCCAACAATGTTTAACGCCCCTAAATCTTGTTTTTAAATTTGAATAACCGCGACGTCCGGTCACGTCATACGACCCTTATAAAATTTCCATATTTTACGAGTACTTTAAGCGAGTTTTAGGTTTAGTTAAAAATTAATTGCACACAAAACAAAGTAACAAAAAGCCTATCTAAAATTGACCCAGTCTCGTTCTCTTACTAACACTAAGAAATCAAGAATCAAAAAAAAAAAAAAAAAAAAAGTAAAGTAAGCATGTCTAACCGCGTGAAACGATCCATACAAACTCAAACGACTCGAATCAAAATCTGGCAGAGGTTGTAAGCTGTAAGTTTTGTACACGACTGTTGGTTGAAGTTGTTATACAAAATTCACCCTCTTCTTTGAGAATAGTATATTTTTTTTCTAGCTCTTGCCTCGCTCTATTTTCTTCGTAAAAGTTTATTTACTTCAGTTTTGACATTATGAAAAAAATTTCAATTTTTTAGTGTACTCATTAAACAAATTGCGAATTGAAAATTAAGTATATAGATTTTTCGAAACTTTTCTAACTTTAATCTTCTCTTAGTCTAAATCGACTGTGTTAAATCTGAACGTGCGAAATTGAACCCGCATCACATATATACGTTGCAAAACTAAAATCCCTGGATTACCTCAGGCAAAAGTCTAAACCTAGTCTAGCTAATTGCTATATATTTGTACCGTATATACCTATATAACAATGTTTAGATAACTTTGACCCGCATTTTAACGGATTGCAATAGCTACGATTGCGATTTTCGATTTATATCGGATTTCCAGAGCAATGGCTTTAGAACATCTAACCAATAGACTCCACGGTCATTGAGCTTTCAATTTTCTGTCTATTTGAAATCTTCAGTGTTGAAATAATTCCACCCGGTTACACCACGCGCCGTTAAATTCTCTGCATAGTTTCTATATAACGCCGTTTAATTTTCTGTAAAAAAAAAAAAAAAAAGAAAAATTCAGCGATTTCAAACATCGCGAAATTCACACAATCCGCGAAATAATTCGATTGAGTTTCACGTTCTGTTCTTTTTTCTGCCAATTAAAGCTCCAGTATAACAATTAAAAGAGAACCAATTCCAAAGCCTGAGTAATCCGAGAGAGCTAATACGTTTTCTGTGTCACCTGTAATTCGGGCTTTTCGTTGGGCCAATGCTTCAGGTGAGGAAAACGCTTGAACACGATTGTGAGCTAAAACGCAATTGTGTTATACTTTTATTTTCAAGCTAGCTGTATATATGTAAGGTGACGTTCCCGCGAGGCTTAGCAAAACCCACGCTATAACGGTGGGATAAATCTGTAGGGCGTAAGAAGCTTTTCCGATAAAGTTAATATTAGATTTCTTCTACCATGTACGGTTGTTTAAAAGACTAAAATAGAAAATATATACTACATATTTTTTAATAATTCTTCTCGAAAGCACAGCACCGATTTTTTTTTTACGTTACACTCGCCGAGGTTTATTCTACAGTCCAGAAGTGAAAGTTGGACAACTAATTTGCGTTTATTATATCCCATCGCGTACTAGTTCTGAATTTTTTTCTTTGATCAATTCAACGTTATCGAAAAATATGAAATATTCATTTTTTAAGAAATTTAGGGGTACCAACCCCTTGGAATAATTCTTAATGGGTATGAATACGCGCCAGAGATATTTCGTCACTGCCTAAGCAGTAACTCGCGTTCAAATTCTTTCTTTTTCTTTTTTTTTGCCTACTAGGACATCCAAAAAGAGTTTTAATACAGATTTTTTCCTAGTTGAGAGAGTAAAATTAATTTCTATCCCAGGTTCATAGTTTAGGAGCGAAATAGCAACCAGATGAGTGAGAGGAATAGATCTGAAGTAATTTGCAAAAATCTCGGAAATAAGTAGGTTTGGAAGAATTCAACAAGAGACGTTTTTTATAAAAAATTGTATGAGTTACAAAAAAGGTCTCATGTCATTTTTTTATAAACCTCGTCGTTCCAAAGATATCCTACGGTTTGTTTTTACCTGTATTCTATAATTGAATCAAAAATACGTATTTTCCATCTTTGAATATTATTCAATTAATTAAACAAAAAAAATTAGGCACTATAAGTACGCGATTGGTGGGTCAATCGATTTCCAAATACACTTTTCTGGGGGTGTTCCGTAGCCCTACTACGTACTTATACATATAGCATCTGTTATCAAATTACGGAATCTTGTTTCCTTGGTAAGCCAAAATTGATACAGAAACGAATAATTTTAACGGTGCTTGTCGTCGGGTATGTATTGAAAATATGATTTTTTTTTTGTTATATATAGAAATTATTCTTAGACTCTATATCTCCGGGTTTCCTCCGCCTCTGTGTGAATCGTGTTTCCAACGATAATCCTCTTTCCAATTGTCATTTCAATTTTCATATATTATTTCAGTGGGACAATTGCCGCATTTTAAGTAAATTCGATCGACTGATTTACTCTCTGGACTGTGAACTCTTCAGTTGGATGCATCCGCGTTATATCATCGTATGGAAAGAAAAAGATTTACAGATAGAAATCCAAAGGATAATCAGCTATCGTTAAAGTATTACGTGTGAATTTATTCGACAGAGATAAGCTACTATAAGTTGCAACAAAATTTAACGACAAAATACGAAATTCTATAATATGGGATAAATGATAATTTGAATAAATTTCATTACTCTATATCCTGCACTTACATTCATATAAAAATAATCAGAAAATGGTTAGCAGGTTAAATTACTCAACGAATTTATCCACCATTGTACAATCCACAAATTTGACTATTAATCATCGGCTTGTTTCGGCTTCGTTGCGAATTAGTTTCGTATCAATTATTACCGTCCATATTTGAAAGAATATTAGTACATACGTCATACCTATATGTTCAATTGAATATGAATAATACCGTTACCTGATTCTTCATATCGTTGGACCTGATACGATTATACCTACTGGCAAAATAATATTAAGATAAATACGTATGTACATAGGTACATTCAAATGTGCAGATAAATGTGGGCAACTGTACGTAATTATAGGTTAGTAGGAGACGATAGAAGATCAGAACTCGATATTCAATTAATCACAGTGGTTTTGAGTTAACCGAAATTGTAATTGACTCGGTGATATTAAATACAAATATCTATCAAATTCGTTACCCCATAACGAGTAATTATGTATATGCCCATATTTTTATGTTTGGAAAGTGATTAAATGAAGTTTATAGTATAAAACGAATGAATGAGGTGGAAATTGCATTAGTGTAGCACCATCGTGCAGTCGGAGGATAACAGAGAAAATTAATAACCTATTTGTCGAGCAAAAAAAAAAAAAAAGAAGTTATAAAAACCAATTCAGTTGAAAATCTTGTTTGAAATATTTCAATGGAAAATTGAACGATAATAATAGAATTGAAAAATTTATTCAAGATGTTATAAAACGTGAAAACTAAATGAAATAATATGACGTTAGTTAAATTTTTGAAAAATTTATTTAATCAACGATTTATTTGACGTTAAAAGTCTTCTTATTCTTCCAGTGATAAAAAATATTAAAAAATAAAAACAAAAAGAAATTGTTTAACGGATATTTCATCTTGCAAAAAATAATTAAAAAAAGTCTTATTATAACGTACGATGCAGTGGATGATTAATTTTTCGCATAAACAATAAGAAGAAGCGAACAGAGCAACGAGTTAACGATCAATAGTTAAATAAGGTATAAATAATAATCGTTAAAGAATTTAAATAAAAATTAAAAATTGATAAATAATAAGCAAAAAAAAAAAAATGGATGCTGTTAAATCGATTGTTCTACTATCTGCTATGATATGGATAACTTTGTTCATAAATCCGGTTGTGACTTCGAACAATAATACGGACTACGATAATACGGTGTACGATGATTATGGGACTGAGGAATCGGACGTAAATGATACATCAAATTGCACGGATTATTGCATAACGGATGACGAGTATATCGAGCTTATGGAAAACCACATATTTCCTGATGTAAATGATTGGATTTTAATAGCTATGCATAGTGTAGTGTTCGTCGCAGGACTTGTTGGAAATGCTCTAGTCTGTGTAGCCGTTTACAGGAATCATTCAATGCGTACTGTAACCAACTACTTTATAGTAAATCTTGCAGTTGCTGATCTTCTAGTTATTCTTATCTGTCTACCGCCCACAGTCGTATGGGATGTTACCGAGACGTGGTTCCTTGGACTCAAACTCTGCAAAGCTGTGCCATATTTTCAGGTAAGTTATTACAATATCGTGAATCATTATATCAAGTTTTTTTCCATCTATTTTATTTGCTGGTTTAGGTAAAAATAGATTTTAGATTATAATGCATGAGTAGTCACCGTATCGAGAGGCTAAGTGAATCACCATAGATACGTGAAATATGCTTATTGAATATGGTGGAAAAAAAAGTGTAATAAAATATATCATACTCGTTACTCTTCACCTCAAAATTTTTAAAGATATTTACTTTAATTACCGTCAACCGAGCCGGTGACGGTTGAAATTTAAAACACAAATCCACAAGATAAACGAAGTAGGAACTCTTATATACCTCTCAAGGGCTTAAATGTTCACTAAAGATTTCGTTGCTATTAATAAGCCAGAAATTCCTTCTTTTTTTTTTTTTTTGGAAACCAGACGGTTTATGTTGAAGTACGCTAATTTCTCTACTTCCATAAATAAACAAATCCATGTATATGTGTGGTAAGAGGCCGGTAACTGGGACTAAAAAAAGACGGTTGAGAAATATAACTAGATATTTACCAAATACTTTTTTTTTTCTTTGATTCACACACGGCTTTCGATCGCTCATTCACCGAATTTCAAATTCGCTGTTCATCAGCAGCAAAAATTTTTCCATACATCGCGATCGTTGAAAACTTTCCGCTATAAAGCGATTATATTACCCTGATAAAAAGACAAAAATGATCTTTTTCCACTCCAAATAATCCTGATTATTTTTCGGAGCAAAACCCGTTGAAGAGACAAGAAGTATCGTCATTTTGATGTTATCTAAATTTGAAGACAAATAAAATATCCTGGTATAGGTTACCATTACTCACAGTTTTAGGGATCTACAGTGAATACATAGTAGCAATAAAAATAACGATACTTACCGATCAGATAATCCTTAATGAAGATTGACAGTCGTATGTTATAGTCGCAGATTGTTGATTTATTTAGCAAATTGAGATCCTATTTGTGTTTGCAAGGGATTCAATTGAGGAGGATAGACTCGTAGTGTATGAAACCGATTGATTCGTATATTTCGAATGGTTTAAATCGTGTCATCTGATGGAGAAATAATTCAAAGATTTCGTTACCGTTAATAACTTAGATAAAAAAATAAGTTAGGATAGAGAAAAGTCTGCAGAGAAATCTGAGATTGATGAAACGTTCGGGTCAATAACAGCGAGGCTAAGAGTAATAGAAAGCATCACGGAAATCTGAGGAAGATAAACTTACCGACTCAGATTTGGGTCCTGCTTGGTATCACTTCGATGAGTGGTTTAAGTACCACGTTATATGTCTTCAGGAAATTATCTCCTATCTTTTCTTCTTCTTGTTTAAGCATTGATACTGTACGGTTTGGGATTTTAACATCGATTTAAGGTGATTTGTGATTCGAGAAATTTAGTGATCAGTGATGATTGATGATGATAGAGCCATTCGAGTACGTAAAGTGACTTACTTTGAAAGACTCTATGCAATATATTGGTGCTTGCATTAGGCATCCAACCGGAAAAGGCCTTTCATAAGTCCTTTGTGATTCTGGAGTCTTCACCAGCGTTTCTAAATCATCATTCGAATATGAAAAAGGTCTTTTTCCTTTCCGCATTTTTCCTCATCACTTCCTCGAAGCGTTTTCTCTAAAAATTTATACGCCCTAACATAAGCCTGGTCCAAGTCGTTTCATGCTGCTCGATTTTCTTGCAGCCGGTATAGGCAGGCAGTAGGCATCTAATTGCCACGATTCTTGTTATTGTCAGCAATATTGTGTGGGGCTCTTTCGTGACCCTGGATTAAAGTGTGTTTCTCCCTAAGGAAAGCTCCTTCTCTTTTCCGGCTTCCACTACGTTGTAAACTCAAATTGTACCAGTTTTTTAACAACCATGATACTTAAAGAAAACATTCAATCTCACTACGGAAAGAAACTGTCAAATTCAACTTGACTTTAACTTTTAGGAAATTTATTTTAATTAAAATACAAGATTCTCACTAATATAAAATATGGAGCTGGAGATGTAGGTACCGAAAATTTTCTACAGCAATTCATGTAGAGAAGCAGGAAAGCCATCCGGGTACGAGAATGATCTATAAAAAAAAAAAGATTGTAAAATGAAGGGGTTTAAAATCTGCTTTTATATGAAGAAGATAATCTCGAACAATGGATGCAGATCCATCGATTAGCATGGCAAAGCTGGCTGAGGCAAATTTTCGAAGCATGCAACAACACTATTGTCTAGTATAATCAAGCGATGCTTGTTACCAAAGTCCATCCAAGTTACTCCATTTAATTTAGACAATATAACGAAGCGATTTCTATGCATTGCTTTTACCTATCAAAATTAAAATGAGGGATATATTGCGGTTTAAAAGTATATGTATGCCAGTTTATCTTCTGAAAAAAAATTCGGTGTCATTTATCGTCCTCCCGAGTTTATTACCTCTTAGAAAAGACCTTCGGACTCTTAGGACGAACATTACTTCTGGCAACCTTTTTTTTTTTATTCACTTCTGTACTTACGAGGGTAATTTTCGGTCGTTTATAATTACATGAGTACTTGTACAACGAATTTTGTGCTTTTAATCAACATTTGTAGGATTTATTTTGTCTCAAGACAAATAAAAGCTGCACTTTCTTTCAACGTTCTCGTCAACTCGTTATTCTGAGTTTATATTTCGAGCATACGTATGTACATATACATACATACGTATCTTACACGGTCGTTTCACAAATAGGACATCGTCGTGTGACGTTAGTGAGACAAGTAATGGGAAAACGTGAAAATTTATGGTTAGATATGCATATGAAAGGGCTAAGGGTTGACCCAGGATCATAAGTAACTGACAGCAGTTGGTATACGCATAGGGTAATTAGGAAATCCTGCCCCATGGTAATTCAAGAGTTAATATGAGTTACACTTTGCAGTATATTTGGAATTATTGTTCTACAGAGAACCGTACATCTATCATAGCTGAAAGGTATATGCAAAATGTCACAATTAGTCCTGATCCATCTGTGCTACCAGCTTCAGGTTTCAGTATTATCATATTATACTCTCCGGAACGTAGAAACGTCAAAAAATGTATTTTTCAAAGTAATAGATCAAGAAGTTTCAGCTTAGGGTTTAAAGCTGAAAAGAGGATTTTATGTGAGAGTTTGAAAGAGGATTATGGGCCGGTGATAAACCGCAACCGTTTTTTAGTGTATTTTTTTTTTTTTTCTTTTTTTATGGGGAGTCAAAACAATTTTCAACTTCATCATTACCGGTCCTTGTCTCCTGGCCTCTAATCCTATAAATTTATTGGTTCACCCTAAAAAAAAAGCTAAGCCTTACTCCAAATTCTTTTTCTACAAAGTATAAGAAGTTAATCTCACTTTTGGGCTGATAATGAAATGTAAAAAAAAAAGTTGTGGATCTTTTGAAGAGCGAAAGTAAGTCACGAAGGAAGTTGAGAGATCCGTTTAAGTCAAATTCAGCCTTGGCCTCTTGAGTTGAATTAGTTGGTAGTGAACTTTAATTGACGGGTTGCAATTGAGGAGTGTAAGACTTTAAACGAGAACCAGAGACTTTTGTCTTGTAACTTTTCGTTTATAAGTATACAGAAAACTTTGTGATTTGGTACGTGTTTAAATATTACCATGAAACTTGTTGTAAAGCACCAGACCTTCCAAGTTCGAAATCCAATTTAAATTTCACACCAGCTTTTAAAGAAACTCGGATATGTAGGTATTTTACCGTACCTACCTACTCTAATCGCTTAACACAAATTATTCCCCGACAGCTCTTAATCCTATTTTAATTTCTTAGCTGTGCTGAAATTAGTCAAATTAAGTTTATTCCAGTCGTTAATTATATACCTGGTTACGCATTGAGCTTAACAAATTCACACGTTCTTTTCTTTTCTATAAAATTTTATCATGTCTGAAAATTTATCTCCAAATTTAAGATCAGACTCGAGCTTCTTTTCTGCTTTAATCAAGTTGATCCATTCCATACATTACATACATTCGTATTCATTTTTCAAAGGATATAATATTATGCGTATATATAATATCGATATCGTACAATTTAGCTACTCAATTTACCTCGACGCGATTGAAGATCGTATGATAATATTTTATCAAAGAATTTTACATTTGAAAATATTTTCTGTGAGGTGGGGAATATAAACTAACCGAAACCAACGGAATTTGAAATTTTATCGATTTTAAATGCCTGACACATCTTCAAATGAGTTTTTTTTTTTTTTTTTTTCTTTCTTTTTAACGCTAGAGATGGTTTTCTCGTTTACGCGCATATATATAAGAAATATTTGTGGATACTTACAGCAGTTCGAAAGTACCAATAATTATTGTCGATGACTGGTAACGATTTCGCATAAAACTAACGATTAACACTTCCAAAAATATCGTATTCTTAAACGAGGTCTGAAAATACGCTAACCTCCTCCATTCGTGACTCAGAAGTATAGAATTTGTAATAACTGCAGCTATTCAGTTTTCACATATTTAAACAGTTACATCAACAATAGAAAAGGAAATTTTTTTTGAAAAGTAGCCAAATAATATGAAACTTTGAATATTGCTTGTCGTGTAAGATGCTCACCATTTATAACTCAGGGGAATCGTACATCAATTTTGAACACAAGAGTTAGAAGTTTAATAAAGTTATCATGCCTGACATGTTTTCGAGATAATTTTACCAAATATATCACCTACCGCTGGTTATCTCATGTCTTTAGAAAATCAAAACTGCTGAAATATAAAACGCGAGGTATGAATTTGAGGGTATAGGTCCAGTAACGTAGTGTAAGTAGACTTTGAAAAGGGCTCGAAAGTTTTCTTTCGTGGAAGAAATTAATCTTGAGCTCGTTATTTGCCAGTTTGTATTAAACTGGTTTTACTGAAAGACTTATAGGCACAGGCCATATTTTTAATTAGATAACTAATATCGGATAAATTTCTTCATCATTATCCGTACCAAGTTTCCCACATTTTCTTTATCCAAGACTTACTTTAAAACTTTAACGCCGCTTGGATATTCGATAAATATAGAGCTCCTCTCTCTAACGGTGCAATTTCAATTTATAACATTCGCCATTACATCCATATGACAGTTTGCAATTAGATATTATCGAGATAAGTTTTTGCGGTTGATTATTTAGATACTAAAAATTAATATCAAGAGACAGTTTTATCATTTACCAACAATTTTTTCTATCCATAAATCAGCCTTTCAAAGACCTATGGCAAAGGGATCGGTATTACTGAATTCAGAAACTCGTAAACGAACGGCAATTCAGGTTGTCATTCGTTCAAATTGGCTCGTATATATTCGACATCCGTTTCCTTATAGAAAATTTTTACCGCTTGAGTTGTGACATCGATTTGACAAAGGTCTTACCTATATAAAATGTCCAAGAGCTTTGAAAAACGAAGAAAAAGTAAAAAAAAAAGAATAAAAGAAAATAAAAATAGGGTTTCACGTTGAAACTCTTGAAAATATAAAACTTTGACTCGAAACTTTTATACGCCTCTATATTTACTTTGCTAAACGGTTTTATCTTGATGGAATCTAATGCTGCAAGCAAGAGTGAAATAAAAAAAAAAACGAGAAAAAAATTTCAAAAATTTTATAACACCTCAATTCTTATCCCACTATTCAATTTAGAAAATTTACAAGCTCAATCTCTTTGTCAATTTAGTCACGAAATTTGTAGCGATTTGCGAAGCTTATCCTGCTCATCCGCGTTATAAAAAAAAAAAAAAATAAAAAAAAAAGGGTAAAGAGTTTCTCTGCAGAAAACTGTTTTCCACGGTGGATAAACTTTTCCTTGAAACAAGTTCAGGATGAGCCGACTCGTGCCTAGACTTGTGTACTCTGTGAAAACGTGGTAACAATACAAAAAAACTTATAAATAGCTTCTTGGAATTCTTCCTGTTTGTTTAATAAACTAGGACTCGATTCTAATCTAAAAAGTTACACACTTTAGTAATACAATCGGATATTGTCTTGAATTTACTGTTCAAATAATAGCCAATTACTTATTTGTGTATTACCGATTGAAAGCTACTTCAATGAGTTTCAAATTCATTCAAACTCAATCACAATAAATTGTTAATTAGTTGCCAACTTCGGTCTGATCTTCGACTGTGAATAAAATTATAAATTGATGAAAATATTGAATTAAGTCAATTATATCATCCACCATCTCATTCACTGAAAGTGTCGATCTTTATGCAGATAGAAACGAGATTATTGCGGTGCAAGCTCGATGGAAATGTCTATTATTTTTTTTCTGACACTGCACCCATGTGCCCAGTACGATTATCGTTTTTCCGCTGTCTGAACCTTCTCTCTGTACAATATTGAGTAGTATCACTGCAGCAATAGAGAAGGTAATAGAATCTGTTAACCGAGCATTTTAAAACGTGAGTGTAGATAAGCTTGCAGCTGTGGAAGTCGGTGGCTATTACAGAGTGCAATCGTCGGTGTTATAGAATTGGATTGGCCATCGAGTGGGAAGCCATTCAATGAAAGTGGAACACTGAAGTTAATTCCTGCACACAGCTTTACCGCCCACGTCACTATTGTTTTCTACTCGTCCACGATTAATGAAAGGTACAAGTACGTCGCGCTTGCAGTATATTTACAGAAGCAAAAAAAAGGGAAAAAAAAGGAAAAAACTAGATACTGAAAGCACGCCATTCGAGTGAAAGCTCTTTATCTGGAATTCTAGATTTTATATATTGTTTAAATCACGAATAAACGATCTGCAAATATCACTATGAGTTATTTTACCTTTTGAATTTAAAACTGCAGGCGATGCATCAGTTACGACTTGAATTAATTTTATTAGAGAGAAGAACGTACAGATAAGGAAAAAATTTTACAGCTATGGATTAAAGCTCACGTATTATTCAAGTTTTAAAACTTCATTTCTAAGGAAAGTTCAATTGTAGATGAAAATTCTCCAAGCTCGTTCAAGGTAGGAGCTTTTTTTCAAGAAGTTATATTTTCGCACACAGAATATCCCAAAAGGAATGAATATACTCAAACTTCTATAAGCCCTGAGCTAAAGCTTAATCCTAAGAAAATGAAGAGAAGTCAAAAAGGCGGGTATAATATTAGAGTAATTAATTTACTATAAAACACAGACTGTTATTCACAAATACTAAATCTATTGTTCAAACTGTATTTTAATGCAATTAATTATGTTGACGAGTCTCTGGATGTCGACAATGTACAAATACCGGAAAGAATGTAATTCGAGAATTAGTTGCGAGGATAACGATACCTCATTATCGAAGTAATGACTAATTAGAGAAGAGCTGAACACGACGGAATAATTGGGGATAAAAGCTCTGTGAGAGCAAGAGTTTTGCAAAGTTTCTATAAGAGCGTTAAGCCCTGTTATCTTGGTCAATTTAAAAGTCACGTAAAGATCTATGAAATTAATCGTTTCGAGTTTAAAATTTAAAACCATATAATTTATCCCCTTCTATTAGATACCCGACAAAATTCTGAAAATTATCAAAGTTATTCAACTTTAACATCGAGTAAAGCCTGTGCTCTGTCGTATCTTAGCTCATACAGCATATGGGCATAACGATATTACCAAATCACTTAACTAACTCGATCACAGCTGCGTTAGATGCTCTTATTTTATACTAGCAGATTAATTACAGCTAAAATTGGTTTTCAAAAGTGAAATTTATTCCTTTTTGAAAATTTCTATGTAAATAATTGAAAAGCTGGAGTTAACCAAATGCTAATTTCAAGGACCACAACACACAGGGTCGTCTATCGACGTCCAATTATATCTGCAATGTAAAAATATGGCGAGAAATAGATTTTTCTAATAATTTGAGCTAAGTATAGGTATTTTTGATTTTTGTTATTTTGGCGAACAATTTTTCATTGTCGTAAGACCAGTCAGAAAATGAGAATGTGTAAAAATAAATGATACCTACTTGTTATAAAACAAGATGTACAGATTTGAGACAAGCGAACGATCGCGTAACTGGCTAAAGGAATTTAAGCAATATGTACTCTAGTAACAAAATGTCAGTTTGTAAAGCGATAAAAAATAAAGGTAGCTGATAATCGGGTGAAGAGTAAACAAATTAGATCTGTACACATGAAACACAGATTGTGGCTTATGGATGAGAAAATTTGCCGAATATATTGGCTAAAATTTAGCGTGTGAAGAATCCATATTATGTGTCCATATATTTACAGCATATCTATGTAAGTATTCGTGTATGTATAATATGTACGTGAATACAATCACGCGCGATCATTACACGAGCAATTTAAACCTGGGTGTACATTCGATAACTATCACGAAATATAAAAACTCGCTAACGTTTTTTTTTTTTTACCAAACTGATAAAACGTAAATATTGACGTTTCTACTGTCAACCATGCTTATTGACAATACATTCGTATGTAATAATTTTTATCTGCGAGGGATCTACAGAATTCTAATAATCAAGTAAAAAATCAAAAATTGGAGTACAGATTGTATTCTGTGACTCTCTCGATCAAGGATCTATTTCATTCGATTACTTTTCAAAAGAACCTCGACTGCGAACCTAATAATCTTTTTATCTAGTTTAAACAGCCTCTTGTAAGTACGCAGTTACCGAAAGTATCAACAGGAGTTTTAATTAACTGATATACATGCATAATGAATGCTGAATTTTCATTATAAATTCAAACTGTATCTATGTAAAACGAATATAGAATATAAATGGAAGACCGAAATATGCTGACGTCCCATAATCTACGTGATTTAACGATTTTTTATTATACATGCTTTAAAGCGATTGGATATGAGTTTTTTTTAGCTAGTATTTGCATCGGTATCTACCCACCTACGTTCACCCATAGATATAGAAAGTCTCTTGCGCAACACGGTCGCTAGCGGATTGATATGAGCTTCACGCGCTCTCCGCAAGATGGATAACGTCCTCGTATTTCTCACGAGTAAAATATAACCGCTTTGCTTTATAGTCGTGAAGCTCAATATCTCGGATTAAAAAGGGTGCTCGCCACTTCAATGGCGCGTTGGTTCGTAATCGAACTAACGGGGTATGGCTATCAAGACATACCCAGTACGTAATTTTTGTAAACGCGGGGCTGTTGGCTGCCATTTAAGCACCGACGCCTCCAATATTTAATTAAAATATATCAGAAACTGTCAATAATGGAGCTTGTGAGTTCCGTCCGGGGCTTTCAAAGGCAAATTTTCAAAGCCCCGAAACAATAGAGAATAGCTAGAGCCCAGTAGCTTCGAATATGAATTATCATATCTGATCGCGATGGATGTATTAATTAAAATAAATTTCATGAAATTTTGCTGTTCGAAGTATTGAGCTTTAATTATTTTTTAGGAATTTTAACGAGATCTGTACTAATTTACTTGTCTCGTTCATCAATCAGCGAGAAGCGAAATTTAAGGGGAAAAGTCTTTCTATGACCTTCAGTCGAAGTTTAATTACACCTACTTTGCATACTTTTTGAAAATCGAATCTCCGGAATACTTTTTCAAATGTCTATAATCAGAGACGCTCAAGAGTGTTAAAATTAAACAAATAAATAAATAAGAAATCTAAGATTATTAAGTTTATACAGCACAGAATTTGATTCCGAAAATATTTTCTGTTCTTTTCACTTCACTGTACTAGCTTTACTTTAGCGACGGTGGGTTTGGATGATTAAGACTAAATTGAAGTTGAACGCAAGTTAAGAATTGCTGCCGTAGAGATAAAGCGATTATCTTATCCGCGCAAAATAACAACCTTCATTCTGTCAGCCGCAGGTCGTTTGGTTTCAGAAACGTGAAACGTTTTCAATGAAGTATAAAAATCGTTTGTTTATTTTTCAGTAATATCTCGCGTTTCAATTTCAACCCTCCGCAGTCACACCTCTGTAGAATCACGTAGTAGTCACACTCCGAGTCAAATTGACCCAACGTCATTTTCAAATGACTGCTGTACATAATGTATCCGTCTGATTTTTTTCAAAAAATTATGGAACATACTTTGAACATTGTAGAATATGTAGTAACAGTCAATTTGGAAAAAATCAAACATTAACATGTCTAAAGAAATTCGTGAAGGTGAATGTGGAAAACATGTACGTTTTCAGCAAAATATATCATAACTTTTTCATTTTTCAATTTTTTTTCGGAAAATTTTTGGGTAATACTCACGAGCTATGGTACATTGATAAAAAAAAATAAGAAAGAAAAAGAAGCTCAATAGTGGGGTTTTTTAAAAAAGCTATTTATTCCACCCAAATACCGATAATTAGCCACAAGGTTGCAGCTGGGTCAATTTAACCCATGATGACTACGGACGATTAAATATACATTGTTTGAAAAATATCGCGCGTTTAATGTTCAATAAAAAAAAAAAAAAAAATGTCTTGTTTTTTTCTTCTTTCCGATCCCTCTAAAGAGATACTTTATCCCTCAGATATGCTTCAAAGTATAAGATGGTCCCTCAGGGTTGAAGATTACACGTGTAGTCTCGAAATACAGAGGCTTAAATTTACAACGTGAAAACAGAGAGACTAAGTTACGATTCGCTCCAGGGTGGGTCGTACCTAAATTTAGAAGCAAAGTTACTTGAATAAAAAAAGGAAAAAATAAAATAAAAAGTGGAAAATAAAACGCGAGAAATAACAATAACGCCACTTTAAAACTGTCAATTCTTTCAAGGCTTTTGTTAAACCAACACCGGAACTATTCTTTCCGCCTGTTCCAACTGCCAAGCTCAAAAAAGGACATACCAAAAAGTAGAAAGGTTTTTTACGACCTGGCGTAAGTTTCGCAAGTTTTTGTTAGTCAAAGAACGCTTGCGAGATGAAAAGAAATTTCTTCTTCTTTTACTTCTTATCATATATGCGTCAAATCGTCGCGTGCTGTGATAATAATCACCGTCAAAATTTTGAATACATAGAAATCAATGAAACAAGATATCGTTGCAAGCTTCCGGCTTTATGTATCAGAAGCAGCCCTTGCTATACGAAAAAAGATCCGCTTACATAAACTTGGGCAACGATTACGTCCTATTATATTATTCGAAATTCATGCCTCTGGGGATTTTGGGACCTCAGAAATTAATGCTTGCAGCTTTTATATGCTACAATAAATTCGCAACACAAATGTTTTAGTAGGTATTTCTTTCGCCGGATCTCTTTACGTGCAATACTTTTATTCAAAGCAATGAAGAATCTTATCGTTATAGCTTATACGAAGTAATAATTATGAATTTTGTTTGTAAATTTACATGATTGAGCTTAAAATTTTTTTTAATTTAACGAGCTTTGGTATAGCTCGTTTCGGTTACCTCATCTTTTTTACGTATGGTATCTAGGTACTTTCGTTTCGTATCTAGCTATTGCTTACGTTACCTAATGTAAGAGAAATAAATTTGACTTTTAGTTCTCGTAAGTTTTTTCACCGTTTATTTTGTTTCTAGTTATTTCCGTTCGTGTCTATATACACACACGCGTTCGTTGTCATTGTGTGACTTATGGTAGTAAACTAAAGCTTTTTCTGTCATTTAGTAAACCCACGTTGAACACCTCGTGAAATTTTTTTTTCTTCCAACGCATTGCAACCAATTAATGTATAAAAATTTTACATTTCTTTATGTTTTTTTTTTTGTTGTTTTTTTGTTTTTAGGTGTAAATCAATCACTCCTCGACATATTCATCTCAGTTTTCCTCGATAATATTTACGCGAAAATTAGTAATGGGTCAAAAATACGAACTTGAATTAGCCTCAATTCCACATCTTTTATACACCCACGTTTTGATAATACGTTTTGAAATGCGGCTTCTCGATCTATACAGACTGGATTATACATTCGTGGGTTCTTTGAGCCGTTTTTTATTTTTTATTTTTAATTTACATATGGCAAATCGTTTGCTATACTTAACACAATAATTGAAAATTTTTTGAATAAAAATACACAAGCTTGATTTTTCACTGTAATGGTGTAAGTATTTTGACTGTAGATAATTATTTGTATGAAATATTTATTTTTCAATCGAAAGGATTCCTGATAAAATAATACGGATTATTATATCGAATTTTATCCCTTTTTAAACAAACGATGATAAATATCGCTAGAAATTATGGAGGCAATAGATCATCGTGTAGTGAAACAATATCGCAGTTTTCTGACTCGTATTATAGGCTCGACGATCCTGTAAGAATTACAATTTTATGGGAGGAACTGATTGATTAACAAAAGTGATCAACGGAATTGCGCGAGGCGTGATGAAACGCGGAAATTGTTCGCAACGGAGGATCTGATTATGTGAAACTGGCCTTGGCCGAGAAAGAAAAAACGTGAAGAAACGCGTAAACTTTTTAACATATACGTATATATGTATAAAATATATGTATATACTTATATATACATAAGTATATGTAATTTGAAGCGCAGTTTATCGTCCGTAGGTAAATATTATGACCGAAAGAGAATGATTATAGGATCTAGGTATACTTATTCACGATATAAATTTACTTTCTATAACAGGCTTCTATCTGTTTTCTTAAAAATTCGCAAATGATTGTGGAACGTATTTATAAGAATATATACATGTATCGATTGACGTTGGCTTACGTTTATAAAAACGAAAAAAGGAAAGAAGAAAAATCAAAAAAAAAAAAAAAAATGGGCTAAAACGTAAATATATTCGACATTTGCAAAAGTACCTATCTACGAAAAATTTAACCATAGCCTGGGTAGTTTATATCCTCATCGTATTAACGTTTTGTATTTTCGTAAACTGTTACTATTATGTATACCTATGTATACTTACATGAATTTCGCGGTTATATTGATATGCGTAAGTTTACCGTCAAACTTCGATGTCAGAAAGGCAAATATTGGCACATAAATCTACCATGTTAAAGGTCAGAGAATTCCTAGGATCTGACAAATTCCTGTGGTATCTTGAGAATGCTTTATTAATAAACTTCTACTCCTTACGAATGCATACATTGAGATTTTCAGGTCCTCGTGGCCACAGTGACTAAAGTATACCGTGAGATAATCTGATTTGAATTGTATATGATAAGAAACGGTGATTTTAAGACCGAACGGATTGTGGGATTCCACTTTTTTTTTTTTTTTTTCATTTTTTTTTTCACTATTGTCTCATACTCAAATACTAAAATAATTTTAAATGGTCAGGGTAACAGCTCTGGGTGACTTTACATGGGAAGTCCTATATACATACGTTTGCATTCTACATACATGCATACATACATTAATCTTGTAAGCGTGAAACGCAGATCGAGATACTTTGCTCGTTCAATTTACCTGCCGGATAATCCGATGCTCGTTGTACCGCCGAAATTTGTTACTATAGGTATCGGGACTTGATATTGTTTCACGGTATTTTCATCCATTGAAGTCTTTTTAGGCCGTGGATCTTAAGATATTGAATGTTTCCATTGACTCGGTGTTTTTCATTAATATAAATCATCTGTCAAATTCACATTTTAAAATTAATTCACCTTCAAATTGAAAACGCCATTTATATAATTCAAGTTTATAATCACTGTAGTGTCACACAGCCGTCGATATCAACGTGGCTATTAACAAATTGTTGAATATAACGAATGACGGAAATGGATTGACCGATTAATCAACCTGCAATTACGATCGATATTACGTAATAATTATAATAATTACTTTGAGTGTTTAAATTTCCTGTTTTTTTAATCAATAATGTAATCCTGGACTAAATTATTCCTTATTCTTTGATGTATACAGATTTTTTTTGATTTTGAATTTTTTTTTTTTGGAGTTTCAATAAAATTCACGTTACTCTCTTGACAGATCTTTGATACTTGAAATAATTTAAGGTAATAACTATGGAATATTCTTTTACCTCAATGGAACGTGATTTGATTTTTGAAAATATTATTCCCTTTGTCAACTGTCATATATATTCTAAATCTACAGGAGCACCTGGGCCAACGTTGGTTTCTCTTGGGAAATGTTCCAAGATGTATTCTCATTGGGAATAAAACGAAAATTTAACTAAAAAATAAGTCAACTTTTTGAACGATATACGAAATGTGACGTTACCTATTTTCTCGTTCGTTGCATTTGACAGTGTCTACACAGCAACTTGCTTACTCGATTAATCTCAATTTTCATGACATTATAGATACTCTGCATATGGGGTGTGGTAAGGTATCTTCGAAACGATCCTCTTTTTTCATCTTTCTTCTTTCTTATCTCTTTTTTCGTTTTTTTTTTTTTTTTTATTTCTTTTATTTTTTAGTTTTTACTACCCTATTCGGCTAGTCGATACATCAAAAACTGTCTTACCCGGCCTTAAGACATTATTTATTCAACGACCCTTCGTCACCTATTCGCACATCAATCGGTTCTTCATTCTCAACCGTTACCATCTGATATTCAAGTGAATCCTGCGATTAATAGTTTCTTTGGTATAGAGGAAGTGTGGCAAAAGTCGGAAATTCAATAATCGTTATACAGACCGTTTCAGAAAAATAACTTCTCAACTTCTGTAATTGAATCGATTGCAGAAAATCTAGAACTTCAATAAGAAGTAATTCACAATAAATTATTGACTCAATATGCCAGTATTATAAAATCAGTATAAAAGTTTCACAAAGTTTAGTAAACTCGTTATTTATGAAAGTTATAAAGAGTTTTTTTAAAAACTGTATGTACTCTTAGCAGAAGCTGAGGACCTCAATTTAAATTTTACTAACTTGCAAACAAGTTTTTTTTAAATAATATAAAATTTCACCGTTATAACTTTTCAATATCAGAATTAGTAAACGGAAAATTTTTCGATAATTTTTACACCGTTTTAATCCTGGCTAATATCAAACTTGTGAGATTAGGAGAAAACGCATGTTTTTGAAGGAACTAGTCTCAAGGGTCTTTAGCCTCTGTAGAATTGTTGTCTGCAGTGTTTGTTTAATTGTTATAGAAGCAAATAGGGGATATTTGTTAACCAAAACTTCATCTCTATAAGATTGACGAACGTGAGTTGAATTAATTAAATTAAATTATCTATGCATACATGTGTGTCTGTATACTAATAGAGTGAGCCTCACTCAAAGGATGTGATACAAAATCCTGTCGTATATTTCTAATAGATTAAAACCTCAGGAGCACCTTACTCAAAGGGAATGAAACTGTTGAATCCATACGAAAGAGCTTGTGACGTAGGTATACCTATATTTATACATACCGTCAAGTTAATTCCTCTACATCTACTTAGGCAGATGGGACTCAATTTCGACACGTCTATGTATACCTAAAGTACGAAATCTCTCATTTGTGATATTAGATCAAAATCTATATAACGAGACCGGATATTTACTAATTTTGTGAAACTGTGAAAGCAGCGTTTCATGCTCTTCTGTAAATAGAATTAAGTTTCTTCCACAATTAGGTAAACCGAATATTGAATAGGTATTAGAGTCTTGTTGAGACTAAGATCTAACTCAAAGAGGTAAATACCTTGGCTTGATTTCAGGTCAAAGACTGAAACTTGCAAACCATCGTAAACTTACGGAGCCTAATTTCAGCCAAGCCGAAGAGGAAACAGCGAACAAAACAACAATTCCTCGTAACCCGCACGTTCACAAACTCCAACATCGCATTATTCACCATTCGTAATAGCCCGCCTAACTTTACACACTTCCGGTTGGCGCATATTTGCTATTTGTATTCCGATTAAGTTAGCCAAATTTACTCACATCAAATCTAGTGTATTGGTTATTATTTATATACGACGAATAATCGATTAACACACTCATGGAAAGAAATTTGAAATTTTTTTTCTAAAATAAACAAAATACGTGGGAATTGAATGAAATCAAATTATCAAAAGCCGGTAAAATGAGACATAACAATAAGGTATAATTTACACCAAAACTCGAGAAGGAATTTGAATTCGTAAAACGAAAACCTCGTTTCATTTAATTTAATTTAATTTCGTTTCGTTTCGTTTCTAACATCAAATTATTAAGATCCCTTGAGCTCTGAATATAGGTGTATACTTAAGATTATTATATCGTACAATAAGAAAAATCTTGAAAGGAATCTGCTTGCTTGATAAGGATCGAGGCTTAAAGTCAAATCGTCGGAGAAAAATGAGATTGAAAAAAGGTGAAAGCACATTACGTATTGATAAAGTATGATTAATAAAATCCATTTAAATAACAAACAGTCTGATTCACGTTTTGTCTAGATACGGATGGGGTACAGCCTTGACGTAAAAATATAACAATCATGTTCCATTCAAAAAACTCATCGACATTGATGGATCTCCGGCTCGTGCCAATGGCCCGTGATTAGGGATGGACAAATAACAAAACTTATTCAAATAACAACTCATTTTGTTTGACTGATTTACTCGTACTGTTCAAAAGCAATTTGTGCTTTCAACTCAGAGCTAGATACCGTTTCGTTTGGCTCATAGTAAGCCATTAATCATGCAAACTAAGGTTCATTTATTACATCTATTCATTGCGAAAATAAAACCGAAAAGGGTCACCCAACTCTCAAATGGATAAAATTACACAAATGTGGTGATTTGCGGAACGTATTCAATGTTCATGGATCGCAATTTTCAGCTCATTTAATGGGTGTGTGTATAGATCCTCGCAGCTTTTTTTGATCAGTGTAGGAACTCTCATCATAAGGTAATTTACACAAATTACTAATCAATTGATTTTCTTTTATAGTGATAGAAATTCGGGTCTCAGATTGAAACTGGCCACTGTCTGAAACTCTACTGCTTCGTAGATCGAAAGTTTTTGAAATTCAAAGATGATAGACTTACAATTATGCCATTATTTCATAAATCATGGTAAAGAATCGTAAGGAATGAATAACAATTATTATACTTTTCGTTTCATTAGCTTATATCTTTCACTGAATGCTTAGAATTCCATTTGGAAATACCGTGATAATTGGACCGTCTGCAAGGCTGACAATAATCTTTGCCTGAGAATTCTCACCATATTTTTGTAAAAATATTACAAATGTCTTCATGTCAGCCTCCCGGTTATCGCAGATTTTGTTGTGAGGAATTTTGACAGTATTAATGTAAGATGAGAATAATATAACCGTATTGAATCATCGGTGTTTTACTACACTGGACTTTTTAGCGTGGGAATTTTCTCAATTTGACCAACTTGTAATACATTACTGGCTTTACGCAATGTATAATAAAAGCACGAGCTCAAAATTGATGAAATTGAAAAGGAAAGGCTGGGTCCAATCAATAAAAAACGAAGATAATAAAAATGCTGAAATTGGTGTTCGCCACCCACTAATTTTCACATTTTCAGGAATCCTGACATTATTGAAAAAAAATGGTAAAATACATGAGGTAGGTACTTCATCGTCGATTTATTCATCACATACGTAATTTCTCTAATTTATAAATTCGAGAAAGCCATTATTATGGTAAAAAATATGAGTAATATATTTGTCAACCGAATTTTTTCAAGCATATTTACACTCCAGACAATTCGTAGTAATACAAGATGTGGTATTCATCGTCAAGTTTGCAGATTAAAGAGTATGGCTATAACCATATCCAAAAATATCACTAAAATTGCGTTTTGCCTTCTGTGTTCCCCGATTCGCTGGTCTGCCTATTCCCCTTTGGCAATGGTTCAAAGATTGCGGATCGTACAACATGTCTTCTCAAGTGCCTGATAACTATCGTGGTTATATACTAAACGAGAATAACACCGACAAAACGAACAAACGATTTCAAGTAGCGCTGCAAGGCAATGTACTTGAGACTATAAAGCGAAGGATGTAACAATAATCGTGGTTATCAAACGTTCAACAATCTAACTATCAAGACGTATTATGCTGAACGGAATCTTAAGAGGCTGCAGTATAAGGCTGGATAACATATTCTGCAACCTTAAACCATTCGCTAATAATTTATACCGAGCAATTTGTAATCCGAGATACTTTAGGTTAACCCTTAGGCGTTACCCTCGACAGAGCAGAAAGATTTATACGTACGTAGGTACCGTGGATACAAGTTTGTTCAGAAATCCACTACCGTAGAGGATACGTGCTTACAGATTATCCATGATGATGTTTTCTTGACGAAAGTTTTGACGCTAAATTATCCCAAGTTAGGAAAGTGTACATTACATGGTTAATGCGACTTTACAGTTATTTGCTTCTGATCTTAACTCGGTATAATTTCGTGTTCAACTTCTTGTTAATGACGGCTGATTTTCTGTTTAAAATGAATTTCATCATCCTCAGCAATTAGGGAGAATATTAACACACGTCTTATAATTTTCTGACAAGTTTTTCGACAGTTAGATATATGGAATTCCTAAAATCAAAAGAGCGAATATTGTCATTTGGTCCAACCGCACTCTTCAGTTTTCCATTAGTCATGGTACCCGAGTGTTTACTTAACGATGGTAATTAACATTCGTTTCAATTATATCTACGAGGCCACGTATTGACGTCACTTTTTCTTCAGATTAATTTAAATAATCGTCAAGTTTTAACCCTTTTTATAAATTATTGAAAAAACAAAATATCAATTTTTTTATACAGGCCTATACGCATCTTTTAAGCAAGGCAGTGTATTCTGACTTTAAAAGCTTTCGAACAGAGCTTAACAACTGTTTACTAAATAAATTAATTAATCGCTCTATGGGAGGTACTTTCACGTTGTCTAATATTCGCGGAACTTAACAAGGCTAAAAATTCATCACTCGCGTTAATTGCAACGTGACAAAGCCTTGCTGTGCGTAAATGGTACAAAATTCAGAAGTTTAAAGTCGAATCAAATTAAATTGGAATTTATTGTTGAATTGAAAACTCGTGAAAGTCTTAGTGAAAAGAAGATAAAGTACAGGAACAAGACTAAATATTGGTAATGAAAATGGCACATTTTTCGTGTTAAATTAATGTAAAAGTTTGTACAAACAATTCAACATCTTCCCTTTCAGCCTATTCTCAGTGGAGTTGGAAAGTGCGAAGAGATCTTTTGGGTTTTACTGAGACGCGATTTCTGGTATCGAAATAAATTTTCTAATAGACAAATAAAATGGATTATACTAAATAAATATTGAAATGTAATATTTTAACGTGCTAAGCTGACCGAGTCGAGCTTCTCTCAGTTTAATTATGAGTTACTGAAGATAAAATTGGAGCAAATATGGGTACGAAAAAGAAGATACGAACAAATATTAGAATAATTTTGATCGATATGCCACCTGCGGCTAACATGGTAAAGTATAATCACTTCGCTAACAAGTTTTTAATGAAAACCACCACCCACGTATGTACGTTCGTTCATATTTGTTGGAGTTCAACGTCTAATTTATTCTTGTAAGGTAAATAAATTATAACAAGACAAGGTGATGTACAATTGTAAATAATTCGGAAATCCTCACTTTGCTAAAAGTATTAATTTTCGTAAATACGTGGGCGTAGGTATGTATGGTATATTATTTTCGTGGATACCCAAAGAAAATTCTGCAAGACAAAAATAACCTTTCTGTGTGTCTCACCCTTGCAGACCTTTTTTCGTGAATTCATTAGCAAAGGAATGAAAGAGATTACAAATTTGCGATTCATAAATTCATCAATTCAATTCATATTTACACCCGAGAAAGTAAGAAATTTTGTAAGAAAAATTAACGACTTATTCCTCGATGTTTATCGATGAAACATCTTCATCATTTTTCGAGATATCCCCCTAACAAGCAAAAGCACCAAATATACGAGAGCATCTGTTAGAAGGTTAGAAGAACCCCTGGTATAACAGTAATTAATATTTAAATTTGGTAATCAGCATCATCACCCAGTTTCCGGTGGTTCCATTGATATAAATTCGTTACCTGCGAATTATTTGATGTTTAATCCTCCGACGTTGGGGATGAAGCTTTTAATTAACCGTTTTACACTCTGTATGATGAGTCAGTCGTTCCCCTTTCCCGGCTTTTCATTTTAAAAAATAAAGCTTTTCCACTTTTTCGTATATTTAAACTTTACGTCTTCATAAGAAGAAAAAAAAAAAAAAATTGAAAATTAAACGTCTCAATTTTCTTTGTTTTTACGCCCTATAGGTCTCATCCACGAAAAGACCCGGTATACTACATATGTATACACTGCTGACAAAAGTTCGCGACATGGTCTACTAATTTACTGAGGACAAGTAACTTTTAGGAAAAGCCGAAGGGGAGTTAGGCCATTTAGTTTGTTCGGGTTTCGGACAAGATGAACCAACTAATGATTTCGCATGGTTTGGTTCTAACTACTTCTAACAACTGTTTCAACGATAAAATATCGGGGATACTACACGACAGTGTAAAGACGAATCAGTTAAATCGATGTTATTAAATCGCAATATCAAAAATTGAACGAAACTTTAAAGAATGATCAACTCTCTTGCAAAATAATTCACTATTAGCTACACCACCATTAATTTTTGAGTGAATAGCCATAAGGATCCAGCAGATTTTACGGAAAATTTTCATTCTTAGAAGGAAAAACTGAATGAAAATTTTTCTGTTTGGATTTTCTAGTTTTTTTTTTCTGTTTCTCTCGATTTTGTCGACGATATTTCCTCGGATTGTATGGAAACAACAGAACTCGACAATTTGGAGTGTGAAATTGCAAATGTATGAGTTACTGCACCACGTTTCAACGATTTGTAAGGCTGTAACGTCTTCAATGTAAATCACCTCAGAATATAATATATATATTTTTTTTTCTTGTTTCCGGATCCAGAGGCTACAATTTATTATAAATTTAGTATGCATGAAACATCCGGTCCGGTGTCATACGCCGATGAAGTTATTTGGTCAGATATAAAAGAATTATATTCGAAGTGAAGGAGGGTGAAATGGCATCGTAAAATATGTACATACATTCACTATTATATGTATACCTACCTCATTTATACCGATAAACAAAATTCAACAAATTTTATTGCAAAATGTTTGACGATTGTGACTATGGTACTTTTGGTTTTAAAAATTTTTCATGTTGCTGGGTTATAAAATTCGCGTTTTGATACTGAAAATAATTATTCATATAATAATCCGGATGATTCATACAAAGTAAAAAGTGAAGATTTTTCAAATCCTGTTAACTCTGGCATCTGCAGGATCTCAAAATATGGCGTAAAAAATCGAATGGATTATACTACACTCAAAAAAATGTCATGCACGTTTTGGGTCAACAGTAGGATCGTTTGTTCTTCGGTCTCTGTTTGCTTATTTCATCATTTGTTTGTACGATTTTTCGGGTCTGTGTATTCGCGATCCTTCGTACAGTATTGTAAATCAGTTTTTTTTTTGTATTATGGAAAAATATTCCAGTCACAAAAATCGGTTTAATAATTCGAATCAATTCAAGGGATGAAAAGGCTTCTGATCGTATGAGGGGTTTAAACGTTAAAAGCTTTTATTGTATCGCAAATTCACATATCATAAAAAAAAAACAAAAACAAAAAACGCATAAAAGTAGGTACCTACAGAACCGAAATTAGTCGACCTAAAAACCGCTTTAGTCTTTTGACAAAAACGATCAAAGAATCAATTCTGCTGCTTCAATATTGTTCACGGAGTACGAAACATCAAACTATATGATCTTTTGATCTTCGATTCACATAGCGGTGAACAAGGTTTATGCATTTATTATAAGATCAACAAATCTGTGCAACTTATCCTTTGATCACGATCTTATAATTATAACACCAAACGCATGCGACCTTCACCGTGACGGAATTTCATCCCTTATAGAAGAATATAATCGTAACAATGCGTAGGTAGGTAAAGTCTTGAGGATCGAGGGTTGAGAGATTGGGTCTGATGTCATTAACGTTCAGTGACCCTTGTCTGTGTCGATTTGAGCTCAAAAGCTCGATCTATACAGCGCGGTGTCGACAACTGGCGAAGACAATTAGAATGAATGTCTATTCACTACCCGCGTACAACCGTTTAAGAGATGCTTAATTGCGGTAGGTATTTAATTGGGATTGGGACGTGTAATGTCGTCATGCAATAGGATTTCTTGTTCATGAATATTAATGGGAGTTACATTTTTTCAAAGAAAAAAAAAAAAAAGAAACAATTTTCGGGAAAATTTTGAAGGTGGTCATTTATTGCAGTTTTCAGACTACAATTTTTAATCGGAAATCTGTATTAATTTCGTGGGTAAATAATTACCGTGAGAAAATTCTGCGCGTGGTCTTTGATTAAAAAAAAAAAATATCCCCAATTTATACAAATGGTAATAAAATGGTAATAAAATACGTAACACCAATTTGCTAAAAGCTCTTTTTACACGACTATAATAACTATAATTTAAGACTCGTTTATACATTCTCACTCGCAGGGATAACCGTGTGTGTATAATATATAATCGTGGAGGATAAAGCCCTACTTTGTTTCAGGATCCCGGAAATCCTCCTAAATATTTTCAATCGTGTTTTACACGACGATCTTTCAAGTATAATATCAATACATACTCATACGCTTAATCCAGGTACAGGTCTAAACTTAATATCAGAATCAACAAACGAAATCCTAATTATAATAAGGATTATAATTAGGATTATATATAATTAGGTAAACTGCTGATTTACAAATCGGTTTTAATCAGACGTCCGCAATACCTCGCATCTATAACGAAATAGTGGTAAAGGACCCTTCGCTCTCAGCTTCAGCTTCAACTTCAATTTCAAACCAAACGATTTCAAGGATCCGAACCGTTCAATGGCTCTTTAGGGACAAGTGCGTTTCCAATTCGATCTGCCATTTCAATATGCGTTTGTAATGTGTAATCTACTTATATAATACATATCGATGTATACAGATATGTATAATGGGTTGTATGCATAGACACAGAAACACATCTATATAATGGATCATAATTAATTTTATTTAATTAGATTCCGAAATCATTAGTACTTCCTGATCCATCCAAGTGGCTACAAATCTAACCAAGCTAGACCTGTGATTGATATTGTCTTTCAATTTCTGAGTAATTCTGAATATTGGAATTTAGTTGTTAGACTCATTCATAAATTATACTTTGAAGTCTGCAATGTCTATTTATACATACACTCAATGAGTCCAGTGAAGGAAATATTTCCATTGATATCGATGATGCGATTATAATCTTGAACCGAATGAAGACGGGTTTTATCTGGTTCGATGATACTAAACAGAACACGCTTGGGTAGTCAGAAAGTTAGCCGAATTATATGATGGAAATTCTATAGAAATTTGATCATCCTTTATCCGCTGTATTTTCTTTTTTATGGCAAAATCACAGCACCTTGCAAATTCTTTAGAGCTTTGCCCTTGTAGATCGCAAAGTTCTATCTCTTGGATGAATATCATTCACTGAGAAGAGAATAGGAACGATGTAGGTACGTGGGATGGTTTGAATTGATCTGAAATTGACATATCATTTTCTACCCGTTTATGAAAATTCGTTCAACTTCAATATCTATAGTTTGAAAAAAATTGGCTCGTCTTCACCAGATTCGAAAATAAATTGAAATCTTGAAAAGGATTACGAATTAAAATTAAATGGAATTCGTCATTTATAGGAAAAAAACTATAAAAATCTTACAAAAAAAAAAAACCGCCCTATATATTGAAAAGCAACAATTTCATGCAGTGCATTTCATCCTAATTCGATCTGGGTATATTTACAATTTATTTGGTGTCATTGGCAAGGAATGCCCTATATATATACATAAAATGCTCCACTCGGAAGAATATATTCTTTCATTTTAGAAAGGTAATACAGAGAAAAAAGTATAGGTTTGTCAGTAAAACAGCGAAAATCGATTCATTTCCGGTATAACCAGAAGTTCAAATTAATCGAGACATGGCAATTTTTCATGCCCATCATTTGGTTGTAAAGTCCTGTGAATTTCAGATTTTTTCATCGAGCCGTTTCCGAAATCACCGCGCGAGTTTATCAAACAGACCGACAGATATACAGACCGACATATCTTTCTAAAAACCTGTTTTTTGGATTTTAGAGGGTCGAAAACGTAAGGATTCGTCAAAATTAGCAAAAGTCACTTTTCGACCAAAACCAATACTTTTCTTGTATCATCGTAGGTGATGAAAAGTAAAAACAGAATAAGAAAAAATGCGGGAGGGACATTTTTTAGTAGATGCAATATAATAGTCCGATGCGACAAAAAGAGGCTGGATCCAAGGGGATTTTTACAAAAAGATTCTGTTATCTTTACCAAATGTCTTCGTCAGCATAATACACATTATATCCCGCAGTTTTTTAAAGGGGATTTTGATCGTGGCCACTTTGAAAAATGCTTTCTTTTGAGGGTGGTATAAACTGCCATGCATAAGACATGCTCCCCTTACTGTAAACCATAAGCCAATATCGTTACACATGCGGGATAAGTTTATTGCCCGATTCGAATCCATTTATTTCTTGGTTGGGTTAAGGTTTTTTACACTTCCCACACGATATCCCACGCTTTTTCAGGCTTTCACCACCGTTCAAAGAATCCGAATTTCCACTCGAATTGACAAGGTATATATATATACGGCTAGAACTCCGAATATACCGATATGTATCACCTATATAATCCCTATTCTCAGATTGATTCGCACGTGACGTCACGAACAAAGGATACAAAAAGTCCTACTAGGAAAAAGAATTTTTCATACAGAAACTTGGTTTCTGTATAGATATTGACTCACTGACAAAAAGGTTGTCGTACCAACAATACAGGCAGAGTTAACGCAGTCACTCAAATCCTCTGTTCAACTTTATACTCCACGAACATGGTGAAAGCAAAAGTTCTATTGTATCGAGTGGATAAACTCGTAACTTTGAGATGATATATAAATTGTACATAAATTATTATAATTCACGTCTGAAATTCACAAAAAATCGATCAAATTTGTACATAGGGTATAAAATTGTTCGTTTTGTGTAAAGTAAAAAATGCGATTTAATTAAGTATCGTTTATTGGCAGTGTTTCTGTAGATAAAATAAATGTTTTGAAATATTTTTCGAGATCGTGAGAAGACTTTTATAATATTATCCCTGCCTTTTCCACATTTTTAAAGTTCCAACGTGTTAAAATAAATGACGTTAATAAGCGGGTTTTGAAAAGACCATCAACGCCGTGAAAGAACGAAGTACATACTTCAAAGACTTGAATTCAAGAATAATTTTTCTTGAGAAAGGCGCGTGGTCTTTTATAGGTATACTTCAATTCCCGACTCATTTTCCTACAGATAAGTGTAAAAAACAAAATACTTCAGAATACTTATATACCTATAATATACCTACACAGCGGCAATGAGAAAGGAAAAAAATCTCTATGATGTTGAGATCGCACGAAGTAGAACGAAAATTGTTATTACAAAAGAGAAATTAGATTTTTCCAGACGCGACGATGCGTGGAAATTAATAACTATAAGCCTCCGAAACCTGCAGACTCAAAGTATTAGTAACAAAAAAATTCTACCAAGATTATTCCAGCTCTGTATCTAGTCTTTGATGTATAATAATCTATTTTTTTGTTTCTTGAAAATGTTGAAAAAACTCAGTCAAAGATTTGAAATGAAAAAAAAATTTATTTCCAAAATAACAATTAGTATGATCAATAAATTGGTGTATGATTATAATATCGAGAAAGAGTTGACTTCGTTACTTCGTGAAGATGTAAAATTAATTAAATATAGCAGAGGGTAAAGTTTTACGGGTCAGAATTTTGAGACTTTAAGGTGGCATCTGTGCGAAATTAAAAAACTTGAAACAGCTATGTAACCTGGAAACAAAGTATCGTATCTTATACCTACCCCTTGAAAACGCGACGCGTTTCTCTCGGTGATTTTCTTAATTCTAGTCATTTCCGTGAAAAATCAAGGGGTAGGGAAAAAATGAGTCTGGAATAGCGTCTACTTTAATCTGGTATAAACCTGGCTTAAAATGGCAAAGCCGTGGTTGGAAATGTTTAATGAACGCTGTTTTCTTGCTTTTCACTTGCCAGAAAAGTAATCGACAACTAAGTCTAAAAACTTAATCAAATAGCGATGAAAAACGAGTTCGGTAATGGTGTGCAAATATATTTCTCACGTATTATATATTCTAATTTTGTTATTCATTCGAATTTTAAGCTATATAAGTACTAGTATATGACTCAAAATTCATTTTATGAATATCTATCCATGTCGTCTAGTATAACTTAATATTTTTTCGCAAAACGATATGTTTTATTTTATTTATTATAACGAAGGATTATTGTAACTGCGATTCAAGTCTCATAGGACTTGGAGGTTCACGTGAATGAACTCTCAACTTTATCCACAAGCTATCAGTTTTTGATGTGCAACAATTTTTAATCCTTATCCTTGCCCATTACTTGTACTGAGGAAAAACGAAAGTAATTTTCGTTACTTTTCTTTACCATCTCGTTATTTAACGTTGATAGAAAAGGTCCTTTTGAAAGTAACGTGAAAAAAAATTATTAAAAATTATTATTGTATGTAGGTTCCTTTGATAATTTGTTTGAAAAAAAATGAAAAAAAAAAATTAGAGAAATAATAAACCCGTTCAAGCTGCCACTGAATGTAAATTCGTATAAAAGATACAAAGATATTTTTTTGTGACATCCCCTTTTTTCAACCGGAAATGTTTGAATACAGATAGAAACAGGAGTCAAAAATCAAAGAACGTAATTTTGAACACATGTCCCTTTGAAGCCAGAACACCAGACGAAATTCAATTAACCCAGGATTACGGGTTCAGAGGTATTATTTTATATCCTGAATTTTGGTTTACGAAAGGAAATTGAATTGAAGAAAAAATACATCATCTTTCCAGCCATTTATCTAGTTAATCTTAATTAATGTAATTCACATACTTTGAGACCCGTGATTAAATTATAAATTAAGAAACTAAATTACGAATTGACATACCAACATGGCTTACGTGGATCCCATAATCGGTTTTCGAGAAAGAAATACACCTATCTACTTACATGTATATACATTTTTCTAAAAAATATTTCATTAAATATATAATCTTTATAATTTCCTGATTATGATTCTTCATTTCAAACGATTGGGGAGAATAAATTGACCTTCCAGTCCCGGAAAATTCATGTTTCTCCCCAAATCCAAATTAATCTGACCTCAAAGCTATATACGTTTTAATTTTGAGTTTATGATACAGATTGCTAATTATTTATACGTATCAACGCAAGTCGTGAATAAATTTTTAAATAAAATATTTCAAAGAAACGAAGCGATGTTTTCCAACGTTGAGAGATTTTGTTTGTGGATAATATCCAATGGCATTTACCTTGTTCGTCCTTTCAAAAGAGCTCCCTTTTCGCTATACGCCTTTATCACTTTATCTTTATACTCCCTTTTTCTCATACTCGATCTTTTCTTGTTTTCTCATAGTAAAAAAAACTAGGAATAGTTAAAAGGCAAAGGACGTTAACTAGTACATTAACAAGTATATTAACAACACTGAAGTAAGTCTTGAGATGATTAATACTCAAATTCTCGTACTGAAAAATAACTGTCAACTAACGATCTCAAGTTATTGACTAAAACTTTTAAATTAAAACCTCAAGACTCTTCGATATTGTCACGAACACTGACGACGATGTCTAATGACTATAAATTAAGTATATAAAACTTGGCGCCAGTCCCTTGTTGTTAAACTTGACGTTAGCATAATTAAACACGACAAGTTTTGATTACAAAAGTATATTTGCCTCGGCAGATTAATTTTTCCGTTTGGTTTAGTATTCGCCTATGATCGTGGAAGACATAATTTGACCATCTCTAATCGAATCAATTTATCGTTGTCAAAGAGATGGGGATACACGTGCCTTATTAATTTGACTCGTTACCCAATACCGTTATTGCTGTCACAAGGCACACGTAACACCATTACCTACCACTAATCACATTATTTACTCCAAGTTTCCTTGTACATAATATACATATATCCTCACCTGGGTAGACTACAAACGTATACATATACTAAAGATGAATAATTTTTTCGAGCAAATACGGTACATTTCGTAAATAATATAGTAACATCATTAAACGGTTTATGGTTCTGCATTATTTTTGCTTCGGGATAATTGGGATAAAAATTTTTAATTCTTATCTAAAAGAGTAATTCTATGGACAGGGAATCAGTAAATTTAATTCTCACCCGACTTGAGTTTGGTCGGTATTATTCGAGATAAAAAATACGTGACAATTCGACAAAAAAAGAAAGAAATAAAGAACTAGGACAAAGATAACCGAAGTGACAATTTGCAGGAAATCTCTGAACCGATAAAACTTTCGTTTATCCAAGAAAACACAGAGATTATAATTGAGGGTACGTCACAGTTGAGACGTTGGGGAAGTGATGAAAACCAATAACAGTAAACAGCAATGGGCTGAAGCGGTTTTACAATTAAATCGATATTCACCCCGATGCTCTATTTTTAAATGCCAAAAGTTTATTCCAAATTATTCGTCACTTTCTTATCTCTTGTATCTATAAACTCATTTCCATCAATAAATTGCAAAATGAAATCCAAAAAAATAGTCAATTCTGAATCAAAAACAAAGATTTTTTGGTAATTGTGACATAGGTGGAAAACTTATTTACCTGCACGTATATTCTTACTTCAATTAGCTACTTCCTGAACTTCGATTCTAGGAACGAGAAGACTGATGCGATTTCGATTGTTCCTCCAATTTTAACTGTCCTACAATAAATAATATATAATTATTGATGACCGTCTTAGGCAAACGCCTTATGTTCAGATACAAATATGTGTCTCTATTGATCGAAACTTATTAGCAAACATACAGCCGTGGATAACATTCCCATCGAATAGTCCTATAAATAAAAAGTGTCAGGTAGAAAAAAATATGGCAAATTCCGATGTTACTAGGATAGTAGAACACAGATAACTGTCGCCGAAAATCCAATAGTGGTGACGTTTCGAAATATATTCGAGGAATTCTTATAACATATCAAGCTTTTATACTATAATAGTGTCTGACCACTTATGTCTGACTATACGGACTGGTTCTAAAATTGCAATCCCAAAAGAAAGAAGAATAGAAGATTTGTTTGGATAGTCAATATCCTCTGGACTTAGAATAAGGATAACGTCATACGGAACGATTTTATGTATGTAATGTTCTTCGATCTGACAGAAAATCTAGAATCAGTACACTGCAGCTATAACTAAACCATAAATGTGTTTTTTGAGTAAACGTTACTGGTTGAGTTTTATACAGTATCATATCATTTTCGTCATATTTTTGCCATAAGTCAATTTTTTTCAGTCACTGAGATGCGTATTTCCCTTATATTACCTGAAAATCCCCAAAGAATAAAAGTGTCAAAATACAACCGAATAAAATTTGACATAATAATGTTTCAGACGGTCTCAGTAAGCGTGAGCATCCTGACTCTGACATTCATCTCAATCGATCGTTGGTACGCCATATGTTTCCCTTTGAAGTTCAAGTCGACAACAGGCAGAGCCAAGACTGCCATCATAATAATTTGGGTCGTCGCTCTACTTTTTGGTAAGTACAAAAAAAAAAAAAAAAAAATGCAAAAAAAAAAAAAAAATCCGATCGTATCTAAGTGCGTATAAAATCCGGTCTGTGTAAACCTGCATGATAAGTCATATGTGTATGGGAATATTTACTAAGGTATGTGATTATCGCGAGTAAATCTAGATTTCTATTTTCATACAGATCTCCCCGATTTGATGGTGTTGCAAACGGTTCACCGTAAACTCAGGGTGGAAACGATATTTTTTACCCAGTGTGCGCCTTCCTGGAGTCAACAAAGTGAGGCAACGTTTACCATAGTCAAACTGATCCTTTTGTATACTGCACCCCTTCTCTTCATGAGTATCGCATACTGGCAAATCGTACGTGTACTTTGGAGGAGTGACATTCCAGGACACACATGTGAGTGACCCTTCCGTATTCTATTGACCTGACACTCGATTTCACCCTAACTGAGGGTGACCGATTTTTTATTAACGTTTCTTTTCATGTGCCATGAACAAACAGTCGGAGGAAAATGTAAAATTTTATCGGGGAAATATTCGGAGAAAATATCCCAAAAGGGATTTTTACTGTTTGAATTTAGTAGATTTTTCAATTTTTCTATATTTCATGATATAGAAAGCGGAGTGTTCTTATACCTACTACTTTCTTCTTCACTCCATCTTGTATAATAATATTGAAATGCTCTAATCCACTTAGGACGATGAGAAGTCGGTTGATATGATAAGTTTAGGTTGTTTCAACATGAAAACCGTTGGAAAAATATACCATAAGAAAAGATGTACCTATACCTATAATGTAAAGGAATGTCAGTGCTCGTTTGATTATTGTTTTAAATATCGTGACGGACGTGAATCTAAAAGTTTCATGTCAATATCAATTTTGACATAAACATTATAAAAAGAATTTCCGTCGAGTGACGATGACCTGTAGTATAATACCTATCGGCATAATGTCTCCATCCCAATTAGTTATAAATTTTTTGTAAAGTTTTTAAAGCTTCTCCGGAGGGCTTTTAAATTTGTAATAGTATTTACATACAAGGTGTCTAATTTTAATCTTTCATATATTCTTTATTAAAAAGTAGAGTAAAAGTAAGGGAAAGTCGTCTACAAAAAGAAAAAATCCGTTGAGATTTTATTATACTCTCACTAATTTTTGGAGTTGTAAATCTACTTTAACACATTCGAAAGAATCTCGATTTGACTTTTTTAAGAAAACAATCATAACATTTTATCAAGTATAAACGATTGATATCCAAAAATCACTAACTTCTGGTTAATTATTTTGACCAAAATAATATCGCGTGTTCCATGAATTTATCAAAAATTGTTCTTTTGAAACCGATGTGTACACTCATGATCAAACTTTTGTTAACAATCCCGTTGGTTGGTTCCAGCTTTTGGTTTACTAAAAGCCAAGTTGATGTTTAGAAAACTATACAATTAACGTTAATCAAATCGTAAGTTAGTCGGTAAAATTTATTCGGATTTTTGCGTCATTTAAATTCACACGATGAGACCGCCGGGGATGTATTGTCCGACAGATTATACTCCGATCTGCCGGACAGGAAGTCCCAGGGAATTATCTCAGATGTATTTTTCGGTCGAAATACCCGGAGGTCATCTGGGACACCTGTTACACAATATTTTTTCATTAATTAATTTTATCAACGTAACAAGAGTTTGGAAAAATCACGTTGTTATGCCGTCTGCAGTTATCGTAATTAAAATCAGTTTAACTTTTATCTATTTCAAGTAGTAACTAGCATAAATGCAGATGTGCAAACGTTTTATGCATTTACATGTCCAGCATGTCTTAGTACCTGACTAAAAACGATATAGTCTCAATTATCTCACTGCCTATTATATTTATCCTTTTCTTGGTTTTCCTTTCCGTCATTCAGACACGAATAGCAAACGAGTCATTTCTAGATTGGCTAAAACAAAGCGTGTCGCGTATCTCTCCTTTGTTTCTTGTGTAGTTCGGTTCTGTAATATAGCTTTAATCCACTGAGTTGCAATTATGCTAATTAGTGGTTAAAACACATATACGAATATGATACTAATAAACTCTGATTCCGTCTGATCAGTTATTAGATTAATTGGATTTCATTGGATCATTTGAAACGTTTTGAGTCTCTTGAATCCGTTGTAACTTTAGTTTTCAAGTATCATCAAAATGTTGGAAATACTTGATAAAAAAAATTTCATAGTGCTGAATGAACCGTCAACTTTCTAATCGACGTTGATTTTTTTTTTTCAATAAACACTTCTTATTAGTGATTGGCATTTCTCAATTTGAGGGTTTTACGGGCGAAAATTGTACATTGAATTAAGGTACAATTGAATGAGGTGTTCGTTGTGCCCCAATCTTCTCTATCTACCCATAGGACATCAGATATGGAAAACCTGATACATAACAAAACATGGCACATACATACATCGGATGTATAAAACGAAGAGGTGTACGCTAATCTGACTCGCGATCTGTGCTAGTACTCGCGAATAACAAACAGAGCTTAAATATAAGTCTATCAGAATCTATTTACGAGCAGGGTCACATGCGTGCTTTACTATATATCTATGCCAGAGGTCGAGGGTTAGAAATGCATGTTTTTCAACCCCGGAATAGGCTACAATGTCCGTACTAACTCAGTCATTAATTCAAACTGACTGCTGCAACCGGTAATCGTAAACAATACACAACAATACCAACTCGTCTATTTATCGTTCTAAGCGTGCTAAAACGAACTTATGATTCGAACGATACGTAGAACCGATATAAAATGCAAAGATCTGATGGTTTAGGTTTAGTAATAGTAAAACAAGCAATAATTCCGTGCTTTTACTCCAAAGAATTTATAAATGAAAAATTATGATCCGTTTATATGAAATAGATGAGCCTATATTTTACAGAACCAATAACGATCGTTTTACTATAATTATGGATAGAGTAGAGTTCGATAATGCAATTAAGGATAGCGAACGCGTGAAAAGACACACCCTCTATTATCGCCCTAATGTTCTGTTTCCTTTTTTTGTTCGTTCCTATAAATAAGTATGTTAATGTCAGTTGCCGTGTGAAACTATTGATCCTGTGAAATACACCCTCGAAAGCAATAAGTATATACATACACAGTTCTTTGTGCAAATGAAATTTAAATTCCTAAAGCTATATACACCATACTTTGGTACATCGTCACAATATGAAACGTGGGAAAAGGTATTTGTTTAAAGTTTGATTAGCAGTTTCAAATCTACTCCATCAAAAGCTTTACTTCGCATCCTATCAGCCACGACAACGTGATCTGCAGCTCTATGTTCTCATAGTATATTTTTGCGTCAATTCAAAAAGCTTCATCACGGTGTAGACAAGGATTAGCAATTTTCGTTGTATAATAAATTTCTGTTATTTTTTCTGAACACCTTTTTTTTGTTGTTCTTTTACGTAAAATGATGCATTCGATAATAAATTTATTGATCGACGTTCGGTAAACACAACGTGTACGTGCTAAAGCGATCTAGGGTGAGTTAACGATCGGTGAAAATGGTCGACTGTTGTTGGGTAGGAGATCGGATAGGATAAGTACAACAAAACGTTATTTCATTTTCAGTTTCGAGTAGAGGAAGTCACGTAATCGCTACCACCAACAACCCCAGTAATCTCGAGGGTCAGCTACGGTCGAGAAGGAAGGCTGCGAAAATGCTTGTAGCCGTTGTACTGATGTTCGCCGTCTGCTACTTTCCAGTTCATTTGCTGTCCATTTTGAGGTAGATATACTGAGGAGAATACATTCGCTCAATGCGGGTTCAAAAAGCCGATATTCTCCCAGGGGAGGTTACTAAGCTTCTCTTTTCAGAATATTGTACCTACCCCAGTTGGCGAACACTACTTTACCACTTCGGTTAACCATGTCAAAAGCCATTTTCGGATGTATACGTACACGCGTATGTCCTTTCAGAAAATTAATCAAAATCTCACCGATATCCATACAGCAGTTTGGTACTTCGCGTAATTGAAAATGGTTCAGCCATATATAGACATGAAAAGAAAAACCGTTTAAAATTCTAGACCGATCTACGATCTGAACTATATCGCGAAAATTATTTTTGCAGCAAACAATTTTCTACCTCAATTCAAACGTGTGAGAAGAATTCAATTAAACTTACCTTCAAGAACTGAATATACTTCGTCATGTTTCAGACACATATAATTTCGCTTTTTCTTAGCAGATGGAATTTTCTTCCATCTTCAGATTTTCAACATGCATGCTTTACGATACTTTAATTCTATAACCATTTTTATTTCTATTTATTTCTGCTTCAGGTATACAGTCGCAATTAAAGCAAATCAAACAACGAAAACGGTCAGCTTATTAGCCCACTGGCTCTGCTATGCGAACAGTGCAGTTAATCCTTTAATCTACAATTTTATGAGCGGTAAGTAAATTCGAAAGAAAAATAATTGTTAAGTAAGTGAAAATGATCTATGTGTATGGATTGAAAAATAACTAATAACAAATACGAAAATAACAAATTGCTAAACGCATGTATATATGACGAGCTGATTGACACTCAGCACATACATATATCACTCAATCGTTGAAGTATCGATTATGTATTATATGAGGTATGGATATTTACATGTGGTTTTATTATAGGCATGTTACTAACAAAATTCAATACATTGAAGATATTAATAGATACAAAAGGCGAAGTAAGGTTTTACGAGTATGGATATTTATGAACGTACTAGCGTAAGGAAAATGTATTAAAGATGTTCTAAGAGAGAAAATATACGTCAGCAAACAACTAGATACACTCACATACACATATTTATCGACTTTCATGTATATCGATCAACGCTAAGTGTATCGTTAAATTCAAGGAAGGGGATTAAGGCTGACATTGCATAGAACCAATCTTTAATATTTTAGTATATTTTATACATTCGGAGGTTGTAGATTATGATGTTATTTTATTTGTCAAGAGGTTATTACGACTCGTGAAAATGATCTGGAATATAGATTCTACAGTAGAACGATAATCGTGAAGGAACTTAATTGACGTACAACTAAATGAGGGGAAAAAACGTTAACGAGCTTTTCAAGTGATCATTAATTTTATCTACCATATATAGCGTGCAGGTCTCATTCATACCTCACCATTGTCTTGAAATAATTCATTATTCAGGATCAGATCTACGAGTACTTTGGCTCGTTTTCATCCTGCTGCAGTTTTCATATTTTTTACGTGCGTAATTAGACAAAACGTTAATTATTTATACCGAAATGATCATGAAGTTGTTAATTTTTTGTAAAGCTACCGAATTTATCTCGACTTCTTCTGGATTTGAGATTGCATTTGTTCTTTTTGTAATTATTTGTTCAATAATTTCGAATCGATGGTCAGCTTTAATAGGATAGAATTTATCAGATAGAGGACAATAAAAGCACCGATTCGAAAAAGTGAATTTGACAAAATAATCCAGTTCATTTAATATTTATGAAAGAAATTTATTTTATCCATGTCTAAGTGACGTACGAAAGTAATAAATAATACCTAAAATATACTTTTCCAGAATATCGCTCATGTAGGTATAATTCTGACGATTTTATAGATAAATTTTTATCACTTTTTAGTTGTCATTCTAAATTCTTCACGAAGCTACTTTATTTGATAAGCCAGAGATCTTAAGTGGAAGTCGTGGGAAAGCTTTTATTCTTCTTTCGTGAGTAGAGGTCTTGAAAGTGACTAATGGAATTCTATGTCTTGACAAAACCGACAAGAGAAAGTGAAAAAAAATTTTTTATACTTGAGGATAAAATCCGTAGAAGATGCTCAGACGTCATTAGGTACGTTTCTTTCCTTTCTCGAAAAAGGAAACTATATCGAGAATTGTATTATAAATTAATAAAATTCGAATAGTTGCCTTAATAGTATTTATTTCTTTTTTTTCGTATTTCCGGACATTAGTAGCCAAAAATGGATTTTCCATTAGGTTTACTAAAATTAATGCGTAATATGGTATATAAAGTTCGTCACTTTAACTTTACCCTGACAAATAAGGTTTTGTCATCAATTATTTACGGTATTTCGATATGATACTTGATATTATTATTATTAATGCCGAAGAACGGAATACGATATCTGCTTTCAAAAATGATAATCTACCTCGATTACCTCGATACTGTATACAAGATAAAAAAAAAAAAAAATTACGCGTGTGTGGAAAAAAAAATCAACTATATAAGAATAAATCGACGGTGCTGACTGACAACGATGGATTTCTGATTCGTTTCCAGGTAAGTTCCGGCAGGAGTTTCGTCGTACTTTCCTGGACTGCAGTTCAGCAGCTAACAACGATATTGGAGGTGTAAGTCGTCGGCCAACAATTCCGAGTGGTTATCACATAGCCCAAAATCGTCGTGACCTTTGACCCTCGGTACGACGAGTTACCTGGGCCAAGAGATCTTTCGAGAGTAGAATGGAAGCTGAAACTACCGAAGATAATGCAGGATCTACTGGCGTCGGTGGTTGTAGAATAGAATTTAGTTACAGGTCGTATACTTGAACTAAATTAAAATTATGTTTAATATCTTGGTTGTAAATATCAATAATTCGACTAATTATTCATTAATATTTGTCGAAATCTGATAAGTATACGTCACTCGAGGCTTAAATTGCTTCAAAATTATTTGTCGAAAAATTTATAAACACCGATTTTAGCTGCTGCTGCTGCACTTGCGTGTGTTTTTGACGGAAAGATAAGAGCAGTTGTAAATAGATACTTGGATATATATAAATATGTGTGGTATATACCAAACTTGGAAAAGTGGACTTTATTTTTTGAAAAAAAGAAAAAAAAAAATGAGAGAAAAAAAAATTGCGGAGGTTAAAATTTGATAGATCTCGAATCACGATTAGCTTGTATGTACGTATGTCTGTATGTACGTATGTATGTACTATGTATGTATATAGTAAGTAAGTATATAGCTTGTGTTAAAAGTAAAAAAAAAATGAAATAAAAAACTAATAATATTATAATTAAGAATTGAAATTTGAATATCTATTAACGATCTCTGTATAGTTTTGATTGGCTGTGGAGCTATTCTTTTTTTTTCTTTTTTTTCCTTTACAAGGTATGAGAAATTGCGGAGTCGTATGATATTTCGGTAATATTGAAAATTCCGACCATAGAATTGAATTGAATTTAGAATTTACAAGTGAAACGTAAATTAATTCTACTCATAAATTAAGTTAATTATACCTTATCGTATTTATTCTATTTATTATCAACTCATACCTATATTTGTGACACTAATTGTGACTTGGAGATAATTGACAGAAAACATATAGAGAAATAAAAAAAGAAAATCAATAAAAGTTTGTAACAATTATAATCTTCAAAAAGGCAATTATTCTAATTAAATATTTTGATCAAAATATGATAATCCGTTATTTTTGAATGAAAATTGGAAAATCGTTTGTACTTATAACATACTATTATAAATTATTATTTACTCTATATACCTATATACCTATACATATATAAAATTTCAGAAACGATGAAAGTGAAGATAATTTTATATATGCGATGATTAATTTATAAGAATTAATAGCTTTTTTATCGATTATTGACTAAATGAAATTTTGGTAAAATATATCTATCGACTATATTCTAATAATTATACAAATAAATTATAGATATAATTACACATATAAGCTAATCCCCGATTTATGAATACTGTACCTGTACCTTATAGTAAATATAATGAAATAATATAATATCTTTAATATGGTAGACCGAAATGGTACATACCTACTACAGGTATATACAAATAATTTTAATTTTGTACTAAAATATCAAGGGGAAGTATTACGCTAAGGTATAATAATTGAAAATTACGCCATCTAACTCCTTTGATGTTACTAAGACGGTATACGATATTATTACTAATTTAATGCAAGATGATACATATATTATAGGTATACGTATTACTAACTGAACCATATAATTATTTAATCAGCCCTCTGTAGACTGATATTAATAATTTAAAATATCTCACAACTGTTCAATAACATCGTATGAAATTGATTGAAAAAAAAAAAAAAAACAAATACAACCAAATTCATTTTTCTTCACAGAAATATTTTTTCAATGTAAAACTGATAATATGTTTGATGTTCAAATATAGACTTTTGTGCTATTATACATACACTATGATATCTTGGATAAATAAAATGCTTCGAAGTAACTAATGGCCTTTTAAAAACAGTTTCAAAACCTTCTCTATATATGTACTTGAGCTTTCGTTGTATACACCTATATATAGAAAATTTCATACAATATAATAAAAATATTATATACAAATATGTATCGTAATATGCAGATATGGTACTGCATGTATATTTATATGTACCTATATATAGCGTCTTTGTATCTCGGAATCTGAAATATTGAAGAAAATTTGACAAAAATCTCGTAATTGGTAATTCAATACAGGCACATAAATTATTTTCATCTCTAAATCGAATCTAGCTATATATAACCTAAGCCAAATAACGGCTGAAAATAGTCGCCCGTATAAAAAAGTAAACGATTTCAAGCGGAAAATATTTTCTTTTATTCCATTCGAATGACTTCTGTCAAAATTGATATTGTCAGTCTCGAACAACGCGTATACCTGAAACTTGAACACTGAATTTTGAAATGAATATGTGATGATATTTGATCTCTAGAATCCTCGATCCTCGGGGTTTGTTCTAATACGATATTATTAAACATTATTCAAAATTTCGGTATTCCGATACCTACGTACGTGATTGTGTAGTAATGAATCTCTTTTTATTTAATGTTACAGGAAAATTTCGCAAGGAATTTAGAAGGACGTTCTGTTGTCCACGTGGCGTTACTTCCGGTGGACGAGGACGCGGGACTTACAAAATGGCTAGAGGTGGTAGCGCTCCTGGTACTCGAAGATCGAATACCAACAATACTCCATCGCATCCAACAAGTAACAGTAATAACAATAATAATATCCAACAAAGTACCGAGGTGATACCGTTGAGCGGTGTATTAATTTCCCAACCAACGATTAAACGTGATCAATAAAAACGTCCTATTTATCTATTACGATATTTAACTATGTAACTACTATAACTAAACGTAAAACAATCTACAAATTTGACAATCTTTTATGATAATGAGGTATAAGAAAAAAAAAATAAATAAATAAATAAAAATAAAAAACGACTAAGAAGGGTTTAAAAAAATTATATTTAAAACGGGGAAAAAATGATTTTCTTGTTATGCGTATAGGTAGATAAATGAAAGGATAATTATGTATTGTTAAAAAGATTAAAACGTACAGGCTTTCATGAAATTTGACCACCTATACATATCATACGTATTATCTATACATGAAACAATTTATACTACTGTAATATACCTATGTATATCATATATGGATATAAAAAATAATGCTTATCAAATGCTTCATTGTTCACAAACCTGCAGAGAAGAGTATATAGATAATTATATATATTTTACTAATAATACAATATTTGATCACGTGATTCCAGCGTATAATTTTTATTGTTATTCTCTATTGCGATTTGTATATTTCTGAGGAAAAAGAACTTCGATCGTATCTGCGATTCATAGGCATGTAAGATGGGGAGAGTTAAAGTATATCTGCGACTGAATAACAATCAAACTTGGATTTTAGAGTATGGTAACTTTTCAAGTTCTTAACTGAATAAACATTGCTTACATCTCTTGACATAGGAATCGGGAAAAGTTTAAAAAGAGTTTGAAATTTGAGGCGGAATAAATTTTGATCGTAAAGTTACACATGTCGTAAACTGAACTCAAAGATCAAGATCAACTAATACTTACTTACCCTTTTGAGGAGGATCATATGGGGGATCCGGGATTTCAATCTTCGTAATGCAATCATATAAAAATTTTGGAAAATCTGAGAAAATATAATTTATCTAAAACATTAACGCTATATAAATTCAGATTTGTCATCAAAATTATAAATTTACTAAAAACTCTGATAAAAGAGAAGCAAGGAAGGGAGAAAAGTTTGTTTTTTCAATTGGAACAAAATTTTACATGCACTATACCAAACTGTACTTATTAAAACAATATTGTAATAATTCTATAATCTACGAACTTTTCTACTTAATGAAATTTTTAATTATTCTAGGTATCTACATCGCAGTAATGAATTTATAGTTTATCTAATCAATCGTATAATCACAATTTCTACCCTTTTATGTAAAAGTTATAAACGATGTATAAATAAATATCTATTTATAATTGGATTGCTGAATTCTATCACGTTTTTACCACATGCAGGAACTTAAACAAATCGTCCATCTAGACGTCTAGTAAAACCTATCTATAAATGATTAATGATAATTTTAATAATAATTACCACCACTTTGGGATCCTTCCTTATCGATTAACACAAAAAAAGATCAAGTATCTTGGGACCAAGGTAATAAACGTATCACTCGTGATTATTAAAATCCAAAAAAAGAATCGCGTATTGTTATTCTTTTTCTTCAACATCGAAAGTATAATTTGGAATACGATATCAGTTTTAAAAATTCACGATATTCGTAGAATTTTTTAACGTTTCGCGCGTGTCAAACAATTAAAAACTTTGAAATCAGTCTATAGTTTGAATTGGTATTACGTAGGTATACGCATCATTTTCAAGCACGAACACGCAGTTACTGCACGTGATGAATATGGGTTCCGTATTATAACGATTAAATTGAACAAACAACACGTAGGTAAATAAATTACAAACCTACACACAGTAGCTATACACGAACATATATGACTACGCGAATATACATCCATATTCCATTCACATAAAATATCGAGTACTATAATTTATTGAGGATAAATTTTCTTACTTTAATGTTTATACATATATACATTCAATATTTATCTATGCAAATAATAATGTTGAGGATTAATTATATACACTAAATTAATCCGGAAATAATTTGCTATGTGAATGCAGATCGATATATTTATTTATTTCCCTAAAATTTTACTATTTCGATCATAATTTATGTATTGTTTAATAGAAACCTAATTTGATGTTCACAAAAAAAAAAAAAATAAAAAAATAAAAAAAAATTTCAAGCTTCGAAAATAAATATAATTATGTACAAGAACATATTTATGCTATGCATACTTACATTTCATGATAATAATTAAATTTTATTAATCTTTGCTCCGATATCCAATGCACATAACAATTATACGACCTTCATCGCTGTAATATTAGGTATATGAATCCCTGTATGAAGTAAAGTGGAGTGAAGTTCGATGGAATCTTTACATTCAATGTAATATCAATTATAATAAGTTTGATTTTCAATTGGACTTAGCGCAATTTTGATTTTCTTTTTTTCAAATAAAATGTAGGATAATTAACCGTTTCAATAAATGAAAATAAATAAAAAATCAGTGAAAATAACAACTAATATAAAAAAAATCGAATTATGTATGTATGTACGCGATGAATGCAGCACGAAATAATAAACCTATAACTATTTTTTACGTATTACGTATAAAATTTAGTTAAAATTAAATTGTAATAATTAAGAGGAAAGTGTGCATACATCACATTAGGTTGTGTTGTAAGAATTTTAAAGTTATACTAATTCTCACCAAATATGTGACAACGAAAATGAAGAATAAAAAAATTAATCAATAATATGTAAATAAACGTATTTATATGCACTATATTAATCTTTCTATTTTGTACTATACGATTCGATTTCGTCCATAGATAGTTGATTTTATTTCATTCAATTCTAGATATTATTTTGGGAACTTAAAATTTCGTAGTAATGAAAATTTACCTGACAAATTATAGTGTTTCAACGATTTTCAAAACCTTTATCAAAGATAAAGATAATATTATTATAATAAGGGATTCGTATTGATTAAGCAAAACGAGTAAAAAATATATAAATAAATAAAAACGAAACAAAACAGTATAAAGATTGTGTATTGATAGATTATTTAATTTCAGCCTCAAAACATTGATCATTGTTATTCAAATCATCTTTAGTAGTATAAAATTAAGTTTTTTTTCTTTTGTTTGTTTCTTTTTCTTCTTTTCTTTCAATTATGTATGAATAATTTTTCTACGATACAAAATGTGAACATGAAATATACTGCTTATTGATTTTTATTATACAAAAACCAATTAAAAAAAAAAAAAAAAAGGAAAACATATATATTTATATATGTATATATAATAACATAAAAATAAAAATAACTGTCACTCCATAATGTCATAAATTGTATGTTTTTTTGTATTTTTTTTTGTTTTTGTTCTTTGCTGTTGTTCTTCTTCTTCTTTTTAAACGTTTTTTTGCCCCCTTAAACCTAAACATGATTTCTTAATTCTTATAAGAGTATAATAAATAAATTAAGTATTAGTTAACATTTGTGTAAAATTCAACTTGTGTAACAGATGTGTTAGTTAAGATATTAAAGACGTATTTTTCATCCCTAGAAAGAAAAAAAAAAATCATAATAATAATAATAATAATGCTAAATAACGGGATGAGGCTCTTATCGTTAGAGATGCGGCAGCGTGGGAATAATTAATTTTTATCAAGCCATTAAATATGCCTATTCAACTAGTCATAACTAAAAATCATTTCAGTATTATAAAATTACAGATTACCTTCATTAAAGATGATATTAATAAAAAATATAATACTGGGTGTTTCTTTGTTTTATCTTTTGTTTTTTGTTTTTCGTGCAAATAATCTCTTCTGTGATCACAATGGCAAATGATTTGCAAAATTATTAAGCTCCCCGATGTTCATTTTTTTTTTCGTCTATACAACAAGCAAAAATCAATAATGTTAGATCAATACGTAATACATGAGTTTTTTTTTTTTTTTTTTTCCAAGTATTTAATATTTTCTTACCAAATTGTATATAGAACTGGCAAGATAATTATTCGTTAATTATTCCATGATTAATTATTATATTATTATATTATAAAGGCATCTGTTTTATTTTACATTGAACAATCGTTCTTATAATTTCACGAACGATTTCTATATTCCCTTATTATGTGAAAAGGGTAACATGATATCTTTTGCACAATGTCAATGTCTTCTTTCTCAGTCATAGCTAACACGTAATTTGCATCATAGATTGCAAATACCGATGTTACTTACTCTGTTACCTAGAAAGATTATATGTACTTCTGAATACACACATATGTATTTTAAGCCAAATTATTGTATTAAGAAAATATGTCGTGAAAGTGAAAAAAGTCCTTCTTCATTTCATGATGAAATTTGACCCCTATTGATTCCAGAATAATTGTCTGTTCTTAACAAATTCACATAATTAAAAATATTATAAAGAACAGCTTTCTCTATTTCGTTTTGTAAATGGTCTTTGGACGTTCACGACATATTTAATATATTATCATATTACAGCTTTTTTTCATCTATTCAGTTACTTAGACGCAGAAGTAAGTGAGATTGTTGCACCAATTTTCAAATTATATATGTATAATAGAAAATATTCAATGATTTGATGAATGATTATTTTTTTTGTTATGAATTATTACGAAATTTAAGAAATGGAAATAACTGGTAGGTAAATTTTCTGTATCGTTATACGAAAAAAAAAAATAAAGAATAAAAAAAAAAAGATATATGTTATATCTTGTGTAAAACGATTATACTTTCGAAATAATCAACAAGGTATTATTATTATTATTAAACAATAGAATAAAAATATTTATTATTATAGACGTAAAATATAATTTAGATGAATTTTCCTACATATTTCAAAAGCCAATTACGTCGTAAGCAATAATAGTCAGGTGATTAAACTGTAAAGATGTTTTTTTTTTATTATTATTATATAATCCAATTATCCACAAGCTGTTTTTGACTATTTTTACAATTTTATGAACCTTACAAGTTCATACTAACTCAATAATTATTACAATACAAATTTTACTTTTGTACAATGTATTCATCGATTTGTTTGTGTTTTTTTTTTTATTTCATTTATTTATTTGGTTTCCAAATATCATAAATCGTTTAATAAGAGAAAGCACTGTATTAACTTTAAAGAATAATCTTCTCATGCTGATTCTTTACTCACCATTGATTGAAAATGCATAATCTATAAATTCAGGACCCAGCAACAAACAGTTCCTACCATGTTTCGTCAATGATATAACGAATTGAAATTATTTTCAACTAATGTTATCCAAAAATTCAGTCAAAATGCAGATCTGATCATTTAATTCCCATGTTTTTTTTTTTCTTTTTCCAAGCGACTAAAGTGGTGAAACACAACACTCAGCCCACTTTAATAATAACTAATAAATATAAGATATACAGTAGCCGATATTGAAACGCGGCACATCAACAATTGGCTATAAACTTGCCTTATTGCGTTTTTAAATTGATTTCATGATTGTTTATTTTTTAGTTGTAAATATCTGACATTGATTGGTTTAATCACCGATAATATATTACCTGGCTTATTGAATTCATAATAATTTCACGATCATTAGAAATAGTAGGATAAAGAAAAAATCTAATTATAAATAACTAGGCAGCAGTTTCTTCAATCGCGGTATTTTCCACAACCGAATTATCTATTTTAGATAATTCAGGTTCTGATTTATTGATTATTTTTTCCAACGGTTTATCAGAAATATCATCGTTTTCTAAAACACGTTGAGGCGGATCTTTAACCACAACAACATCCAAACTGATCTTTAATTCTTTAGAATTTTGGGAACTATTATCAATTTCGTTATTAGATGAATTCCTATCTCCATTATCTGCGTAAGTTATTACCGATTCATTATTTATATTATTATTGGGAACAAAATGATCTACAACAACCTGCTTCTCCGATTGTACATTAGCAAATTGTCCCTGTATAAATTTACCGTCGTTTTCTAAACCCATGTTCTTACCTTCCATGTGAGATCTTTGCATACCACCACCACCACCACCACCAGGTAGTGGAAGTATTTGTTGTTGCGTAGTCCTACCTCTACCTCGACTGCTCATATGTTGTTGATTATCGGGTGGTGGAAGTATAGGAATTGCAGCCTTTGGTCTTCTCATAGGAACTGCATGCTGTTGCTGTTGGGCTGGACTGTAATAAGTACAGCCCTGTGGTTGAAATAGTTCTTGGGGTGGTGGTGGTCCTTGAGGCTAAAAACAACATAAGGATTTAAAATAGCATTTTGTTTTTCATAAACATTCAGATTTTTTTGCATTTTCAGTAACTAATTCAATGCTTTGATCTGAAAACACATTAAACAAATGAAAATATGAACTGACCTGTACAGGCGGACTGAATCCTTGATATCCTTGAAAATTGGGTTGAAAGGCAGGCCCATTTGGTCCTTGTACGTAGTTAATTATGCTCGGAGGGGCGCTCTGAGGAGGTAAAAATTGAGGAGGAGGCACCAAGAATGGTGGAGGAGCAAAATTAGCTGCCTGACCACCTGGAGGCAAGGGAAGTACCGGCTGCCCAGCCAGAGGAGCTGCAGGAGTTGCAACTGGTGCTGCTTGATCAAAATGACCTGGAGGATATCCTGAAAAGATGACAAAGAAAGTTGTAAACAAGTTTTATAGATTGTAGCATCAGAAATTTCAATGTTTAGGGAATAATTTTGGATTATTGGACATATGTAATACGAATATAGTACATTTATAGCATAGCCAGTGAGTATATATGTATATTCACTCAAAATGATTGGAAAATAACTAGTCAAGGTTTTGAGAAGTATTTTTATAAGACGTTTGAAATAATACTCAAATATTCAAACAGCGTGCATTGAATACTGGACAAAAATAAAGCAAAAGCTGAAAAATCAAAGCGTTTTTGTTGTTTAACACATGTAAAATTTATTAGAAAGAAATAACGTTCCAGTACAGCACATTGATAATAATAGCTTTGGCTTAGTAAGTTTATAAATAGCATGCAAATCGTTATACGCAAGACTGCACATATTATATAAACATATAAGACGGTATTTCATTGGCAGGAAGTTAATCCGCTGAATAAATATTGCGAATAAAACGATTGTTTTCATGGTTTTCATTCTAATAGACAACAAATTTTTTCAGATCAAGGAAAAGATTCGATATACTCGGACATTTTAACACTACTATTTGATTAAATCAAGAAACAGCACAAACACAATTGCGAAAAACAACAAAAGGAAACTATAAGAAGCAAGCACACAACAACGCTACTCAATCTTTTTATTTTTCATTCTTACCTTGGGTCTCTAGAACGCCTCTTGAATTTCCAGCTAGTAAATATGAATAGAAATTCTATATTAATAGATAACAAAGAAAAAGAAGATCAATCACACTAGGTTGTTAATTATGCTTTTGTAATATTCAATGAAAGTTATCTTTATACCGCTTATTAAATAGATCAACATCTATTTCAGTCAATTTGCTGTTTCTATTAACCTTTCCTATTAATAAGAAAAAATTAGTATTATGATAGCATTAGTAGTCAATGAGGTAGAAAAAACCTAATACCTTGAGGGTAATAACCATGTTGTCCATGCTGTGGTTGATAGCCTTGTTGTCCAGGACCTTCAGGAACAGGCGGACGCTGCCGTAGGCTTGAATAACGTTTAGGTCTATTCCCAGCTGGGTCATGTTGCTGTTGTCGAGTAGAAACTTGCTGTGAAGGCTGTTGTTGTTGGTGTTGCATACGTGGCGGAACTGTACCTGGTCTAATTTGACCTGGAGATTGAGGGTAGAAATTTTCTGCAATTATAAAAATAGATTAATTAGTAAAATTCCGAGATTTACAAGTTTTTAAAGTATTTTTCTGTCCCTGAAGGATCTGTTAATCATCTACAAGAGTAAATATTTACTAAATACTTACTATTCTGTCTGTTACTTTGCTGAAATGATCCTCCTTCGTTAACATTCAAGTGTTTTAAATCATTAATTAGTTGTTGATCGTCGCTGTGGTTATTATCGCTATTGTTTCTTCTATTATCAAGAAGAACTGACCCGGATCCACGCCCTTTAGATTTATATTCTAGCCTGTTAGTACCCACGTTGTTAGTGTTAGCAGTTCCTTTGAATCCTCGTCCTCTAGCTCTACTTGCTGCCAGACTAACACTCTCCTGGACTTGACGCTTGTTAGAATCTCGAGTCGAATCTCCTCGTGAAGGCTTATGGTTAATCGATTTATCTGCATCTCCGCCGCCACTTCTATTTGGACTTTGATTTTGCGTGTTTTGTTTTAACTCCTTTTTCCATGCTGGATTGGTCGGCTCGCTAGGAGTCTTGTTCTCATTTCTAAAATATAATAAAACAAGACTGAATAACTTCATTAAAAAATATTTTACACTCAATAATAAGAAACGTGATTAATTTTCATATCGAATGAAAATTATTTCTTATTTCTAAGAAAAGAACATCCAGTCTCATCTATATGCTAATAATAAACGTCATCACTAGAGAGATAATAAATAAACATTAATTGATGCTTACGTTGGTGTAGAATTGTTCGTAGTACTAGTAGGCTTAGAGTTTTGTGTTTCATGTTGTTGTGGATTCAGAGGTGGAAAATTTTGTGCTTTGGGATGAGATTTGTTTTTATTGCTGTACCAAGCAGATGAAATAACTGGTTCTTCTGAGGTGGCTGATGATTCATCCTATAGAATAAAAGTTACTTTGATAAATCGAAAAAGGAAATCCTTAATACAATTTGGGCTATTGCTGCCTTAACATATAAATATAGAATCGCAAAATAGATAAAACAACAATTTCTCACATTATTGCTGCCGCCTAGCGCCGGGAACTCTTCCCCACCTCTGTTGGGTTTTCTAGTACCACCTCGACCAGGAGCAGGAGGACCTCCTGGCTTTCCATAAGCATCCTCATCCTCCCAGTTACGCGTATATTTATTTGGTCCACGACTGTTGATGTGATTAAAGATTAGGTATATTCAATAAGTGAAAGAGAAGCTGTTGCAGTTTACTCAAAGCTTCTTTTGGCTAATAAGATAACAGGGATTAACATACTTCGCCTTTTTAAGCCAATTATTTGTTAATTTAACAAAATTGTACAGGTGAATAATGATCTTAATAAAATACAAATTTACCCATATCTTCTTCTTCGTCTTGCCCTTGGTGGCCCTTCTTCATTTCGTATATCGTATCCATAAACAGCGACTAATTCATCATGACTTTTCGGAGCTTGTTCATCGTCGTTATACCTATCGTGATCCCACCTATCTTCCTTGTCTTTCCAGACCTTTTTTTCCTTAGCTTCTCGTTCGTTTGGAGTTTCGATATTCTCTTCGGCGACTTCTTCCGTTGTTCTATCGTCGTGTTCATAAAAAGTACCTCGTTTTGGTATATACTGAGGATTACGCCTGTCTTCATCGTCATCTAGCTTTCGTTGCGGCTTGTCTTCCTCTTGACCGTCGCCACTCTCCCTTAACCCTCCTTCTTGAGAATCTGCTTCTGATCCACTTTCGCCTGTGTCGTACTCAGAGTCATGTGGTTCCTCTACCTCAGTTACTTCGCTATTCTGTTAAATACCAAAATTTGGTCAAAGTGGAACAAGATTTCTATGTTTTGTATCATTTTTTGAAATTTATCAATCTTTGATGACTTTGAAAACATAAAAATTGTGTTTAATGAAAAGAAAGTTTCATTTTTTTTTTGAGATTTCAAGTCGATCTCAAAATACAGATGAAAATGTTTCTTACTTTTTTTGTCTCATCAAGTCTAAGGGATAAATTTGAATACAAGGAATATTATAATTGCAGAATATAAGAAGTCAGAAATAGACGGATTTAGTGTAAATAGGTGACCTAATTGGGTTTATATTATAGATAAGAGAGTAACTGTAATAACAGTAATCCATAAATAAGGTACAGTTATGAATCTGGGTGAAAGGCAAGCAGCAGCTCCAATTCTCATTTGCAGAAAATGTAACAAGGTCAATGTCCTGTGCGATAAGCAAAACAAGTATAGTATGTAGGTATTAGTCTACTTTGTGATTAGAAACTTTGATAACTACGACGTGTGACCATAGTGAATAATTATCAACACGTCAGTTAACACCATTAACAAAACAAAACAAAACAAAATTAAATGAAATAAAAAATCTATGATCTAGCGAGTATTTAGTACAAATTTTTTTAAAATCGTTAACAGATACACAGTTGCTCTTCAAAAATTCGTAGACTTGAGAATCTCATCTGACACGCGTTTTCATGTGTTGATAATTCTTTGTTTACTTCTGTTGTTTACATCAAAGCGAATGTATCAACTTCTATTTAATATTGAGATTCTTGTTTGAAGCTAAGAACGCAAATGAACAAAATCTAAGCAGAGTCAATCTCGCAGTTTCGGTAATTAGAAATACCGATAATGACGACGGGATTTCTCGATCGAAAATTGCGGGACTTGGATTGAAACGAATTCCCTAAAATCATCTATGGGACAATTAGGGGTTTAGAAAATTTAATTGGAATATACTAGACACGTATGTGATGTAGACATACACAGATATACCAATTGGCACGCATGACAAGAGATTCTAAACAGCGGAATTGAGCGTAGATAGGCGTTGCGCACGGACTATATATTATAACCTGCGCGTTGTACTAGAGGATGTATGTATTTATTATAAATAGTGAAAAAAAGGTTGTTTTCCACGGTGTTAATGTCTACACGATATGCTCGATATTAGGTACGAAATCTTTGAACTTTCGACCTCATTTCTTCGGTGTAATCAACGTTCATATCGAAAAATGGTCAAGAGATGAGGACAAAAACCGCCCGAAGATGTTTAAAAATGTTGTTAGTTTACAGATTACTGGTTACTAAACTCACCTGGGTTTCTTTAGTTACATTCAATTCGTCGTAGGAGTCGGAAAGCTCCTCTGAACCTCCGGAATTATTAGATTTTCTACGGCGCCGTGTATCCGACATTATTATTTCGTTGAAGCCACACACACTCGAGTTCCGTTCATATTCCGTTCGTGTTCCCGTAGCGTTCCGTTTCGGCTCGTTTCGGTTGTTTATCTCGCATCTAGCGGCGCTTTCGCGAACCAAGACTTAAGGCTCCTTTTCATCATGACGCCGGAAAAGAGCGTATCACATTATTCTGTAAACGACTGAACGACGGATATGACTTCAAGAATTCGAATTTCGAGCAGACAAGCCCATAGACATGGAAAATAAATGTTAATTTTAATTTTTTATTAGTCAAAAAACATTGACGATGTGCCTTTCACTTTAGAAAGAGGGCTAATATTTTTACGAAAATTTTAAACATCCTCTGGTAGATCGCCCTGATCGATTTCACTTTAGATCGGATTTCTGGACCTTTGATATTCCAATGTCGAAATTACTATCGCAATTTTAATTATACTTTCAAAGCGGTGACTGAATAATGTAACGTTTTAATCTCATTTACGCAACGCCGTGCGAGGGAGTGGGGGCGAAGGGGGCATCCCCCCCAAGCACCCATGATCAAAGGGGTGCCAAAATCTTAAGGCGCTAAAATACTAAACCACGTAAACAACGTACCGAGATTAATTTAGTTCCAGCAGGACGCAAACTAAGCGAGAAAAATTAAAATAAATAATATTTGTTTGTTTTTCAAATAATGTTTTCTTTGACGAGCTGAGCACGTAAATTCCTATAAATAAAAACGATTGACATTCGAGAATTTTATTGTAACTGAAACGTTAAAATTCCTTGTGAAAAGACGCTTTTCATGGCGACTGCAGATAAGCATTATGGTTGCTCAAGGGCCCCAGACATATCCTAACAGTGCAACGAAGCTCTGGATGTTTATAATATTAGGGTAGTCCTGATATTGGATATTTTTGACATCCAATACAGCCGCCCCCCAGGATCCTTCCAAATATACGAAAAATAAAAATGCTTGTGAAGATTGAGCCCTCATCATTAATATGGACACAGGCCTGAAAGTGACCAAAGTTCTAATTGCAAGATACATACATAGGTATAATAAACGAAATAAAAAAAAAATATGCTTCTTATACTTCCTCGTCCTTTACTGCAATCCTGATAATATTTATTGTCGCTCAAATGGGATGAACCGAACTCTTCTTCTTGCTGAAGCCAAACACCCAAATCTTTTATTATTCTGTAAACAGCTTGGAAACGAATTGCTGGAAATATCCGTTAGTCAACGAATCGAAAATCTTTATTATAACGACTGACTGACGATAAACGTACCAACGGCACGACTACCGGGTTATTTAGCAAAATATAACTATACAACTATAATTCTCGATCAAATTCAACTCTGCTTATTTTGGACCATAGAGCTACACGATGTTAGATATTCAGGTTGCGTACGGATCACCGTCCAACGTCCGCATTAATTCACCATTCACCAACAAAGATAATCAATTGATTCCGAGCCGATGAGGGACTAACTATGTGGAGGTGATCCGCGTGCTGGTAGAAGACATGTTAAAAAAAAAAAGCAAGAGAACCAGTAAAACTATGATGATCGGCAGAGAGTGTACTTGTACCATGAGCTGAATATAATTGGGGGTGCTTATGGGGCTCATCCACGTGTCCTCCTATTATCTTGCTCATTTGTGTCATTTTCGATGAGGCGACGTTGTTGACTTATGCACCATCGTCGACAAGCAACTAGAAATAAAGTTCATATTTTAAGGAATCGGACTGGATCACCAAATTTTGTTCAACTTACATTTTTCTAATGTCGGACGGTGAAAATATTTAATTTTCAGACAATAATTATTCAAGCAATATTTTCGGTCACATCACTATGTTCTTCTCCTACTATTTTTCTTCATACTTCCGATATCGAGGGATCCTCTATAAGCCACTGCAAGGTCCCATTTCCGCGCTGATATAATGCACGTATAGGTATAATTCGATTTTCGTATATTGATTCCATTTTACATTAAGATAATCTCCGGTACCTAGCGCATAACTTAACAAATCCTTGAGGAAAACGGAAAACATATAGGGGTGGGACGGGCAAAACGGGCACGCTGAGGAAATACTGGACTTTCGTAAACTCAGAGAGGTATATTGAACATTCTCTTTTGTACTTCCGTATAAAATATATTGAACAAATTTTTAGTCGCCATGAATATTTCTTTATTTCATTTTTTTTTTTTTTTGGGAACAATGGGGTACCCCCCCAAAAAAGTGAGAAGAATCTGAAGTCCGCTCAAAATCATCTAAGCCGATCGTGAAAAGAATAAATTACAATTTGAGAAATAATTTCGAAATAAAAAACTCCTTGATAAAAAATTTGAAAACGAACGTTTTCAAAAACATTTGTGGACACCCCAAATTGCGCAAATATGATAATAAAAGTATTGAATGACAGTTTAGAACCATCTTGGAAAGAAAAAGTTCCCTCATTTTTGGGGTAATCCGTTTCGCCCACCCCCGTCCCCGTTTTGCCCACCACACCCCTATATTCATACGGGGTGGTGAGAATAATTTGCTCAAACGAGGATAATTTTCGTGTAATTCAATCAAAGATCTATTTTATTGAGTCTTTATTCTTTTTATTTTCAACCATAGTAATAGTATCACCAGACCCTTACTTGACAAGTCGGCCACCCACCGTAAAATCGACTGCAATACCACATAGGACCGCAACAATCACCGTCATGGTTGCACTGAAAAGAAATGACAAACGCTTCGTTAGACACTCAGTGAATATTTTCTACATGGCTGAGGAAGCGAATTAAGTGAACAAGTTATTGTGACAATGATTTCAATTAGGCAGCTAATTTATAATACTCACCAACTTACCATCTCGACCACATCCTTCAGCCGTTGCCATCAATAGCGATATAACGGCAACAACGAGAAATGACACGAGGATGTTCTTCATAATTGTTTCCATCTCAGCTGGTGTAGTTCTAGTATTTTCTGAAATGTAACGAGAATTGATCATATTCAAAGTATTCACCGTCTGAAGTTCATCAGCGATAGGATACCTATAGTATACCGTGAGGACCAGGTGAAACCATATGGTCATAGCGCGCAGGCGCCGAAAAATACGAATTTTATGGGGATAACCAACTAGCTGAAAATCTCCCTGGAGTTGGGTATATCTGGTAAATTGAACGTTTCATTCATTAATAATTTGTCGTAATAAGTACTTATATTATGTAGACGTACGTAATGAAATTATTATAGTAATTCCTTGTATTTTCAAATAACATGATTTTTCAGATTTGATTAAGAGCAAATCAAGATACTAGGCTTAACGTATATGCATTTAGTTTGACTGCATCTAACTCTGAGACGTCCGTATGACGCGACGTTGATTCCTAATATGTATTTTGATTTTAATTACATTATTAACCATCACTTCAAATATTCACTGTGTTGCGGAAATATGAAACAGGACCACGATATGTATTAACCGGCAGCCTCCGGCTATACCAAGGCCAAACCCCCTCCCGCACCGATTGTATATGATGATTGCGGTAAGTATATCAGCTGCTTTCGCGCGTCGCAAGTCATTCGTACTTTTTTATGCAGACTGTTAAAGTGGGATTGACAGATGTGTAACAGTGCAGTTCTGTGACTACATGCTGCAGATACTATAGAGCCTTGAAAAGGTAGGCAATTAAAAACTATAAGAAAATCAGACGGAAGCACGCGTGATTATTTTACACTTAAGCTCATTGTATGATGGATAGAGGATATTTCGATGGGCTAATACAATACGGGCGCAAGCACCAAAGAAACAGAAAAATTGTTTTATTTTATTGGGAAAATCTTTTTCATGCAATATAAAATCTTGTGGGCTTATCAACAAAATTTTTTTTCGACGCTTACGCCTGTATGGTATTAGTCCGTCGATTTACTAATTATTGGCAAGATCTGTACACAACAAGGCAAAATGGTATAATGAATATTAATTGAGCCACAATTTCCTGCACTGGGGGCTGCAATTTTCACATTTCTCATTGACTTATACAGGGCGGTCCATTTTCATCGCCCCAGGCAAATATCTCAAAAACTAAAAGAGACACAAGTAAAAGTTCGATACAATACTTGAAGGGTTTCTAGGGGGAAAGATAATGCTGGTACGTGTTGAATTGTGCATCTTGCCACCTCCGAAATTTTGCAAGTAGCTTTGGATTTTAGGTAGGGAACGCATATTTTGAATATAAGGAGCTGATAGCGAGTTCAAAGACCAATTCAAATATGAAATTAAAAATGAATTTTGTATGAAACCAAAATTCAAAAACTCAAAAAAAAAAAAAAATTTTTAATTGATTAATTTTTTTTCTTCTATCAAGCTTTCGCACATATTCGATAGATTTATTGAAATTACGAAAAATGTTGGATGTTTCCGAAGAAAAATTCGGTATGATCAAAACAAATGAGTACAAATATGAACGTAAAATCCAATTGAAAATGATTCAACTAGAAATCATTTTCAAAAATATTGGAAAAAGAACATTTGAAACGGAATATTGAACATTTTTTTTTGTTTATTATTCGAATTTTTTAATTCTTTTTGTTTTTTTCATACGAAATGTCTTTTTTTTTACGTATTTGAATTGGTCTTTGAACTCGCTATCAGCTCCTTATATTCAAAATATGCGTTCCCTACCTAAAATCCAAAGCTACTTGCAAAATTTCGGAGGTGGCAAGATGCACAATTCAACACGTACCAGCATTATCTTTCCCCCTTGAAACCCTTCAAGTTTTGTATGAAACTTTTTCTGGTATCGCTCTGAGTTTTTGAGATATTCGCCTGGGGTGATTAAAATGGACCTCCCTGTATATAGTAGACGGAAAATTATAGTAAGAAACCTCTAGGATCTATCAATCTATGATAATGTTTCGGAATTTGAATTATTCGATCAGGAACGTCAAGGCAGAATGACTATAACCAGATGATTTGAAATATCAATTTTCATTTTTGTTCTATAACTGTATAATCGGATTTCTGTCAACTCTAAAATATAATCGAAGGGTGCCGGAATATGGAGCGTTAACTATATAAACTACAGATTTTGTAAACATTTGTGAACGTAGGTATCTATAATCGTATATACAATTCATTATTATACGGAAGAGTTAAATCGACTTATTTCGTTTTAGAAATTCGATGGCTACCCCAACGGTGATCCTGATTAGATAGTGGAGTAGATCGAGACATACTTTTTTTGAAACAAATAATGCTTATCCTTTTATTGAAAAGTAGATTGTAACGGACGTGACGCAACTTTTTCCGTCACTGCTTTTCCGCGATGCCTAATCACTGTCCCAATACGCGATGCATTGCGATGAAAGCGGCGAAATATCCCTTTCGATGAAAAGACAAAAAAATTAATTTCAAAGTTTTATTCCACACTGTTAGCCAGAGCATATAACTTCGCAGATTCTAAATTCTGTTTTTTTTTTTTTTTCACATTCTTTTATATCAACTCCATGCGGAAGCGGTTGCCCCTTCCGTTTTTGCAGCGATAACCGCCTATATCAATTAGCGAAAAATTTTATTACACAACCAACATACAGTTGGTTTGATTGTATTATTATGGCGTAAAAAATAATTTTTGAGGAAGACTATAATGAAGGGCGAGGCTTGATCCATTTCTTTTTCATGTCAGCGCCACAATATTCGGGTAGTATAATCCTTTGAAAATATTTTCTGGAGTTCCTGCGTAGATCTGTGCAAAGAAAAGGAAAATGTTTTTAAAAGTAGTTATCAAGCTACAGTTTCCTGCAGTGGCGGCTGCAATTTTCACATGCCTCGTTTACTTTTATAGTAAACGTAAAATTATAACAATTAAGCCGGAAAAACAGTTTTTTGGGGTATCTTTCATCAATTTTCATCAATTAGAGGTATCATTTTTGACCGAAAAGAACCAAAAAATCCATTGGTCATCAAAACCCCAGGGGGTCAGGCTGATGACCGACTGGTTTGACGTGGAATGCTCCATATGTACATATATGTGGAATTCCATCCCTCACCCTTTCGGATCTTGCTCATTATTTTTTCCATGATTGCTCTCAGTCTAAAAGGCACACTCAATTTTTTCAGATATTTCAAAACAGCCCTTACTTTTATTTTATTTGTTTTTACGATAGAACAAAACCGCCATTTTTCGAAAATCTGTAAAAATTCACAAAAATCCATGTTTTTAGGCTAGAACATTTCAGCTATCACTCATAGTGGGCAGATTCATTGTTTTTAGGCTAGAACATTTCAGCTATCACTCATAGTGGGCAGATTCATTTTCTCAATGTTTTACACGCCTTCAATACTGGAAAAATTCATGGAAATTCGGGAGCAGTGTGAACTCACTTCGGGCAGATACTGAAATACTTTGGTGACCTAAACAGAATTTTAGAGAGATCTACAGGACTAAAAAGACGTTCATCACGCTCTCACAAATAAAAAAAGAACATGAATTAATCGAAATGTACGTCCGTTATGATCACGAATTTCAATTCCAGAATTATTATGAAGACTGACGAATCGCGATTCTGTCGACTTCAGTTTTAGCTACTAGAAAAAACTGCCAAGTGAAAGGAAAGAGTGGTCACGCACAATTTCAGCTACGTGCTAATTAATTTTAGTAGATGTGACCTGACGAGCGCTTTACCACACCATCGGTCTGAAGAATGATACATTCTTAGTCCTGTAGATCTCTCTGAAATTCTGTTTTGATTATCAAAGTATTCCAGTATCTTCTCCCGACTTTTGAGGAATTTGTCCAGCATTGAATAAAAATTTGCCCACTGTGAGTAATAGGTGAAATGTTCTAGCATACAATCACGGATTTTTGTGGATTTTTTCAGATTTCGGAAAAATGGCGTTTTTGTTTTCGTAAAAACAAATTAAATAAAAATGAGAGATGTTTTTAAAAATCTGAAAGAAATTCAGGGTGCCTTTTAGACTGAGAGAAATCATAAAAAAAAATAATGAACACGATCGGAGAGCATAAGGGTTACGGGATCATACATTTGGGACGGAATTCCCCATATGTTTCCCCAATGCGGCGAAATATCCTTTTCGATGGACAAAAAATTAATCTAAGAATTTCATTTCACACTGTTATGGTCAGAGCATATAACTGCGCAAATTCTAATTTCTATTTTTTTAATTTTTTCATACCAATATCAACTCGCCTTACGGACGCGATTGCGGTTTCCGATTCTGCGACGATAACCGCCTATATCAAGCAAGAAATTTAATTATATAAAACATACAGCTGTTCTGAATATATTATTATTATGACATGGAAAATAATTTTTTAACGGCGAGGCTTGAACAATCGAAGAAATCGATCCACTTCTTTTCAACGTCTGCAGTCTCACAATGTTCGAGTAGTGTCCTTCAAAATCCTTTAAAAATGTTTTCCAATTAATGTTTTTCAGAAATTCGCGAAATTGAGGACAGCCTGAACAGGAAGCAAAGAGGAGCCACGCGGCACATTCTCACTGCTTGCCGATAGACGTTTTACGGCTGATGCTGCGGCTGAGAATGTTTTTTGGACTTCATTCTTGAGTGTAGGTATAAGTTTCTGACTGTTTAATATACTTAACATTCCATTTTCAAACTTGAATATTCCTACAATTTCGAATAAGGTTAGCCGCAGGTTGCACGTAATTGTCTTTATGACAACCGGCAAATATTAAATTCAACTTACATATGTCATTATAGAATCCATGTGTATTGTGAATTCTGGATATTCATTCTGGAATCAGGCTTAATAATAATTGGGATACATTATGGTATCCTAGCTGATTGTGGTAGCACCGTGTAAAGCTCCTTCCTAAATCAATCGGATACAAAAACGACGGGATTAACGCAAATATAATGACTTCATCAAATATAAACTAGAGAATTGTATTGTCGGGGGTACCTATTATAGTGTCTAATGAGTGTGTCTCTTTTTGCATACAGTAATAATGAAAATTTTTCTGTGTATAGGATTGCGGCCTTTGCAAATTTCCATATGTGATTCGATCTCCGAGTGGGAAAATTCAAAAATATCAAGTGGTGCTGCACCATGACGAGAGAAACTTTATAAAACATTAACTGTCACCATGATGACTTCAGCTTAATTAATTAGGTGAGTTGATCCATTCCATACGTCTTTCTTTATAGGAATCAATGTCAACTAAGGTATAATTATTAGTATATCATATATTTCAATAAATAAATTAATTGATCTTTTCACTGTAAGTTTTTACGATGTTTTACATTTTTGATTTTATTTCTTTACAAGGACTCAATTTTATCACCAGAAATCAGACTGTTCGGAAAACTGAGGACTAAAGATCTCGCGAACGAAATTCACAGTCAATCAGGTGAGTACAATACAGCAAATTTTACACACAATGTTGGATACTTCATTGTTAGGTTTCATAGTCGGTGAACGGAAGAACGTAATAAACAATTACGTTTACCGTTTCGATCCCTTGCAGAAGGCCCTGCAGTTCAAAAACTAAAAAAATGAATATTAAAATATGGACGTAATTATAACATAAGAAAAAAGTTGAAAGGTTTGACGGGTTTTTTTTTGTCTTCCTTCCTTTCGCTGGTCCATCTATAAATCCAGTGAAACATTCAACATTATTGAAGATAACGCCAAGAACTTTTCCTATTCAAATACGCGTTATGTGTATTGTTCCTCAAAATCATCGTGCCGACCATATTCATATACCGCAGTCAAAATTGTGCGATTACTATTTTTCATATCTGAAAGTAAGATATGCGACGAAGTTATCATCATTCTAGTTTGATTTTGAATTTGGTTATCAAGACCGTGAATTTTGAGATATTTAAAATCATCATGGTTGGTACTGGAATTCGATGAGTTATGAAAATTTACGAAGCAACGTCAGATATTTTATGTATATACATATACGGTCTATACCTACCTGTATCAATCCTGTTTCAGATGACAAAGAAGCGTCAATCGGAGTACTTCCAACGGTTAGCGTAGTGGACCGATAGTCAATGAAGAAATAATTTCTTAATTGGCGTAAGTAAGAAAATTTCCACAATGCAGAGTAATCAGTCTAATTCATCTAGTGAAGATGACACCACCTGGGACGAAGAATTGCTCAGGGCTGTGAAGCTAAAAGCGGGAAAGTCGGAGGGAAAGCTGGAGGGGAACAGACTTCATCGAGTAAAGGTCTGTTTGGGTGAAAAAGCAAATATAAATGCACAGAATACAAATGGTAATACAGCTTTGCACATTGCGATCAAAAAGAATTACCAGAAAATCATCAAATGTCTTCTGGAAAGCAACGCAATGACTAATATTCCTAACCGCAAGGGTTACACGGTAATGACACTCCCCGAATTAACTTCACAAACACAAGATATCTTGACTCTCTTGAATGATACTAATAAACGACAAAGTGAAGCGGACGTTAGTTCGTCATCACGAGAAAGTGATGCTACGTCAATGGTAGACTGCAATCAAGAACCTTCCACTTCGCGAGGTAATGATATTGGGATACAACGAAACCCCAACACAGTTGAGGATGGTTGTCCAAGCTCGGAGATTGAATCTCATTCTATTGGACGTGACGAAACAGTCGAGAAAAATCGTGCACGCTTAGGGTTGCCAGAAAAGTTTTCAGCGCTGACAAGTACGTGGGTGGGACTTTATTATCAATTAAGGCACTTGGAGTTCACTTTGCAGTGTGCGTTGCACAAAAAGGCAGTTTTCTTCTTAGCAACGGAAATGAAACAGGCCCACAAACTGGATGACGTAGTTCTCCTGTACACGAACGATAAAGGTGAACGGGTCGGTCGATTCGTACAAATTAAACACAGGGATTATGAATCAACGGAAATTTTTGCAGATGAACTATTTGAAAACGACGGGGATTTCAGTCTGCCGAAATATTTCATGACATGGCGTAAGGTCAAAGAAGACAAATTGTTCAGTGAAATCCAGGTCAGAAATAACATCCTGTGTACTAATATAAATCTGAAGTTGGTCGACTTGACAGAAAATAATTCAGAGAAAAGGATCCTGTGTACTAATATAAATCGGAATCGAGACTTGACAGAAAATAAGATCTATTGGGAAATTGCAGCGGAACCTGACAAGTCTTTCGAATTGAAAAGTAGCACGAAAGAAACTGCTTGGTATAAAGTTTCGGTGAATACAGAATCAAACAAAAAGTTATATAGTAATTTGAAAACGTGTGCTGTTCGTCGGCTAGCAAGGATTCTGGCTGAGCGTGTTTATAGGAATAAGCTGATAACGTTGGATATAGATTGTTTCAAAGATTTTCATCTTGTGCTAGTGGAACATGTTTTCGATGCTAAGAAGAAGGAATTTCACAAGAAGTTTATTGAGTATAAGGATTTATCTCCGAGAGTTCAGAAATTTCAGAAGAGTTTCGTTTCCGAATATCAGAAATTATCACAAAAATCCGAACAGGATGTATGGATCGATATAACAGATCAATTCAAAAGTGCGCAGATCCACGAAACCTTTCTTAAAGTACCCGAAACTAATAGGTCGAAAGACAAATTACTCGCCACAGACGAACTACTTGATGACATCGATGATGAGGAAATCTCAGATTTCTTGAAGGAATTTACATTGGCGGTCAATCAACCCAGTCTGCAGGAACTTGGTGAAATGATTAAAATATCTGACAATACTCTCTTAAATCATCTACATGCAGATCAGATAAGTATCTTTCTACCGAAAATTTTAAACTGGTTTTTTGTCGATGAGAGAAAAGGAAATGACATTAAATACTTGTCATACGAAGTATGTGAGAAATTCCTTGATGATATGAAACACAATTTCAACACTCATATAACTTCAGGATTGATCGCACCCTATTGTGAAAAGATGAAATCATACGACATACATTTCAAGTCTGACATCGAAGAGGTGAAAAACTTGTTAACTACAGATAGATCCGATTCTCCGTCTTGTCGATTCATGCAGCTGGTAGCAAGTTCTGAAGATACATTCTTATACGGTCTTTGGGCTTATGATACGCTTCAAAAAATATCTAAGTACAAGGAGCCAAATAGTTTTATCTTTATCCCTTTCGAAAACTTGACACATCCAGCTATAATGGATCAAGTGAAAAGAACTTTTGAATCACCGCATAATCCAGATCTGTTACTAGTTGACTTCGGTTCAGGTAGTGGACCAGTGCAGGATCACACATTGTTGAATCCATTAGTAAACATCATAAAAAAAAATACCAACAAAAAAATGATCATCATAACTCGAGAAGACCGCGATTTAGATTTAGCTATTCCGCATGAAGTTCGCGTTCCAAAACAAAAAAATGAAATCAACTTTGACAATCTCACGGATGATTCGCGAGAAAAACTGTTGGGAAAACGCGTCACTGAGTTTCAGGGACAAAAAATTGAAACGAGCTTTGCGGACTTGCTTGGCATCCCTAACTCCAATAGTCTAAGCGCAGAAGAATTAAAAGATCTTTCACAAACAATAGACTCAGATATGTTAGTTGAACTACTCCGTTCTGATGAATTAAAAATTGGTGAGCCAATTGGTGATGACGTAGAACGTCGGAACGTCGGGAAGGGATGCGTGAGATTGAAAAATATCACATGAAGCGGAAAATTTATCAGCGTGTGATTATAAATGATGAAATTCTTAGGGATCTTGGAAGAACTGATTGGCTCGCAATCAGCGGCATTGACAAAGAAGCCTCAGACACGTTGGGGCATAATATTACGGAATATACTATTTTAGATTGCACACGCGAAGTGGAACATTTCAAAGAACTGTGTACGAATAATGAGAGCTGCAACATTCATTGGTTAAAGAAATTGGAGTTAGGAAAATACATATGGAAGCAATCTAAAGGGGATATCACTTATTTGTTCAAACACAGGTCTGTAACTGGCGATGAGAATGGATATAGCAATGATATGGAGGGCGCGACTAACTTAGAAGAGAATATACTCGCAGATCAGTCTAAGCCAGTGATTATTTCCGATGAGGCGGGAATGGGTAAATCCATCATCCTGATTCATTTAGCACAGGAATTAAAAAAACAAAACCCCGTACCGTTGGTGCTAAAAATTAATTTGAACCACTATTCAACTGCGTTCAAAGACGCAAAAACAAATTACGATTTAACGATTATCGAACAAGTAATAAAATTTTTGATGAAAGAACTCTTGAGCCATGAATCTGACTTGGCAAAAAAGGTCTTTCAAAGAATTATAATGAATGTTACAAAACCTTTATCACAAAGACTTATCGATAAGCATGGCGGAGTGGCTTTTCTATTTGATGGATTCGATGAAATCAGTCCACTGTATGACGATGCTGTGATAGATTTCCTACAAACACTCACAAAACATGATTTAACAAAAATCGTCGTTACAACCAGACCATGTACGAGTGAAAAATTGGAACGGAAATTGAACGTATTCTCTTACCAGATATGCCCATTTTCTGAGATTAATCAAGAAGACTTTTTAACCATGTTTTGGACAGCCAAATTAAACCTTGATTCCGCACAGAAAACAAAGGACCGTTTGAAAACGTATACTGAGGCTATCATCATGAAACTGGCTGATTCAATACAAGATTACAGGAACAAACTTACTGGCAATCCGCTACAGGTGAAGTTGGTGGCAGAGATCTTCACCAGTCCCATTGAAGGAGAGCAAAAAGATTTCGATACATGCAAAGAGTTTATAAACTCGAATGCCATTCATCCGAATATACCCAAAAGGCTTAATCTTATTTATCTGTATCAAAAGTTCGTGGATCAGATGTTAGACAGGAATTTCCGCAAAAGAGAAACGGGGGAGAGGAGCAACTCCAACGACCCAACGGTTATAGAGGACAGAGACGACTGTGAGAATATAGCCATAAATAGATACAAAAAGATGGCCCTGTACGAACTGTTCGACAAAGACACGGCAGAAGCCTTGCTGCCACATGTAGAAATTAAATCTGATATCACCATACAGCGGACTGGAATCATCACTCAATTTATCGATGGTCGGCCACATTTTGGACACCAAACTTATGCAGAGTATTTTGCCGCGACGTTTTTTTCAGATACGTTAAAAACAGGCAAACCGAAGCGATCAGTAAAAAAAATCTTGGGAACTAAAATTTTACTTTTGGAAGAGTACAGTACTATGCGGGCGTTTCTGAATTCGCTGTTGTCAAGCAAACATCATAATGCGTTCAGGGGTGAATCTTGGGAATCTTATTTGGATAACGATGAAAAAAAATTCTATGCGAATATCTTCCATGTAGCAGTTAAAGAAGGTAATGGTCGTATTCTTGAAATGATTCTAAATCTAAATAGGAAGGACCTTATTTACACGAAAGACTGTTTAAAATCGACAATTTTCGAGCAGGCAATTCAGGGTGGACATGCCGACGAATTCAAAATACTAGTAGAACACACAAAATGTGAAATCAATACTGCTATCGATGAGGATAACCAGCTGTCATTACTGCATGATGCTACGATGTTTGGTAAATTGGACATAGTACAGTATTTACTCGACAAGAACGCAGATATCAATGCTAGATCATACACATTGGGCCAGACACCGCTGATTCTAGCTGTTGCCGGCGTCAAATTCGACAAAATAAGGACGGGACTGAAGAATCTGAGTTTTGAACGGAACAAGCTTCCGATAATATGCTCTCCCGAAAGATTGAAGCTAGTAAAGTATTTGGTAGATAAGAGAGCCGATGTCAATCTTTCATCGAGTGATGGCGCGACACCGCTACATTTAGCTGCTCAAATTGGAGAATTGGAGATGGTAAAGTATTTGGTAGATGAAGGCGAAGCCAATGTCAATCTTCGAGCGAATGATGGCTCGACAGCGCTATATGCTGCTGCTGCGTCTGGAAAATTTGACAAAATGACGTGGTCTAAATATCCGAACGACGAGATTTTGATGCCAATAGCTACACCAGGAAGTCAATTGGCCATTGTAGAGTATTTGTTCAAGAAGGGAGCCAAACTCGATTGTCAAGACAAGGAAGGCTGGACACCGTTACACGCAGCTTCCGCGATTGGAAACCTAGAGGTAGTAAAATATTTGGTAGACAATAAAGCCAAAGTCAATTCTAAATGTCATAAGGGTAGGACTCCGCTGTACGTAGCTGCTCAAGGAGGTCAACTGGACATTGTACAGTATTTGCTAAATAGGAGAGCCAATGTCAAATATTCAGATAACGATGGCCTCACACCAATTCACGTAGCTGTTATCCACGGAAGATTGGAAGTAGTTGAATATTTGCTCGACAGGGGAGTCGACATCAATTTGACTTCGGAGTTCGAGGTGACGCCTCTGTTGGTAGCTTATCTCTACGGCAAGTCGGATATTGTGAAATGCCTAGTAGGACGAGGAGCCCGTCGGCTTTCGGAGAATCAATGGTCATTCATTAAACGCAATCGTGATCGTAAATGTTGACACCTTTCCCGTATAATATTAAGCGAGGAATTAGACAAGATCGTTCCCCATAGGCATTTTTTGGTCTGTTATTGTACAGAGCTCATTGAATCTTGTCATGAATTTTTCGAATCTTTACTATTACTTCAAATCGTATGTAATGTCATTTCTTAGCTTTTGGGCGAATCTATCATCTATCATAATCAGTCACCATAGATCTACATAACTTTTTTATGCATAATACCGGAAATTCAAGCGACAGTCCACAGTAAATGGTCCTCTGCTTCTAATTTTTTTCATTTTCTTTCGTTCAAAAAGTTAACAAACAGGTTGAAGCAAATGCCCAGACTATATGAATTTTGGTGAAAAAATTTTGATTTCTGAAATAGAATTTTTGAGAATCTTCAGATTTGTTGATCATGGCCATCGAGGTGTTGAAAAAAAATCTCAAAATTCATGACGCGCTCAAATTTATTTCAAAAAATCTGAACGAAAAATCTAATCAAGAGACTCGGTAGAGTCTCGCCCCTAGTTAAATAAAAAACAATTCTGCACCGCGCGGGACTCGACCGAACTTACATACGCGAACGAGAGCTAAATGGCCTATTCCGCAATTTATGATTGTTAACTTCTTCCGCATCGCTATATATACGGAATTGTAATATTTATCGTAGGATGTGGCCAAAAAAGCTTTCATTTGATGGTTCTGTTAAAATCATTTTTCTTAATGTGTTCAATCGCATTTATCACGGCAAAAAATCAGAATAAGGTTTTTGCCCGTGTACAATTCCATTCTTCAGACTTTGAATATGCAAATGGAAACAAAAAGAATTCCTCTACGATAAATAACCAGTTAACAATCAGAAATCAGATCTAATTGCCGGATAGGTGACATGAATTTGACAAAATGACATTTACTTTATCTCGAATTAATAATTATTCTTCAACAAATTTTTTATTGCATGTTCGTTTTGCTACATAGCACCATGGATACAGTCAGAGGCAATGGAAGCTTACAATGCGTTTTCAAAGAAAAAAACAAAAGAAAAAAATTGGGGTACGTGGTATCTACTTGGCGGGCTGATTTTTGAATTGGTAACAAAACATTGACATGTTCCAATTTGTATTGTCTCATACTTTTTGTAAATAAGCCCGCCAAGTACCACGTAGGTACCCTAATTTTTTTTTTTTTAGAAAAACCAATAGAAGCTTCTATTGCCTCTGACTGTATCTATGGTGCTACTTAGCAAAATGAACATGCTATGAAAAATTTACTGAGGCCTGATTATTAATTCCAGATAAAATAAACGTCATTCTGTCAAATTCACATCATCTACTTAGCAACAAGATCTGATTTTAATAGTTTTTTGTATGAAGACAAAATTTTTTGTAGGTCACGTTAAAGTTAATGTACTTGGCGAATGTTTTTCCACCTAAGGTGCTTACTGGGAGATTTCACTACTTTTTGTACGTTTTTATTCAGAACTACTTCAATTGCCAACCAATATAATGATCGCATGTTCTAGTTGTTGTAGTTATGGAATATATTTTTTAAGGATATAAATTGTTGATCTTGAATATAGTTATGAAAATTAATTATTCGTATCATAATAGCGTGTCTAAAGGCATAAGTTCGTAAGCACAAAAACGGCGGTCTCAGTGACGCAAGGTTGTATAAGTTCATTTTATTCCTTCATTAGCTATAAAAATTAATAAAACACATAAATATGTTACGTCCAGAGTTCACCCTTTCTCATCTATCACCCATGATCTGTCATTCTAACTGCCTCTAGCATGTAAGTAACTATAGGTATATATAATGTTGAGTATACGTCAGGTGGTCTGATGCATCCTTAGCTACACGTGGCCTCCCACCTTACCCCAATACCCCAACCTAGTTTACCTTATTCCTCTTATTACTCAATTCTCCACTTCTCTCCCCACTATGCACTTTTCACTTCTCTTTTAACTATTCACTTTCTCACTTCTCTCCCAGCTATCTTCTTAGCCTCTTCTCTCCCAACTACCTTTTTCTTCAGTTTCTTCTCGACCGTCTTTTTACACACATCATCTATCCCGACCATCTCCCCATACATTACACTCCTAATTAGAAATCACAATACTTCACTATTAAATTCCTAATCCTTCTCTGCCAACTGCTATCCACTTTATTAACTATTTATCTAATACAGCTGTACTTCTACGAATGAACTACTCGTTATATTCGAGTGCAAAGTAAACCATTCAGTCACTTTCCAACACCCTTGCATACCACCGCCTTTATCTTATAGTGCCCAACATCGCTATGGGCATGAATAAAAATTATCTATCTATCTATTGTCTATTTATGAGAAATAAGAGGTGGGCGACAGATATGTTTAGGTAACAAATGAGAATAAATCAATTTAAATTAAGTAAGAACCGAAAAAGAAGAATCTCCTGATCAAGAATTCTGTGTTTTTAATTCGACTGAATTATACTTACGGAAGGCCTATACGAATGATTCGATCGGAATCGCAAGGTAAGTCGCACCATGGAAATACTGCAGTTTCTGAATTTGAAGAAGCTGCGTGTATCTCTTTAAATTATATTGAAAAATGAGTCAGAAGAGCTTGCATTGAAGAACTCAATATATCTGTGATGCTAAGAACATTTTTAATATGTTTCGAATATTGAGGTTTCAATAACCTTTTTATGCATTACGGATTTTAAATTCTTCAGTTTTCACTTTCCCAGCTTATTGGTCGACATTATAACAAGAAATTCATGTAGCTTTTTCGAAATTAGTTTCTGCTCTCATCGAATACAAACCATTTCACGTCACCCTTACGAACAATAGGCGACGCAATACATTTCATGAATGCAAAATGCGTTAAGTGAGAATAAATCTCGTATGTCGTCCCGTACAATGAACATTTTGTTCGTTGTACTGAATTTCTTGTTAAAGCAAAACTATCTGCAGTTGTGATAAACATTAGATCAGATTTTCATGAATTTCATAATTTTATAATTTTATAATTTAACTTAAAATATTGATTTGAATCCAATATATGTATATACCTATACTAGGGTGGTTCTTATTTAGGGTTTGGTGGAATTCAAATCGTCACGCCCTCCTAATCGATCACAAATAATTAAAAAAAAAAAAAAAACATTGTAAAACTTGAGCCCTCAATTTTAACATTAAGGCATGCCTCCGAATTCTTACCGTTATTTATTTATTCATTTATTTTTTTCTCTCTCAATTTTGTTTAACTGAAGTAAAGATATGATATTGGGTTTTGTGCACTTCTAGATATTTTTTTCTGTTGCACTCAAATTCATTGGCTATTAATTACTCATTTCACTCAATAAAATAGAAAAATTTTATATAGTTAAATTTTTTATTTTATTCTATTTATTATTGTTTTATATTCTACTTATGTTATTTTATTTATTATTAGGTTGGACAAAAGTGAGAGAAAAAAGGAAATAAATATATAAATAAATAACGGTTAAGATTCGGAGGCATGCCTTAACGTTAAAATTAAGAGCTCAAGTCTTACAACAATTTTTTTTTTTAATTATTTGCGATCGATTAGGCGGGCGTGATGATTCAGATTCCATCCAACCCTGAATAAGATATATGCATAGGTATATGAGACCGTATCAAAAAATCGACTATTTTCTTTTTCAAAGAGTAAGTCAAAAATATTGTTCCACATGACGGAAAAAACATGCTGTCAGAGTTGAAGGTATCAGGAGAACATCGAACCCGAGTATGCTGAAATTTTTGACGGGAAAAATTGAGCTCTTAATTACATGCAACTTGACGCCGTCCGTGTATTATTCGATTGAAGGTTGCAGTTCATTAGGTGGACCTAGTTCTTCGATTTAAAATTTCTGTAAATCGGAAAATTGCACCGTGTCTTCTTACGATTAATATAATTCACTCACCTTATTCAATACCAGAAAAAAGGAGTCGCAGGAAGGGGAGAGTGGATAATAACGAAGATATTAATTATGTAGTTATTTCTTGTAAGTAAATATACGTACCTATACGCATCGTAAATTATCGAGTGTATCTTTATTTGCTTACTGCTATACAAGTTTTTATAATATAAACTACATTGTGTTGGACAGACATTTTTCTCTTGATTGTTGTCTGGCAGTCATGTCAGTTGTTCGATTGCCAGACAAAAATTACCCAATTTTGAACGTTCACATACTGTTTGTTTATTATCTACGCGACAACTTTTCCACGTTCGGAATATTTTTGATAAATTGTCTGTCAAAGTCGTCACAGAACTCCCATGTGATCTCTTCGACGTCACGAGGGTCACTGACCCCGCGTGAGTCGTGCCGCTACTCAAGTTCAAGGTCGTTGCTGTCCCCGCCAACTGGGTCTGAAATGAATGAAGTGCTATCGCTATCTCGCGATCGAAGTGACAAACTACTTTTGCCGGTAAGAGCGGTATCTGGCGTCACTGCTACATCATCACATGTGTTGTGGCTAATTCTCTGACGTCAGACATGGTGCTGCACGCTGCAACGCGGATGAACGACTGGCAGCTAATGTACTCTTGAACCTCGGTTCCCCCACTCCTTAGATCGATAGAAACACTCCGGCAGCAGAGAGGTTGTCCGAAAATAGAAAATAGGAATAGTCTATGTATAGAATAAACGGATTGAAAAAAAATATGCTTCTCATTATACTTCCTCGTCCTTTACTGCAATCCTGATAATATTTGTTGTCGCTCAAATGGGATGAACTGAACTCCTCTTCTTGCTGAAGCCAAACACCCGAAGCTTTTATTATTCTGTAAACAGCTTAGAAACGAAGGCACGACTACCGAGTTATCTTTCAAAATACAACTATACAAGTCTAAGTCTCGATCAAATTCAATTCTGCTTATTCTGGACCATAGAACTATACGATATTAGATATTCAAGTTGCATACGCATTACCGTCAAACGTCCGGATTAGTTCATCATTCACCAACAAGCGATCGACGAACATTTGAAAAGACAATCAATCAATTCTGAGCCGATGAGCGGTAACCATGCGAAGGTGATCCGCGCGCTGGTAGAAGACATGTGAAAAAAAAAAACAAAAAACAAAAAAAGAGAACCAGTGAAACTATGATGATCCGCAGAGAGTATACTTGTACCATGAGCTGCATATAATTGGGGGTGCCTATGGGGCTCGTCTACGCGTCCTCCCGGTATGTATCACCTCTTTTATCTATTGCTCATTTGTGTCATTTTCGATAAGGCAACGCTTTTGACTTATGCAGCAGCATCGTCGACAACCAACAAGAAATAGAGTTCATATTTTGAAGAAATTGGACTGAATCACCGAATTTTATTCAACTTTCATTTTTCTTTTTTCGTACGGTGAAAATATTTCACTTTCAGAAAATAATTATTTGGGCAATCTTTTTTCTCTCAATCTACTTCTTCAACTACATTACTATGTTCTTCTTCTACTATGTCACTGAAGTTCATATATTTCCTCATACTTCCGATGTTGCCAGATCCTTCATAAGCCATTGCAAGTTCGATTTTCGTATAAATTTCATTTTACCACTAGATTATTTCCAGCACCTAGTACTTATCTTCAGAAATCCTTGAGCAAAACGGAAAACACATAGGAAAAGGGCTGGCAAGACAAGGACCCTAAGGAAATACTGGACTTTCGTAAACTCAAACATATTGAACTATATCTTTTTTTTTACTTCTATTCAGAATACATCAAACAAATTTTTAGCTGCTATAAAATTTTTTTTTGCTATTTCATTTATTTGTTTTGTTTTGCGGGCACAATCGGGGATCCCCGAAAAAAATGGAGAAAAATTTCAACTCCCCCCAAATCATTCGAGCCGATTGTAAAAAGGATAAATTTCAATTTAAAAAACAATTTTGAACAAAAAATCCCGGATAAAAAAATTTGAAAACAAATTGCGCAAATATGATAATAAAAGTCGTAAATGACGGCTTAGAACCATGTCGGGAAAAAAATTCCCAAATTCTTGGGGTAGTCCCTTTCGCCCATCCCTGTCCCCGTTTTGCCCGCCCGTTCGCTATATTTATATATGTGTAAAGTCTTGGAGTGGTGAAAATAATTCGCTTAAACGAGGATATTTTTTGTGTCATTCGATTGAAATTTTATTCTATTCTAAGTTTTCATCCTTTTTGTTTTCAACTATAGTAATAGTTTCAAAAATTGGTGATCAGTTTACAACTCTTCAACCCGAAAAATGAACCACAATATCCACCAAGACAACAATTACTGCGACGGTGCCTATCCTCTGTGCACTGAAATGAAATGAGAAACGTTCCGTTAGACACTCAGTGAATATTTTCTATAGGGCTGAGGAAACGAATTTAGTTAACAAGTTATTGTGACAATGATTTCAATCAAGCAGCTGATTTATTATAGGACTCACCGACTCTCCAACTCGGGCACATTTTTCAGCCGTTGCCATCAATAGCGATATAATGGCAACAACGAGAAATGACAGGAGGATGTTCTTCATAATTTTTTCCATTTCAGCTGGTGTAGTTGTAGTATTTTCTGAAATGTAACGAGAATTAAAAATGGATCACGTTCAAAGTATCCATAGTCTGAAGCTCATCAACGATTGGTATACCTATAGGTATATTTGGTAAATTTATCGTGTCATTCACCAATTATGTGTCGTAATGAGTACGTATGTATGTCCCATGGTCTCAAAAATTACGATGAGATGTAATGGAAATTCTCCTAAAATTCCGGCGCGGTATCTTAAAAATTGAGCCGGCGCTTGAGAAGTCTTTTTTCCCATTTAAAATACACGTGCAAACTTTGTTTTCTCATTTTTCGTTGTAAAATGCAGTAAGAAATTTTTTTCATACAATTTTGACTAGCAAGTTTTTATAGGAAATTGAATTCTGTACAAAACTGTTTTGAATAGTCATACTCGTTAAACTATAATAGAAAAATAGTCACAATTATCCAAAGTTTCAAAAAATTCTCGATTCTCTTAAACTTTGGAAACTTGTAACTATTTTTCTATTATAGTTACGAGCATGACTATTTAAAACATTTTTGTACAAAATTCAATTTCCTTTAAGAAGTGCTTGTCAGAATCGTATGAAAAAATTTTTTACCGCATTTTTCAACAAAAAATGAGAAAAAAAATTTGTACTTGTATTTTAAATGGGAAAAAAGACTTCTCAAGCGCCGGCTCAATTTTTAAGATATCACGCTGAAATTTGAGGAAAAAGTTCATTACATCTCATGGTAACTTTTGAGACCATATGAGACCTAAAATGAAGGAATATTATTCTTCTTTGAAACACCTTAGCGAGAAATAATATACCTATCATGCCCTACTTATTATAAGAATCATACGAATCGGAAACGCTAATATTCCGTTACAATGCTCGTCAATTTTCGATACCATCATCCCAGTCAACGAAAATGAATTAGTGACTTCTAGATTTAAAGATTCCGGTTTCCGAAATCCAATACCTTTCAAACTGATTTTTACTTTCCGTGAAAACGCATACAGTTCCGTTATTTTCACATGTATGCACAAAAGCGCACCACTAATTCCACAAACAATCATATTAATTATATATTCTTGTATAATCTGAACCAAGACTTACAAAAAATAGTGAAATACCGCAAAACCATTGTAAATGTAAAGAATACCGTCAAGTACAAAAAGAATACCCCTCGGTAGAGATACAGAAACGTATCAAATCAGGAAATAACGTCAAGTCTACCGCGACCCTCTAGAAATCATACGTTGTGGAATCGGACCACGCTGATTCGTGTAGTGGTATCGAAAAATCATTTCAAGAGCTGCATACTTAGCGGGCACATTCCGTTATCCCACTCTCTACCTAACACCAATCTCCTTACCATTACCAAAACATGTTCGTAAATGATTGAGTTACTTTTTATTTATTAATGATTACTAAATATATATTGTACAGTGTATGATTTGCATGAACAGGTTTTAAAATCAAAGATGTACCTGCCTTTGCTGTTGTAAATTCGATAAAATTTTGTACACCGATCTAAATGTTTTGGAACAATCGAAACGATCTAGCTCATCGTATTAAAAACGAAGATTTTTTTTTAATTATCTTGAGAGACACTCGAATAATGATTTGGGATCACCCCTACTTGAAATGTGACTTCCAGTTTTCAGTATCATGTTTTGATGTATTTGACGCGGTCATAATTGTCTCGCTAGATGAAAGTATCAGGTACTTTCCCAGATGAATTCTGCTTTAAATCAATAGTTGATGTTCATTGTTCACCAATTTCGTTTATTCATGGCCCAGTATAAGTTCACAATTATTTTATTAGTAATAAGTGCTTAAATCTCCTGCTGCACAGTTTTATACCTTTGTATAAGTACATAATATAACAAAATGTTTACCAAAACAACTGCGATCGACAACTTCTTTCGCGGTGTAAACTGGAACTGCTTGGTAGGGAGCACGTTGGGAAATTAACTGATGCTCCCAGCGAACCGTTTCTTGCTTCTATATGTTACTTGACAAACACGCGATTTCTACGTGCATGTAACATGCATAGTCCTACACATCGAAAAGGAGTCGACGCCGCCTGCGTACTGAAAGTTTACTATTACCTCGTCAGCACAGATAATTTTTTACAAGTAAGTTTTAGGAGCAGAAGACAAACCACTTATACTTATGATATTTTGCAATGGTTCAAAGTTCATCTACGAGCTATTTGATACGCGTTTATACTGTATCTAATAACAACGCATGTGGATCGCATTGCCAGCGAATGTTTTTAAGAATTAGTAGAGAATATTCTCGAAAATTACAAATGAAGTTTTAAGAATGAAGACCTTAACAGGGCTGGACAGTATCTGTGTTACATTTATCTCCAATCCGTATTCAGATGCAGTCTCGATGATATGTCTTGCATTTTCAATTTCAAAACTCTTTTAAAAGTATTTTACTCAGCCCAGTTGGTCATTGTGTATCAAGAGAATGTTGATATGGGTTCGGACTTTAGTCGTAACGGTTCATTTAGTTTGTTCACACTTATAGAACTCGATAATATCTTTTGGCTGATATGGAGAATTAATTTGGAAAACATAGATAATGAAAGAATGTAGAACATGAAAATATTTATGATGAGTAAAACGTGTGGATGTTACATTTTCAATAAAATCACCTCTGCATTATTCTCCATCCGAAATCTCATTCTTGAGTCGTTTCTTCATCTATACATCTTTTCATGAAATTTCCATTGCCTTTTGTTTGTTTTCGAATACAAGAATAAAGAGAAACAAGAAAAGTTAAATATGACCTTGTTGATGGTAAAATTCGGCCGTCAATTCCCGTCAAGCTATATGGCTCAGTCCACTGATTACTACGGAAAAATCTACCATCAACAATTTGATTAAAATTTGATTAAATTTAACTTAGAGTTAAGAAATAAAATTGTGGGGGCGAGATAGCATGTTCTTCAAATTCATGGTTCTCTACCTCAATTTGAGATATCATAGTCCTTCACTGAGGCGTCGATGCCAAGGAAACGGTATTGTAAAGTTAGAAACTTTTTATTGTCATTAAATTGAGTGAAAATCAAAGCTTCATTACTCCGCTATGCAGTCTTGTTGATGTTTGAAACACCTTCCACAGCAAGGTAAATTCATAAATAGCTCGGCACGAGCTCCGAAATACTTTGAATTCATTATACATTGCAGATAACGTGTTGTGAACAGTTCACAGGATTGTTGGGGGTCTAATCAGTATAACGGGTTCACTGTCTTTGTTTCAATTACTGCAATATATAAGAACACATTCAATAACAGCTGTGACCATTCCTTTTTTCCGCCGTGTAGATTACGATATTTGAACGGTTAGTTCTTGGCGAAGCAGAGCGTCTTCTGGTATCCTAAATTCGTTTCCTATATAGATGCCAATGTCATGCCAACTATAGTTGGTAGTAGAGCGAGGCAGATGTAGAGATCGTTGTTGCGTGCCACACCACGCCGTCTTTCTTTTTTTATTAATTAAATTCTGCATGTGTTATTATAAAGTCAAAGCTAGGAAACCTACAAAATCCTCTGCGACACACAGGCCATAAACCAGAGAACAAAACAATAAAAAATTTCTCTTTGCGCATTCTGGTCCAACATTTGGCGACCAAATGTGCCAGCCTGGACTCAACTGTCCGTATAAATTTACAGCTTCTTGCAACTTTCCAAAAAACCCATGCCCCATTGTTCAGCACGTCCCTCTACCTACCCTCGAAACTCTTCCAAGAATCCTAATGTTTAAAAAAATCCAACTCCAATCCCGAATACTACTACTCTTCTTACCAGAGTCCCTACCCTCAAATCTTGACCAATCCTATTGGTTTAACAAATCTCCCACTTGACTAACACAACCAATTAAAACGAATTAACAATTTTCCACCCTTACTCAAAATTTTCTCACACTCCCACCATCGCCAACAACCAAAATCTTTTAGCCATATTCACGCAGTCTAGTCTCAACCTTATAACAGAAAACGCACAAAACTTAAATCTTCTGTAACCGTCGATCCGATTAAATCATATTCAATCATTTTCGTTTTGTAAATATTACTTTAAGTGGTTTTCTGTAAAATATATCATTTGTGTTCATTTAAAAAAAAACAACCTTCAACATTCAATCACCAACCTACTCCTGAACTAGTCACACAAGGGCGTTGTAAGTGTGGCACCAAACAACCATCGACTCAGTCATTGTGCTGCGGTTCGTGTAAATTTGGGAAGTCAATTTCGGGCACACAAAAAAGATAAGGATCCATATTGGTTTGTGAAAATGTGGAAAGTTGTTTCTTCAATGATTGGTAGCGTATGTATTTGCATTTCATTCTTGTGAGATTGTATTAATCCGAGATTTGTCATAAGACGGCGGATCCACATACAATTCGAAATCCTCATAGATGTAAACGCGGCAACCTGCAATTGGCAGATAAACTTCAACTTATAACTCATTATGTTGCATTTCAACTGCAGTTTATATGTATCACCTCCATTATCTTGTTCATTTTTGTCATTTCTGATAAGGCGACGTTGTAGACTTATGCAGCAGCATCGTAGACAACCAACAAGAAATCAAGTTCATGGTTTAAGAAATCGGACTGAATCACCGAAATTTATTTAACTGTTATTTTTCTTTTATCAGACGCTGAAAATATTTCATTTCAGATAATAATTATTTAAGCAATTTTTTTGTTCCGAATTTATTTCTATGACTAAATTAATATGTTCTTCTTTTACTACATCACTGAAGTTCATATGTTTATTTATACTTCCGATGTCGCCAGATTGTTCATAAGCCACTGCAAGTTCGATTTTTGTATTATTTCTTGCTGTTTTATTTATTTTTTGTTTTGTTTTGTTTGGTGGGCACAATAGGGTACCCCCGAAAAAAATTGAGAGAAATTTCAAGTCCCCCCAAATCATTCGAGTCAATTGTAAAAAGGATAAATTTCAATTCAAAAAAGAATTTTGAAAAAAAAACCCGGATAAAAAATTTTGAAAATAAATTGCGCAAATATGATAATAAAAGTATTAAATGACGGCTTAGAACCGTGTTGGAAAAAAAATTCCCAAATTCTTGGGGTAGTCCCTTTCGCCCATCCCCGTCCCCGTTTTGCCCGCCTCTCCCCTATATATTTATGTATGTGTAGGGTCTTGGGGTGGTGAAAATAATTCGCTTAAACGAGGATATTTTTTGTGTTATTTAATTTAAGTTTTATTATATTCTAAGTTTTCATTCTTCTTGTTTTTAACTATATCAATGGATTCAAAAACGGGGGTTTTGTTTACAACTCTTCGATCCGAAAAATGAACTGCAATATGAGCCAAGACAACAATTATCGCCACCGCTGTCATACCGGAAGCACTGAAACGAAATGACAAACGCTCCGTTAGACACTCACCGAATATTTTCTACAGGGCTAAGGAAACGAATTCAGTTAAAAAGTTATTGTGAAAATGATTTCAATTGAGCAGCTTATTTTTTTTTACTCACCGACTGACCATTTTGGGCACATCCTTCAGCCGTTGCCATCAATAGCGATATAACAGCAACAACGAGAAATGCCACGAGAATGTTCTTCATAATTATTTCCATTTCAGCTGGTGTAGTTGTAGTATTTTCTGAAAAGTAACGAGAATTTAAAATGGATCACGTTCAAAGTATCCATAGTCTGAAGTTCATGAACGATAGGGATATGTTTGGTGAATTTATCGTGTCATTCATTAATAATTTGTCGTAATAAGTAAGTACTGCTTCAAATTTGTTACTATTTGACGGACCTGATGAAATTATTATAGTAATTGCCTTGTATTTTTGAATAACATGATTTTTCAGATTTATTTAAAAGCAGATTAAGATACTAGCTGGCTTACCGTATGCTCTAGAGCTGTGATCTGTGTTTTTACGTGTGGTATGAAGTATGATTTGGTATGAAGTATAAACTTTATTATCGAGCAAAAAATTCATCTCCCAAAGGTATTTTTACCGATGGAAAAAGTTTATAAAGAAATATGTATAAAAACCAATGTATTTTACATTTGAAATCTCAATCGCTCGCCGACACCTGTTGATATTGTCCGACAGCGCTCAGACTTTGATCAATTTTTTTTGTTCATATATCTCGAGTATGTTTTGGGGTGAGATGAAGAAAATTTTAAAATTTTAAATAACGGCCACCCTAATATATCCACACAGTCAAATCCACACTATGGCTACGTCGCACGCAGGAATCTAAGTTGGCTGTCGCTTTCTAATCCAAAAAGTACGGACGATGCGTGGGGTAAAAAATGTTAAAACTGTTTCGATACAATTTAAATGATCAAATTGAAACCACATTGCATACCAAGATTATTTATTGTTAATATGCTTTTATTCTATCTGAAGAATCTGACCGATACTCACTTACAAAAGCTTCACATAAAGACGCTTATGAAGGATTTGATTAATGAAGCTGCTGCATTATGATTGAAATATTTTTGAAAAATATTGTACAGCTTGAAAATTGCAAATTGTAAATGGTACATTTCTAAATGGATAGAACGCTTTGAAATCAAACGCTATACCCATGCATTAAAATAAGGCACAACACATTCCAAGTGTATTTTCGCGACACAAGCATATACGAGTTGTCATATCACGTCTATAATATTATAACATTTGCAGTAAAATATTATTACAAAAAATCAGTTCAGAGACAATATCAGAATTTGTATTAATTCATTCTCCTAATTATGTGCATACTGGTTTTCTGATCTTGACATTTTTCACGGGGATTTGGACTCTGCTGGATTGAAATCACTGAAACATAATAGCCATTAAGTGGCCAATTAACCGTCTCCGAGGCTGAGTTTAGTCTGAACTTTGAAGAATCAAGAATAAGGGAGTTTTATTTCGACTAATAATTGAATCTGTGGCGGTTCAAGGTATAAGCGCGACGGCTATAGAGAATCTAAGCTATACGAGCCTCACTCGCTCGCCACCTTTTATTCCAACGGCCCTCGATTTGCGCATTGCCATCTTGAAACGTGGCGTAACTTCGGTTGCATATCTTGGGGGTGACGGTTGCAAATTCGTTGGGTGTATTAGTATTCTCTATACCTACATGGAGCTCCATGTATAACGAACATTTCTACTACTTCTATATCGAATATATTGATTTGAAAAATCTATTTTCACCTACAATTAACATGAGAACAGAATTTGATAATACTTGCTTTATAATTCAAGTGCAAAATTAACTTGAAATAAATATGCATGTATCGGTATACATACCTACGATAAAAATAATAATAATAATAATAAAATGACAATATGCTTACAAGAACAACTGTGATTACTTCTTCCGCTGTATAGATTGGAATTACGTTATTATATAAACTGCTGCTTTCGGCAAATTCTGTTTAGCTTATATACTCACTAAACTTCAAAAATCTTGATTAGTCATGACAGAAATGTGGGCTAATGAAGATTCCTAAATAATTGTTTTTAAATAATATCGTTATCAGGACTGGACAGTTTCTTTGTTACATCCATTTCCAATCCGTATTTAGACACAGTCTAGATATTATATCTTGCATTCTCAATTTAAAAACGATTTCGAATGTATTTTACCTAGTCCTACTCATTGTGTATTAAGGAAATGTTGATAAGGGCTCGGACTTTAGTTGTGTACGTTACATTATTTAGTTCGTTCGCATTTTAGAACTCGAAAATATCTCATGGCTGATGTCGAGAATGAATTTGACAATCATAGATAATGAAAGAATGTAGATATAACGCGAAAATATTTATGATGAGTCAAACGTGGAGATGGTATATGGTACATTACATTTTCAACAAAATCATCTAGGCATATTTATTCTCCAATCGAAATACTACTCTCAAGTCGTTTTTTCATTTGCAGTTTTTCACCAAATTCTCTGTGCTGTTCCCTATAGAGTTACGGGGATAATATTTAAAAAATCATTATCACTCATCACTTTGAATAAGATATGAGATTGGCAGACAAATGAAATGTCTGATGCTGGTTCGCCCTGTAATAATTGGTGGACTGATTGTGCGCCCCATATCGAGATGTTTTCTTGAAACTAAACAGGCGACAGCGCATGTGTCAAATAATTTAATTTCATTGGTCGGCGAGTCCGTCTCGACTATGGCTGTATCTCAAGTTATGAGGGAACGGACGTCACAATTAACTTCAAGCCAATTACAAGTTATTCGAAATAGAACGGATGTGTGTTTGTGCCGAGTGTATCTGTGTATGTGTCTGACTGCAGCCTGGGTTTATTACTGAGCCAATATAGGGGTGATTGGCAAAAAATTGTCGCGGAGTACCCGCAATGGAAAGAAAACTTCCATAGAACCGAAAACCCAAGGCTTAAGACTTAAAGTTCAAGACCACACCCCAGGAGCATTTCATTCCAATACGATCTGGGTATATGTACAAGGTTTATTTTGTGATTGGCAAGGAACGCCCTATGTATTGACAAACAATAATTTCATGCAACGCATTTCATCCTAGTTCGATTTTGGTATATTTAAGATTTTTTTTTTGTCATTGGAAAGAAACTTCGAATGACTTGTATCAAGCTTGAAGCTATAATTGTGGCGTCCGTTTCTTCAGAACTTGACATACAGCCATAACCGAGACTTGTGCTTATGGGAATTTTGTTTTTTGAGGGGTTGCGAACTTAGAGTTGGGTGCCAGGTATCTTCAGGTACCGCGTAGTAACAAACATCTAGAGTGAGAAGAGAATAGTTAAATAAATCGAATGAAAATAAAATATAACGTAAAGCTAAATGAAGATTATGTTAATAGTACATTGTACAACAAGAGGAGGAAAATAAATTTCAATTTTTACAGAGTCGTAGGGTATTCCCTGACGATGAAGAATTGCCAAGTCGCATCCAAATTGGACGATCGGTTCGGCAGAAGTAAATTATTTTCTAAATTTCCCATTTTCAACAGAGTCGAAACTTATACAGCTGACAGTCAAATCATCATCATTACAATCACTATCGTGACGAAAAGTAGTGGGGCAATTTGCTCGATCGTTTATTTTTTTTTTTTCATTTTTTTATTGCAGATTCAAATTCTTCGGTGAAAAATTCGTAGCCTTTGATGAAAACATTTTTCTGTTAGACACCAATTTTTCATGATATTCAGCTAAACAACTTGAGATTTTTGAATTTTCGAAATTATTTCCCCTTTAGACCTTTTCTTCGAAAAAAAAATTCCAAGTTTAATGTTTAAAAGTCGAAAAAATGAGACAAAACTTCTAAAACCCGTAAAAAAATATTAAACGAAAAATCGCATATCCTTACCTACTCTGAAAGTTAGTTTTTTTAATGTATAAAAACATATTCAATTTTTAGAAAGAAACAGAAACAGTTTTTGAGAAAACGAGGATCAAAAAAAAAAATAAACAACTTTTTTTGGCTTTTTTGAAATAGCGTAATAGCAAGAGTCGAAATCTCAAATCTAATGATGGATCCTAAAACTAGACTCGAATTCTGACATTACAATAAAAAAAAAAAAAAAAGAAATGGGCTCGTTAGGTTAAAATCTCGCGAAGCTACAGCAGTTTGAATTTTAGTCTCCATTTTACGATTTTCGAACACGGCGATAAAGTCTAATGTTTGATGGGCTGTAGGATCGAAACAAAAATTTTTCAAGCAAAATTCTGAGATACGTGTCTTTTTAAATAGGGTCTTAAATGTATTTTCATTATTATAAAGACAAAAAAAATCCAATAGTCATAGCCTGCATGAATTGGAGTGGAATCGGTCAATTATTAAGTTCGAGGAATTTCTTGCCCAATAATTTCACATTCCAATATATTTGCCAGAGTAAGGGCTTCCTAATTAAGCCAGCATCAATTCTCTTGTTAACGCATTTATTTCTCGCCATAAACCTAGACTAGATTTAGACTATCTGAACTTTCAGTGTCAAAGGGCACTATCTTATCAAAAAACTACGTTGCCAGAATTCAACTAGTTCAAGGTATCGAGAATTGATCGTTCCAAGCCACGAATATTTTTGTACATACATACATACATGCATGTGAAGTACCTACGTTACCTTATTCAAAACTTTCTTCCTGTATCAATACTGGTCGCTGCAGTGACTTCACTTCACTGATTGGAAAGTATTTCGTAGCCAGAGGCTTCGGATCAGATAGCCGTTTTTTTTTCGCATTCGTCACTCATCAGAATAATGCTTATGGATGGGTTAGAAAAAAGTACTAATGATTTCCCACATCTGGAAGGGATGAGCATGGCTGCATGTGATTAAATAGTTAATCGTCATCGTATTTCGAGTATCAAGGAATTAGTGATTGCTTTTTATCTGACACTAGAATTTTCTGTTCATGGTGAGAACTTTTGGCTTCGAATTTCGCGTGATTCAAATTCTCATGATTCGTCTCTGCTAACTTTTAGAAATATTCACCGTCGATGGCGTACCGAATAGCTGATAGGTGACCTTTGGACGAGCGTGAAATGGTAAAAACATGAGTTACTTATCTTCTGTTTCTCGAACTTACTTGTAAACAATTATCTGTGGTGACAACGTAATGGTAAACGATCGGTATGGCAGTGGGAGTCTATCCCCTATCGATGTGTGAGATTGTGAATGTTACAAATAAGTGTGTACGCATATCTTTCGGATAACATACAAAAGCAGCAAACGCTTCGCCAGAAGCATCAGTTAATCTAATAACGTGGTCCCTACGAAGCAGTTTTCATTTACACGGTGAAAGACGAAGTGATCGCAAGTATTCTGGTGAGCATTTTGTTAATATTATATATTCATACGTGTACATTTAATTCAAGCCAATTACATTTCAAGTTGATTCATGAAATTACGAAATTGATCAAATTTCGTTGTCATTTTCATACATGGAATCTTCCCCAACAATATAATTTTCGCCCCCAAAACATACAACCGCAGTTACACCATATTTTAAGTTGACAATGCCCAATTTGAGGGCCGCCAGGATGAAAGGTAGCGAGCTAGTGAAGCTCATGCCTGCTTAGATTCCCTATAGCCGACGCACTTGTACCTTAATAAATTAACTTCTTTACTTTTGATGCTTCTAAACTAAACTCAGCCTCGGAAACGGTTAATTGGCCACTTAGTTTTCATTTTCGCTTTCATTGATTTCAATCCAGCAGAGTCCAAATCCCCGTCAAAAATGTCAATATCAGAAAACCAGTATGCGCAAATATGAATTTGGATTCCATCTTTTAGTTAATTTTGTCTAATAATATATCACTGATAATTTAAGAGCGTTATCAAATTCTAGGCGTGCTATGACAAGTCGTATGCTTGTGTCGCGGAAATACACTTTGAACGTGAGGTGAATTATTATAATGCATCGGTATGGTGTTCAATTTCGAAGCATTTTATCCATTCGGAAATATACCAATTACCAGGTACAATTTGCAATTTGTAAGTTGTAACATGGTAAAATTCTTGTCAAAGATATTTTAATCGTGATGTAGCATTTCCATTAATTGGACCTTCACGTAAGAGCAAGAGTAACCCCCCCTAAAAACCCTCACGTAATTTATGGACGTCCCCATAAGAAGATACATATTTTTGTTAAAGTTGAAGTCTTGTTTTTTCAAAGATATTCAATAATTTGTTGATTTATTATGAATAAAGTTTAACTGAGAATATTATGATTTTTTTAAATTCATTATAAATAAGTGAAGTTCTGTAAACATTCTATAAAATTAAGTAAAACCTCTGTGCTGATTGACACATGTTTTCTTATAAAAATCGGGTAAGAAAATTAGATGTTACAAGGATGAAAGTAACAATCGCCATGTTTGATTAAAGTGATCATAACTCTACAACAGCGTGATGTATAGGGGAGAGGTGGTCAAGGCGGGCCCACTAAGGAAGTAAGATTTCAAATGGACATTTGAATCAAAAGATCTTTCAGTTTTCGCCGAAAATCGTTAACCTAATCGATCAAGAGTGTTGAATGCCCTTGCTTCAAACGTACGAATATTTTCGTCACATCGGCCCCCCCGAAAATTTCTTGCAGTTTTTTTTATACTTCAAATAGTGAAAAATTTCTTCATATACTTATCATAGAAAACTTTATACAACAGATCAACCTCATATCATAAGAATTAGATACATCGTTTTCTTTAATCTTAAGAAATTACGAGAGATTTTCAGGGAGGCCCACTTTGCCTGATAGGGCCCGCTTTGCCCACCTCTCCCCTATCTATCGTTGATGAGCTTTAGACCATGGATACTTTGAATGTGATCAATTTTTACTTCTTGTTACATTTCAGAAAATATTACAACTACACAAGCTGAAATGGAAAAAATTATGAAGAACCTTCTCGTGTCGTTTCTCATTGTTGCCGTTATATCGCTATTGATGGAAACGGCTGAAGGATGTGTCCGACCTGGTGGGTCGGTGAGTATAATAAATCAGCTGCTTAATTGAAATCATTGTCTTAATAACTTGTTAACTGAATTCGTTTCCTTAGCCCTGTAGAAAACATTCACTGAGTGTATAACGGAGCATTTGTCATTTCTTTTCAGTGCAGGAAGTATAACGACGGTGGCCATAATTGTTGTGGTAACTATTATTGCAGTACATTCTTCGGTGGGTGGCCGACTTGTAAAGAAAACATCTTTGGTTGAAAAGAAAAAGAATAAGAACTCAGGATAAAATAAAACTTCAATTGAATTACACGAAAATTATCCTTGTATAATCGAATTATTTTCACCACTCCAAGACCCTACTCATACCGAGTGCTTTCTGTGAGACCGCAGAACCCCCTCTTACGGGTACACCAACACAGGCATCCGTGAGGCTCAATTTGGGAGACAATAGGCCGAGCGAGCCTCACGCACGTGGTGCATGCCCGTGTTGGTTAGCCCGTAAAAGGGGGTTGTGTGGTCTTACCGAAAACACTCGGTATACATATGAATATAGGGGAGGGGCGGGCAAAACGGGGTACTCCAAAAATTTTATAATGTTTATTTTCCAAATTGGCTCTAAACCGTCATTTATGACTCAGACTTGTACAGTTGTATTTTGCAAAATAACCCGGTAGTCGTGCCTTTGGTACGTTTTCCGTCAGTCAGTCAGTACAATTAAGATTTTCAATTCGTTGACTGATGGATATTCGCAGCAATTCATTTCTGAGCTGTTTACAGAAGAGTAAAAGGTTCGAGTGTGTGGCTTCAGCAAGAAGAAGAGTTCAGTTCATCCCATTTGAGCGACAACAAATATTATCAGGATCGCAGTAAAGGACGAGGAAATATAAGAAGCATATTTTTTTTTTTCGTTTATTTTATACATAGACTACTCCTATTTTTCATTTTCGGACAACCTCTCTACTGCCGGAGTATTTCTATCGATCTAAAGAGTGAAGAAAACGGAGTTCGAGAGTATATTAACTGCCAGTCGTTCATCAGCGTTGCAGCGTGCAGCACCACGTCTGACGTCAGAGAATTATATCGCGGCTACAACACATGTGATGATATAGCAGTCATGTCAGATACTGCTCTTACTGGCAAAAGTAATTCGTCACTTCGACCGCGAGATGGCTATAGCATTTCATTCATTAATTCATTCGGTTCAGACCCCGTTGGCGGGGACAGTAACGACCTTGAACTTGAATAGCGGCACCGACCAGGGCTATCCAAGACCTAAGTCTGATTAAGTTTTGAGACTAATCGCACGAACAGTTTAGGAGTTATGCGCTAAAAACATGAAAAACAAATTGTTTTTAATTTTTATTTTTTAAATTACTTTGAAACTACTTGACCGGTCGACTCCAAAATCTAATCAGATCTAAGTCTTGATAAACCCTTTCGATCGCCATAATAACCATTCCAATCGGTCGATTCGTTCTAAAGATATCGTACAACAAAAATTTGTTTACACACACACACACACACACACACACACACACACACACGAACGTCCATCCCAAAATAGTCAGAATAGCTTCCTAGGACCCCAAAACGTCGAGATCTAGTGAAAACTCGATTTTTGGAAATCGGACCGAAACCAATAACTTCCCTTTTTTCTGAAAATTTTCAATTTTCATTGCGGAAAGTTAGAAAAAAAATTTTGATCAATACTGGAAAAATGCCAATATTTCGGAAACTATAGGAATACATAGAAATTTTTAATTCTCGTTACATTTCAGAAAATACTACAACTACGCCAGCTGAAATGTGGCGACAGTCAAATCATTTAAATCAACATCATTACAATTACTATCGTGACGAAAAGTAGTGGGGCAATTTGCTCGATCGTTTTTTTTTTTTTTCATTTTTTTATTGCAGATTCATATTCTTCGGTGAAAAATTCGTAGCCTTTGATGGCAACATTTTTCTGTTAGACACCAATTTTTCATGATATTCAGCTGAACAACTTGAGATTTTTGAATTTTTTCAGATTATTTCATCTTGAGACCTTTTTTTCGAAAAAAAAAGGCCAAGTTCAATGTTTAAAAGTCAAAAATATGAGACAAAACTTCAAAAATCCACAAAAAAATATTAAACGAAAAATCGCATATTCTCGCCTACTCTAAAAGTTAGATTTTTTTTAATGTATAAAAACATATTCAATTTTCAGAAAAAAACAGATGTAGTTTTTGAGAAAATGCGGAGCAAAAAAATTAACAACTTTTTTTGGCTCTGTCGAAATAGCGCAATAGCAAGAGTCGAAATCTCAAATCTAACGATGGATCCTAAAACTAGACTCGATTTCTAACATTACAAAAAAAAAAAAAAAAAATGGGTTCGATTAGTTAAGAACCCCCAAGGTTTATTTAGATGGGAAATAGAAAATCGCGACGAGGGACCTCTTAATATTAATATTAAGAGCTCAAACTTTGACAATATTTTTTTTTTCGTCATTTGGGACAATATTTTTGATTTACTCTTTGAAAATGAAAAATAGTCGATTTTTTGATACGGTCTAACGTATACATACATACATACTCATAAGATCGATTAAGGCGCCACAGAATCTGTCTAATCCGAGGGGATTTTTCGACAAATTGAGCCTTATTTACACAACTTAGACGTCTGGAATCGATGATACGATTTTCATTATTCCTAATAAAATGATAATTTAGATAAATATTTTTTGAATGATTTTTTGTCGATGAAATGACAGTACTGAAAATTGTAGAAGGTAAAAGTAATGAAGGCATATCCGCCTTTACACACTTGGATCGAAAAACACTATTCCGCGCTATCTCCGTCAAAAACTCAACAATTATAAAATTTTCTACGCATTAGTGTTCAAAATACGGGCTTCTGTGCACTAGTGTTTCGAAAACTTCAGAATAATCAAGTTTTTCACGGCGATAGGACGGAAAATACTATGTGTGGCGAGGGCGCATCTAGAGACTTCTTGACTCGTGCACGTGGCACACTAGCCTTCGGCTCGTGCGGTACTTTGCACTCGACAAGAACGCCTTAATTTCTGCGCCCTTGCCATACAAATAACCATTTTCAGATCCAAAGATTTTTATAAATATTTCCATAACTGTTTACCAGAAATTCGAAAAGCACCGTCCAATATGTTTTTCAATCGTGTTTCGCACAGTTTATATCAAATATTTTGCAATCATTTATGCAATATTGAACAACAATATTTACTACGAATTTTGGTGAGAGAGACTATCATTTGTTACTGCTGATAGAAGTACATATTGCGTCAGATCTTGTTGACGCACTTATTTCTCGCCATAAAACTAGACTAGACTTAGACTATCGGATCTCTCAGTGTCAAAGGACACTATCTTGTCAAAAAACTGCGTAGCCAGAATTCAAATAGTTCAAGGTATCGAGAAATAATCGTTCCAAGCCACGTATGTATATGTACATACATACATACATGCATGTGGAGTACCTACGTTACCTTATTCAAAACTTTCTTCCTGTATCAATACTGGTCGCTGCAGTGACTTCACTTCACTGATTGGAAAGTATTTCATAGCCAGAGGCTTCGGATCAGATAGCCGTTTTTTTTTCGCATTCGTCACTCATCAGAATAATGCTTATGGATGGGCTGGAAAAAATACTAATGATTTCCCACATCTGGAAGGGATGAGCATGACTGCATGTGATTAAATAGTTAATCGTCATCGTATTTCGAGTATCAAGGAATTAGTGATTGCTTTTTATCTGACACTAGAATTTTCTGTTCATGGTGAGAACTCTTGGCTTCGGATTTCGCGTGATTCAAATTCTCATGATTCGTCTCTGCTAACTTTTAGGAATATTCACTGTCGATGGCGTACCGAATAGCTGATAGGTAACCTTTGGACGAGCGTGAAATGGTAAAAACATGAGTTACTTATCTTCTGTTTCTCGAACTTACTTGTAAACAATTATCTGTGGTGACAACGTAATGGTAAACGATCGGTATGGCAGTGGGAGTCTATCCCCTATCGATGTGTGAGACTGTGAATGTCACATATAGGTGTGTACGCGTATTTTTCGGATAACATACAAAAGCTGCAATCGCTTCGCCGGGAGCATCAGTTAATCTAATAACGTGGTCCCAACGAAGCAGTTTTCATTTACACGGTGAAAGTCGAAGTGATCGCAAGTATTCTGGTGAGCATTTTGTTAATATTATATATTCCTACGTGTACATTTAATTCAAGCCAATTACATTTCAAATCGATCAAATTTCGTTCTCAATTTCATACATGGAATCTTTCCCAACAACATAATTTTCGCCCCCAAAACATACAACCGCAGTTACACCATATTTCAAGTTGACAATGCCCAACTCGAAGCCGCCAGGATGAAAGGTAGCGAGCTAGTGAAGCTCATGCCTGCTTTGATTCCCTATAGCCGACGCACTTATACCTTAATAAATTAACTTCTTTACTTTTGATATTTCTAAAGTAAACTCAGCCTCGGAAACGGTTAATTGGCCACTTAGTTTTCATTTTCGCTTTCATCGATTTCAATCCAGCAGAGTCCAAATCCCCGTGAAAAATGTCAACATCAGAAAACCAGTATGCGCAAATATGAATTTGGATTCCATCTTTTAGTTAATTTTGTCTAATAATATATCACTGCTCATCTAAGAGCGTTATCAAATTTTACGCGTGCTATGACAAGTCGTACGCTTGTGTCGCGGAAATACACTTTGAATGTGAGGTGCATTATTTTAATGCATCGATATGGTGTTCAATTTCAAAGCGTTCTATCCATTCAGAAATATACCAATTACCAGGTACAATTTGCAATTTGTAAGTTGTAATATGGTATAATTTTTTTCAAAGATATTTTAATCGTGATGTAGCATTTTCATTAATTGGACCTTCACGTAAGAGCAAGAGTTAGCCCCCCTAAAAAGCCTCACATTCATGGACGTCCCCATAAGAAGATACATATTTTTGTTAAAGTTGCAGTCTTGTTTTTCCAAAGTTATTCAATAATTTGTCGATTTATTATAAATAAAGTTTCACTGAGAATATTATGATATTTTTCAATTCATTATAAATAATTGAAGTTCTGTAAACATTCTGTAAAATTTAGTCAAGCCTCTGTGCTGATTGACACATGTTTTGTTATAAAAAACGGGCAAGAAAATTAAATGTTACAAGGATGAAAGAAACAATCGCCATGTTTGATTAAAGTGATCATAACTCTACAACAGCGTGATATATAGGGTAGAGGTGGTCAAAGCGGGCCCACTAAGGAAGTAAGATTTCAAATGCAGATTTGAATCAAAAGATCTCTCAATTTTGGCCGAAAATCGTTAGCCTAATCGATCAAGAGTGTTGAACGCCCTTGCTCCAAAAGTACGAAAATTTTTCGTCTCATCAGCCCCACCCCCCCCCCCCCCCCCCCCCGAAAATTTCCTGCAGTTTTTTTATACTTCAAATAGTGAAAAATTTCTTCATCTAATTTTCTTTTTCTTCATCATAGAAAACTTGATACATCAAATCAACCTCATATCATAAGAATTGGATATATCGTTTTCGTTAATCTTAAGAACTTACGAGAGATTTTCAGGGGGTCCACTTTGCCTGATAGGGCCCGCTTTTTCCGACTCTCCCCTATCTATCGTTGATCAGCTTTAGACCATGGATACTTTGAATGTGATCAATTTTTAATTCTCGTTACATTTCAGAGAATATTACAACTACACCAGCTGAAATGGAAAAAATTATGAAGAACATTCTCGTGTCACTTCTCGTTGTTGCCGTTATATCGCTATTGATGGCAACGGCTGAAAGATGTGTCCGACCTGGTGGGACGGTGAGTATAATAAATCAGCTGCCTAATTGAAATCATTGTCTCAATAACTTGTTAACTGAATTCGTTTCCTTAGCCCTGTAGAAAATATTCACTGAGTGTATAACGGAACATTTGTCATTTCTTTTCAGTGCAGGAAGTATGGCATCTATGGTCATAATTGTTGTGGTAACTATTATTGCAGTACAATTCTCGGTATGTGGCCGACTTGTAGAGAAAACCTAATTGGTTGAAAACAAAAAAAATAAGAACTCAGGATGGAATAAAACTCCGATTGAATTACACGAAAATTATCCTTGTATAATCGAATTATTTTCACCACTCCAAGACCCTACACATACCGAGTGCTTTCTGCGAGACCGTACAACCCCCTCTTACGGGCACACCAACACAGGCATGCATCGCGTACGTGAGGCTCAGTTCGGCAGACACTAGCCCGAGCGAGCCTCACGCACGTGGTGCATGCCTGTGTTGGTTAGCCCGTAAGAGGGGGTTGTGCGGTGGGTAACTTGAAATTTTTTTCACGTTTTTTGGGGGACGGGGGTAATCCATTTCGCCCGCAAACACAGAAAATGAAATCACCAAAAAATTTTCGTGGCAACTATAAATTTGTTTGATATATTTCAAATAGAAGTGAAAACCAGAAGATTCAAGACATCTGAGATCACGATAAAGTCCAGTATCCATTTGCCCGCTCCCGTTTTGCCCGTCCTTCCCATATAGGTATGTTTTCCGTTTTCCTCAAAGATTTCTTGAGAAAAGTAGGTACTATACGGAAAAAAAAAAACTATAGCTGTAACAGGATTTAGTCTTGTAACATGGTCCTGGAGCTGCAACACGACTAGTCCTGTAGCTGTAATAGGACTACGCCTGTTGCAGCTACAGGAAACAGGAATATAGTATCTATAGGATTCAGCTTTGTCACAGCGACATTTTTTTCCGTGTGGGTACTGCAAATAATCTAATGGTATAACAGAATTTATATGAAAATCGAAATATATACGTGCGTTATATCAGCACAGAAATATGGAAATGCGGCGCATCGCAAGTATGGAAAAAAATATGAACTTCAGTCATATAGTAGAAGAAGAACATAGTAATATAGTTATAAAAGTAAATTAGGAAAAAATGATAGATGAAATAATTATTATCTGAAAATGAAATATTTTTCCAGTCCGATAAAAGAAAAATGAAAGTTGAACAAAATTCGGTGATTCAGTCCAATTTCTTAAAATATGAACTTAAGTCAACAACGTGACCTTATCGAAAATGATAAAAATGAAGAAGATAATAGAGGTGATACACATAAACAGTTAAAATACAATGCGAGGAGTTATAAGTTGAAATTGATCTGCAAGTCAGTTGCTGCGTTTTTATCTGTAAGAATTATTGTATTGTAAAATGTATTGATCTTATTATTGTAAAATGTATTGATCTGCCATCTCTATCAAATCTTCGATTGATACAGTCTCATGGAAATGAAATGGAAATATATACGCTACTAATCATTCAAGAAACAACATTCTACATTTTCACAAACCAATAGCGATTCTTATCTTTTGTGTGTCCCAAATTGATTTTCCAAATTTACACGAAACGCTCCACAACGGCTAAGTCAATGATTTCTACATCTGCTTCGCTCTACCACTAGTTGGCATTACATTGGCGCCTATATGATACATGGAAATTCCGCATACGAGAAGACGCTTTGCTACGTCAAGAAGCAACAGGTGAAATATCGTAATCTACACGACGGAAAGGGAAATGATCATAGCTATTATTAATAGTATATTACGCACCTAGAGAGGGAAAGTAGGCTATTCCAAACTGCGTGTGAGATTGACACCCAAGCCGAAGGTAAGGGTGGCAAAAACGCAGTTTGGGATGGCCTTTTTCCCTCCCCTTTCACCACCCCCTACATCGGAAAGTACGACTTCCCGTTCACGCGAGGGGACGAAAGTCCGTACTTTCCGTGCAGGTGTGGTGAAAATATGTTTTCATGTATTGCAGTAATTGAAACAAAGGCAGAAAACCAGCTCATATACTATTTTTACCCCCAATAATTTTGTGAATTGTTCACAACACTCACATTATCTGCCATGTATAATTTATTCGAAGTATTTCGGAGTTCGTTCCGTGCTATTTATGAATTTACCTTGCTGTGTACGTTGTTTTGAACAACGACGAGATTGCATATTAGAGTACGGAAGCTTTGATTTTCAATCAATTTTATCACAAACAAAAAATTCCTAATCTTACAATACCGAATCCTTGGTATAAGCGTTTCTTATAGATTGAAGTGGTAACATGTTTGTTAGATTATCTTAAATCGTTACTCTATTGGAATCACACATTGGTATCATGTATATGAAGAAATCCAGACTATGTGAAAATTAAAATTGAAATTTATAAATTCAGCATGCTTTTGCTAACGACTGATTCATCGCAATCAATTTGAAAAGGTTTGTTGTTTTCTTCGAAGTTGTATACAATAATTTTTTATGAATAAAAAAAGTGAAGGTGATTTGTTAAAAATGTAATCTACCACGCTATGCTTATCGCAAATTTTTTTTATCACCTACATTTGGTGATTATCTATGATTTCGTAATTCTTTCCAAATAGTTGCATTGGTATTCTAAGTTTGTTCAACAAAATTACGCAACACGACTGGAATCTCCGAAACCTTATCAATATTTCATCAGTATGCAACGACCAGCTCTGACAACGACTTGACCCTATACGATCTTTATTCGCTAATTCCTCGTTGGTCCACGTTCTTATTAACATACCAACATACATATTCATAGCTATAATATTTGATTCAAATGAATATTTTAAGTCAATTTATAAGATTATAAAATCATAAATGATCTCATATGTCCATTACAACTGTAGATAGTTTTGATTTAACAAGAAATTCAGTAAAACGAAGTAAGCGTGGAATAATTCGTATTCCACGAAAGCAGAAACTAATTTCAAAAAAGGGCACCAAAATTTTTTGTAATAGCGTTCACCAATGAGCTGGGAAATTGGAAAGTGAAGAACTCAAAATCTGTAATATAATTAGAAGCTTATTGAAACCTCAATATTTAAAACGTATTAAAAATGTTTCTAGCATCACTATCATCAGTTTTTCAATTCAAGCTCTTCCGATTCATTTTTCAATGTAATTTGAAGAGAGCTGCGCAGCTTTCCAAATTCAGAAACTGAGTATTTCCACGGTGCGAATTACCTTGCGATTTCGATTGAATCATTCGTACAGGCCTCTCCTATGTATTCAGTCGAAAGAACACGGAATTCTTGATCAGGAGATTTTTCTTTCTCGGTTCTTTCTTAAGGTGGTTCCCTACTCAATTATGACCTTCTCTAAAAACATTGGGCAAAACAGTGCTATTCAACCGAATATCTCTGCCCGGGCACCGAAAACGGGAAAAAGGAATACGTTGCGACATTCTATTGGCGATTTCGATCACGTATACGTCCCAAAATATGTTCATTTCACGTTATAATAGATAAATAGCGTATGGAACAAGCTTTTTTGACATTTGGCGATTCTCGAATAGAGCGCAATAATCAGAGCGTGACGCTCGTTGATCGGTTCATCCAATACAATGAGTTTAAATGACTAATTCTAACTTCAAATGCTAAGGTTTTTGTCTGATCGAGTTTATATTTCTGCTTTAAATTCTGTTTCGGATTTGATACTACACGAGTCGCTTTGCTGCGTGAGAATTTTAAATTGTATTGTTTTAGAAAATCTAGATTTCAAAAAATTCCAAGTTGATTTGAATATGAAAAGTGAAGCTAAGTCCGAGGATCGCTCAAGACGAGTTCACCTGGTATCAAAGTTGAATCGCTGCCAGTTTATGAGCTAACGCTCTTAGAACGTAAGTGAGTCGCTACCAGTTTGTCGGTGAACGCTGCTGTTCGCGTTGTGACACGTCTTTTTATAGCGTCTGTGACGTCCACCTCCCTCCATGTTCTAGAACATTCGGTGATCCTACAATGTGCGCGATCAGCCTGAGCGCTGGTTTTATTCTGCATTCGAAATACTATATTCTTAAGTTGTTTTTCCGTTCGCTGTTTTTCACAAAATTCCCCATCCTGTCCCTTCTAGAGTTATACGGAGATAATATTCTATATATGAATCATTATCTTCCATCACTTTGAATGAGATATGCGATTGGAAGACAAATCAAATATCCGATGCCGGTTCGTCATGTGAGAATTTATGGACTAATTGTGCACCGCAGATAGGTATGTATACAAACATGGTACTTGCACGCTCTCAAGTATACGGTATTGTAGAATTCAGAATTTTCGCTATCGTTTGCAGGTTTCGCTAAAGAATAACTACCATTAAAATCAATATCAAAAATCAAATAATAAATTTACTTCGGACTATCTGTCGGATTCTGTAGAGTTAGATTTAGAAGCACTCGAAAACAAAGGTAGAGTTCGACGAACGCGAGTCTAGCCTATACAGTCAAAAACCAAAGCACTGCACAAACACAGCGAAAAACACATAGAGTTGAGATTAGATAATATAACGGATTCTGTATGATTTTATTTTATGTCATTTTATTTTTTTAGAAAACTTTAGAAAAAGACGAAACGATTAAAAAAGTTATGTTTGATAAAATTTACCAGTTGCTGGATTTTCATCAGACATAATTCCACTTTCCTAACAACAACTAATCTTTTGGTTAAGGCAGGGAAACGCCAGCTTTGAACAATTTAATAATCAGCACTGGTTGATGAATCCGTGTCTAATTAACGAATCACCCAAAAATATCTGATTTGATCGCAATCAGCGACATTGGCAGAGAACCCTCGGGCATGCTTGAGAGACAATTCAAAGCCTTGTGTACGGGAAATGTAGACTTCAACATTTATGATATGTTGGTGCTAAAAATTAATTGGTACCACTACGCAACCGCATTTGAAGAAGTAAGAAATAAGTCAAGTCGCTATCCAAGTATAATTATCAAACAAGCAATAGAATTTTTGGTGAAGTAGCTCTGGAGTCACGAATCCGTCTCAGTAAGCAAGAACTTCCAGAGAATCATCAAGAATTATGGAAAGTAAAGTGGCACTTCTATTGATTTTCGCCAATTTGTATTATCGGATAGTTTGATCGCAGTTAGAACGTGAAAAATCAAAGTATTAAAAAAACATGTATATTCACGTGGACAAATATCCACTTCATTCGGGACAGAGCCCATCACCGCGAAAATGCGATTCCACATTTTCAATTACAAGTTCTTCGAATTTGGGCCGGATTTAAAAGTTTTGAACAATTCTCAAAATTAGTATAATCCTTCATCTTCATCTCCCTGAAAGGAAATTTTGGGATGAAAATTGGTTCTACGTTGAAATTTCGTTTTTATCTCGACGGGTATGTTGAGAAGTCAAGTCCTTCGTGGTCGACCTAGAGTAGGATAGACGTGGACTTGATACTTTGTTCATATCTGATATGAACATTCGGCCTAATTCCTCGACACGTGTTCCCGCCGATCGTGGCCTTCGCAGAAAGCAGTGTGAATAACACCGCCACCGCCACCGCCACCGCAAAGCTTGTCTACTTTGAACAGACTTTCGCGCACAAATTTTGGTATCACGCAGTCCGAATTGTTTGTGGGATATATGTATTGAGTCTTTCGTCTGGACCATATCATATCAGCTTTTAATATAATTGGCATCGACACTTATCAAGGTTCAAAGGTCTTCGATGTTAGGATTTGCGTCTTTTGGTCGATTAGTTGCCGATTACGAAATTGGACGCGCCACGTGTTACGTTCGCGGCCGTTAATTATCAGCAGACGAAACTTGCTGATAATTTTAATTAAACTTTTTTATATCACTATGACTATATTTCTGGCTCCGAATCGATTTTCCAAATTTGAGGAAGATCTTCATAAGAATTTTTAAAATACGGTACGTTATGTAAGTCAAATTTTTCGTCAAGGTCCTATCAGTATATTATACCTGCTTGGCAAAGAGGCTAGGCAAGAGTAAAATCAACTACTCGGATATATATTGTACTTTCACGATCATTCTATGAATATACCACCACATTTTCGTGATAATCAACCAACGTCAATTTAATGATAACCCGCAGATAGTCTAACCCTCGGGTCACCCGAAAAATGGGTCGCATGCGTATTTCATCTTCGCAATTAAAGACCATTCTAATTATATACTATCAATAACGTCTAAATTCCATGACGTTACCGGTTTGGCAATGGACATAACTATTGCTACTGCAGCATTAGCAGCGCACTGCTTTTCTGTACTCAAATTCGAAAACTTCACGCTCCCTTCATGTAACGAACCACGTGTGACTGAAAACAGGTCATTATTATAAACGTTGCTCGTTTCGTAATTCACATTATGAATTTAATCCAATTTACTTTTTGGATTTTTTGTTACGTCTCAGTTGTTGAGCTTCCTGAATCTTTTCTGCACCGCAGTAACGTGTCTCCTCGGGCTCGTGTTCGGATGTGAATTTTAGTTTTCTCCTTCCCACTTTGTTAAATTCAATAATTACGATTCAAGTCTATTCCTGTATAACCAATACTTCCCTCCACGTCTTTCAATCTTCGAAAGTAATTAGTTTAACAGTGATTAGTAATTCAAATCTTCAAAATCAATTCATCTTCACTAAAGTAACTGATTCATTTGGCTATTCAAATTATCTGATCAATCAATTCATATTTTTCAAGAAAATCTTTCGCATTATCGCGAATTCTAAGTTCGAGTAAACAAATTACGCAACACGACTCCAAGGCCCGAATCTGTATCACTAGTTTCTCATCAAGAGACTTGGTAGAGTCTCGCGCCAAGAACAAAAATTTGGAGGTAGTGGTACTTGGCGGACATTTTTGGCTGATGTCTAAATTATTACAAAAATGCCCGCCAAGTACCATTATCTCCAAATTTTTTTTTTTTTTTTATTTTTCATTTTCTTAATTTTACTTTTAATTGATCTTCTCTGATAAGTGCGTATATTGCATGTTATTACGTGTGACGTAAGTTATGTACATCGAAATGTAAATACCTACCGAAAACTAGGATTAGGTCACATTCAGAAATTAATTGGCGAAATTCAATTGTATTCGGCAATGTCCACTGATTTCAATATTTTTGTAGATTGAATGGCCGCAACACTATTTTTTTGAGAAATACCACATTAATGTACTTGGCGAAAGGTTTTTGCACCAGAGGTGCTTTTTGGGGGATATCAGTATACAACAACCAACTATGACCATGACTTGACCCTACGATCTTCATTCAACTAATCCTTATTGGTCCACTGTTTTACTATGACCAATGAAGATGCGGAATTCTTAATATAAAACTAGAATACCCTTGACTAGGAATAGCAGTTATACAATAATGTATGTACATACGTACATACATACATACATGCATGTGAAGTACCTACATTACCTTATTCAAAACTTTCTCCTCGTCTCAATATTGATCGCTACAGCCACATCACTTCTGGAAAGTATCTTATAGCCAGAGGCTTCGGATCATATGGAGGTTTTTTTTGTGCATTCGTCACTCCTCAGAACAATGCTTATGGATGGGCTTGAGAAAATACTAATGATTTCCCAAATCTGGAGGAGATGAGCCGGTCTGCATGTGGTCAAATAGTTGACCGTCATCGTATTTTCAGTATCAGGGAATTAGTGATTGCTTTTTATCTGACACTATTATCTTCCGTTCATGGTAAGCACTTTTGGATTTGAATTTCATTATTGTATAACGTAATTCAAATTCTCATGACTTTTCTCCTTAACTGTTAAAAATATTCGCTGTCGATGGCATACCAAATAGCTCATAGGTGACCTTTGGACGCGCGTGCAATAGTAAAAACATGAGTTATTTATCTTCTGTTTCTAGAACTTACTTGTAAACAATTCTCTGTGGTGACAAGGTGGTGGTAAACGCTCGGTATGGCAAAGGAAGTCGATCCCCTATCGATGTGTAAGACTGTGCATGTTACATACCGAGTGTTTTTGGTGAAACCGCACAACCCCCTCCTACGGGTAAACCAACACAGGCAAGCACCGCTTGCATGAAGCTCGCTCGGCGTATCTTCTCCCGAACTGAGACTCACGCACGCGGTGCATGTCTGTGTTAGTTTGTTCGTAGGAGGGGGTTGTGCGGTCTCACCGCAAACACTCGGTATACGTGTGTATGCGGGTTTTTTGGATAACGTATAAAAGCAGCAAACGCTTCGCCGGGAGCATCAGGTAAAATCTAACAACGTGGTCCCTACGAAGCAGTTTCAATATACACGGCGAAAGACGCAGTGATCGCAAGTGTTCTCGTAAGCATTTTCTCAATATTATATATTCATACATGTACATTCATTTAAAGCCAATTACATTTCAAGTTGAATCATAAAATTACAAAATTCATCAAATTTCGTTCTCAGTTTCTCATGGAATTTTTTCCAATAATATAATTTTTGTAACGCATGCAGTATTTTCGCGTTTTTTTGGCCTATGTATTAAGCGGACTTAAAGTGACCATTTTCAGACCAACGGACAAAAAAACGAAAACAAAAAAAAAAAAAAAACAAAATTAAAAACGCCCGCTACGCCAAGCAGCGGACGTTTTCAATTTTTTTTTGGCTGCTTATACTCAATCAGCGGGCGTTATCAAGTTTTTTTTTTCCCTCGCTACTCGAGTAGCGAGCGTTTTCAGATTTGTTTTCCCGCTAAAATATTTTTCAATATTTTAAGAAAATTGTCAATAATTGAGATAAAATCTAATAAGTGCGTAGTGGCCGTTTTAGAAAACGGTCACATCAGTCCCGCTTAATATCAAGAAATCGCAAAAATCCATACATGCGTTACAAAAAATATGGTGTGCACCAAGGGCTAGGCGGAATTTTGAACCTCGTGTGGTTGCAGTACTCGTCTTCGCCTTCGGCTCGTGCTAGCTCACCTCCAACTCGTACTCCAAACTCCACACTCCGTTTAAAAAAGCCCACTTTATGCCCTTGGTACACAATATACTTCTTCGCCCCTAAAACATACAACCGAAGTTACACCATGTTTCAAGTTGGCAATGCACAATTCGAGGGCCGCCAGAGTGGAAGGTGGCGAGCTAGTGTAGCTCTTGTCTACTTTGATTCCCTATAGCCGATGCAATTATACCTTATTAAATTCTTAATAACTTCTTTACTTTTGATGCTTCTAAACTAAACTCAGCCTCAGAGACGGTTAATTGGCCATTTAGTTTTCATTTTCGTTTTCATTGATTTCAATCCAGCAGAGTCCAAATCCCCGTGAAAAATGTCAACATCAGAAAACTACTCTCTAAATATGAATCAGTGAAAATCCACTGGTTCTCAGTGAATAGTCACTGATACTTACAGTTATAAGTATACCACTGGTAATCAGTGAAAAACTACTGATTCAATCGGTGAAACCAGCTCACTGGTTGGATCAGTGACTTCGAAACACACGTAGATACTATAGGCTTGTAAGCGCTCGTTTGTTTCCTAATCAAAACCTGCTTTTTACTTTTTCATGGGATAATCATCAGCACTAAAAAAATAAACTCATAATACAGCCACGTCACCACGGCCTCGTGAAAAATACAACGCACATGAATAACATACGGAGTTAACATAACCTCTATCACTTTCCACGAAAAAAACTGATTGTGAGACTGATATTTTTCAAGACCAGTAAGATTTTCAGATATAATAACTGATTTTTGAGTTGTTCAGCATTTATCAGCTATGCTCACTTGCCAGTCAAAATTGGCGTTTATTCTTCCAACAACACCGCACAGTGGACGCAAGTTCTTTTAAAGACATGTCGAGACCGACACGACGCTGCGTACAGTAAAAATGCGTGGGATAGTCGTAACCGCAATGCACTGCTGTATCAGTGAAAATAAAAATCACTGGCCAAACAGTACATGAAGGCACTGGTCTGTCAGTCATGAATTCGCTATTTCGAAGAAACCAACTCATTATGTAGTGTATGTTGACGAAATGGCTGATACTGAATCACTGATTGAATTACTGAAATTTTCACTGATTCATATTCAGAGAATAGTATGCGCAAATACAAATTTGGATTGCGTCTTTCAGTTAATTTTGTCTTATAATATGTCACTGCCAATCTAAGAGCGCTATAAAATTCTAGGCGTGCTATGACAAGTCGTATGCTTGTGTCGCGGAAATACACTTTGAACGTGAGGTGAATTATTATAATGCATCGGTATGGTGTTCAATTTCGAAGCATTTTATCCATTCGGAAATATACCAATTACCAGGTACAATTTGCAATTTGTAAGTTGTAACATGGTACAATTTTTTTCAAAGATATTTTAATCGTGATGTAGCATTTTCATTAATTGGAACTTCACGTAAGAGCAAGAGTAACCCCCCTAAGAAGTCTCACGTAATTCATGGACGTCCCCATAAGGAGATACATATTTTTGTTTAAGTTAAAGTCTTGTTTTTCCAAAGATATTCAATAATTTGTTGATTTATTATAAATAAAGTTTAACTGAGAAGATTATGATATTTTTCAATTCATTATAAATAATTGAAGTTCTGTAAACATTCTGTAAAATCAAGTGAAGCCTCTGCACTGATTGATGCATGTTTTCTTATAAAAATCCCGCAAGAGAATTAGACGTTACGGGACGAAAGTAACAATCGCTATGTTTGATTAAAGTAATCATAACGCTACAACAGCCTGATGTATAGGGGAGAGGCGGTCACAGCGGGCCCACTAAGGAAATAAGGTTTCAAATGGAGATTTTAATCAAAAGATCTTTCAATTTTGGCCGAAAATCGACAGCCTAATCGATCAAGAATGTTGAACGTCCTTATGCTTCAGAAGTACGAAAATTTCAGTCACATCGGTCGGTCAAAAATTTCCCGCAGTTTCTTTATACTTCAAATAGTGAAAAATTTCTTCATTTACTTATCATAGAAAACTTTAAACATCAAATCAACCTCATATCATAAGAATTGTATACATCGTCAAGTCTTAAGAAATTACGAGAGATTTTCAGGGGGGCCCCGCTTTGCCCGCCTCTGCCCTACCAATCGTCAATGAGCTTCAAACTATGGATACTTTGAATGTGATCAATTTTTACTTCTCGTTACATTTCAGAAAATAATTAAACTACACCAGCTGAAATGGAAAAGATCATGAAGAACACCCTCGTGTCATTTCTCGTTGTTACCATTATATCGCTATTGATGGCAACGGCTGAAGGATGTATCGGAAGTGGTCAGTCGGTGAGTATAATGAATCAGCTGCTCAATTGAAATTATTGCCACCATAACTTGTTAACTAAATTCATTTACTTAGCCCTGTAGAAAATATTCACTGAGTGTCTAACGGCGCGTTTGTCATTTCTTTTCAGTGCAGGATGTATTCCGACGGTAGCGATAATTGTTGTTATGGCTCATATTGCACTTTGGTTTTCGGATCGTTGATGTGTAAAAATGACTAGATCTGAGGTTGAAAACGAAAAGAATAAAAACTAAGGATGAAATAAAACTCCAATTGAATTACACGAAAAATATCTTTGTATAATCGAATTATTTTCACCACCCCAAGACCCTACACACATACATATCAATATAGGGGTGGGGCGGGCAAAACGGGGTACCCTAAAAATTTTATAATGTTTATTTTCCCAAATGGCTCCAAACCATCATTCATGACTCTTATCATCATATTTGCGCAATTTGGGGTGTCCAGCAATGTTCTCCAAGCATTTGTTCTAAAATTTTTTGTCCGCGAATTTCTTTTGCAAACCTATTTTTTAAATTGAAATTTTTTGTTTTACAATCGGCTTCGATGATTCGGATAGTAACTTGAAATTTTTCTCACTGTTTTTGAAGGGCAGGGGGGGGGGAGGGTAAATCATTCTTCCCGCAAAAAAAGAAACTGAAATCACAAAAAAATTTCCGTGGCAACTGAAGATTTGTTTGATGCATTTCTGATAGAAGTGAAAAACAGAAGATTCAATATATCAGCGGCTGAGAATAACAACATCGTCATTCAAAATTTGGTTCAACAACATCGTCGTTCAGAATTCGATTCAACAACATCTTCGTTCAGAATTTTCTCCAAAAACATCGTGTTTCGAAGTGAAATTTCCGGCCTCTCAATAGTGCCGGTCATGGAGCTGTAGGCGAGTAATTTTCTGAGAATCTTAGTACCCCCACCAACGGGAACCGTTTGTCTCTAGAAATTCAGAACTTGCTCCCTCAATAGTGCCGCTGTGAAATACATTCTTATTGCTTGTTGTTTGCAGTGCAGAAATAAATATAGAAAACAAATCTAACCAAATTATATAAAAGTCAGAGTTAAGTGATGATCGATATAAACCGACCTACTACATATGCAGTTAAAACTCTGTTAAGTTAATCGTTCACGAATGGCACCATTGAGAGAGTTGGCTTCGATTTCTGAAGCTGAAAACAGCAGCGTTGGTAGTGGGGGTAACGTTCGGAAGTGAATGAGGGGAATTGCACTCGAACCTCCTTAAAGAAATCGAATGAAAATAAAATATAACATAAAGCTGAATAAAGATTACGTTGAAATAAAATAAAAAATAAATTAAATGAAGAACGGATCAGTAAACGATCGAATTATTCGGTTTGTTCAGCTGGGTGTGGGAAATGTGAAGGCGAATGATGAATTTAAAAGCAGGTTAGTTATGACTTGTAGATTTTCACAAAGAAACCAATTTCTATTCATGGTTCGGCAATGGTTGAAAAATGAACATTTTCACTTCTTTCACATTGAATATATTGCAAAAAAAAAAAAAATATCTGCAATCGTGACGGACATGCAGAGGTCAGATTTTAATGAATCTCATAATTGTTTAATCTGAGTCAAAATATTGACTAAGAATAAATTAACAGGTAAGAATATATACGATAATAATGATATTAGTTGAATGCTTGCCAGAAAAACTGCGATTACCTCACCTCGGTGATTAATTCTCGTACTGCTGAATATAAGAGCTATACATTATCATGACTGCTGTTCCCACTTTCTTAATATAATAATGTCGTAATAAAAACTTCGACCGCTGAGGATTTAGTGAATGCAGATCGTAGGGTCGAGGTATCAGTAATCGTATATTGAAAGAACATTTATAAGGAATAAGACTTTGGAGTCATGTTTCATAATTTTTTCAATCGCACTTATAACTCCCCAATATCTCATAGGTAATATTTGGAAGGAATTACGAAATCATCGATGATCAGCGAATGCAGAAGATGAAAATATTTGCGACGAGCATAGCGTGGAGATGGTACATTATATTTTTCAATAAATCACTCTGACTATTTTCATTTATAAAAACTATTGTATACGACTCAAAAGAAAACAAAAATCTATTCAAATCAATTGGGATGAATCAGTCGTGAAGGAAAGCACGATAAATTTATGAATTCGAATTTGAATTCGAGTTCGAATTTTCACAATGACTAAGTGTGGCCTGGAAACGCCTCGATAATTTCAATAAAGTACTGATGCATGATAATCTAACAAATATATGTTACACTCTTATCTATAAGGTCATCGATTGTTATATAGCCTATATTGAAACGCGATACTTAACTATACGGTACTGTGAGATTAAAAACTTTGCACGCATGTATCGAATAATCATAAATTACACGGCATGAACTCCGAAACGATTTACAACCTTTGCTTTTATCACTGCAATACGTGAGAATTAAGAACACGTCGATTTGAACGGGCAGACATACTTGGATGGGTTGGGTGAGATTCATAATAAATACATGAATTGTACAATTCTTCGACGTGTGATGATCAAAGATGATATTCTTAAAGACCCAAAAATATCTGATTTGATGGCAATCAGCGACATTGGCAGAGAACCCTCGGGCATGCTTGAGAGACAATTCAAAGCCTTGTGTACGGGAAATGTAGACTTCAACATTTATGATATGTTGGTGCTAAAAATTAATTGGTACCACTACGCAACCGCATTTGAAGAAGTAAGAAATAAGTCAAGTCGCTATCCAAGTATAATTATCAAACAAGCAATAGAATTTTTGGTGAAGTAGCTCTGGAGTCACGAATCCGTCTCAGTAAGCAAGAACTTCCAGAGAATCATCAAGAATTATGGAAAGTAAAGTGGCACTTCTATTGATTTTCGCCAATTTGTATCATCGGATAGTTCGGTTGCAGTAGGACGTGAAAAATCAGAGTATTAAAAACATGTGTTTCGAAAAAATTTTTTCGTTACTTTCACGTGGACAAATATCCATTTCATTCGGGATAGAGCCCATCACCGCGAAAATGCGATTCCACATTTTCAATTACAATTTCTTCGAATTTGGACCGGGTTTAAAAGTTTTTAACAATTCTCAAAAATTAATATAATCCTTCATCTTCATCTCCCTGAAAGGAAATTTTGGGATGGAAATTGGTTTTACGTTGAAATTTCGTTCTTATCTCGAAGGGTATGTTGAGAAGTCAAGCCCTTCATGGTCGTCCTGGACTAGGATAGACGTGGACTTGATACTTTGTTCATATCTGATATGAGCATTCGGCCTAATTCCTCGACACGTGTTCCCGCCGAACGTGGCCTTCGTAGAAAGCAGTGTGAATAACACCGCCACCGCCACCGCCACCGCCACCGCCACCGCAAAGCTTGTCTACTTTGAACAGACTTTCGCGCACAAATTTTGGTATCACGCAGTCCGAATTGTTTGTGGGATATATGTATTGAGTCTTTCGTCTGGACCATATCATATCAGCTTTTAATATAATTGGCATCGACACTTATCAAGGTTCAAAGGTCGTCGATGTTAGGATTTGCGTCTTTTGGTCGATTAGTTGCCGATTACGAAATTGGACGCGCCACGTGTTACTTTCGCGGTCGTTAATTATCAGCAGACGAAACTTGCTGATAATTTTAATTAAACTTTTTTATGTCACTATGACTATATTTCTGGCTCCGAATCGATTTTCCAAATTTGAGGAAGATCTTCATAAGAATTTTTAAAATACGGTACGTTATGTAAGTCAAATTTTTCGTCAAGGTCCTATCAGTATATTATACCTGCTTGGCAAAGAGGCTAGGCAAGAGTAAAATCAACTACTCGGATATATATTGTACTTTCACGATCATTCTATGAATATACCACCACATTTTCGTGATAATCAACCAACGTCAATTTAATGATAACCCGCAGATAGTCTAACCCTCGGGTCACCCGAAAAATGGGTCGCATGCGTATTTCATCTTCGCAATTAAAGACCATTCTAATTATATACTATCAATAACGTCTAAATTCCATGACGTTACCGGTTTGGCAATGGACATAACTATTGCTACTGCAGCATTAGCAGCGCACTGCTTTTCTGTACTCAAATTCGAAAACTTCACGCTCCCTTCATGTAACGAACCACGTGTGACTGAAAACAGGTCATTATTATAAACGTTGCTCGTTTCGTAATTCACGTTATGAATTTAATCCAATTTACTTTTTGGATTTTTTGTTACGTCTCAGTTGTTGAGCTTCCTGAATCTTTTCTGCACCGCAGTAACGTGTCTCCTCGGGCTCGTGTTCGGATGTGAATTTTAGTTTTCTCCTTCCCACTTTGTTAAATTCAATAATTACGATTCAAGTCTATTCCTGTATAACCAATACTTCCCTCCACGTCTTTCAATCTTCGAAAGTAATTAGTTTAACAGTGATTAGTAATTCAAATCTTCAAAATCAATTCATCTTCAATAAAGTAACTGATTCATTTGGTCATTCAAATTATCTGATCAATCGAGTCATATTTTCCAAGAAAATCTTTCGCATTATTGCGAATTCTAAGTTCGAGTAATAAACAAATTACGCTACACGACTCCAAGGCCCGAACCCGTATCAATAGTCTCTAATATCAGTATACATCGAGCAACTATGACCATGACTTAACCCTACGATCTTTATTCAACAAATCTTTATTGGTCCACTTTTTCACTATGACCAAAAAAGACTCGGGATTCCTAATTTAAAACTAGAATACCCTTGACTAGGAAAAGCAATTATACAGTAACGTACCCTTTACGCAGCAGTACCGGGTCTTTCACACAGTGAAAGAAGAAGTGATCACAGTAGTTGTTCTCATGGGCATTTCATAAATATCATATTCCTACCTGTATATCTGTTTCAAGTCAATATTTTCAGTCAAACTTATAAAATTATAAAATTCATCAAAATCTGATCTTTATATGCCCATCACAATTGCAGATAGTTTTTTCTCAGCAATATATTCAAGTAAATACGTACTTCATTCTGACTCAACGGGCTTTTCCCGCGACGCGTTCATATGAAATGCATTGCATCGCTCATTGATCCTAAGTGCAGTTATACCTACTCGTACAGATGATTTTATTAATACCATAGAATAATTTCAATTAGCTGTTTATTTTTGCGAGGGTGCAAGCGTACCAAATAGCACGTATATGTAATATCACATACGTATATCTATTTAATAGAACTTACTTGTAAAAAATTATCTGTGGTGACAAGGTAGGAGTAAACGCGCGGTGTCGCAGCGGGAGTCGATCCCCTTTCGATGTGAGACTGTGCATTTTACATATACCTATGTATGTACGCGTATTTCTTGGGTAACATATAAAAGCAGCAAACGCTTCGGCAGGAGCATCAGTTAATCTAATAACGTGGGCCCTACGAAGTAGTTTCAATTTACACGGCGAAAGAAGAAGTGATCGCAAGTAATCTGGTGAGCATTTTGTTATTATTATATACTATTCATACGTGTACCTACATATATTTCAAGCCAATTACATTCTGATTTGAATCATAAAATTACGAAATTGATCAAATTTCATTTCCATTTTCATCACAAATGAACACACATGAAATTTTGTCCAACAGTATAATTTTGGCTCCCAAAACGTACAACCGAAGTTACACCACATTTCAAGTTGGCAATGCCCAACTCGAGGGCCGCCAGGATGGAAGGTGGCGATCGAGTGAAGCTGATCGTGTAGCTATACATACCCATATCTCGGCCCCGAAGACGGTTAATTGGCCGCTTAATGGCTGTGTTTTAACATGACGTCAAATGAGTCATCAAACATAGTCACTATTATGTCATACCTACGTAAAAAATTTTGGACCTCGGTGTGACCTATATATGACGTCATTTTAAAGTCATGTGTTCACTGGGATAGGCGCGGTTCAAACTTCGGGTGCGAGAATTTTTGTTATTGACTTTAATTGGTTTGGTTTTTGAGTTTTGTTTGGTTGAAAAAAAAAGAATAATGAGGACTCAGAATAAAATAAAACTTCAATTGATTTACACGAAAACTATCCTTGTATAAGCAAATTATTTTCACCACTCCAAGACTCTACAAATATATAAATATAGGGAAGGGGCGGGCAAAATAGGGTTCTCAGAAAGTTTTATCATTTTCATTTTACAAAATGGCTCTAAACCGATAATCGATAAATATACGTGCGTTATATCAGCACCATAATAGGACCATACAGTGGCTCATAAAGGATCCAGCGACATCGGAAGTATGGAAAAAATATGAACTTTAGTTAAATCGTAGAAGAAGAACATGGTAATAAAGTTAAAGAAGTGAATTAAGAAAAAAAAAATTGCTGAAATAATTATTATTTCTACAAATCTTCGATTGATACAGTCTCACGAGGATGAAATTGAAATACAAACAGTACCAATCATTCAAGAAACAATTTTTTACATATTCACAAACCAATACGGATTCTTATCTTGTATGTGCCCAAAATGGATTTCTCAAATTTACACGAAACGCTGCGCAATGGCTAAGTCGATGACCTCTGCATCTATCTCGTTCTACTACTAGTTGGCACCTAATAATACATGGGAATTGCGGATACCAGAAGACGCTTTGATTTATTATTTAATGAAGATTATTAATGTATTAAAATGATTTATTAACAGTTAATAAATATTTATTAAATCATGGAAGTTAATAAATTATTTATTAACTGTTGATATATACCTGGTTTGTGATAATGTAGAAAGTTGTTACGTTTCTTGAATGATTGGTAGCGTATATATTTGCATTTCATTCTTGTGAAACTGTATCGATACGAATCGACATCCTTATAAGAAATCGATGCCCACATTTTAATTTATTGAAATTACACATCGATATAATGTATATAAGGCGTTCCAGGTCACACATAAATACAGTTTTTGCGAAAATTCAAATTTAAATTCATAAAATTTAGCGCGCTTTTACGGATGACTGATTTATCCTGATCGATTTGAATAAGTTTTTTAGTTTCCTTAAAGTCGTATACAATAACTTTTGTGAATGAAAATAGTGAAGATGATTTGTTGAAAATGTAATGTACCATCTCCACGCTATGCTCATCGCAAATATTCTCAACTTCTGCAGCATTCGGTGATTATCGATGATTTCGTAATTCTTTCAAAATATCGGCCATGAGATACTTGCGAGTTCTGAGGTCGACTAAATAAATTACGCAACACGACCCGAAGTCCGAATCCTCATCAATATTCTATTAGTATACAACGACCAACCTTGACCATAACTTGACCTTACGATCTTTGTTCACCAAATTCTTATTGGTCTACTTTTTTACTATGATCAACGGAGATGCAGGATTTTTAATATAAAACTAGAAGACCCTTATTGACGAAGAACGATAGTTATAATAATGTAGCCCTTATGCAGCAGTACCAGCCTTTTACACAGTAAAAGAAAAAAAAAAACAAAGTAGAAAATCTGTCATATCTTTCGAACCACTCAAAATTTTCTGGTGGAATTCGCAGAGGCTTAAGAACCACTCCACCCAGCCTTGCACCTTAAAGTTGGACGAAATCGATCCAGCAGTTTCCGAGATATTGACTGTCAAAATTGATCGAAAAATACAATCTTCTTCTTTTTCTATTTCTACCTTGCAGAACGGTTTTTGGGACCACGACATCTGTCGAAACGATGCACTTATGAACTTGCAATTTGAAGGGGGTGTTCTTGACACCAAGATCTCGTCCCCTATCTTTTTTGAGCAATGATCGACTTTTCGTGGATGAGACCCATGGGGCGCCCAATTATATGGAATTCATGGTACAAGTACGCTCTGTGCCATGAAAAACAAACAAAATAATGAAGAACTTCGTGTTCTTTCGACTGAATACTTACGGGAAGCTTATGCAAACGATTCGATTGGAATTGCAAGGTGATTTGCACCAAAGAAATATTGCAGCTTCTGAATTTAAGGAAGTTGCGGGGATCTCTTCAAATTACATTGAAAGATGAGTCAGAAAAGCTTGGATAGAAAAACTCAATATCTGTAATGCTAGCAACATTTTTAATATGTTGTATGGAATACTACAATGAATAGAAGTTAATAAATTAAAATAATTACTCAATTACACACGCGAAGCGTTTGCCACTGATATATTAAAGATCTTTAAAACCTCATCCTTGTGACGCTGAATTAATTGTGTTTTTCCGGCATGCTTTTGACGTTATTCATGAAGCCTTGCTGAAATTTGAAGGTACAAATAATTAAGATGCGGTGTAATTACGAGTGTACTGAACGTGTGGAGGGTACAAAATGATTGAAGACGGAATAACGAGTGAATGTGGCGAGCGTAAAGGCCAAAAGAAACTTTTACATATGTATAAGGCATACACTAGTATGATAATGTAGTGAACTCTGTAGTCAACTAAATGCAGATGTATATCCAAACAATGTTTGTGACCAAACGAAATTCATCCTCGATCATTATAAAATAAATGACCAGAGGTAGGGTGCAGAGTGGGGAATTGGGTACTAATGCAACAGCAAAAGTGATGCTGCAAACTTAACATCATGTCATGAAGCCACAATTCCATCGCGTTAGTCATGGTGGGAATTCAATTGAGTACCGACTGCCGTATTTATAGTTTTCTCATCAAGCACTTTCCATAGCCGGATGTGATGACTGTCACTTTTTTCTTAGCAATATTTTCATTGAAATATTCTACATGAAAACAATGCAGGAGTCGGAATTCACAAAAGCATTAGCATTTGGCTTTCATTATGCTTTAATATATTCTCCAAATTAGAGTATTACTCTGTTTGACTATGCACGCATAAACATCATGAAATCACTTTGTGAAAGAAAGTTTTGGCTGTGGGAAATAAGAGGCTTGATGATCTTGCAAAGCGTCAGTTCTGAGGGGTTCGCCAACAAGTCGACAGTGTGATTTGAACATGTCACAGGTACAAAAGTTTTACACAGGACAAAATGTCTTCATCACTGGTAAGTGTCTTTGGTTTCGACTCTTTCTCCATACAACTTGAAATTTTTCAAACAGTCTTCTTCACAAATTTCATTTTGCGATGAAAATACCGTCGACGACCCGAATCCAACACGGATACTCTTTGTCACATTTTATTCTCATAGGTGGAACCGGCTTTTTGGGAAAAGTTTTAACCGAAAAGTTGATCCGCGGCTGTCCGAACATCGGGACTATTTACCTCCTGATTCGTGAGAAGAAAGGAAAGAGCGCCCAAGAGCGCATAGATGAGCTACTTGCTGATTCGGTAATACCCCCTAGAGAGAATTAGATATTTCATCAAAGATCAAAAAATACAAAAGATTTTGTTTATAGGTATTTGATGTGCTGCGCGACGACCACCCAGACTTTTCAAAAAAGATTGTTGGAGTTACCGGTGACATTGCCGAGGAAGGATTAGGATTGGCCACTATAGACCATGCGCGTCTCGTCAACGAGGTATACAGAGAGCGGTTTGAGTAAGACGCTCGTTGAATGAGCTGCGAACATCAAAAGTGGGATTGTTCTAGGTCTCGGTGATATTCCACTTGGCAGCGACTGTGCGATTCAACGAGAAACTTGAAACAGCCCTGGCGATGAACGTGGACAGCGTCAAGTATATCTTGGACATTGCTAAAGCGTGCAAGAATCTGAAGGTAAATGTGTCCTTCAGATCTACGGATATCAGTTATAATTGTTCTTATTTCCAGAGAATGACACCGTATGATTCCAGGTCGGAGTTTACGTATCCACCGCATACAGCCACTGTGTCCGGAAGTCAATCAACGAGGAGCTGTACCCGCCGCCCCTGAGCTACAAAGGAGTTAATAAACTCATCGAAGACATTCGTGAAAACAAATCCAAATGGTCCGAAGAAGAAATGAAGAATTTCACAGAAGGGTAAGCATTTTTTATAGTCTGGTCTGACATGAAGCAATCCCCGAATGCCGTCGTAAGCCATGAATGAATCCATTTGCCCACAGGGTGTTGGGAGAATGGCCAAATACGTACAGTTTCACCAAAGCTATTGCCGAGGGTGTCATTGCCGAGTTCGCCAACGAGATACCATTTGCAGTGTTCAGACCTTCGATCGGTAGTTTACTCACATGCTAATTATTCACCTCATACTATAAGCGAGTAATTGGATTCTGCAAGCGTGAAATTGGTCATTGTTTTACGCATCAGGAAATATTCAATGCTTAAATCATTCGAATTGCCAGGCTTTGTACAAATTATTGGGTAATATAAAAAGAAAATTCCGCTTCTGAAAATTTCTTTCCACGAATTTCGATTTGAATAAGGCGTCCACGTAAAGAACGTTAACAGTTGCCGTGATTTAATGGATAGTTCTGGAAATTCAATAACCGACATTCTATCTCATACGTCTATATGAGTGTTTTCTCAATATTTTCCTGATACCGGTCCGAACTATTCTATGTAGGTAAAGGTGTAAATGCAGCCAAAACAAAAGACTTCATTAACGAAGTGTCAAGAATGTCAAGTTATTAGAAAAATTCTATGAGCTCAGTGGGATGTTAGACTTGGAGTTTATTCTTAGATGCTTAAGTATAATACAGGATTTTATAATACTCCCAAGTCCAACATCCCCCTAAAAAAGAGAGTATCAGACTTCCCGGTCACAAATTTTGATAAAACTTCTATAGGTATTTCCTCTGGTAAAAATATGAAACCTGCTGTTCAAACGATGTAGTAAATAGAATCAACTCTGGGTATTAAACTATTTTACAGTGTCTGCTACCTGGAACGAGCCGATACCAGGGTGGACATCCAGTCTGGCAGGACAATCAGGGACGATATGTGCATTGCTTATGGGCATTTTACACGTTATGCTGATGAAAAACAGTGCCAGAGCTGATTTCGTTCCAGCAGATTTAGTTTGCAATTCTCTGATCACCTGCGCCTGGGATGTCGCAGTCACTGAACGGTAAGTTTGATTAGTACCTTCGATGAAATCGTGAATTTTCTCTCACAAATCTACAAAATTTTGAAAAACATGCACATTAGAGTGTTTCAAAAAAATCGACAATTTTCTTTTCTCGAAGAACATTGAAAAATCGACAGAGTATCCCTAGACAAAGACCGTGTTGAAAGATGAGCTCCTAATATTAATATTTCAATGTGGCGCTTCGCGATTTTCTATTTTCCATTTAAATAACATAGGAAAAAATTGTTTTCAACTTTGGAATTTTATAACTTGACAATGAATCGCTAAATGAGATTGATAAAGACATGCTCTTTCAGGAAATTAAACGCTCTATAAAAAAGGTCTGAACAAAGATTTTCGTAAGTCAAGCCCTTTCGAAGATATCAAACCTCAAAGTTGGACCTATTCAAAATTTTGGGATTATTCATTTTTAAACGTGACAAAATTAATCTATATCACTTGGATACCCAATATTATCTACTTAATAATAAATATCTCTAAATATTCAGTAAAATAATGATCAGAAATTTGTAATAATTAATAATAATTGATCAATTCTATCAATTTTTTATTTTTATTTTATTATTAATTATTACAAATTTCTCGTCATTATTCTACTAAATATTTAGAGACATTTATTGTTAAGTAGATAATATAATTTTGTCACGTTTAAAAATAAATAATCCCAAAATTTTGAATAGGTCCAACTTTGAGGCTTGATATCTTCGAAACGGTTTGACTTACGAAAATCTTTGTTCTGACCTTTTTGATAGAGCATTTAATTCCCTGAAAGAGCATGTCTTTATCAATCTTATTCAGTGATTCATTGTCAAGTTATAAAATTTCAAAGTTGAAAACAATTTTTTCCCATGTTATTTAAATGGAAAATAGAAAATCGCGAAGCGCCATCTTTAAATATTAATATTAAGGGCTCATCTTTTAACAGGATCTGTGTCTAGGGATACTCTGTCGATTATTCAATGTTCTTCAAGAGAAAAAAAAATTGTCGATTTTTTTGAAACACTCTAATGCTCATGATTTCGAACGACGCTATTAAATCATGATTTTTTCTCAGCGTAATTCGAAGGCCACGTTGAATAGATATTTCAAAATTTTCGACTTTAAATATTTGACGTTTGTCTTGAAACATAATAGTTATATTGAGAATTGTATGTATAAAAAAATAATTGCCTCTGTAGTCGTAGTTGAACAAGTTCAAGCGAATAATTGCACATAATTATTGATCGAAATGAAGAACAAGGGTGCCTCTTCATGAAAGTCTTCTCGCTTAACTATATTCAACACAAACTTCATTTGCTGGCGGGATTGGGCGAAAATTAGTCAAAATTTTTTCCCATTTCGCATAGCGCTAATATTATCTGCTTTATTTCAGGCGTGACAAAGATATTCCAGTGTACAATTACACCTCCGGAAGCGAGAGTCCGATTACATGGAAAAAACTCTTCGATAGATTGGATATATATGGACACCTTTATCCATCTAACGCAGCCCTTTACTACAATTCTATAATATATACAAAGTCAACAAGGCTGTTTATCATATTGAATTTTATTTTGCATATGATCCCGGCGCTGATAATTGATAACGTCGCAAGATTATTCGGAAGAGAACTAGGGTAAAATCGAAATAAAAACTTCCAAGGCTACGCAGTCTTTGATCTCTACTATACGTAGACAATGACTTGGTTAACTAAACGAGTAATTTATGCACATTCATAGGCTTATTTAAGTTTTGAAAATTTAAAATGAGATTCAATGTTAATATTTCAGGTTGTATAGAGTCGCATGTAAAATTAGAGACTTCCAATGTGCCGGGAAATACTTTACCTTAAAGGAGTGGGACTTCGAAAATCAGCGAGTGCAGAATCTCTGGAAACGAATTGGGCCCGAGGACAGGCGAACGTTTCCGTTTAGTATGCAAAATTTTGATTGGGATGAACATGTCATGAAAACGATTAAAGGCGTTCGGAAGTACGCACTGGGTGACCGTGATGGAAACCAAGAAGATGCAAGACGGCGACAACTTTAGTTAGTAAAAACTTATAGTTCACTATCACATAATCTGGCATGGTGGGCACATACCTATTATTGACGCCACCGCGTTGAAGATATTCTGTGGCAAGGATTTTGTAGTTTTTACACAAGACGTTATGGTGTGATGTGGTATAATAGTTGCATTAATATTTGTTCAGGCTTTCTCTTTGTTTTTGTTTATTTCAGTCTTTACATAGTCCATACGGTATTGCGTCTGACGTTTGGGATTTTCGTTCTTTGGATAACATGGAAGATCTTTTCTGGATGCAGCTTCTGAACGGCGTGAATGACGCTTTCTTAGCCTGATCAAGCCTTTCGCGAAGTGTTTCTCGGTCCATCGAAGATAAGAAATCACGGCGAAGGATTAGTATCAGATTTATTAGAAGGCTTACAATAAAGTAGTGCAGTGACACTTACAGAGTGCTGGTTAGAAAAATAACTAGTATGCAATTGAACTCTACAAGGGTCCTAGTGCCTTAAGAAACTAGACCTGAATGCCTGACCATGCACAAGAGCTTATCAATCCCATCTGTATATACAATATGTATGAACTTTAAATGCCTACCATTTCGAATAAACACGAAACAAGAATTGGCATACCCTGTATTGTGTTAATTTGTAATAAATGGAACCTACTCCAAGTATGCTGATATTGAAAATACACCGTTGCCTTATGAGACAGTCTTTTCCAACATCATTCGTTTTTTTGTTCCACAAATTTTGAATTGTGATGCCAAAGTCTCGTTGTGAAATGGAATTGCGAAAAGGTCTGCCCTCGATACAATTTACATTTCAGCTCCATAAGTCTAACTTACAATTAGATTTTTCGTATCTGTCCAGGCTACTCCAGCCTAGTGCACTGGTCCAAAACTCCTATCCATCAGAGTATGGTTTTTTAATTCAATCACAGAGAATCGTGCTCTTCTCTACAAAACTTTTAGCTACCCATTTATGCGTATGGTTCATTGACAAATATTTGATATATTTCCTATTCGATTCTACCCCGTTCGCTATAAGCACCTACTATCTGGCTATTTGTCAAGAGCACCATCAATGTTCTCCGTTCTTTAATCAACGTATTAGGACTATAAAGCGTAATGTCAGGTGTATTGGAAGAGACTTTTTGATCGTTTGATACCGTGCTTTTCAAATTAACTTTCGTACACTCCGAATACACCTTCGGTCTAACTTACGGTCTCATCGTACCCGTACGAAAATCCATTCTTTAAAAACTGTTTCTTCGACCGAATCAACAGGACACTGTCCCAGTGAAAAATTGACCGGACCATCCCCTTAAGACTTAAAATTTTGCAGAGAATATTCATAGAAACTTTGACATATGCGATACGATAGTAGGTAAATTCGAAACCATAAATGCTACCAATAGAGAGCGAATAATGGTCTTAGACAAAATGTAATTACTAATTCTTTGATACTCGAACTGCTGCTCGAAATCACGAATGAGTATTCAACCGAATATTCAAATACTCAATACCAATAGTAAAATTGTTACGAAAGATAAATAATCCGTGCTATATAACACTGTATACGAGTATATGGGACACACAAAGGTGGAAAAAGACTGCTGTGAGGTATCCATGAATTCTTGTGTTCAAAAGAAACAGGAAACTGTAACGAGCCAATAATTTTGACTATTTTTGGGAATATTCGCTGTTCGAAAAGTTCGTCCGCTATATTTTTGTCTTAATATTTTAATTCACCTTGTGCATGAAACTGTAGTACGTAATTCCTTTCGTAAAATCGAGCAATCGGAAACACATTGTTTCGTGATGGTTTAAAAATGGGATGAGAATGCTAAATATTTTTTTGATTTCGAGCTTTTGTTTTTCAACAAATGTATCATTTACTATCTCCACGCTATGCTCAACGTCAATATTTTAATCTTTTGCATTTGGTGATTATCGACAATTTTGTAATTCCATCCAAATATCGGCCATAAAATTCTCGCAAGTTCGAAGTTCGCTTGAATGAATTGCGCACCACGACTCCAAAGTCCGAATCCTGATCAATATTCTTTCAGTATGCAATAACCAGCTCTGACAACGACTTAACCTACGATCACTAAACCCTTATTGTTCCACATTTTTATTACGACTGACAGAGATGCGGGATTTTTAATATAAAACTAGAAGACCTTTATTGACTAAGAACATTAGTCATAATGACGTTGCTCTTATACAGCAGTACCAGCATTTCACACAGTGAAAGAAGAAGTAAATAAGTAATTACTGCAGTTGTTCTAGTGAGCATTTAATTAATATCATTATTACTATCAAGATTCGCGGCATCAAATCATCGCCAAGTACCAGCTCAATAAAGATCAGTCCGTACATTTAATGAATGTATACAAATATGATACGTTTATATCAAATTAGCTCACCACGCACACTACGCGCGCGACTGTAACTAATTTTTTGAATCTGCATTTCAGGAAAACCACCTTAGAAAAATCAGTCAGATATTTTTTTTTAGAATGGCTATATAGGGGGGTAAGAATGTTAAATCGGCCCCGGAAAGATATTTTTACTATACTTTGTGGATATGTAGGTACTGATAATAAATATTAAGATCCTGAAAGTTTCGGATCTCGATCGCAATTGGTTTTGAAGAAATCGAATGAAAATTAGAAAATAGAACATTTCTTTCCTCTCAGAATTAACTTCATCGATTGAACTAAAAATTTAGCATGTTTTTGAGGCTCACAATATTTTGAAAAAATTTGAATTATCGAGGAATCTATGACGTCCCTTATTGAAAAATCGGCAAAAAAATATATGTTATAAGGTAGCATATAATGCTTGAGAAAAAAATATTTTCATAATTGTGCGAAAATTGTATTATAGGTAAATAACAGAATTCAAGAGAAAACATCTTTTATATTAAGGATCTCATCACGCTATATAGCTATTATTTATTTTCAGAAAAGCTATTCTGAGCCTCAAAAATATGCAAAATTTTTAGATCAATCGGTGAAGTTAATCCGGAAAAAAAACAAAATTTCTATAAGTAGATATAGGCAAGGCGGGTTCTGGACCAAGGCTTGTAGCGTTACCAGGCAAACCCCCCACCCATGCGCACCCTTCCGTGTGATGGTGGTGGAGCGGGAAGGGTTTGCTGGTTGAAATCTGGGTCACCCGTTAGCGGGCCCGCCCCCCTAGCGGTACTTATATCATATCATTTTTTTTTTAAACACCTTGATGTCTCACGTTAGGAAGATAATGAAAATCATGAAGATGATGATAATCATGAAAATAATGAAAATAATGAAAACAGTGGTAATAATGATAGTGATAAAATAAAGAAAAGAATAATAGTGATAAAAATAATGATATTAATGATACTAATGAAAATAATGATAATGATGATAATCAAAGTTTTGAGAATAATGAAAATAATAATAAGGATAATGATAATGATAATGATAATAATAATCATATTCCCAATCATAATCATAATAATTATAATAATAATGATCGATCATAATCATGATCATGAACGATGATCATTTATGTTATTTTTAAAATGACTAATCAAAGTTTGAGCGTTCTCGGACATAATTAATACGTGCCGGCGAGCAATTGAGATTTTAAATGCAGAATACATTGGTTTTTTATACATAGTTTTGTAGAAATTCTTTTTCATCGGTAAAAATATATTTGGAAGATCAATTTGTTGCATGATAATAATTTTTATACTTAATAAAACAGATCTCAGGTCTAGAGTATACCGTGTGTTTGTGCAGAGGCGCTACAGTATGTCCAGTAGCGGATGTACAGTCGCCTACGCGTAGGTACCCACGTTACGCAAATTTATCGGTATGGTATAGTAGATACAGTCTAAATTCGATCTACGTGATCATTAGCTGAAGCTAATACTTCAGTGCGCCGTTTGATGGCGCGCTTGGCCGTGCTCTTGGCTATAGCATGACAAAGATTGAATATTGTTATTGCAAACAATTATCACACATACAAAACTTTCTTCGTATGCCGAATATTTGGTACACAGAGGATCGCAGCTGACTGCCGTTTCGACGGATGAGTAAGCGAAACTATTTTTCATAAATACGAGTGCATCTCTAAGAACACAACCTGAAAACCGCATCAACTGTCACACAATAATTCAGATCTGTGTGAAGTAGGTAGATGTACTCTTCACTTTTGCAGATGCACTCGTATATTTATGAAGAGAAATTTCACTTGCTCATCCGTCGGAACGCTAGTCAACTGCGATCCTTCGTGTACCGAATATTCGGCGTACGAGGAACGTTTCGTAAGTATGATAATTGTTTTCAATAACAATATTCAACGTTTGTCATGCTATAGCCAAGAGCACGACCAAGCGCGCCATCAAACGGCGCACTGAAATATTAGCTTGGGCTAATGATCACGTAGATCGAATTTAGTCTACATCTACTATACCATACCGATAAATTTGCGTAACGTGGGTACCCACGCGGTGGGCGACTGTACATCCGCTACTGGACATACTGTAGCGCCTCTGCACAAACACACGGTATATATATATATATATATATATATATATATATATATATATATATATATATATATATATATATATATATATATATATATATATATATATATATATATATATATATACCTATATATATATATATATATATATATATATATATATATATATATACATATATATATATATATATATACATATATATATATATACATATATATATATATATATATATATATATATATATATATATATATATATATATATATATATATATATATATATATATATATATATATATATATATATATATATATATATATATATATATATATATATATATATATATATATATATATATATATATATATATATATTATATCGATCTAAAGAGTGGGGGAAACAGGGTTCGAGAGTCGTTAGCTGCCAGTCGTTCATCAGCGTTGCAGCGTGCAGCACCACGTCTGCCGTCAGAGAATTATATCGCAGCTACAACACATGTGATGATATAGCAGTCATGCCAGACACTGCTCTTACTGGCAAAAGTAATTCGTCACTTCGACCGCGAGATGGCGATAGCATTTCATTCATTAATTCATTCGGTTCAGACCCCGATGCAGGGGCAGTAACGACCTTGAACTTGAGCAGGTGCCGCTATTCAAGTTCGAGGTGGTTGCTGTCCCCGCCAACGGGGTCTGAAATGAATGAATTTACGAATGGAATGCTATCGCTATCTCGCGGTCGAAGTGACGAACTACTTTTGCCGGTAAGAGCGGTATTTGGCGTCACTGCTACATCATCACATGTGTTGTGGCTGCGATATAATTCTCTGACGTCAGACATGGTGCTGCACGCTGCAACGCTGATGAACGACTGGCAGCTAATGTACTCTTGAACCTCGGTTCCCCCACTCCTTAGATCGATAGAAACACTCCGGAAGCAGAGAGGTTGTCCGAAAATAGAAAATAGGAATAGTCTATCTATATAATAAACGAAATAAAAAAAAATGTGCTTCTTATACTTCCTCGTCCTTTACTGCAATCCTGATAATATTTATTGTCTCTCAAATGTGATGAACCGAACTCTTCTTCTTGCTGAAGCCAAACTCCCAAATCTTTTATTATTCTGTAAACAGCTTGGAAACGAATTGCTGCAAATATCCGTTAGTCAACGAATCAAAAATCTTTATTATAACGACTGACTGACGACAAACGTACCAAAGGCACGACTACCGGGTTATTTTGCAAATTATAACTATACAACTATAATTCTCGATCAAATTCAACTCTGCTTATTCTGGACCATAGAGCTATACGATGTTAGATATTCAGGTTGCGTACGGATTACCGTAAAACGTCCGCATTAATTCATCATTCACCAACAAAGATAATCAATTAATTCCGAGCCGATGAGGGACTAACTATGTGGAGGTGATCCGCGCGCTGGTAGAAGACATGTTAAAAAAAAAAAGCAAGAGAACCAGTAAAACTATGATGATCGGCAGAGAGTGTACCTGTACCATGAGCTGCATATAATTGGGGGTGCTTATGGGGCTCATCCACGTGTCCTCCTATTATCTTGCTCATTTGTGTCATTTTCGATGAGGCGACGTTGTTGACTTATGCACCATCGTCGACAAGCAACAAGAAATAAAGTTCATATTTTAAGGAATCGGACTGAATCACCAAATTTTGTTCAACTTACATTTTTCTAATATCGGACGGTGAAAATATTCAATTTTCAGACAATAATTATTTAAGTAATATTTTCGGTCTTAATTTACTTCTATTACTACATCACTATGTTCTTCTCCTACTATATCACTGAAGTTCATATTTTTATTCATACTTCCGATATCGCCGGATCCTCTATAAGCCACTGCAAGGTCCTATTTCCGTGCTGATATAATGCACGTATATGTATAGTTCGATTTTCGTATATTGATTTCATTTTACCTTAAGATTATCTCCGGTTTCTAGTGCATATCTTAACAAATCCTTGAGGAAAACGGAAAATATATAGGGGTGGGGCGGGCAAAACGGGCACGCTGAGGAAATACTGGACTTCCGTAAACTCAAATAGGTGTATTGCACATTCTCTTTTACACTTCCGTATAAAATATATTGAACAAATTTATAGTTGCCATGAAAATTTCTTTATTGAATTTTTTTTATTTTTTTGGGACAATGGGGTACCGCCACCTTCAATTCTAGCAGCCCTCGATTTTCCAGCTTGTAATGTGGCGTCACTTCGGTTGCATATCTTGGGGGCGACAGTCGCCAATTTCTTGGGTGTATTACTGTTCTTCTGAGCTACATGGAATTCCATGCAACGAACAATTCTACTACTTCTATATCAATTTAAAAAATCTATCTTCACCTGCGATGAGCATGAGAACAGAATTTGATAATACTTGCTTCATAATTCAAATAAAAAATTAAATTGAAATAAATTTGCATGTATCGGTAGACAGACCTACGATAAACATAATAGTAATAATGATAATAATAATAATGATAACCAATAATAATAATCATAATGATAATGATAATAATGATGACAATAATAATAATCATAATAAAATGACAAGAACAACTGTGATAATTTCTTCCGCCGTACAGATTGGAACTACGTTATCGTATAAACTGCTGCTTTCGGCAAATTCTCTTTTGCTTATATACTTACTAAACTTCCAGAATCTCCATTAGTCATGACAGAAATGTGGGCTAATGAGGATTCCTGAATAATTTTTTTTTTTTTTCATAATGTCGTTATTAGGACTATAAGATAGAAGACTTCAAATTTTATTTGACGAGAAAACTAGACAGTTTCTTTGTTACATCCATGTCCGATCTGTATTTAGACACAGTCTAGATAGTATATCTTGCATCCTCAATTCAAAAACAATTTTGAATGTACTTTACTTAGTTCTACTCATTGTGTACTAAGAAAATGTTGATAAGGGCTCGGACTTTAGTCGTCTACATTATGTTATTTGTTTCGTTCGCATTTTGGAACTCGAAAATATCTCATGGCTGATGTAGAGAATGAATTTGACAATCATAGATAATGAAAGAATGTAGATATAACGCGAAAATATTTGTGATGAGTCAAACGTGAGGATGGTATATGGTACTTTACATTTTCAACAAAATCATCTAGGCATATTTATTCTCTAATCGAAATACTACTCTCAAGTCGTTTTTCATTTGCAGTTTTTCACCAAATTCTCTCTGCTGTTCCCCGTAGAGTTACGAGATAATATTCTACAAATCATCATCTCTCATCACTTTGAATAAGATATGAGATTGGCAGACAAATGAAATGTCTGACGCCGGTTCGCCCTGTGATAATTGATGGACTGATTGTGCGCCGCATATCGAGATGTTCTTTTGAAACTAAACAGGCGACAGCGCATGTATCCAATAATTTAATTTCATTGGTCGGCGAGTCCGTCCTACGGCGATGTAAACTAAAATCACAATTCAGAAAACATGCATGTGGAGTACCCACGTTACCTTATTCAAAACTTTTTCCCTGTATCAATACTGGTCGTTGCAGTGACATCACTTCACTGATTGGAGAGTATTTCATAGCCAGAGGCTTCGGATCAGATGGACGTTTTTATTTTTGCATTCGTCACTCATCAGAATAATGCTTATGGATGGGCTGGAGAAAATACTAATGATTTCCCAAATCTGGAAGGGATGAGCATGACTGCATGTGGTTAAATAGTTAATCGTCATCGTATTTCGAGTATCAGGGAATTAGTGATTGCTTTTTATCTGGAACTATTATTTTCTGTTTATGGCGAGGACTTTTGGATTTGAATTTCATCATCGTATAACGTAATTCAAGTTCTCACAATTCTTCTCTGCTAACTTTTAAGAATATTCGCTGTTGATGGCGTACCGAACAGCTGATAGGTGACCTTTGGACGAGCGTGAAATGGTAAGAACATGAGCTATTTATCTCCTGTTGTTAGAACTTACTTGTAAACAATTATCTGTGGTGACAACGTAATGGTAAACGATCGGTATGGCAAAGGAAGTCGATCCCCTATCGAAGTGTAAGACTGTGCATGTTACATACCGAGTGTTTTCGGTGAGACCGCACAACCCCCTCCTACGGGTAAACCAACACAGGCAAGCACCGCTTGCATGAAGCTCGCTCGGCGTATCTTCTCCCGAACTGAGACTCACGCACGCGGTGCATGTCTGTGTTAGTTTGTTCGTAGGAGGGGGTTGTGCGGTCTCACCGCAAACACTCGGTATACGTGTGTATGCGGGTTTTTTGGATAACGTATAAAAGCAGCAAACGCTTCGCCGGGAGCATCAGGTAAAATCTAACAACGTGGTCCTTACGAAGCAGTTTCAATTCACACGGCGAAAGACAAAGTGATCGCAAGTGTTCTGGTGAGCATTCTCTTAATATTATATATTCATACGTGTACATTTATTTCAAGCCAATTACATTAGTAGCGAGTAGGGAGCGTTTTCAAATTTTTTTTGCCCACTCAAATATTTTTCAATATTTTCTAGAAAATTGTCAATAATTGAGATAAAATCTAATAAGTGCGTAGTGGCCGTTTTAGAAAACGGTCACATCAGTCCCGCTTAATATCAAGAAATCGCAAAAATCCATACATGCGTTACAAAAAATATGGTGTGTACCAAGGGCTAGGCGGGATTTTTAACCTCGTGTGGTTGCAGTACTCGTTTTCGCCTTCGGCTCGTGCTAGCTCACCTCCGACTTATACTCCAAACTCCACACTCGGTCTAAAAAAGCCCACTTTATGCCCTTGGTACACAATATACTATTTCGCCCCCAAATCATACAGCCGAAGTTACACCATATTTCAAGTTGACAATGCCCAACTCGAGGGCCGCCAGGATGAAAGTTAGCGAGCTAGTGAAGCTCATGCCTGCTTTGATTCCCTATAGCCGACGCACTTATACCTTAATAAATTAACTTCTTTACTTTTGATATTTCTAGACTAAACTCAGCCTCAGAGGCGGTTAATTGGCCACTTAGTTTTCATTTTCGTTTTCATTGATTTCAATCCAGCAGAGTCCAAATCCCCGTGACAAATGTCAATATCAGAAAACCAGTATGCGCAAATATGAATTTGGATTCCATCTTTTAGTTAATTTTGTCTAATAATATATCACTGATAATTTAAGAGCGTTATCAAATTCTAGGCGTGCTATGACAAGTCGTATGCTTGTGTCGCGGAAATACACTTTGAACGTGATGTGCATTATTTTAATGTATCGGTATAGTGTTCAATTTCAAAGCGTTCTATCTATTCAGAAATATACCAATTACCAGGTACAATTTGCAATTTGTAAGTTGTAACATGGCACAATTCTTGTCAAAGATATTTTAATTGTGATGTAGCATTTTCATTAATTGGACCTTCACGTAAAAACCCTCACGTAATTTATGGACGTCCCCATAAGAAGATACATATTTTCGTTAAAGTGGAAGTCTTGTTTTCCTAAAGATATTCAATAATTTGTTTAGAGGTTTAACTGAGAATACTATGATTTTTTTTAATTCGGTATAAATAATTGAAGTTTTGTAAACATTCTGTAAAATTAAGTAAAACCTCTGTGCTGATTGACACATGTTTTCTTATAAAAATCGGGTAAGAAAATTAGATGTTACAAGGATGAAAGTAACAATCGCCATGTTTGATTAAAGCGATCATAACTCTACAACAGCATGATGTATAGGGGAGAGGTGGTCAAAGCGGGCCCACTAAGGAAGTACGGTTTCAAATGGACATTTGAATCAAAAGATCTTTCAATTTTCGCCGAAAATCGTTAACCTAATCGATCAAGAGTGTTGAATGCCCTTGCTTCAAAAGTACGAAAATTTTCGTCGCATCGGCCCCCCCGAAAATTTCTTGCGGTTTTTTTATACTTCAAATAGTGAAAAATTTCTTCATATACTTATCATAGACAACTTCATACATCAAATCAACCTCATATCATGAGAATTAGATACATCGTTTTCTTTAATCTTAAGAAATTACGTAAGATTTTCAGGGGGGTCTACTTTGCCTGATAGGGCCCGCTTTGCCCGCTTCTTCCCTACCTATCGTTGATGAGCTTCAGACCATGGATACTTTGAATGTGATCAATTCTTACTTCTCGTTACATTTCAGAAAATATTACAACTACACAAGCTAAAAAGGAAGCAACTATGAAGAACATTCTCGTGTCGTTTCTCATTGTTGCCATTATATCGCTATTGATGGCAACGGCTGAAGGATGTATCCGACCTGGTGGGTCGGTGAGTATAATAAATCAGCTGCTTAATTGAAATCATTGTCTTAATAACTTGTTAACTGAATTCGTTTCCTTAGCCCTGTAGAAAACATTCACTGAGTGTATAACGGAGCGTTTGTCATTTCTTTTCAGTGCACGCAGTATAGAGACGGTGGCCATAATTGTTGTGGTAACTATTATTGCAGTACATATTTCACTGGATGGCCGACTTGTGAAGAAATAATCTCTGATTGAAAATAAAAAGAATAAGAACTCAGGATAAAATAAAACTTCAATTGAATTACACGAAAATTACCCTTGTATAATTGAATTATTTTCACCACTCCAAGATCCTTACATACCGAGTGCTTTCTGTGAGACCGCACAACTCCCTCCTACGTGCACACCAACACGGGCATGCACCGCGTACGTGAGGCTCAGTTTGGGAGACAATAGGCCAAGCGAGCCTCACGCACGTGGTGCATGCCCGTGTTGGTTAGCCCGTAAAAGAGGGTTGTGCGGTCTTACCGAAGACACTCGGTATACATATGAATATAGGGGAAGGGCCGACAAACCGGGGTGCCTCGAAAATTTTATAATTTTGATCTTCCAAAGTGGCTCTAAGCCATCATTTATGATTCTTATCATCATATTTGCGCAATTTCGGGTGTCCAGCAATGTTCTCCAAGCATTTGTTCCCAAATCTTTTGTCCGCGAATTTCCTTTGCAAAACTATTCTTTAAATTGAAATTTTTTGTTTTACAATCGGCTTGGATGATTCGGAGTAACTTGAATTTTTTCTCACTGTTTTTGAAGGGCGGGGGTAAATCATTCTTCCCACAAAAAAAGAAACTGAAGTCGCAAAAAAATTTCCGTGGCAACTAAAGATTTGTTTGATTCATTTCTGATAGATGTGGAAAACAGAAGATTCAATGTATCAACGGCTGAGAATAACAACATCGTCGATCAAAATTTGGTTCAACCACATCGTCGTTCAGAATTTGCTCCAAAATGATCGTGTTGCAAGGTGGAATTTCGTCGGAGAAATTTTCTGAGTCTACGCCCTTGTCGGGCACACGAATGGCGAAAAAAATAGGTGTTGGTTAAGAACGTATTGCTCAGCATATGACCCAACCAAAATTAGAATAGTTAAGATTCTAGTACTTCTGGATGGGATACACAGTTCAGAAAAATCACAATATTACAGATGCTAGGAACATTAATTTTTTATAGTGATAATGCCAAAGAGTTAATGACAAGTTGTGTAACAAATCTTTGGTACAAAAAATCGTTTGCCATATAAAACGAATGTGTTCATTTTGCTCAAGTTCTATGTACTTTCTATTATTCTTCCATTTTACGTTTCACGTTAATTTTTTTATCATTAATAAAGCCGATAAATACAGAAATGATTTCTCATAATATATTGGAAATTAAAATTACTTATGACCCAGAATTGAAACATTTATTTAGTGAAGAAATACAGTGCGGCCTCTCAATAGTGCCGGTCATGAGGCTGTAGGAGAGTAATTTTCTGAGAATCGTACTACCCCCACCAACGGGTACCGCTTGCCTCTAGAAATTCAGAACTTGCTCCCTCAATAGTGCCGCTGTGAAATACATTATTGAATATATTGCAAAAAAAAAAAAACTATCTGCAATTGTGATGGAAATGCAGAGATCAGATTTCAATGAATTTCATAATTGTTTAATCTGAGTCAAAATATTGACTAAGAATAAATATACAGGTAAGAATATATACGATAATAATGATATTAATTGAATGCTTACTAGAACAACTGTGATTACCTCACCTCGGTGATTAATTCTCGTACTGCTGGATATAAGAGCTATACATTATCATGACTGCTGTTCCCACTTTCTTAATAATATCTGATATGAGCATTCGGCCTAATTCTTCGCCGCCGATCGTGGCCTTCGTAGAAAGCAGTGCGAATAACACCGCCACCGAAAAGCTTGTTTACTTTGAACAGACTTTCTTGCACAAATTTTGATATTACGCAGTCCGAATTGTCTGTGGGGTATATGTATTGAGTCTTTGGTCTGGACCATATCATATCAGCTTTCAATATAATTGGCATTGACACTTAGCAAGGTTCAAGGGTCTTCGGTGTCAGGATTTGCATCTTTTTGTTCAATGCGAGTTGCCGATTACGAAATCGGACGCGCCATGTGTTACGTTCGTGGCCGTTAATTATCAGCAGACGAAACTTGCTGATAATTTTAATTAAACTTTTTTATATTACTATGACTATATCTCTGGCTCTGAATCGATTTTCCAAATTTGAGAAAGAATTTCATAAAAATGTTTAAAATATATACAGTACGATATGTAAGTCAAATTTTTCGTCAAGGTCCCATCAGTATACCATACGTGCTTCGCAAAGAAGCTAGGCAAGAGTAAAATCAATTACTCGGATATATATCAAGAGACTCGGTAGAGTCTCGTGCCAAGTACATTAAAAAGAATTTTTAACGCACGGCGTGAGACTCGACCGAGTCTCTATATACCCGCATGAGAGCTCTACGGCCTATACGAGGACTGTGTTATCCTTGATAAATTCCGACTCGAGTTATACACGAGATCCAAATATTTATCTCAGAATATAGGTTCAAATAGCTTTCATTTAAGCCCAATTTTTATGCAATTGGTGCACGGAAAGCTGAGATATAATATTTCCGATTTACAGACACCCTCAGTTCGATCAACAATTTTTCTCCTCCATTTCTTCGTCGCCCACCAGCAATGTTGCCATTGTCAGTTCCTTTCGGAACGAAGTAGTCGCGCAGTAGCAATGTTGCCATCTTCTTTCGGTCTGCATGTCATATGCTTCTACAACACTTTATACGACGTGACAAATATAGATGTATCTCCGTGATAAAAGAGCTAATATAAAACATTAAAACATAGTAATATTTCTCATCTTTCATTCTAACGATTATTAGATCGATATAAATGAAGTAGGTATGCTAATTCAATAAGAATCTCAATAATTCGTTATAATAATATATAATATAATTAAAATGAAAATTTGAATTCGTTTCTATAATGCCTGAAAATTAAAATGCACAATTTCTGCCAAGCTGCGTTTTGATTTTTTAGGTCATGGAAATAGTCACTGTCAAATTGTCAGATGCATATTTCTGGATCTAGATGAATGAGGAAAGTCCGAGCGTCATGGCACGAGTTTTGGTCAAGTATAACACGAAAACTATACATCATACAAAAAACTGTTGAGCTTAAAAAAGTTTCAGTTTAAAGCAAGCGTCCAAATGATTACATACGAAAAAATTTGTCGGTTCCGGATAGTTGGAAAAAAATTATTATAAATTTAGTTTTTGAAATTTCTCACAAGCCAAAAGTAAAATTAAGGAAAAGAAAAACGAAAAGAAAAAAAAATTTGGAGGTAGTGGTACTTGGCGGGCATTTTTGTAACAATTTAGACATCAGCCAAAAATGCCCGCCAAGTACCACTACCTCCAAATTTTTTTTTCTTAATTTTACTTTTCATTGATCTTCTCTTATAAGTGCGTATATTGCATGTTATTACGTGTGGCGTACGTTATGTATGTACATCGAAATGTAAATACATACCGAAAAGTAGGATTAGGTCACATTCAGAAATTAATTGGGAAAAATTAATTCTACTTGGCAATGTCCATTGATTTCAATACTTTTGTAGATTGAATAGCTGCAACACTATTTTTGTGGGAAATACCACATTAATGTACTTGGCGAAAGGTTTTTGCGACAGAGGTGCTTTTTGGGGGGTTGTACTTTCACGATCATTCTATGAATATACCACCACATTTTCGTGATAATCAACCAACGGCAATTTGATGATAGCCCGCAGATAGTCTAACCCCAGGGTCCCCCGAAAAATGAGTCGGATGCGTATTTCATCTTCGCAATTAACGACCATCCTAATTATATAATATCAATACCGTCTAAATTCCACGACGTAATCGGTTTGGCAATGGACATAACTATTGCTACTGCAGCATTAGCAGCGCACTGCTTTTCTGTACTCAAATTCGAAAATTTCACGTTTCCTTCATGTAACGAACCACGCGTGACTGAAAACAGGTCATTATTATAAACGTTGCTTGTTTCGTAATTCACATTATGAATTTAATCTCATTTACTTTTTGGATTTTTGTTACGTCTTATAGTTGTTGAGCTTCCTGAATCTTTTCTGCACTGCAGTAACGTATCTACTCGGGCTCGTGTTCGGATGTGAATCTTAGTTTTCTCCTTCCCACTTTGTTAAATTAACATCCATAGCATTTTCGGTATTAATGGCATATAAAAGATATACACCGGAAGAAACTCGTCCCTCATTGAATTCCGTGCTTTCCCCATACATACAATTGCTATAGACCATCCGAACCTTTCGAAATTAGGTATCAACGTTTATTTTTGCTCATTATTGAACGTGTGAAAAGTATAGAATGATGACGGTAAGCGTAGAGGCCCAGAGATATTATTCCATATACGCTACTGTGATAATATAGCGAAGTCTGCAGTCAAGTCAATGTAAATGCATATTCAAACAATGTTTGTGATCAAACAATACCCATCCTCAATTATTACAAATTGAATGACCATAGAAAAGATGCGGGGTGAGAGATGAGGTAATAATGCCACAGCCAAGAAAAATTGTGCAAAAATTAACTTTATGTCATGTAGCGGCAATGCTTTTACTGATGATAGGAACTCAATTAGGATCTTAAATAACACCTTTCTTATCGCGTATTTTTCGTAGCCGGGTGTGATGACTGTCACTAATTTCTAATTGCGGGCAGTATTTTTTTAGGAATATTCTAAGAGACATTACCATAATGTTGGAGTCCGTATTCATAGAAGAATTAGCATTTAGCTTTTAATATGCTTTAAAATATTCTTCGCACCAGCGTGTGACTATATTTTACTATGCACGCGTAAACATACTAAAATCACTTTGTGAAGGAGAGTTTTGCCAGGGGAAAACAAGGATAATTCAAGCTTAATGATTTTGCAGTGCGTCAGTTTCGAAGGGTTCGTCATCGAGTCGACAGTGTAGTTTGAACATGTCGCAGATACAACAGTTTTACTCGGGACAAAATGTCTTCATCACTGGTTAGTATCTTTGGTATCGACTCCTTCTCCATACAACTTCAAATTTTTCAATCGATTTTATCCATAATTTTTATTTTGTAATAGAGATACTATAACCACATGATTCCGACGCGTGTACTCTTTGTGACATTCTATTCTTATAGGTGGGACCGGCTTTTTGGGAAAAATTATAACCGAAAAGTTGATCCGCGGCTGTCCAGACATCGGGACTATTTACCTCCTGATTCGCGCGAAGAAAGGAAAGTGCGCCCAAGAGCGCATAGATGGGCTAATTGCTGATTCGGTAATATCCCGTAGAGAGAATTAGAAATTTCATCAAATATGAAAAAGTTCGAAAGATTTTGTATTTAGGTATTTGATATGTTGCGCGATGACCACCCGGACTTTTCAAGAAAAATTGTTGGAGTTGCTGGCGACATCGCCGAGAAAGGCCTAGGATTATCCGCTACAGACCTTGCGCGTCTTGTCAACGAGGTATACCGAGAGCGGTTTGACTGCCTTTCTTCTTTAATGATCTGCAAACACCGAAAGCGGAATTGTTTCAGGTCTCGGTGATCTTCCACTTGGCTGCCACTGTGCGATTCAACGAGAAACTTGACACAGCCGTGGCGGTAAACGTGGACAGCGTCAAGTACATCTTGGACATTGCTAAAGCGTGTAAGAATCTAAAGGTAAATATATCCCTTGGAACTACGGATACCAATCATAATTGTTGTCGTTCCCAAAGAAGGATACCGTATGATTTCAGGTTGGAATTCACGTATCCACCGCTTACAGCCACTGTGTCCGGAAGTTGATCAGCGAAGAACTGTACTCGCCACCCCTGAGCTATGAGGGAGTTAAAAAGCTTATGAAAAATATTCGTGAAAACAAATCCAAATGGTCCGAAGAGGAAATGAAAAATTTCACAAAAGGGTAAGCATTTCTTATCGTCTGGTCTAACATGAAACAATCCTCGAATGTCGTCGTAAGCCATGAATGAATCCATTTGCCCACAGAGTGTTGGGAGAATGGCCAAATACGTACAGTTTCACCAAAGCTATTGCCGAGGGTGTCATTGCCGAGTTCGCTAACGAGATACCATTTGGAGTGTTCAGACCTTCGATCGGTAGTTTACTTACATGATAATTATTCAGGAAATATTTAATGTTTAAGTCATTCGAATTGCCGGGCTTTCTATTCGTGACGCAATTGAAGGTCAACTGCACTATTAATACCGAATTATTGGGTAAATATGAAAAGAAAATTCCACTTCTGAAAATTTCTTTTCACGAATTTCGATTTGAATAAGGCGTCCACGTAAAGAACGTTAACAGTTGCCGTGATTTAATGGATAGTTCTGGAAATTCAATAACCGACATTCTATCTCATACGTCTATATGAGTGTTTTCTCAATATTTTCCTGATACCGGTCCGAACTATTCTATGTAGGTCAAGGTTTAGATGCAGGCAAAACGAAAGACTCTTCATTGACGCAGTGTCAAGAATGCCAAGTTATTAGAAAATTTCTATGAGCTCAGTGGGATGTTGGACTTGGAGTATATTCTCAGATGCTCAAGTATTATATAGGGTTTTGTGATACTCCCAAGTCTAACATCCCTCTAACAAAGAGAGTATTAGACTTCCGGGTCACGAATTTCGATAAAACTTCTATAGGTGTATTTCCTCTGGCAAACATATTGAACCTACTGTTCAAACGATGTAGTAAATAGAATCAACTTTGGGTATTAAACAATTTTACAGTGTCTTCTACCTGGAACGAGCCGATACCAGGGTGGACATCCAGTCTGGCAGGACAATCAGGGATGATATGTGCATTGCTTATGGGCATTTTACACGTCGGCCTGATGAAAAACAGTGCCAGGGTTGATGTCGTTCCAGTCGATTTAGTTTGCAATGCTCTGATCACCTGCGCCTGGGATGTCGCAGTCACTGAACGGTAATAAATTTGATTGGTACCTTCGAAGAAATCGCGAATTTTTTTTCACAAATCTTCAAAATTTTGAGAAACATGCACATAACTTGGTTCAATGCTATTGAATCATGATTTTCTCCCGTCGTAATTCGAAGGCCACGTTGAATAGATATTTCAACATTTTCGACTTTAAATATTTGACGTTTGTCTTGAAACATAATAGTTATATTGAGAATTTAATGTATAAAAAAATAATTGCCTCTGTAGTCGTAGTTGAACAAGTTCAAGCGAATAATTTCACATAATTATAGATCGAAATGAAGAAAAAGGGTGCCTCTTCGTGAAAGTCTTCTCGCTCAACTATATTCAACATAAACTTTATTTGCTGGAGGGGTTAGGCGAAAATTAGTCAAAATTTTTTCCCATTTTGCATAGCGCTAATATTATCTGCTTTATTTCAGGCGTGACAAAGATATTCCAGTGTACAATTACACCTCCGGAAGCGAGAGTCCGATTACATGGAAAAAACTCCTCGATAGATTTGATATATATGGACACCTTTATCCATCTAACGCAGCACTTTACTACAATTGTATAATATTTACAAAGTCAACAAGGCTGTTCATTATATTGAATTTTATTTTCCATATGATCCCGGCGCTGATAATTGATAACGTCGCAAGATTATTCGGAAGAGAACTAGGGTAAGGTCGAAATAAAAACTTCTAAGGCTACGCAGTCTTTGATCTCTGCTATACGTAGACAATGACTTGCTTAACTAAACGAGGAATTTATGCACACTCATAGGCATATTTAAGTTGTGGAAATTTAAAATGAGATTCAATGTCAATATTTTAGGGTGTATAGGCTCGCATGTAAAATTAGAGACTCCCAATGTGCCGGGAAATACTTCACCGTAAGGGAGTGGGACTTCGAAAATCAGCGAGTGCAGAATCTCTGGAAACGAATTGGGCCCGAGGACAGGCGAACGTTTCCGTTCAGTATGCAAAACTTTGATTGGGATGAACATGTCATGAAAATGATTAAAGGCATTCGGAAATACACACTGGGTGACTCTGATGAATATCAAGAAGATGCGAGACGGCGACAACTTTAGTTAGTAAAAGCTTATAGCTCACTATCACATAATCTGGCACGATGGGCGCATACCTATTATTGATGCCACCGTGTTGAAGATATTCCGCGGCAAGGATTTTGAAGTTCCTACACAAGACGTTATGGTGTGATGTGGTATAATAGTTGCATCATTATTTGTTTAGGTTTTCTTTTCATTTTTGTTTATTTCAGTCTTTACATGGTTCATACGGTATTGCGTCTGACGTTTGGGATTTTCGTTCTCTGGATAACATGGAAGATCTTTTCTGGATGCAGCTTCTGAACGACGTAAATGACACTTTCTTAGCCTGATCAAGCCTTTCGCGAAGTGTTTCTCGGTCCATCGAAAATCAGAAATCACGGCGAAGGATTAGTATCAGATTTATTAGAAGGCTTACAATAAAGTAGTGCAGTGACACTTACAGAGTGCTGGTTAGAAAAATAACTAGTATGCAATTGAACTCTACAAGGGTCCTAGTGCCTTAAGAAACTAGACCTGAATGCCTGACCATGCACAAGAGCTTATCAATCCCATTTGTATGTACAATATGTATGATATTTAAATGCCTACCATTTTGAATAAACACGAAACAACACTTGACATACCCTTATTGTGTTAATTTGTAATAAATGGAACCTACTCCGCAAGTATGCTGATATTGAAAATACACCGTTGCCTTATGAGACAGTCTTTCCCAACATCATTCGTTTATTTGTTCCACAAATTTTGAAATGTGATGCCAAAGTCTCGATCTGAAATGGAATTGCGAAAAGGTCTGCCCTCGATACAATTTACATTTCAGCTCCATAAGTCTAACTTACAATTAGATTTTTTGCGTCTGTCCGGGCAACTCTAGTTTAGTGCACTGGTCCAAAACTCCTATCCATCAGAGTATGGTTTATTAATTCAATCACAGAGAATCGTGCTCTTCTCTACAAAACTTTTAGCTACCCATTCATGCGTATGGTTTATCGACAAAAATTTTATATATACTTCCTATTCGATTCTACCCCGTTCGCCATAAGCATCTACTATCTGGCTATTAGTCAAGAGCACCAAAAATGTTCTCCGTTCTTTAATCAACGTATACAAGTATATGGGACACACAGAGGTGGAAAGAGACTGCTGTGATGTATTCATGAATTCTTGTGTTCAAAAGACACAGGAAACTGTAACGAGCCAATAATTTTGAGTATTTTTGGGAATATTCGCTGTTCGAAAAGTTCGTCCGCTATATTTTTGTCTTAATATTTTAATTCACCTTGTGCATGAAACTGTAGTACGTAATTCCTTTCGTAAAATCGAGCAATCGGAAACACATTGTTTCGTGATGGTTTAAAAATGGGATGAGAATGCTAAATATTTTTTTGATTTCGAGCTTTTGTTTTTCAACAAATGTATCATTTACTATCTCCACGCTATGCTCAACGTCAATATTTTAATCTTTTGCATTTGGTGATTATCGACAATTTTGTAATTCCATCCAAATATCGGCCATAAAATTCTCGCAAGTTCGAAGTTCGCTTGAATGAATTGCGCACCACGACTCCAAGGTCCGAATCCTGATCAATATTCTTTCAGTATGCAATAACCAGCTCTGACAACGACTTAACCTACGATCACTAAACCCTTATTGTTCCACATTTTTATTACGACTGACAGAGATGCGGGATTTTTAATATAAAACTAGAAGACCTTTATTGACTAAGAACATTAGTCATAATGACGTTGCTCTTATACAGCAGTACCAGCATTTCACACAGTGAAAGAAGAAGTAAATAAGTAATTACTGCAGTTGTTCTAGTGAGCATTTAATTAATATCATTATTACTATCAAGATTCGCGGCATCAAATCATCGCCAAGTACCAGCTCAATAAAGATCAGTCCGTACATTTAATGAATGTATACAAATATGATACGTTTATATCAAATTAGCTCACCACGCACACTACGCGTGCGACTGTAACAAATTTTTTAAATCTGCATTTCAGGAAAACCAGCTTAGAAAAATCAGACAGATATTTTTTTTTACAATGGCTATATAGAGGGGTAAGAATGTTAAATCGGCCCCGGAAAGATATTTTTACTATACTTTGTGGATATGTAGGTACTGATAATAAATATTAAGATCCTGAAAGTTTCGGATCTCGATCGCAATTGGTTTTGAAGAAATCGAATGAAAATTAGAAAATAGAACATTTCTTTCCTCTCAGAATTAACTTCATCGATTGAACTAAAAATTTAGCATGTTTTTGAGGCTCACAATATTTCGAAAAAATTTGAATTATCGAGGAATCTATGACGTCCCTCATTGAAAAATCGGCAAAAAATATATGTTATAAGGTAGCATATAATGCTTGAGAAAAAAATATTTTCATAATTGTGCCAAAATTGTATCATAGTTAAATAACAGAATTTGGGAGAAAACATTTTTTGTATTAAGGATCTCATCACGCTATATAGCTGTTATTTATTTTCAAACGAGCTATTATGAGCCTTAAAAATATGCTAAATTTTTAGATTAATCGGTGACGTTTATCCTGAGAAGAAACGAAAATTTTAGTTTTTTAATTTTCATTCGATTTCTCGAAAACAAATTGAGATAGAGCTCTGAAACTTTCAGGATCTTGATATTTTATTCGTACTGACCCACATATTCTCGAAGTATGATAAAAATATTTTTCCGATGTTGATTCAACATTCTTGCTCCTCTATGGCCATTCTTAACAAAAATATCAGACCTGACCGACTTAACTGATTTTTCTAAGTTGGCTTTTCTGAAAAGGAAATTCAAAAAATTAGTTACAGTTGCGCACGTAGTGCGCGTGGTGAGCTAGTAAATAGATATATAATAATGATAAAATGCTTACTAAGAACAGGCAGCTGATAACATCTTTTCCACCGTGAAGACTGTGACTTTCGATTCTTCCGAGAACAAATAGGGTATAATAGAGAATGCTTGTCAGAAACTGCTTCGTAAAGACTCCGTTATATTATGACTGTTGAATATTAAACATTTTGGATATTTTTTTTTTTTTTTCATACAGTTTTGCTCCGGTCCAAAGTCCACATACGAGTAGTCGAAGCAATTTGAGGCTTTGACAAGCATGTTTCTGTTGAAAGATCATGCCCTGAGATTTCTCGAGTTATTTTTATCATTTTTCTTGGAATTATTATTTTTTCATGGAATACACATATCTTTACTGCTGATAGTACGATCGTCTTTGAATTAAATTTTATTTGCGTATTCTGAGCAAAGAATGTGTCAGCATTGGATGAATTGATTTATAACTGTCAAAGGTTACTCACACGATAAGAAGTTTTGAAGAATATGCATGGTATAATAAAACTGTTGTACTGCGCCATATATACGTGTTGGAATTAATCTCGTGATATCCGTCACTATAATATAGTCCTGAAAACCGGAAATAGGATATTATACCTTTAGTTGTATAACAGTGACTTTTATAGACATTTCTTGGTCCACCATCTTCTAAAAAAACAAGCAAGTGAATAGACTAACCACGATGGGCTAGACCTAAAACTTCCCAGCCAAATCTTTCTAGTTGAAAAAAAAAAGAAAATTTTGTTGTGCAATATTTTTTAAACTAATCAACCGATTTCAGTAAATCTTTCGGTAATTGAAAGAGCTATTTAAGACTTAAATCTGATTAAATTTTGAGACTAATCAGTCAGGTGAGTTATATGACAAATCGTGAAAAATTGTAATTTTCAATTTTTATTTTTTGAATAACTTTGATATTACTACTTGACCGATTGACTCCAAAATTCAATTAGATTGAAGTTCCGATATGCCTTTTCAATCGCCGCAAGAATCATTCAAATCGGTTAATTCGTTTCAAAAGTTATTGTACGACAAAAAAAAGACATTTTTGTCGTGCAATATCTTTTAAACTAATCCTTCGATTTTGATGAATTTTGCGGCAATCGAAAGGGCTATCCAAGACTTAAATCTGATTAAGTTTTGAGACAAATCGCACGAACAGTTTAGGAGTTTTGCGCTTAAAACATGAAAATTTTTATTGTTTTATAATTTTGATTCTTCGAATAACTTTGAAACTACTCGACCGATCGACTCCAAAACCTAATCAGATCTAAGACTTGATAAGCCCTTTTGATCGCCGCAAGATCCATTCCAATAGGTCGAATCGTCCGACAGATATCATACGACAAAAATTTGTTTATACACACACACAAACACACACACACATGGACATCCATCCAAAAATAGTCAGAATAGCTTTTTAGGACACCAAATAGTCGAGATCCGGTGAAAACTCGATTCTCGAAAATCGGACCGAAACCAATAACTTCCCCTTTATTTTGAAAATTTCCAATTTTCATTCACGGGCAGTTAAAAAGGGCATCGATCTTCACCAAGCGCACAAATTTTGAATTCAAAAATTCCAAACAACGTTATCATGAGTTCGATGCTACAGAGGAATGGTTGGAGTGCTCGAGAATGTACTGCAAATGATTTTCTAAATCTAGGAAACATGAATAGGTATCAAAGACTTAGCAGAACATGGTATCTCCCGGACCCGGATTTTCTTAACAAATTCGAACACCAGTCCTAATAATTTTATTGTACCCGTACCGATGCGAGGTAATTTCAACTTTAATCTTTCGTATAACTTGAACGATGGTTTGCAAAAAAATTGTTTAAGCAAAGTTATTTACTACTTGTGATTTTTAACTCGTCATCATATCGGGTATTCAGAGTTTGTTTGCTGACCACAAACAGAGGGCATGGTTATGAAGTTGTTTCGTAAATTGATACGGACTTCTGCGAAATCTTCTTAATTACTTGGAATTACTCTTATTCCGAGAATTTACTGATAGTAGATCCACTTCTCAGAAATCTGAATAATGATTTATCGAGAGGATACGGAATCGCGGTGGGGATATCACACGCATAAATAGCGATTCAACTACAGCATCCAATAGTAAAAGTCACTTCGCCTGCAGATACATTAGCTACAGTCCCTGCTAAGCAATTAAAGTCTAAATATTCCTATGTAAGTTTTCCTCTATAAATATTAGACTAATTTTGAGTCAAAGCGCTTTCGTTAAACTTCTTTTCGTACGTCCAACCGGTTCAGAGATATAATTATCATGTGACTATATATTTTTTTTTTCAACGCATACGGAGAGATCAATTTGAAATAAAAATTTAGTAGGATATCAAAATTGAAAGTTAAAATATTATGAGTATCTTATGTAATATGTATATTATATTTAACAAAGCTAATAATTTCTGATAAAAATATGATTTTAAGGATAATTCGGTGTTAATATGTTTTGCCATGTTGAAATTTCATCATCATCGAGGTTAAATAAATTTAATAAACAATTGTTGCAGTTGATCGTCTGAACCATATCCAGTCCGAAGATGATAAAATTTACGCTGGTTGTTCTCCTTGGATTGTTGTGCGTTTTTCCGTTGATGATAAGCGCAGGCGGAGATTGCTTAGGAGCAGGAGAATATGTACGTATAACAAAATGATCGTCCTCTATGAATAGAATATGAAGATAAATCCTATGTACAGAAAAACATATTGTCCTGTACTCGAAAACCACGAAAAAATTGGAATTCTTTTCCTCTTTTTCTAAAACCGTTTTTCATTTTTCAATACTTGAGCTATCTCAAAAACACCATTTTTCTAATTTTCGAAAATATTCATATAAGCTCTGTGACAAGCGATGAACATTTTAAGACCAAAACGATAGTGGGATTCCGATTTTTATTAGTTTTGTTTTAGTGGGATTTCCGTATATTGTTATAATAATTTCAATAAAAATATAAAGATTTCGTTTGAGACAGTTATTTTTTATTTTTTTATTTTTTTTGCAATTTTCCCGCGAACATATAATCATGTGACTTTGGGAAAATTCGAGAAAGGAAAATTTCCCAAACAAATTATTTTTAATTTTGTTAAATTATTCAGACAAAATATAAAAATCCCTCTAAAAAAACTAGAAAAAACTGGAATCCCATTATCGTGGTCTTAAAATGATCATCGCTTGTCACAGATTTTTGTATGAATTTTTTCAAGAATTAGAAAAATGGTGTTTTTGAGGTACCTTAGATATTAAAAAAAAAAAAAAAAATTATTTTCAATCCCACGTTGGTTTAGGAATAAGAATATAAGTATGAAGAAAATGTGGAATTTTCAGGGTTAGTTGCTGTGTGATCTGCCGTATAATTCTCCATATAATTTTGTAATAAACATTCCGATTGTTAATGAGTGATTTATTTCATTACAGTGTGGAGCTTACAGACCAAAGGGATGCTGCGCAGGTCTGATATGTAAGGAATTCGTTGGTCCTTTTGGTGGATGGTGTCGCAATCCGTGACGCTTGACGTAACAGTGTAATCGTATAAGTATTTCACGAAATAAACAGATTTTATTGAAAAATGGTTCAATTATTGCTATTGCAATAGATAATAGTGCGTTATACTTTACAACAATTGTTCACTATTTTCAAAATGGCTGTAAAGTCGCGTGCAAAATAAAAAAAAAAAAAAAACTGCATACTTGATCCAAAAATCGCCACGTTGATTTGATGAGAAAAGTCTTGAATGACGGTATAGTGGAGGTCGCCCTGACATGGAATACCTTGTTTCGGTACGTTAAATACCTTAACCTATGTTTTTATCTGTAGTACCTATATGTATCTTCTCTTTATGCTGAAACCTTATTTTCGACACGCTGAGGGGAAAGTTCGATTTTGCGCCGCATCGCGTGCACAAAATTCAACTTTCCGCACGGTGTATGGAAATTTATTATTCTGAATCGCACGTACACCGTCCATATCGCCACTACTTTCTCCAACACATCTTGCAATCACGTTCTCATATCATGGAAACAGAAACTTTTCAATTCAGTGAGCTCGCCAATGGCAGGTGACGTTACGGTATGATAAAATGGCGAACTTCGACCACGATAGATTAGGCCAGATCTTTCCAATTCAGTAAAAAAGTAAGATAGCAAATTAAGATGGATTGTAACTGAATATGAGATGCAGCGCATGCGAAGCGTATGCGTGATTTGCATTATAGGAATAAGACAATGAAAATTAGGTGCCTACTAAAATATTTTGCAGTAACCTCACTACGGAAAAAGAGGAACTGGTATCCTTCTTCTGGCTGATTTTTGTCATATTATCGAGCACTGGCCACAATGGTACCTATAAGGAATATACACAGAATAACATGAACAGTACTGCCTAGAGAAAGGAAGTAGGTGCTTCGGAATTTTAGTTCTGAGATTTATTGAATAAAAAGTATTAAAATTTCCCTCACCAGTCTGTGGATGGAAAATGAGAGTCTCAATGTTCTTGCCCAACGAATCAGCCGATAATATTGACTGAGCGATGTGTTTTGAAGTACACGTTGTTATAGTTACCTAATGTCTATATCGTCGGAGCATTCCAGACCTATGAACGTTTCAACACAGGTAAAACTTTGACGTAGGATCAGCCGTGAAATATTATTCCATAGGAAAATGAGTCTGGGATTTTTTTTTTCCATCACTTCGATATTGAATGGTCATTAACTTTAGGTATTCACTGAAACTATATGTATAGCAAGTCATAAGTAATGACGATTGGATTTGCCTTTTATTACAACGGCCTCTCTTTCCGACCCGTTCTCTCTACTCCGAACAATCATTTCATTGCCTGTCTTATCTTCGATCCAATGTGATTCGTGAAACGTAACTTAGTTTTCGTAAGGTACATAAGACTGCTAACGTCGCTCGGTCTTTGAAGCATAAGCCATCATTGCTTCTTCACCTGTAATAAATTACACAAAGAAATTCGGTAGATTAAGTTTCTAGCCGGTCAATTCTTTGCTGTTTCGCCATTAAACGCAGTCAAGTAACTACAAAAAACTTCAACATCTGCAGCTTTGCAAGTTCGTACGTCATCCTGCAACAGGTACAGCGTGCTTCGCAGATACAATTCAATGTACTATAAAGATTCTTAAAATTTTTATCGCAGATTCCAAAGGTAGCTGCTGCACGTTTATCTATATCTATAATTCAATACTCGCGAAATCGATTCCAATATTTTTTCAAGCATCAAATTTCATAGAATTTAAATGAATACGTTTTTTCACGACATTTTTTGAAAAAATATAGACAGCTGGTTGATCTAGATCTAGTCAAATCGTTCGTCGATTCATATCATTTATCCAACTGATCGGAGCACACAGTTGATTAGATGAAATTAGATTTTTTGATATCGTTCAAGAATTTTCGAACACTTATCGACGTAATATTGGCCTCCCATCAGCTCGAAACCGATACGCCAAGAGCAAACGGCACTCTTCGGCGTATTGTTGCAGATATGATTACAGGCTCCACTGACGCAATGCTGTTCAGCTGAAATTTGTGCGTGCACTTTTTCTTCCAAGTCGAATGAATAGACTTAGTAATAATTTTGACTATATAGCTTGTCGACGATGAGGACAGAATTGTATTTTAGATTGGTTACATTGATTTGTCCAAGAATGAACGAGGTTCTGAAAATTCAAATTATCGTGGAAATTTTCTTACATCTCATGATAACTTTTGAGACCATAAGAACTGACAAAAAAAATATTTTTTTTTTTTGTTGAAACACGTTAATGTAACATGCACTGTAGCTGTGTCTTTAGCTGTTCAGCTGAATGTCATAAAACCTAATCAGATCTAAGACGTGATAAGCCCCTTCAATCGCCGCAGGAGGCATTCCAATAGGTCGATTCGTTCTACAGATATCATACGATAAAAATTTGTTTTTACACACATACACATGGACATCCATCCAAAAATAGTCAGAATAGCCTTTTAGGACACCAAATAGTCGAGATCTGATGAAAACTCGATTCTCGAAAATCGGATCGAAACCAATAACTTCCCGTTTTTTTTTTTTTTTTTTTTTTTTAAATTTTCAATTTTCATAGCGGAAAGTTAAAAAGGGGGTCGATCTTCACCAAGCGCACAAATTTGAAATTCAATAATTCCAAGAAACGTTAACATGAGTTCGATGCTACAGAAGAATGGTTGGTGTGCTCGAGAATGTACTACAAATGATTTTCTAAATCTAGGAAACATGAATAGGTATCAAAGACTTAGCAGAACATGGTATCTCCGGGACCCGGATTTTCTTAACAAATTTGAACACCAGTCCTGATAATTTTATTGTACCCGTACCGATGCGAGGTAATTTCAAATATAAACTTCCGTAGTTTAGACGATGGTTTGCAAAAAAATTCTTAAAGTAAAGTTATTTGCTACTCGTGATTTTTAATTCATCATCATATCGGTCATTCAGAGTTTGTTTGTTGACCACAAACAGAGGGCATGGTTATGAAGTTGTTTCGTAAATTGATACGGACTTCTGCCAAATCTTCCAAATTGAATGAATAATGATTTATGGAGAGGAAACGGAATCGCGGTGGGGATATTACACGCATAAATAGTGATTCAACTACAGCGTCCAACAGTAAAAGTCACTTCGCCTGCAGATACATTAGCTACAGTCCCTGCTAAGCAATTAAAGTCTAAATATTTTCATGTAAGTTTTCTTATATAAATATTAGACTAATTTTGAGTCAAAGCGCTTTCGTTAAACTTCTTTTCGTACGTCCAACCGGTTCAGAGATATGATTATCATGTGACTATATATTTTTTTTTCAACGCATACGGAGAGATCAATTTGAAAAAAAAATTTAGTAGGATATCAAAATTGAAAGTTAAAATATTATGAGTATCTTATGTAATATGTATATTATATTCAACAAAGCTAATAATTTCTGATAAAAATACGATTTTAAGGATAATTCGGTGTTAATATGTTTTGCCATGGTGAAATTTCATCATCATCGAGGTTAAATAAATTTAATAAACAATTGTTGCAGTTGATCGTCTGAACCATATCCAGTCCGAAGATGATAAAATTTACGCTGGTTGTTCTCCTTGGATTGTTGTGCGTTTTTCCGTTGATGATAAGCGCAGGCGGAGATTGCTTAGGAGCAGGAGAATATGTACGTATAACAAAATGATCGTCCTCTATGAATAGAATATGAAGATAAATCCTATGTACAGAAAAACATATTGTCCTCTACTTGAAAACCACGAAAAAATTGGAATTCTTTTCCTCTTTTTCTAAAACCGTTTTTCATTTTTTAATACTTGAGCTATCTAAAAAACACCATTTTTCTAATTTTCGAAAATATTCATATAAGCTCTGTGACAAGCGATGAACATTTTAAGACCAAAACGATAGTGGGATTCCGATTTTGATTAGTTTTGTTTTAGTGGGATTTCCGTATATTGTTTTAATAATTTCAATAAAAATAGAAAGATTTCGTTTGAGACAGTTATTTTTTATTTTTTTATTTTTTTTTTTGCAACTTTCCCGCGAACATATAATCATGTGACTTTGGGAAAATTCGAGAAAGGAAAATTTCCCAAACAAATTATTCTGAATTTTGTTAAATTATTCAAACAAAATATAAAAATCCCTCTAAAAAAAACTAGAAAAAACTGGAATCCCATTATCGTGGTCTTAAAATGATCATCGCTTGTCACAGAATTTTGTATGAATTTTTTCAAGAATTAGAAAAATGGTGTTTTTGAGATACCTTAGATATTGAAAAATAAAATATGGTTTCAGAAAAAAAAAATTTTTATTACTCATTCCACGGTGGTTTTGAAGTAGAGAACTACGACATAAGAATATATGAAGAAAATGTAAAATTTTCAGGGTTAGCTGCTGTGTGATCTGCCGTATAATTCCCCATATAATTTTGTAATAAACATTCCGATTGTTAATGAGTGATTTATTTCATTACAGTGTGGAGCTTACAGACCAAAGGAATGCTGCGCAGGTCTGATATGTAAGGAATTCGTTGGTCCTTTCGGTGGATGGTGTCGCAATCCACCAAACGCTTGACGTAATAATGTAATCCTATAAGTATTTCACGAAATAAACAGATTCTATTGAAAAATGGTTCAATTACTACTATAGCAATAGATAAAAGTGCGTTATACTTTACAACAATTGTTCACTATTTTCAATATGGTTGTAAAGTCGCGTGCAAAATAAAAAAAAAAAAAAAAACTGCATACTTGATCCAAAAATCGCCACGTTGATTTGATGAGAAAAGTCTTGAATGACGGTATAGTGGAGGTCGCCCTGACATGGAATACCTTGTTTCGGTACGTTAAATACCTTAACCTATGTTTTTATCTGTAGTACCTATATGTATCTTCTCTTTATGCTGAAACCTTATTTTCGACACGCTGAGGGAAAAGTTCGATTTTGCGCCGCATCGCGTGCACAAAATTCAACTTTCCGCACGTTGTATGGAAATTTATTATTTTTAATCGCACGTACACCGTCCATATTGCCACTACTTTCTCCAACACATCTTGCAATCACGTTCTCATATCATGGAAACAGAAAATTTTCAATTCAGTGAGCTTTTCAATGGCAGGTGACGTTACGGTTTGATAAAATGGCGACCTCCGACCACGATAGATTAGGCCAGGTATTTCCAATTCCGTAAAAAAGTAAGATAGCAAAATAAGATGGATTGCAACGGAATATGAGATTCAGCGCACGCGAATCGTTTGTGTGATTTGCATTATTGGAATAAGACTGTGAAAATTAAGTACCTACTAAAATATTTTGCAGTAACCTCACTACCGGAAAAGAGGAACTGGCATCCTTCTTCTGGCCATCCTGCAACAGGTACAGCGTGCTTCGCAGATACAGTTCAATATATTATGAAGATTCTTAAAATTTTTATCGCAGATTCCAAAGGTAGCTGCACGTTTATCTATATCTATAATTCAATACTCGCGAAATCGATTCCAATATTTTTTCAAGCATCAAATTTCATAGAATTTAAATGAATACGTTTTTTCACGACATTTTTTGAAAAAATATAGACAGCTGGTTGATCTAGATCTAGCCAAATCGTTCGTCGATTCATATCATTTATTCTACTGATCGGAGCACACAGTTGATTAGATGAAATTAGATTTTTTGATATCGTTCAAGAATTTTCGAATACTTATCGACGTAATATTGGCCTCTCATCAGCTCGAACCGATACGACAAGAGCAAACGGCACTTTTCGGCGAATTGTTGCAGATATGATTACAGGCTCCACTGACGCAATGCTGTTCAGCTGAAATTTGTGCGTGCACTTTTTCTACCAAGTCGAATCAATAAACTTAGTAATAATTTTTACTATTACAAGCTTGTTCGACGATGAGGACAGAATTGTATTTTAGATTGGTTACATTGATTTGTCCAAGAATGAACGAGGTTCTGAAAATTCAATTTATCGTGGAAATTTTCTTACATCTCATGGTAACTTTTGAGACCATAAGAACGGACAAAAAAAATATTTTTTTTTTTTTTTTTTTGAAACGCCTTAATGTAACATGTACTACAGCTGTGTCTTTAGCTGTTCAGCTGAATGTCATAAAGAATTGGTGGGTCACAAAAAAAAGGTTCTCACGAAATTGACATATTTTTTCCTGTAGAATACGACTGTGCGATATCCAACATGAATTTCTATTTTAAGAATAAAAGTTGATCCTGATATGAAAACTGATTTTTGTTTTTGTAAAATTTATATCTCTGAAACGACAGGTCCAGGCATCTCCAACAGGGTCTTGAAAATTTTGTTTTTTGATCTAGTATTTTGTGTAAAAGACTCATTCAATGATCTTCATTTCTTGATGGTTGTCGACGATGCTGCATAAGTCAACAACATCGCCTTATCGAAAATGACAAAGATGAAGAAAATATTAGAGGTGATTCATGTAAACAATTGAAATGCAATGCGAGTAGTTATAAGTTGAAATTGATCTGCAAATCAGTTGCCGCATTTTCATCTATAAGGATTTTGATTCGTATTGATTTGCCGGCTCTACAAGGAAAGCTTTGATTTTCACTTAATTTGATCACAAACAAAAAGTTCCTGATCTTACAATACTGAATTCTTGGTATAGCGTTTCAGTATACATTATAGTGTAAAAAGAACGTGCTGGAATTTTGTTATAAACCCAGATTTAGTTCGGAAGATATGAATCAAAATTTGACGAAGTATCTTCAAAAAATATTCACATTATTATATAATTAATTAATTAATTTAAATTAATTTTGTGTATTTTAAGTGTCGTAGATTTCTCACTTTTTACTTTTCGCTAATATTCTACAAAAGTTCAGCTATGAATAAATAAAATGAATAAATCTTTACTCATTCATCTAATTAGGTATTTGAAGCACATTATTATTTATTTCCAACCAAATCCCATCATCCAGAACCCTCTCAAAACGACTTAGAATCAACTGTGCCATGGGCAAGGAGCTGAGGCAATGCTGCAGTTGAAAAAAGGTGTTCCGCATCTTCTAATCAAGTCGATAAAGCATTGCGGTATTCTATTTATCGGTCAACGATCACTTCAAACATTTGTTATATCAGGGGAATGAGAAAGGTGATCGCGATATGATAACTGCCTGGTTCTACCTATACCATTGGGATTGGTTGGAACGAACGTTGAGTGGAGTCCGGTACTTCACTGATTGTGCGCAGAGTAATTATCAGGTTCTCGAGCAACGTAGGTGATTCGTATTCTTGCTGCATCTACAAGTAGATAAAGTTGAAACGACAGCCATAAAAGATCGAAGTTTTGTAGCTACATGTTCAAGACACCGGATCCTTGGAAAGGTTGACATTTGAAAATTCAACGAAAATCAAGAAGAAACTGATGTGAATACTTTATTGTAAGTATATTTACCGACCTCATTGCCTCGATACCCGAAAAAATCGGGAAAAACATTTTGGAGAATGGTTAAGTTGGAAACTCCTAAAGTGGTTGCCGTTTTTTCAAATTTCTCGTTGATTCAGTACTCGAGAAATTAGAATTAGACATTCTAGAGATTCATGAATATACAGTAATTTTTATTTATAATGGCAACCTTGAGTGTTGTTCTACTGTAATGTCGGACCGTTGTTATCTCTACAAGATAATAATCGATAAGTGTAAAATTGGTGCGTTGGCTAAATCAAAAGCAGTATGTATCGTGTTTAATTTATGAGTGATTCTCTCGATTTGTATAAGCGTTTCGGTATAGTATACCTATAACAAGTGACAATTTTGTAGAATCCAAAGCTTCTAACAGCAAAAATAGTGGAGATACACGTGATCGAATTGTTCACTTGAGCAAATATCGAAATTTCATTCATAGTTATTATTTGACTATAAGATAGTCAAAATTTTTTGTTTGAATACCATATGTTATGTCGGAATCCTTTTGAATTTTCCAGACTAAAAAAACAACAAACGCCACAGTTTTGATGTCCCAAATGGTGAAATATGAAAATTATGCATTTAATGACAACAATTCATCAGTTTTCTATGAAGCACCCCCCTAAGTTGAACTTTAATTTTATTTTTATGTATAAATCCTGAAAATATTTTAAATATTATATCCAACAATAAGTTGTTACACCCGCAAAGTAGAGTCAAGATAAAGACTTATCTCCGAAATTCCTGTGAATAAATTATAAGCTTCTCACCCGACAGTGTTTATAGCCGTTGCAATCAGCAACATTTCCAAGTATTGTATTCCACAAACACAATTTTCCACAAACCTCAACTTTGCGCACGTTGTGTTGAAAAACACAGTCCGATACACGTGCGAAAGATGATTCTCGACTCTTGTGATTGCCATCCTCGCTTCACACGAAAAAATTCACACTTGTCCAAAAATCAACATTTTCGCACTAGTATCGAAATAGACTATTTTATGCTTAATTACAGATGATCTTACCTATATAGGCATTCACGCATTATATTGGTCTCAAAATTCATCTTGCCCATATGCATACCGTAATCGAAATTACGATATTTTGTTATATCTAAAGTAAGGTGTGCGATAGAGTTGTTATCATCCTAGTTTTATTTTGATTGCTGTTATTATCGTCATTAATGAATTTTGAGATTTTCATACTGATGGTTTTGTACTGGAATTCGTTAATTTTGAGAATTTTTAAGGTAACTTCAGGTGATATCCCTATAAACTACAATTATGATGATAAGAATATAGATATACTAAAATATATATGTCACTCTTGTTCTAGAATTCAAGTATCGTCAATCCAAGTACTTCCAACGGTCAGCGTAGTGGACTGATCGTCGATAGGGGACCAATTTGATAATCGGCATAGGTGAGAAGTATTTAAAAATGCAGAAGTATAATCCGGAATTGTCACCTAGGGAGGATCGAACATCTGCTAATGATGATGATCTAGATAATTGGGATGAAGAATTAATCATTGCCGTTGGTCAGAAAGTGGGAAAGTCAGAGAAAGATCCGGAGGGGGTCAGACTTTGTCGAATAAAGCTCTGTTTGGACGAAGGAGCAAGAATAAATACACAGGATAGAAACGGTGATACAGCCTTGCATATTGCGGTCAGAAAGGATTACCAGCGAATCATCAAACTACTTCTACAAGCGAAAGCAAGGACTGACATTCATAACCACAAGGGTCTTACAGCGATAACACTTGCCGAAACTTTACGAAAAGAAGATATCACGATAATCTTGAAGAATCACGTTGCAAGTGATTTTTTGTCAGCAGAGGATAATCAAGAACCATCTACATCGAGGGATAGAGATATTATGGTACAACAGAAACCTACATTTGAGGATAAAGTCAAAATCGAAGAAATTTCCGGTCTCAAAGAAGCAAAAACATACCCTGCAGCTGCAACTTTGACACGCTCGTGGCCGGGAATAGTTTATCAATTAAAGCACTTGGAGTTTACTCTGCATTGTGCATTGCAAAAAGATTCCGTTTTCTATTTAGCGACGGAAATGATCGCGGCTGGAAAACTAGATGACGTAGTTCTCCAGTATACGAACGATGAGGGTATGCAAGTTGGTCGATTCGTACAAATTAAACACCGAAATAACGAATACAACGAGATTTCTGCGAATCACTTATTACAAGATGACGGCGATTTCAGTGTGCCGAACTATTTCATGTCATGGCGTAAAGTCAAAGATAACGAATTGTTCAGTAGGATCCAGGTCAGAAACATGATTCTGTGTACTAATATGAATCTGGATTTGGACAACTTGACAAAAAATAAAATCTACTGTGAACCTGCAACGGAACCTGACGAGACTTTCGAAGTGAAAAGTAACGTGAAAGAAACCGCTTGGTACAAGGTTTTGGCGGATAAGAAATTTAATAAAACGTTGTATGGCAAATTGAAAACCTGTGAGGTTCGTCGGTTAGCAAGGCTCCTTGCCGAATGTGTTTATAACAGTAAGCCTATAGGGTTGGAAATGGATTGCTTTCAAGATTATCATCTTGCATTAGTGAAACATGTTTTTGATGCCAAGATTAAAAAATTTCACCAGAGGTTCATTGACAATGAAAATTTATCCCCGAAAGTTGAGAAATTTCGTCAGATTTTTATTTCCGAATGTCAGAGAATTTCAAAAATATCGAAAAACCACTCTTCTGAACAACTTTTATGGAACGATATAGAAAAACGATTCCAAAAAGTAGAGATCCGAAAAAATTTTGGTAAAGTACCCAGATTAGTACCTAATCCTCAACTGACTAATTTGAACGACTTTACTTTACGCTTTGTGGAATTATTGAACAAACCAGTAAATGACTGTGTGGTCGAAATCGTTACAAAAAAATCTAAAACGGATGGTGCAAAAGAGCCCATCAAAGTCATTGTAGATAATATCGATAAATTGGCTGGACATGTGTTAGTTAGAGTTGGAAACAAAATCAAATTCAGTTCTCAATTCTTGAAAGACAATCAACAATTAGCAGGCAACATAAATGAATTCAGAAACGTTTTAAAGAATCGAGTAGGAAGTGAACATGAGCTTAAGCGGTTTGAATTTGTGATAAAAAATTATGAAACTTGGTCCGAACACGAATTACTCGCCGGATACGAATTACCCGATGACATTGACGACGATGAAATCTCAAATTTCCTGAACGAATTCACATTAGCAGTGAATCAACCCGATGTACGTGAACTGGGAGAAATAATCAGTCGTAAAATAGGTGAAAATGCACTGTTTAATCGTCTACGTGTAGATCAGATAGGAAGTACCTTCCGACTAAAAATTTTGGAGTGGTTTTCTGACCAAGGAAAGAAAGGTAATGACGTTGAATACTTGTCTTACGAAGTATGTAAAAAATTCCTGGATGACATGAAAGACAATATCAGCTCTTGTGTCACTTCAGGAATAAGCAGACTGTATTGCGAAAAGATGAAAGCATACGAAATATATTTCAAATCTGGGATTCAAGAGGTGGAGAAGTTTTTGAACATGGATGGATCAGATTCTTCGTCGTGCCGAATCATGCAGCTGAGGACTAATTCTGAAGACACATTTTTATACGGTCTCAGGGTTTATGACACACTCCAGAAAATTCCAAAGTACACTCATGCGAATAGTTTTATTTTCATCCGTATCGACGACTTGATACTCCCAGAGATAATGAATCAAGTGAAAAGATCTTTTGAATCGCCGGATCATCCAGATCTGTTACTCATCGACTTCGGGTCGTATAGTGAAGCGCAGGAATACAAATTGTGGAATTTGTTAACAAACATCATAGAAAAAACCAGCAACAAAAAAATGATTATCATCACTGGCGTAAGTAACGATTTAGCGATTCCATTTGAAATTGATCTTGAACTTCGCAAAGAAGAAACTGATCAGAGTAGCTTCAGCAGTTTGACGAAGGATTCGCGAAAAAAACTGTTAAGGAAACAGATCACTAAGTTTCAAGGACAAAAAATTAAAATAAGCTTTGGGGAGTTGCTGGGCATCTATGACTCCGATAACCTCAGCGCGGATGAATTGAAAGATCTCGTAGAAATAATAGACTCAGATATGTTAGTCGAGCTGATTCGCAATGACGAAATTCATATCGGTAGTAACTTGGAAGGGTTGGGTGATATTCAAGATTACTACATAAATCGTACATTTTTTCGACGTGTGATGATCAAAGGTGATATTCTTAAAGACCCAAACATACCTGATTTGTTCGCAATCAGCGGCGTTGGCAGAGAGCCCTCGGACATGTTTAAACCAGTAGGACAAACCTCACAAATAGAGCGGAATCTGACGAACTGTACTATTCTGGACTGTGAACAGGAAGAAGAACAATTCAAAGCCTTGTGTGCGGAAAATGTAGACCTTAACATTCATTGGTTAATAAAGGAGTCAGGAGAATACATATGGAAACAGTCTAAAGGGGATATCGCCAATTTGCTTCAACACAGGTATGCAACTGATAATGAGAGTGACGATGGTAATGATGGGGCCGGTGCGACATTTTTAAGCGAAGACGAACTCGCAGCTCATTTTAAACCGGTGATTATTTCTGATACGGCAGGAATGGGTAAGTCTACTGTGTTGTCTTATTTAGCACAGAAAATAAAAGAGAAGGAACCGGATACGTTGGTATTGAAAATCAATTTAAATCACCATGCAACAGCATTAGCAGATGTAATGAAGAATTCGACCTACAATCTACGCGTTATCGAACAAGCAATACAATTTTTGGTTAAAGAACTCTTGAGCCATGAATCTAACTCGGCGAGAAACGTTTTCCAAAGAATTATCGGGATGCAAGGCAAAGTGGCACTTCTATTCGACGGATTCGATGAAATCAGTCCGACGTATGAAGATACGGTAATAAACTTCCTAGAAACACTCGCGAATTATGGCATCAAAAAATTGGCTGTTACTACTAGACCTCATACCAGGGAAACATTGGAAAGGAAATTAAACGTATTTTCTTACGAAATACAACCACTGTCTGGGGATAGTCAAGAATACTTTTTAACAAAGTTTTGGAAAACTAAATTAGCCTCATGTCGTGATTCCACACAAATGACTGAGATTCGTATAAGAAAGTATTCAAAGGCCTTGATGGAGAAACTAGCCGATTCAATACAAGATTACAGGAATAAACTTACTGGTAATCCGTTACAGGCAAAGTTGGTGGCAGAAATCTTCGGAAGTCGTAACGTCGGGAAACGAGAAGACTTTGATTCGTGTGAAGAATTTATTAATTCGGAAGCCGATCAACCAATCATACCGGAAAAAATCGATCTCAATCATTTGTATCAACAATTCGTGGAACAAAAGTTCAATACGTTTTTCATTAAAAGAGGTGGTAACCTTGCAGATGTAGCGGTTATAGAAGACAGAAAGCTTCGTTACGATACATTCCTAAAAACACACGGAAAGCTGGCTCTGTTTGCACTGTTTGACGAAGACAAAGCGAACAGGTTGCTACCTTCTTTAGAAAATAAACCAGATATCACCAAAGAACGGACCGGAATTATCACTCAATTCATCGACGGTCAGCCACACTTTGGACATCGAACTTACGCGGAATATTTTGCCGCTTTGTTTTTATCAGACATGTTAAAAGAATGTGAACCGAATCGATCGGTACAAAAAATCTTCGTAGCAGATATTTTACTTAAGAACGATTATAAAAATATCCGAGCATTTTTAAATTCGTTTTTTTCAAGCCAACAAAATAACGCACTAGCGGGTAAATCTTGGGAACTTCATTTGAATAAATATCGCAATATATTAGATGAAACCATCTTTCATGTAGCAGCTAAAGAAGGTAACGGTCATATTATAAAAATGTTTCTCAAGCGAAATCGAGAGGCTCTCGTTTACAAGAGAAACTGTTACAACAGGACAGCTGTTCAGCTGGCAGTTGAATATGGACATTTGGACGAATTAAAATTACTAATAGAATGTACAAAATATAGAGTTTATCCTGAGATCGTTGACAATGGAATGATGAGTCTGTTGCATTTTGCTGCTATGGGAGGTAAATTGGACATAGCGCAGTATTTGCTTGACAAAGGACAGTGTATTGATGCCACAACATCTGAAGGCTTTACGCCGCTGCATTTAGCCGTTGGCGATATGAATTCAGACACAATAATGACGTACGCGCCGAACAATTGGAATTCTCAAATGAAAAAGGCTATGATGATAGATCTACGTAGGCGTAGTTTCTCAAAAAATTTAGAACTAGTAAAGTATTTAATAGATAAAGGAGCCAATGTCAATCTTCAATCAAACAATGGCTTGACGGCACTACATAGAGCTGCGGCGACTAAAGAATTGGAGATAGTAAAGCATTTGGTAGACATGGGAGCCAATATTAATTCTAAAAATCGGGATGGCGTGACTCCGCTGCACCTAGCTGCACAAGAAGTTCAAGTAGACATTGTAAAGTATTTGCTAAATAAGGGAGCCGATGCCAATTGTCAGATGAACGATGGCCAGACGCCGCTAGAATTAGCTACTGGTCAAGGTAAATTGGAGATAGTGAAATGTTTGATAGAAAACGGAGCTAATGTCAATTGTCAGAGGAAGAATGGCTTGACACCGTTACACGCAGCTTCTATGACTGGAAAACTTAATCTAGTGAAACATTTGGTAGACAAGGGAGCCAATGTCAATTCTAAAGAACATATAATGGGTGCAACTTCGCTGCACGTAGCTGCTCAGGAAGGTCACTTGAACATCGTAAAGTATTTGCTAGATCAGGGAGTAGATCCCATTTGTCGATACAAAAATGCTCTAACACTGCTGGAAATAGCTGCTACAAAGGGTAAATTGAACGTAGTTAAATATTTGATAGAAAAAGAATCCAATGTCAATTCTAAACAACAGTTAAGCGTGAAGCCACTGCGCATGGCTATTCAGGAAGGTCAATTAAACATTGTGAAGTATTTACTAGATCAGGGAATCAATGTTAACAGTGTAATGAACAATGGCCGGACGCCGCTCGAAATAGCTTCTGCGAATGGTAAATTGGAGATAGTAAAATTTTTGATAGAAAAAGGAGCCAATATCAATTTGTTATCGTACAATAGCTCCACGATGCCATTACACATGGCTGCTCAAGAAGGCCAATTAGAAATTGTCAAGTATTTGCTGGATCAGGGAGCCAATATCAATTGTCCATTGAAGAATGGTGAAACGCCGTTGGAATTAGCTGCTCTGAATGGTAAATTAGACGTAGTAAAATATTTGGTAGGCAAGGGAGCCATTGTTAATTCTAAATATAAGATCGGCGTGACTCCGCTGCACATGGCTGCTCAAGAAGGCCAATTAGAAATTGTCAAACATTTGCTGGATAAGGGAGCCGAAGTCAATTGTTCATCGAACAATGGTGCGACGCCGTTGATATTAGCTGCTCTGAATGGTAAATTGAACGTAGTAAAATATTTGACAGAAAACGGAGCTAATGTTAATTCTATATCGGACGAGGGCTACACGCCACTTCACGCAGCTGCCCAGGAAGGAAGATTGGAAGTAGTTCAATATTTGCTCGATATGGGAGTCGACATCAATTTTACATCATTGAAATTGATGGTGACGCCTCTGTACATAGCTTTTCTCAATGGCAAGTCGGAGATTGTGAAATACCTATTAGAACGTGGAGCCAATAGACTTTCAAGTCAAGAACTGGTAGCCATTAAATCAAGTCGTCATCGTAAGTGCTGACGCTTTCCCTGAATAATAAAACTAGAGAATGTAAGCGTCCAGGAATTGGACGAAGAGGAATTAGACATGATCATTTCCCATAGGCAATTTTCGCTTTGTTTTTGTACAGAGATCATTAAATCTCGTTATCAATTTTTGAAATAAATTTTTTTACTACGCTATGCTTCATAATCGATGAGAGTATGGGATGTGCGGGCTGATGGTAAAGCTCTATAAGTTGTACCATCAGAGTGCTTTTGTGCTTTTTAGTACTTCGATTTATTTAGAATTAGATTTATGTAGAATTACATTCATGTATGTACATATTTATTTCGTAGTGACAATAATCTAATATAATATAAACTATATATATATGTGTATTTCCAACTTTCTCTTATTATTAGTATGAACTCCGGAACCCAATAATACCTACACAATTATCCATTTTTGGGGGAGTAAAAATAGAAAAAAAATCCTTCTTATTAAATTAGACGAAATGTTTTTTTATTTTATAGTATAAAGTGATTTTGAGTAGAGATATACGCGCTTGAATTTCGTATTCCTATATAACTTTTATCAGGGACTATAGTTATACGACCCCCGAAGTATATAGTAACTGCTATAGAACTTTACAACGTTTGCTGAATATAAAAAAACACGTTAGCACCTTATTAACCCAACAATTATTAGTGTTGGGGTAATTGAAAATTTCTTTGTGTATACAGGCAATTCCTGACTAAACCGTTGCATTGGATAAATCACTCACGTCCCCTTAGAAATAAATTCTCTGTAAAATTTTGTCTGAAATTAAGGAAATCTGGTGAGAATATTTTGATTAGAAGTTCCGGAATTTGAACATCACAACCACGACTGTGCAACCGAACATTCCGTAATAATATTTCAGAGGATACGCTCGGCTAGTACTTCCGCAAGCACAGTTAATCTACATGTTCATAGCTAGTGAAATACCTACGTAAGGGATTTTAAAAATATTGATTTTTGTGTGTTTGGCGAGTATTTGAATGAAGTCAATCAATTTTTGACAAGAAAAAAGGAGTAATCATTATTGTTAATAAATAATGTTTATATCAACTTATAGAAAATCCCGTACGTATTTCACTTCAAAATTTTATTTAAAAGATATTGTTACAAAATTCGAATGAAAAGAATGAAAATTGTTGAAGTAAAGGTGGAAGCACATAGAAATCCAGAAGCCATAAGCAGAATGCAGAAACCATAGCGCATGCGCTGTTGCAAAAGTCCAGTGAACAATGCACATGTGCTATGGTCTCTGCATTCTGGTAATGTCGTCTGGATTGTCGACCCACACAAAAATCCATAGGCATAACATGGCATAACGACCAGACGCTGAACAACAGCACAAGATAAAATGCTAGTTAAATTTTTAAAATACCGACTGATATAATAACACATCGGTAAATTTTCCTGCTACTGAATGGTGAATATATCGAAGATAAAAAATATTTACTGATATATGATTCCATTTAAGTATAAATACTATAAATCAATAGTGCAGTTTTAATTGCAGCGTCCCATTCCTATTCAAAATGATGAGAGAATTACTCCAATGCAAAAGCATACGAATAGATATAGAGCTCGATCGATGGTAAGTGACGTCAGATTTTCCAATCACTTAAGTTGAAGCATGAAACGATTGTTTCTACAATACGCGACATGCTAATCTGAGATGCTCGACTTTCCCTGCAGCGATAATTGTGATGGAACTGTAAATATTAATATAGGTGGCAACACTTTCAAGTTGGCATTGAATATTCATCGCTGCATTGTTAATTCATGGTACAGCTATATAATGATTACTCGATTTTCCACCATGAGGGAAAATTTCCTGCCCGGACTTTCGGACATCAGTTTAACGAAACCTCTCGTACGTAACTGTGATTGTGTGTATCGAAACCTTGCAATTATCGATGAACCACCATCATCATTCGAAATAGATCGTCAATATAATATCAATACGCGTTACCGAATACTGAAACGGTGATTTTCATCCAACAAATTCTATAATCAGTATCAATATTCAGCTGCAGATATGAAAATCTTTCCAACAACAGCTGAGGAGTTACTTTCTAGGGTGGTCAAAGTGCTGTTTTATGGCCTCAAGGCTATTGGACTAGCTCCTCTTTCCATTCAGTTTGCAAAGCTGGGTAGGAATTCCCGCAACAGCTCTGTCAAGGTTTTTCTATTCTCGAAAATGGGACTGCTCCATAATCTTGCGTTTGCAACCTTCGTTCTGATCATGGGGATTCTCGGAATTCCATCTGTGATCTTTACGGAATACATAAGCATCCTGAATCTAATGAGGCACATTCCTCACATGTTTACAAGCTTGTTTATAGTTGTTTACTTGGCAATCAGACAACAGAAAGCCGCGATTATCATGAACCGACTCTTAGACGTTCATTTTCTGCTTTTTGGTGTCAGAGAACACTCATCCAGCAAAAGGATCCACATATTCTTGTCAGCACAAGGGGCCGTCCTTGTCATCCTATGGGCTACTTGCTTATCAATTTCCTCTGCTTTTGGTGATGGATTTTTGAATATCGTTGGGACGTTCTTGATTCACATTATCATATTCATTTTCTGTGTCGAATATTCAATTATCCTCGGAGTCGTAGTCAGAGAACTTGAAATACTCAACCAGAATTTATCGAATTTGAAGGATTTTCCAAACTATTTATTTCGTATATCGTTACCGAACGAGCATCCAGCAATCCTCTCTGCACCAAACCAGAGTCAACTGGCTACCCTAAAATTACTACGAAGTGTTCGTACGACGCTTTTTGAGTTGTCTCATGACGTAGCGGACTTCTTTTCATTTCCGATTTTACTTTCCGTTGCCTGCATTTTTCTCACGCTTACTGAGGCCTGCTATATGCTCGTTGGGTTCTCAACCACTAATCATTCACTGATGACAGGTATCAGCATAGTAATTTTAATCTTGGTCTCCGTTTTTCCGCTCATGATACTTGCTTTTAACGTTACAGAAACTACAAAGAAGGTAAGAAAATATAATCACAAATGAATCGTTTTCATGAGCCGTATATAACGATCAATTACCACTGTTGATGAATGATTTCTGATTCGATACAGGCTAAACTAACTGGGCGAATAGTGCACAAATTGTTAGCTGAGGCAAACAACCAAGAAATCAAAAGACAGGTAAATATCACTGTCTTGTTTTCGGTAGCTTGAAACTGAACTGCTGTGCCGTTTACATCAACGTGTGGGGAATTATGATATTGTGTTCCCTTTACAGCTCGAACACTTCTCCCTTCAGCTGTTACATGAAGACGTCCGCTTTACGGCTCACGGTTTTTTTGAATTAGACTTCACATTATTACAATCGGTAAATATATTAAGGAATAATTTAGGTTTGCTGTTCGAATATCTGGTGGAACCGTCGCGTCGGCTTAAACCCCAGAAATGTTCTCTTCAAGGGACATTCATCATAAATTATGTATGTGATCATCAGAATCCGGTGTGAATATTTTGAAAAGGAATTCCGAACTTTTGAAAAATAGAGTATTCTGTTTTCGTTTTTACCTCTTAACAAACGGTTGTTTCAAGACATTTGTGCTCTCTGTATGTTCCAAAATAGCCCGATGAAAATTTGGGGTAGCCGATTCAACGTGAAACGCCCTATATGTATAGAAAAATTGAAGCTTCTTCAGTTATAATAACTCCCCAGTTCTTATGTTACAGATCCTTGGAGTTACTGCAACCTATCTTGTTATTATCATTCAACTCGAACGGGCGGCTAACGATGAGCGTTGAAGCAATAATATAATCAATTTTACTAATTTACTGTGAACATTTAGACAAATTGTTCACACACACTTGATGTGGATTTTGTAGATGCACAGATACCAATTTATTTACATCATAATCGCGATACATTTAACCCTTAGTGCGCACACGAGCTCTTTCCGACTTTAACATTTTTTGCAAATTAAATTTTATATAGAAACAGCGTTTCTCGGTAACTTAAATTCCGCTTTCAAAAATCTAACTACTTGGCCTTTGAGTTGAATAAATTTGTTACATAAAATGTCTTCGCATTTTTTCCAAAAACTTGCATAGTGTTCGAAATACCTTAAGCTGAAAATCGCTTGAGGTCGATTTTATCCCATACGTGCAGGAGTCCGCGCATTAAGGGTTAGGCTTCATGTATCCTCGCGCTTGGATGTGACCATTGTCAGTGAGGTAATGATTCGCACTAGGATTTGCAGTTATTTTGTAATCTTCAATTTCTCAGAGAAAAGAGCTTATGTGATTGAGACTCAAAATTTCATCTCCAAATTAATTAGGGCAGTTCTTGATTAGAGTATAATGAAATTTACAATTTATTCCGCAATAACGCGATCACTTAGAATATGTAGGCTTAATTAAACATTCACATATGTATCAATAAATATTTCACCTCAAACACTTTGATCCTTTTTCTCACATAACGTCAGATACGAATCATTTCATTATTGTTAGAAGTCTCTTGTTTCTTTTCAGGTATTAAATAATTTTTTACACATGGCGTATTCAGGCCTTCTGCGAAAATAGAGTTTGATCGATGGTCAGTGTATCGTCAGATTCTCTAATCACTTGAAAATGCTTGACTATCCCTGCAGTGATAATTGTGATCCAACCGTAAATAGAAATGTATAAGTAGTAATACTTTCACGATGGGATTAAATATTTATGGTTGTATTATTAATTCATGGTAGCTGTGTAATAATTTCTGAATTTTCAATGGTGAGAAAAAAATTTTCTACACAGCTTCATTAGCTCAACAAAACCTTTGGAACGTGGATGTATTTCTATGCATGAAAACCGAGCGACTATCGATAAATCACTATCAACATTTCATTTCGCGGTCAATCGGCAACATCATAACACTGCGTATATTACCTAATAATAAGACAATGATCTATATTTTGGATATAATGATCTATATAGTCAGGAGGCTGCTTTATGGCCTCAAGGCTATTGGGCTAGTTCCGAAAACGCGGGCTAAAGACACTCGCAACACTTCCATGAAGGTTTTCCTATTCTCGAAAATGAAACTGATTTATAATCTCATGTTACTTGCCTAGCTCTCCACTCTATTACGTTAGGAATTATACGGAAATGTAGTCGAATACTGTAGGGTTGCTATACCTAAGACTACTGTACATTCCACGAAATTGTCAAGAATCTAAAATAATACCTGTGAGCTTGTTACGTATTGGAAAAGATTGTAGAGCTGCAATGACAACGGCCTACTTAATATAATACACGTACCAAATCAAGAACCATTTTGAAATTAGTTATCAGCCTGTTACGGTATTACAATTCATTAGGATACCGTTTATCAGGATTTCTTAGATGTACAGATACCGACTTATGTTATATGTCATCATGCACGTAGCCAGCAGGGGGGGGGGGAGGGGGGGGGGGGGGGTCTTCGGGTGGTCTTTGATTTGGTCATTTTCGAATTTCGTCACCCCGATGGGTTAGAATGTTTCCAAATGAATAAAAAAACAACGGAGCCAAAATTTCAGCTTCCTAGCTTAATCTTAAGTACCTCCCCACAGCTGTCGCATTTTCCCATCTGAATAACACACGATTTTTGGTACTTCGTGGTTGATATCTATTTTCAATCGCAGTATCGATTCAAAAAATTTTAAACTTGGCATACTTCTTGCCTATAGTAGTAGGTATTCCATGAAAATTGGGAAGATTTTCCAGCGATGAAATTGGGAAGTCGAGATGCCTTATTTATTGAAATCTTTGAAAAGTGGATTAAAACTCCGAAACTATGCGAGATACGATGATAATGCAGAGAACCTTTTTTCGTGAAGAATTATTCATTAAAAAAACAGTTCAATATGCTTTCCTCGTATCTCTTGAAGTTTTTGGAATGTTTGGAAATTCGAATCAGGCAAGGACATTTTTCCCTTTTCAAATTGAAAATTCGTCAAGACATCTTTGCAACAACTGACCCCGGAGTTCCAGAATTTTTGTATTTCAATAAATTATGATTTTGTTGCTTTTGGTTTCGAACGAGGAGAATACTTCAAATGTCGATGAATTATTTTCGTATGCTTCCGTGGGTGAGACTTGAATAAAATGAATCGGTTATTTCTATTCAATTATTTTGTATCGATTAATTCTGAAAAAGAGGGGCCGTGCCTACCCCTGCCCGCTCCTGGCTATTACCGTGTATATCATATACGTGATACGGTCAAGCTTCACGTTCGTCACGCTTTGACGTGATCGTTATCAGTGAAGTAATGATTTGTAGTTTTTATATAATCTATAATTTCAACGAAACAAGAATTGATGTACGTAAAGATAAAAGATTTTACTTTTGAATTCATGATGACAGTTATCGTCTGCTGCAGTATTGCGAGATTTAAAATTTATTTCGCAATAACGCAATCACGTACATACATATGTACGAGAGGGTGGTCCTGATTTAGGGCTTGGACGAATTTTTCAGCAGGCGCCCCCCAAATCGGCTTTAAATAATTTAAAAAAAAATTCCCTTATTTTTTCAGATTTTTATCTTATCTCTGACCCCTCCCACGGAGAGGGTAGATTTCCCCATTTCAAATACACGCGCTTCGGCTATATTCTCAGTATATATTTTATTGTAGCAGTAATTATTGTCAAAAAAATTTATAGCTACGAGATTTTGGTCGGCATTGATCCTACTATCTGACGAAAAATTCGCATCGTCATGCCAGGCAATCTAGACGAATTGCACACCCTCTGACTCGGACTTTTTTACAATTTATTCAGATTTTGAGGGTGTGCAATTTGAGTAGATTGCCTGGTATGATGATATGCATTTTTTGTCAGATAGTAGGTTCAACGCTCACTAAAATCTTGCAGTTGGAGATTTTTTTTGACAATTATTACTCTTACAACAAAAGATATACTGAGAGTATAGCCGAAGCATGTGTATTTTAAACGGGGAAATTCACCCTCTTGTCGGAAGGGGTTAGAGTTGAGATAAAGATCTGAAAAAACTAGGTAATTGGTTTTGAATTATTTGGAGGCGATTTGGGGGCGCCTGCTAAGAAATTCGTCCGAGCCCCAAATAAGGACCACCCTAATGTACAATATAGGTTATAGTACATATAGGTATAGGTATATAGGCTTAATCAAAAATTCACATGCTTCAATAAATATTTCAACACAACCATTTTTTTTCCATATACCTACAGGTATATAGAATAAAAATAAAAGACAATAATGCAGTTTTAATTGCAGTGTCCCAATCTCTTTCAAAATAATGAGAAAATTACCCCAATGCAAAAGCATACGAATAAATATAGAGCTCGATCAATGGTAAGTGACGTCAAATTTTCCAATCACTTAAACTGAAGCATGGGACGATTATTTATACTGCAATACGCGACATACTAATCTGAGATGCTCGACTTTCTCTGGAGCAATAACTGTGATGGGTCTGTAAATATAAATATAGGCAGCAAAGCTTTTACGTCGGAATTAAATATTCATCACTGTATTGTTAACTCATGGAACAGCTATATGTATAATAATTACTGAATTTTCCATCACGAGGAAAAGTTTTCTGCTCAAACTTTATCAGTTCAACGAAACCTCTCGTACGTGACTGTAATTGTGTGTATCGAAACCTTGCAATTGTCGATAAATTACCATCATCATTTGAAGTCGATCTTCATACTAACCGAATAATAAAACGGTGATTTTTATCCAACAAATTTTATAACCAGTATTAATCTTCAGCTGCAGCTATGAAAGTCTTTCTAACAACAGCTGAAAAGTTATTTTCTTGGATGGTCATGGTGCTGTTTTATGGCCTCAAGGCTATTGGACTAGCTCCTCTTTCCATTCAGTTTGAAAAGCTGAGTAGGAATTCCCGCAACACCTCTGTCAAGGTTTTTTTATTCTCAAGAATGGGATTGCTTCATAATCTCGTGTTTGCAATCTTGGTTCTTATCATGGGGGTCCTCGAAATTCCATCTGTGATCTCTACAGAATATATAAGCATCCTGAATCTAATGAGGCACATTCCTCACATGTTTACAAGCTTGTTTATAGTTGTTTATTTGGCAATCAAGCAAAAGAAAGCGGCGATTATCATGAACCGACTCTTAGACCTTTATTTTCTGCTTTCTGGTGCGAGATAACAGTCATCCAACAAAAGGATTCACATGTATCTTTCAGCCCAAGGGGCTTTCCACGTCATTCTTTTGGCTACTTGCTTATCAATTTGCTCTCCTTTTGACAATGGATTTTTGAATATCGTTGCGACGTTTTTGATTCACACTATCATATACTTCTTCTGTATCGAATATTCCATTATCCTCGGAGTCATAGTCAGAGAACTTGAAATACTCAACCAGAATTTATCGAATTTGAAAGATTTTCCGAGCTATTTATTTCGTACATCGTTACCGAACGAGTATCCAGTAATCTTTTCTGCCCCAAACCACAGTCAACTGGCTACCCTAAAATTACTGCATAGTGTACGTACGACGCTTTTTGAATTGTCCCAAGACGTAGCAGACTTCTTTTCATTTCCGATTTTACTCTCCGTTGCGTGCAACTTTCTCACGCTTATTGAGGCCTGCTATCTACTCGTTAGTTTCTTAACCAGTAATCCTTCACTTATGACAGGCTTCAACATAGTAGTGTGGATCTTGTCCTCTGTTACTCCACTCATGATACTTGCTTTTAACGTTACAGAAACTACAAAGAAGGTAAGAAAATATAATCACAAGTGAGTCGTTTTCATGAGCCGTATATAACGATCAATTACCTCTTTTGATGAATGATTCCTGATCCGATACAGGCTAAACTAACTGGGCGAATAGTGCACAAACTGTTAGCTGCAGCAAAAAACCAAGAGATTAAAAGACAGGTAAATATCACTGTCTTATTTTCGGCATCTTTACTATATGCAACGTTTAAACCAGGCCCATTAGCCCTCGAAACTCAACTTTCCGTTTCCATCAACGTGTGGGAAATTATAACATTTTGTTCCGTTTACAGCTCGAACACTTCTCCCTCCAGCTGTTACATGAAGATGTCCGCTTTACGGCTCACGGTTTTTTTGAACTAGACTTCACATTATTACAATCGGTAAATATATTAATGAATTATTTAGGTTTGCTGCTCGAATATCTGGCGGAACCGTCGCGTCGGCTTAAACCCCAGAAATGTCCTCTTCAAGGGACATTTATCATAAATTACGTATGTGATCATCGGAATCCGGTGTGAATATTTTGAAAAGAACTTCCGGACTTTTGAAAAATAGAGTATTCTATTTTCGTTTTTACCTCTTAACAAACGGTTGTTTCAAGACATTTGTGCTCTCCGTATGATCCAAAATAGCCCGATGAAAATTTGGGGTAGCCGATTCAACGTGAAACGCCCTATATGTATAGAAAAATTGAAGCTTCTTCAGTTATAATAACTCCTCAGTTCTTATGTTACAGATCCTTGGAGTTACTGCAACCTATCTTGTTATTATTATTCAATTCGAACGGTCGGCTAACGATGAGCATCGAAGCAATGATGTAATCAATTTTACTAATTCATTGTAAACATTCAGACAAATTGTTCACACATACTTGATGCGGATTTTCTAGATGCACAGAGACCAACTTATTTATATCATAATCGCGATACATTCAACCCTTAGTGCGCACATGAGCTCTTTCCGACTTCAACATTTTCTTGCAAATTAAATTTTATATAAAAGCAGCGTTTCTCGATAGCTTAAATTCCGCTTCCAGAAATCCGACTATCTGCCCTTTAAGTCGAATAAACTTGCTACATAAAACGTCTCAGCATTTTTTCCAAAAACTTGCATCGTTTTCGAAATACTTTCAGCCGAAAATCGCTTGGGGTCGATTTTACCCCGCATGTAGGGTTAGGTTTTACGTATCGTCACACTTTGATGTGACCATTGTCAGTGAGATAATGATTCGCACTAGGATTTGCAGTTATTGTGTAATCTTTAATTTCGCAAAGAAAAGAGTTTATGTAATTCAGACTCAAAATATAATCTTCAAATTAATTATGGTAGTTGTTGTTTACAGTATAATGAAATTTACAATTTATTTCGCAATAACGCGATCACATACAATATATAGGCTTAATCAAACATTCACATATGTATCAATAAATATTTCACCTCAACCACTTTGATCTTCTTACCTGCAACTTCCTTCTAGTCATTTTTGCATCCAAGACTCTTGGTGCAATTATACAGAAGCTTATTTCCCGGTAACTCATCCAGAATTCTCAATGCCTCGTTAAATTCAAAAATTCGGTCAACTAGGTCTCCATAGATTGTCCATCATCATTCATTGTCAAATATTTGAATACAATTCTTTCTATCGGGCTATGCCTCCCGATCACGACGTAATTTCACATCCATTTAATTGAGAATTCAATGATTTCTTTCGGGCAAAGTAGTCGTTCGATCTTGACGAGACATAACAATTTTTCATCGTCAGAAAAAAAGCTTTAAATATGTAAGATTTCAGATTTTTTAGGCACCTTCATGTAAGTATGAAATAAGCAGCAAATTACTGAAAAATCAATACCCATATTGAAATATTTGACACGAATGTTGCATAAATGGAAAAATCAAACAAAAATGCACATTGAGTTGCAGTGTCTCAATTTTTGTGAACATGAATGTGAATTTTTATTTTTGTGAATAAATCGATTCAGAGGTTGCACTCGAGTGTACAGGCAGACATAATAAAGTATAAGCATGGAGTTCGAGCCGCCTTAATGTACATGATTGCGCATAATATCTTAAAATCATTACCATATTGTATTAGGACTTAGACAGAAATGTAATCGAATTCTGTAGGGTTCGTATGGAAAACTATCGCACTTCATGAATTTGTCAAGGATCTAAAGTATCACCTTCCAGCTTGTTACATACTGGAAAAAATGACGCAGATAATGAAAATGGACTACTTCGTACTTCGTAGAATTTGGTGATGTTGATACTTGATTATCGATCGTGGCGAATAGATAAAAGGGGGAATTTTCACCAGAGAAACTAAATAATTGTATGAAATTATCTACCTACACCGACGACAATAGCATATGTAGGTACAGAGTTCAATCAGATTCTCGAATTACTCGAACTGAAATATATAATGATAATTTCTGTGACACGCGACACATTAGTCGTACCCCGAGCTTGAATTTCCGTGCAGCTATAATTGCCATGGTGAATGCAAAGAGGCAGCAATGCTTTTAGTTTAAAATCAAATATTGATTATTTGATCACTACTCATTCAAGATATAGCTGTGTGATAATTTTTCAATAGTCAGAGAAAAAATATACTGGTGACTTGTTCAGTTCAAGGAAAAATCTCGAACGTGATAGTAATTATGTATGGAAATTCTTGTGATCATTCATAGATGATCATTCGATCATTCGAAGTTGATTTGAATAATATAATTGCAGTGCGTGTAACTTATTATTAAAGAGGTGATTCCGGTTTGATTTATTTCATTATTGGTATCAGTCGTCAGCTGCAGTTATGAAAGTTTTCCCAACACAATCTAAAGACCTATCTCCTTGGATGGTCGGGATGCTGTTTTATAGCTTCAAAATTATTGGGCTAGCTCCACTTTCCATTCAGTTTAAAGCGCGGTCTGGAAACTCTCGCAACACCTCAATCAAGGTTTTTTTACTCTCGGGAATGGGACTTCTTTACAATCTCGTACTCATAATCCTAATTGCGATCATGAGTGTTTTCGAAATTGAAGCTATGAACTCTGAGCACTATACGGAGATATCTTCTATAGCTAAAACCCTCGATCAAGCGGAGCGTATTCTTCACGCTTCTACAAGCATGTTCATAATTTTTAACTTCGCATCCACCCAAAAAAAATCTGCAATCATCATGAATAGACTTTTAGACGTTGATTTTCTTCTTTCCAGTGCTAAAGAAAAGTTATCCAACAAAAAAACGTATATATTACTTTTGGGACAAATGGTCTTTCACGTTTTTGTATGGGCGATTACCGTATCAACAACCTACCTCGCTTATGATGTGACGTACTTGAGAATCGTTTCGGATACTATAATTCATTTTATCGTTTACTGTCTTTTTGTAGAATATTCTACGATACTTCGAATCATAGTAAGGGAACTCGAAATACTGAACAAAAATTTGTTGAACTTGAAAGATTCTTCAAACAATTTATTTCGTACATCGTTACGGAATCAATATCTAGCAAACCAGTCTTTAGCGGCCCACAGTCAACTGGCTACTCTAAAATTACTGCATAGCATTCGTGCGACACTTTTCGAGTTGTCTCGTGACATCGGAGATTTCTTTTCTTTTCCAATATTACTTGGAATTGCCTGCATTTTTATGGGGCTTGTTAATAGCGTTCACTCTATGAGCATTACGATCTTGTTTCGAACAATGGAGCTTCCGACGATCATCTATATCAACATCGTTATGTGGATTTCAATCGGCGTTTGTCCCCTCATGTTACTTGCTTACAACGTTACAGAAACAGCAAAGAAGGTAACAAGGGATTGTCTCGACTCACTGATTTTTATTAGCTGTTCAACACAATTAGTATTTTTCAAAGAATTGATATTCAATCCGATACAGGCTAAACTAACTGGGCGAATAGTGCACGAATTATTAGCTACGGCGAGAAATAAAGAAATTACAGCAGAGGTAGATATTACACTATTCTTCTCAATACCTTCACTACCATGTTTACACCAAGTTCATTTTTAGTCCGCTAAACTAAACCGCAGATCCGTATTCATCGTGCGAAAAATTTTTATATTGTGTTTCATTTTCAGCTCGGAAAGTTCTCCCTTTACCTGCTACATCATGAAGACGTCAGCTTCACGGCTTATGGTTTTTTCAAATTAGACTTCACATTATTACATTCGGTAAATATATTTCTGAATAATTAAGACTTGCTATTCTTATAGAGGCGATTCCTGGTGGAACAGTTGGTTCCCAGTTGGAACCGAAGGTGGTCTGAAAAGTTTCCGACCTTAACATCATCAGATCAGTATGTTTATTAGGTCAGAAACTTTTCAGGCCACCCATGTAACTTAACTTTCAAGGTTTGCTTGGCTTCCATAATATGTTATAATAGCTATCGAAGAATATAAGCTCATTCAGTTATTAATAATTTTGTTACAGATATTGGGATCTACAGCAACCTACCTTATTATTATTATTCAATTCTTGCGGTCCAATAACGATAAGAATTGAAGCAAATTCATTATATCTACGTAAAGATTCATGCAAGTGTACGTATATACTTCTAGCTTTTATGTAGTAGGTACGTGCGTATCCAACACGTTTTTAATATTCCGGGAGGTAGTATACGCTTGGCAAGTACTTCGCCCAAGCACAGTTATAATATACTTAAGTTACCGTGTATACTATATAGGTGAGGGTAGGGCAAACTGGACCACATGAAAAATTGCGTTTGGTTTTTTTTTTAATTTTTTTTTATTCAATAATTCATGACGTGGCTCTGCACTTTCCATGCGTTTACAGTATAGAATGATATTGTTATAAAAATTAAATGATGTTGAAAGAAAAAAATTCAAAAGGAATCTTTCATGTGGTCAGTTTTGTCATCCCGGTCCATTTTGCCCCACCCTTCCCTATTAAGATGGACCAAATGCATCGACTACGGTTTTTCTCAAAAGGTCTTTTCGAAAACTTATTCTTCATCATCAAATAACACGCCTCGGATAATCTGAATTCTTAATTTTGAGGAATGTTCTTGTGGCACACTTCGATTTTTATATCTAAAGTACTGATCTACTTAGAAAGATTATTCACAGCTACACTGGTTCAAAATTGAACGCTCTACAAAAAAGGTTTCCTGTTTCCAATTAAACTAATTATTTCCAAGTTAGTGACCCTGATTAATTGCCATTAATAACCAATAACCAATTCGGGATCAGTCAGATTTATCGAAAAAGACTGGCAGACTTTTTTTGTAGAGCGTTTGAAGTCTTGAGAAATGAAATCCTAACAGTGCCACAAAAACATTTCCCAAGTTATTTAACCCTCAAATAGTATGCACCAGCAAAATTTCAACGCGCTGATATTCCTCTTGGAAGATCTTTCTTCAATGACCATTAGTAAGAAGAAAAAGTTGTTGTAATTACCCCGAAAACGAAAAGTTAAGTTTTCATTAGATCTCCATGTTTCAAGATCAAGAGAATCACCTGCAACTATTTTCAAATAGACGTCTAGGTGTGTGTGTGTGTGTGTGTATGTATGTATGGATGGATATGTGTGATTAGTTTTTTTGTCCGACAATATCTCTAAAACAAATGATCGAATTTCAATGAATTTGGTCTCAATAAATCGACGCGGCTTTTCCAAACACAGAACTGACTATGAGTAGATTTTGGATTTGATCGGTCCAGTAGTTTTCGAGATATTTAAAGAACTAAATTTTGAAATGAATAATTCAATTGACGATATGTCGCTGAAGGATCAATAGACTCGAATGAAAACTGGTATTTCAAGGCTTGTTTGATCGTTGATCACGAATACAAGGTGAGATTTTTTTCATTCTTATCATTCAAAAAATGCCTACCAATAATTTGAGGAAATCTTTATACTTGTGTTTTGGTTTGAACTTGGAAGATCTGGACAGGAAATCTTAGGTCTGGCCGAACGTAGTCAGCCGATCTACCTGCTTGTTTATAACTTAATAACAGTTTAGCAAAATTTTACTTGCACCATCGGTTTAGTCAAGAAATTATATCCCAAAAAGTATGGTTATGAATGTATTTTGAATGATATTAACATACCTATGTCACAATACGTGAATAAATTCACATCAACCCAATTCGCCCTATGATACCTTTAAGGTATGTCAAATACGTGATACGTTCAAGCTTCGTGTATCGTCACGCTTTGACGTGATCAATATGAGCAGAGTATATGCTTTTCAGTCATCAGGTTATACATGTATCCATAGTTTTTAAGAAAAAAGAGTTGATGTAGGTATAAAGATCGAATATTTCAAATTTGAATTTATTATATTGTCTGCTGCAGTATTACGAGATCTACAATTTATCTTGGAACGTAACGTGATCACGTATATACAATATACTTATAGGATTAATCAGAAATTCACAGGTATTATTGAATATTTCAGCACATCTTTGATCTTTTTTTCCATATATATAAGTATATAGAATAGAGATATAAAACAATAGTGCAGTTTTAGTTGCAAAGTCTCAATCCTCTTCAATAAAATGAGAAAATTACTCTACTGTTCAATCGGTGGTAAGTGACGTTCGATTTTCCAATCACTTTAAATTGAAGCATAGAGCGACAATTTCTGCATTACACGACATGCTAATCTGGGATATATGACTTTCCCTACAGTAATTATTGTGATGGAACCGTAAATATGAATAAAGGCAGTAACACTTTTACGTGGGGATTAAATATTCATTCCTCTATTGTTAATTCATGGTACAGCTATATAATAATGACTGAATTGTCCATAATAATGAAAAATTTCCTCCTCAGACTTTATTAGTTCGACACAACCTCTCGTACGTGCAGACTATGGTTACGTGTATAGGAACTTTGTAATTATCATTAAATTACCGTCATCATTCGAAGTCAATCTTGAATATAATATCACTAAGCCTTACCGAATCTTAGAACGGTGATTTTTATTCAATAAATTCTATAACCAGTATCAATCTTCAGTTGTACAGCTATGAAAGTCTTTGCGACAATAATTGACGAGCTACTTTCTTGGGTCGTCAGGGTGCAGTTTTATGGCCTCAAGGCTATTGGACTAGCTCCTTTTTCCATTCAGTTTGTAAAGTTAAATAGGAATTCCCGCAGAACCTCCGTCAAAGTTTTTCTATTCTCGAAAATGAGCCTGCTTTATAATCTTGTGTTTGCAGTCCTGAATCTGATCATGGCTGTACTCGTAATTCCATCTGTCATCTCTACGGAATATCTCAACAAATTTATTTTTAATCAAGTCCTGGATCTAATGACGCACCTTCTTTACATACTTACAAGTTTGTTCATAGCTGCTTACTTAGCAATCAGACAAAAGAACGTTGCGATTATCCTGAACCGACTCTTAGACGTTCATTTTTTGCTTTCTGGTGCTAGAGAACACTCATCCAACAAAAGGATCCACATATTTCTGTCGGCACAAGGGGCGTTCCACGTCATTCTATGGGCAACTACTTCATCAATGGACTATGCTCTTTACGACGCGTTTTTGAATATCGTTGTGATTTTGTTTTTTCACATTATCATATACTTCTTCTGTGTAGAATATTCCCTTATTCTCGGAGTTGTGGTCAGGGAACTTGAAATACTTAACCAGAATTTATCGAACTTGAAAGATTTTCTGAACTATTCATTCCGTATATCATTACCAAACGAGCATCCAGCAACGATCTCTGCACCAAACCATGGTCAACTGGCTACTTTAAAATTTCTGCACAGTCTTCGTACGACGATTTTTGAGTTGTCTCAAGACATAGTGGACTTCTTTTCACTTCCGATTTTACTTTCCATTGCCTGCATCTTTCTTACGCTTATTCAGATCTGCTATGCATTCGTTATTTCGACCTCTTCTCTAGCCAGCAATCCGTCAATGATAGAAAGTATTTGCATAGCAATGTGGATTTTGACCTCGGTTTCTCCACTCATAGTACTTGCTTTCAACGTTACAGAAACTGAAAATAAGGTAATGAAATATACTCTCGAATCAATAGTTTTCATTTGCTGTGCAACGATCAATTAACTTTTCTGATGAACGATGACTGATCCGATACAGGCCAAACTAACTGGGCGAATGGTGCACGAATTGGTAGCTGCGGCGGAAAACCAAAGAATTGAAACAGAGGTAAATATCACTGTCTTGTTTTCGGCATCTTCACTGGACTACGTTTGCACCGGGTACATTAACCTTCAGCGGCCACTGCGGGGTTGAGAAGACCCTACGCTCTTTTGAAAAGTAATCTAATTTAATATAATTTTTGAAAAGTCATCTAATAGCAAGCTTTTTTACTAACAATGTATAGCTGATTTTTTTCCAAAATTTCCTCATAAATTTTTCAGAATGAATACCTTTTTTTAAAACTGACTTTAACCAGTATTTTTTTCTTGAAGTACTACATCCACAGAAAACTCACTTAAATTTTCAGCTCATTTTATCCATAAATTAAATAGTTATAAGTTTTTAAGTGAAAATCGTTCGTTTATAACTGGAACACTTCTCCCTTCGGCTGTTACAGGAAGACGTCTGTTTTACGGCTTACGGTTTTTTTGAATTGGACTTCACATTATTACAATCGCTAATCATACCAGCGACCATTGTCAGTGAGGTAATGATTCGCACTAGAATTTGCAGCAAGATTTCACCGTCGAATTAATTATTGCTATTGTTGTTTATTGTATATTGAAAATTACAATTTATTTCGCAATAACGCCATCACATACAATATACAGGTGTCACGTCTGCCGGACCTGACGCCTCTACCTACTAAACCCCAATTGCCCAAGTCAGATTTTTACTTTATGTTTGGATCAATACGATAATCATTAGTTATACATACGTATTACCCGACGAGGCACACATGCGACCTCCCACCGATAATATAGCTTCAAGAGCTCTTGAAACCCAAGCGGACGCCACATAAACCACAGTCGATATAATTGACTGCATCCCTGCCTCACAATAAATACCTACGCAATCCACTCGGGTGGCAACAGCCTCGCCGCTACCATTTTAAGTTAACATATTATACCCATATACCGTGAGGTTATGAGGAAAGGAAACCCAGGATGCAGGCAACCCAATAGTCAAATTCCCGAAGATTTCCGAAGTCATTGTATTCTCACTCACGAAAAGAGCACGGGGGGCGGTGGAAGTCAAAAGAGATGTCGAAACAAATTCGAAGAAGCAAAGCTCACACCATGGACTTTTCGACCAGACCAAATACGGAATTGCAAATAGAGGGGGACAATTCCATGCCCTTCTACACCTAATACAGGGTTACATAAACCCCCCAAAATCAGAGCAAAGAGCAGTTGTCAGCCAGCAGACCAGTCAATTAATTATTAAAATCAGTTCGTTACTCTGCCCGTTGACCGGGCGAAAGCTCTTGGTGTTCAATCGTAAGAATTTCTGAATCTTAGGACTTAGAAATTTTTCCGAAACTGGTGTTCAGCTTCCCTAGGGCTAAGCTGATCCACCTCACCCTGGTTTTTCGTCCTGTTTTATGGTAGCTGTAAATTAATTTCAATTCCAATCGGCACCATCTTGACTCTGTGAAGTCATGAGTAACCTTCTCAATACTCAACTATTGATGTGTTGATGGAAAAATGAATACTTTTCACATTTCCTTATGTAGTAAATTATTCTCCATAAGTTCTGATGATTCAACTACTACAATTATTTAACATTAAACATTTCCTAAAATTGATTGCATGTTTAGCAGAGTCTTTCGCACAAAAGTTTTAAGGGAGGCATCTAGCTTGCAGCGCGAGAAAATAGGTCTATTGATAGTGATTTTTTTTCAGCAAAACTACTTGATTGATCAATTTCGACTTATAGGGATATATTCATCGACTTATTGCGGTTGTGTATAAAATTTTCTGAGCTGATATAAATTGTTATGGTGACGTTACATGACTGAAACGACCACTACAGGACCGTAACAGAAGACATGTATGAACCGTTGACACGATATCGTTGCTTCTACGTATTGGTTCGTAATGAAAATGGGTTGAAATCGTCATTTATTGTATCCGTAGGTATAATTTGGCCATCCCATATCAAAAAATTCTGAAATATACGAAAATGGCCAACGAATGAAAAAAAAGTTGAGTCTTAACCGCTTATTTATTATTGCTTGAAATACTTAATACGCTAAAAATATATTTTAAAGGGTCGAAGGCCCAAGTGATTTTACTCAAGAACTTGCCTAGCAGCCTGCGATTTTGTCTAAGCAAGTGACGGTGTGGTTCACAGCCTTGTGTAGCGATTTTGGATCTCATTGTCAGTAGCACGGATAGCGCGAATAGCACCACGAACGCCCTGTCTTCTTCCTTCGTGCTATCTGTGCTACCGAGATCCAGAATGATCGTCAGTCTTTCAGGTAAGTATGAAAAAACAGTAACAAATTACTGAACAATCAATACCAATTAAAAATAGAAAAGAAAAATTTGGAGAACGCGAAACAACAACAATTCAAGGCTCCACGTTCAGTGCTTTGCAATATCTTTCCTTATGTTAGCGTCCTCTGATTCCTTTTGACCTGCCGTTTCATCCTTGAGAAAAAAGAAATACTTTGGAATATTTAATTTCAAAAAAATTAGTACTATTAGAATGACAGATTTTAGTCTAATTCAACCGATAGACCGTATCAAGGATTATCAGCATAGACTTTGGATATGCGAAAAATAAAGACTGCAGTGTTAGGTCACACTCGTAATTAACAATGAGGAATACTTTCTAGTAAACACAGAAGAAGGGGTGTCTTTAATTAACCGCTCACATCAATACAGATAATCTTTGACCAGGGCGTACAAAGCATTCATGATTATAGTTACACGCATGTTTTATAAATGAGTCAAATGTCTTTGATGAAGGTGAAATTTGCAGGCATAAAAGCAGATTTGTGATTTATAGCTGTGACCTGGGGTTATCGGAATCGATATTTGTGAGAATGGAAACGACGAAATTGACGCAGATTTGACAAAATGAGGCAATTTCAAACAAGATACAGAAGTTCATTGGGGTTACTCTCAGCTTCAAATAGCGACGGCGCGTCATCATTTCTCATCAGTACGAAGTGGATCATCATTTTGAATCAATATGGCTGCCGTGATCGCTTACACCCTGCCTACGATGCAACTCGTGTGCCATTTGGTCGCTTCGGGGACTTCTAGTACTAATGGTACGGTTTCAGGTAAGAAAACGAAAACGTTTTAATCTCGAATAAAGTTTGACGGCCGCTCAACGAAACTTGACAATTAAGTTCCAGCTGCAACCGAGTTGCCACTGCGGCACCAAGTTCCATCCCTCCCAGATGGCTATGTGGCCTACCCTGATATAGGATTTGCCTACAAGTTCCACTCGTACGAGCTGACGATGATACAAGCTCGGAATGTTTGCTTGAAAGAAGGCGCCCAGTTGGCAGTGATCGACTCTCTTCAGAAGATGCGATACCTCGCAAGCCAGCTGGAAGGAACAGGAGTCACGTTTGTGCTAGCTGGGGTTATTCGTATGGATGACACATGGGTCAACGTTAACACGGGTAAGTTTGAACTTAGTCGACATCCTCGCCCACGTTTAGAACCGATAATGTAACCGATGTTTTTCAATTTTTTCTAATGTAGGAGAACCTGTGGGAAAGACAGTTGTTTGGGGACCAGGTAATCCTTCTGGAAGCACTAGCTGTGCCCAGTTTGAGTCAGGGTCTCCATCCGGACTGAACAATTTCAGCTGCTATGACACGGAAGAGTTCTTCTGCGAGATTCCGATTCTCCCTAAGTCTACGATAACCGTCAATTGAGGAGGTTCGGTAGATGTCACGGTTAAAGGGACGAAGCGAGGAGTACTGCTGTAGATATATCCGAGGATGATGGTCGCTTACCCAAAAGAATTGGTCCTCGAGGATGTGCACAAAATAGTTTCATATCAATGATCTTTTTCATTACGATTTATTATTCTAACCATTCTTTTACGACACTAAGTGTACTTTCTCTTCCTTCGTTGGGTGGTTGAATGTTGAACCTAAATCATATATCAAATCAAATAAAACAATCCCTTATTAGCATAAAAAATACAAAAAATTGGATACGAGGTACTGTGAGTGACAGTTAGAAAATTATTTCAGAACGTGAAATGTCTCGTTGAACATCAATCGACCGCCCAGAAGCTCGCCCAAAACTGTGATGTAATAACGTATATTTTATAATCATAAATGAAAAAAAGGAGAACAGTTATTCAAACATCATTTAGAATACGAGTTTTGCGCAGCTCATCAGTAAAATTCTTGTAATCGAAAACCTAATCACATTAACCAAGTGATAAAAATAACACTCTGCGATAATGAAATTATTATCTGCATTATTTCCAAACGTTGACTCGTTTTGGCGTCATGTCCACCAATTGAAGTTATTGTGTAATCTATAATATGAATGAATAATCTGTTGGTGAAAAAAAAAGATTCCACCTCTGACTTCATAATTGTAGTTATTATAGGTATATAGTATGTAGAGAAACCTACAATCGACTTGTAAATCTTGTGAAGATAAATGGTTCAACACGTCCACTTTGACTTTTTATTCCCTATTTTTACTCGAGTCATATTAACGTTGCGGTATAATTATGCAACTGTTTTTATTTGTGATACAGAATTTGGTAATCTTGATACTTGATTATCAATCGTGACGAATAGATGAAAAAAGAAATATCAAAGGCAACAGCATAATATAGACGTACAGAGTTCAATCAGATTCTCGAATTACTCAAACTGAAATATAAAACGATAACTTCTGCGACACGCGACACGCTAGTACCCCGAGCTTGAATTTCCGTGCAGTTATAATTGTCATAGTAAATGCACAGAGGGAGCATTGCTTTGAATTTGTAATGATATATTGATTATTTGATCATTATTAATTCAAGGTATAGCTGTGTAATAATTATTCAATTTTTCAATAGTGAGAGAACAAATATACTGGTGATTTGTTCAGTTCAAGAAGAAATCTCGAACGTGATTGTGATTATATGCAGAAATTTTTGTAATCATTCATAGATTATCACCGTCATTCGAAGTTGATTTGAATAATATAATTGCAGTGCGTGTAACTTATTATTAAAGAGGTGATTCCGGTTTGATTTATTTCATTATTGGTATCAGTCGTCAGCTGCAGTTATGAAAGTTTTTCCAATACAATCTGAAGAGCTATCTTCTTGGATGATCGGGATACTGTTTTATAGCTTCAAAATTATTGGGCTAGCTCCACTTTCCATTCAGTTTAAAGCGCGGTCCGGAAACTCTCGCAACACCTCAATCAAGGTTTTTTTACTCTCGGGAATGGGACTTCTTTACAATCTCGTACTCATAATCCTGGTTGCGATCATGAGTGTTTTCCAAATTGAAGCTATGAACTCTGAGCACTATACGGAGATATCTTCTATAGCTCAAATCCTCGATCAAGCGGAGCGTATTCTTCACGCTTTTACAAGCGTGTTCATAATTTTTAACTTCGCATCCACCCAAAAAAAATCTGCAATCATCATGAATAGACTTTTAGACGTTGATTTTCTTCTTTCCAGTGCTAAAGAAAAGTTATCCAACAAAAAAACGTATATATTACTTTTGGGACAAATGGTCTTTCACGTTTTTGTATGGGCGATTACCGTATCAACAAGCTGCCTCGCTTATGATGATACGTATTTGACAATCGTTTCGGATACTGTAATTCATTTTATCGTTTACTGTCTTTTTGTAGAATATTCTACGATACTTCGAATCATAGTAAGGGAACTCGAAATACTGAACAAAAATTTGTTGAACTTGAAAGATTCTTCGAACAATTTATTTCGTACATCGTTACGGAATCAATATCTAGCAAACCAGTCTTTAGCGGCCCACAGTCAACTGGCTACTCTAAAATTACTGCATAGCATTCGTGCGACACTTTTCGAGTTGTCTCGTGACATCGGAGATTTCTTTTCTTTTCCAATATTACTTGGAATTGCCTGCATTTTTATGGGGCTTGTTAATAGCGTTCACTCTATGAGCATTACGATCTTGTTTCGAACAATGGAGCTTCCGACGATCATCTATATCAACATCGTTATGTGGATTTCAATCGGCGTTTGTCCCCTCATGTTACTTGCTTACAACGTTACAGAAACAGCAAAGAAGGTAACAAGGGATTGTCTCGACTCACTGATTTTTATTAGCTGTTCAACACAATTAGTATTTTTCAAAGAAGTGATATTCAATCCGATACAGGCTAAACTAACTGGGCGAATAGTGCACGAATTATTAGCTACGGCGAGAAATAAAGAAATTACAGCAGAGGTAGATATTACACTATTCTTCTCAATACCTTCACTACCATGTTTACACCAAGTTCATTTTTAGTCCGCTAAACTAAACCGTAGATCCATATTCATCGTATGAAAAATTCCAATCTTGTGTTTCATTTTCAGCTCGAAAAGTTCTCCTTTTACCTGCTACATCATGAAGACGTCAGCTTCACGGCTTATGGTTTTTTCAAATTAGACTTCACATTATTCCATTCGGTAAATATAATTGTGAACAATTAAAACTTGCTATTCCTATAGAGGCGATTCCTAGCTGAACCGTTGGCTCAAGCGCCTATGTGTCCTCGAACACAAATCCTCTAGGAAATTTGGATCTAAAATCATCCCAATCTAGTGTGAATATTTTGAACAGAAGTTCCGGAATTTGAAAAACACAATTTTCGGCCAGTGCTTTTATCTTCCGGCAAACGGTTTTTTTTTTCAAAAAATCTGAGCTTCACGTATGATCTGCGTTTCAGTTTGGTATCGTTGACAGACCCCCTTTATGAATCAGCAAAGAAAGATTTTAACTTTACGAAATGCTCAAGCTAAATTTAGATCATGTTACATCGAATTTCTGACACAAGGACTGTAAAATCGAAGCCATATCTCATATACTGGTTCCCGTTTGAGTTTCGGTTCGCTTGCTATGAGATATTATACCATATATACGAGGGTTGTCTGAAAAGTTTTCGACCTTAACGTCATAAGAGCAGTATGTTTATTAGGTCGGAAACTTTTCATGTAACTTAACTTGTAAGGTTCGCTAAGCTTCCATAATATATAATCATATCTATTGAGGAATAGAAGCGTATTCAGTTATTAATAATTATGTTACAGATCCTGGGATCTACAGCAACCTATGTTGTTATTATTATTCAATTCTTACGTCCCAAAAACGATAAGGATTGAAGCAAATTTATTATATCTACGTAAAGATTCACGCAAGTGTACATACCGTGTGTTTGTGCAGAGGCGCTACAGTATGTCCAGTAGCGGATGTACAGTCGCCCACCGCGTGGGTACCCACGTTACGCAAATTTATCGGTATGGTATAGTAGATGTAGACTAAATTCGATCTCCGTGATCATTAGCTGAAGCTAATACTTCAGTGCGCCGTTTGACGGCGCGCTTTGCCGTGCTCTTGGCTATAGCATGACAAACGTTGAATATTGTTATTGAAAACAATTATCATACTTACGAAACGTTCCTCGTACGCCGAATATTCGGTACACGAAGGATCGCAGCTGACTATCGTTCCGACGGATGAGCAAGTGAAACTTCTCTTCATAAATACGAGTGCATCTGCAGAAGTGAAGAGTACATCTACCTACTTCACACAGATCTGAATTATTGTGTGACACTTGATGCGGTTTTCAGGTTATATTCTTAGAGATGCACTCGTATTTATGAAAAATAGTTTCGCTTACTCATCCGTCGAAACGGCAGTCAGCTGCGATCCTCTGTGTACCAAATATTCGGCATACGAAGAACGTTTTGTATGTGTGATAATTGTTTGCAATAAAAATATTCAATCTTTGTCATGCTATAGCCAAGAGCACGGCCAAGCGCGCCATCAAACGGCGCACTGAAGTAGTAGCTTCAGCTAATGATCACGTAGATCGAATTTAGTCTACATCTACTATACCATACCGATAAATTTGCGTAACGTGGGTACCCACGCGGTGGGCGACTGTACATCCGCTACTGGACATACTGTAACGCCTCTGCACAAACACACGGTATACTACAACCTTTACTAACGTGCGTATCCAACATGTTCATAATATTTCGCAAATATACGCTTGGCAAGTATCTCGCCCAAGTACAGTTATAGGTAATGGTGCAAAAACCTTTCGCCAAGTACATTAATGTGGTATTTCCCACAAAAATAGTGTTGCAGCCATTCAACCTACAAAAGTATTGAAATCAATGGACATTGCCAAGTACAATTAAATTTTCCCAAATAATTTCTGAATGTGACCTAATCCTACTTTTCGGTAGGTTTTACATTTCGTACGTCACACGTGATAACATGCAATATACGCACTTATAAGAGAAAATCAATTAAAAGTAAAATTAAGAAAAAAAAAAAACGAAAATTACAAAAATGCCCGCCAAGTACCACTACCTCCAATTTTTTTTTCTTTTCGTCTTATTTCTCAATTTTACTTTTAATTACTCTTCTTTTATAAGTGCGTGTATTGCATGTTATTACGTGTGACGTACGTAATGTAAAACCTACCGAAAACTAGGATTAGGTCACATTCAGAAATTAATTGGGAAAATTTAATTGTACTTGGCGATGTCCATTGATTTCAATACTTTTGTAGATTGAATGGCCGCAACACTATTTTTTGGGGAAATACCACATTAATGTACTTGGCGAAAGGTTTTTGCACCCGAGATGCTTGTTGGGGGGATTTCATTACTTTTTGTACCATCTCGATTCGTACTAAACAGTCTTGTTCATAATAAATTGTATAAATTATGAGCCTCTGAAAATTGGTTCAAACTTTAAGAAATGTTTGTGGCAGTTGATAAGAGTGTATATGAATTTTTGTAGAATTGTATGAAAACAACATTGAGACGTTAGCAGCTGATACGATGTATGGGAAAATCAACAATATCCGTGTTTTAATTGAGTATAACTCGAAAACTACACATCGTACGAAAAATGTTAGGTATAAAAAAATTTCAGTTGGAAGTAAACTTCAAAGTGATGACGTACAAAAAACTACGGCGGTTCCGAAAAGTTGAAAGAAATTTTTTATAAAATTAGTTTTTAAAATTTCTCAACAGAGGAGATTCCTTTATAGTGTGAAAAGAACGAGTACAAATTTTCTCGTGGAGCCAGATTTCGGTTAGGAGATATACCTATGATTTTTTTACCGAATTTATTTCGAACCAAAAATACAACTTTTTCAGGTCTGCAAAGTTGAAGAAATGATAGTTTTGTTTATTTAACAGTTTTTAAAGATTTTATGAGTCGATACGAAGTCTTTGCGATACAAAATTTTTGTTGTTATTTTTGTTTCGAAATAAATAGACGTTAAAAATCCTTTTTAATGTACTTGGCGCGAGACTCTACCGAGTCTCTTGATAGGCTTAAGTTGCGGAAAGTTTTAAGTCTAGCCCATCGTGGTCAGCCAATCTACCTGCTTGTTTATAACTTACTATAACAGTTTAGCAAAATTTGACTTGCACTGTTGACTTACTAGGAGTCGGTCGCACCTCCAGATCAAAGATCTTGTTTCCACTTTTGGGGGTATTTTCTGGTACCAAAATATAAATCACCTGCTATATAACTCTCCTGATTGGGCCTTCGCTCTTCTAATTTGCACAATATACTGTACCGATGAGCATTTAAAGAGTCTTCTTTAATGAGTCTTCTAATTCTTTGAATTTTATTTTTATCAGAATTAGAATAGTAGGGGGAATTTTAATTAGATTAATTTGTTTATTTCAAGTTGATTTAAAATCTTTAATTACTTATTCTTCGTGATGAATGTATTGTGAATGATATTGACATGTTACAATACGTGGATAAATTCACATAATCCCAATTCACACTATTGTACCGTTTGCGTATACTGGAATGAAGAGTACCGTGTTGAACGGGAAATAGAAAATCGCGATGAGAGACCTCTAAATAAGTATTAAAATTAAGGGCTCAGATTTCTCGAGGCTTGTTATTTGATTATAAAGTACAAGTTTTTGAGACGACTCTTTAAAAAAACAAATGGTCGGTTTATTTGGCTCACCCTATTATACATGCATGCAGCCCGTCCTACTGCGGTGAAGGACGTATATACGTACACTGGTCACATACACGCTAGCAGCGTCTAGTGTGTTACAGGGGCTGTACTTAAATTACGTAACGCATTCGGGGTCATTCTTTTTTCCCTACTACCCTCATGTAATAGACCGTAACAAAATATTGAACTTTTCCCCTACCCCATGTATCGTATGTAATTTATCAATTCTTGAAAATTTCTAGTCATCTTATTTAAAATGTGCTAGATTTAATTGGATTCAACAATTTCTATCAATCACCGCAAAGTTTCATTCTAATTTATTATTATTTTGATAAATTGAGTACAAACATTAAAAACGCCAGCCCCGTACCGTTACAGATAGTAACAAACTGGTTTGACTTCCCCCTGCTAATGAATTTGTTACGCAATTCAAGTACGGCCCCTTGCTCACACAGCGCTTCACCGTATCACATTAGGACTTGGACGGAAACGCAATCGAATATTCTAAGGTTGCTATACGTGAGACTCCTACACATTCCAAGAAATTGTCAAAAATTTGAAATAATACCTGCAAGCCTGCTACGTATTGGAAAAAATGGTAGAGCTGTAATGACAACGGACTGCTTATAGGTAATATCCGTACCTAATCAAGAGCCATTTTTGAAGTAGTCATATATCAGCCTGATGCAGTATTACGATTCATCAGGATAACGTTGATCAGGTTTTTCTGGATATGCAAATTCCGACTTATGCATGTCAAATACATGATGCGATCAAGCTTTGCGTATCGTCACGCTTTGGCGTAATCATAATCAGCGAAGTGATAATTCTCAGTTTTTATCGATTATCTATAGTTTTGACGAAACAAAAGTTAATGTAGGTATACGGATAAAAGATTTTAATTTTGAATATATTATTGCAGTTATTGTCTGCTGCAGAATTACGAGATCTACAATTTATTTCGCAATAACGCGATCACGTATGTACATACAATATATAGACATGATCAAAAATTCACATGTATCAATAAATATTTCAGCACATCCTCTGCAATTTTTTCTTCCCATTCGTAGGTAATATAAACATAGAAATATAAAACAATAATGCAGTTTTCGTTGCAGTGTCTCGATCCTCTCCAATGTAATGAGAAAATTACTCCGCTGCAAAAGCATACAAATAGATATAGAGCTCGGTCGATGGTATATGACGTCAGATTTTCCAATCACTTAAACTGAAGCATAGAACAATAATTTCTGTAATACGTGCAATATGCTAATCTCAGATGCTCAACTTTCCCTGCAGCAATAATTGTGATGGGACCGCAAATATAAATACAGACAGCTACACTTTTACGTCTGGATTAAATATTCATCACTATATTGATAATTCATGGTAAAGCTATATAATGATTACTGAATTTTCCATAACGAGGAAAAATTTCCTGCTCGGACTTCATCAGTTCAACGAAACCTCTCGTACGTGACTGTGGTGGTGTGTATCGAAACCCTACAATTATCGATAAATCACCATCATCATTCGAAGTCGATCTTCAATATAATATCAGTACGCGTAACAGAATAATGAAACGGTGATTTTCTATAACCAATATCGATATTCAGCTGCAGCTATGATAGTCTTTCCAACAACAGCTGAGAAGCTACTTTCTTGGATGATCAGGGTGCTGTTTTATGGCCTCAAGGCTTTCGGACTAGCTCCTTTTTCCATTCAGTTTGAGGAGCTGGATAGGAATTCCCGCAACACCTCCGTCAAGGTTTTTCTATTCTCGGGAATGGGACTGTTTTACAATCTCGTGTTTGCAGCCCTGGTTCTGACCATCGGGGTCCTCGCAATTCCATATATGCTTTCCGTGGAACATCTAAAAAAATTTTCTCTATACAAAGTCCTGGGTCTAACGACGCACATTCCTTGCATGTTCACAAGTTTGTTTATAATTGCTTATTTCGCAATCAGACAAAAGAAAGCCGTGATTATCATGAACCGACTCTCAGACGTTCATTTTCTGCTTTCTGGTGCTAGAGAACAATCATCTAACAAAGGGATCCGCATATTTCTTTTGGCACAAGTGGCCTTCCACGTCTTCCTATGGGCTACTTGGTTATCAATTTTCTTGGATCTTAGCAAGGCGTTTTTGCATACCGTCGCGACGTTTTTGGTTCACATTATCATATACTTCTTCTGTGTGGAATATTCCATTATTCTCGGAGTTGTAGTGAGGGATCTTGAAATACTTAACCAGAATCTATCGAACTCAAAAGATTTTCCAAACTATTTATTTAGTACATCGAACGAGCATCCAGCAATCGTCTTTGCACCAAACCACGGTCAACTGGCTACTATGAAATTACTGCATAGTCTTCGTACGACGCTTTTTGAGTTGTCTCAAGACATAGCGGACTTCTTTGCACTTCCGATTTTACTTTCCATTATCTGCATCTTTCTCACGCTTATTATGGACTGCCATTCACTCATTATTTCGATCTCTCCTCCAACCAGTAATCCTTCAATGATGGAAAGTATTACCATGGTTATGTGTATCTTGACCTCCGTTTCTCCACTCACGTTACTTGCTTCCAACGTTACAGAAACTGCAAACACGGTAATAAAATATATTTCTACATCAATTTTTTTGATTAACTGTACAACAATCAATTAGTATTTTTTATGAACGATCGCTGATCCGTTACAGGCTAAACTAACTAGGCGAATGGTGCACAAATTGTTAGCTGCGGCGGAAAACCGAGGAATTAAAACAGAGGTAAATATCACTGTCTTCTTTTCGGTATCTTCACTATATTACGTTTGCACCAGGTATGTTAATCCTGGAGACTATAAAACTGCTGTTTCGATTTCATCAACGTGTAGAGAATTGTGACATTGTAAATCGTTTACAGCTCGAACACTTCTCCCTCCAGCTGTTACATGAAGACGTCCGCTTTACGGCTTACGGCTTCTTTGAATTGGACTTCACATTATTACAATCGGTAATTATACTAGCTAATAATTGAGGTTTGCTGTAGGAATGCCTAGCCGAACTGTCGCGTCGTCGGCTCAAACCCTTGGTATGTCCCCTTCAAGGGACACCTATCATTAATTCCATGTGGAATCATCGAGGCCTGGTGTGCATATTTTGAGAAGAAATTCTGGAGTTCTAAAAATCAGAATATTCTGTACTCGGCCGTTTTTCCTGCGAACAAAATTTTGTTTTAAAATATTTTTGCTTTTCGTATGATCTAAAATATAACATGATGAAAAATTGGGGTAGCTGATTTGACGTGAAGGGCCTCATTTGTATAGAGAAACAGGAGTTTTTTCAGTGATTAATTCTTTGGTTATTATGTTACAGATCCTTGGAGCTACTGCAACCTATCTTGTTATTATTATTCAATTCGAACGATCGGCTAACGATGAGCTTTGTAACAATTATGTAATCAATTTCACTAATTCTCTGTAAATACTAACGCAAATCGTCTATACATATTTGATAAGGATTTTCTAGATGCACAGATACCAACTTATTTATTTAATAATCTCTCTACATTCAACGCTTAGTGAGCAGACGAGGTTTTTTCGACCCGAACACTTTTCTCCAAATTATATTTAGTATGAAAACGGTTCGGACTTCACGTCTTTTGATAATTTAGATTCTCCTTTTCAAAAATAATACTATGCGGTCTTATAGTTGAGTAAACTTGCTACATAAAACATCTTAGCATTTCTTCCGAAAACTTGCATAGTTATCGAAATACTTTCAACCGAAAAAATCTCTTGGGGTCAATTTTACCCCATACGTGCACTTTCCGATTCGCTACAGGGGTGCGCGCATTAAGGGTTGAGCTTCATGTATCGGCACGCTTTGATGTGACCATTGCCAGTGAGGTACCGATTCGCACTAGGATTTGCAATTATTGTGTAATCTATAATTTCAACAAAACGAAAGTTCATGTGTATTCAAAGACTGAAGATTTCACCTTCGAATTCATGATGGCAGTTGTTGTATACAGTATAATGAAATTTACAATTCATATTGCAAAAACGCAATCATATACAATATGCATACATATATAGGTTTAATCAAAAATTCACATGTATTAATAAATATTTCAACTCGACCGCTTCGATCTTCTTTCCCATCTTTCTTCTAGTCACTTTTAAACCCCAAACTCCCAGTGCAATTATACAGCTGTTCGTATTTACATGAAGGAATTCGTATTTACATAAAGTAGGGTAAATGGAGTGAATAATGCCAAATCGGGAAATATGCCACTTTTACATATAATTAATTGTATGAAAGTGCACATTCACCCTCTATTGAATTATCCAAGATCCTCCTGATCATGCGATGCCATTATACGATCCCAAAAGCGTTTTTTTTTTTTTCTACATTTTGTTTCTCTTATTTGTTACAGTAAATTTTTTCATTGCTATACGTTTTCTTCCATGGCGGGATATCAAAACACATCGCAGATTATTGTATAATAGATACCTAAATGTACAACAAGGCGGTGAACAACTCTTTCAAATGCTCCACTGATTCAGTGATCAGATTACGACAGGAAGCTTTCAGCTTTTTGACGTAACTCGACAGGTTACAGATTGATTGATTTTCCGCGGTTCCTTATTATTACACCCACGAATTAATCTCAAGGAAGAAAATTGATCTCCAGCCCTCCTTCCTTTTCTACTTTATCTTCTTCGCCTTTGGTTGTGGAGAACAATTCTGATGAACTCAATTTACGATGTCCCACCCTTTCAACTATATTCTTCCCTTAATTTTAGGAAAAAATTCAGCTTCAGAATTATACCTGATTTTCATGCGCATTTCTCTTACATATTTTCTGTTCTTTTGCGGTAGTACAATCTTTAGCAATTTTGCGAATCATGTTAATATCATACAAAAATTTAGTCGAAAATTTTTCATCGATCTGCAAGATATGTAATTTAATAATTCTCCGTATAATCGGTAAGAATTCTCTTTAGATTCTCTGTTCACCTCAACTAAATCATTATATCAACCGATTAAATAACTTTCGTGACACGCGACACACAACCCCATGCTGGACTCATCTCGCAGCTACACGTATAATTCAAGAGGTGCATGGATAACAAAGGTCAAGATCCAAAATAGTCTGTCAGAGAAGATCGAGAAAAATTACCGAAAGCTATAATCGTCTGAATTCTGCAAATCGCACCATACGATTTGAGCTTTCTAAGAAGACAGAATCTGTATACCTGTGGACTTATAATATAAGATGACGTAAAAAGTCCAAAAACTTGAATTAGGTTCTTGTAATAAATAATAAACAGTTTTTTTTCTCTTTGAGTTTTGGCGAGCCGATTTTTTTATTTTTTTTTATTTTAGAGATATTATACTAAATGAATGCCATACACTTTCACCGTTTGCAATGCGTTTAAATATCGTCACTTCGATAATGGTTGTTAATGTTAGCCAACCAATGAAATAATTATTGTAGAAATTTGTGCAGTTTAAAGATCGAGCGGTTAGAGTGAGGGGGGTTGGGGGAAAAATTACCAATCGATAGTTTGTTTGAGGGTGCGCAGAATCTCGTCAACTCAACCGGTAAATATTTAATCTAATTGACCAACAACCCGTGTAACCTACTGAAGAGGCTGAAGATCAGTCAACGTGCGTACCTGTGCGAGGGATGTTGCCGTTTGGGATCCTGATAGCCGTGATAGTCACGTTTTCAGGTTTGTATTAAAAACAATTGAAAACAAATAAATAAATTTAATTCAAGAAAGAAAATACCCTCGCAAAAAACTACCCGAAACGAAACAACACTAATTATTGTGTCCGGAAAGAAAATTATGGTATGTGATGACCCAAGCTGCATTTATACCTGGGGGTTTGGATTGAAAAGTTCAAATTTGAAGGGTAGATGTAGATAAAAGTGGAAATAATCATTTGAAGAAATTTATTTTTAAATTGATCAGAAATCGATTATTAATGTTTAATAATTTAGTAACTTAATCGCAATATTAGAGATTTATATTACCAAAATATTGTCCGGTAAGATTCTTCAATCATATGTAGGGAAGATTGGGAAGATTGACACGATGCATGACTGAATATAAATTGTTTAGATGTATTTGGAATAAATTTAACATCGGTTTGCAATAATTACAATAAAAAACAAAAAGAAAAAATATGAACCAAACAAATTTTCGTTTTGTTATCAATTTTTGCAGGTTTCAATTACTGTATACATACTTTAATTTCACTTATATTGAACAAATCTCTGATGATGTATCGATATTTTTTATAAAATTCTTGATTTCTAACATTTTTTTTTTTTTTTTGATGAGGGGGGGGGGACGTCGGGCCTCAGTCACTCGTATGTCTACTTCAAGAATCTGAAAACTTAATAAAGGGGCACGGCGCCCTATGTGTGAATTTCAAGTTTCGGAGTTTCGACCCTTCGGATCTTTGCAGCTTCCAGAATTTTAAACAACGATTTCAAATGCTTCTTTGTTTTCATCTCTGGGCTTCGTTTTCAAATTGAAGAACAATTGTCTCATCAACTGAGACATTAAAATGTCAGTTTTACAACATACGATATTTTCACAATCCGTAACTATGCCCATTCACATATTTTTGATCGATTTTAAATTCGAGATAAAATATGTGTAAAAGGTCTTCAAGAATAATTTGTATCTGTGTATCATCTATAAACTGATATGTATGATCGACAGCAAAATAAACACTCATACTACATCTGTTCAAATTCGTTACATCTATCGAAATCCTATAAAAAAATTGAGAATAATATTCTGAAAATTGAAAAATAAAATTTCTATGTGAAAACGATAATGCGGTAGTCTACCGCAGGACAATGTTCCTAACATCCTATTATAATTGTGGGAAATTTTTTTCTCTGATGATTTTAGCGAACAAAAATATAACTCTTCTTATCGATGAGTAGGTACAACATACTTTATGGAATTTTTGTTTTAATCACATCCTTGAGGATCTTTGCAAACGACGGAGTGCAAATTCCTGATGGGTGTAGGTATAGAAAAGTGTTACCTAATCACTAATTACAGAAAATCATTGAGTGATTCCTCGTTATTAAATTTGTTTACCGATTTTTCGAAGAACTATGTTAGCCCTCAAGTTATTTGTCATTTCAGGAATTTACGGAGTACGCATAAAGCATCTCGAATTGCCCAACGTTGTCCGCAACGGGACAGGGCCGTTCACTTTATCCTGTATTTATGAACTGGAGGACTATGAGACCGGCCTCGTTGTTAAGTGGTTCCTTAACAAAAATGAACTGATTCCAGAACAAAACGAGCTCATTTATCAATGGATTCCCCCGAGTGAGTACAGTTACTGATGAACTGCTACAGCCCTGGTTTGACATAGTATAAAAATGAGGAATTCCCAAATTTCAAGAAACCGTATGTATCCCATCAATCTCCAGATGTTCGCGAAAATATAACAACTAAGCTCGGATTTTGGTCAAAAATAAACAAATCGTATCTCCAGTTCTGTGAATCAAATTTCTTGGCTCGGAACTAATCTCGAATTGCAGACATAATTCTGTGTCACGTAAATATTGAATTTTGGACCCCCTGAATGACCTAAATGAATATTATTTTTGGCAGTGGGTCCACAGGACACTAGCGTGATCAGTGGCCGGGCTGAATACCCGGATGATATCCTAAGCAATCCACGATCACACTCGATAATCCAATTACGAGAAGTTACTATCGAAATGGGCGGAAAGTACACATGTATCGTTAGCACCTTCCAGGAAGAAGACATCAAGTCTAGCAAGATGACTGTTTACGGTATTCACCTTGATGCGTAGATTTGTTTCAAGGAAAATCCATTACTATTTTTTCTTTTTTCTGTCTTTTCTTTTATCAGCTCCGGAAAGTTCTATTGAGATTGGAACCACGATCTACAACGAAACTCACATAGTTCTGATGTGTGTCGTACAAGGAGCGTGGCCACGACCTGATTTCGAGTATCGTGTTGACGGAAAAGCGGTTAATGGACAAACGATCTGGCTGGGTGAACTTAATCGTAAGGATAGTGGTTTCCGGAGTCGGTACAGAGCCATCATCAAGGAACCAGAAACCCCCGTTCTTATTGAGTGCGAGATTACCATACCTTCGACGGACTATCGCAGGAGAAAAAACACCGTATATTATCCTCGTTCGCATCGTTCCATGATCGACGAAATTAACCGTCCATTAAAATTCTTTTTCGGCTTACTCTTTGGTCTTGTTTTTTTTTTTGGAAAATTGACACTTCTACTGAATCTACGAAACCCTTAGAGTCTGCAAAGTCTACTTTGCACAGATATTTGTCCAGCCATCTCTGAAGCCAGGTTTTCGGTTGACTTTTGGTTGATCCTGTACTTTTTGATTTTTTCTTAGCATCCCATTTTCATAGGTAACTCTTTACTTTCTTTCGTAATCAATTTTAGAAACGAAGAGAATATGATTCCGTCATTTTAACTTTCCTTACAAATTAATGGAGAATTTTAGATTTAGATTGTCAATACGAAACTCATTCACGATTAACTTTGTTAATTTATTTCATTTTTCTTTTCAGAAGAATTCCTGCGGGTAGAAACTGCTTTCCAAAAAAACAGTTCCTCGTCGTCAATCAATTTCTGTATCGCTTTTATACTTCTAGCATTGCTTCTATTTGTCAAGACGTAACTGTAACAGTGTTAATAATCGAAAAACGAGAAAAGAACTAAAATAAAAAAAATAAATAAAAAAAGAAATTAATCACGTCGATCTATAATTTGTAATGTTTTTGATAAAAAATTGACCAGATGAATGAAAAATAGATGTGCCATAATATTATTCACTTAATTTCCCGCCCCAAAAATAACTACAATTTCCTCTTATATAATTGTGTGACTATGGTATTGTTCTTGTTTCCGTTTTCTTAAAGCATTAACACGATGTTAGGTATGAAATAGTATTTTTAGAGACAAAGGACGAAAGGTGAAGGGTACATTGCATTTTAACTTTTCGTAGATCATACGCTGTCCCACAATCCTTTATGGGCCTTCAGTGTTCGCGTTATTCGTCCATGAGTGAATAGTGCATTCGTCTGAGTGAACATGACTGCCAAGGGTATTACCAAAGGGGAAATACCTAGGGATCCGGGTCAACGTAGTTATAAGCAGTATTTATTTGTTCTTTTTTTTCTCTAAATCTGTTCGTCGAAGTGGTTATCTATAAATTAATATTCAAGTGTTGTGATGTTGTTACATTCAAGTCACGAGACACGGGTACACGTAGTAAATACATGCATACGCTAATACGGAGAAAGTAGTGTCAAGATTGACTAACATACTCTGCAATTTTTAAAATATTTATATAATTATCCCAACTTTGAAGTCAAACTAAAAAATCTTTTCAGGAACTACGCTAGGATCGATGTCCCTTAATGAATGCGAGGAAATCAGTTTTTTTTTTTTTTATCCTCAAACGCAGTAATTGAAGGCTGGTGGAACTGGATTCCTATTTTTCAGAATTCCGGACTGAAGCTCAATTCTTTTAATTTCCTTCGATAAGGGATTTGGATAAAATTGGAACCACAGGTCGATTTTAGTTTACTGAGAACAGGTTTGATGAAACGGTTTCCCTAAAAGCAATTTTTTTTCCATTTTTAGTTTCGATAATTCCCAATTTTTATATCCAGTAATCTTTGATTCTTAACGATTCTAAATTTGAGCAATTTATTTCGAAAGATCAATGGCACATGTCTGACCATTAGAAAAAAACACAAAAAAAAATGGGCAACCAGGCACCGAGAAGATATTTGGGTAAATCATCCTGACCGCATAAAAGACAACTTAAAATTGATACCATCTCGAAGAGCAGAATAACAATTCATATTGTATGTATGTATGTACATTAGGGCGAAGCGAAAATGAACTTTTTTTAAAATCGCAACACGCTTATATGCGGGAAAGAAGCATTATGATGTCAGAAGTAACTGTATGAGAGATGGATGGTCTAGCACAACATTTTGAGGTGCCGAGGCGCGATTGAAATTCAAAAAAGGTGTTTTTTGTGGGTATTACTCAAGTATTCGAAAATTTTTGCCAAAATGCAATTTTTATCTTATTTCTACCCAAAATATCCTCAGATTGTAGAAATATCGCCGGCTACGTGTCAAGCTTCACCCCATGATACCCTTTCTGTTTGCATGGTAATTATATACTATTCAACAAATTTGAAAATCAATCTGATCCTCGGATCGGGACTCACGAGGAAATATTCCGTCTGATCACGAATCCAAAGTTTGAAAAATTCCATCGCATCAAATTTTTGAGCAAATCGCAGTCGAAAATTGGATAATAAGATAATTTTCGTGATTTTTGAGAGTACACAGTACTGACCAGTAGTTTGATTCCAAAATTTGAATACACGTTTCCGAAGGGAATTTTCCCACTGATTTCGAATATCAAGTCCAACAAATTTTATCACTACAAGTTTTCCAGAAAATCGCAAATCAAATTCGAACCAGTTTTCTGCCTTAATCTCGAGTATTATGGGGTGGAGCTCGACATGCAGCCGGTGATATTTCTACAATCTGAGGATATTTTGGGTGAAAATAAGATAAAAATTGCATTTTGGCAAAAATTTTTGAATACTTGAGTAATACTCCAAAAACGCATTTTTCGAATTTCAATCGCATTTCGGCACCTCAAAATGTTGTGCTAGACCATCCATCTCTTACACAGTGACTTTTGACACCAAAATGCGTCTTTTCCGCATATAGGCCATTGCGATTTTAAAAAAAGTTCATTTTCGCTCCGCCCTACTGTACATACATGTCAATTGTTATCTTTAGTTAGAAAAGTAAAAATCAGAGGATAAAAACGTGCATAATAAAATTATTTAAAAACGCTTTGTGGATGCTTTAAACTTCTTGTTTTTTAATGCATGTGACCAGATAAGTTTCGCCTGTAAACTATAATTATAAGCCTAAGTAGTCTTTGAAAAAAGTCGATTGAGATAACCTATTCTGAATAATATCGATGACTTCATATTTTTTACGAATAATCGAATGGCTATTGCGATATCAGTGAATATGAGCAGTTGTGAATCAACAAGGAAATATTATTTACAATTATCACGAATTTCCTCATATTGAGGACAGCTCCTATATTCATATCGTAGCGTAGATAACAACAATCAGTTTTCCTGTCGATCGTTAATTATTGTTGATACAAATATTTCTTCAGCGATATTACCAACTTGGGGATTTCCATCACCCGGTTCTTTGTCGATGGAGTGATTATCTGCATCTCGGAGGTATCGATTTCCGAATGCCGCGGTGGTTACCGACCAGATTCGACCATTCGATGGTGTGCAAAAACTGATGAAACCGGACGTTGATAATTCATCATTTTTTAAACTAAATATTTGAAGTAGCCTTTGTTTTTTTGCTTATCATGTTTATTCAATCGAATTTTTTAAATAATTGCAATTTATAGATACACCATCACAGTCTGAATAAAATTGAAGATTTGTACGAGGGCGGACTTATCTTTTCAGATTAATTGCCATGGATCTAGTTTTTATGAATTTACGAGAATCATAATGATAAACGGACTGAGCACAGCTTGCAGTTTATGGTTTACAATATTTTTTTATTGTCACTAATGCGATGTCGGGATTCGACGCGGTTTATAACACCACTTTGGCTCTGCACCAGCTGTGATAATTAACCTTACTGTTTATCTAGCAAACTATAGAATCAGAGCCAAGTATGAGTCACAGTTAGGATTGCAGGAATTAGTAGGTATTAGCAATTTTGCGAAAAGTGAAAAATCCAGTTCACGTATAGATAACTCATCCAGTTTTTAAATGAACAGGATTCAAAAGGCCTCAAGAAATCTGATCGATAGTTTAGAATTCCGATTGATTAATAATTCCCAAAATACAGCAGCTATATACAGAAAATCTACGATTTCATTCGCTTCCGGAAAATAATCTGGGAAAATTAAGTTTAGATAATTCATTAAATCGAATCGAGATCGTTTAACAGTTTCTAAAATAATTACATATACTGTCGACTTTCGTATTCTCGATATTAGAAATTTAGGTACGATCATGACTACACTCTTGAAAATTTGTATTGTCCTTCAATAGCTACAGACTGTTCTAGCATTTGATCCGCAGTTGAATGTCACATATACGTCATTAAAATATTGGTAAAAATGGTCAATTCCTCTAATTTTGAGAACTGTGGTAATCTTTTAAAAATGACACATTTTTCGAATAATCGACGTCACGGATGGCAAGAGATCATTTTTCTGTCTTGATATTGTGGGGGAGTGGGCGCGTAATGAATCTTCGATATTCCATAATAAATTATTCAAACTTACACCGAGTTTTGATATTAATAAGCTTTTCACTGCGGGCTGTTGCAAGAGGGTTGGTTATGGTTATAACATACTTCGGAGAACGGCAATGGCCGTGCATTTTGATAAGCAATATTGTAAATATATATTGGAATTAAAAGATGGGCAAGGGGCGGGATGGTTTTTCATCCTGGATGCCAATGGGGTTGAGTCAGGACCGCCGAGTTGGTGGGGGATGTTACCTGAAAGAAGAGCAACAGGCGATAAGCAACCCCGTGGATTGTCATTCGCACCCAAGCACTCGTACGATCCAACGTAGGTAAGTGAAGAAATTTGTTAAAGATAAGAGTTTAAAAAATTTTTAAAAATCATCTAACGATCAATCGCATGTTTCGCCAATATTTTTAACGGTCAATTGGACCTTGTTTCATCCTGGGGAATATAAACATCCGAAACAAGTAATCTGCTCTTTAGTTTTTGGTCCTTGAACGCAATAAACGACTTTGGCAGCATGTTTAGAAGGAAAAATTATATTTCATCCCCTAAATATCGATACGTTATAATTTTTTATAAAACTTTTTAATTCCGGATTGAATATGCTTTGAAATTTTTGAGAATAATGTGCGTAATGGAGATTTTTGAATTTTCGTATATGTATTTTGTCAACACTTTGAATTATCCAATGCATTTATGTACTGTATGTTCTCGAGAGTTTAGTTTATTGTCATTATTAGATATGTAATTTGAGTTTAGTATATCATTGTGACAATGATATTCCAGGTCAAAATTCGAGATATGTTTTTTGATTTAGTTTTTATTTTTGTGGGTTACGTAATTCGGATCAAACCAGATTTAACCAATTCGGTGAAAAACGGGATGTGGAGCTTGTTAACCGTTGATCAAAGAGTTCGAACCCACAAATGAATGAAACAGAAAACACATGCGGACCTTGTTGTAGATTATGAGCTTTTCTCCAATTTCGAAATATACTTTCATTAAAAAGAATAAAAAAAAAAAAAAAAATCAGAAAGAGAAAAAATTAAAAAAATAAATAAATAAATAAATAAAAAATGCAAAAACGCTGCACAAAATTCATTATCCATTAATAGATTTTATTATCAAAAATTTTCTACTCTTACAATGGTTTTTATTTTCTCATACTTTCAATTGAGTCTTTCTTAGAAACCTAATCTGGAAGAAAATTATAAAATGAATTATTCCCACCTAATAAAACCTAAAAAAAAAAAAAATGTAATTGTGGTAATTCTACGATAAAACCTTTCAATTCAAATAAAACTCTTCGTTAAATGAAAATTCTTCCAACAAATATTTTCAATACGGTTTTTCATGTTTTAGTGTCTACAATCTGCAACCGATCAGTTCAACTAATCATTGATATATCAAACTGAAATAAAAAGATGGGCCGTAATGCGTGTGTGATCGTTTTGCTTGCTGGTAAGAAACCAATTCATAATTATGTTAATTGCATATCACATAAAATATAATTCGCATTGAAAATTACCTCTTTCAATCGTACCATCAGGAATTATTTCTTCTGTTGAAACAGCTCTTCAAGATTTATCTCAGGCAGTATAGGATTCCAAGGCATAACTGCTGGTTATTGAATATGTGTTATCATGTATTTTAAAGTATACGCAAATGCATAGAGTAGAATTTCAATAAACCACATGTTAATAATCACTTTCTAATCAATTAAAGATTATTATATGCCTTTAGAATCTAAATTACAGCATCCATTGTCAATTATAGTGATTTAGATAGCAGCTATTGTATCTACTAATATCAAGACACGATGTCAAGTCTAATTCACTTTCAAGTAGATTACGTAGGTACTTATGTCAGGATTATCACTTGCCTAATAATTTTTAGCCAGACATTCGCCTCTTTTTCTCTTAAGTGAATTATATGTATATGTATATACGTATATCAAAATTTTTGGACATTAATTCGTTTACCGATACGTCCTTTTATCGTCCTTCGGTTATTTGGCTAATTCACTTAGGTATATGTTATATTTATTTGTCAACTAACGTTGTAGAAATACTTTCGTAATATCCGAACTTACCCTAATCCGGATTTCGGTAGAAAAAAATTTCGTTACCACTACAGAATACCTTTCATTTCGATTTTTTTTTTATCTCTATACCCTGATAGAAGTTTTGAAAATTCAAAAAATAATTGCGCAACTGTTCATCATAATATTTACATTAAACAAAAAATTTTCTAATTATGTATATTGATCGTTAACAAGTTTCTCAAACGGTTATTATTCCTGTATAAATTATCAAGAATTGAGAATGGAGTAAACGTTCTACCGCATGTAGCCTGTAATTTTAACAAGTTTTAAACTAAACGTGATCTGCCGTAATTATTATTGACGTATATATGGAAAATATATTGTAGCTACGCCTTATCAATCTTCGTAACCGCAAAATATTATCAATGACAATAAATTACTTCTATCAACCAATAATTAATACATAATGCACTTCTTAAACTGCGTAAGAAATATAACATCAGCATATATGCAGATTCTATATTTCGTGAAATAAGTATCAGTTTTCTACAACATCTTTAAATTTTTACAAGTTTTGAATTAGCCAAATATAACTGCTAAGCAGACGACGTGTTGGAAAGTTGTGATTACTTGATTGGCATTCATTAACAACGTCAAAGAACCTTTGCCCCATACATAAATGCAACGCATCACCTAGCTATTCGCTTCAAGTTTTACGGTAAAGTTATCTGATAAAATTGTATCTATAGCTATTCCCGTATCCTGCAAGGATTTTATCAATATATGTCACAGCCAGTTGAGGAGTCTTTCCGTCATCAATTGAATGATTGTACGTATTTTTTTTTTTTTTTTATTGATAAATAAAAGGAATTATTCATATTATGTAACAACGATCGAGAGATTCAGAAAACTACCCCGGAAATAATATTTCGTGTATTTTCATTTTTATTTTTTATCATTTTTTCATCTGTTTAATTATTTTTTTCAGTTTGTGCTCTCTGGACATTTGGAGAGACGCTATCATGCGACCAATGTGGACGGGAATGTGTCAACAGCTGTGGTACACGGCAGTTTAGAGCCTGCTGCTTCAATAACTTGAAGAAAAGGGTTCCGGATGTTGGTTTAAAGCTCTGGGTAGGCCCTCCTAGACATACGGGTCATTTACATCTGGTTTACGATGCATAGATATGACGTTTATACACAACTTCCAAGAATCCCAGCCCGCGATTCAATGAAACAACCATACTGTGACCTACTATTTATCGTTTGATCAAGATCGAGTGGAAATTCTTATATATTATTTTCTCGTTATTTTTTTTTTTCAAGTGCAGTGATACGGGATATAAGATTTTATTATCTATATTTTATCTCTTCATCGATTTTTTTTTCACAGAAAATTGAGTATAATTTATTCTATAAAGTAAAGGTACTTCCGTATAGCAAATACAACATAAAATTTACTAATCGCAATAGAGATGAAAGAAAACCTCTGTCAATTTTTTTTTTCTCGTTGGCCACTGCTTTGATTTTTCTTCATAAAAAATTATAAAGCGAATGATTTCAATTATTATTTGCAAAGAAAAAAAAATTGATGTAATTTAATATCAGACATTGAAACCATTTCATTTGTCAATTAAGTTTAATCGATGTATATTAATAAATCGAACGAAAAGTATAATAATTAGTAAAAAAGTATAATAAAATCGTAATAAAACAGGCTGGGAAAAATGTACGTTTGTATTCAATTATTCCGTGATTATATAACAGGCATATTTATATCATAACGTACAAAAAATAAATAAATAAAATTAAATCATTTCAACCGTATAAGCTGATCGAAGATATTATATCGGATTCAAACCCCATTTCATTATAAATTGAAGTGCATTTCAGTGGCTGGAACCAACTAATCAAACAGAACTTCGTTAATTTCTGAATTAAAGACCAGTTCACATCGTTTATTTGGCATTTCTTTACTCAAATACTAAATTTATTCATTCCTAAGGTACGAAACCCTATTCATTACAACGTCAGTTCTGAGAAATAATATAATCCCTATTTAGAACAATAAAGATCGCTTAATTATACTCTTTTTTGAAAATTTGATCAATTGTGGGCTGTTTTGGCTGGCAGTTTTCAGTCTGATCAAAAGTATAATTAATTAATCAAATGCAGTTGTTATTTCTAATATGAAAACAAATAGTTATGATTTATTTCAATTTAAGAAATCTAAATCAATTAAACAAAAAAAAAAGGTAAGGGCTCAAAAAAATTATTAAAGACCGTTTCTGCGCTGCGAAAATATTTACTATTTTATCTGAAGTCTCGCATAAGTTGTTCCTCACATTAGGTTGGACATGATGATTATATGAGCGACAATTCATGGTGCTACTAAGTTCTTTCAAATAAGTTAAGAGTTTTGAAAATCTTGTTTGGTCTATGGGTGTAGAAAATTTGGCATAGTTCTGTAAGTTACTTTGATGAGTCACTTTCGTTCAACGGAGCTTCACTCTTTTCTTTTGATTATGATGTATTTTCAAAAGAGTTTTACTGCTTTTATATTTCTGTACTTAGAATGAATAATTCAAAAACTATTCGAAGAACGTCTGTTAATGATTAAACCTACATAAATAAATATAATCAAAAATGTATAGCCTCTAGATTTGGCCATATCAAGTTGTATGAAAAATCTTCAATAAACAGTTCGATCATTTTATCCATAAAACAATATTTGTATGTAATAATGAATGATTTTAGACTATTGAATTATATAAATAATATTTAATATTTACAATAAACATCATTCAAGTCAATTCGTATAATATTAGTTTGTTTTAAAGGTAAAATTATAGAATAATTTCCGAGTGCAGCTAAAATTCTACGCATCTACTGTATCCAATTTCGAATTTGAGTATTCACCTTCTTGAGTAAAATTCTTTGCCTCTTTTCATCAGAAGGATTACATTTTTCTAATTTTACTACAAATTTTTTTACCGAATTAATCAGCATGTTCCATTGTAATCTATCCAATCCGGGATACGTATCTTTGCTTAAAAACTTTGTTAAATCTTCGCGTGTTTTTATATCGCTAGGTGTTAAATGTCTCGTTTTCTTATCAGAACCAGATAAAGCGGTTTTAATTTTTAAAGACTTCTTCTTAGCTTTCGAGAACTTCGATTTACTTATTTCTGAAGTAGTTTCTTCTTTGTCTATTTCGGATTTCTTCGCCTGGTTACAAACTGCCGTATTTATTTCACCCAAACCGAACGATTTCTCGGACTTTTTCGCAGCAGTTTTCAAAATTTTTTTTCTCCGTTTTACCGAAACTGGTAAAACAATATCAGCTTCAGTGATTTCTGATGCCTTGGATTTTCCTCTTCCTCTCTTCAAGTTCTCTCTATTTTCTGTAGCTTCCTGGGTTTGGGATAATTCTGCATGGTGCTTCAATTGAAAAGTTTCACGATCTATTGACGCTATAAAATAGATTAAACGATTAACTTGTTAATAGGCACATCTAACTTTTTGAAGAATTGAATAAAAGCTAAAAATCCTTAAAAGCGTACTTCCTATATCATCCGTAAAATCTGAGACTTCCTGTTTTCCTACAGACAATTCATTCCCATTTAGAGAAATTTCTGTGTCTTTTTTTTCCACGTTTTCATCCGAGGCAGTTAAATCATTGATAATAATTTGAGGTGAGTCGATATCTTCATTCTCAAAGTTAAGGTCACAAGGATCGTCAATTTGGGCTCTTATGAGTCCAAATATCGTTTCCTTACCATCATCTTTTAACGGCACACTGTAAGGTTATACAAATTCAATTAGACTGTAAAAATAAGTGGATTACTCAATCATGCAACTCACACCAGTGCCATTACCTGTCCGTAGCTTGATCAATCCATGGTAAGTCAAGCCAAGTCTTTAAATTTAATGGAAGCTCATAATTATCGGGAAGCCACCTTGGACCTATCATCCTGAATTTACTGACATGCTCAGAAATACTGTTATACCAAGCACAACATCTCTTCAATAAATACCTCGATAAATACCTAACAGATTAAGAAAAATAAGGAAAATTAATAATGGTATAAGATTTGCAAATAAACTGAATCAAAGTAGCTAAAAGAAATTGCTAATGCAAGCCTCAAAATTAAACAAGTAATGTAATAAAATCTGCAAATTTATCCAGGATTTCTTCTGAGATGAGATTGCAAGAGGAAAATAAATATCGGATTTCACATATTCCACTAAATTAAACAACATTTTGTGAATCCAAATGTATTTCATTGAGGATTTTTGTTTACTGATATGCCTTTTTATCAACCTATACTCTTGCGGTGTAAGAAAATGAAATACAAAAGTGAAGGATTGTTTGATTGATTCATATTCATCAGTGGTTTTACTCTCTGCATCGATTTGTGCATATGTTTTTTCAAATAGTCAGACAATTTCATTCTTGTATCTCACAAGATTTTATAATATTTATTGATTTCATACATAGCATTACGATAATGATTGATTAGCTATCCTCAACTCCTTACCATACTCTGCTCACAACGGCGTAAGCAATAACGGATACAGTCCAAGAATGTCCGATAGTGATTCTAGTCTTGAAAAACTCTGCTGAAAATCTAGATACGTTTTCAATTCGGCACATGAGTTTGGCAAAGCCTTGTGTTCTGACAAGAACATATTCAACCATTTGTTTGGTTGGTAAATTTACAACAATTCCATCAGGTTCTACGTAGTTCTTTAAATCTATGTACTCTTTGTTTAACTGAAGTTCTAAATAATTGAGAAGAGCCCTGTTTAATTTTTCCATATTTTTCAGACCCTTATCGCTTCGGAATTTACTCTTCATACGATATATCAGTCGGCTAAGAATAGCTGCTTCCATGTGCAGCGCAGACTGAGATTCTAGATCTTTAATTATAGTCTCTAAGGAAGTCACAAACCTCTTAAAGTCTGAAAAAATGCATTCAATGATTATCTAAAATTGAGAATTCCTCAATAGTTACTTTCAGTACATGTGAATATGCTGCAGTTGGTTATTAAATTTTAGGTTAAGTATGATAAATCGTTTCTTACCGATTGCCTTCCTACTTGCTACCCATATGTTATTTGCTGGACGCTCTAAGTCCTTTTTATTCCACAAAGCATTCATAATTAATTACTTTAAGGGGGAATTAACGATTATTTGTCATATGAGACACTTAACCTTTCGAACTCTGGGCGCTGCCATATTGTTTGAAAGGATACGATTATACATACCTATAACTGAGCGCCTAATTATTGGCAACCCAACATTACGGAAAGCGATCGGCTTGCTATTAATTCAATTTTCGCGGTTTTTTTAGGGTCAGAAAATGTTCTTGAATACGTTCTGCGTCGGTTTAGGTAATTCTGACAATGAAATGATTATGAGAACCAAATTCATCTCATAGTTCCAATAAAATGAAATGCACCATATCGGAACTATTCAGGCTCGTTTGAGATCTGTTGTAACTTGAAGATATGTCTTCAGCCAACGCTTGAATGATATCACATAGGAACGAGACTAAACGATATCGAAACTATGCTTTCTTCCAACGATTTTATAATGAATATTTATTTAAATTTTTATCTTTAATGAATTTAGCACTTTGTGGTATTAGTTACGACGATAGATCTTCGAAGCAATTATTGAACGTCTATCAAGTATACCTATGTATATGGGGGTAAAAATTGTTTTAGGTCATAATCCGTATATAATAACGTTGATTTTGTCTTCTTTATTATATTTTATATAAAAGGCATTTATTAAATCTTATTCTCTCAATCAATAAATATATATTTACAATTTTTTTTTTCCTTTTTTTTTTATCTACAATTTAACAGTATGCTTATAGAGCAATAATTTTAAAGTACTATAATAATTTACACATAGTCTTTACAATTGTATAAATATGTATTTCGTAGCGGCTTTTAGTTAAGATTGTTATGCAATTATTTGGCAATATTCGGCAAGATAAAATTCTTTTTCTTATTATTATTACTATTATATTCTTTCTAATATTTCGTTGAATTTAATTTTTAATTGATTTCATTATAATTCCTTGTGTGCTTACGCGGCTATTTTCTGCCCGTTAATTTCCGAAGTCTAGCTGTCAATCCTGTGTCGTCTTTTTTCACCTTTTCAACTCGTCTTTTTTCCTCGAATTTTTTTCGCGCTTCCTGCCGGCGTTCCTTAGCTAATCGTTGCTGTTCTTTTTTCCAGATATCCTGAGGAATAAATGACAAAATTGATGTATGTACGGTAGTTCAAATTTAAAACAAACTTCTGCCACCGACTATACGTTTCTAAAAATATAATAATTCGCAAACGCGCACCTTAAAGTCTTTGCAAAAACTCAGCCACAGTATAAAAAAGTCATGCGGGTCGGCCGTGTCCAATGTCGCCCCTTTAGGAACGTACTGATAAAACTGCATAACGATTTTGAACTTCGATCTCGCCTCCTGCAAGCTTTCCTTTTCATTTGCCAAGTCGATCACAGCTTTGCTAAGAAACGCTTCCATCTTTTCTTTGAAAGGGCCAGCATTTTCGGGGTTTGATTCAGCCACCATTTTGTACTTAACTTTACAAGCTGTAAAATATACACAAATATATCTGTGTCCATGTATTTCATCAACATCAATTATCAAATCTGTTTAAATCAGCACGGTCGCAGCTTTAGGAACGGTTATGCGTACTTACCCTCCAATTCCGTTCCAAGTCTGTCCAATTCTTTGGTCAACTCTTCAAAATTAATGGAAGTTGCTGCCTCCACGTCGGCTGGCTCTGGAACTGGTAATGGCAAAGGTTCGTCCAAGCTCTCTGGTCCTTCCTGAGCTAATCTGGCCCTCGCAACATAATGGAGTAAGGTAACGCCGGGAACTTTCGACTTAACGTCTTTCAATTTCCCTAATATTTCAAGACCGAAGCCGTCCGCTTGTCCGCGCATCCGGTTGCCTCCGTTCATATAATTTCCCAGAGTCAAAATCAGTGCTATTACTTTTTTTAACGAGTTTGAATTCCGCAAGTACTCGCAGATAGATCTTAGATTTGTTAATTTAGTAGAAACGCTTGATATTGCGTCCTGAAATTCTGACTGAAACATTAGACACGCTATTCGTTGTGCAAAATGTGGTATCGATGACAATTGCTTCAAAAATTTTTCGGGTCTGTCGAGGGGAATTTCCGGATGTGCTTCTTCGTGGGCTGTTATTTCTTCGAGCTCTTTTGACGAGGGTCTCTGCAAAGGTTTGTCATTTTGTATTTATTAATTTTTTACATCGTCTTAAATTATGTCAATGAATTTTAAGAGTTGGACATCTTCATACTTACAACTTCGTAAATTTGTTTCAATGCTTCCAAATTGACAACGCTGGTATCGAGAGTGTACACGGCATTTTCTACTTCGGAGAAATCGACGTGTAAACTTTTCTCCAATATACCAACCATCTTCGATCTTTTGCTGTCCAATATTTTTGCTGGTTGTATTTTCGACGGTTTGTCCGTTTCGTCCTTTTTTTTAGTCGGTTTTCTTTCGATCACTTGTCGAGAAAATAAATTCGCAAATTCTGTAATGTCGATTGTCTTTTCCTCTTCAATTTCCACCCACAGTGGAACCTTTATATATTACAAACACTTTTCTGGTCACACACAATCATCACATAGTTATGTATACTTTCAAAGATATAATTTACTGATAGGAAATTACCTGAGGAGGAGAATCAGGACTCTCAGCAGGTATTGGCGTTACCGTTGATGGCACCAGGATTCTCGTCCAGTAAAGTGGTTTCATCGGTACTACTGGATTCAAAGGTTCTTTTCGTAAAGCTGTTCAAAAAACAAACGAAATTAGTTTCGACTCTGATCTTCTCTGATCGTTAAGCTCTAAAAGTGTTTGTTCCTTTTTCTAATCATAAAATTAAATAACAAATTCACTTTTCGTCACTCGTTCATTGACCGTCTACATAACCATATTGATCTCACAATATACTATATCATAACAATTAATTTGGCAAAAATTACTCGCTCTTCCTGGAGGATTCCATCCACCAGCAGGAGGTGCGGGAAACGGTTTTGGCGAATTTCCTCCTGGTGGAGGAGGTGGTGGTATCATCCCGCCCGGAGGAGGTGGTGGTGGTGGTCCACCAAAGCCGGGTGGTGGAGGCGGTGGTGGAGGACCTGTCATTCCTGGCATAGGAGGTGGTGGAGGTCCCATCATTCCTGGCATAGGAGGTGGTGGTGGTCCCATCATTCCTGGCATAGGAGGTGGCGGAGGTCCCATCATCCCTGGCATCGGTGGAGGTGGAGGTCCCAACATTCCTGGCATTGGAGGTGGTGGTGGTCCCATCATCTCCGGCATGGGCGGTGGTGGAGGTCCTGCCACATCTGGCATTGGAGGTGGCGGAGGTCCTACCATTTCCGGCATCGGAGGAGGAGGTGGAGGAGGAGGTCCTGATACCAAGTCTTGCGATGATGCAGAGTGTTCACTATCAAACATCGGCGGTGGTGGAGGAGGTGGAGGTGGAGGCGGAGGTTCGGATAAAGTTTCTCGGTAAGATACGGAGAGTGTTTCTGACGAAGGTTCGGATACATCAGGCATAGGCGGTGGAGGTGGTATAAATTTTTGTTTATGTTCCTGAATGCTATTGATGGTCTCTGACGTTGGTTCTGCTGACGAAACCAGAGACTCTGATGTCTTTGCAGTGAGATTAACCGGTGTTTCGTGAATCGGAGATAACGGAGGGCCAGTGACCATGTCATTAATGCTTTCCACGATCTCAGGTTGTTTTATCGCACCATCTTCAGAAGCAGTGACAACAGTGGCTTCCGTGGAGCCAACAGAGTCCTCACGTATGTCCAAATTGTTTATGTTCTCAGTCAGCCTACACAAATCTTCGCTAATCTTTTTTACAGAGCAATCATCCATCGGCTGTTGATCTACATCCTCATCTTCGATCTTCAGGGCGTTCAGATGGAGTGCTAGAAGCGAAACATCGCTGATTTTCCCGTTCTCCAGCGGTCGGTTTCCACCGGAAGTCGCAGTCTCATCGTCCTTTGGTGACGAGCAGCCCCTAGGCCGTGAATTTTCGACTGTCCATTGGTCAATCGAGGTTTCAACCTCAGAAATTGGGGACAATGTTGACGTAGGTAGCACCGCGTCATTTCTAGAGTCTTCGAATCTCAGGGAGGAAGATTTCTCTAAAGAAGTAATTGAGACGTCTGTAGGACTCGCTGTAAATCTACCACTTTCGACGAAAATCTTTGACGGAGATAACCCATCGGGTGAAGTCTGTGTAGATTGTCCTTGAGCCTTTTTTTCCTCGCTGTTTATCAGGGCTCGCAGTCGGCTTACTTCAGATCGAAGTGCAGTCAGCTCTTCTTCAAGACGACGCATGTTCTCTGGCGACCAACTTTCCCGCCGCAGTTTACCTGGGCTTGTTATCACCGGGATTGGAGTTTCCTGGTGTGACCACTCGTACATAAGGTCTGGCTGGATAAACCATTAAAATTTTTCAAGGTCCATGTACGTGATGAAGAGTCAAATTTAACTACGATACTGAATTTTCTGAACTTAAAATAATGAACTGCGATATCGTTCCAATCCGGAAAGACGAGGATTAATTTCTACAGTTCTTTGATTACGGTTAGGCCAAAAATGGAGACACTTTCTTTTTTAAAATATCAATAAAAATATCTAACTATTTAATTTTCAAATTTTCTCACCGTAAAGCTTACGTCTTTGGATATAGCCTTGTCTGATAAAGGTTTAAGAACGCCAGCGGCTACCAAATGCGCGCAAATTGTTGAAACCAATTTCTTCTGGTCACCTTCCGTCAGTTGTCGTGTGAGGCGATCTGGTAGTCCGGAAACCAGCCAGTTTATGAGATGTTGTCCTACGCAGACGTACAAAAAAATTATTAGAAATGAATCAATTGCAGAATGTATCGATACTCATCACAGTGGCGTGATATGACGAATGGACACACATTCCAGCTTGCCCATTACAATGCAGATGCCAAAATTTTTTCATTCTCCACTAAAGTCTGTTACAGTCGTTTTAAATGGATTGGATCGATTCCATACTGTAACTTAATACGTGTAGGTACTGTACCATGCATAATGCGCGTGTATCAGCCCGCTAGATTACAAAACGATCTTAACACTATTGAAATATTATTATTGAACCCACTTCTCCGAATCGGCGATCATAACTTACTTCTATTCCCTAAGAATTCTAAAAAATAAAAAAATCCAACTAATGGACGGTACAGTTTCTCGACCTTACTAGCTCCTTCGAAATGTATACTATCATTGTTTAAGAAAACCGCACCCAGACCGGCTCGCCTTCGGATTCATCAACGGCCTCATCTTCGAGAGGGCTACTTCTGAGCGATCTTTGAATCGTTTGATAACACTTTGGTTATAAGTTACGGTATTTTTTTTAGAATTTAAGTAAAACGTATAGGTGAAATTAGTTTATAGTTTTACTGGAAAGTAATGTGTAGATAAATGAGTGCAAAATTTTATGACCGAATGGGTATCAGTAGCACATAATTAGAAGTAAAGAAAGAAAAATTTCAAATAATCTGTTAGAAAATAAATTTATCAATTGTAAAGATCGTTGTTTTACCTCATTCTAAAATGAGACGCGACGCGGGAAACTATTATGTTCGAACTGCAGACTTTTGGCTGCTATAAAATCCATAGTCATTTACGTCTATATGTGGGAGATCTGGGACACTTGGACCCACGTGACACATACGACTGTTTCGTGTAAACGTCACGTGTCTCTATGTCATACATACACTCATACAATTATACTCCCTACCGATACAAAATCCATATGTATATGTTTCTACGTACATACATGAATGCACACATGTACATACATGGTTATATTATCCTACATCCTATTACAATACAACTACCATTATGCGTGAGCCTATGTAATACATTATGTGTATCGATAGGTGAAAAAAGAAAGAAGAAAAAAAAAAGAGAGAAAGAGATGTGCCTACGCACAAATACGTTTTTAGTCACTGTTTGTCTGTCTGTCCGGTGGTCAGGTGGGCAGTTCGTGTGGGTCTGCATAGTGTTATCACATTTCACGATCATAATAATTAAATTTTCTGACCGTAGGCTGTGAGTTCTGAGTAGGTATATCGTTTTATTCTTTATCATCGATCGAAAAACTTTTTAAAGGAGATTTATTAAATTGCAGAAATTGAAGAGCTTAATCGGTTTAAAATAGTTCTTTAAATATTATGTGAAAAAACAAAAATGAAAAATTGTTTACAAAAATCGTGACAGACCTTCTCTGCTCTTTAATCCACGAAGAAGAATTTTCTCGGCGATAGTTATTGTGGTAAGAAACATGGTGATATTTTTTGAACCGATATCATCGACGTTTTTGAAGAGTTTTATATTCTGGTAAGTTTCCAACTGAACGACTGGTGGCCTTTCTTCGAGTTCGTTATGATCAATTATTATTTCACGGTCTTTTTCTAACATAAGATTTAGATTTGCTGCACGGGTTTTTGTACGAAAAATTCCAAGATTCCAGTGGTCAAGAATACCGGGATGCATAAGCATCTGTCTACGACTTAAGTTGACGCGATCCTGCAACAGGGGCGTCAACATAGTCTTCTCCTGCACTAACATTTTTACACACATTTTTGTAGAACCGTGAATCGTCATTGGTAAAATTTGTACATATTTTTTTGAAATTGGAAAGAATTCTCGTCGACGTCGTGCATCTTTTTTGTTTTATTTTTGAGATTTTTTATATATTTTAGTTTCTTTTTTAATCCGAATGGTTTATAAATTTCTAAAGTACATTAAATATAAACTTTTCAAGCGATAAACGCCTATTTCATCGATTTATCTTCACCCAGACGTATGTTTTGTGTCCCTTATCGACAATCGGCAGAGTTTTAGCTGTCGTTTTGACGCGTTGCAATGAGAGAGGAGAGTATATGGTAGGTATAGGTACTAATATATTAGTTAAGCCCAAGCTTGAGGGAAACTAGGAATCCGCACAAGTTCATTGCTCTATGAATTTCTACTAAAAGTATTATTCAAGGTTAGTCTGATTACACTTATCGCTAATAGATATTTTACGTTATCAGTTTATGTATAGACAAGAAAAAAATCATTCACTCAATCCGTTCGACACAGTCTATGGACAGAGTGAGTGCGTTATGATTTACACTGGTCGGTGTAATTAGACACGGATTTTTAAAGTCTTTAAATTAATTGTTTAATATTTTTTATCTTAAAGTATAATTTACTGAGATCCGTTAGTCTGGAAGATTAAACTACAAGTGGAATATTTTATCGCGGTATTTATTCACTCATTAGCAATTAGAGTATATTTATTCACTTTCTCTCATATTTATTGCGCGTAACAAGACGTTTAAGTGCAGTCAATGAATTTAGTATAAGGTTTTCACTTCTCTACGCAGATATTTCGGAATAAATAAATAAAATAATAACACCCGGTAAAAAACTCTAGTTTTAGTTATCTAGCCGTTGATTATTTCGAACAGAAAATGATTAACCACGACGACATGTGGTTCGGTAGGTACTAACGCACAAACGCTCGAGCACATCAGACCTTATCAAGCTGTTACTGTTATCAGACCGTTAAAATGCTTTTATTATTCTATAGGTAACGTGTTTTCGGACTAAATTATACGTTGTCACGATTTTTTTTAAATCCGATATCGAAAAGGGTACCGCAACATGAAACAGGGGTACGTTTACATTATGTTTTAGAAATTTTTTGGACTCTTTGAAAATCAATCTTTCCATTTCTTTACGCCCTTTCTACTCAGTTAGAGAATCAATTTCAATCAATGAAATCAATTTGTTAAAATTTTATTTATAATCATTAAAATTTGATCGATTTATTTACTTGAAATTTTCTTGGAACTGATTTCGAGCCGTGAAAAGCTGCAGTGATGATAAATTCATATCGGTAAATCTTTCTATATGTAAGTTTTTGTTTTTAATTTTATTTATCTTTAGTACTATAATATTATACACTTGTAGAGTGTGAAACGTGCAGTGATATCTGCAATGACACCAATCCAGCTTAATGAAAATAAATAAATAAATAAAAATCAAAAAATAGAAATAAATTTAAGATGCAACGTGGTTTACCTTCGAATTTTTCGTACAACCGGAAGTCCAGCTTCTCTGGAACGAATCTGGATTTATTGTTGCAGCGTCCTTCGACAGTGGCACGGTCCAGGGTGAGACTGGCCACTCGTCGTAGAACGTTGCTCTCCGTCGTTGGCGTTTCATTTGTACTGTGTCTTCGGGGTGTTGTTTCACATGTTACATTCGTCTGTAGTGTGGCTCCTGAAATTGTAGGCAATGTAAAAATTCTCCTAGTCTTTCGTCTGTACCAAACCATCACGATGAGTATAACAGAAAAGGCGGAAAATGAACAGTAGGAAAAATATTATAAATTAATTTTCCTCTTTCTTGATTGTTGTTTGTAATAAAAGTGATGAACCCGCGCGCAGGTCAAGACCATAAATTTTTTTAATGACGATACAAGACGCATAGCAAACGAAATTTTCACAGTTTTATCACTTCAAATTTTTCACTTTCTTTTTTATTATTATTATTAAGGATATGTTATAATTTTTGTCCCATGTGTTCGTTACAAATCGATCTACGATTTGATAGACTGTGATATGTGAGACTTCAAGCACAATCAACTCACGAAGGTATTGTGCTGTGTAATTGACCACCAACAACCGACTGTTTTCATTTGAATATCGTCATGACAATGTGGGATTAGGTTAAGCCCTGAAAATGACTATATTACGTGAATATACTTATATCTACATTCAGAGAACACTATAGCACAAAATGTCAAAGTCCATTCGAGGATCTTTTAAATATGTGATTTATCTGTAGGTAAGAAATCGACGGAGTAAATATAGATCCTTATAACCGATATTATCTACACATTCCGAAAAACAGTTTTCTTCTTTATTGCACATCTCTACGCAATTACATATGACAATGCAATGAATAATAATGACGTAAATCATCAAATTGCAGAGACATATTAAAATAATGGATATCAAGCGTTTAAAAAATTAAAGTAATTAAAAAACGGAAAAGAAAAGTTGAATTCTCTCGAGTAAATGACCCTCAAATTTGATTGCAATTGTCGTATATTTGTTTCAAAAATTTTGTTTTCAGTAGTATGTACACAGACAATATATACATATACATACTTGCGGTACCTACTTCTATCATCTACATTTCTTATGCATATAAGAGATTGCATTCAGGTCGGATAAATAGAAAAATTTATCTGGCACAACAGCTCGGCTACGATATACTACGTGCAATACGCTATATAGCGAGGTTATAGGTCACGATAGCAACAAGTGTGTTGTGTTCATGAATTACGATCTATATACCATGTAGATGGAATTCGAATCGTTGACAATCTTCTTTTTCACGAATGTTATACCTTTGTTTGATAATTCACGTAATTAGTAGCTTTTGGCAGTCATTTAAATACGCTAAAGGCATCTAATCTGTTCCGTGGAAATAGCTAGGCAATAATAAAGATTGAAGATAAATAAATAATCGATATCAATCAATGAATGATCACCGAAAATATTAACTTCCGGTATTATCGAATGTTTAAAAGTAGTTACCGACTAATGACATAATCGTAACCATTTAGGATTAGCAGCTAAGAATATATAAGTGTTTGTTAATTAACGGACTGAAAAAAAACCGTTCTTTTCTAACGGACATGTAATCATAATGTCGAAAAATTTTCCAGACTCTTCTAGCTACGAGACTTTGGACTCGTGCAATTTATAGCATGATTTACAGTCGTCAAGTAACGTTATAAAAGATTCGCCATGCTAATTAAAAGACAAAAAAAAATAAATAAAAAGAAACGAACGAAAAAAAATTATGTTTAGCATCAACACGATGCAAATTAATCTACTATACCTGGTTAGGGTATATACTACCATAAATTAAACCATTCTTAAGAATACATTTATAGGTGAGGGATATTGCTACAGCATTGAATCGTTAGAGTTTAGAGTTTTTGGACCGTTATGAGCGTTCCCCGACCCTCGCCATACTGCCTTGAGGCAATGCTAGGCGATCGCTTCAGTCAGGCCATCGTGATTATACGAGTATAAGATCAATTCCGTTCACTGTGAGTTTACGATTACGGTTTTTTGAAATTCTTTTTTTTTTTTTTTAGTTTCCGTTTTTTGGGTCCTTTATCAACGGACGTGTGTGAAGAATTGTCTAAAGAACTGCAGTCGTTAACAAAAGCCTATTCAGAAAATGACATCATCTGACTTTTGATCTTTTGGAGAAGGTTCAGAACTTGGTCATCATAAGTTGTACAATATTTAAACCGGAGCTATTGCACTTTGTCATCGATACTTTAAATATCAATTTTTTTACAGGGATCTTGCGATTTCATACCAAATAACGAACCTTTTTTTCCCCTAAAGGAATGTCAGTTTAGTTAAACTTACCACCGACCCGCTGCGACGCTGGAGGAAGTTCAATCTTCTTGTGCCTAGTTACGGTGAAGTGGGTCCTGCGGTCTTCCTTGTCTTCTGTACTCAGATGATGCACGTCCTTGACAGGTGGCAGGGATCCTGTTTCGGCCACCATGCCACCAGGATCTGTGAAGACGCTGTCGCTGGATGATTCCTGGCTTGGCGGTGTCGGCACATCAGGGGTAACCAGGTTCTTGTTTGCACGATGCCACGAGTCCGTGACCAGCAGAGGAGGCCCCTCCGTGCGGTCGGAAAGAGACGTGGGTGGGGGCACCGACTGAGGTCCCATGGGGCCTGTGAGGTCCCAGGGGTCCGGGGGGTTTGAGGATTTAAACGGCAACGGTGGGGAGACAGGATCGGATCCTGTTTGGGCCTGGACATCGGGGTGTAGGACTTCCTCCACTTCTTCATCTTGGCAGTCTTGGAGTCCAGGTTTTTCTGGGGAGGCCTGAGAAGGACAGCGTGAAAGAAAACGAGAAATCGTGAGTGACAGGCTTGATGGTTCTCTTTACACTTCTACAACCATGTGCTGTAACATCTGGTCGAGAGAGAGAGAGAGAGGCATATGGAAACTATACGATCGTAAAATCGTTTGCACGTTCACGTGCTGAAGACAAAAATATACTCAAAGCTTCTAGGAAGTACTGCAGTAACTGAATGGTTAGACAAAATTATTTCCGTCTTTCTAAACTGCTGAAGAACACGAATGCACATGCTATATGTATGATCGATCGACTCCGGCAGGTGGTGTTTAACAGGATGTAAGGATATAGGTATAGACACCGGTTACGTTTATTTGTTTACTATTCAAATCAGTGGACAAGTGCACTACTATTTCAAACTTTTTTTGTCATTGAAAAAAATTGGCTGGATTGAAGTTCCGAATTTTCATTAGGGACGGTTTGGAATTTTGACAAACAGTAAAGGTCAGGATATTAAAATTCGGAAAGTCCAAAACCTCGAAATTCCAAGAAATCGGAAAATTTAATGGAAGAATTTCTACCGTTCAAGACTTTCGAAATTCGAAACTTTAATCTACCCTTAAAGAAATTTTACAGTTTTGTGATTCTATCAAGTATCTTGTTACAACCACAATAAATACCGTCAAAATTTGTCCTTCACTACGCATGCATGACGTCATAGCCGGGTCAAAAAGAATAGACGATAAAAGGTCACAGAACGACAAAATAATGGAATAAAAAGATCATTTTTTAATTGTTAAAAATCCTTCGAGTAAGTCACGAGTTTACTTACTTTCGGAGCTAGATGTTTCCTCGCAGGAGTCTGAACCTTTTCGAATGAAACTTTCGATATCGGATGGTCCAGCTCTGCATCCAGACTCTTAGACGACTTGGATGTCGCGGTTTCCTTAGATCTCGCATTATCATCAAGTTCTGAGTCGATTGACCGGTTCTTTTTATTCTTTTTCTTACTATCGCTCTGTAGATTGCCCATCTCGGGCGTAGCGGCTACCCCTACGACCCTGGCTCCGGCATCCCCCGCATAGACAGCCGCTCTTAACGAGTTTATCCAAAACCTTGCAATATCTCTTAGCTTGGGTCTAGGAGGGCGCGACTCGACGGCGTTTGCGCACTCCGATTCATCCCCGTTCTCAATGTTGTTCATTGCGGTCGATAAGATAGACCTGTATATACTATTCATCCACATCTATACAGATATACATTAAAACCCAAAGCGTCTGCGTAGACTTACAAACCAGCTGTCAAAAACAGCTGATTTCACGATGGCTGATTTCTTCGTTTTGTGTAGTTTCAGACGGGTTTGCAGAAGCAACGTGAATTATTTCGGTATTATCACAGTTCACGGTTCATTCATTTCACAATAAGTATGTATATTAAGATTTACTCAATCAACGATAACGCGCGGTCATTCATTGATATTTATACCGAAGAGAAATATTATAGAAATCGAACACTGCGGTTGTAGACATAACGTAGTTAATAGTACAGACACTTCACAATGCAGTTACATATATGGTTTTTGTATAAATCCCCGCATGAATAGAATATGGATGAAAATAATACGTGAAGTATACATTTTATTATTATATTGTCAAAAGGGGGACTAGACCGTAAACCCCGCCTCTCTATGTCATACACGGAAGTATAACATCGATAGAATAAAACCCCTCACCGGACACTGCTGCAGAGCGAAAACAATAACTACTATATGTGATCAGACATCGTATACGAGTGTAAGTTTATCGACGAACGACGGAAACAGACAAAACTCAGTATGCGGATCAACTCACACATCAGTGCGTATAGCAACGTGGACATTTTCGAATATGTCGTTATATAGTCTGTTATCTGTTGTACAACTTCGTCCCTCCACATACGCGTCCGCAGATCGGAGATTATATTTAAAAATGTATATGTGTATCGTGGCGGGAAAATTTTCACTTTCAGATATTATTCATCTGAGATTTAAAAAAAAAAAAAAAAAAAAAAAAAAAATGTACTAAATACGTGGTGCTTGCAGCATTCGATGTTGGTTATTGTTTTAGCGAATAATTTCATCCTTCATCAATTTCTGCTGTAAAACAAAAATAAAAAACCGGTTTCATATCAATCCCAAAACACAAGAGTAAAGAAAACAAAAAAATTGATTTGTTGTTCCGCTGGGCCGGCCCTGGGCTTTATTTTCTCGCTACGATGCGTCTTGCCGCGGCGACCGTTGGTCCGTTGACCCAGGTAGGTAGGTATAATACCAACATATACAATATAGTAGTAGGTAGTATTAACCATGGCAACATATCAGGATCGGAGTATACCCCCATGCGAAGTGTACAATTGATTACGTTAGGGTGTTTGTATATTTACTTAAGTTAACCGCATGGTATAGTTCAATTTAATATTGTTATTGTATTATACATTCGATAAGAGTACAAATAATTACATATAGTAGATATATAAAATTTTTTCCCCTCGCGGCTATAGGTATATCTACTAGTATTTATACGAATATACGAAAGATTTCGAATATGTATAGCGAAAGAGGAGAAGAAGGAAGCAGTGAATTGCTGGTTTGTCTGCATATCGTGCTCGTGAAGCTTTGATAAAAAAATAAAAAAATTATAAGAAATTAATAAATGATAGAATGAATGAACAGGTTGAAATAATCCACTAATTTATATATACATTTATGTATGTGTACATATATTTGCGATACTAATCTTGAATTTATCAATATAATTATACATATATGTATATGTATATGTAAAAATAAGTTATAAACCGTCTAACGTTGATGCGCGATTTGTACTGAGGAAGCGTAGTCATTTCTTTGCGAGTATTAATGGGTATATTATAATAGGTATAAGGCATAATAGTGCAGTAGCGTATATATACCTACTCGCGGTAACAACGATGTTATAGATATATTGTATATCCTCGGCGTGAATAACGCGCAACGCGACGGACTTATACTCGTGGGTTTTCTATTCTGCGCAGGCGCTGATATCTGAAGGTATATGAGGCGGTTTTAATCAAATTGTGGGAACCGCGTGCGCCATTATTTTCATTGTTTAAACCGTTTCCGGGATGAATATAATAGAAAGGTACCTGTACAGGTATATGTATAAACTATAATGCTTAATAATAACCGTAAGCTTCCAGTGTATGTATAAGGTACATACGTACATACATACATACAGTATACCCCATAGATATACATATACATATACGTACTCGTAAGAATGTACATACGTATATATGTATATATATATATATATATATATATATATATATATATATATATATATATATATATATATATATATATATATATATATATATATATATATATATATATATATATATATATATATATATATATATATATATATATATATATATATATATATATATATATATATATATATATATATATATAATTTGTTCACTCATACATGTATGACAATAATTTGTATAACGTACCGTACAAGCCGCACAATTTATATTTATTATTCATTGAATTCGTTCCGCACGCAGGTCAGGACGTTAATAAGAAAAGAGAAAAAAGAAAAAAAAAATCGATGTGTATATGTAGCTGTTATTAGATGCTGTCGTATTTATAATAAAGAAAGTATTGTATGTATAACCTAATAAAGTTCTATAAAGTTATCGATAAATGTGATTCAAAATTGTATGAAACCGTTTTTTCTTTCATTTTTATCAGAATATTATAGAGAATAATGAAACAAATGGGAAAAACAAAGATAACGGGACTATATAATAATAATAATAATAATAATAATAATAATAATATTGTGTGCGAATGGGTTGAAATGAATGTAGATAATATATAATGAATTATTAAAATTGGTTATACAATAATTATTTATCCATTTATAAATCACTTTAATGGAAAATTTATGAATATATTTATTATACACAAATATATTATACATATATATTATGTATATAGGAATATAATAACAAAGGCTTGTGAGAGAGTGCTGCAGCGTTTATATTGTAACATTATATGTATATATGCACATAATGAATTGCAGTAGTTGGGGATATGTCATCAAGTTAATTGTATATGGTGATAACAATAAATAAAAAAATTAAAAAAATTACTGTCACTTTATCATTTATTTATATTGCAACATAAAATTTGTACAAATAATAATTCATAATAATAATATCGTGATAATAATAATTAAAATAATAATATTATTAATAATAATAGATAATAGATGATAATAATTAATATACACATATAATTTGATGTATATATATATACAAATTATAATTGATAATTCAATGCTCGATCGGATGTTCAAATGCTGAATGAGAAAAAAAAAAAAAAAAATTCAAATCGTATTATCGGTAGATTTATTCCATTTACAGAATCCAACTACTATTCGAGATGTCGCATATATATCTAAATCTATTAAAATGGTTTCGTGGTTTTAGTTATTTTTATCTTTACTTTTACTTTTATTTTATTTTTATTTATTTATTTTTATATTTATTTATTTTTTTATTTTTTATTTGCCTTTTCTCGTTTTTTTCTTTTTTTTTTCTTTTTCTTTTCTTATTATTATTTACTTAAGAAGCTGTTAAAGATTGAGGAGTTTTGTTTTTTTGTTCTAAAATTTATTTATTCACTTGAATTATTACGTTTGTTATAGTTAAATATTTATACGAGTTTTATACAGAGCGTAACGTCATTTCTATCTCCTTTAGTTAATCTCTCTTTCACATTCTCTCTCTTTCTCTCTCTCTCTCTCGCTCTCTCTTTCTCTCATATTATAATTCTTTAATCTTTCTCGTCTTTTTCATTATTATTATTATTATTAAAGTATTATATTTACATATTTTCTCTGGGTGTTTCTTATACCTTTTCTATCTTTATTTTTGTTGCCATTTTTTTCCTCTTAGCGTTTTTTTTTTTTTTTTTTTTAATTTTTAATTTATTTTTTTGTTTTTCTTACAAATATGGGGCTGACCTCGGCCAACGTTTGTCCATCGGACACGTACGGTATAATACGGTACGAACGTAATACTATATACTTATTATTATGTATATAATATAATCTATATATATATTATGAGATTTTATTTATTCATTTATTTATTTAATTATTTTATTTTTTTTTTATTATGCAAAAATATTTTAACTATTTCTTTCACGCTTCTGCTAGTTACTGCACATAATACATTTACATATCCTCCCTCGATGTACTCAACGTACTTTTACTATACGTATAAAGAAAAAAAAAAACGAGAACAACAGAAAAGAAAAAAAAAAAAAATACAAGAAAATCCACAACTGTTACAGGTAAGTATAATATACTCTCCTTTTCCTCCCTTCTCCTGCCACTCAACCCATAAGATATATTATACTATTACAATATACTTCTAATTACGTTGATTACCAAATGTAATTTAGTTATCGGATACCATGGTTGTTATAGGTGAAATTATGAATTTCATCATTAACAAGAAGTTGTATGTATATTACGTTCTCTTTATTTTTTACTATTCGGCTTTTATCTTTAAGCTTTTTTTTTTCTTTCTACACAATATATAATATTAGGACACATGATAAAATCGATTGATCAGCCTGCAGTCGTCTATTCATTCATTCATTCATTTATATTTACTTATTCATTTAATTATTTATTTCCTTTTCCTAGATAATTACAATTCATATTTATATATGTATGTGTGTATATGAGTATACATATATATATATATATATATATATATATATATATATATATATATATGTATATATATATATATATGTATATATATATATATATATATATATATATATATATATATATATATATATATATATATATATATATATATATATACACATAAATATAAATATACTTCTTTTTCGTATATAATTAAGCCCAGTCTACAAACGTCGGCCATAAGTCACCCCCACCTCCCCAATTAGATAAAATATGATAAATGCATGTGAATTTGAGAAATAATTCTATATCTAGTTATATAGACGTATATAACATATCGATCCGCACCGATCTTTTACTGCACGATCTTACGGAGCAGGAAAATTATTAATATGTGATCTTATATGGGGGTTGGGGGTGGAGAGTGAATATTAAATATAAATTTTTGAAATCTAGGCGATAGTGTAGAGAGGTACAGGTAGGTACAATAGTGTCGAAATATAATTTACAGAAGGTGATAAAAATTTGAAATATACAATATGTATATGTATATGTATATATGAATGCACAGTTGGAAGTGAACCTGTCCCAGGAGGTCCGCACGTGAAACTTGTTAAAGTTAACAGTTTTTCCATGTCGTTTTGAAATATTTGACTAATTATTCCAGTTGGTTTTCAAAATCAACTGGAAAAAGTAGTCCATTATTTCAAAACAATATGAAAACACTGTTAATTTTAACAAGTTTCACGTATGGACCTCCTGGGGCAGGTTTACTTCCACCTGTGTAATATAACTACGATCTGCGTGTGCGTGAATGAATAAAGTACTTTTTTTTTCTTTCTTTCTTTTACTATAAGTATTTCAAGCCAATATTTTTCCTCCATTAACAATAATAATAATAATAATAATAATAATAATAATAATAAGAATAATAATAAGAATAAAAAAAATCATTACCTCGACTAAACGTATATAATCAGTTCGTGATAATTAGACGAAAGCCACTAGGTGTACCTTGGTTTACGTTTTTTCTTTATTTTTCTCCCCATTTTTGTTTTCTTTTTTTTTCTATTTTACTTTTATGTAAACGTATAATTATACTTATAGGAGCGAAATAGATATAGGTGTATGTATACGTTTAGGTACAGGCCTTGCGGGTATACGTCATTTTATCATAACATATATTTATATATATATATATATATATATATATATATATATATATATATATATATATATATATTTAGGTATATACATATGAATCTCTATATAAAATTTTATTTTTATTATTTTTATATAATAATAATGAGCGAAGAAATATTAGGTATATGAGATCACGAATTCGAAAGAGTATATCATTCTTTCCTTCTTTTGTATCTTTTTTTTCTTTTAATTTTTGTTTCTATTAATATTTTCACCACTCGTTCCCATCGTTGTTGTAATGATGATGATAATAATAATAGTAATAATAATAATAGTATTAATAATAATAATAATAATAATAATAATAATAATAAGAATATAATTAGAATAATAATATCGATCGAAAGGGAACAGGAATATGATAAAAGGGGGGGAAGAAGAAAAATGTAGATTAAAAGAACAAAAAATAATAATAATAAAAATTTACAAGAATTTAATAAGATTTTTTAATTATTATTATACCCGATCAACACAATATATGTAACAAAACAATTATCATTTGTATATATATGTACATACATACATACATATTCCAATATATGTATATAATGTATATTGAAAACAAAAAAGAAATCGACAGATGTAAAAAACGCTATTGAATTTTATATAATCGGAAAATTTTAAACTTTCAAGTGAATTAAGTATATCAACTTTTTCCCTCTCTCTCGCTCTCTGTTGATCTCATAATATACACAATTATTAATATAATTCGTGCCGAAGCGACGCTCGGACATACGGACAGAAAAAAAATCAGACAGGCAGACACACTGTACATACACACATTACACATACATACATACGGATATACAGTCGAGACATATCTGGACAATGGCGCAAAAAATTTCTAAGTATAGATTAAGTATACATATATATATATATATAATATACATAGTTTAAGAACACATTGAGCCTTAATAATTAAGTACCTTAAAATCTTACATAATTATTTTATATATTTACACTAAATACTTTGAAATATATGTTTTTATTTTTGTATTTAATTTTTTAAATATATTTTTTACGTTATTTTTTATTTTTCTTTCAATCATAAAATCCATGATTCAGAGTCGTTCCAGTTGGCTCGGAAAATGTTTCTCAAGGTATATGAGGATTATTATTTTTTTTTGTTTTCTCTTCCTTATCGTTTTTACGTTTTTTTATTTTTTATTTTTTTGTTCCTCAGGAGGTGCAGGTTAATATAGAAGAGGGTTAAGTGGGTCGGATATATCAGGGGGATTTATTTTGTCGCTTCGGCTCGATTAATTAAATATCATAGACTGTTCTGAAAAAATTGTTATTATAAATTTTATATATGTATATAATATAAATATAATATGTATGTACATAGACATATTTATATTCATATCATACGAATAATAATGAGAAGAGAATATATAAGAGAGTATATATCGTGTTATATTCGTCGTATTCGTCGTATTATTGTAATATACTATACAGGGTGAATTCCTAACGTGTCCCGACTAGGAGCCGCAGTGGGGGAATTGCGAGTCCAAATTGGCAATTGTTTAGCTGGGAATAACCAATCAACAAGTCTTTGGCTATTGAAACAATTACCGATTTTGACTCGAAGTTCCTCCACCACGGCTCCTAGTGGGGAGAAATTAGAAATTCACCCTGTATATGTATATAGGTATGTATATGTATATCCATATATTATATATATATACCTGTATACATATACTATATTGCTTATAGAGTCACATATTTGTAATCGTACGTCACGTTGATAAATATACAATAGTTTTTCTTTCTTCTTTCCTTTTTTTTTTTTTTTTTTATTTAATTTTATCTCCTCAATCACACGATTATAATATTATGTATACAGGATCACGTCAATAATTCAGGTATTGATTCGATAACCTCGATCAGAGACGTCTCACAGGTTCGCTCACGATATAAAAGTATAAAATACACGAGACTCTTGGTTCGTTGCGGTTGCTGATTTCCAAAATACCGTCTTTTTCTCTTTCTCTCTCTATCTGTCCCTTTCTTGCTCTTTATGCCGCAAAAACAAAGAAATAATAATAAAATAATATCAAACCCCAAAGAAGAACGAAAAAGAAATAAAATAAAAACTTTTGAACTGGAAAAATAAAAAATCGAAATAAACTCGATAATTTAATTTAAAAAATAGGAAATATTTTGCGCATGGTGGAGATTTTTGCTTATAATATAAATGCTGATGTTGACCTTGCCCAAAATTTGTACCTTGTAATATATTGATTAAGATTCATTTTCTTCCCTTTCCGATCTTCCCAAAACCCCCCCTTCCCTCCCAACTTTGTGAACGTTAATCGTTTAGCTTATTAATAATTGTCTTATAAGACAAGCAGTTGCAGAGCTACTAGAGCCGCTTTCTCTCTCTTATTTAATAGAGATTTATCAAAAGTTTACACAGTCATTAGTTAGTAAAGCTTTATTTATAAGTTCTAAAGTCAAAGTAACGGGTTTTCATCACGAATATGAAAATTTGAAGGGGAGGGGATAAGGAGTTGAGAAAATCATAACTAAACTATGTATAAAGCTTCAATCATGAATAAGAATTAAACTCATACAAGAAGAAGATCACTCCGTTAACTTAACTGGCTTCGACTATAAGTAGCTTTAACTTTATAGTATCTATCAAGCTTTGTTTGTCTCAAGGATTTACCCTTTCGTTAATTACATATTTATAATTATAAACTCGTCAAAAGTATTAAACAGAGTAAAACTTGTCACCCTTCGCAGCTTGTAATTATATACTTTGTCAAGATTTTTTGTCTTCTGTTTTTAATTTAATTTTTGATATTTTTTTCTTCTTACATAGAGAGAAAAGACAGAGTAGAGAAAAAGAGAGAGAGAAAAAGAAATAGAGTCTGAAAATTAGTTTCGTATCAGAAATCAGCACCGCAACAATACCGTCGATCTTTTTTTTTTATATTGTTAATCATTTAAAAGAATAAAAATAAAAAAAAATAAAAACAAAAATAAAGAACAACTAAACGATTTTTAAAATACATCTGCTTTGGCAGTCTTTCATCTTTTTTTGTATATTTATTTTTTCGTCAGTATAACTTCCATAGATATCGATAATAATAATAATAATAATAATAATAATATTAATAATAATAATAAAAATAAAAATAATAAAAATAATAATAATAATAATAATAATAATAATGATAATGATAATAATCGATATTATTGTTCGATCGATTTATAATCAGTAATTATTTATTATTCTTAGACCACTTCTTGCACACAATTCGTATCAAATTTATTAATTTCATAAATTAGGGTATAGTAGTAGGTAGGTAGGTATTATAATTATGCGATATAATAATTATTTTATCAATTGATTAAAATATCTATCAACATTATATGTATTACACTCCTAATCTCTCATCACACAGCACGATAGAATTCATAATGTATATATGTGTATATATATATATTCTTTTCATATATCTCTCAGTTTTATCTTTCATATTTCCCCAATTTCTTTTGTTTTTCTCCTACTAATATTTTATTTTTAGGTAGACTTTTAAATCTTTCATTGTTTTTTCCCTTGTCTATTTCTGTGGTCGTCTACCCGCCAGATCACCAACACAATATATAAAGATATACATAATATCCCAGTCCTTAAAAGTCTCCTATTCAGTTTTATCCTCGTTATTTTTTACTTATATTTTTTTAATTATTTTTTTAATCAATATAATTACATCCGATCACAACTGCTCCGATAATATTATAACCCGAAGAGTCTGTATGTTGTCGTTGTGGATTATTTTTTTTGGTGCTTTAAAAGAGACCCTACCTTCTTCGAGGCTTTCGATAGCAGTGTGTTCGCACCCTTCAGCTTCAGCCCTTTCCCCTTCGGGAGCAGAATCGTCATTTTCTGTCCCAATGGTCCTGGAATTATTGTTACAGTTATTAGCCGGTGGTTCATGGGCTTCGATAACATCCGGTATCGAAAGAGCAGCCGGTGAAGATACACGATGGTCATTTCTCGGCCTAGGACTCAACCTCCCAACCCCATCCGGCTTAGTTTTTAAACGATCCACACCACCCTCGGTGGGTGTTGGCGTTCGACTTGGACTAAATCTCGCAACCATTTGTTCAACGTGATTTAGACCGGTACCTCCCTTGTCCAGGTTCGATCTAGACATTCCGCCGAAACAACCCCCTCCAGATTCTTTCGAATCGTTTAGATCCATGGTCTGCGAAGATGGGTCGTAACTTCCGCGTCTTTCACGGCAACGGAATCGCGGTAATGTTAAAGACGAGGGTCCATCTTCTTGGACTAATTCTGCACCAGTAAGATGACGCTCTTCGGTATTAGCCGGTACGTTGCCATCCAACAGTCGCGATTTTGCATAGGCAACGTGGTCTGGTACCTCAGAAACAGATTCTAGAAGTCCTGAACGGTCTATTCGCCTTAGTGTTGTCTCGGCGTGTTGTGGTTCCGGCATCTCCAGCAGCCCCGAACGATCCACACGTCTTACAGATGTTGAACCGTCCACTTCGGCACCAGTAAGCAACCTCTGGTTAGCAAGACTCGCGAAATACTCGGCGGATGGAACCGTGTGACATCGTGATCCAATCTCACCAGGATTTTCTATCACTATTTCCATTTGGTGATGCTGCGGGTGACGATGGAGCTGATGGGGATGGGGGGCCCGCTGCTATAGCCAGGTGGTCCGCGGCTTACGCGGGCCGGTGGGTTGTCCTCAGACGATTATTTCCCTGATTACTCTACGGCCACGGCTGTTGGGGGTCGAGTAACCTGATTCTAAACTCTCATCGTATGAGAGACTCACGTGTTGTGGGGGCTTCGTGTCTTCGTCAAGACCTTCCAGGTACGGGTCTGGAAGCCCGGAAACATCATGATATGGAGAGTCTGTGCGAAAAAGAGAATAAAATATATTCGATATCATCAATCATCGTTTGTAAAAATAAAAAATATAAAAACAAAAAAACAAAAAAAAAAAAAAAAAACAATATTAGGATCAAACAAAGCGATTGACTGATTCTCCAAAGATGGCATTCTGCTTCGCTGCATGTGAATATGTGTTTAAAATTGATTAATGCCTCTGAATTTTGGAGCAATAAATAATGGGCAAATTAAAATAGATTTTGAAGAATAATTATCGTAAAGTATTTGATTTTTCATTTAAGGGACGAAAATGGGTGTTGAGATGATGTTGGGAAATAATTTTCGTAAGTTATTTTAATTTGGATGAATTGAATGTAAAGGAAGTTTGAGATTTTATATGAGAGATTTCAATTTGATTTTTTACCATTTGGAATTCGTATCAATGTATAATGACTCTGTAATTTTTTTTTATCGTAATTAATTATCTCAAAATTTTTCCTAATTTGGATTTTAATTAAATCCACCAAACTGAACAAAGACACGTTATAATTGACACGATTTTTACTCTTTTATTTTTAATTTTTTAATTGGCTCGATTCGCATTTTTCAAAAATTCAAATTATCGGAGAATTTTAATTTCAAACAGTTTCTCTCTACGTTTATAATCCATTTTATTTCACTTGGCAACTTCAGATTCGTTATTCCAATTTAAAAATTAATTACCACACATCAATCATCGATCCAGTTTACGATCATACGGACACAAAGTGAAATACAAAATCTCGAATTTTTATACATTTTACCTTTTCTAAAAGGTAGGGTATATTATAAGATCCCTGCCCAAAATTCAGATCATTATAAATTGTTACACGATCCACGTAGGTATACGTTACGTATCGAAAAAAAAAGATTAAAAGTGTTTCTACTTAGATCGATAATTTAAATAAAGAATAAGATAATGTAATTCCGAATTTTTATGCAGACTAAATATTTTGCGTATTGAAAAGAATTCTTGTCGCCACAAAGAAAACCGCATCATAAAACGGATTCTTGATGCGGGGCAAAAGTGGATAAAGATATACTTATTTCTATCCGAATCTTATGCTACCGAAAGTTCATATATATCTCGAACTGTCGGCTATTAGGATTCGATACTATCCGTTTCCTATAAATCCGAGAAAAGTTTTTCACGATTTGTTAGAAAACAAATATCCAACGTTAAAACTGAGAATAAAAAAACAACTTCCGCTATTTCTAAACTCAATTGATCGAAACATTAATTTCTTGACAAAAATCAGTAAATTGATTTTAAAAAATAGCAAACCAAAAAAAAAATTCATCGCGGTTCCAAACGACCTAAAAAGCCGAATTTGACTTACCCATATGCTTCTTCGATTTGACGACAGCGGCATAAGGATCAGGACAAAATTCTTGTCGGCTAGGGTTGTAACTTTCCCTATAATCTTCATGTTGAGTGAGATGAGGATAGGTCGCATAGTCTGGATCAGCCGGTCCATATCCACCGTGTTGCATCGGGTCATAAGGCGGATTGCCACCATTAGCCGCGGCGAGTTTCATCTGCCACAGAGAGTCCTGGGAATTGACTGACCCTCCGTTGTTAGAGTTTGAATAGCTGTTGTCCATGTATCCCATGTTAACACCTGCAAATTGATAAATACTAGATTAGCCTTTGCGGTACGACCTCGATAGCTAATTAGGAGAAAGACGGATTAGCGAAAGCTTCGTACTAGTTACCCAACGCCGTGGCACAACCGCCAAGCATCGGTTAAAGCCGGAGAATTATTCAAAGCACGAGATAGATCGATTTGGCAAAAAAATTCATACAATTTTATATATCCTTGATTCTACCTACCTCTGTTAATAATTTTTTCAGGTGTTAATCATGGACAGACAAAATTAGGAAGAAAGTATTGATCATTGAGTATATTTTTCTTTTATTTTTTTGTCTTTCTATGAAATCGATAGACGTTGCTAAATTTAGACTTGGATTAGAGGCAATAATTTTAACCGTTATAACACGCGCATGAGTCAATTTTCCAATTTGCGCCTACACTCCAGTTTTTTTTTTTTTTTTTTTGAGACAATTAAAAATTTTCAAATATATTGTTCAACATTTAAATAGCTTGTTACAATTCGCGTAAAATTAATATCTTAAAATTATCGTAGTAATGTTAGTATTTTTTTAAAAAGATATATTTACCATTCTCACCATTAATGTTGTGATTTGGTTGGTGGTACCCATACCCAGGCTGAGCATAGGCTGGACTTTTTGGATCTTCAAGAGCCAAAGCAAGGTCCAAGCTGTGTTCCAAGGCTTTATTTTCTGCGTAGTATGGCGGTGGGGCTTGTGTTTGCTGTCCATTTCCGGTTACTAAACTTGGTCTTACCCTATAAAAAAGGAGACAAATTTTTAGTAGAGATTTTAGATTAAAATTATTCAATTTTAGGACTGAAGATTTTCAGTTTGAAACATTTTTTTTTTTTTTAAGGGAGAGCCAAAACAAAAAAAAAAAAAAAGATAAAAATTGTCCACAAACGAAAAGTTTCAAATACCAATACTATATATGGCGAGGTAATTAGAACTTGCAAATTGGTTTAATAATGAATTTTAATTAATTTTGTCCACGTTGACCAGACCCGTCCCGAAAATTTTTGTGGTCCATTCAGAGTTTTCGATAAAATTGACGCTTTTCGTACCACGGTAGAATTTTTTTTCTTTCATTTTTTTTTTTTTTTTATACGAGTATGAAATATGAGAGGAATCTAAATATAATATAATTCGTATAATAAATCTCTGTAATTTTATTTTTTTATAATTGTTTTTTTTTTTTTTTTTGTTTCTGTCGTGATGAAATTCGTCAAGCGAACAGGTATACGGTAACTCAACTCTGCAGGTTTAATTTGATTATACTTTCGAAACGGTGTATAGTAGAAACTCAAAAGTTAACTGGCCAAGTAGGGAGGTAGATATATATCGCACTTAAAACGGCTCGTAAAACTTTAAGGATAAAGTTCTATCAAAGTTTGAAAAATTTCAAATTTACTCGTTTACCTTGTCAGAGTTTAAATCTTTATTATCCAAAGTAGATGCACATATATACCTATTCTAGAAATACTTATATATACCTACCAATATAAAATAGAATTTTATAACCTGCATCTATACATTTACAGGTATAATCCGTACTTTATCCATGCACGAGGGTATGTATTTCTTACATAAATATGTAGTTTACATCTACAAGTACCTACGTTGAAAAATTACCAATAAAACTCGAAATCGATTTATACCAACAAACAAAAAAGAAAGAAACTGATTGGTTACTCTACGACGATATTTGAAGCCAGTATAAAAACTTTAGTAAAAGAATGGGTGAATTATTTTCACCGAATTTGTGTTCAGAAACAGTTGGCTAAATTCTAATCTATTTTATTTATTTGAGGTAAAGGTTGGTCGTCGGCCTATGGCTGCACGTCACTGATTAAACGATATATGGAGGTTGAAAACTAGGGCGATGGTAGTGTGGGTATATAATGTGGCTGTTGTACCAAGGATGACCAAGAAAAAAGGCGACGTTGTTCACCCATAAAATTGATGTCACTACCCTTAACGTTCTGCAGCTTGGAGTTTTCTCTTAGTATAGGTATACCTATACCTAGTCTGTACAGAATAGTATCACAGTGACTTCGACTGCAAAGATGCACCTGAACCTTAGGTTTATAAATGAGGTGATGCATCGCTGCTGGTTCAGGTATAGTGCGAAATGTCTTTCCATTTTAAACCACCTTTTCTAAGCTATACGGAAGAGCGAAATCCCGCTACTCGCATTGGTCTGACTGCAATTTACTGTTCAGTGACTGCGTTGATTGTACATTGATGGAATCGGGATGTATAGGTATGTATGTACATAGACGAATCCGTTTGAGAGACCCGGGAAAAGGATGGGTTGATCACAATCGTGAAACTAGTAGTAATTTTGTGAACGATTCAAGGCTGGGTTTGAAGTTCTGTATTTTAAAAGTTCCGAAAGTTAAAAATTCCGGATTCTAATATTATCGATTTACTGCAATTTTTCAAAAAGGTATATTTCCTCGGAAGTCTGAATGGTCGATTTAAAAAACTTCAAATCGAAAACCACTGAAGGTTTAAAAAAGCCAACACTCCGAGATTTAAAATTCGCACATGGGGCATCGTGCCTCTCGATTAAAATTTCGAATTATTGAAATTTCGGAGCATTTGACTTTCCGAGTCTTTAACAGTCTGCATTCCGATCTTTACGAATTTTATTTAACCCGGTTTCATATTTTCAGCAAAATCGTTCGCATTTAAAAAGTTAATCAACTACTTTCTCTATAAAATAGAATATGGAGATCTATGCAACGTCATTATTCACGGTTTGAAAAGAAAAAAAAATATATAATACTCCAATATGTGTTAAGAGATACGGATTCCTTCACGTGTGAGTCAACGTCTTGCGTCAGATCCGCTAGTCAGTTAGGGTAAATTTGTTGACGATAAATCAATCATCATCCGACAATTGGTTGAGGTTTTGGTATCAGTATCACGCGAACGTTCTATACGTAGGCTGAATTATTAACAGACTTTTGGCCAGTAGGTAATCAAACGAGATTACAAAATTCAACTTCCGTTTTGTGTACATATTATACCTATATACCTTAGGTATGTATATCTAGACCTTCAAGTATGTTTCCACACGCGATATGAACACGTAAAATATATATATAGATATAATATGTACATTTCTCTGGCTTTCATGATATTATTAAAATTTTCTATAAACGAGACAAAAAAGCCGAAAAAAAGTTTGTTATTGAAAAAATAAATAAATAAAACTTACGCATTTGAGTCCATCTCATAATCTTTTGCCTTCGCTGCGTGCTTTCTGCGGCATCGACAGAACAATAGAAGTAGAGCTGCAAAAAGTAGGAACACCGCTCCACTGACGACCAAGGCGATCAACGTTGGCGTTGCTAAAGCTCCGGACTGAGCAATGTACGATGGACCAACTGCAACGTCAAATTGAATCTCGTGAAGAAATATCGCAAGCTAACATATTTTGTTTTTAAAAATTGCGTCGAATGAACAATCAAAATATAACCGGAAGTTACTATTCAAAAATGTGATTAGATTAGAACAGGAAGTATAAAAATAGCGATATGTATTTAGGTATAAACATCGAAAATCTTCAAGAATATTGCTGAAAATTTCACGAAACTTTGTCAAAGATGATAAAATAAAATAAAATAAAATCATAAAATTTTACTTATATAGGAGCACAAAAGACACTTTCGAATAATCGACTAGATAAATTGACCAACCGGTTAAAAAATGAAATTAATTAGTTCATAACTCACACTCAGCTGTTGCGAATTCTCCACATTTTTGATGGTCTGCTTTGAGGCACAATTTGACCCTAATTTCTGGATTCGTTGTACCAGATTCAAAGTCAAGACTTCCAGTCCTCTGCGTAGCATCATTACCTAAAACCTCAAGTGGCCAAACGTCGAGTAGCCTCCACGCGTTGTTGGATAATCCACCTTCCGATTTTTCAATAGCTGCAGAAAGTGCAAGACACGAAGCACCGACGTGTATCGATAGCGTTCCGCTCTCTGGATCATAGCTGACCCTTTGCGGAGTCGGAATTTTCGAAACTGCCGTAGTCGCACTTATCTCCTCGGAGTAATCACTGTGACCTTTTGTATTGTAGGCCTTAACCTTGAATGAGTAGGTCTGGTGTTGGTCCAAGTTTGTCACATTGCACGGGTTCGATCCTCGACAGTCAAACTCAAGCCATTGACCAGCCGGTCTTGCCGGCGCACAATCCGGAACAACAATTTCATCGCTACCAGCTGCTCGACGATATGAAACGAAGTACTTTGTATTGGGCAGTCCTCCGTCGAAGCCGGGTTCCCACCCGAGAGCAACATGTGATGGTCCAAGGTCCATGGCGGTAATTTTAGTTGGTTTTTCTGGCGGTCCTTTGGGCTGAAGACGAATTGTCGAGGTTATTGTACCCAGACCGTTCGCAACACGACAGCTATACTCGCCGTAGTCTCTTTCCCGTATATCTGACATTTTCAATACCGATGTGTAGACGTCGTAGTTGTCAGAGGAGGTTGAAATCTCGTAATGACCATCGCTCGACATTTGTAAAGCGGCAGCATTCGTACCAAAACTCCATTGGAACTCCGGTTTTGGCCAAGCTTGTACTTTGCAGGCTATTTCAGCTGTCTGTTTTAAGTTGTAAGCGACTTTGCCGTGCTGGTGAAGCGCGATGGGAGCGTGTTCTACCTTCAGCATCATCGTTGACTCGACCTTCTTCACCTCGTTTTCAAAAACACATGTATACTTGCCGCGGTCGTTGGGAATTATCTCGTCAGTTTGGGGACGCGAACGACCAACGAAACCGAGAATCGAGTGCACTGTCGTCACATTACTTCTACCTTCAGTCGCCTCTGTTCGCACTTCGTAAAGTCCGGCTCCCGCTGTCAACTCTTCGTCATCCTTTAGCCATCGTACTGTTGGTTTTGGCTTACCCTGAGCTGTACAAGTTGCTGAAAATGCTGACTCTCCCACTCTGAAAGGACAGAAGACAATAATTAATATAATATTCGTATGAAAGTGCTAATAAAAAGTCAAAAGTTACACTACGCATGATCATTCAAGACCTGAACAACATCTTACTGTACTTACTTTCTCGTTACGTGGGGTTGCAACTTTGTCATTATCTTGGGTGGTTGATGTACGGTGAGTTTAACAGCGGCAGCATCTCCGTTGCCAATTTCGTTCATCGCAAGACATCTGTAGGTTCCCTCGCTACCGAGGTGAACGGAGTCAATAACGTATTTAGGTCCAAAATTTTCACCAGAAACACCGCGAGCACTTTCGCCTTCTCTCCACCATTTGTACTGTGGCTCAGGCCACCCTGAAGGTATAGCCATGCATGTGAGAATGACGCGAGAGCCTTCAGCAGCGACAGGAGAGTCGGGTGTTACTCTGGCTGGACCTGGCTTGTGACGGATTCTAATGACCACTGATGCGGAGGCAAAATGTTCCCTGGATTCGCCACCGGTTGGATGAATTGTGTTGACTGCTCGACACGTGTAATTTCCCGCATGATCAGCCGTCACTCTGGACAATCTAAGGATATTTCCGGACTGTCGGAACTCGGGACGTCCTTCTCTGGACCATTCGATACTAGAGGGTCTAGGATTTGCGGATACGTTACAGTGGACTGTAAGAGAGCCCTCAACTTCCTCTTCGCGGATTGATCCACCCTCGATGGCGACGGTCGGGGGGTAAAGTACGTCCAAAGTAAGTGAGTTTTGGCCTTTGTGTTCGAGGCCGTTGTCGGCGTGGCAAGCGTAAGTGCCAGCATCCTGGAGGGTCACTTTAGGGATGACGTGACGAAAGGTGGTTGCGATAAAGCTACCATCCCGCATCCATTTGACAGAACCAACTATCGGCTTTGAGTCAACGTCACAGACGAGGGTAGCGGTACCGTTAGCTTCAACTTTGAGCGGATTTTCTGGGCCCACAGTTACCCTAGGAAAGTAATTCACGTTCAGAGTCACTGTCGCATCCAGTGTCTGGCCTTTGGGCATTGCTCTGTTCCATACAACACATCGAAAGTTTGCACGATCATCTTCCTTCGACGGTGTTACTACCAAAGTACGTCCCTCGTGGAGAGGGGTTTCACTTCCACCCCGAAACCAGGTTACTTGAGGCTCCGGACTCCCACCTTTCGTATTGCACTGGAGTTCAAGTCGTTTACCTTCAGTGGCCGGTGCTGATGTCGGCGAAATCGCTGGCGGTCCAGGTGCTCTCAATACCGTCAACGTGATCAGCTCATAGTGTAAATCCGTACCAGAACCCCCCAGCTTTACACGGCACTCAAACTTCCCGTTATCCCTCTCGTAAGAAACATTCGTGATCTTTAAGTCGTACTTCCCTTCCTCAGGCTTATTAAAAAGCTCGTAATCCGTACCCAACGAATTCTCTCCAACCGCAACATTGTCGTGCTGATCGTGAGCGTGCCTGAGCCAAAAGTACGTCGCCTTTTGACTAGGTGGTGGAAAACGACATTTCAAATAAACAGTCGCTCCTTCTTGAGTATCCAGTTGATTTTCTTCCGCTGCCAAAGCGTGTGTCATAACTGCAACAAAAATTGTAAATATGGTATCAGTAATCATCATCATCGAAAGTTTGTCCGTAACACAATATACAAGTGATCAAGATTTGCTTATTTTCTTTTGTATGTACAATGTATCCTGAACGTGACAAGCTTCGATAAAATCCTCGAAGGACTGTATAAGGAATGTATTTAAGTTATCGATTACTGGTTAACCGCAGAATTATTATCCCCTCTTTTAAGAAAGCCCGCACCGAAGGATTAACCTGGACATTGATGTCCCGTTGATCGTTCCGAGTATTATTCGCCATTCGAGATGGCCATGGCCTCAGGGTCTCGATGTACACCGTGCAGGGAATTCGACGTGTCGCGTTAGCGTAATGTGGGTCACCGTTGGGTCGTCTAACAGTAAATGTTGAATGTACCTCTAGTTTTTTGGAGAGGGGAGACCATTGACTGTTAATACACTATACTATGGTACTATGGTGCGTGTCTTCTTTTATTTTATGTTCTTCTCTCTCTCTCTTTAACCTATTCATTTCTTATAATACACACGCTACATCGGCGTTGGAGTAATTTACTATCGGTGGGATTCCCCCTTGGTTCTCAAGCTGGATTCGTTCACCGGAAGTCGGCCGTCACCCGACTGTGAGAACTTCTTGTCTTAATGACACGCTCCGCGGAGCTCAGACCCGGTCACAGGTGGTTTGACCGACGATTCGATTCCCATCAGCTAACCCATAGAGTTTTACACTATGTACCAATCACAACAAAACCAACATAGATGTTGAACGTATTTTCGTTAATATCCATGACTCAGTATTAGGCGTACCGACAATAGTATTTACTACCTGTGGTTGATTGCTTTACCCATAGTTCGCAATTGTGCTATTAACTACAAGGCAAAATTGGTCTTGAATTTTTGCTAACGACATCAAATAACGTTTCTCTTTCTATTTCCCATAGATTGATGTTAGTTTATCAAAAGTTCGATCAAGGTGTCAGTTAAAATTGACAATACTACGCCCCTACAATTAAATAAATTCAACAGCATTATCCATAATGGTTACAGTCCAGGTGATATGTTTAAGTTGTGAAATTTTATCGAATCGGTATTTCATCAGGTTATAAGTTAAGTGTCTACGGTGAATCGACTGGACTATTTTTTATCTCTTATGTGGAAATACAATAATATATGCAATAATTCAGTATGGCATATTACAACGGCGACACTGTCTAGCCTATAAGGTACGTTACGTGTATATAAATGTGTATATGTATGTACGTACACAGTACGGATTTTGGGTTTAGTGTAAAAGTAAGTGAAACTAAGCAAGGAGGCCTCGGGCCTGCTCCAGAGAGAGAGATTTCCCTCGGGGTTGGCAAAAGTCTTTCGACGACGTGTCTTACTAGAGGAATGGCAGGTGTCAACGTTGCGGTGTTCGTATATCGTATATCGTATATCTGTATAGATATAATACAGAATGTGAAGGACAATTTTCTTGATCGCTTGAGGGTATCAGAAGCTTGAACTTGCGGCTATGAGACTTGTGGGAAAAATATCGATCTTTTTCGTCAAGTTTTTTTTTTTTTTTTTGCTACCGTGTAGGTGGATGATCGTTCTATAAATAAGAACGAGTATCGATTAACCTATAAGGCATATTTCATTTTTTTTATGTATATAGGCAGTCCATATCTGTAACAGCTGTACGTGTACAAAGATATGTATCTACTTATACATGGAAAATATGCATTTATATATGAGAACCCAACTTTCGGGGTTACGAATCTAGGATAAAATATATCTTCGCGTGTTGTTGTTGCTGTTGGTGGATTGAGCTGACGAGGATTACTTCCGGTCTAAGACGAGGGCGTTTTGCATTGGTGGTGTCTTTTGTCCGTATTTCTATCCGTGTTCTATAGGGGTGAGAATTTTCTCACTTGTAATAATCTTGGCGTCTTTATCTGTCTTTCTAAAGTCAGTCTAAAGCCATGCCAAGTTCTTGGGTCTTGCCCCTACTCTCATATTCTATGTTATGCAGTTTCCTGAGAATACTCCTGAAGTGTGAAACTTTTTGAAATGATTTACGTATCGCTGTATAAATGGTTAAAATATCATTTTCACGGTTTTATTATATAGAAAAATAAATTATTTTTAATCTCATGCAAGTCATCATCAGACTGCGATTACCTCGGCTTATATATTTACTAATTGATCGACGTCTCCATTATACGATTGGCTTTGTATTATACACGGTTATTCTACACCTACGTGTCTCATTATGCTTTTGTTCAAAATTCAAAATGACAAACTTCCAATGAAAGACTTATAAATTCTTTAGAGATGATGTCACGAGCCTATAGCTTCGTTGAGGAAATAAATTAGTGAGAATCATCATTCTGGTTATTACTATATAGTGGGTTGATGAAATGTTTAACGAAATACGTCGTAAGACTACAGAGGAATTCGCTTTCCAATTATTATTATATTTCCAGTAATACCAAGAGACACAGTTGAGCCACAAGCATAAAGATTATCCCAAGAACTGCAATTAATTCTCAAGTAAAAAGAACGGATTAAAAATTATTCCAAGAATAATTATCACCGCAAAGAAGTTACGTACATATCAACGGTGAACGGATAGTGAGTGTAGTAACGCAAGTAACACAAGGCCATCGTCTCTTATGTCGCATATAATATAAGAAAGATAGAAGAGAGGAGAGGAAAAGAAGGAAGAAGAAACTGCAGAAACAAAAACATAAAAAGGGGGAAAGAGAATAAAGAATAAACAGAAATTGAATTCTTTATGACATATCTGTCACGTATAGTATTTTTAATTTGAAGCTCTCTTTCAACTGAAGCTTTTTTATGATTAACATTTTTTGGATACTAATATTAAGTATACAAGTTTGTCTGTAAAATTCAAATTTATTAACCGCTATCAAAATTAACTTTTGCACTGTTATGTTACAGCTATGATGAGAAAAATGGCGACAAAAGCTATGGGCGAGATAAATGGTGCAGTCCTCGGATAAGCTTCCGAAGATTTGGGTTTGATTTCTTACAGATCATCTTATTAATTTTTGCAGAAAAATTTTTAATGTAAGATATTATATTGCGGTATGATTAATCCATTTCATAGTTATTTATATGTATAGTATTAAAGTCATGCGATTGTTATGGGACGAAGCAATATAAACTTCTGCTTTCGCATTTACTTATGCTAAATGTGAGGAAACAATATATTTAGACACTCAGCAGTTTATGAGTGTTAAGTCTTCATCGACTATCCCATTACTCGTACAGCAAACACTACGAACACTAAAGAACTAATACAGTTACTGAAAAACCAAATAAAACAAAAAATGAAATAATTTTTGACACAATTCGATGAAATTGTGTGTGAAGCTCGATTGCTAATATATCATATGACTATTCTATGTGCAAAATCTATTCACAATCTGGGTAATTTATCAGCATGGTCATCTGTCAAAATGTCCTCATTATGAAAGTTAGTTAGGTAATAATTACATAATTATATAAGTGCTATTCTTTTGATCCTGTTGCTGCACTCTAGCTATATTTACACAGTATTCAAGAATCTTGGAGTATGATTATTGTAATATATTATTAAATTTCTTATTTGATTAGAATACTTGATTTATATCGTTCTAATAATCTTCCAAATAAAAAATAAGAAATATTACTATTTATTAATCCCTTTTACTCTTTCGACACGGAGATACCTATATTTTTTCACGTCGTATAAGCATAAATGTCATGCAGACCTTCTTCTTTTTCCTTTGGCTTATCCTGTAGTACGGATGTAATCGACATGCAGACCGGCAGACGAAATTTTTACTAACAATCATAGACTATATTGTTTTATATTTCGCAGCTGTAGACAGGCAAACGCTCTCATTTTCCGGTCCGTCTTCGTCTACGACTTTTCGTGAGTCTAAGAAATGAAGGGACGCTTATCTATGTTATTTACGTACGCGCACAGCACTGGATGTCGACGAACACGGAGACGACTTCAAAATTCTTGAACACACTGAGCATTTCTATGAATCGAAATATTATATCTCAGCTCTCCGTGGACCGATTGCATAAAAATTGGGCTTAAATGAAAGCTGTTTGAACCTATATTCTAGGATAAATATTTGAATCTCGTGTATAACTCGAGTCGGAATGAAATAAGAATAATAGAATCATCGTTTAGACCGTAGAGCTCTCATGCGGGTATAGAGACTTGATCAGTCTCGCACCGTGCGTTTAAAATTCATTTTAATGTAGAGACTATAGAGTCATTTGATAAACTGATACGTAATATACCCCCTATACAGTTTTATCGTATAATATACTAACACTGTGTATAGTATCTACAACATAAGTTAATTGTGGAAAAATATCGACTGAATGGACATTGCCTGGCCAGAAAGTGCATAATTTATTTATGAAAACATGAACCGATCCGTAGTAGACAAGTTACGTCGTGAACAACACGCGCAAAACAATTGTGTACCTAACAGTAGTCAGTATGTCTGTACGTTCTTTATTTTTAGTTATTTTCTTTTTCCTTTATTTATTTTATTTATTTTTTTTTTTTTTTACAGCTGTCTGCACGCTCTTCTATCTTTCAATTCTGTACGGATTTCTGCTGTCTCGACGTCGGATTATCCGGAGGGAAGCCTAGAGACCCCCTCATATCAACGTATAGTCATAGTTCGCCTTAGAGCTGCCAGATAGCGCCACGCGTATCTTTACTTTGGTTATACTCTAAGCCAAGCTATAACTCCAGGCCAGAAACTGTTCTAGCGTCAAGCAAATCAAGAGTAATGAGTTGTTTGAAATATTTTCAGATGTTTATTATAACAGCAAAACAAAAAAACAAATGAAATTTGTTTTTACTAAAGGTTATTGATTTTTTTTTTATGCTTTAATACTTTATATTCAACTGCCATACGTAAGGTGAAAGATATAAAACAAATTTATACACACTGAGGTAAGGAATAATTATATCTATTCCTATACTGCACGATCTTAGGTTCTTTATTGGGAAATATTTTGAATGTTATTCGTGGAGGTTGTGACGTCAGTTTTTCGTATAGGTTAGAATATGTGTATCTATGTTGACCTCTTTCACTTGTTTTGACGACTGTGATTTGTTTCCGCGACTATAATACCTATACTATGTTCAAACTATGTAGGTATGTATCTATAAAGGAACGAGGCTCGAGTGAAAGCACTGTGCACGGCCTGTATATTTATTTATATATATGTATATACTGAATAAACTGTTAGATTTATTTGGCACGACTTGTTCAATCCAGCGGTAAATCTAGGATTGTATAAGTATATAAAGTAAGTGATTGAATGAGTGAGTGAGTGAGTAAGTAATTCACGGTAAAATAAGCAACGTGTGTGAATTTTTTGGAATACATATTTAAACAGAATAAAATGAAGACGTGGTATATACGACAGTGTATTCTTACATTTTGATTTTTTTCCCAGTATGTACACTTGACGTGTTAGATTCTGACACATATGAAATTGCACTCAAATTCGTGTCTTTTTTTGCTAGTATAAGCATGGTGAATCAGAAAACAAGAGAATTGGGTGCAACTTCATATGTGTCGGAATTTAACACGTCAAGTTTACCTGCATACGTGTTTCATACTTTTAGACTCTAACAGCGTTGTATTGTTACAGTAATCATACTTATCTGTATAATACGTGAATATAATTGACAGTTAATTGAAGTTATAAACATCGCTTATATAATTTAACTTGTCAATAATTTGTCGTGTTGAAAAATAAATAAATAAAGTCGGAATAATTTTCGTCCGAGAATTTATTTGAACTTTAACTGCACGCAGCCTTGGTCTGTATCGAATATCGTTTTCCTAGTAACTCCGTGCACAGTTTTACCCCGCGCGCGCTCAAGTTGTTCTCTATGCAGATTTGGCTCGTTTGACGGCAGATTGGAATTCGCAAAAGGCGATTATAAGCCAAGTGGAAGAGGAATCGTAAAATTGACGATACTTTGCAATGCTTTGCACATTTCGTTCTGCACTACGTTATATACTGTGCATTTTCCTAGATACGGCACACCACGAATACCAACACGATGGTTGTATATACCTATATACGTATATAAATATACCTAGATAGAATATTTGCTTCGAAGGCACATAAGCGTGAAATTAGATTCTTATACCTAGGAAATAAACGTATATATACGTAGTATATATACCTATATGGAAACAAAATTTAAAAACGTAAGTATATAAATGTAAATATATATATATAAATATATTTACCGATAGTAAGCAGTATATAAACGAAATTCGAAATTCAGATATAAAAATATATGTATTATCACATTCTTATATACTTATAGAATTATTTTTGAGTTAGTAATCGGGTCGATTACGAAGCTCGGCGTGGGTGTACGCGGATCTCTGATTCAGAAAAGACCAACTCTGACTCTCTGCAGGTAGAAATTCGAGAGCTGTAATACAGGAATATGAGTCATGCAGACAGGCAAGCTAAGAATTACTCCGGATACAAAGGATAGCCGGAGTTATGTACTTTATGCCTGACTATAAATTTAGCTATACTTTTGTATCAGCGAATGAATTGCACGCTCCCGTAACAAATCAGGGATATGTATATGTATATATATATATACATATATATGTACATAAATTAGAGTACGTTTTCCTCTTTCTTTTCCCTTTCTTTTTTTTTTCTTCACTGTATTAATCTGGACATAGAAGAAAGAGAAGAGTAAAAAATGAAATAAAATAGTGACGCATATAATAGGTGGAGCGAGAAAGAGAGAGAGAGAGAGAGAGAGCGATAGAGGAAAAAGGAAACAAGACAATACCGCGCGGACTTCCTATCATAAATCGGCGAACCCTGCAGTCTCTTTATTCTTTATACTTGCAGATAGGAAGGAGATTTTCAAAACGTAACGAAATTCAAAAGGTTTTCAGTTTAGAAACCCGAAGGGTTTTAAATCTTTTCTCAGGTTTCATCGGCTACTCAGTATATTTTCGTTCGACTTAACTTTGCGGAAAATTGTTTTTTTTTTTTGGTTTTATTCAACTTCGGGACAAGCTACAGACTCAGCTTAAACCATGCGGGTTAGTTAACCGTAACGAGGCGAAGAAGGGAAAAGATGGGGTGAAGAGGAGAGTGGGGGGAGGCAATTAATTGGGAGAAAACAATAAGCGAGAACTTTTTTCGTTTTATATTTCTTTCGACTATTTTCTTTCCTTTTTTTTGGCAGAAGGGGGGTATTTCGGTTTTCACTTCTCCGACTCATTCTTTTTTCTTTTTGCATCGCCAAACTTATATCAAATCTCTCCTTTATTCAAATCTGTAAATGTTAAAACTCTGTAATAACTATGATCCGGTTTAGAGGCGACCCAGTCACGTTTTCTACCCTTCGGACTCGAGGGATCATCCAAAAAAATCACCCATCTGCTTCGTTGGTATAGTATATATAAGTATAACTGTATGATCAAGTCACGCTGACTCCATCACGGAGACGAAACGACAAAACGAAAAAATTCGAAAGTAATAAAATTTTTACTCCAAAATAAATTTTGTTTTTCAGATATTATGCGCCTAGTTTGAATTTTACCCACTAGATTCTTAGATAAATTATAATCAACGTTATTTAATAGACCAAGGAGATTTAATTTTGTCTAGAAAGTATAAAGAATCGAAGAATTGAGTAGAGGGGATTATGGATCGAGATGTTGGTGTAAGAATTCTTCATTCTTTTTCTTTGTGTTGAATATGAAATTTCGTTAAATTTCGACGGATAATAAATTCCCAATTTTTCAGTTATTTCGTAAACTACGATGACGACGACGACGAGAATAACGACGAGATAAGTATCTAACTCACCTAAGAATATGAGTAAACTATTATAGATGATCCTCCTTCTTCTAAAATGTCTGCTAATCCGATCCATGTTGTTTGATTAAATATTTTTTTGTAGTAATAAATAATAATAATAAACAGTTTTGTTGCGCGTTATGTGAAATACTGTTTTTGTTTTATTATTCTTTTATTTATTTAATCCAAATAATTGAGCACTGTGATTTCGTAGATATTATACAAAAAAAAAAAATGATAATTAAAAACTAAAAAAAAAAAAATAACGATATAAAAAACGAATTTTCAAAACGAAAAACGTTCCTATATATATCCACTACAACGATAACTAAATATAGGTGATCAATTACTTGAATCACCGTGATCACCTTAAGTCTATCATTTTTAAAAAATTTGTTTTATCTCGTTCGTTCGTTCTTTTTTTTTTTAAATTATATTATAAATCGAAAATTATATTTTAATCTTTTAGTTCTCTCATCCACCGCACTGTGTTGTAAATATATGTATGAAGATTCATCCATCCACTAATTACATTTATACTGATCACTTGTTACCGTTAAAAAAAAACTAAACAGGCAACATCAGCAACTGCAACGCAACACCGTGTTTAATATTAACCACTTTTATTTTACCCCTCAATAATCACTTTGGTGTTATAATTAATTTTAATATAATATTCGTCGTTATTAGAGTTTATTTTGATTATAACATTCACCGTTAAACTGTGTAATCATTAGTATCCGTAATTTTATTTCTTGTATATAGATAGATATCGATATTATAGAAAAATACGAAACTTTTTCGAAATTATAAAATAAAGAATAATAACTGAACGTAGGGGTTAAGCATTAATTTATTATTTCAACCTCTCTACGTCTTCATATTTATACTTTTATTTTTAGCAAATCAATAAGAATAAATCAAGTAAAAATAAAATAAAAACGAAAAGTAAACTTTTCAAACTTCTTCACATATACTGTCCTCGCTTGCTCACTCCTCACGATTACACCCACGTAACAAAACTGTTCACAAAACGAGTTTGGAGAAAAAAAAACACACACACACACACATACACACACTCCTTATTTTCTGCTTGTGTTATATCGTTTTTGGTAATTTTTGTTTCTTGTTTTTATTTATTCTATCACATCAAGGTGATTCGTTGATGGTGATTGGTGGTTGTTGTACTGTATTATATGATCCCAGGTATTCGTTTTTAAAATAATTCACATACGTTCACAAACGTAGATATACTATATATTTATATTAAAAAAAAAAAAAAAAAAAACTTTTGTATAATAAATTATTACACTTATACAATATATATTCCGATCTAAACTTGCCCCACGATTTTTGTACGTTTATTATTTTTATTAATTTATTTCTTCAATAAAACAGAATCAAAAGTTTATCAAAACAACAACAATAATAATAAAAATAATAATAATAAATAATGATAATATATTCTTCTTTTTATTTCAAATAAACCTTAGAGCAGCTTTGATATATATAGTTGTGATAATTATATTATAATTTTATTTGTTTTTTTAATTGAACCTCCATCCGTTTTTCAATTTTGATGTGTTTATTTATTTATTTATTTATTAGTTTATCTATTATATTTTGTTTAATAGTAATTAATAATTGTATATATCTCTACGTGAAAGCTGTCTACACCACCTCGAAAGTAGCGAGCGCACTTTTCAACGGTCGCTCGCCAACTGAACAGAGAGACGCGTAAGCCAGCCGATCTACCCCCACCCTATACTCGATTCTCGAAACTCCCTCCTTCTCTCTCTCACTCTCCTTTCTGAATATACCCCTCATCGTCAACCAACTTCTCCTCGATCCCCTCCAGCTAGTATATGCCTAGAAGTAACCGCCAACAATCTTTTCCCCTTCTCTCTCTATACTATACCCACACCATTTTTACCCCTTATTCTCTTTTACATTTCCCTACCATCACCATCACCACCACTACCTAATACTCTTAAACTTTTTTTTACCCTCTCCTCGAGGTGTACTCCCCCGCTTCTGCAACGCTTCTTCTCCTCCCTCTCGCCCCCCGTTTTTTTCCTTTTTCCTTTTTTTTTTTATTCTTTCTTTTTTCACCTAGCGTGCAAGCAGCAGGCTCACATATATGTGTGCCTGAGCATGTATGTACCTATATGAGTATATGCATGTATGTAGGTATTTTTTACGTAGCTGCAGGCAGGCAGGCAGGCAGGCATGAGGCACAGACGGTGGTCGTCCCCCTTAATATCCCCACTATTTCGGGCCCTTCAGCTTTCAGCCTTCAGCCCTCGGAGGTGGCAGGTGGTTAAAGTTTTCGTTCGGCCACGGGGCCGACCAACTGTTTTGTCTGAAGTTATACACAATCTGCACTATACATCGTGTATGTATATAGTCAATGCATATATCAAAAAAAAAAATTTTTTTTTTCTAGCCTAAAATTATGCTATATAGCTGAAATTTTTTTTCATCTTTTAGCATTTGTAGCCTCGTGCAATTTAACCCTGTCGCGCGTCGTTCCCTTATGCTTTACCTTTGCCAATGCAGAATACGTATACCTCACACACTTATTTCTTTCGCTCATCATGCATCTCAGATTCAAAACTTTACACCTAAGTCGATATGGAACACGAAAATTAAGGCTCGCGTTATCGAAAGCTGATCACAATTTTCAATTCACAACAAAAAATTAATCTACAAAAAAGTTTTTGTTTAATAGCAATTCCTGATCAATCCTATTCCCATTTATTCCCCTTAAACATTACATTAAGAGGCAATTTTAAAGTTCGGAAAATTTTGTGGTAACTATTGCCTCCTTATTTTTTGTTCTGTTATATGTATACATTCTTTCCCGAGGTTCTTATATATGTATAAGTGTAATAGTATCAGGTTTAAAAGATCGTTGTATTGAGCAATTTCTAATCGACATATGGTTAGCATCCCTTGTAGCCTTACGCGGTCAGAAACAGTCAACCGTTTTTTTTTTTTTTTTAATTTACTTTATATGAGCTATTCTTCGAGGTGTACCTAACCATGATGTGGCATAGGGTTACACCGTCATCATTTACGAGAACGTTTGATGGTGTGTAAGTATCCTACGGATAGATATTGAAGTGGGAACAGGGCCTCTCTAGAGTCTTTGAAAAAATGAAGAAAAAGAGGACAAAATAAATAAAAAACCACCTTTCCACTTCGGTGCTCCGTTGGGCTGCAGGTGTCCGATCTTTCCTCGGGTCTTTGGGCCCCACCTTGTCTCGTGGTCTGCCAGGTAGGTGTACAGATTCATGCATACAAATTTACACACATATCTCAGAAAATAAGTTTCGTTAACTTTATCGTTTTATAATCTGGTATAATTATTCGTTTTAAGATTATACAGGTATAATCGATACGGTACAATCTTCACCACTATGCAGCATTTGTCCACGTTGTAGACGTATAACCATAACCTAGTCACCCTTCTTCGAAGGATTTTCTCCTTTACTCCAGTAAAACTTTATTAAATTCCATCCAAGTGGGACAAAGAGAGGGAACGTGAGGGATATAGGTATAACAGGGTATTTGCCACTCGGGGTTGGTAGGTAGGTAGGTAAAGCGAGGTATTAAGGGACGAAGTAAAGGGTGCAAGAGTTTATTAAAATTTCAATGCTACAGAAGCAAAGAATCGCTTTGAAATGATTTGGCGAGATTTTCATACCGACTGTTTACTTATTATACGTATACAATTTTTTTTTTTATCTTTTAATTTTCGATATTTTCAGAACTTTTCAATCCTTTTTTATTTCTTGTTTATCATTTCTTTTCTCTCCCTTTTTTTTCTGATATTTTCTCCATCCACGGCTCCAGCAAATATCAATCGTCGAGGAATAAATTTTGAAAACGTACGGTTGTGTAACAAGTTTTTTGAATAATATCTGATATACAAATCGAGCTGAGCGACGACGACGTGTGGTGAAACAAACAAAAAAATAAAAAACGAAACAAAAAATAAAAAAAATAAATAAACTAAATTTTATATACAAAAAGCAGCAGACCGTAGTTCTTTTTTTTCTGGTTTTTACATCTACTGTTTTTTTCATTTAACGCAAATGTAGAACGAGCTGTTATTTTGTTTTTTTCATTGTTTTTTCATTTTTCTATCTGAAACTGTGGCAGGAATTTTTTTTCTTTTTTATTTTATCTTTTTCTTTTTTTTTCAAGCCCTCAGAATAATGAGATTAATTAAACGCACCTTACCTACCTACCTACCGAACTACTTAACAGAAATTAAACGATATAATATATTTTTGTTTTTTATTTATTTTAGTTAATTTTTTTTTATTTTTTGTTGTTTTTTTGATATTTGGTTTATTTCTCCTTTTTCTTTTTTTTTTGTCGTTGAAGGGAAACTGAGAAACGGACAAGCTAGCTGATGAATGAACGGTCGCGGGCAAATGTACGCGTTTCCTAATTAAGACCAGTGCGAACGAATTCAGCGCCCTGTATAATACGCTGTATATATATATATATATATATGTATATACGGAAAGGGAAACCGGCGTCGTAAACGACCTTTTAACTATCCCTCGGTCTCCTAATTAAAATGTTAACGAACGCAAATTAAACCAAACACTTGACGCTGCAATCTTTCTATATAAAAATATATATATATAATACTTTTGTCTTCAATACCCCCAACCGTGCGGTTCGTCACCCCATAACAAAAAAGAAAAAAAAAAAACAAAAGAAACTCCCCCCAAAAAATCGACAAGAGTCAAAAAACGGTGGGCTTAATTCTTAATCCTAAAATAAAAAAATCCAAAGAAACTGAATCATTTTTACCAAAAATTATCTTCTTTACTCCACTCGAAGAAATTCTCAAACTCTGGTTCTTTCGATGAAAAAAAAAAAGAAGAAAAACAAAAAAAAAAAAACAACGTTCCCGTTCGCCTTTATACCGAATCACCTTTGAAGCTCTGGGGCTGCGATTAAGGGGTCATATGGTCTCTTGTATCAGCTAGCATAGAGCGAAGTAGTAGGTATATAGGAGCTGTAGTCGCGTCGGTAATCGTCGTCATGGTTTGTTAATGCTAATTCGTGGCTGAACAGTTTAGCGCGGATAGTATTCGAAATGGGAGCAGTTCTCTGCGTGCTTTGCCGTTTGAAATTGGTTGATGGAACTGGGTTGTACCTAGTCTACACGGTTACTGTCGAGGGAGATCTCTTTGGTCGGTTGGATCCTTTGCCGGATCCGAAACCGCTCTGAATCATTAATGGATCCATGATTTGCAAGGCTGTCGCCCCGGAAGTGCGTGTGTTGAAGTTTAATTACCTGGAGGCAACAGTTCGCAATAATTATAGCTACGCACACGTATGTAAGTATATCTTTGTAGTAGATACATAAGTGTACATACATCGTTACCATTATCGCACGTTATTCCCACTTCAACATTCTATGCACATATGTACGCAGTTCGCATAGGTATAATATCCATATTGCAACGTACGTATACGACCTGATAATCGTCATTGCAGTGCATCGGAATTTTGCCGTTTGATAATGGAAATCGCGAGGCGTGGTAAGTTTCGTCCTTTGATCTGTGGCTCAACCAGAAACCAGAGTTTACTGTGGACTATCGAGACGCGAGAACATTTAGCTATTTGGCACGCGACCATGCCAAGATAAATAAACGCCTTGCGAAAACACATCGTATTTCGTTTTCTGCTGCAGTAGTTCTAGAAACGATAGAGTAAAACTTTGGCTTTATACGAACACCAACTTCCCCCGAAGTAGGTATATGTACTACACATACATATACTGCAGTTTGAGATCTAACGATCAGAGAGATTCTGATTGGCTTTTCTTTTGAATGAAAATCAAAAAATAACCTCTCGAAAAATGCGTGGCGATGTGTCCAAGTGAAGGTATGTGTTAGCTGTGTGTATGCGGGGATGGTAATAAGGTTGTGCAGAAATAATTTCAAACCGATATTCTAGCATCCCCTATTTTCTTTTCCACTCAAACTCCTAACAAATTGTCAAACTTTTCCTAACGATCGTGAAAAAATTTTCGGTCCTCGTCAATCTTCGATAATCTTTCAACTGCCTTTTTCGAAAGGGTCTTACAGTAAAAACTACCCCTCTATACATTACTGACGCTTATCTAGCTACGTACCATGAAACTATAACGTCGAGCCAAGAACTTCGCTTAGCATCACAATATCCAAGCAAATTGGGATGCTAAATTTTCGCGAATTGCGACGTTGCAACAACTACGTATATACATATATACATGTATATACCTATATACTAATAATATGTAAATTCTGGGCTCGTCCTGCCTGGCAAGTTGTCAGTTGTCACGTCGTCTTGCACATTGATGAAATCGCCCCAGCGTTTGCAAAAAAAAAATAGGGTCGAATTCAATGCCCCCATAGCCCAATTTCAAATTCGTTTATTTACTTAGAGTAATATACTCTTGAGGGTCATCGTATGTACGTATAAGTGAGTAAATAGAGAGGTATATAGCTTCTACGTATACGTGAATAAATACATTTTTTAGGAATACTGTACATATATACATACATACACCTCTTCATTTCCGGTAAGGTTTCCTCGTTTGACCGAACGAAAAAGGCACGTTTTGTATACTATATAATTAATTAATTAAACGCGTTGTGTGTATAGTTCATCCTCGCATGGCTATATCACACATATCTAAATTCTACACACGGTCGTGCTGGACATGGTTCGCTCACCAGCGATCCCTGTGCTAAAGTAAAACCTCTGTATAACTTTCGCTATATTGCGTGAGTTGTTAACAGCTTAAAATTTCACTGAGATAATCACTCATTTAGCAGTGCAAACATGACTTAAGGGAAAGACGTTTTATACACGCAAGTAAGCTGATGGTACCAAAAAGGAACTTGGACTTTGTCAAAATTCGACAATTTTAAATGTAAAATCACTTTTTTGACAAAAAATATCCAACAAATTTTTAACCAGTTACTTATTTTCTTACTTTTTCACAATCCCCAGTATACATGGAAAGATCGTCCAAGCCCAGACTGCACTTCGTTTATACTTACGCATATGCTGTTTATTAATGATTAGGTACTAATATCGTGACTTGTATTTGTAGATTAGGATATGGGCGTGTGCCTAAATCATGTGGTTGAATATGATCAGGGTTTTTTTTTTATAACAAGTGCATATTATATTTATACGTATGTAGTTACATTAGGATTTACATTACATTAAGAACTCATCGTTTCAAAGATATCCTGAAATAAATAAAATTCACCCTCTTTGCAGTTGGGTTTAGGGTTTAGATAGAAAGCTGAAATTTTTCAGGAATTTTTTTACGAATTATTTGGGGGGAGGGTTGTGGCCGCAAAAAAAATTCATCTATACTCTAAATAAGGACCATTTTAATGTATGTACATTATACACCCGAAACTAATAAAAGGCCAAAATTAAACGTTATGTAGGGTATATATGTAGGTATATATAATCGGCTAAGACTGAGAGAGTAGGTACCTGTCTATTGTAGAGACAGGTTAGGGGGTGAAGGTAAGGTCAAACGAAGCAACTAATTGCCAATTAGTTTTGACCCCGTTCCTTGGAAACGAGTGTAAGACTCGCTTATCGCTGTAGTCGTCTACTTATATATGTATATGTATACGTATATGTATATATATATATATATATATATATATGAGTTCAGTGCATCATAGGTGCATACAAATTCGCTTGCATATGCATGCAGTGCATTTTACCGAGAGTTAAATGCGGGATCCTTTGCCTAGGAAAGCTGAAGAAAATCTACGAGAGTTTTGACGTTCTTCAATCTAGTTCAGGTAGGTATATAGGTATATAGACGTATGTACATACATACTATCGAGCAGGCGTTAAGTGCAGTTTATTAAAAATGAACCAAATAATGAAATGGTATATGTACGATGATTGGGTTGGATAAAAATAGACGTATAAAAGGTTCGAAAAATCGAGCTTTCCCTTTCCAGAATTCAGATAGTCGTTCGTTCATTCGTTCGTTCGTTATGCTGCTTCCGTGTTGCTGTTTCCGGTCTTTTTATATGCATCTACGTGCCTATACAATAGATGGGATTCAATTGTGTAACACTAAAATTTGTAGATGTACAGCTTATTTAAATTCAGAGGAGACTCTACGTTCAAAAAATTAGAATAATAGTTATAATAAATCGGAATAGGTACCATTTAAATTCTTAGTATATATATACAAGTTGAGAAATTTACCTGCTAGAGAGGCTATAGCTCACAATCAGAGGCAACGACTGGGAGGAGGAAATTATTGTTTTTCTATCATTTTTAACTTTCTTGGCGAAGAGAAGAAATTTTTTGTTTCCTTCTTAAAGTTTGGAATTTTTAAATTTATCCAAATCGCGGTTCAAAAAGTGAATTCATTTCAGGCGATTTAGAATTTTCGGAAACGATAGAGTCTAGGATATTAAAATTGGGAAAGATCGAAAAGCAGACAGCAAAAAATTCGGAAAGTCCAAAAATCCGAAAATTCAATCGATAGGCACGACGCTCAATGCGTGAATTTCAAGCTCTCGAGTTATGGCTTTCTGGATCTTTAAATCGACTATGCGGACTTTCGGGGAAGTACCTTTTTGAAAAACTGTGAATCGGTTATCCTGAACTTTTAAAATTCAGAACTTGAATCTGGCCCCTTTTGTCCGGAGTTTTAAGTCGATATTGAATACAGAAAAAGTCAATATAATGCTAATCGAAATCAATCATTAATTCGTTTTTTCTTATTTCCACTACTCATTCATTTTGTTATTGGTTTTTTTATTACTTATTCATTCATTTTGTAATCAGAACCTGATCGTAGCATACGGTCTATTACATTTATAATAATTCTACAAAAAAAAAAAATAAACGAGAAAAAAAAAACCCCGGAAAATTCATATTTCTGCCGAGAATATCGTGTGAAGTTATACCTATACGTATAGTTATATGTATAGCTGTACAATGACTTTTCTACGAAGTTATAATATAAGGGAGCTCACTTTGTAAAATGTATGCACAGTTGAACTGCAATTTCAAAAGTAATTTCAGTTTTGACCGCGAAAAGTAATTGTTCTAGCAATTACTGTATAACTGCACAGCCTGTTTTTTTTTTTTTTTTTCATTTTTTTTTTTTTGTTCTATTGGTTTTTGTTTTAAAACCTCACTTTTTTTTGGTTCTTTTTATACCCATAATGTTCACGTGCTGCAACTAAATACTATACAATTTTTAATTAAAACAAATGTAATATATAAGAACAAAAAATCGACTTATTACATACGTTATATGCATATATTTTTATAAAATCACATATATAATTGTTTAACGCCGTTTAAAAAAATCCAACACTGTTCAGTTTCAAACATTTTCTCAAATTTAAACCGTGGAATGAAGAATCGCGAAAGAATCAACGGTGAGAAAATTGAGGTGCCACTCTAAACGTGGATCAGGATGAATAGAGAGGGACGACGGCTCTACCAAAGCCAAATTTTCGTCCGTCAGGAGAAAAAACAAATTGACAATTTTCGGATTTAACCATCGCTTCGCAGTATCTACCGTTTCTTTGCATATCAGTTGGTATATATACACGTATGTATATGTATATGTATATCTTCCTGTCCCATTCTCCCCAGTTCATCTCCTATACCTACTCTCTGAAGCAGCGCAGCATCATTCTTCTACCAATTCCACGGGCAACCGAGTCTGCAGGTAACGGATAAATCCATTATCGGGGGATTCCCCTCTTTATTCTTCTATCGAAAACCGCGCGCGCGTGCCATAGGAGACTCGTGACAGTTACACGGCTGTACCATTAAAATGCGTCGTTTTCCAACCCACGTTGATGTTTTATTAAATCGATTTCGAAACAGTCGCCAACTAACGTATCGGAGAGAGTAAAAAAAAAAAAACAAGAAAGAAAAAAAAATTTTATTTTCCTAGAAACTAAAATAGATTTTGAAAATGAAAAATAAAAAATTATCGTCTTATATGGTATCCTGCATGTTCAACAAAAAAGAAAAATTTATTACACTTGCGTGTGTACGCGGTACCTATATAGTATATATATACAATCTATCTGTACTACCGTCTGATGGATTAAGCAGCGTTGATCACCGTTGGGGATTTTCGTAGCTCCAGGAATTAGGTACGATAAATTTTGTGGAATTCTGTTAGCTACTTCGTAGGTATACATATACCCGTTGAGGACGAATGACGCAATACTCCTGAAACATCCGACGTTTTGTTAACGTTCCTGAAAAAGAGAAAAGAAAAAACAAAAAAAGAAAAAAAATAGTAGAAAAAAAAAGCTAATAAAGGCATTCCGCGATGTTTGCGTCGGAAACACAAATGAGAAAAGGAGAAAGAGATAGAAAAAACACCGAAAAACAAAAACACAAAAAAATAGAAAAAAATTGTATAGAAAAAGACTAAACAATTGCCGCACGTGTTATTAACCATTGTAGCCACTTCCGCGGGGTCCCTTATCAACCAGCTAGGTATCTCATTTCCTGACCAATATTTTCCGTGCACTGAATTATACCTACCTATATATACCACCTTCTCATTCATATTATATTTCCAATCAAAACTTCTTGTGCTCTTCTTCTTCTTCCTCTTCTTCTTCTTCTTCTTCTTCTACTTCTTCTTATTATTCTTCTTTATTATTTCTTACTTATTCAAGACTGTGATTTATATATATATTATATAAAGAAAAATCTCCAACATAATAACCCCCATGATATAATATATATAAACCAAAAAAAGAAAATATCAAAAATTCACCATTGGATCAGCATTACCTATATAATTATTACAGCTGCCTTAATAACCGTTTATCGATCCCGATTCATACAACGTGTCTCTAAGTCACGTTCGTTAATTACTAATATTCGAAAATAATAATTACTACCATAATTTCAGGTTTCAGCAATGGTACAAGACATGACTGCAATACTCTGAACATGTATTTGGCAAATGCTATACGCGAATATGTATAGACATTCGTTATGTGTGAGTACAGCTATACTAAGATGGGGTGACCAAGAGTAGGCAAATGAGGTTCAGGTAGGTAATAATACATTTATGTAGGTCACACGATATGCAGAAAATGTATGTAACGAATTTCTGTATACATACTAGACATGTATCTATGTATGTATGTACATACGTACATTACAGCTTGTGCGTAGACACACATACCTATACGGCTATTACACATATACACACATGTGTAAACATAATTATTGTATGTATATAATGTGAAACATACCTATATAGGTATATATATATTTATCTAAAACTATAATACACATATACATAAAGGATTTAGGTGTATGTGTATAGATAGTAACACATGCATACCTATGCCGGATTTGGATAACGAGAGTAAATATAAGGCATTTTGTATATAGGTATATACGTAGCCGTGTATATGTACATTTAGAAACGCGGTCAGTCAACTATGATTCCTAAAGTGATCGATACGTATATAGACGGTACATATTAAATCAAATACGTTATTCGGTTAAGTTAAAATGTCCGATTTGAGATAGAGGTAGGCAGGTATATATGTATATATATATTTGTATGTATTTATGTACAGAGCTACAATACCGCTGTATAGATGTATATATACGTTATACCTATACCTACCTACATACCTATCTAAAATTCGTATAATTGATGCACAGCATGACTGGTTAAATAATTGGAGTTGGACCGCGAGTTTAAATTACTGTAACGAGCTAGTTATCGAATTCGGTGTGTTGTCATGCAAATTTAACTGGAATCTACTCGGTGCCCTGTGTACCACAGGCCGATATTTTCCTCCTTCCCTTCCCCCCCTGCCTCCATTCCTTAACCTTTGCTCTCAAGAATTCTACCGACGATAATAATAACAGTTATTCGATAGTTTCTAATTCTTATTGCCAGACATGTACTACTTCAAAGTTTTCCCAATTATCTGCAATCAATGATAAAATTCTACAATTTTCACTTTCCTTCAGATTATCTTCATTTATTCACGTCATTCGGGGTCATCTTCCTCGAAAGCTTTAGGCAAAAAACAAAAAATAAAAAAAAAAAATAAAAAAAACGACGTTGTCTGGGAGGGAAAGGAATCGAATCAAGACAGAGGCAAGACTGTCTGTTTCGTCTCATCATTCGGTGACCGTATATACCATATAGTGAGGTCGAGAGGCCCAACGGGGTAATGAACTGACTGAGTGATAATGAGCTAAGCTCGGTTTACTTACGGATCGACGGACTTCAATAGACCCGTCAGTCATTGGCTTATCACTATTTCTACTGGTGCAACCGCATCAAAGCTACTGCAAAGCTATCAATGCTATTTAGGTTCCTTAAACGAATCGAGACGGAACTTGAACGACTTCGACTACTTTTGTACTCTGAAACTCTTAAAAAAATACTGAAGCACACTTGCGGGCGGGTGGGTAATCAGATTTAGGGAGGTTTGGATACACACATCGACCACTTGACAAGGGTATTTACTGACAATGTATATATATACGTGTATTTTTTCTCCAAAAATTGATGGACAAGACTGGCATGGTTTTGTTTAGTTAAAAGTTCTGACTAAGCACTTCCTCAAAATCTGGTTTTTATTTTGGCTAAATAACGACTCGAGGTTTGCAGGGGAGATTTGAAAAAAAAATGAGTTTTTTTTTTTATGGTGTGGACAAAATTTTCGGCGTTGTATATAAATATGAATAAAATTTCATGCAAATCATAACGAAAGTTTTTTTGAGTAGATGATAAATAATATATAACTGTTTGAAAAGAGGGATTTCACGATTTCGGTAGGGTCTCTCTTTAAACTTTAAAGAATATTGCTAAAGCGGTAGTGTATATCTATATCTATACACCTTTCTGTTCGCCTTAACTTTAGGGTCAAGCTGGATTTTACACTCGGGTTCTGACCGAGGTGGGAGACTTCTACCTCGTCGGAGAATCTCGCTATCTCGTTGCAATCACTTTTGGACCAGTTCCAAATATCCACGTGGGAGATATATCGGGAAAATTCCGGATTCCTACCTCGTTTATTTATTCGTTTTGTTTTTTTAAATTTTCATCGTTGACCCGGGGCGTGGCGTGTTCCAGAGATTTTTCTCGGTATAAAAAAATCTCCAAGTTTCACTTAAACGTTTCATTTTTTTTCCCTCCTTATAGCATTTCTTGCAGATAAAAATAAAAAGAAAAATTAACAAAATAAACACACACACACACATTTCGTATAATTGATTAACCCCCGAAGCGGATTAGCAACTTCACCGACTGCAATTTTAAATCAGATTTTTACTCAATTTTTATCGCTGAGTTTCGATCGAATCGGAAATCTTTTCAGCCTAGAGCGATGGCGCCGATATCTACAGAGTCCAGAAGCACCAAACGAAGTTATCAGTTCCTAGCTGCTTCTATCTCCTAGTTTTCTAGCCACTAGTTACTACTTTTCATTACTAGCGTATAAAGTTCTAGTGACAGCGGTTCCTGGCCTCAGTGCTCTTCGGCTAATTGAAAACTCTTGTTGTGATAGATTCACGAAAGACTTGTGTGCAGGGTAAAAGTTTTACTTATAAACTGACAGAAGCTAATCGCCAGTGGCAGATGAGACAGGCAAGATTCACCGCGTCGCAGAGTATCTCGAACCGGATTGGAAGCGAACTTAAATTCGTACATTTTCTCTTAATTAACAGATCTCGTATTTTCGTTTATTAATATTCGTTCTATTAAATTTTATCGAAATTATCAAAGGCTGGATCGAATCGAATTTCGAGTAATTAAACAAAGATGTAACACTTCGAGTTATCAATGGGGTTTATTGATCAACCGGAAGTCGCGGTAAGCGAGGTACAGGAGAAAAACTAAAGAGAGAAATACGGAGAGAAGACTAATTGTTAGACACTTGAACGAGGCAGTGACTCGAGATTAAAGAGGTTAGTGACAGTAAAAATGTGGGGCTGTTGAACTCAGGATAATTTATACCTACCTTTGTTAGTTAATTTAATGCCCAATTTTTTTAACGATATAGACGGAGACCACGAAAGAAAAATCGAATAAAAGAAGAAGGAAAAAAAATATATTTACAACGTCGATATATAATTGAAACGCGAAATTGCATGAATCGACAACGCGGTTTGATTCATCAATCAGCTAGACCATCCTAGGGTATTCCAAATCGCTCTTTCTTCTTCACTCAAGACTTACCCATGCAAAACTATCTACAACCAACCTTTGCGGTTAAACCCTACAAAGAGAACGGTATAGTTTGAATCAATATACGTATTGGTAGTCTGTCTATCGGTGTATATCGTTGAATGGAAACAATGAAACGTTTCCAAGTTTGACACACCTTTGTAGTGTTCTGTAGTTCGTAATTAATTGTATGTATATAAGTTTGGTATATATATATATATATATATATATATATATATATATATATATATATATATATATATATATATACGTATACATATATACCTATCACAGTAACCGGTGATCATTCAGTTATTTCTAACCTGGTGATTTCGAGCCAGCCATATTCACTAATGCCAATCATATCCGAGTATGGGATATGGGACTATGAATTTTCTACATACTGAGTAGAGCTGTAGAGACAGTCCAAGATCAGGTCACGTGCCTGCCATTTCCGGAGTTAGCAGATTTTGAATTTCCTGTGGGAGAGAGATCGGGGAATACTCTAGAGAATGGAATATTATGGAGAGAATTTGGGACGTTGGGGATTCGGTGTGCAGGACGTTTCAATTTCGTAAGGATTTTACTTTTGCTCTACAGTGCGCAATGTAATTCAACGAATTAGCATAACTCGTATATTAAATTGTGTCACCTTAGAGATCCTCGTAAAGACTATAACCGCACAATTAATCTTTACTGCGGATGATTTATTGATCAAAAATTTCTCGCACACTATTCATATATACGAGACTTAAGACCATCGTCACTTGAAACGTTTGAACTGTCTCAAAGTTCATTTAATAAATAAACTTTCTCGTTCTGTCAACCGTATCAGCTCTGCCCCTGGTTGACCTCGAGGAAATAGGTATGCGAATTTTTTTCTTACTCTTTGCTCCTTTGTCAGTATTTCTTTTTTTCTTCTTTTGTACATTTGTTTTTTTTTTTTATCCTATCCGTACGATGGCTGATAATAATTCTACAGAGGTGAGTATAGGTACGAACGAAAAAAGATCAAATCGAATAAGGAACGTTAATTTTCCATTCACAATGCACGTATTGCAATACGTGCTGGAGAATTCATTCATTCATTTATTTATTTATTTATTTATTTATTTATTTATTTATTTATTTATTTATTTATTTATTTATCTATCTATGTGCACGTTACTGAATAATGGATATCCTATCTTCTTCTTCTTTGCTTCACCATTTCAAATGACTTTTTCTTTTTTAACAGTTGTCATGTTCATCAGTCCTCTCTTTCGCAGGGATTAAATTGATATTTTCAATTTCGAGAAAATAGTGGCACGCTGAGAATGAGGTTAATGATTGTCAGGTGTTGCGTGGTCTGGTGTTGTTTTTAATTTTTGGCATAACCCACGCGCGGTAAGTTCTTCAGATGGTATAAGATTGATCAATTTAGAAAACAAATGCCTGCTACCGTCACTACGGAGGTGGTGGGACCCATTATTTTCGGCGGCGCCAGCCGTCTGCCGAAGGGCTTAAGAAACCATAATTTTCTAAGGCCTAAATTACACCCAAAATGGCGTTCAACCTGGGTCTTAACGGACGAAGAACGAGCCTCGAATTCCGTCTCTACAAAAAGCCAATACTTGTTTTTGTATTTCTACACCGTGTTGGTCGGGGACTTGGTTGCAGGCCGTTTCACAGTTTCTTCCATGCCTCTTTCCTTCCTCCGTCTCCACCTCCACCACAACCACCGCCATCACCATCTTCTCGTTTCTCCTGAACCTCTTCTCTTCTACCTCTTCAACATCGTCTTCGGATTCTCCCTCTCGTATCACATCCATTAGCACGAGATGTACGTCTTCCAGTAGAAATATCTCCTTCGTTCCAGCTGCCTCTCTATAGTCACTTCTTACTCTTAGTCGTTTTATACAAACTCACGATCTCCCGGTGCTACCAAGTTTTCAAAATTACCATAAGTCGAGAGACTTCAGACGCAAGCTATCACTATATGCATTTCTGCCAAACTACTTTATTCGGGGGTACGCTTTATCGAACAAAAATACAAAAAAAATTTATACAGATTTAAAGGCGATATGTACGAAAAGTTACTACACTTTTCTCAGTATTCTTATGAGACTGATTTTAAGTTCCAAAATTGAAATATACCGAAAGGTAAAAATTCTGATTTAAAAAACTTCAAATCGAAGGTTAAAAATTTTGAAAGCTAAAGATCCGAAAGTCCGAAATTTGAAATTTATGCACAAAGCATCGTTTCCCTTCATGAAATTTTCGGATTCCTGGACTCTAGCGTTTTCGAAAATTCGAAATCGTCTCCATTCATCTCCTTCGGCTTCATTCTTATTCCACAAATCCCATCTGCAACATCTCGCGATAATCACTGGCGCTTTCTTAACACCCAAAAAACTTAAGGGTCCATCTGCGTCCTCACGCAATAAAACGCGTGTCGGCTGTCAATGAGCCGTCAACATCCGGCCAATAGATGTAACATTTTTTCCATTTCCTTCAGAGCCGAGGAGGGATCTGCAAGTAACTTTTATGTATTCCTAGTGTCCGTGTTATTCCTCCGTCCTCCTCAGCTTGCAACTTCCTGTCTCCCCATTTCCGCCTCTTATTCTGTGTCCGTCGAAAATCTCTGTTAAAGAAGAAACAAAAAAAAAAAAAAAAAAGAAAAAATCGTCTCCTCGCTTCGATATTTAGGAGACTTCGAGGATATACGACCATCAATTCTACCCAGGAACAATTTCTCCGAGTCACGCGATGCATCAAAACGATTGGACGGACCAGGATGGCTCCTCGGCCAGCCTGAGGGCCAGCAGATGTTCGTTGGATCCTCTAACAGTCTAAATGAACGTCCCGATTCAAACCGAACTCGAAATATTGGCAACACTGTACGACCGGCCGATCGCAACGTGGATTTTGTACTCTTGGCATACCTGCGGAGGTATGTTATAGTATACCTATCCTCAGCTCCGTGAACCGGCTACCTGCGACTGCCAGCCAAGTGGCAACACCGCTATCGAGCTCCAAGCGGCTGCCTGCGTGTCAAGAACCGGCCCCAACGCTGCCATTGTCTGGGGGCCTTAGAGTGGGACCCGTGTAGGTATACTTCGTTCGGTATTACTTTAGCTCTATACTGTCTGAGTAATAATTTATTAAGATGAACCGTTGGCTCTGGTGTAGGCATTCAAAATTCAAACCTTAAAGGCGATTTAAAAATGGCGGATTGACCAGATTGTGGATTTATTCGTTATGTGAAAATTCAAGAGAAACGTCAGCGTTAAATCTGGCTTAAAATTTGAACCCTTATCCTCTCTCTTTCTCTTTCTCTCCGAGGAGTAAGTATTTCGATGACGTACTGTCACTATGAACAAAGAAGTGTCTAGTTCGGGCATCGATGTCTCTTCACCAGTGTCAAAAGATGTCAATTTCAAATTGTGACTTTGACAATGAGTATTTGGGTTCAGAAGCCTGGCTATGGTTCAACATAACCATATAGTTACATGAACTCGATCGAATTCTCCTTCCGTACACGTGCTCGCGAAAGAGGTATGGAGAGGGATACAGAGAAAGGGATAAGAGTGGGAGGAGGGAAAGAGAGAAGAGAACCGTGGGCTTATGTATACAGATATACACGTTGGGTAAAGAGATGAAGAGAGTGGACCCGAATTGTCATGCAAGAACCACGTTTCCCGTCTGACGATTTTCATGGGTTTGATTTACGACGACGAACTCAGTTTAAGAGATTCTCTACCTACCGCTCGGACTCTACACTCACAATCAGAGTCTTCATAAGCGAGTTGTGTGCGTCGAGGAGAAGAGAGAAGGAGAGAATTAGAAAGAGAAATATTAGAGTGGGGGGATAACTTTGGTTTAACGAAGACGTATGGAGCGGTGCCAAAATTATCTCGTGACTTGCTGTATGAGCGAGAGACTGTTTATTATTTTTTTTTTTTTTTTGGATTTACTTTTTATTCCTTATTATTTTCTCTTATTTTATTCATCCTGCGATTCTTAAGCTGCCCATGCAGTCTTTGTGTACTTCTCGCGGTACACGCACGCGGTATAAGGTACATTGCAGTATAATTTATCTTTTTCTCTATTTTTACTATTCCTCTCTTCGTCTTTGCAAGAGGAATCCGTCTGGGCGACTGACTGTCGCCTTTCTTAACGTACCAAGAAGAACCTCAAGATCTCTACACTCTACACTCTGATGATGCGCTGCTGCAGCGCATCAGTGCTGCTGCATCTCGACTTGTAACTTGATGAAGAACCAACCGAGCTTAGAGTCTATATACCTACGGTATATTCCAGAAGATATAATAATTCTGTTTTCGTTTCAACGACGTCGAATATCATCGCGCTAACGAGCATCCATTGTATTAAATAAAACACGAAGCATCTATACATTTTAACTTCCAAGTTATTAAAATCTGGAAGTGAACGAAGAGGAATTCTCATAGTTTCATTAAGTTATTAATTTAATTAGTTATTCACTCAATTTTTTGTTTTCTTCTTCTTACAACTGATTACTAGTATCCTGACACATTATGTAAAATATATTTCACAGTTTTTCGATTTCGTCTTACGTTAGATTTAGACCTATCAAGAAAAAGCGGTTCTCGCGTAGGGTATAACAGCTACAGGTCACATTGTTTGTCAAAACTTATTCAAATTTCGAGGAAATATTCTACATTGATTTAACTTTAGGACAAGTCATTGAAATTAGATGAATTTCATTTTTGGATACAAAAATTTTCGATCTTAAGACTTTTTTTGCTATCGTAGAGAAAAAAAAAAAATGTATTAAAGGGATCAGAACGATAGAAGACTGACCTTATCTCTGTATATTATTGGTTTTCTATAGAGTAAGATCATTTTAGAATATTTCCTCCAAATTAAAATATGTTTCGATGACCGATGCTACCTGTACCACCTTTTTTCTGTAACCTCAATCTATGTAGTACGTCGAATTTCAATCAATCTGAAATAATTTCAAATTTGACATGATATACTTCAATAGATCTATACCTACACGTATATTCAGGTTATGAAAGTAGAACGTTGACGGCAGTTTAGGCAGAGGTTAACGTTGGAGAGTCGAGAACCGAGCTCGCTCAACTCAGAGCTCTCTTCTCTACAGAATTCTGAACCGTCTGGCACGGAGTCAAAACATTCCGAAGGTGCTCACGGTCGGGAGCGTGTTACACACCTCGGCCTCAGGCAGTACCTAAATTTAGGCCCTCAGGCCCAGGACCGTTGAACCCGAGAACGAGCAGCCCGCACGACATGGTGCGGTCGAAAAGCTCAAGGGAGATTATGTAGGCTAATACTCGGCGAAGATGGACCAGCTCCAGATAAAAGATTCTGATTTTTTTTTTTAATTATTCACATTTTGTAGAATCGAAAAACCAGAAGAAAAATTCAGTCCAGTTCCAAGATTCAAAATCAAAGTAGTTATACTGCAATTCGCAAATTCGCATTATTCCTCCAGCTGTTCAGAAACAACGACATAATCCATATCAGTGCATCGTTTGACTTCGTAGAGCAGATACTTTTGTTTCATTGCATAAAAAATTTCCAAAAGCTGGACCACTTCGTAATTTATTTAAATAAATGTTGGATTGCAAAGTACTAGTCTTTATCTTAAAGAAGAATTTGAAATGTAGAAATCGCATAGGCTGATTCAACATTTCAGAGTTACGAAAGACTGGAAAAAGAATTCTTGAAACTTGGTGGTCCATGATCGATCCACAGAGATTTCTTTTTTTTGTTTTTTTTTGTTTTAGTATAATCCCCAGACTTGGAGGTTATACGAATTTAATGATTACTTTATGGATAATGGTTAACGGTTTATCCTGTTTTCTGAGTCTCACCTGATGGTCGACAGAAGCTGTATGTAATAACGTGTATCCATATTAAAATTTTTATCACTTCGATGCGATGTGTTGATGAGATATTTTACGATGAAATTTTTTTCTACTTTTTATTTTTTTTTTAATTTTTTTATTTTTATTTACGATTATCCGTCTCGTAGCTGGGAAGAAGGGATGAATGTCAGATGAAAGAGTTCGTGACCTTATCGGTAGTAGATGGATTATAAATGACTATAACACATACGTGTACCTTTTTTCCATATATGTATTGTATGTACATACATACCGAGTATATAGATCCTAGGTACACAGACGAAGACAAAGGGTTGATTGATTTAGGCACACCGAAGCGTGATTTAATCGAAAAAGTATAATAATATATATATATATGTAGAATCGGATGAGAAAAAATAAATATATGTAGGTATATATCCGCGACGATCAGGATGGATTAAAGCTTCGGAATGTTTAAAATTTGAATTCTGGTCGCGATTCTGAATACTACGAAATTAGAGGATAGGGAAAGCATATTAACGTAGGCAACAGGAATACCTACCTACCTACCTACCTATCTACCTACCTTTGGCCTTAATTACTGACTGAAATTTCTGTTTGATTTACTAACGAAGTATAAATCCAGTTCTCAACTTCTCCCGATTTCTATATATAGTCATGTAGTCTATAGGTGTAATTCTATAATATACTTATCTGTATAGTTATGTTAACGAGAATACACGTTCACAGAACGTATACATAGAGATCGTTTGTTGTAGACTTAAGATTTCGATTTGTACCTTCATGTCAAACTGAATATATGTAGGTTGTGTGCAGTGCTCAATTTTCAGAAGTTTGGAAGTTTGGCTATTCATTAGAATATCAAGACTTACTAATTATAATAGAATTAGTTAGAATTAGGATATTTGAGCCACCTAATTTTCAGCCATTTACTATTTAAGTACTCAGTTTAATACCGATTTCAAACATTCTAAGATTTTGTTCATTCGATTCGATAATTGATAATGTTTCCGAAAAGCCTTAAATAAAGTAGATGTTTTTTAAAAGACAAAATGTTTCATACTTTGAAAGTTTTCGTCTCTTTTTTACACGCGTTTTTTTTCCATCCGATTTTCAACCCTGCCTCGATTTGGCTTATGGAATCGGTTTCCGTAAATGAGCTGAATTACTGCTATGAGATCTTCTTCATAAATTTGTCCTATCGCATCCTCTTATAATAATTTTCTCATATTTTTAGTTAGAAACGATTTTCAATTTCAATTTTCTCGCGATTTCCTATATCTAGATGTATCGTGACAGAAGGGCTTAGTCCAGATCAGGAACGAACGTCATCTCCTTTAGTGCATCGGGTAAAACCAGCACGACTCATGCTCACAATGAGTTCCAGCACCAGCTTTCACATTTTCGATCTGGACTACATAGCAGTAGATATATCGATACATGTATTCGAGAGCACTGGGAGCCAGACATTCAATACATGCATATCCCTCTATACATATACGATAGGAAGAGGCCACATCGGCTGCAGTCCAGATCTCGATTTCAATTTTCATTTATTTTATTTATTTTACACAACTGGGTTTGGTGGTTAGAAATTTCTCGTTAACCACGACCTCGGTTTCGATTACATCGTCATAACAGACTTTGACACTGCATATACGGAGATGCCTAATATCCGATGAACAGTGAGTAATTCCCGGGGTCGTAATAACACAGGCACGGTATAAAAAAAAAACCCGCAGAATCAGAGACCTTTTTATTCCCAAACCTTAAATTTCCATCGAATTTATTCTAAAAAAAAAAAACAAAAAGAAGTAAAGAAAAAAAAAAAATTGAATTTCTCCCGAGATCTAAAGGCCTAAACGTTTGCCACGCACGATCGAACACGGCCACGCGACTAGCATGGAGTATTACAGCTGAAGTACCGCGACCGTTGCGAGAATCGAAACGGCGTTTCTATACTTTGGCTACCGAGATGCCAGACGGCAGCCATTTTGGAAACCGTCTACTATACAACCGAAGTGCATTCAAGTGTGCAACGAGTACGTCGAGGTACGAGTGTAAAACGTTTCGTGACGGTGTAGGAAGTGCTGAGAAGAGAGTATCGAAGCTGCTTGGGCCTTGAGGTCAACGAATGTCGTTATAACCATGAAAGTCATTATAATAAATTATTTTTGTCTCTATCTGCTAGTAGTTTAGAATATATTATATATCTGATTTACATTTTAAGAATTTGCTAGCAGCAAGGCTTAAAGGATTGAGATCATTCTTGACCTGAGTTCTCCATTTTCCCCGCAGTGAAAGGATTTCAGAGATTTGAGGTTCAGGGTTGAGTCAGACTGGCTTGATTATCTTGCATTTTACTAATTGGATTTCTGGTATTGTCGCAACTTTAGATCGTTACCAACTAGCCGAGAGAAGAGGATTATTATTCTAATTGGTAGAGCCGGAATTATACTGACGACTGAAGTCTGCTACAGCGAATAATTAAGGTGTAGCTTATTCAACCACTACCTCTAATTAAGAAATCGAAAAAACTACACCATGCTGTATTTACATGATTACATCAGCTCGCCTTTTCTACACTAGATTTCAATTGAGGAGTTGGATGCTGCAACGGGGCCAATGTATACAGCGAAATATCCCGTTTTGCGATAATTGGGGAAAAAAGCGTCAATTCAGTCCACGGTTATGAATATTTCGAAACGATCCTTTTTCTCAGCAATACTTCGTCACGGTATAGACTAGACCCTGTGTGCATTTTAAAATCAAATACCGTTGATTGAGGAAAATGAATTTGTAAAATATGATCTACATGCCCTTGTTCAGTATGAAAAATCCAAACACGTTTATATTATTGCCAGATGAGGGTTTATCTGCTCAATGTGCTCTTATTACATTCAACTCGGAACTCCTCAATTGAATCTTTGGCTTTACATCTAAGTGATGAGATCATTATAAGGGATTGTTAGATCCCTTGGGTTTACCCTGTTGAAGTTTCAAACTTTACGCGTCAATCTATCAAAGTCGATAAAATTTAACGTGGCAGATCAGGAGGTCGGTGATCCATCGAAGCATCATGGAGTTTTGGCACGGTAAGCCTATGTATGTATGAGTATTCATGTAACATACCTTGACAAAGTCTCTATCTGGGATATATTTCTCCCTGTTTTACGACCGTACGTTATAGGTATATGTGTAACTGTGCAAATATAGTTTGCGTCATGAAGTGCAAGAGGAAAAGTAAAAGGAAAAAGAAGAGGAATGAGAAAAAAAGAAGGAGAAGAAGTGGAACGAGAGTTCGTTGCAGAACAAACTCGACGCCGACGACGACGATCAAAATACTCGGGAACTACTTAGCAGCGAGAGACTCGAGAGGACGATGAAGGAAAAAGGAGAAAAAATAAAAGAAATCCAAAAAAGAAAAAGTAAAAAATTCAAAATAAAAAGGGAACGAAGAAGAAGGAAAGTGGAAAGAGGTCGAGTATGTTTGCGAAACGGAACAGCCATTTGACGTAATGGCGACCAGGTCGCGCCGCTATGGGTCAGGCGTGCTGTTGGAACTCGAGCTTGAGTTCGCGTAACCTCCAGCTAAAATCAGGCTGAAAAGAATTGAGATTTTTTCAACATAATGGAACTATTACCCACCACGTGCTTTCGTGAATGGAAATAAGATTCTCGTCGTCTATAAGAAAACAGAAAATAAAACGTGCTAAAAATTACATCTATACGTTTTAAAAATATCTAGACACCGATAATCTGCATTTCTAGTGCATTTCGGGCTATCAGTGAACCTCAGCGAAGTAAAACTTACAAGAATTTTTGTGGATTAGAAGTAGATACACAACGAGGGTAAGATAATTTTCGGTAAAGATAAATCGCTCGATGGAATCTCGTGATCGGAATTTTCGTTGAAAGGAAAGAGAAAAAAAAGTTTTAGTACAGGGTTGATATTAGGTATGTGTAGTAGCGTCGTTTCACACAATGTCATATTCCTCCCACCTCTTCCTACCTACAGGTGAATGTGAAAAGTTTAAAACCGGGATAATCCGGCAGTAGCTGATATATATAGGCCGGCGCGGTATAAACCTACCCCGGAAATTATCGTTCAAAAAAAGAAGGAAAAAAAATAAAAACTTTCAAAGTCTCGAAAGTCGCGGTTCTTCAACCTAATAAAGACCCGAGTTCATTAAGCTGCTTGAACAGATACAAGGCCTACTATACATAATACTATGATTATATCACGGAACTGAACAGACAATACTTAACTTTACATGTCTAACAACCGCGGGCGTTTCCGTCGAACGGATACATCGAAGCGGAACAAGCAAACGCAGATTACCCGGTGCATGTATGCAAAGAAAATAAATAAATAAAGGTACAAAAATCACAAAGAAAAGAAGAACTAGCGGTGACCGTTCGAGTAAATGTCGCCTATAATGAAAAAAGGTCGTAAGTACCAACATTCGATCGTTTGGCATTCATAAAATCAAGAGGTCGTATACCTAATTGTATTTAAGCAAATTACTTAAAAACATGTTCGAAAACATATTAATTAATTTAATTAAGTTAATTTCCAATCATTTATGCGTTTTTGTCATTTTCATAGCGATTGATGTAATAAAAAAAAAATTATACGACCTTATGGCACTAAAATCGAGTTTTTGGTACTTACGACCTCATGCCATTAGCCACGCGATATGTTATGGTCAAATATCCAGGTATTACAGCGGTTGTCATTGATTTCATTATACCTGCAGGTTCGTTCGAATAATTCGCTAGTTTACCTTACCAATTTAAACCGACCAAATAATCGAATTAGTCAGAATAATGTTCGCAATTATCCAACGGTACACTACACTAGGTATGTGTAATATTATACAGAAGCTTTGTGCCCATATAATTACGATGATCATACATGTTACACGGTATTACTCGGTAAATATGTTCTGGTACCTGGGTATTTACTTTGTGCAATAAATTCACGTATATATTATACGTCCTATAACATACGGTTAACACGATCCTCACATTGACATTCGCATTTTGACGATTAACTGAAGGGGAAACAATTTTTCATATGCAATAAAGACGGCAGAAAATAAAAAAAAAAAAAAAAAGAATAAATTGCGATATACTTAAGGTTGCATTTATTGCGCTAAGATTCATCACGTACCCTTGAAGATGTGTCGTCATACAATTTCTGCGGGTACCGTGGAGCAATTTTTCGCTTGGAATATGGGTCAGATAAAGTATATAAGTATATATATAAGAGGTAGGTATGTACGATGAGTAATTGGCAAACTTTTCCGCCGTGAATAACGCGGCTAGAAAGTGAGATGGAAACAGAAAGGAGGAGCGGAACGCGTACCTAGGTAGGTAAGTACATATATGACACGCAACGGTGATTGCGGTAATCGGAAAATGTGAAGGACAGTACCTACGATATACGTACATACATACATACGTTAAGGTGAAAAAGTGTAAAACTGTACTGTGTAAGTATTTATCTACTCATCCTTGTGCCCGGAGAGTGTAGAGTATACTCAAAAAGGTAATTGAAAAAATTGAAAAAAATTTTTGGTTTTGAAGATACCCAACTGTGGCCATACCTAGGAATTGCCCGAGACAATATTTTTGACAAAAGATTTTCAAGACTTAAAAAAAGATGAAAAAAAAAAACATTTTTATTTTTTTTTCGTCATATCGATTTAGTTTTTGAGCAAAACGAGACTGAAAGTCATTCGATGAATGACCGTAAATAATTTTTTTTTTTAATTTCTATTTAAGGTGGGCATTTTGTCCCGATTTTCTGTAGGTACTGGATATTAAATCCGCAATAAATCCACCTGGATTAAAGTACGTATGTATTTTGCGTGTTTCAGGTCACCGAGTACGTCTTTGCAACGTTTATAAGGGGATGAGACGAAGGGTAGGAAAAGAGGCTGCAGGAAATCCGAGCAACAGGTGGTACCAGGGCTAGGCTTTACTTCGGATGCGACCCGATGCAGCCCAGATAGTATACCATGGGAGGGAAAGAGAAAAAAGATAATAGAAAATAGAAAAGATAAAAGCTACAAGAAAAAAGTGAAAAACGAAAAACGAAATGAGAAAATAGAAAAGTTCCAGGTGGATGGCGGATGGGAAGAGAAACCACCGCTAATTGAGAGCTCTCTTGTAATAATTAAAAGCTGCACACATATTACAACCCCGCCAAACTCACCTCCGTTAAGTATTTTATAAACGAATTACATTTACAGGGATTTTTATTTATTTTATTTTCTATTTTTTATTTTGAGTGCCATGTTCCAAAGCTAACAATAAAACCACTCGAACGATTACACGCATATCTCATCTACCGTACGCATCAACCACTTATATTTTTACACGAATTATGATTTCGCTTCAGTGTAAAAAAAAAAAAAAAAAAAAAAAAAAAAAAAAACAGAAAAAAGAGCACAAAAAAAAACCAAAATTAAGACAGCAGTACCAAGAATTAATTCGACTGAGGATAAATTTCTTATTCAAGATATTTTTAACGATTTTCATTATTCATTCTGTAGTCGCCCACGTATATAGGTATTATAAATGAGAGGAGTAGAATCACGTAAAGGTCAACAGATTTTGAAATTTATAAACAAGTAATAAATTATAATATTTTTTAAATGATTATTGAATTTTAATTCATAAAATACGAAACGTTTTACCTGAAATATTTTCGTTATATTAATTCAGTATTAACGATCTACTCAGACGATTTTAATAAATTCGTAGAATAATCTGATAGATCGTTATAAACTCTGCAGTGAGACCAGTTTTTCATGGTTCTAATTTTTTTTATTTTTCACCGATCATTCAACCGTTCACCGTTTCATCGTTATTTACACATAATATTGGAATCTCTACCAATCAGTTCTGTAAAACCAATTAACGTATAGGCTGGTATATGTATGTACCTAAAATTCTTTTGCGCCCCGTGAGGTTTCTGTTTCAATTTTTTTTTTTTCTTTCTTTTTCTTTTCTTTTGTATTTCGCGATGTAATTTTTACGACATGGATTGTGATCTTCGGAGCACAACGAGCACGTTGAGTTTCTGTAGGATATATACATATATATTTTTTCATTTCTTCTTCTCCTCCTTTTTCTTCTTCTTCTTCTTCTTCTTCTTCTTCTTCTTCTTCTTCTTCTTCAACAGTATCTGCAGCGCAGAACTTTAGTAGTCCAAGTTTTTTTCCTCTTCTATAAAGAGTCACTCGAGTAACTTGAGGACGTGACTCATTCCGGGACCTGAGATTTATTGAAAAAGCATTGTTTGCCTTAATGAGAGGACGGAAGAAGCTAGTCGTTATCTTTATGTACCAACGTATATACCACCACACTCACACACACACATACATACATGCATTCACACATATACATATACATAGATAGATATATACATTATACGTAGAAAGATTTAGTCATTACTTGGAAACTCTCTGCAAGAGAATCCACCGCAACTCGTAAGATTCTGGATTTCGAGAGACAATGGGACGCCGTCTTAGTTTCCATTACCCGACAATCCTCAAACACGCTTTGTTCTACTCCACCCGATTCCCAATTTCCTATCGACAGACCGCGCGAACTTTCATATAAAAAAAAAACATACAAAAAAAAAAAATAAATAACAGTACAAACAAAAATCGTTGGATTTAGAATAGTCAAGATTTTAGTCTCAGTCTTCGTTCAAAATTCATGCCGATCTTACTGTTCGTTACTCACGTGATATATTCTATCAACTTTTCCTACACATATTATGGTGAAACCTTTACAATATAGTTTTGAAAGAACCTTATATCCTGAGACGACGTTATGAACTCGCAGTCCATTGTCTTCATGCTAATTCATCTAGGGGCTTGTCATTCGGTCGTTACAGTGTCTGTATAGATTTATACGTACCTGTATATACATGTGTGTATATTCGTAGCTATACTCATGACGTAAACAATAATTATTATTACCTTCCTTTGTTTGTTTTTAGAAAGAATTTATGTTGTACCTACTGTGGCAATTTGAAACCGCTTTTCCTTACGTACCTGAAACAAAAAATAGAGAAATATGGTTAAAACAAAAGAATATAAGAATATACATACTAAGGTGTGTTCAAATAAATTTACACCTTCTTTTCTCATACCAATCGTAAACATTTACAGAACTAATTTACCAAAAATAATTTTATTTTACATGATTTTAAAGATTCTTGAAATGAAAGTTTGGAACAAAAATTATCGATAAATTTTAGTCGATAAAGAGTCGGAATAGAAACCCTAAATTATTTTTAGAATCTTGTAAAACGTTCATTCGTGAAATGAAAATATTTAATTTTTTGATTTTTCAAAATCTGTCTGTGATAATTTAATACGGATACTAATTAAGAAACCGCGATATAAAACATAAATTTTTTTTTTTGTCTCACTCCACGAGATTTTCTCCCGCGTGTAACAAAAAAAGAGAGACGAAAATAAAAAAAAAAACAGAATAAGAAGTAAAAAGTTCAAAGAAAGAAGTAGAATTAGAAAGCATCAATTGAATGTGTAGTGGTCCGTTGTAAAGACTCGAAACCACTTGAGACGGAGGTATTTAATTAAATTTTACGACGAATCACTGTGCAACCAACTCGCAACTTACAAGATGACGAAGCATAAGAGTTTTATTTAACACACTCAACCCTGTACAAGATTAACGAAGTTTAAATGTCACAGTTTTATAAAGGGTTTAAAAACAAAACAGAAAATAGAAAATAAAAAAAAAAATAAAAAATAAAAAAAAAAATAAAAAATAAAAAAAAATTTCTAACCAATTGAAGTTAAACGTTAAGCGTTAAAGTGCCGGACGTTATTATATCAGTTTGAAAGTAATAGTTGGTAACGGCGTGTAATATGGTGAGAATAAAATAATTTCGCATATAAATACTCTTTGAAAACAATAGAGGAACAACAAGTTTTAGCGAGATAATCGAATTTACTATTTCATTTACAAAATCTGTGGGACAAAATTTAAATATATACTATTCACTTCCATGCCTATGTAGGATACTCATTATCAAACTTTGATCGTTACGCCACACCCTATAGCTGGTCGTATAGTTAGAATTTAATAATTATATGAGAACTTTTGAAAGCTCGTACGGTACGGTACGAGTTTGCGATTAAAACTCATAGAATTATTCGTATTTCAAGTGGCAGCTGCTGTTTCTAAAGTCCTAACCATACTTTTGATAAATTTCATCAGCGTATGGTATGTATCGACCATTTTATAAAGGGACTTTTTATTCAGTACCGTAAATGCAATTAAAGCCGTCTTATTTTGAATCTTTTCGCGCAAAGAAGACTTTGAAAAAAAAATTGAAAAAAAAAAAAAAGAAAAAAACGTCTCGATGTCAAAGTTAAGTAAATTACGATAGAGAATTGCCAAAATCCAACTCTGCGGGCTTTCCGTGTCAGTTAAGATAAAAATTCTTGAACGACATCTCCGCGCTTTAGACCGTAATGCAATAGTTGATATTCGCAGTGACATAAATCGATAATCGAATTTTTTTTTTTTTCGAAAATAGAATTACAGGATGTCGACGGGTTCAGAAGCCCGTGACAGCAACTGATAATTACAAAATCTAGCTTCGTCGTGGCTTTGGCTTAATGCATTTTTAATCATCGACTGGAAAGGGCTCTGACTTCTATCTTCCTTAAGAGGATTCAAGTATAAGACTGACAAAACAGCAACGGGAGACGGGACCTAGAAAAAAAAAGAAAAAATTAAAAAAAAAAAAAACTTAGATGTCGTGAATCTATTTAATTAAATTCTCGGTCTAGTTTCGAAGCCAAAAATCTGACTCTGACTCTCTAGTCGCCAGATTATCCCGCAACTTGAGTGATTAAATCAGCGGATTTATACCGTCTGGAAATGCGGAATCCCTACTCCTTTGTTTCAGGATCACGTTGTGATAGACAAAAGGTTTATCAACGAATTAAATTGTTAAGAAAACTCCGTAGATACCACAACCCGCAGAAATTATCTGTAGCAAAAGGTCTGCTGTCATCTTTCAAGTATCAAAGATGCAATTTTTTGTTGAACGAAGTAATCCGTTTTGTTGAAAATAGAGACTGAGAAAATTTTATCGAAGAGATGTTGTTTGGATCTTAAAATGAAGAAGCGATTTAGGAGTTGCCCGGGATCTTCTGATCTGCAATTTCTCGATTTATTAATCCGAGAAGGAATGCGTTCACGAGTGCACTGCTTTTGAGACATAACATCCAAAAGATGATGAGAAATGTTGATAAGAGGATGCTTGAATCCCGGAACGACTGCAAGAGGAACATGACAGAATGCAAGGGCGTCCTTGTTCCTTTTTTCACGATCAAGTTCAGCTTTGAAATTTTTTTTTTATAAAGGATTATTTTTATCCTTGTTGATTTCTCGCGGTTTTCTTTCCAGTTTTAGCACCTGGGAATTGAAGAGAACAGATAAGGTATAAAGATGAGAATTTTAAAGCCTTATAAATAAAATGAAGTAAAATAAAATAAAAGAGAAATAAAAAAAAAATGCCTTTAACCGCACGGAACTTTGACGATTCGAAAGTTGTTTCGGATTTGTTCTCTTCGCTACCGCATCTCCGACAACCTAACGTCGACGAAGCAATCACCTCTTCGACCACATGTTGTCGAGGACGCCTGCAACCATCGGGGCCTCGCATCTGCAGACCCGTCATACCGGTCCCAGCGTTTCCAATGGCGTCGAGACTGTTAAATGTCATCTTCATTCATTCCACGTCATCTTTTCTAAACGATTTTTTTCAAACTAAAATGATCCCCGGGTTAAAGGGAACGTCGAAAATAATTCCAGAGAAATAATTTACTGGAAATTACGTCCTCCAATTGGCTAAAAATTTATCTGGGACGTCGCGCAATCCTGGGGGTCATTCAAGGTCCGGAAGAATCTGACCCTTGTCGATTACCGGGGTCGAGGTGAGTTTGAAATCTAATTTTCATCCACTTTCGTCAATTCTTTGGCATAGTTGGTAGAAAATTTCCGCTTCGAGTTTATAGAATCTAAAAATGTCTAAATCCTATAGAGAATTTCACTATAGTTTTACCCAAAGTTTGCATTTCTACTTCTATCGAACGTATACCTATACCTATGTACATACGTACGTGATCACCATTCTGTCTAAGGTGAAGAGTAAACTCTTCGTAAGACTCCATTCAAAGTTCTTACAATTCTATTCCTTTCGGGTATACCGAAGCTTGACCACCGGGTAATCCCGAGGGCAATTCTATCTCCGAACAATTTCCACCTCTTTCGATAGGGGTTAAAATAAGTTCGGAAAATGAAGTAGTCGAATACTCTGCATCCGCGATTTCGTCCTTTAACAACTGTCCTCTTAGAGCCGGAGAATAATCGAGACTCTTCGATTCTCTCGTAGAATCTTTACGGTCCCTCATCCTCCTCGGGGTTCAAGGACCATCGCATCTTTGACCCCGAGGGCAATTGTGGGCTCTAACCAATTTTGACCCTTATATATTACCCGGACAGAAATAAGTTTAACCTCCCATCGATATTCCGCGCCTTTTTCTACCGACAATTCTTCCGTATCTTCGAACCACCGTGTTTACTCGTTTCACATTATTTCAGTATCGTAGTAGCGTCGACGCCGTTGGTTTTCTTGAAGCCGGTTACAGCCGCTCCTACGAAGCCGTTACCTTACCTCTTCCCATACATAGAAGCTTGGGCTACCACAGATACACATTTACTCAGTGTATGTTGTATGGGACGACCTGGCCTCAGCGTGACAACGATTTAAGCTCCATTCACAACGGATAGAAGAGATTTTCGGGGACTTATTTAGCGATATTTTTACCACTAAGGTTATTTTTTCTTCTTTTCTTTTTTGCAAGCGTTATTACACCTCGAGTAATGGAGCCCGAAATTACGAGTCATCTAGCAACTGACAGAGTCTTGAGTCTCTAGGTTTAAATCCTGATTGTGTGGGGGGACCTTTATTGCCACAATCACTCACTGAGAGCCACAAGCACAAACCGAGACACGCACTAGCCTAGCCTCGAGGTTTTACTATGAAACGCTAACGCTGGTGCAGCCTCTAAATGCCATCGCGTAGTAGTAGAACGCTTTCTGCGAGTTGAGTATTAAATTTAATTTGTATTTGTGACTTTGTCAATATATTGGTAGGTATACATATACGAGAGTAAAATCAAGCAAACTATTACACTTACGGGCGTAACCTCTTTCCAAGCGGAATGAATGGCGACTGACAATATAATTCGAGGTCAAAATGACGCGACACTGTTCGGAGAAGATCGCTTAGACCTTGTTGCAAGATTGCGACAGTTAGGTTTTAAATTAGTGAAGTTAAAGTCACACTTTTTATCACCCCTTTATTTTTCATCAAGGAATTTTTTCATCAAAAGTTGGAAAGACGAAAATAAAAATTCAAAAAATTCTAAGCAGCAAATTTTTTTCGTGATATTTCATCAAACATAACAATGTCTAATTTCTGGTGAAACGATTCATAAAATTTGATGAACGAATGAAGAATTCCAGTCGACTTTCGCCGTGAGAAAAATTTCGAAATTTAGTATCCACAGTCTACCTTCGTGTGAAGAAATAACAAAGTTGTAGGTATATATATACTATCTGTATACATCGTACCTGTTAATTTCTTGGAAAAGGTTGTATTTGCCGGGTTGTTTGCGGGGTCGTGCAAAACTTCTTTCATTCGTAATAAAGGAAATCCCTAAATTCTGAAAGGTTGAAGAAGCTGACCGCTTTGACGGTCGCGAAGACGCGGGTGCCGCTATGAAACGCTCGAGTAATTTCGAAAAAAATAATTCCATACCAACCCGGGGGAAGAGATCCTTCTGTTGAATAGTCGCCCTTCAGACTTTGCTAAAGAGTCTTAGGGGTCGGGGAAGAGGAGTCGAGGGATCGGAACTCCCACGCCTCCTCAACACCGAACAACGATCCCATATTGTCGCCCGCAGAAAGCTATACGAATATAGTATAGCTGCCGAGCAGAAAGTACCTTAGGGATGGGATCCCGGCTTATCGGAGGGAGCGCGTGAGACTGCAGGGTACGTCCTTCGATATTCCAGATTCTGCACCCTCTCTCATTGAAGAAAGCTTATACGGTCCTCCTTATATACCTCCGTGGTGTTTACTTTCATGTTTACATATTTCTATGTATGTATGTATGTGGGTATGTATGTATATACATACTTGGGCTACACATACCATAAATGCACACATACTTATACTATACACCGAGTCCTGTAAGAGAGAGGAGGCGAGTACTTGTTGAACGAGTGGAATCGGTTGACACCTTTTGTAACCACACGCGCCTTCTCGCTGCAGGTGAGCAGGTGAGAATATACCATATATAGAAGAGATACGTGATGTGGCCATCGGATGAGTGAACAGGTTTAAATGTATGGACTTGTACACGTGAGGCGAAAAATGAAGAAATCAAAATAAAAGAAATGAAATAAAGACGAACGGAAAAAGGTAGAAAAACAAAATAAAAAAAATTGGATCATATCGATTGCTGGATCATTTTACGTATATTAAGAATCACAGTGACAAAGAAGTACGGTCTCATAAAGCAAAAATATGCATGCAAAAGTGGAAAGGTAGCTGTGAAACACAAAATTTTCTCAGGATTTCGAGAGATAAAAAAATAAATTGTCCAATACTTGCATCGAAAGTTTGCTTTGGAGTGCAGGTGAAAACGAGCGGAAAGTAGTTTTATTTTCCGATCTAGTGCGGTAAAGAGCTCACTTTACCGCACTAGAACGTAAAAGAGCCACTTTCCGCCCGGTTTACATGCACGTAATAGCATACTTTTGGTTCAGGTAGGACAAAAACTAAATTGTGTCAATACTCTCGATTCTCAACTAATTATGTGCTGAAAATTCATAAGTATAGTATAACGTATGACTGATTAATAGCCATGTTACTGAAAGTGGAAATGTTACTGTATAAGTTTGAGAATTAAATTTGTGAAATCTAAGAAAAATCAGAACAAGACAATTTCGCGAAGTGTAATCATTGATGGTCAACAGAAACATGTACTTCAAAAGTACGCAAATAAATTGACAGACACCCAAAAATCAGCTTCATTGAATACTGAATGATATCCATTAGTAAAAAAGTGCAAAAATAAATGACAAGTGCAAATTCTCATTAAAAAAAAAATCAAAAAATCGTGAAGATCTACAATTTTTTCGTTTCTTTTTTTATCAGAATATTCTAAAGAACATTTTAAACGTGTATTTGAATACAGTAAAGTGCATTTCTGCGAAAAAAACAAAAGAAAAAAGAAAATGTGTACATATAGCTTTGTGAATCGAATGAGTCAATCTTAGACGTATACATACATGCATATACTTTACTACTTTACAACTTCTTACATTAGAAGTGCTGTACCATGATTAAAGAGTAAAGACGCATTTACCAACTGTAAAAGGGTCTCACGCCGGAAGCCCACTTGCATATGAGTTGCAGATCTACCGGTGTGGGCAATCTTTGAAGAAATTTGATACAAAACTTCGCGGTTTTAGACTGTTACAAAATGCGGGCTGAACTGCGGGTCGATTCATACCGAAACTCTATTCTTCGTGTGTTTATAATATTAAGTATCTAACTAAACCTGCCTAAGTAGATTACACGTATACAGTGAGAAATTCTGGCCCAACTATATGCAAAACCAGCTGCATCGTCGTTCCAGACAAGCTTGGGCCACGGTTAGTTAAGTGGAGTCCTTTCAAAGTTCCGAATTTGAAAAGTTTCAAGCGATAAGAATTCCAAATTTCGATATTATCGTTACACAGTATCGGCAGATATCGCAGTAATTAGAAAATCCCCGATTTCCCCAAATCAACGTCCGGAAAGGAATTGACCAAAATTCAAACTCAAAATCTTTCCGAATAGTGAACGAAATTCGGATATTTAAATATGTACGTATGTAACATGTGTTATTTTATACAGAGTAGTTTGTAATTGCAACAAAACACGCATACAGTTCTACCTGGTATAATTAGAAATTAGTGTAATGGCATCTGGGGAGTGATTTTGAATGTGAGCCAGTTTAGGAACGAGTTAACAAAGAAAGGTAAATACATACGTACATAAATACTTACTTCTACTACGTTTCTAGAATGACCAATAAGCAGAATTTCTTTACTTCCATCTATGTATAGGTGCATATGTATGTAGTTCGTCGAGCGCTAAATGCGGTTAAACTAATTAACTTGTTATACACAAAAGAACGCCTCGTGTTTCTATATACAACAATAAATTACACAGTATAATAGTGTAAACTCTATACTATTAACATTTAACGGTAGCTACTTTCTTTCAGAGAAATAAATTATTATCGAGTCATTGTGATTGGATGTACATTATATAGATATAATTGTACTGTTAATTTCTTTATTTACTCATTTAGTATATATAATTTACTGTAAAATTTTTCGTAATGTGAAACGAGCAAAAAAAAAGTAGCTCAATGCTTTTAGCTATACACACTTACACCGATATATCTATTCGAAAGATCGCGGTTAGATGGATTTCGAATTTATATCCATTCGAATCCACGACCGTCTTCGCGCTGGATTTTACGACAACTTTACCTTCCAAGTTTTAGAACGGTTGAGGTGAAAGAATCTGGTAGGAATAGGGTATAGGCAAGGCAAGGTATATAACGGCGGTGAATCTGCGTCTAGAGGATTGAAACAAGAGCTAAGAACGACACCGTTTCGCTTGGTCCATAAATTTCACGGGAAGTGACTTACCGTAGTATAAGGTACAAAAGTACGGAGATTCGATATTATACATGTATGTACAGATCTTCGTATGTATAGTAAGTTGGTAGTAAAATGATCTGCGAAAAAGGATGAAGATGGTGGGTAAAATTTTTTTAAATTTATTTATTTTTTTTTTTTCAGAACGTATACACGCACAGTTAGAATGAATTACCGCAAGTAAAAGACTTCAGGGTGCCCGGCGTGAAAAAGAAAAAAAAAAGGTTGACCATAACGTCGAGAAAGGAGAAATGGTAAAAAAAAAAAGAAAAAGAAAAAGAAAAATAAAAGAAAAAATAAAAAGAGAAAGAAAAAGAAAAAGAAGGCGTTCACGATAAAGAGAAGAAATGTTGAGGAGAGTCGGAAAGAGCTGTGGACAAAAAGAGGAAGAGAAATAAAAGGAGAAAAACACTCAAACCGCTCTCTGCCTCTTGGCCCATGCGCTTGCTATTTTCCAAGAAACGAAACAGGACCGCCATTGTAGTCAAGAACTTCGGCATAAGGAGGTAATTGAAGCGTAGGCTGGGTCTCCGTACCTTGAAGTCCTAGGATCAGCGTCGCGACTCATGTACCATACTCCACCCTGTTCGAGGAATCACAACTGCTTATGTATGTATGTGCAGGAAGGTATAGCTTTCATACTTGCTACCGGGCACGATCATCGCACTTAAGAAAATCACTGCCTGTTACTTTAATTTTCCGATTATCTCGTATTACGTCGTTAGATGATATTGCTCGGGATCGAGTTAGCTCGTGCTACTCCCTCCCTTCCTTCTTCTCTCTCTGGCTATCGCCATCTCCTCTTCTATGTACAGCGCGCTGTTTAACTCTTTACGATTCGCACGTACACCGGTACTTCCCCCTTTGGATGTATCAGTAAAAGTACCAAGAAATAGCCACTGAACATTTTCCGAACTCGTAATGGTTGGATCTGCAGAACGACGAGTGGCCAGTAAGATAATAAAAAACAAAAAAAAACAAAAATTTTACGGATATTTGCAATTTCGATAATTTTGCATTTTTGTTTTTTTTTTTTTACAATCGTTTTAACTCGTAAGGTTTTTCGCCTTCGTATAAAAGCCGTCTTAAAAACATCGCGTTTAAGTTGACGTGAAACTGATTGCGAAGCGGTAAATCTCTTCGTCTAGTAAATATTTGAACAAGTCTAGAGGATTAATTGGCGAGTCTTTTTCCATCATCGTAAGTAGTAGTTGGTCTTGGTTGATGTCCACGAGTTTATAAAGGCGTTTTATACATAGAAATTTGTAAAGAAAACGAAAGAGGCTTTCACTGTGGCCATTGATGTGAGTACAGTATAATAAAGGAATTCGTAAACGATGAATAATTAAATTTGCTGACGAGCGTACTGTACACGTGTTTTTGCTGATGTGATATAAATACTCTAACCATTATCGTAGGATAGACATGGGCCACAATCGCATTAATTATTGATGAAAATTGACACAAATAAATTAGGATCCTAGACGACGACGGTTCTGCATGCAAAACTACGATTCTATAAACTATGCATAACTACCTACGTTAGAAGAAAAATAGAACGAAATTCAATGCGGAAGTCAGAGCAAACTATTTATGAAACAAACAATCAATGTCATTCGTACACGTCTATACTATTCGGTAGAAACGATTCAACTGATGCCTAAATAAATACAATTTCGTCGTCGATCGACAGAGGAAATGAACAAAGAAACAAACAGAGATTGATTGATTTTTTGTAAATTAATCTTATCGACAAATGGACGAAAGAAATCAGCCTTGACTAATTTTTTTTCACTTTCTTATGCCACCAAAAGTAACGATTAAATTTCATTTTCTCGCGCCTAATTCTCATGGGAGTAAAAAACCACTTTGATATTCCACTTATAATCATACGTATAAGGTAGCGCCTGTCTGAGTTAGTGTGACCGGGCCAAAAGGTCAAGAGGCTAAGTTATAGCGGGACTTAAATTCGAATTAGAGCATTCCCGATCATGTCGTCTGCGGCCTACAGTGAAGAGCACCCAGTTAGATCCAGAAGGTAAAATCGTCGGGTTGCTGCCGCGCTTCCCAGTGGTGCAACGTGCTTTTATGGTTTCTGTGTATCGTACGGCCTCTGGATTACGTATTTTTCTAGCTACACAGACAGAGTCTATTGGCCTGCAATGTTCTATGAAACTTGCACGCGGAAATACTGTTATTTTTTTCCCTTTTATTCCATAGTCGATTTTTCTCTCGTTTCCGCCTTTCTACTTGATAGTCTTCATTCTCTTTCCCCTTTTTTTCGTTTCCATTGGACACGTCGCGTATCATATCTACCCTGTGGTCTATACTTGAAGAAGATCGGATTATGACAGGCACGTATATTTTTTCGCGGCCACTTTCCCAGTTCTCGTTCGATTCGACAAGCCGCACATACCGATCGTTAATCTCACCATTGTATTCGGTAATCTGCTAATACGGGAGCAGCATTGTGGATTCGACTTCTTCTCTCCAGGGCATCTTGAGGATTTATAAGCGTTAGGTAAAAGGAATGAGGAAATCGTTGTAGATACTCGACAATGGGGGGTTGGCTCGCTGGTCTTCTAAGGCATTCCGAGAATCTCAGTCACGTTTACGTCAGGGAAAATGATTCGGAGGAGTTACCCGAAATGCTGGAAAAAGAACAGAACCAAACCGTGCCACCAATCGACCCGAACCTTCACTACAATTTCTACAAGGATTCCAATCCGTAACGATTTCGTACCGAACCGAACCGAACTGAACTGAACTCCTTCGATATTTCAATCGTGATGTATAGATAGGAGCACCAGTTTCATTTCGTCAGAATCCTTTGTTGGTAGCGTATAGATATATGAATATAGAGATTTCTATAGTAAAGGATGAATATATATACACGTGGAAAAATGTATACCCATAATAATATAAGAAGCTAAGTCTACGGGATGAAAAGTCAAAGAAGATGGAACAGTTCCGGAAGTTCTGAAGCCATGCGAATTGTTGCAAAATTAGTAGATGAAAGATCGTCAACTTGTGTACATTATTTGCATTTTGTGGAGCCAAGTTAGGTCCATTTTTGATATTGTCTACCAAAGTTAATGCATTTAGTGAATTTTATAAGCTTTCTAATTTTTATCGAAGTGGCGAAGACATTCGACGTCGAATCGTACAGAAATAACGACAGAGTCCATCTTTTGACCTCCAAAATTTGCATAGGCTGCAGGTTTTATATTTCGAATTTATAAAATAGTAGAAGTTATCAATAATGAATCTAAAAAAATAAAAGTGCTTACGTATAACCGAAGTAGTACGCAGTCGTATAAAATATAATATTCCCCTCGTTGAGCAAATTTTTTGAATAGTTTTAGCGATAAATTCAGTAGCAATAAGTCAAGTAAGGTTACAAATTGCAATATTATACACTTTCATAGCGGATAGAAACACGCGAGTCCCCTTTGCGGCAAATTCAAGATGAAAGTGCTGTAACACTAAAGATTTTATATTTCGTTTTTTTTCTTTTTTTTTTTTTTTCTTTTTCTTTTCAACCGAATGACAAAGAGCCATAAATGTCCCTTTAAATCTTTTGGGGTGTTTAAAAAAAACTCATAGTCTCTACGTTGAAACCGATTAGTCACATGAACGTGCTGGAAAAGAACAGCAACGCCCCTTCATACATTACAAAAAATATTACCCTTTGGCAGATTTAAATTTACACCAAAAAAGAAGACGAAATAAATTTTTATGTCGTGTTCTAGCCCAAAGCTGGATGTTATATAATTTGAGGCCGGGTTCAAGTTCAGAATTTTAATATTACCACGTCACAGTTTTTAGAAAACGTATTTCCCTGAAACTCTGCATAGTCGATTAAGAAAATTTCAAATCGAAAAACACCAAAGACTCAAAATTTTGAAAACTAAAGATCCGAAAGGCCAACACACCGGAACTTGAATTTCACGCATGGAGTTTTTGACTTTCCGAAATTTTAGCTGACTGCATTACGACCTTTCACAATTTTAGTATTCCGTACTCTAACATTTCTGACAATTGGAAACCGTTTCAAATAAAATTCGGAACTTTAACCCGGAACTTCAACCTCGTATAATTTTTTCCTTATAATTTTTAAGTGCGTTATATATTTTCGTGTAAGAATGTGATTGATGACAAATATCGCTCTGCTTTAAGAGCAAAATAAATTCCTCCCACGTGTTAGCTTTTCTCAACTCACGCATGACTAATACATGACTAAAGTTCCTAAGGAATATAATCCACGGATTCGTAACTAAATATAAACTAAGTGCAAAAACTGGTACGCATATGTATAACGACGGGAATAATTTTTCGACGATAATTCGAGTCCGGTATACCAGCCTATTTCACTTATACTCAAGTGATGCAGTGACCCCGATGGTTGGAAACGGAGATGGGCTATTTGTCGTTAAATATAAACCTTGGATGACATTAACGACGGATCTGTCCTTCCTTTGAGCTGTGAGCTACGATCTGGTCAGACCGGTGCGGTGCATCGTACATCGTGCATCGTGCATTGACCTATTTCCACGAATTTCATGATCCTATTGCGACTATGTCACGGAATGTCAGATGACATTCCATATTTCTCTAGCGTGAAACAAGAGCCACGAATGTCGTGAGATGTTCCGAATACTTCTCATCAAAATTGTACATCACTGTACGTATTTCCTCGACGATCATGATCTTATAATGCCTATTTCCGTATATTACAAACCGTGGTTAATTTTCTTCAAGAATATGCAGCTATCGTTGTAATATGGGTTGCAAATTCGGTCAGACGCATGTGGTGCTCGCATGCATATGTTTCATGTGACTGTATGTCCGGCCTTGCAGAGGGATAAATAATACTGGAGACAAAACTTCCGAAGAGATCTCACGCGTCTGTACCGATCTTATGGAGAGAAGTGGTACTTTTTTCCCATGAACTTGCGTGGAAACCGGAGCCCATATGCATGCATGCGTGCGTTAAGCGTGTATTTGCGAACTGAGTAACTCATCTGCGAGATATCGATACGTTGTTTCGTCCATCTCTCACGGTGTCCGCATGGATGCAATTAGCGAAGTGTAAAATCTGGGTGAAATAAACGATTACGTAATTTATCTGAACTTCACGGAAGTCATTGGATTGGATGAAACGGGTAATAGTACTACGCTTTTACTCACTTCTTGGCCGGAACTGAAATCTACTGACACAGACATTCGAACCGGACAAAGGAAAGAGAGTAGTAAAAATTGCAGCTTGGTTATTGAATCCGTCTGTTAGGTATTCAATACTGATTGAATTAGTATTGAAACTACTGATCAGGAATGTAAGAGTAATGGAATTATTGGCAATCAATGGTACAACGTCAATCGAGACTCCCAGAGTGTGGATTGCAGTAAAAGGGCTTGAAAAAAAAATCTAATTTGACGAACCCTGTCATCGAAGGGTGTCTGGACATGCGTGGTGTCGATAAACTGTCCTAACAAAATGAACGTTTCTCTTTTTTCTTTTTTTCTTTTTGAACAAAGGTTCATTTTTGGAAGGCGTATATGTTCGTAGGGAATTTTCATCACCTTTTAAAAATTCCATCACTCAGTTAAACACTTTAAGACTCTACTTCCACTTGACTAGTTGTGTTAGTAAACATTCAAACTGCATCTTAGTACTCAAGATTCTGGCACCTTTAAGCCAACCACTAAATCTTGTGTATAGATATTTATACTGGTGAACCACGGTGAACTCGGTATCGAAGTAGGTACGCAGTCGCTATTCAACACACACGTATCTACTTCGTTGAGAAAATGTGGCGTGAAGTTTTCGTCCAGAATAGCTGAACTGTGTGAGAAGAAAATAAGAGACATACATACATACATGGGTAGAAATAAGATAGTAAGTAATGCTCCAACCCGTTGTCAGATTTATTACATACTCCCGCAAAACAAGACGCATATTACCTCTGGGGTGAAAAAAAAAAAAAATATATGGGTATGTTCAAACTTTCGCCTTTCTTTACTATCTGCACTGAGACAGACATCTCAGTGGTATTATCCTCTAGGCTGTAGGTATAGGGAACTGCTATGGAAACGACTTAATTTTGGCCTCAAGAAAGCAACGAATGGAGCCAAAATGTTCTCTGTTCACCAAGGTTTCACTTTTCTTATTTTATTTTTAACCATGGTCACGTAGGTCTTGACATTTCTACTTTTATTACGTGTGTATATGTATGTATGGGCGGCACCGTTAAATCCGGTCTCAAAGTCCCACAGTTCTTTCTTAGACCATTGCGGCTGTTAAAGCTTCCGAGAATTCATTGTCGGATCTATTGTTACGATTGATGGATTGAACACAGTCGTGGTGATCTGATTCTCTGATTGAAATCAGGCTCAAAGTAGGTAGCTACATACATACATATACGGGCGAAAGAATTATCGTTAACAATGAACATGATGGATCGACGTGATAATGGAGAGTGAATATCGATCCTTGGCCTGTTCTCAGTTTTTGGTTAAGAATATTATAAATGAAAAATGGTGATAATTAGTTTCTTAATTCGATGAAAATGACGCGTGTTATAATTTCTTGAGGACCATTTTGAGATCCTTTTATACGATATTATATTATATTATATTATATCACATCTTGTATGCTCCAGGCGCGAATCTTGAGTACCGAGATATCTAAGTTCCTTGGTATTTCCTGCGTTCATCTCGAGAACGCTTCGGGCAAATCTTCTTCTGGGAACCCGCGTCACTTCACGATCAAGACGCCAAACAAACGGTATACTGTTGGAAGTAGGTACATTATACATACGTATACACGAGTTACGAGAACTGGTAACACATGGCCCTACGTAGTTTTTATCACACTCTATACTTACCACGGCGAAAGCTTCGATTGCGTCATAAGACCACGCGGAATATATTTCGTACTGAACGTCATTTAATTTGGACTAAAATCTTCTGCAAAAATGTCTCTTTCTTTATTTTTAAAATTCTTATTTCAAGATACGGAAGAATCTGGCAGCATCAAAAATGAAATTGTTTTTACCGTTTTTCCGATGCTGTATGTTTGTGAAATCGATTTAGGGACGAGAACCAATCTTGAAGATGTTGCGTTTTTTATTTATTCAGACCGGTCCACTTTTGAGCCAGATCCGTTATGTTTAAACGGCATCAAACGAGGCCAGATTTCAGAGATGCTGGTGTTTGACGAGAGTGAGATTAGCTGTTAGTCCTCGAGCTGTAGTGCAGTGAGGAGAATCTGGGTTTTCGGAAATGGGTTTATTGGGGAAAACCGGAATGGCATTGCCTCGCGAAAAACTTAGTAGCTAAAAATTTCCCTTCACAGTAGGTTGATGTAACTGTTATAGCTTGGTAAAAAGCCTGCCTCGCCCATATCGCACAGCTCATCTGAAAGTCTTGGGGCTGGGATGCACAAAGGTACGTAAATATCTTATTCTTTATTCTGAGAAAGAGAAGAAAAGAACCGAAAGGAAAGGAAAGGAGCGAACCACGTCGAGGTCTCTCGTGATTTCGTACGAGGGGCGGTCGGGTTGCAGTTCGTGCATGTGAATATTTCATTCCTCTTCCCTTCCTCGAAAAGAAGAAGTGCCTTTAGTGAGGACTGAGGAATAACTGCAGAGAGATGTAGACTTAGGTAGGTATAGCAGTTTAAGGAAGAAAAAAAAAATAAAAAAATCTATATGTTTCTTCCTAATATCTCCAACATTAAGCCAATATCGTTTCAGTCTGTGACAATTCTAACAACTTCAATATTTCCGATAGCTTAATAAAAGTGCTTCCGCAACGCCTAGCCTGCAGCAATCAGAAATCGAAAATAACCAACGTCCAGTCTGGTATCGAGTATCCAATCAGATAGAACGCGGACCGTTTGAAATTGATTTCTTGTCACGGTTGTATGGAATGATTTTTTCTTTTTTTCGTTCCATTGAAAAGTTTTACGGTTCCGGAAATATGGTATAGTATACAGAATGAGAAAGTGAGTAAAAATTTCTATGAAAAATGGCACGGGGGTTAAAAATGTAAGAAAAAAAATAAAAAATTGAGTTTTTAGATGAAAATAAAATGAATATAGGACAGAAAACCTCGCGATTTCAACGAACGAACGAAGCGTACGGCCATCTTGAAAATTTCACGGTTCGCTCCGGGCAAATCGCATCTTCTTCTTGTAATCTTGACCACGTTTAAATCCTATCCATGGCGTAGGTATAAGCCGAGTGAGTGTGCAGTGAAGCTTGTCGGTGGATATATTCTTCGCGAATCACCGCGTTTTCAGAAAATCACAGCTAGCTGAGGATGAAACTGTGTGTGTTTTTTTTTTTATAAATTAGGCAATCGCAGGCACGGCGAAGTGATTCCATTTAAAATAAGAATGAAAATACAAAAAAATTGATCAAAGAAATTCTTAAGGAATATCATTCATACACATTATAGTTGCAGTAAGTAAAAATTCTTTGATTATCCACCCTGTTCGTCGAGTTAATTATAAAAATTTTCCCTTACAAATAGCTTAACTTATCGCTGAACGTAGTGCTTTTGAATTTACAGTATCCGTTTGGTTATCGTCAATTGGAAAACAGTCAAGCTGCACTTTCTAGCCGCACGTAACAATGATTGGTATCAATTTTCATCGAACAAGGTTCAATTTTGTTGAATTGAAACCATAGACGGTTGCATTACCTTCGTAGGTATGTACATACGTATGTACATACATAGAATACGTATACACAATGAAATACAATAAAATACGATACAGCTGTGTGCATTTTTACTCCATAGAGAAATATGTGTGTATATGTACAAGGGAGTTGTTTTAAAAGTGTTTTTCCTCTCATTGTCTCCTTCTTGGTTCTCTTACTCGTGGCTATTTCTTTCGGATATACTACACGCTGGCTGGTTCGAGCTGAGATGCATTAAGAAGCAAAAAGCGAGCCTAGTTACCCGAGAAATGAGCGAACCGACGTAGAAACGAAAGACAAACTCCGCGAGAGGATATATACTCGGAGTATTTACCCCGTGAAGAAGTACGAGAAAGACACGAAAGCTTTACCTTTCGTTAAAGGGAAATAGACCGTGCATGACTGGGGTCCCCGTAGTATCAGAGTTTGGACGGGCTTCAAAGCTGTAGACACTGAGTATCTACCGTAAAGATGCGTCCGAGTTCGTTTGAATAAAGATGAAAGCAGGGGAAATTGAAAAGCCTTTTTTTTCTCTTTATTTTTTGTTTTATCAAGAATCTTCAGCCATAATCCAATGAGATATCCCGAGTTTGAATAGCTGCATTTTAAAACTGAAAAGAAATTTAAAAAAAAAAAGAAATATATTTTTTAATCCCACGTATTTCTCGTCGATTGAAATTTTTCAACTCGTAAGCTTGCAGCACGAGGCTTTAAAACTTTTCATCAAGTTTTTTGTCTCCCAGATTGGTGTGAATTAATGAAAAATATTGTCTTGGACAATGGGTTTTGAACTGCAACATCCAGGTCGTAGATATGCGGAGGTAAGGCGAGCTTGCGAGTGGTTGAAAAATGAAGTGGTGGATGTTGAGCGACCGTGGTTTTATAGCGAGTGCCTCACTCCTCTTGCAGCTATATAAGTAGGCAAGTTATAAGGAGAATTACGAGATTGCCACAAGGATTACGTAGACGGCCCTCGGGAGGTCCAATCTCGAGGATAAACACTTCACCGCGTGTTCTTAGAATCACCCTCTACCGTCGTCATTTCCTCCCTGCTTTCCTCCTTCCCACTTCCTCTTACTCTTTATAAAGCGAGGCAGACCCCTCTTACCTCATCGGACGGACACGGAAACTACTCGCGAAAACTCATCTCGGAGGCTCCTGGAGGGGGATATTAAAAATTTAATTATAAGAATACGGGGATATAATAAGTATTATAATATCCAAAGTTTAAGCTACGAGAAGCTTCAGGCTAGATACCGTCATAGACTCTTCATTTATTCTTAGACTATCATCATCCTATCAATTAATATACGATAAGACGATAAAGACGCCGATCAGAAGACAGAAACACTTGATGACGGGGTACAAAATTGAACGAAAGAAAATATTCTTGTACACCTTTCAGGGGGATAGATTTAATAGTAGTCATCTTAGAAGTCCATGAAATTGGTGGAAATATTATCAAGTTTGTTAAGAATTTTGATTCTCAGTAAAAAATTGATATCAGATATATGATTGATAAGATTAAACTATACGTGGGAATTTTTTGATTTCCAATCTCTCGACTTGTTCCTTCTTAAAAAATCAGGAAACCGGTTGACCTGTGGGCCAACCTGAAAACTTCCCGCTGAATACGTTACAATTAATTGATACTATTGTGTTTGTAATAAATTAAAGAAGGTTATAAGTATAATTAGTTTTCCCTATACAAATCTTTTTTTATTGAATTTCTATTCTTTGAATAACTTTGAAACTACTCGACCGATCGATTCCAAAATCTAATCAGATTTAAGTCTTGATGAACTTTTTCGTTCGCCGCAAGAATCATTCAAATCGATTAATTCGTTCCAAAGGTATCGTACGACAAAAAGAGAAATTTTTGTCGTGCAATATCTTTTAAACTAATCGTTCGATTTTGATGAATCTTACGGCGATCGAAAGGGCTATCCAAGAGCTACGTCTGATCAAGTTTTGAGACTAATCGCACGAACAGTTTAGGAGTTATGCGCTAAAAACATGAAAAAAAAATTGTTTTTTTAATTTTCATTTCTCAAATAACTTTGAAACTACTCGACTGATCGACTCTAAAATCTAATCAGATCTAAGCCTTGATAAACCCTTTCGATCACCACAAGAACCATTCCAATCGGTCGATTCGTTCTAAAGATATCGTACGACAAAAATTTGTTTACACATACACACACACATACGGACGTCCATCGAAAAATAGTCAGAATAGCTTCCTAGGACCCCAAAACGTCGAGATCTGATGAAAACTCGATTTTCAAAAATCGGACCGAAACCAATAATTTCCCTTTTTTATGAAAACTTTCAATTCTCATGACGGCAAGTTAAAAAAATGGAAGAAAATTCTTAAGCTTCGTAAACGGGGGGATAGAGGAGAGATTACACTTCGTTTTTGCAAGAGTATGAGTCAAGCTTCCGAAAGTTATGTAGTAAGACAGCCATACCGAATTATCAGACATTTTTTTTGATTCTGAAAATGCCAGATCTGGTGGTGTGTCTTGTGATTTTTTTCCTTTCTTTTTTGGTTGAAGGTGATGGTATGTGGGTGAGGTTAACTTTTGGAAAGAGAGTTTCGCGCCTGCCTTGAAATAAAACTTGAGGGATTGGTTAGGTCGAGCCTCGGGTGACTTTGTCCCACGTCAAACTAGGGAATATCCGGATCGCCGCCAACGCATGTCAGATGATCCTTATTGTTTCTGACGGTTTTCTGACACCTTCGTGACCAGCAGCGAAGCTCAGCGTCCCATATTTATATTTTATATAGTTATACTAGTACAAAGCCTGACCCTTAGACGAGAAAATAGAGACAAATGATCGAGGAAGAAGCGACAATGTGGATGACAAACGAGAAGCAACGATTTGTCTCTCCTTTATAACAGGTCTTTTCAATCTGCAGCGAGAAGAGTTGTAGGTAGGATTTGTAAAAAATGAAAAAAATATAAAAAAAAAAACAATTCTTACTTCAAACGTCACGATTTTTATTTTTGAAATTTTTTTATTGTTGTTACAAAATTACAACCCCATATCATCCCTTTATTTTCTTAACTATTATTTTTCTTCTAAACATCAATAGACTGATAAGTTCAAGCTAGACAAAGATTAAATTTCGTTTCCTATCGAATGGAAATCTAAAACGTGACCCCGGGGCACCATTCGTCCTTTGTACGACAGTTAGATCGCCGGTGAAATCCGGATCTTTTTATCCTCTATTTATTTCTTTATTTCTTCTGCCTTTTCTTAGTCTCAGGATTCTTTCTGGCGAGTATTTATTTCTGGGTATTTAGTTTCTCTTTTTATTTATGCCATAGATAAACGGCTAGATAACTCGGTTTACCAGAGTTGTGGGTTTCCGATTCTAAAAATATCTCTTCGCCGCATGAGAAATTATTCATATTCTAGGTATAACGCTTCGCAAATTTTTGGAAGCTTTTCTCATAGATGAATTCTTTCAAATATCGACGTAAGTTGTTCGTTATAAATAAACTAAATTTTTATTCCCCTGAAAATAAGCGAGCTTAAAAAATGGCGAATTTATTTTCCGGTCGGAAAATACGGGCGAATATTTACAGTAATGGTTTTTAATTACGTTTGATATTAGGAGACAATTATTACGAGTCTTATGGTCGGGTAAGGGAGAATTCCTCGTGGTCACAAAAACGTGAGAACAACTTCAGCCGGTAGGTATTGCAACCCTCGTAAAAGCGAGGAAAACTCTGTTGGACGTAGGACTTATTGTTGGAAGTAAACCCGGGGCGTTTCTTCCTTCAGCTTCAAAAACGTAAAGGGGATCCGAAGATTTTGGCGTAGTAAAATTCGGGACCGAGACTGGTGTCGTGTTAAAAAGGTTGATACAGACGTTACTGAGACTTGTACAACGAGCATGGGACTACAATCGTCCTACCGTTTGAACAGTAAAGGAAAGCATTTCAAGAGTCTCGTAAAACGAGGTTTGATGAGTGCTTTCGAAGGACGTAAAAGGCATCTAAGAAAAAATAAATGTCAAACCATCTCAGACTGAGGGTAAAAAAAAAAAAAAAAAAAAAAAAAAAAAAAAAACACGAAACACTAAACAGAAAAGCTCAACCGTTGATTTACTGCGCGCCACAAGACGTCGATTATTTTCATTTTTTTTCTCCCGATTTTGGACTGGGTATATTAAAATGACCAACCCTTTCGTGTATGTTGTAAGTGAATTCATATTATTTTACATCAAAGTGGTAGAATTTAGTTAAATTTATCCATAAAAGAGGGAAATAAAAAACTAAATGAACTCGAAATTGCTTAATTATATTTTTATTTGCGTATAAAATTAAAGGATTTACATCGTATGTATATATACGTACACGAGTATACTGTAATGTTTGAATATGATATAACGTTCGGTACATTGAAAAGGGGAATTATAACGCTCTTTCAAAATTTTCAGTTACATTGGGTTAATGTTTGTTCAGTTTTTCAACAGGGGAAGAGAAATTTTCATCGAAAACATTTCGCAAGGTTGGTACAAAAGTAGGTGTAAGTTCGCGATGCGATGTGATCAACCCGTATACATATAGTTGGATACGAAATTGTTCCAGCAATTCAATCCGATTGTAATCTTCATTTACAATTAGTTTCGCTACCGTTTTAGGAGTCGAGAGTAAAAAGAAATAAAAAGAGAAAGAAAAAACAAAAAAAAGTAAGAAAGAGAAAGAGAAAGAGGCTGGATTTAATCTTGTAAACTCTTTCACTGCCCTTTAAGGAAAGGATTTTTCCTGCAATTTAATGTAATTGGCGACGAGTTTGCAGTCAAGCTATAAGCTTTGAACAGTAATTGGTTTTAAGGATCGCGACGATTGTCTTAAATTGACGAGGTCAAACCGGCATAGCAAGCCGCTTTCTTCTCTAGTTGGTTAAAAACAAGAAAAAAAAAAAAAAATCGAATAGGTATAACGTACGTTAAAAAACGGTAATTCGATGGTCCAGGATGCGGGATTAACTTTCTTTTTCGTCCTGTTTATGTAAGGATAAAAATTTTTTCCCTGACAAGAAATCCAAACCCTGAACATACAAAATCAAAGCTGGATATAGAACAGAATTTTATTTGGTTATACCTACTCGAGTTCATTCTGGACTTGAGATTCGCAGTTTCTTTTGATTTTCTTCCGATTATCTTTCCCAGAGTTTCCCCGCGGATGTTGAAAGTAATTTTTAACAAAATTTTACCCCGCGTCCTTGAACCCCAAACGTACTTTGGTACGACCCTGACTCGTGACTTATCGACCTCAGCCAAGAAAGTCGTTTGGGTTATGCAAACACGGAGGATTTTAGTTAGGAAATCGCGGTGATTAGTCGATGATTGAGATTATAGTTGAGGAAATGTTTTTTGAACTCAAAAATTCTATCGAATTACAAACTCTAAGCAATTTTTCTTATCTATAGAGATTTTTGCTTCAACCTCCGTCACCTCCGCACAGCTTAGGATGAAAACTTGAATATAGTTTTAACGTATATTATTTTTTCCTATTTTCAATGCATGGGAAAAAAGGAAGCGGAAACTACCGGCGATAAAAGTAAATGTTCATAGTTCGAGAGTTACGATATTTATTCTTAAGTAAACGAATATTAAATTCTTTAAAAATTCGCTTCGAGTTTTTATTAATTCAGAAAATTAAATCCTCTAGCGATCGAGGGAAAGAGAGAGAAAAAAAGAGCGAGAAAGAGAGAGAAAGAGAGAGAAAAAACCTATATTAAATTATTATATTGCAGGCATCTCATTCTTTCAGTAACTTGAGTCATTCCCAGGTTCATAAATTCACCCTTAAAATACAGGAGATTCTAAAATACCGTCGAACACGCAGATGAGTACGATTTACGTTATAGGTATCCACCAAACTTAGTATCATTGGATATTCTAAATTTCCCGAAATCACATCGAATTCCATAATTCCTATAGACGCTGAAAAGTTGAAAGTTTGATAAACACGAAAAGAGATTCGATTTGATTAAAATTATATTTTTTTAAATGGTTAAAAATTACAACTAATGCCTTTTCTAATTCGTCAATCGCGCTAAACCACTTTAAACATAATATCAAAGCCTCAAGATGGTCTTTATCTTGTATATCTAATTCTACATATATAAAGAACAAGCGGGATCAGAACTAACGCGAATTTAAATCCAATGTTTAAATTAGAATTTCTTATCAAGCTAATGTAACTTCCTTAAAGCTGGTCTACGCTTCGCCTCCAGCTCAGCCATGGTATATAATATACCATAACTTTGGTCCAGCTCTCTGTATTGCAGCTGCAAGCAATGCCGTTGTAGCTTCAAGCCGACATGATCCGATAATAAACGTAGCATAAATGCCGCATAAACCATAAAGATGATAAACATAATTTCTATAAATATAATCGAGGTTAGGTATATGAGCTGAATCTATGGCCTGAATCATACTCATATAATATACATATTTTTACTTCAATTTCATAAACATGATTTCAAATTATTTCAGATTTTATGAACTTCCGGTTACATAGATAGAGTCTAGAGGAAAAAAAATGGTTATCGCAGGATACAGGCCGCATCATTCATCAAAACTTTTTGAAATTTGCAAGATATATTCTAAAACAATGTCATTTCCGGGAAAATTAATAAAATATTGAGATATAGTCAGGCTTCTATCGTTCTGAGTATATGGGACAATATTTTTATCAACTTTTACGAAAGGCTGGCTTATAATGGAAAAATATATTTTATTCAAAAATTAAATTCATCGAATATCATTGGTTTACAACAAAATTAAATTAATATAGAATATTTCCTCGAAATTTGAAGAAGTTTCGATTATAAACGATGCGACCAGCTGTACCACCTACACGATAAGCACTTTGTCTCCGGTGCAATTAGTCCCATGTAAAACAAAGTCCAAAAAATTAGAAATAATTTTCAATTATATCTTAAAACATTAGCAATCAGTTGTAAAAAAAAATTGAGCTAATAGAAATATTTCACTAATTTGAATATAATTATTACCAAAACGTTGTATCCCCCTTAATATTTCCGAAGAAACTTTACCGATGAGTAAATATAATATATATCGACCGGATGTAGAGGCTCAATCGATGTGTAGATACTTTGGGTATATATATAGACTACTTCTTTGAATATAGTGTTTCTTTTTCTATATTTTTTTTTAAATTTTTTTTATTTTTTTTTATGTGTAAGCTTGATCAAAAGTAATCCAGACACGTATATACGACGAGGGTGGTTAATAACGGTCTTAAATAGAACGTGAATAAAATCGCACCTCCGGTTTTTCGTAGATCAAACGAGCCAAGGGATATCTGTTTAACGCGCGTTTGGTCTCTGGGAATTAGTTGGCGTTTAGTTGCCTCGTTATACCCAGCTCACGTTTACTCGGGATCCTAAACCACGGCGTACCTACCTACCTCGTTTAAGGGTATACGATGTGTATCGGCTTTCCTCGCTGTATTATACATGTCGGTAATAACTAGGCATGTAAGTAACTACTTGAAACATTATGGGTTTACCCGGGAAAATACCTAAACCGTATATTTATATTCCATAATAATTGAATATATATTCATTAAACTAAACTAAAAATAATTTTACACTGACCTAATTTCAAATCTTTTTTGATAAATTCTTGACTTATTGTTGGGTAAAACTATTCGAAAAATTCCGAATGATATGACTAAGCCTCGGGCACCCCTGTTGATATTCTTTCCAACCCTGAGTAACCTCAAATTCAAAAACACACACGTTCATATATGCGGTGGATGTAATGCGGGAGTAGAAACACGAGAATTTTCACCACCTACTATATTTTCAGCTGTCATCATCAGCAGTCCAGCATCCCAGCAGCAAGAGCAGCAGCTTTATATTCAAACAGATTTAAAAGCTTTTTGTAATTAGTTTCCCCCTCCGTAGGGTGTATTAAAACTTCGATACCTGCAAGCGCGTTAAACCCGTGACTATTTCCCCGTAGCTTTTGGCTTTCGGTATAGCTGCTGACGTGCATGGTTACTACACGATTATCCCTTATACTCCCTATACCCATCGTAGATAGGTATACCGAGACGCGTTCGTGTTTCAAATTATGTTCAACATCGTATAATGGAATTTGTGAACTGAGTAATTCGCTCGTGGATATGTACAGGGTATTGGAGGTGCAGAGGGTATTCTTGCATTGTGGTCATTTCCAGGAATGAGAAGGAGTGGGCACAGATCGTTAATGGGCTTTCATAACGGGCAGGAAATTCATGAAATTTAGGAGAAAACCGAGCTATGCGAATTTCTGCTATTCCCATAACCATATCCACATCCAAGCGGATAATAAGTTGATAAACAGTCTCAGTACCGTGCATCTGCGAAATGGCAAACCTTCGGAGTTGGACTCGTGGTAATGAGCTTTTTTGGAAGCGGAAGCTTAGGCTATTTCCACAAACTGGGTATCGGCGCTTTTCCTGTAAATCGTTTCGTTTGATTCGCTAAAAACTTACCTGTTCTTGTTGCAAGTGATTGCGAAGATATTTGCTATTCGCTATTAGTAATCAGGTGAAGCTTTATCTCCACTTACTAAACTTCCGGTCAACAACGATTACCCGGGTGTGTCGGCCGACCAAAGGTCAGAATGTCGCTTCTCAGAAGGGATTGCATAATGGCAATACGATCTGATCGATAAATCGTTGAGGTTTAGTTTTCAGTTATAGTATCGAATACTCGATTCTTGCACATCTCTATCAAACTTGTCCAACTATCAAATTTTAAATCACGTCGTTTACCTTTGGAAATGATTTTGGATTTTATAATTATCTGGAATTAGCATTTTTGTTAACTGACGTGAAAATTGCGGCGATAATCCACCGAACAATGATTGAAAATAATTGAAAAAAACAATAATTATCACCAATGGGCCAAAACTGGAAACGAAACGATACGATTGGGTGAAATTTTTGGTTCTTTTTCTTTTTATCTTACGGTTTTTTTTTTATGGGCACTGTAGTCGAGCTGCTAAGTACAAATGGATCGATTGAGTGAGACTGTCGAAAAATCGAAAAAAAGGAAAAATTTAATATTTCGAATACTGGAACGATGATAATTATAAATTTTGTTGAAAGATCAAATCTTTCCTGTGCATATATGTTTATCACCAAGCTATAGATAAGAGCGTTGAATAATACTATGGGAATACATCACTGGAGCGTTGTAACGTCACGTATTAGCGAACGTAAAACTGTCAGTATGCGATTCAGCTTCTAGTTAAACCGCAGATATTTATTATTCTTAATCTAATAGCTCACCGAGCTCTTGCTGTCCCATTCTATAGCCGCAAAATCCCACCACAACAATAAATTTCGATTTACTCTGAAGCCCGTAGCACTTGTAGGTAACCCGCGTGTATGTATTCCATTGAAAAATAACCCAATTTAGTTTAGAAAGGTCTAAACATCGGCGTGAAGTAGGCTCATACTCCCCTTTAACGATAGGAAAAATACTCTTCAAAGCAAAAAAAAACGATTCCAAAACGACTCAAAATTGACGCAATGTGTCTGTTTTCTCTAGGTCAGATGATTCAGCCAAGCTGTACATGGATTTGATATCAATGCATGTATTGGAATAAGTATTTCAAAGATTCGTCTAGATACGTGCGGTAAGTTCATACTGAGAAGCTGTTCAGGCTGGCTACTCCGCGTCGTTGTGTCCTGGGAGCGATGACCCGCGGTGCCCTAGGCACTTCTCTACTGCATCGGGAGAAAACCCGTAGGGAGAGAAGGAGAGAGAGGGAAGGAAGGGAGAGAGAGAAAGAGAATAAAGAGAGGGATAAAACCTTGGCCGTAAATGGCCTCAAAGTGCACCAGAGTTCCTTATAAGATCGAGAATCAACACTGGACTGGCACTTTAGTGGTTTTGATCTGATCCTTTACACCGTTCGATGATCCTTCGACTGATCGAAGTAAGTGGGCAAGTAATTGGTACACGTGAGTAGACATATGAAAATGACAGAAATCGGCAAAGCGGGTAAAACGGGGTTTGATTTTATCTAAATTTTACAATTATGCGATTGTGTGAAACGTTCATTTGTGAAACAATCTTAATCCTCAATTCATTAAGGTATTTGAAGCACATTGATTCTCTGAACCTCGGTCGTTTTCGTCTTCGTAATATCAAACCAACAATTGTCAATGAAAAAATTTGAAAAAATTCATGGTCAATTTTTAGGCCGTCTCGTGCACTGAGAAATTTTGCTACATAAACTTTTTTTTAGTACCACTTAAAACGACGTTAAAAGCAGGACGTTAAAACGATTCAGGTTCAGGAATCGAGGGTTAAGTACCTCAGACCACATTCAATAGATGCATGAAAGGCTGATTTGAACCAATGACGAAATTATAGAAGCTAAGATTTTAGTTCTTTTGTCTAAATATACTATTCGTAAGAAGTATTTCGGTCCAGTACAGAAAAATTTATGGCTGTTTATTTTGGCCACAATATGAGTTTGAGGTTTATGAATATGAGTTGTTTCATAAATAAACGGATATAGTCGCAAATAATGTATCGAATTTGGATATTCGAAAAGGTTACAGTTGAGGAATACCATTTTTTATTACTCCGAACGTTTATTCGTTTATGAAACACTTTAAATCACTTTTTGTTTTCATCATATTTTGACTTCTTCGGAATGGAATTATATCTACTCATGTTGAAGCAATGATTGAAGGGTTGAAGGCTTGGGTTCTTAGAATGCAAGAAAATAAAAACAAAAATTAAAAATGTAGACGTGATTTAACTGGAAAATTCAAAGTGTTAAAGACCTTCGTATAATTTATTTGTAAAGCGAATAAGGTTTTACTTGAAATGAAAATATTTGAATTATGGATCCCAAAATTAATTAAGCCACTATACCCAGATCGACGGTTCATAGCTTCAAAAATCATGCAAAAATTATTGTAGAAATGATGTTTTTTTTGTTGTTTATTTTACAGGGCTGAAGGAACGAAGTTAATTTATTGAAATTAGACCAACGCGTACGATATACGAGTACTGAGAAATACCTTCGTACATATTTGAGTATAGCGGATGGATTACGCACCACTTATACATACCGGATGCGAGCTCTGGGTATTTTGTTTGAAATTTTCGTAATTTTCGTTCAGAATGATGTGTATTAAAAATATGAAATCCGGATGAAGATTACAAATTATACTCAGCTTCTTATTCACAGTTTTTTCAGAAATTAAAATGCAGGATTCGGGAATGGCATTTCATAATTTTTGAATGGAATTTCAACCAATTTATAGATTCCATCTTCTTAATTCGAAAAAATGCCAAGTAGGAGATCTCGCATGCGTTGTTTTTGATGAGAAAAGAAAAAAAAAAAAAAGAAAAACGGGAAACTTATAGTCCAACATCTATGGAACAAGAAAAATCCTTTACTTTCTTTCGTGAAAATAGTTAACACACGATTCCTCTTTGAAGAATGCACATGAACAAAATGTACAATGCTTACGAAGTTATTTTTTAAATCCTACATTCCATGGGACATGACAGTTCAAAATGACTGTCGATTTATTTTCACGTCCTTAACGGCGCCAGACTAGTCCTCCATTGTTCTACTTTTAAATCTTGCATTAGTACTGACGCATTGAAGCGATACGCCTACAAGCGTTTAGTTTTAAGCCTGATCCCAAAGGCCCGGATCGTCTCATGCCTTTACAGCTCTATGGGGAGGAAATTAGAAAGTCTATATTGACCTACCTGGACAAAGCCAAAGCTAACCTAGCAGGCCATGTGGCGGGTCTGGTAACCGAAGCCAAAAATTTCGTAATCTTAGATAGGGATCGGTTGTAGGGTCGGTTGTACTTCCGGTGACCGCCGAGACCCGCCACGCGGACAACAGATGCTAGGCAGTACGGCGCGCGCCTTCCTCCTCTTCTTTTTCTTCTTCTTATTCTTTTTTTGTTCAATTTTTTTTTCGCCTAACATTTCCCCGCCTTTTTTATTCTCCAAGTCGCGTACGTCAAGGCGATAATTAAAACGTGCTCCGGAGTGACAATTAACACAGCAGTCAAGGCGATGCTGGTACGATATATTAACGAGGACAGGGAAAATATAATTGGGGTCTTGCCGTTTCGGGGCTCGAAACACGGAGAAGGACCATATCCAGTCTTTTATTTCCATTTCTTTACCTTTATCATTTTCTCTCTATATATATTTCGGTAGCCAATGAAATTCGTGAAGAAAAGAGAGTCCCGTATTAATTATTACATCATTTTTACGGCTTTTTTTGAATTTTTCTTTTTTTGTTTTAGTGCGAAATTTACGTTCACGTTCGAAACTGATCTTCAAGTTTCTTATCTGACTTTAAGAACCGGTCAAACCTATTTCCGGACAAACGGTCTTCCATCGTTTTAGAGTTAGCGAGTATTTACGAGCCTATTAACACGTCTCTATCACTTCAGAACTGTAAATTATACTTTGCACGTTATGTTTCTATCGATCCATAAATAGTCGAGGTCAATTTACGTTACTACTAAACAAAAATCAAAATTAAGAATAATAAATGTCTGGATTTAGAAAAAAAACTTGTCCTACCCTATCATCAATTTTTCGGATTTTGCATTCCGAATTTTAATATCCTGTACTTCAACGGTTCTAAAAATTCAAAATCGTCTGATATAAATTCGCAATTTTTACCATCCCGAAATTTAAAAATTCAGAACTTCAACACGAGCCGATTATAATTAACTAAAAACTGGCTTTGAATTATCCAAAGTTATAAAAAGTTTTATTAAATAATTTTATATTAATATGAATCTCTCTGGAATTACGATCATTTTCGAATCTATATTTCCGAATTGTACGAAAAACTACCGAGAAAAAAAAAAAAAAAAGAGAAAAATATCTGACTAACCATTAATTTTCCAGCCGATTTCCCACAGGATAGAAAAAATCTATTTGGCATTGGCTTTCTGCATGGTATTATACCTTACAGAGATTCTCCATTAACTATTTTCAATTATGCAATGCTCATCCATAATTTTGATAGTCTATCATCAGGATATATTCCTGGATGTGATTGAAACGCGTTCAACGATGGCAGCATATTGATACCTAGCGAACGATATTTATACCTGTGATATCCGCATTATCGGAATATGTATACGTGTTACGCTTTGACAGCTTGCAGAATTATCTATAGCTCCATGTCACCAAATGGCCATACATTTTAAAATCATTTTTGACACAGCGTTATACTCGCAAAAATTATTCCTCCATATTTCCATCGCCAATATTAGATACAAGAGCTATAATCGGTTCTATAATTTTCACGAAATTGTTTCTCAAAATGTGAACCTTGTTTGCTATTTGTATCCTGTGAAATGACCCTCTGTACCCATTCCGCGGTTCTGGAACGTGCTATTTCTGTATACCATATATATTCACCGAACGTTTTCCCATGTTGGTAGCGATAGATATTCCTAGCTCAAATATTGCAGCCTCCTAATTAGGCGGAGCTGCAACGGATTCCCCGAACTTTATACTAAACCGAACCTCATCATCCACAAATTTGAAAACGGATCCCTATAATTTGAGCCTGCTTTGATTTCATCAGCTGTAATGACATCGCAGTGGTTAGTTAGTTCACCAGTTTTGTGGAAGAATCGGAGTTTTTTTTTATTGGAAATGTTTTTTGAAGAGATCCTGATATGATGAAAACGTTTTTGAACAACCTCTTCGACATCTGACTTCCATCGATTTTTTCCACTATCTTTTGTACCACCGTTTTCATATATATATATAAATATATATTTTTTTTTCTTTACAAACGTGGCGGCGAAGACCACCGTTTCAACATCCTAGTAGTGGGATTGCTTTCACAACGGAGTAACAGAGCCTAGCCTTATAGTTTAGCCAGGGATCTGGTGGGTACGGTGTTTGTTTCTCTTCGACCCAGCTTTAAATAGAGTTGGTCCCGCGACGTAAACACTGACAACACTAAAGCAGTAAAACACCAAGACGATGACGCCTGCAGGGAGAACCGCGTTATTAACTCCGTGTGAAATCCTGCCTTGGTATTCACTCCTCGTAGTTATAGCTGTGGGTATGTATGTAACATACATACATACAGCTACATACAATACGTAAATATACCTACTGGTATGGTAGCTGGATGTAGATACCAGACGATGGAGGATGGAAGGTCCATGATGCGGTTATGAAGTTACTCGTCTTTTAACATCGTACCTTAAATACCATACGGCATGAGAATGATCAAACAAACGTTATACGATGCCAAAATATACCTACCAAAGCATGAATGTATCCAGTGCATGTCGCATATGCATACGGATAAATATACACGGATGCATAGCGTTTAGAGTTTATTACACCAACGAATCTTGGTGAACCTTTATGTAGCAGAAGCTTACTGCTTTCTTTATCTCTTCGTGTTTGTTGGTTTTGCTTAGCTGTGTCCAGTGCGCTGATGGTATAGATGTGTTTGCTTTGATTTGATAGTTCCATTAAGGATAGAAAGAAGTAAGGAAGGAAGAAAGGAAGGAGGAAATCTTTGGTACAGAATTGAAACGTTGTATAGGTTGGTCGAAACTAGAATATAGAATGTAACTGCAGTGTAGTGTACATACCCTTATAACTATAACCTACACAGAAAATGGGAGTGCACAGTGTAAAAGGTAGAAATCCGGAAATGCAATTTCAAAACCAATTTGTACCACCACCCTTTCCGATTAAGATTTTCTACCCGAGTTGGATATAACCGAGGAAGAGAACGGCTCTCTTTCTAAGAGTTTTAGATTTTTGGAATCAACTTTTTTGTTTTTTTGTTATTTGTTTAGTGGAGTTCAAGCCGTTCAATTGCCTCTGGCGGTTAAAGGGTCCGGTCGAGTACAAACTTACAACGATAAAGATTATTCGTTGAAATGTATACGGGACTCATCATACCACCATTACGCACACATGTAGTCCTAACGAATTACAGACTCGACCTCCACCTCCACCCATAAACCGTCTATACCTTCATCAGTTTTAAAGTAAATATAATTTTCTTTTACGGCTTCGTTGAAAAGTTTTTAAGCTTCAAGCTCGACTTGTGTGCGATAGAGAAATAGCATCGACGATACAAACAGGACACACGGTTTGTATGGGTATAAAGCGTCTGTAGACCAGACTCGACGCCCTCGAGTTGAGTTTGTGTTTTCATTTTTTCGTGATTTGTGTGGATTTTTTTTAACTAAATTTTTTTTTTTTTTATTTTCTCCTTTTTTGATCTTCACAACTCCACGTTTTTAACATCTACGCAAGTATAACTGACCTAGTTTATATTTCACGTCATGGTGGAATGGTGAGAGCTCCAAGTAGCTGTACGTACAGACCTTCTCGTATAGCTTCTCGACGATCTTAATCCGCACCTATAGCTATAGTAAAAAAGTTTTATACTAAATTTCAAAGAATACAACGCGCTTAGAAAAATTGACTATAATATCTCAGTGTTACGGTACTGCAGAAAATTCTGCACTGAGATATAGCAGCATAGCTTTTTACCTACCTACAGCTTTTTTTTTTTGTTTTTTTTCTTTTTGTTTATAGTATACATACTTTTCTTTTACCGTATATGTATGTACACGCGTATACCTACCTTCCGACTTTCATTAAACAATATATTCCACGTGCCAGTTCACATGCGGTTCAACTTTTATTTACTAGAAACAGGTAAACTTGTTATTAAATTTCTACTATCGTTACACATCGTAATTTACCTATATAAAACCAACCTTTAAACAGCTAACTATTATACCTTTGGGAAAGGACTGTTCATTTTTTTGATTTTTAGAAAAGTAATCGTTTCAACAATTTTTAAAAAATTTGCCACACATGTATTTCGAACAATTTTTCAGACTAAGTTTCAAATTTGCGATATTTTGGACGTAGATTTCGACAAAAGAAGAGAAAACTTTTTTTTTTCAAGAAAGTTTCAATGCTTCGGTAAAATTTAAACGAAATTTGTTCGGTTTTTACACCTCGAAGCATAATCGAGCTTTTTCACTGGATATAACAGAATTTGTAAATCAAGTACGGGAGAGGTAGGTATAATAGGAGTTTGAAATTTCATTGCGGTGTAGCTCGATAACTGCACAGTGGAACCAATTTCGCGTGTAAATTCATTGTAGAATTGCGTTTTACAATGAGCATGTTATTATTTCGTAACAAAATTTTGAAAACCGATAGCCAAACGTTTATTTAAAATTCCAAAAAAAAAAAACAGAAAATAAAATAGACAAAAAGATTATAGTTATAGAACTGAAAAATTTTAACGAACCATTCGCAATTTTTATTCGTTGCCCCATTGTTTTCATTTCTTTCTTTATTTGATTTCTTTTGCTGTAAAACGACGAAACGTAAATAGCGAATTCTCTTCAGATGCGGAAGAGCCGAGAAGGCAACGACTTCCTGTTACATCTACCTCCAATATCGCCTCCTATTTCTCAAACGATAAATTACCATGCAACGCATAAACGCATTCGTCTTCTCCATATGGTTATTAAATGCTAAGCTCAACCATTACTACTTGTATTACTTTGAACGCCTTTTGCAACGCGGTATCAAAGCTGCAGGCAGTTCTTACAATCCACACTAATATATACATATTCATCTTTATACATGATGAATGGATGCAATTGTGTGCAACATAGCTTCGCTATATGGATATTATGTGTGTATTTATGTACATACATACATGCATAACTATATATACCCTAAGAACCTTACATATATATATATACATACGCTGCAATTTCTGATGAATATAATTAATCGCGATTAGGTAGCATTACCACGACGTATATCGAATGCCAACGGTTACCGAGTTCACTTGTACATACATACATAGTGCAGATATAATACGAGTTGCGTGTAGATAATTGGTTATGGTATATGGGGGTTCAGTTTGCATTTATGACATAGGCATGTTTAATTCAGTTGAAGAGAGATTGAGGTCGTAAAAATATTCGCACTATAGTATATAGTGCACAATTCGCGTCAGACTATATAACCACCCCAATTTAGCATGTTATTTTAACCCTCCGTGGTCACACCTCTGATTTCAATCAATCTGGTCACAACTGGGTCAAATTGATCCAAGACCATTTTTAAACGGTTTCCGCGTGAAAACTATCAGTCCAATCGAGACCGAAAAAATACTGGGAAATACTTTGAATATTCTAGAACAAGCAGCAAGAGTCGGTATATCAAAATTCAAATGGCAATATGTTAAAAAAAAAATCGTAAATGCAAAAAAAAGACACTTTTTGCTCGAAAAATCATAGCTTTTTTAATTTTGAATATTTTTAATTAAAATTGTTGTGGGGATACTCGTGAGATATGATACTCTTAGGGAAAACAATAGTGTTTTAGTGTGTGTTCCAAAAAAGGTATTCATTTTAGGAATAAAAACGATATTCATACCTTCAAAGTTCATTAAGCTCGGGTTATTTTTATCCACGGTGACCACGAAGGGTTAATCAAATAAATAAATTAGCAACGATTTGATTATCTGCGAATTATTTGCGTCTTTTCGATCGAAAATTTTTCGCTCTTTAACGTGAAAATATTCATTGAATTATATTTCATTTTTATTTTTTCCACGTCAACTCAGTACGAAAATAGCGAAATGGATTTGAAAGGCATTTTCAGGAATTGCGAAAAATTTTTATTGCATAGATATTGTAAAAATGATCAATTTTCTGATTTTCTTTTTAGTCAATTTCCGCAATTCACTGCAGTGTTTTACGAACCTGCAGTACCTATCTTCACGATTCTTATAATCCTCAACGAGTTTGCTGCAGTCTTCATACTTCATCCGAGTTTGTTTTTGTATGCAAGCCGGGTTCCTCAGTAGAAAACGACCAAGTCGATAACAGCGACGCTAAACGATCGGAATTCTTGAGCTCAAATATGCTAAGAATGACAGGTGATTGAATATTTATTGGAAAATTTATTCACCCGTTCAATACTTAGGTTATCCGTATTATAGGTATATCGTGATAAAAAATAAAATAAAAAATAAAATAAAATGATCTAAGAATATATTACCTACCACGTCCATCTTCTTTGTTCAGTTTTTTTTTTTTTTTATTTCTTTTTATATATGTATATGCATGAAAAATCGGGATCTTTATAATATTAACCACTTTCACAAATTTCATAAAATTCGAATCCAAATTTAGAATTTCATTTATCAAATGTAATAAGATTTTGAAATTTTTAATGTCTTTCAATTTTTTTCAAATCATTGATATACGTTGTACAGAAATATTTTATCTAAGTATTTTTTTTTTTTTTTTTTTTCATAGCTGATTACCCGGATTTTTATACATAATTGAAAATTATTTCAGATTTTATAGACTACTTTTGACTGTTTTTTATAGATAATTCATTAGAACTGAGACAAAATCGTTATCGTTAATCGAAACACTTTCAAATTTCGAGGGAATATTCTACATTGATTTAATTTCGGAACTTATATCTTACGAAAAAAAAAAAAAAAACAAAACGAAAATCATTATTTCCCAGGTGTACTATACGTATAAACCTACCCTTTGAAGGCAGTCTGAATACGTTATTGCACGCGTTGACCGTTCGCGTATCGCGATAGCCTGTATCTGGTTATTAATTACGAAAAGCCTTAATTATAATTAGATATAATTTAATGTGATAAAAGATACGGTGCAGATTCACGTGCCTTATATATATACCTAGCTATATGTATAGCTAACTCTCCGTGTGTGTTAGGTATGCATAGATATAAGTAATATAAGGGCATGGTGCATTTATCACCGGAAATAATTAATCTCTTTAGCTGTTTAGAGTTGCGGGAGATAAAATTTCTGGGTTAGGTAAATTTAGGGTGAAAAGGTTAGATTTTGAATATAGTTTTGGAGAATGTTATCGCGGCGGGATCCAGGGTCTGCGCAATGTCACCATCTACTACACCATCAACATTCGAATGAAGGGAAATTCGCGGTGAATTCGAAAGCACGCCATTACCTGCCGCTGTTGAATCCTACTCTGTGGCTTTAGACTTTGGAAAGAGAGAAAGGAAAGGGCGTTGGCAAAAGATGGATAAAGGGAAAAAGGTAAAAAGGGAAAGAGGCGTGGAGGCAAAACAGCATCGCTTTTCAAGACGTGGGTAAAACCCCCGTTTTAATCAGCCCTTCCTTCCTTCCTTCCTTCCTTCGCCCTGGTTAACAGCTCTTGCCTGGCGGCTGGCGCGACTAGAACAACAAGGCGAACGTGAAGCCATAATTAAACGATATGAAAACAAGTTTGCCCGTCAACCGATACCCCGGGCAGTCGAGCTTTCACAGACCCCAAGAAAGGCACGGGGCATCGTTAGCCAGATCCATCGGCGTAGAACGTCTATCGTATTCGGTTTTAAACCTGTCGATAAAATTCACCGAAAAATTTTCATTCAATATCCATAGCGAGCATGATATCGTCAGTTTTCAACTTTCAAATATCATCATCGAACTATAGAGAAAGACTTGCACCATCTTCCAAAATTAATTGTACGCGATCATCAAAAATTGGTTAAAAAAAAAAAAATTTCGCAACTCACTGTAGGTAGATGAAATAATTCCTAATCAAGTTTATAAAAATCCGCGCAATCAACCATGAAAAAACTGAGTCACTAGAAAATTTCTTCAAAGCGTAAATAATATCAGGGATTTTAAAATCATCATTTACCAAGGTGTGTGTGTGTGTGTGTGTCTGCATGTGTACCCTTTTAAGATGGATTTAGAAAAGGGTAACCTGATGGGTACGCAATGAGTTTGCTTATTTCGTCCATGACCAAATTTCCATGGTCTGATCGTGCAGGACAGGAAATAGCGTAAAATGGATAACGTCACGCACAAAGAGGTTTAAACGTCGAACTAAAGCGGTATCGAACAGTTTCATCGTTTTCGCGAGTTTAAAACTTTTACTTCACGGAAATTGTTCGATAGTTGATTACTCGGAGTTTGTTTAGTCGAAATTAAACATACTAGGAAAGGTAAATTATAAACACACATAGATTTTTTTTTCTTTTTTGTTTTATTTCTTTTTTTCCTTCTCCAACGTTCGTTTTTACGATTTTTACGTTTTACAGTAACAAACGAACGGTTACGCTTCGCTACCTTCAGACGTTGACGGAATAATACTATCCACATCCAGGTTTCCACTTTCCACGCCAATGAATTTGGGACTTGGCCTACTACACGCCTACACCTAAATTGGGTCCCACCTCCAGGTTCGTTAATTAACGGGTAGCAACCCAGCGACGCCGTAGGTATACGGATTATTAATTTTCGGATAGACACTCCGGACGTCGTAATATAGAATTACGATCTTTGTTAGTTTGGAAAATTTATCTAAAACATAAAATTAAATATTGACCATCTGCCTGGTCCACGTAATTATTTACAAAAAAATTTCAAACTTCTTTTAAAAAGATATTTTATTGATTAAAAATAATTTTATTGACACAATAATTTTTGCACAATATTTTACCGGAAGTTTTATACCTCGATTAAAAATCGTTTCAATATTATAACTGCGGTGAATGAACACTTTGCTACAGAATATAATATCGAATAATAATATAATTCAAATATAAAATTGATGAGTTCGATTTGTCGAAAAAAATATCGATAGATAAAATATAGAGAATTATAAGTCACGATGAAATATCTACGACGTTTTTTTGTGTCTTAAGCGTGTCCCTGCATCATTCGTATATCGACGGAGCAAACTACGGACGGAGTTTCGGAATAGAATTTCAAGTAAACTGACCTACGTAAATAGAAACGGAACTGAGGTGATCGAACAAAGCGCTTAATGTTGCGGTTCTAAAAGTAACAGCTAGTAGTTTGAAACGGAATGTTTTGCGGTAAAATTAGACATTTGTGTATATTTTTTGGGGAATTTTAAAGACGAATACGTCGGTATTGTAAGTTAAAAGTAGAAATAAAAAATCAAAAAAAATAAAAAGACATTGTTTTACCGTTAGCTACGTAACACGTCGTTTCTTGGCAGCCAACTCGCAGTTAAAACTAATCGTTATAATAAAATGGAGAAGATTATTGTCTGCGGTCTTGTGCAGAGCCTAAACTTACTCAGAACCCGAAGGAATTATAATTAAGTATTCATAACCTGGAGTATAATGATGGGAGACAAACGTGGTTATATACATGGGATAAAATTATTTTGGTTAAAAAAATTAAAAAAAAAAATGTTTTGTTGTAAGTCAGAGCATTAGTGTATGTGGATTTGTATAGAAGAATTTGAATTTCTGTGCATCTCGTGACGGAGAGATACCTACGTGGATGAAAACTTGGTTGAATTTCTTTGGGTAAAAAATGAGACGTTATTGCAGCTAAGGCAATAACGGTAATATTATGTATTCACTGAAATAACCCGGAACGGCTAGACCGACTGGTACGGGGAGCTGCGGAAGTTTTACCGTAAAAGTTAAATGGCTGACGCATTAAAGTTTGACTTGAAGGTAAAAACGTTGAAGGAACAAGACAGTAGAAAGAAAAGTATAACGAATACGGAAGAAGTAACAGAAAAAAATTAACGAGAGGAGAAAAAAGGTGAAAAACAAAAAAAAAAAAAAAAAAAAAAACAAGAAAGGTAAATTAGGACAGCCACTTATACGATGGACCCTACAGTAGGTACTGGCCAGAAACCTAGAGCGCAAACTGTTATAATAAATTTTATATATTACCCTAGCTAGTAAAAAATTGTGAAGTTGGCATAATATTGTAAAGCCTGTCAGGTTTCAATAAATTTATTATTTTTTTTAACTTTTTTTTCGTCTCTCCAGAATAGTTCGGGTTCACAGTTATAGAAACGTTGCGAAAGTAAAAATGGCGAAAACAAAAAACTCAAAAAAACGAAAAAAATGAAATACCCCCTTCCAATAGTTTTATCCTCCACTTTCTTTGTCGCTTTACGCAGGTGTGTCCACAATGAGCCAAGCCAGACGGTATTCATTCGGGCTAACGACGAGCAGAAAAGTGCCAAGGAGAACTGACGTGGGATAAGAGAGGCAGTAGGTAAAAGAGAAGAAATAAGAGAGAAGTGAAGAGAAGAGAAAAATGGCGTGGGAGGAGGTCTTGCCTTGCTCAGAGGACGCCAATACTTGGCGAAATACGAGAGGATAGGGTTGCTGCCACTTTTTTTTTTCTTTCTTTTTTTATATTTTATTCCTTCAATGAAGCACAAGTTTGGAAAAGCAGCTACTGCTTCAGAGTTCGAGGCCTATATAACCCCCTAAGAAACTTCTAACAATTTTTTTTTTTTTTTTTTCGTCCTCAATAAAGACAAAAGCATTTCCTTTTTATTGACACGAAGAAAAAGAAGAAAAAAAAAAAACAATTTATTTGATTGATGGTTTCGATAGAGACCAAAAACTGCCTTCGTATAATGAAAAAAGAAAAAAAGAAAAAACATCTTCAAATTAGTTAACTTTGGTTTTTCAAATCGAACTTAAGTATTGCCATTAATTAGCATTGAATTGAAACACTCATTCACGTTTCAAGGGTGCAACAAGCCTGCCCTCTCGTCCCTAATTAGCCACCGTTAAAGCGAACTAATTTGCTGATGAATTTGATATAAAGAAATGAATGGTCGGTCTGTTCTTGCCGAGAATAAAATGGCTTTTTATTATAAATCGTATATAATATGTAACAAAGCGAGGTCTGTATTTTTCTAAGAAAAAGGCAGCTGATGCAAATGACGTGAGACGAATGCACAGAGCTAGAGATTTTACAAACGTTGAAACCTTGCGATTCAGTTATTTAGCTAGAGTTTTGCCAAGGGGGTTTCTACCAGAGCGATGCTAGTGACAGACAGACGGTCTCATTGTTAGACAGTATACGAGTAAAATCTCGCCATCTGCTAGAGAATATTTCCATCCTAGACCCCGGCCAGGTCCGACCTGGGGCGAGTTGGTAGGACTCTGAGCCTCTTTGGCTAACCACTTATATTGCGCTCTTTGATCTCTCTCTCTCTTTCTCTCTCTCTTTCTCTGGAAAAAAAAAGAATTCAATTTGTTCTGAGATTGGCCTGAGCCCAGTGAACCGCGGAGTGACTCTGCACTAAAGGGCTCTAGGAGTGGAGTCTTTCCTTTCGATTCTGTTCCTCCACGTTCACGTTCACGTTCACGTTCAGGTCGAGCCTAGACCGAATTGGAAAACGTTTTGTTAGGATCTCCTTGTCTCCTTGGGGGGTGGCCTGGATTTGTAGTAAGAGAGGGTCTGCCTCCTCCCAGATTCGGTCTTTTAATTAAAACCCGAAAATTCAATTTCCTAGCTGAGCGAATCTCTTTGAAGAACGACACGGGCTCATAGTTCAGTTTGTAAAGATTATTTCTCGAACCTTTTATCGTACTCATTTATACTACAGCTGTTGCAATATTGCAACGAGACGTTACACCGTACACATACCTACCTAAATCTAACCCATTGTTTTGAGAAAATGTTCAACCCTAAACCCTAACCCGTAGAATCTAATCCCCACGCCCCTTCGATCAACGATACAATTTTGTCATTATCATTGATCGTATAACGTTGGATTCCTACACGTACAATCCATCAATGGATTGGCCCCGATTTAACCCCCTTCCCACAACGAGAGAAAACCCGCGCAACAAATGACTCGCCAAATCATTTCACTCAAAGGATCAACCCTTGGGAAGACCATTAATCCGTTCATTCTTTGCGGGGAAACGTATATGGGTTACGCGTATTGTGTTACGGAAATAGCATTCTTCAGACAGTGAAGATAGGTTAAGAGATGTAAAGGAAAGGATATGTGTTGAAATTTGTGGAAAAAAATTTTCATGCTGCAGTTTAGGTGTATTTCAGTGGTTCGAAATTAATGTGTTACAATTTTTATATTCCACTGCAGTTTATTGAAATTCCTGAAAATCACGATCGGATTAAGGATGTGAAGTTCGGTTATAAGAGGAAGACACAAGGAGGGGGTTTGCTGCTTGCAGAATATGAACGATATACGTATAGGAAAGTCTTATAAAGAAAAGGGATGATATTCAGCAGGTGTGGATTTCCCAAACTAGGCTTTTCTGCCCAGGATGAAAACCATATATGTTTATATACATACGCGTGTATATGTGTGAATATGTGTAGTGTGTATATCTAAGTACGTAAAGGAATGGCCTCCAGGAGGACTGGGGTGAAATACCGCAAGGATCTGCAATGTGGCGTCTATTACGTCGCGATGATTGAATGCTCCTAGGAGCGGAACTCGCTGTACCTAGCTACCCTGGTGTCTGGCGTCGCGTCGCATCGCGTCGCGCGTCGGTATAACGTTCCTTGCGGCAACCTCTGAACCATATATACCTACGCATACTCATATGCACAACTTCATACACATATACATATCATAAATTTGCGAATTTACGTACGTGTGTACATACATACTAGTGCAAATATATGTGTGTATTTACCTATACGTATAGGTATATACCTACTCATCGTATCTCTCTGTCTAGGTAGGTGACGCAGTTCCCTCGGCACAGGCCATGCTAGATTCTATTCTCACTTCCGTGTGAATTAAATCTGGTAGACGACGTGCTGAGAGCGCGAGAGCGCGAGACGACAGCTCTTTAGAAACGTCAACGGGAAAACTCTGCGAACGGTGGATATACTGTATATATAAAGTCGTTTTTGTTTAGGCTGCTGCTAGGACGATATACATATATATAATATATATACATATATATATATATATATATATATACTGTATGTGTATATATATATATATATATATATATATATATATATATATATATATATATATATATATATATATATATATATATATATATATATATATATATATATATATATATATATATATATATATATATATATAGTTGCGTGAATGGCGACCGTTAATTAAATTTTACTCACCGTAAAAAGAAGAACGGTTTTTATTTTATTTTATTTTATTTTATTTTTTTCTAATTTATTTCTAATTAAATATTCACGTCTCAACGGATTTTGATATTTTAAAAGTCTTCTTTGATTTTTAGTTTAGAGGAATTCTTTTTTTAATTTTCAGTTCTGATTCTTATAGTAAATTATAAAAAATAATTTTTTTTATAATGAATCAGAATCGAAGATTATTAAAGTCACTGAAAGGCTTGAAAATTACATTTTAATGTAAAAAGTGAGATCTTAAAGCATTATACAGACGTCTGAGAAAAATGAAAATATTTCTATTCGAAAGAGCGGGAGATATTTTCGAAGAAAATATAATCTTAACAATTTCATTTTTCTTCTCGTGTCGGAGACTCATTAAAATCATCAAAGAAATTGATTTTCAAAATTGATAGTCACAAATATTTGAAATTTTATTATCTACGTATTATAAAAGATTCAAAGTAATCAGGCAAAAATAAAATTAATATATTCAAGCTCTCTGTGACTGGAATACAGAATGTCTGAAGTTAGAAGAGAATTGAAAATTGTGAGTCCCGAAATCTTTAATTAATAATTAGCAGAATCACCCATATCATCTACGACTGATTAATTATATCAATTCCGCGAAGTTTTGAAAAAAATATGGGACATAGGATCGAAGTTTAAAAATTTTAAAGTTCTAAACGGTAAAGAATTGCGAAATTTAATATTACCGTCTAACAGTTTTTGGAAAGAGTATTTTCCCGAAAGTCTCGATAGTCGATTTGAATAACTTCAGATCGAAGAACACTGAAGGTTCAAAAATTCCGAAAGGTAAATGGTCCGAAATGCCGAAACTCCGAAACTTGAAATTCGTGTATGGATCAGCGTACGTTGTGCCTCTCGATTAAATTTTCGGATTTTTTAACTTTCTGAGATTTGGATTTTCAGAGTTCAGAACTACCTGCCTTCCAATCTTTCCAAATTTTAATATTCTTTACTTCAACGTTTCCAAGAATTCAAAATCGTCTAAATTTAATCCGCAATTTTGATAGTTCGGAACTTTTAAAATTCCTAACTTCAAACCAACCCGAAAAATATAAAATCCTGCACATCACAAGTTTACCGACTTTATAGGTAACTATACTTCATCCGTAAATAATTTTCTCTTCTCTGACGGAGAAAGTGTCGTCGAGAAAATCTTCCAGAAGTAACCGAAAGTAGTCAACGAGTAAAGCGGTTCACATTTGTCAACCATATGGTTAGAAATATAAGTATCTAACCATATACCATCACAAATATATATGTATATATATATATATATATATATATATATATATATATATATATATATATATATATATATATATATATATATATATATATACCATATTACATTATATACATATATATCTATATCCTTGCAATTTTTCAACCGAAAGATATGGGCAGTACAGCTCCATGTTGTACTTTTTACCGTATGTATGAGTACGTATGTACGTTAAAGGTATGTATGTACCTACCTACAGGGGCCGAGCACAGCTCGTTCACGATATAATCTTGCATAGTAAATGCAGAACTGCTTGTACTGTTCATGCAACATAGAGCATTACGATTCGACCGTTTCTGGACTATGGAAGTGGTTACCTAGCTGATTGAACATTCGTATGTCTAAGTAAAATAAACGCTAACTTTTACTTCATTTAGTTTAACATACGAGTATGTACTTCATTCACTCTCTTCTGCAGGTTAAATAGGCTACCCTATACCTATATATGTCTTATTACCTCGTGGTCGGATCTCCTCACTGCCATTCCACGAACAATGTTTCCGGAGTTTCCGGTGGCTTTAAATATGCACCGGATACCCGGCGTCAGCAAACATTTACCTCAAAGCGACGTCCTCCTCTTCCTGAATATAGCGTGAATTTTTACGCACCCTTTGCCAACCCCCCACAAAAAAATAAAATAAAAATAAAAAAAAAAGAACGAAAAAAGTTATTTAAAACCCTCTGCGCGTCGCGGTGGTCTGACCGCGACAATATTCGGGGATATGGAATATCACGGATTTAGAGAGAGATAATTGTTTAAAAATTTTTATTGCAAATTTATAATTCACCAAAAATAAATAAAAAATAAAAGTTTTCTACGATTTGAAATTTGTTGATCCTACGTCAATCGCTGAAAGAAAATTTTCATTCCTCGTTTTATTTGCCACTTTGATATCCGTGAGGATTTAAATCTTATCGTGAATTTAAACAGCGGATCTAACCGATGCAAATACGGGTATAACCGCGTTCTGAGAAATGATGATATATAAATATATATTTTATATATAACCAATTTATTTACTACAGTACTATTTAGCACGTATTCTACACCCATTGAAACGTAAAAAAGAAATCGCGAATACAGACTTGCGTTACACCTCATGTGTGAGGCCAATAACGTTAAAGTGTTTTTTTTTTTTTTTCTTTTTCTACCACTGATATGTTTTTCCCTCTCATTAACTGATTTCTGTTAAATCGTTATTGCAGCCTTGTCGCGTCGATGTTCTAGATGGTTGTGCGATATTACTATCGTTAAAAAAACAGTAACGACTAACCTAGTCCCTCGTCCAAGTTGTTCAGCTATACGATACGATAACTACACCCTACAAAATTTACAATTTTTTTATTTTTTTCTTTTAGATTTTTTTTTTCTTAACTCGCTAGACGAAATTGCTCAAAAGTCCGGACTGCTCGTGTTCTATATACCTAATCCCTTATCGCTATTCTAACGTATATACATATAATACATATATGCGTATAGTTATACATATAACTATATACCTATTCTAGCGTAAGAAACACGGTGCTGCAAAGAGCGATTAAAAATATCAGGGAATAACCCACCTTACTGCTCGCTATGTGGCTGGTGGAATGGAAAAGAAATTTCTTGTACGTAACTACCCCTGCGCGCACGACTGTAGTTAAATAATTACCTCGTAATTTTGCGTCTTACACTTTATTTATCCCTAACTCGGTTTTGCAACAGAAAAAAAAATTATAAATAAATAAATAAAAACTTCTTTCCGCACTCCAAAATTTTAAAAATCGAAATAAAAATCATTAAAAACTGACTCGAAGAAGCAGCCCCTAACATTTATTCATCAGATATCTAACCCAATTTAGCCAAAAAATGGCTAGTGATTTTTTTTAACCAATTTTTTGCCTGACGATAGTTTAACTCAAATAGTGAAGTTAATGACTGACATTTGAAAACCGTAAGTGGGATTAAGCTCAAAAACTAATTGACACATTTTCGCAATAGAAACAGTGTCCTGTGCAAATTTTATCCCAATCGGTTTGGCGGTTCGACTGAAATCCTATTCCCTATCCCACAAGAAATCGATGGTCACATAGATTCGTTTTAAAAAATATTTGAAAACTTTTCTTTGGATGTCAAAACGCACTTTTTGGCAGTTTTCAGGTATTTTTATCAATCTGAAGTTTTTTTAAATACCGAATGTATGTACAAGGTATTTCGTTTGCTACCGACCATGCCTAAAAAGTGTTCAAAAATCATGATATATAATATCTAATCGCAGCTATTCAAATTTTTTTTTCTGATGTTGTGATCGTGCTTTAAGAGTGCGTCCTAAAATTAATTTAAGAAAATTCGGTTACTCTAGATGTAGGTAATTTAAAATTCAATCTTTGTAATCTGTCACGAATCCCAAATTTTCATCTCTGTATCTACATGCAATGATACGAAATTTAGGGTTTCGGAAAAGCTGGAGAGAGGGCTGAAGATCCTGTCTTTCCCCCGCGGAATAAACCTCCCGGATATTACGATACAATATATAAATAAGAAACGAGGTGTGTTGGCTCGGAGGTGGTGGAACAAAAACGCCTTTTATACGACGAAAGAGCTGTGCAGCAACGCATTTTTCTATATACATATATACCTACTAAAAGAGACGGCGATAACGGCTCGTGTCTTGCCGGGGATAAGAGATGAGATAACAGTTAGTGGAGGGAAAAATGAAAGGCGTTGGTAGAGGAGGAAGCGAATGGGAATGATAAAGATAAGAAAGAGTATAGGGTTAGGTTATCATCCTCTAAGCAGTTGCCAGTTGTACTTTCCTCGCAGCTTGTGTGAGCTTTACACTTTCACGTATGTATATATGTATGTATGTATTTATGTATCTATGTGCGTGTATAGGTCGAGATAGGAACAACGAAGAAATTGAAATTGATAGTTCGACTCAGAGATACAAGATTTCCACAAATCGTGGATTCCGAAACTTTTTTTTTTTTTATCTTTCCGACTCTAACCTTAACCCCGATATACTCGAGTGATGGAAGTACTGTTTTCGATATCGATCAATCATCACAATCGAACCTTAAATGTGTAGAGGTAAAAAATAAGAGAAACTAAATACCTCATTTTTGTAACAGCACCCTTATTTCATTGGTGAGAAATTTATTGATATTTAGTTATCGATGGAAAGATCTGATGAAAGTTTGCCTGGAATTTAAATTGTTGTTATATAATTATGGTCGAAATTTATTAGCGGTAATGAATCATGATTATTATCGAAAATTATTGTGAATTTGAGATAATTTAATGTAGGTATATACCGGAGCTAGTATATATAGAATACGATTTTTATCGTATGGCTAGCTAATTAACGAGGAAAATTAAATGAAAAATAAAAATTTCATTATATACATATACGTTATATGGTGATAATTGTGACGATAACAATTTAATGATATATCACCTAAGAAAAATTGTTTAATTTTAAAATGAATTAACGATTCTATATCTATATAATGTGTACATTATATACCTATAACATATATATCCATGAAATTAACGGGGTTACATAATTATATGACAATTAATTATTCTCGGACGTTTTAGATGCTGTTTAACCAACAAAATTACCTACATTAAGGGTTAGTGTATATGTATAGTATAATAGGGTAGGAAAATAAAAGGAATAAAATTAACCGTATAGTTAAATTTAATACCTTTAAATGTGTTAAAACTCCCTGAAGTTCATGAGCCCCACCTACATCCAGACCCCAGGGTACGTTGGTGGTTAAAAAAAATGTGACAAAAATTACTTGGCTAATGTTTATACCGTCGAGTAATAAATTCCTTCTAGATACCCAGATAACTAAAGTTTTATGTTTACCAGTATTATACTGCAGGCCGATTTACTGGATAAAGTAAAATATCAGAATGTTAACAACAAAATAATGGAAATGTAAGTTTTCTATGAACTGACGGATACTTGTGTAACCGTGACGGATGACACGTGATACATTATGTATTACACATTAGACTAAAGTATGTGTGTGATCAATCATCCCTTAAATTTTCTAGAATACTTTCACGTTTCTCTTAGACCTTAATTGCTGTTCGCCATTAGTCATTACCTACGCCACATCCATGACTTGAACGATTATTATTTCACGAAAGGGTTGTTCACCACGGTTGACTGACGGAGGTAGGAAAGGCTGAGGCGGGTCGAGTTGGGAAGGACTGTTACTATACTAGCTGGTATATAGGTGTATATATATATATATATATATATATATATATATATATATATATATATATACTATGGTGCTGCTGGTAAATATATGAGTTTAATTCGTCCGGTCGTGGGGCGTTATCGGGGGCATTTGATTTCCCTAACGGCTCACGGAACGCAACCCACAGCCAACATCCAACAGCCAACAACCAGCGCAGACCAAGAGCAAAGAGCCAACAGCCACGAGGCATGCCGCGGTAGGCCTGTAACTACCCTAAAAGATTTTGATCTTTAGGCATAGGTACGGCTTACGACTTGCAGACCAAGCACCATCAACGAGGCCACCCTGACACGGATTTATGACGCGAGATTTGTTAAGCCAATTACCACGCCGCTTTATTTTTCACGATACACCGAGCACAGTAAAACTCGATCAAATTCACCCACGGTGGTAAAAGCTTGTGCCTACCTTTTACTTTCGTTTTTTCATTTTGTTTTTTTTTTTATTTATTTTTTTTTTATTTTTACTCACAGCTACTGGATAAGACGTTACAGTTATGGGATAGATACCTACCTGTAGGTACTGCTATATGCATATGAATGTATAATAAATAAAATATAAAAGAAACTGGTGTAGAGATTTAGAAACCTAAGGACTTTTACGAGCGAGAAGCTTTAGAGGAGATTTGAAGCACCCCTAACCATTAATTTACAACCCTTAACGCCAACTTTTTAGCGATTAATTAATTGAGGAAAGTAGAGCGATTTTTTTTTTTTTTTACAATTGTTTTCTTTAATGGGTGAAGAGTTTGTTGAGATTGTTGAAAAGCTCGTTTTATTTGGGGATTAAGTAACAGTATAAGCATTTAGATGACACTGATGATGAAAAACTGATCGATAGATGAACCTGATTCTCAATAACGAGGATATTGGTCCACAGGCTCTTTCGTCGATGAAACGTGCGGTTTTTTAATTAATCATGTTTCTTTCAAATAATTCGAAATTTTTATGCAGAAATGTTGTAAATTGAGGCCAGGGAAGCTGACAAAAAAATTGGGTTAGGTTAATGTTCCAAATGCAGTTTGAGGTACCGAACGGTCAAATTTCGAATTTTAATATTTATACCGATTCACAGATTTTAGAAAGAGTATTTCCCCGAAGGTTTGTATAGTCGATTTAAAAAACTTTAAATCGAAAAACATCGAAGGTCCAAAATTCCGAAAGTTGAATATCCGAAAGGCCAAAACTCCAGAACTTGAAATTCACGCATGAAGCGTACTCATGCCTCTCCATTAAATTTTCGGATTCTAAAACTTTCAGAGTTTTTAGTCGTCTGCATTCCGATCTTTCCCAATTTTAATATTCTGAACTAAAAATTCGAGATCGTCTAAAATGTACTCGAAATTTCAATCACTCACACTCCAACATGGCCCAAACCAAAAAAAATTATACAAAGAAATGATTAGATGAACTGCTTTTTACTTTCAAATCTTGTAAAACTTGTCCGAATTTTAAGTTTGTAATACCCGTTTACGTGAAAAAAGAGACTATGAATATTTCGAGTCGTTTACAGTTTGTTAAACACGAGAAAAGGTAAAGATCAAGTTCTTGTCAACAACAGTTTGTTAGAAAGTAGCTTTCTTTCAGAATCCAAAAAGTTCAATCGTTTGACAAATTTTCATCCCTTTTTGTTTTATACTCACAGCAAAGTTTCGAAAGCGTTTTTCTCCAAACATCGATTTTTCTTATAAGGTAACATTTTCCGGAAATAGCCTCGATTACCAAATTATGATTGAACGTAGTTTCTAGCCCACGTTTAGTAAAGGGTTCAAGAGTAGTATACGATAACGTATATGAAACTTACATTCGTACGATATAAATATTAAACATTTCCAACAAACTTACTCGTAAATTACCAAGAATTTCCTAATCTTAAAGTTATCAATATAGAGTTCATTCACACTTGTTCAACAATAACTGGGGCATTGTGCAATTGGGTTACATACGCTTTAAACTATCGCCGTTTTTCTTTGAGGTATTAAAAAAAATTTCGATAGGAAAACAAGGGCGGTTTATTATACCAACAGCACAATTCCGAAAACAAAAAATAACTACTATAAACGATTATTCGAAACTTTGAAACGTTCGTATTCAAAAAAATTACAGATTCGTATCTATGCCGATAGATGAAGATACTTGTGTGAGTTATTCGATTACCAAGACCTTGCTCGCAAGTCATTTTTCAAGACAGTTTCTGATCATCTAATCAGATAAAGTCAGAACTTAGTTTTCTTTGACTTGGAAGTTTTGAAATATTGCCTCGTATACCTTAGATAAAAAAAAAAACCGACAAAAAAAAAAAAACGAACGAAATAGTGAAGGGTAAAATATTTATATACGTTTCTACCTCTACAGATTCGTATCTCCCGAATCTAGATCGTTTCGAAACCGATGAGAGAATTTGATTTTTATATAGCTATTTGGGAACTCGCAACTCGTTTGCATGGCAAAACGAAATAACGAATATGTATAAGCAACGTGGAACAAGGTCACAAACAGAACGATAAAACAAAAAAAAAAATACAAAAAAAAAAAGGGCAAAGAGGGAGGGGGAAGGGAACGAAAAAAAACCATACTGGAATCTTGATTACTAGTTGTCGTTAAATAATACGGTTCGATTCCACCAAGCAAGGGTTTGCCAAAGAGGCAGGTTTGAGAACTGAAGTAAGTAAGTAGGTCGAAGATAAAACCGAGGAAGTAAGTTAGTCGGGCGCAGGTTTATTGGCATACCGATTTACCTGGAGGCCTGGAATTCGAATTTTAAACTTTTTCTTAACTTATTGCTGGTTTGACGTTTCCACTAAAACTTTGACCGGCCACTTTTAGGCAGTAGTCAACCGTTGAAGTATATTTCTTGGATTCAAGATAGATCCAATAAAAAGGCAAAGTATACTACGACTGAGGCAAAGTCCAACTCTATTATCATAAATTGGGCCAACAAAGCGACCGTAACACAAAACTTTTACTACAATTTTTACTGCGGTTGGTTTTAGGAGAATTCACTAAAATTTTGCCGACGCGTTATTCGTCGATATTTTCTCAACTTTAAACATCGCGATTCTCATCTTACCTACAATTGAGAGAGAAAGAGAGAGAGAAAGAATAGAAACAAACACAAATCGTATAACTATGTCATTTGATAAGAAAAAATTAAAACCAAAAATTACCATCGCCTTCAAACTATAACGAAATTTTTTATTTGATGATAAAAACGGGTTCCCAGGTCTATTTTTCGATGAAATATTTTATTCGATTCGTCATTTAATTTCAATTTTGAAATAGCCCTAAATATCTGTTGAAATTCTCAACTTTAACGGGTTTAAAAAATTCTAAATTGTGTTCAATGTATTCGGAATTTTAATCGTTTGATTCTTTTAAAATTCGAAACTTTAACCCAGTCCGGTAAAAAAAATTGAAAATTAATGCCAGATGGTCTGAACGATCTTTATAATGAATAAATAAATAAAAATTGTCGTATCTTCGGTAAGGATTGAAAAAAGCACAAATTAAACAAAAAAATTATCTAACTTATAGAGAATCAACACCCACACCTCTCCAGTAAAAATAAAAAATAAATAATTTCTATTCGTATTCGGAACGAGATTCCCGGCGTGAAGAAAAGACTTGCGAGATTCCAACACGTAGAAGTTTCTTGGGGACAGGGGCGAGTAAAAATGTGTCGGTATGCGAACACATCCTCAATCAGTGCTACGCACGTTGTCGTAGGCTATAGAAATGCGTTTGAAATCCTCCGCTCAATCTAGTCAATAAATTATTAATTTTTTATTTATTTATTTATTTTTGTTTTTTGACCGACTGCTATCTATGAAATGAAAAACGAAAATTGAACTACACAAAACTGTGCAGTTTCAATTTATCTGTATAGGTACTTATATTTTTCTAGTTTTTTGCCTTTATTTTTATTTTTTTTTATACTTATTTGCCTCAGCAAAATAATCACCCTAATTAAATCTTTGTCAATTCAACTAATTGCTTGTCTAAGTTTGCCCGAAGCTACGTAGCTGGTACATTGTGGATATTTCAGAGTTGCCGGTAAAGTGCAGTACTCTCGTCACCGTCTGTGCAGCGACGTGCTGCATACATACACACAAGAATTTATATATATATATATGTAACGACGTATAACTGAATTGAATGAACGAACTTTTGGAAGACGATGATAAATTCTTGGTAGACAACTTCCGAAGGGAATTTAGTTTCGTGTAAAACTATTACAAGTTACCCGCACAATTCTTCGTAGGTGGGAAGATAAAGAGATAGAGAGATGAGTGGGTGGAGGTTTAACGAAAAAGACAAGTTTTCGTTGGAGTGACAGAATCCTTGGATGAACCAGAACATCGCGCCGAGTTGGCGTGCTGCTGCAGGCGCTCATCTTTTATCTGATCGTAAGTCTCCGAGTCGTGCGAGAACAGTTTGGTTTGGTTTGGTTTCATGATAAAAACGAAATAGAGATAGAAAGTAGAAAATCGAAGTAGATAACCGATAGCTCAAAACTAGGATTGGATATTTTTAGTTCAACGAATGAGGAAGTGGATATCGAAAATCGTAGATGAGAAATCTGAAAAAAAAGACTCGTTTATATTCAGTATAATAATTTTACGAATAAGTGTATAGGAGGAAAAAGAGTGTACAGATTTGCACATATCTCGTTCTCATGCATGTAGTTAATTTAAACGAAAATAATTTGACAATTTGAAAACAGGAATCCCAAGCGTATTTTGTACCTATATGCGACGCCCGGCGTAATTAAAATGTTTAATTGCCGGGCCAAACGGGGTAAATCAAAAGTCGAAAACCGAAAGCGAGTTGCTGACCCCGCTGGACCAGTTTATCGCTTTCTGGGGTGTAAAATACATTTTCGTGTTCGCAAACGTCGCGTATTACGTTGCGTTGCGTTACGTTGCGTTGCGTTGCGTTGCGTTGCGTCAACCCCCAAGGATTCAGGGATACGTGTTACCCTATACGAAACATTTAACCCGTGAAATTTCCAATTATCATGCGACTTTTTGTCAATGTTTTACCAACGTTCACAGCACCGGTATTTTAGCCGATCAAAGCTTGTACCAATCAAACGTTATTTTGAGTACTTTAATATACAAATCGAGAAAAAATATTATATTCTTTGATCACGGGAGTAGATTATCATTTCAAGAGCAGCCTTATTTTACACCCTAAGGGCTGAGCTGAGCATCAAGGATTCTTCAAGGTGTGAAGTAACCGATAAAATATTTAATATTACACATTTTATGCTCAAATTGACAGAAATAAAAACAAAAAAAAAAAAAAACATTTTTATATTAGTAATAACGAAATTTAAGTACAACATTTTTCGTCACATTGGAAACCCATGCAATTACACAAAATACTATGAGGTATGTGCAGGATTTTAATTATCTATCAAAAATTGAAGCAATTTTTCGAATAAAATGAGATATGGTCATTTCTTCTTCCCATTTTTCTTTGGATAGGTTTTTCGGGTACTATACCGGGTGGTTCATTTTAATCAGCCCAGGCCGATTTTTCCGAAATCAAACAAGATACGAAAAAAATATTGATATAAAATATTCAGGATACAGAGGGGGACGAAACTTGGTGGTATCAGTATTTCCGTAAATGGAGTCGCCGAGGTTAGTTTAAGGTCAACTTTGTTTTTTTTTTAATGGAAACTTATATTTTTCATTACGTAGATTTGTTCTACTTGAAAAATCAAACGACTTTCGTATGAAACATTTTTTTGTGAGACATCAAGTCTTTATGATATTCAATTGAACGACTAGAGATTTTTGAACTTTTAAGAATATTTCACCTCTAGACTATCAAGTTTGGAAAAAGATTGCATTAACAAATAGTGCGTAATTTTATGTCAAGATTCTTGGAGAATAATTGTAGATTTTTTTTAAAACAATTTTTGCTGTTTTCTAGGCAACTAAAGAAGCTACAATAAAAAGTTATTGAAAAAAATTCTTCAATCATTGTCCAAGAATTTTTGTATGAAATTACGCACTTTTTGTCTCTTGCAATTTTTCTCCAAACTTGATAATTTAAAGGTGAAATGTTCTCAAAAGTTCAAGAATCTTTGGTCGTTCAGTTGAATATCATAAAATCTTGATGTCTCACAAAAAAATGTTTCATACAAAAGTCGTTTGATGTTTCAAGTAAAACAAAATTATGTGATGAAAAATGTGGGTTTCTATTCAAAAAATTGAAGTTAACCTTTACCTGACCTCGGCAGTTCCATTTACGGAAATACTGATACCACCAAGTTCTGTCCCCCTCTGAACCCTGAATATTTTATATTAAACTTTTTTTCGTATCTTGCTTAGTTTCGGAAAAATAGGCCTGGGGCGATTAAAATGAATCACCCAGTAGAGTCCCGAAAAACTAAGGATTCGTTGAAATTAACAAAAGTAATTTTCTTATCGAAATGAATAATTTTATAATCCTCGAGGTGATAGAGGTAATAAGTTGTATGATAATGAGAGCAAAAACTGAGACGACATACGTCAAATAAATTTCTTAAAAGCGTACATATATACTAAAGATCTTTGCAGTTTACTCGAACGTAGCTATATCTCTAATACACCATGCGAGAAAAGGTTATTGCTAATGGAAACTAAATTATTGTGATTAAGCACGGTTAGCATTTGTCTAGAGTAATACGCTTTTCGCTTTTTGCTTTTGAATCGAGTCCGAGTTGCTATGTGCGACTGATTTGATTACTACTAGGAGTAATTTCTCGCGATATTATAACCATTCCGCGAAATTATATCGTATCATGAAATGATGTGAATAGCCATTCGCCTCAGAGTTAATGGATGCAGCGTGTCGTTAAATTCATCTCGAAAAACGTCACTGGATATAACGATATCCGGAGTATTAACTCTTCTGATACAATTAACGCTGTTACAAAAATTGGACTCTTTATATATTTCCGGAAACCTGTCCGAGGCTCGATTCAGCCTCGTTTATTATTACTCGGATTTTGTAGCTTGACGTTTACCTCAAAGGTCAAGAGTTAACTAACGTAGGTACATACCTAGATGGTATATATACCCAAAGCTAAGGCAAGAGCACGTCGAATCCTCCTCTCTTGGATAAGCAAAGCATCCTTGTACGGGATGTGCAAAATCTAATCGTAAGCTTGACCCAAAACCAACCTTTGCGACCTCCCCAATTCTCTCCTCAAATTTCTATTCAAGACTTCATCAACGGTTAAGAGTTAATTAAGTTTTAACTTGCCAAGTTTAGTCGCTTCTCTCTACTCACCCACATCCTTGTTTATACCACTTTCCGGGCACACTGACAATGAGGTGTGCTTTACGCTACCGGCATAACCAATAGACCATACGGACGTGTACGTACCACCAATAGCAACACATTTCATTCCTACTGTTTGATTTTCTCATGCCTTGGGCCAGGACTTGGTGCCTTTGTCTTACCTGCAATGAAAAAGTTTCCCACCATTATTATTTTGGTACTCTTATTTTTTTTAACTTCCCGCAATGAAAATTGAAAATTTTCATAAAAAAAAGGGATGTTATTGGTTTCGGTCCGATTTTTGAAAATTGAGTTTTCATCAGATCTCGACGTTTTGGGGTCCTAGGAAGCTATTCCGACTATTTTGCATGGACGTCCGTATGTGTATGTGTGTGTGTAAACACATTTATGTTGTACGATATCTTTAGAACGAATCGACCGATTGGAATGGTTCTTATGGCGATTGAAAGGGTTTATCAAGACTTAGATCTTATTAGATTTTAGAGTCGATCGGTCGAGTAGTTTCAAAGTTATTTGAGAAAGAAAAATTAAAAAACAATTTTTCTTTCATGTTTTTAGCGCATAACTCCTAAACTGCTCATGTGATTAATCTCAAAACTTCATCGGACTTAGGTCTTGGATAGCCCTTTCGATCACCGTAAGATTCATCAAAATCGAACGATTGCAGGTTTAGAAGATATCGTACGACAAAAATTTCTCTTTTTGTCGGACGATACCTTTGGAACGAATTAACCGATTTAAATGATTCTTGCGGCGATCGAAAGGGTTCATCAAGACTTGGATCTGATCAGATTTTCAAATCGATCGGTCGAGTAGTTTCAAAGTTATTCGAAGAATAGAAAATGAAGAAAAAAAAATTTGTATACGGAAAACTAATTATACTTATAACCTTCTTTAATTTATTATAAACATAATAGTATCAATTAATTGTAACGTATTTAACACAGCGGGAAGTTTTCGGGTTGGCCTATAGGTCAACCGGTTTCCTGATTTTTTTTATTATGATCGTTACCAAATATTTTCTAAAAATTCATTTTTCGGATAATTTTTTATATTTTACATCTTTTAGAAACTCAGAAAATTTAGACACTCATAGATTCTCATGAGACCATCAATTTTGTATTAAATAATCCTAGGCTCGGATAATTTTCAAATTCAATAATGAAATTGAAAAAAATTATGGAGAAGAATAATGTGTTAATATCTTAGCATCCGTTCTTAAGATTTCGATGAAATTTTCTTTTAAGTTTTTCACCGAATTTTATACAATTTGGAAATTGCGTATGCGGAGGATATAAGGAGTTTGAAATTTGATTACGGCAAAGCTCGATAACCGATTTAAAAATTAGAAATGCGTTTGTAAAGTATAAGTGCAGTATTTAAATTATACCTACACACTTTCTCAAGAGATTCTTTTTTGATTCTTATTGCTCGTGAGTAAAACGTGCCAAAGTTTAAACTGGAGGTTACCATGATCCGTGTAGAATGAACAACAAATTCGAAATACGTGACGTACCGTGACCACAATTTACAGGATTGATTATACTTAACTCCGAATTCTATTTTCAGTACAAAATTTCGTCACGGAGCTTTCGGAATAATGGTTCTATATGCGTCTATGTATATATAAGATATTTACTTCCCTGAATTAGACCATCCAACGAGATTTTAAATTTCGTAAGTACCTACCTACCCGATTCTCCACAAGTGCTTTCTCTAATTCTGATGAACAGAACCTGGGGCACGGGAAATTCTTTCTTTTCATTTCGCTTTAGAATCGCGGGTGAACTTTCCGTGGCGCAGTTTTAGCAGACAAGACAAAGAGAAAATGAGATAGAAAACTGTGGAGACTAGCTGGGATTCGAAAAGACCATAATATCGCGGTGTAGAGTGGTTATATCTCTTATATAGATATTTGAGATAAGCTCCCCCAAGTAAATGCGGCGAATAGTATATGGGGGAAGAATCTTTAATACCAAAGGCATGCGAAAGAAAGGTGGTTGGGTTTTGCATTTATGAACTATCGCATTTCAAACGAAATTCTTCCCGCTATTTTTTTCTTTTTTTTTTTTGTACTTCTATATTTATACGTATGTATATATCTCTATCCTTTTCGATTCATTTCTCTCTCATTTATTCCATCCCTCCGTCTCTCTCTCTCTCTTTCTCTCGAAATACTGCAAGGTTGATAAAAATTTTTCTTTCATTTACTTCGAGCGATAAAAGAAAAAGAAGCCGAAAAAAGGGTATTGCGTTTCAGTGAAGCAACCATGAGATATGACGCGTCAAAGAGTCGTCAAATTTGAAATACAATCCGCTCAACCATTCGCTTCCCTAACTAAACCCAACCCCAATCTTCAGAGGAGGCAATTTAATTTTGAAAAAAAGAAATAAGAAAAATCTTACATCTTGTATAATAAATAAATTTACATAAATTTTAGCAATGCATAAGTATAAACCAAGTCGAGACTCTATCAGAACGTTCACATGCGATGCATCAATGTCATAGGACACACTATGCACCTTTGTGATGAATAGAACAATTAAAAATAAAAATATAGATCAAAGCTAGGTAAGAATTGTACACCAGTGTCTGGTACGGAGGCTTTAAAAATGCAGCAAGGAAACAAGGAGAGCTCAAGATTCAAAGCCGAAGTCCTATTGTTGGCGGAGATTCAATTAGCTTCTTTCCTTTCTCCCAACGTAAAGCACTGACAGCTCTTCTTGCCACTTGACACAGCTGTTCGCGGAGAAGTTAGGTTGGTAGGTATGTATGTATGTACAATACATATAGTTGTGTATGTGGTGGAATTGGGTTGAAGAACGTAAAGAAAAGTGGGTATTTTCTTAAAGAATCAAGATGTAGATATGGATGTATGGGCGTGAAGAAAGTACTTTGAAATCTAGACACAATGATACCGATTCCTATTGCCACGGGTATAGGTATAGCCTATAGGTACTTCACCCCACTTTACCTTGGCTTTTCGCCGAGTCTCGGTCGACTCTTTTACCTATTTAAATATCGTCTCCTTTGACATGACGCTATCTTGCTGTGCGGAAGATAAAAATGAAAGAGGGAGAAAGAGAGGAATTCCAGTTCCACATCGTATCCAATAGTAGCAGAAACAGGAGAATAGAGGAGAGGGACGATGTAAGAATGGAAGAAATAAGGAAAAGACGAAGCACTCGTTTCCGATAGCAACGAAATGTAGAAAAAGTGTAAAAGGTGGAAACAGAAAGAGAATAAGGAATAAGCGAGGAGATTTATATTCAGCCGACAAGAGTAGATGGCTTCGCGATATGTTAGCTTAGCTATAGACCACTCCTGCTTCCTGTCTCCCCTATGACCTATCGATATTCCAACCTCAATGACTTTGTCCTGCTCGATGAAGCGAGCAAATCTGTTTGTCCGGTGGGGTCCGCTCGCCAACCTAGAACCTGCCTTACTTATAGATAATCTGCAGGATACTATTTTTGGACACTTCGCCCACTTATTACTAAAATCGCAAAGATCTAAAGAGAAAATAAAAATAGAAGAAAAAAAAATTAAAAAAAAAAATAAAAATAAAAATAAAAATAAAAAAATTATTCAACCGACCTTATCCGTGGATCCTCTTATAATCGTACCGTCGATCAAAGAAAGATCATCCGCTTTAATCAACCGTGATAAAAATCAAAGAAAGGACACCTCGCTTTCTCAGCTTTTGTGCAATTTGTTAATCGATGCAAAATGATCAGGATGTAACTTGAGGGGATACATATAGATTGTGGCAACTGAGGTACAATACACAGATGTCCTGTTTCGGGTCGTTATTCTACGAAATGTCACCTACAAATCTTGTTGTTAATGATCCTCGCATCTCACATCATGTGGACATCAGCATAGATTGAAATAAGCTCTGTAAAAATGGCATAGATTTACTGGTGACTTAATAACTAACTAAACATTAGTCCGATCGATCTCTAATTTATGGTACTTGCAGTCCTTGTACTCGAATCTAGTTTAGACTAGAGATTCTTAAAAATGTTTGTTAATTTGGCTATGAAAAATTCGAGAAAATCCAATTTTTTTTTTATTTTTCAGTATACAAACTTTAGAAATCTGAAAACGTACTCAAAATTGAATATTTTTTCATAACCCTAGTCCACGTCTAAATCCCATTAACATTTCATAAGCTCGCGAAGCCAGAGCCAGTTTGAACTAAAATTGACCTTGAAATTAAATCAACAGTTAAGCTAAGTCATTCCTACAGATCTCAGCTCAACTGCGTTAGCGGTCACACGATGTAAGATCGAAGAGTCCTTAACATCAATATTTGTGGGTGACGTTGTGTAAAATAAAAGCCTAAAACGGGATATCCGTGTACTATTTACATTAGTCGCCATAATCCCTAAAAATTCTAATTTTTATATCACGAACAAGAATGTACCTTCTCAAAGTAGAGAAAGGGTTTGTATGGTTACACGCATAGAAGTGAAGGTTTGAACTGTATCAGTATCATTCATGGTGACATTAATCAAAGACATTCGTACAGCTGTCACTCCTATAGTTTCGGACAAATTTTGATTAACAATTTACATGTAGTACCGTAATTCAAGGATTTATACACTCCGAATCACTCGTCACTGTCCACATATCCAGCAAGTACTTACACTCTATCTCTTTATAGGTATATACATAGAACTGGACATGTACATACATACACAGCTCGAGTTATACTATATAATCCATTGACGTATGACTTCTGTACACATACATGTATGTATGTACATATATACATACGTATGTAGTGGGATATGAATGTAACTTTTGAAAGCGCGTAAACCAACTCGTTAAACGCGTCTGCTAATGCAAGCGCACAACATTGGTTTGTTTATTTCATGTGATATCCGCTTCACTCCACCTGTCAGATTTTATGATATGGTACATTTGCGGCCATTGTTAGACCACGCTGTAACCGTTTCCTAGGTTTTACATTTCTCCATTAGATATTTATTTCCTCATATTTTCATTTTCTCAGGTCACATCTGTCCAAAAATCCCCAGTCCGAGTTCCATCCTTTCGAAGTATCTTCATTAGAAATTTTCGATTTCAGATTCGGGTTGAGTATGTGATGAAAAAGATCCTCTAATCTTCACACGTTTAATAAATATTAATAAACTCACCATGCGTCAAGAATTTTAACAGATTTTGCACAAATTTGAAAAACCGCACAGATCTGCGAAACAAACATTTCCACAATTTTACCTGAAACTAAAAATGCGGCTTTTGCGATGTTATAATCGCGTATATTGGATCGTTGAAATCGCGGAATTGTAATTGGCGGTTTTCTCATTGATGAAGAGAATATTGTGGAGGAGTTTGATGAAAAGTTTAATTGATAGCTGAATGCATGAGCCTCTGGAATTTGATTAGTTTGTGCGTTTGCGCATGTAGGGATCGACTCTTACGTTCATATAGATGTGCAGTATGTATGTATATACGTATAAACTGAAATTCTGCACGTATCAAACGCAGCGTAAACTAATGTCGGCCAGTGGGTATGGGGGTGGCAAGTGAACGTTTATAGAATCCTGCGTTTGCACACATGAGTGGCAGTTTATTCAATCCATTAAACTCTGACCGTACCTACGCCACATGCTAAATTTATCCGTGAAATTGCGGATCCACGCGCGACAAGCTGCAGGGGTACAGTTCCTGGGAGTTGCAGTTTCAACGGATCTACTCGCCACAACGCGTGCCAATGGTTCAACCACGTATTTCTATAGTTTAACCTGAACGTGCATCAACTTTTTAACCGATCACGTTACGTTGATTTTAAAATTCTAACCATACGTGTATGTATGTACATACATGCGTGTACAATACATTCATACTTGTACGTATGTACATACATACGTGTCGCCATTTATTACACCGTACACTATTTTTCTATGTCAATTTAATCTACAACCCCAAGATGAACGAGGAATAAAATTTGGGGTAAAAGAACAAGAGGGAAATGAGATTAAACCCGATCGAATAGGATAATGGAATAGAATCGTGAATTGGTTAGAAAGATGTATTTTCAGATTTATAATCAGTCCTTGCAGTCTTTTTGTTTGAATATAAAAAATTTTCAAGTGACCTTTGCCCTAAATTTTTGCCGTTGTAAATGTAAAGATGAGTTTTGGCGTCTCATTGTTATTCGCTGGGCTTAGAACCGACGGAGATTAAATATACGAAGGAGAATTACTAGTGAGGAAGAACCGGAGATCGAGACTTAAAAAGCGCGAATCTGTAGCGAGGATAAGCAGAATGTATTCAAGGAAAGGAGGCGATCTCTGACGAACGGAAGTCCAAAATTCTTTGAAGACTTTTACTCTACTTTTACTTGTTAATTTTCGTTCTTTTACTTTTTTTTTCTTTTTTTTTTTTTTTTGTTCGTCGTTTATTTCTTTAGACATCTTTGAATCGTGTTGTTATCCCCGCGACAGTGTGAAACTTATGTACATGGTTTGATGATAACTTATTCAGAGCACAGCACGAGTTCTGCTTTCATATATTCCTTGAAAATTATGGAAACGATTCTCTGTAGCAGTTTCAAAGTTAATTTTATTTCTTTTTGTTTCTTGAGCTTAAAAAATAGCTTTCAGTCCGGAAACGTGGATACCATTTCCGCAGTTTCAATCTCTCAGTAATTTAGGAGTTTCTCCTACACTTCTCGGTATAACAGTTGAATATTTGAGGTTGTCATACGTAACCCGCTCGGTCGTAACTCAGGTGCATAAATTTCCATGTTACTATAAAGCATCCTGCAGCACTTTGGCAAACCGTTATGAATTTCGTCAATGAATACTGTCTACCAACTGTACCAAGTTATAGTACACTGTACATACATACGTATAACGTTCGTCAAACTTTTCTGACAAATTATCATCACACGTATATAGGTACAGCATGAACGTAAACTAGTTTTCATTCATTCAAGACCTCGAGTACGTACGTATGTATGAATGTACATACATATATTCGTATCTGCACACTATCTCCGTCACTCTATACTCTGCAGTACGGAATTTATAACGGTGCAAGTGATTGCTGATATATGCTAATAATTTTATCCAAGCTCTAACCGCAGACTATCACTATCTACATGAATCGAACGGATGTGAAAGTATCATAATCGTCATACACATTACACAGTTCCTAGAATATATATCGTAGAGAGTCGATTTTAGTTCTCAACCATAGCTAGCTATATGCATTTTCAAATTACACGGTCTGTAGATACTCTAATTTCGACATCTTATGATGTTGAATATTGGGACCGTAGTATTTCGACAGAGTATTTAAATCCAGATTGAAAATCTGGACTAACGATTCCGTTTGCGATTTCACAAAGCAAGCAAATCCAGTTTTGTATCATTGTTTAGGAGTGTATAGGATGAGATAATGCATAGATCGTTAGGGAAGAACCGAACAGAGTCCACTATACTCGTGTTTGATCAACTCCACATGATTATGCGAATTGAACTTTCAAAGGGCCCTGGGAGTCATTGATCAGATGACGGTTGATCGTTTGTATAATATCGAACGTTGTGCAATTTGAAATGACAAATAATCAAACATACGTCAATTGTATGAAAGGTCTCAAGCACAGGGTCAAACGTTTACCTTGTATTGAATAGAGGTACCTATATCAAGGGTTGAGGTCCATTCATAGCCCAAAGAGCTGCCAACATGGCTAAACCACTTTGTCGAGCTTCAATGATTTTGTTGATTGCTGTTATCGTACTTCTGTCTCTATTTCACCTGATTACGTATCCATTTCAGTTTTACCTCTAGTACAGGTAGGCAAAGTCCCTCGCTTCGATGGACGATTATTAAATGATGCTATAGTCAGGTATTACATCGATTCAAGAATATTAGATCAATACTTTGCGTGGGAACATTTACCACAACGTTATCCGTTTTATCTATAAGGTATAAGGGTTTAAATTCTGGTTATTTTTCAACGAATATACTTGTTTTTATTTTTTATTTTTTGTTTAGTACTTCTCTCATGTTTTTTGTTTATTTGCTAATTGCGATAGAATCTTCAACCGTTTCCACGATGTTGTAAATTAAAGGGGGTTGAGTTGTTTGAAAATCTGTCCGTTTAAAGCGGGCTTAAAACGGTATAGGTATACCTATTTGCAAAGATATATCCATGTGCTGAATGGGCGACGCTTCATTTGATTCAAAGGATGAAAGAGAACTCTTAACGTTGGACGTTCCTGCTTTTATTTGTTCCACTCCTTCCATCATCGTCAACACTTGAAAGAAAAAAGAAAAAAAAGATAAAAATAAACGAGAGCTCGAGATTTTTACCGTTAGGCAGACAAACGGAGACTCTAAACTGTGCAGTTGTACACGTTACAAGTATGTAACGTATATATACATATACATATATATATATTTATATATATACATACATGTATAAAGTTTGTGAAGCTCTGGAGCTCAAGCTCCGATGTTGAAAATTTTTTTTCATCATTTTTTACAGCGTTTTGTCCATGAAATATACTGCGAGCTGAATCATTTTTCAGTCATTTCTAATATTCAATTCATTCGACGTATAGTTGACCTATTTTTTCTTGCAGAATCAATAGCGAAATAGTAATGCAATAAAAATGGAGCTTTTCTATGTATTTCATTCGATATTGAATGACTACGAGGTTGAAATTAAGTTCAGAAATATTTTCCTGATATTTTTTTTATCAAGGTTTGATGAAATACCATATTTCGATATTAACCCGCGGTTAAGGATATAGTTTTTCACTTTAATGATGTGGAAAACAACTTTTAATTGGAATTCACTAATCATACGTCATGAAACGATCTTACGGCCGTCTGAGAGTACTAGCAGCCATTTGATTATGAAGTTTACCTAATTTAAAAATAAAACTTTAATCTTTTTACCTAAAGGGGAAAACTTTTCAAGATAAAACCACGCTGCATCAATCTGCCTTGCCCACGATCATCCTGCAAACGTATGCAAGTGCCATTCGCTCTTTCGCGCGCTACAGCGTCGCGACGTCCTGGTACACCAGTCGCTAGGGACTGCTGATACCGTCATCCATACCTCGAGGCATCTTCTTCCTTTTACTACTGTTTCGCAATGAAACGTAATACCTCAAATAACATACTGCAGCAGACATCATCACTGCACTTCCATTGTCGCCGAACTAAAATAACGGTATCATATTTTAAGATTAGTGTGTTATCATCACGATAATTCGACCCCCTTTTAACAAAGCCAATGCAGACTTCTACTGTGCGGAGTTAGAAATGGACCTAAGCGCGCAAACTCCGAGAGTAAAACAAAATTATAATGATGAAAAAAAATGTAGGTTTTTACTTCTTGAGAATTTTTTTTTTTTTTTTCTAATTAAAACTTTTCAGTCACCATCCGAATATATTTTTAGAAATAAAATCTTAATGAGACACACACGAGTACAAATTTCCAATGACATAACGTTGTGACTGAGAAAAGATACTGTGCAGTAAGATACTCAGTGTCTACTACCTGTAGGGAATTACGAGTAATGCTGTGCAGACTCTTGAAGTAGTCTATGGGTTTGTGTATGATGAAAAAAACCACTAAACTCGCACTTCGTTTAGAAGAAAAAGCTAATAAAAAAGAACCAACTGTACAGTTGCAGTGAATATGTCGGATATAGCCAGTGGCTTGTTGTCCCTGCACTCGGCGAAACTCATCCTTAGTGACAAAGAATCTCGCGGACTCTTCGGAACGTTTATATTTGAATTCTTTCCATTCAAGAGTCCCTTTCAAAAAGATTACCTTTGACTCCTCGACTTTTCAGCTCCGCTAATAGCCGCGGAGGTAGAGCACGATTCTTTACCTTGTGGCCTCGGTGGAAAACTCATTGAATTACCACCGGCACGCTATCTACGTACGTCATTTAATTTCTCATGAAACGGTAAACTTTTGCCTGCCAGAACTCACGGAAACTCTCAAACTGGCTGTTAATTAAATTGTTGCATCGTATGGTGTAGATAAGTGTTTATCCATCATGATCACTGTAAGGATTTCTTGTTTTTCGTATTCGTTGGCCTAGTTAGAACCAAGATTTGTTATTACCGATGAAAATTGGGTCAAATGGTTATGAAACAAAGGTATAGACATGTTCTATATGAGTATTATAGTAGAGATTTAATATCCGTGGATTAATTACGCGATCGATATTCACCGTTTTATATAGATAAAACGGTGCTGGCTTCAGAATTCCGGAATGTTCAATTTCACTCCATTACCTCACTGACTGGCTATCCCTCATTTTCCCTCGACTTCCCGTTGAAATTAAACTTCGTGGAAGTTAATTCCGGTTGAGAGAATGAATTTTTGATTTTGGGTAGGATGGCGGTAAATCACTCCGGAATAAAATAGGCGATAAAGAAAGTGAATTTCGATTTAAATGGACTTTTTTAAAATTTTAAAGACTCTCCATCCACATGGTTGATGTTCCATGTACATACGTACGTACATACGTACGTAGATACGTACAACTACCGGTGAATGATATGATGTCACGCATTAACAATGACACAACTCGACAAGAATATCTCTACCAACGTATCCGGGTTACACAGAGAGAACTGGGGACAGTTAGAACCTGGAGGGCGACCATGGGAGGGATGCCAGACACTTGAGAATCGAGTTACTGAGGGCTCTCGCGTGCGCCATTGCGCCCGTCATGCTCACTTGTTGCTTTTTTACTCGTTGCAAACGAAGCGACCTGATACCCTTGCTGCTCTGATGCAGAGACGGAAGCGTTATACTTGATGCGAAATGTAAAAGAGTCGCCGAACCCTCTGAGGTATAGATACGCATTCATTACCAGTTATATTTTATCTCACAATATGCGTCATGATTATTACAATCATTAAAATATTCATCTTCACGTTTGATGTTTCTTTTGTATTCAAAATATGAAATCTCTTTACATTCACCCCGCGTTGTGTGATATAATAAGCATGAATTAAAAACACACATCATAGAGGATTCATGTTTTGTCAACGCTTTGTCATATATATGTATACATAACGGCATAATATGGCCATTATTGTCTTCATCATAACGAAAAAAAAGCGGTGTCTAAAGCGTATTCATAGCTACATTTATATACTATATAACCGTTTTTACTCCGTTCAACAATTTTACGGCTGTCTTGTTTCCTTTAGCCGTTCGTCTCCACTTTATACCTAGATACGTATTTATAGTTGTAAATAGAAAACTTTCAGCTACAGGCATACGTCGGGGAAATATATTTATCGTCGAAGTAACATGACTAGACATACGTACCTCGCATAAATACAAATAACAGCGACGATTTATTGCCGCGAAAATCATCTGCAGTCTTTTCTGTAAACTTGAGAAGATGGTATGCATCGAAAGGACTCAGATCAGGTATCGTTGTTTCTTTCAATCGGGATCAGCTATTCCATTTCCTTTTTTTAAATCTAGGTATCAGCCTAACGATGATTGGAATAAATGAATTCTTAAGGGGGTACATATTTGTTCAGGATGTAAAAATTCGACAGACATTCGAGGATTGTGACAACTAAGGCATATAATACACAGATGTCCCGTTTTGGGGGGATCTATGATGGCTGCCACATGATGTAAGATACGAAGGTCCTTGATATCAAGATTTGTGGGTGATATTGTGTAGAATAAAAGCCCTAAACAGGATATCTGTGTAATTTCTGAACATATGTTTAATTTTTCAATACTAATAATATATGTGATGTACTTTCTTATCAAAATCAAGATTTAAGCTCGTTGATATCTGCAGTGGATCGAGTTAAGTTTGCAGAAGCTTTACACCCGACTAGCTGAACAGTTAACGTTGAGCTTCACCACCGGCAAGACGGTGATAATACGACAAGAAAACCCAATGGGAGCTGCCAAAACTTTGTTCAAAAGTTTATCCTATATACAGCTACGACCAGAACCACGCGGGTTGACCAAAGTTACAACCTCTCTATATGCTTGAACGCCTTTGCAGACTGTTAGGTTAGATATGAAGATGCCGAACGACTACGACGTATAGCATCTCATCGTCCTGACTCCCGGTGGGACTATCTTCCCGGTTGTCAATGTTGACAGAGATTACCCCAGGCCAGAGGGATGATGAGTTTGATAAAATTTCCTCGTATGAAATAAAAAAATTTTCATCCATTTTTATCATTCGGAATAGATTCTGATCATTCCGACGAATTAAACGTTTCAAAAAATCTAATTTTCTTGATTTTTTCTCATTTTCAATCTGTCGTATTTATTGGCAACAAATTTCGAAATTATTGCAATACTTTTGATAGAAAACAAACAAGTAAAAAAAAAACGAAAAACGAAAAAAGCTTACAGATACCAAGGAAGTTCAATTTCCACATAGAATTTTTAGTTTTATTCAAAGTATCGCATAGTATATATCCATATGGCATATGTAGCTGATATATACCTCTACCAACCAACATGGGCAATAAAAATAAGTTTCTATAACGAGCTTAGCTGGGGCGGTGGTACCGTCTTCGGTGCGATGTCGTTTTCGTGATATGAGGCGGTGAATGAAAATATACAACAAAAGACTTCAGGATGTCAGTCGAGCTCCGTCGACTTCTCTGTACCGCCATGAATGATGCAGGATATAACGTGGATGTCCCACTATACCGTTTTACATTTTCAAGCAATTGCTCTTTCAGGAATTCGCTTAGACGACTTACTATTATTATTATTATTATTATTATTATTATTATTATATTTCAAAAGAAAAGATTTGATTTGAAAGAGGTGGTCGTGGAATTTAAGTTCCGAAAGGTCAAAATTACGAATTTATTTATTCGCAACAATTTTGAAATTTTAGGAAACGTTAAAGTTCAGAATACCAAAATTCGGAACGATCGAATTTTAAGTTATTCGGAGTTTTGTGATTTCAAGTTTTTTAAATCTACTGTGCAGACTTCCGGGGAAATATCCCTTTTCGAAAAACTGTGAATTGGTATATTATCAAAATTCAGAATTACGATGGTTGTGAACTTTGAAAATTCAGAACTTCAACCCAGTCCGAAGGAATAGACATCCCAAATATATATTTAAGACAAAATGTATAAAAAGGTTGAAACTTCTTCTCCTACTTCCCTCAAGACTTTCAACAGAGGAGACAGATATTATGTAAGACAAACAGATGTCGAGTATTTAGAACGACTTTATAAGACGTCTTTAACGACGACTCACTAAACATACCTATATCTGCTTTCCAAATGACGACTATAAAACGCCGTTCTGTTATCTGGGGTATATTACAGCATTCTCGTATATATACCTAGATACACGTCCTGTAATAATTTTTGGACGATTATAGCTGTATGTATCGACACTGTAAACGTCGAGGCAATTTTCCGTTGTGTAATTAGGTATGTAGTAGGATAGGTTATAGGTATACGGAATATCTACTGCGTTAACGTGGATTCGATGATCGTTAACTATTATCGTACCTGTTACCGGTTGTGATCGTATCATTTGTTAAGCTTTACCGTATATAACGAATAGCCCGTGGGCTAGTAAAGGAATAACATTCTGCATTGTGATGGACCACTCTTACAAAATGAATTTCACCCACTCATCTAACCTCACATTATACATACATTAGGTACATATATTACATTAATCAAAAACTTTTCGTTTCAGACAAAAAAATAATTTGAAACAAGTCGGAAAAACAGTTTTTCGGAGTACTTTTCATCAAGAAGATAAAAAAAAAAAGGATGGGTTTGTCAGGGGAAGAAAAAGTATAAAAAGTAATGAAAAACCTGAAAAAAAAGATCAAGACTGAAAATTTCACATAAACAAAAAAATGCCTCATATATTGACAAACAACAATTTCATACAGTGCGTTTAATCCAAATTCGAGCTGGGTACACTTACAATTTCTTCTTGTCATTGGCAAGGATCGCCCTATATATTGACAAACAACAATTTTATACAGTGCATTCATTCTAATTCGATCCGGGTATATTTACAATTTTTTTGGTGTCATTGGCAAGGAATGCCCTATATATATGAAATTCTCAACTCAGAAGAATATATTTTTTCATTCAGAGAGGTAATACAGAGAAAAAAGTATAGGTTTGTCAGTAAAACAGTGAAAATCGATTTATTTCCGGTAGAACCGGAAGTTCAAATTAAACGAAATATGGCAATTTTTCATGCCCATCATTTGGTTGTAAAGTCCTGTGAATTTCAAATTTTTTCATCGAGCCGTTTCCGAGATCACTGCGCGAGTTTGCCGAACAGGCCGACAGACAGACCGACATCTTTCTAAAAACCTGTTTTTCGGATTCTAGAGGGTCGAAAACGTGAAGATTCGTTGAAATTAGCAAAAGTCACTTTTCGACCAAAACCAATACTTTTTTATATCACCGTAGATAATGAAAAGGAAAAATACAAAAATTCAACGGAAATTTAACTCTTCTGCACCAAATTACAATAGCTAAAAGAGCTGTTCGGGTATTGCTTGCAATTAGGAAGTAAAAATATTAATATGAAAGTCTTTTTTTTATTTTTATTATTATTTTTTTTTTTTGTATTAGCAGAGGTAATCCTGAAGTGCAACCCGTGATAATCGGGGCTTATTTAAATTTCGTGTTTACCTCTACGCAATATGCGATAACCACAACGCCAACGCGCCACCAGGGGTTGCAGAACTATAGTAGAATAGATATGTTATATTCATCGTTAATTAGAGCTTTGCTATTCCCGGTACTGGTAAATAAATTTATATATGTACATATATGTTATAAATTTTTGATGAAAAATTCATTCCTCATGCGGATAGGATATCCCGTGTTTCGGTTAAATCACCGAAGGGAAACGACTGAATTCGAATGATTAGAATGTAACGATTTAATATTCAAGGACTTTGGACGTTTTAGAATCCGAGATAACCTGTTTTGTCTGTTTTTTTTTTTTTTGTTTTGTTTTATTTTTTGTTTTATTGAATCTGTAATTGCTGCATGAAGAATTACACTGGTTATATAGATACTATATAGGATGACTTTAACGAGATAGAAATAGCGAGTAAATAATGCAAAAGTAAATCCTGCAACGAGCGAACGCAAAACTCCGCATAGATAGGTATCGGGGGCTGTATGAATAATTTAAAAAAAAAAAATTTCTATCTGAATATCTTGTGGTGTGTGAAACAAAAAGAGACGTTGACAGACCAAAAAGAAAAAGAGAGTATAAAAAAAAAAAAAAGATGCAGCGAGTACTGTCGAATATTGAATTACCACGGAATATATAAATACGATATTTTAACGAGGACCGTAAGGCAGAATATTGGCCCGAATATAAGTGAAGAGAAGAGAAGAGAAGTGAAGTGAAGTAAAGTGAAGTGAAGTGAAGCGAGATACAGTGGTGAATGCAAATTGGGCGAATGAAGAAGACATCGCGTAGGAAACGAGGAAATTATATATTTGAAATTATTCTAACGTTCTTCTTCTTATTCTTTTTCTTATATTCTTCGTTGTTTTATTTTTATTATTATTATTATTTTTTTTTTTTTAACCGGTGGTGGTTCTCTTCATATTATTTCAATTTGAGGTGAATATATTAGAAAATAATAAAACGGGTAAATACATACCAATACCTATATAAGTAGCGATTTACATCTTAAAAGAAAAAAATTTTTGAAAAAATAAGCGATCGTTTTCTACACACGCTATTTTTTCTCCCTCTCTCCTTCTCTCTTTACAGGTGAAAATATATTACGCGGTAAAGTTCAATCTTGACTGTGTAACGAGGTTGGGTAAGCCTACCCTCGACTTTGTTTTACATTTCCAGAGAAGCTTTTTCGTTCTTTCTCTTACAACCACCATGCGGGGTGTTCGAGCTTCAGTCTTCACGTATCCGAGGAAGTTTCCCAGGGTTATCCTAGGGAAAGATAAGACGAGGTAAAGTTACACGTATTGGCTCGTCGTCCAATTTCCTTCAATGACAAAGACCCTCTTCTCACCAAGCGCTAAAATCTTTTCTAGCCGAATAAGGCGATAACATGGGATATTCGGAGCGGGAAATTTCTAGCTTACACCAATATAGATTCCCAATAAGCGAGACCATACAGAAACTCGAAAAATTCGTTTATCAACCAGTTTACAGGTACAAAATAATCACTACAATGCAATTTTAGAATTTGTTGATAGTTTTATTCGTTAAGAAATTTCATTCGCACACGCAAACGACTGCAATTATCACAAATTTTTTATTTCTTTATTATTTTTTTTTTTCAAAAATTTGTACATTCCAGTCAAACGAAATATGTTTGTACAGAATTTGACCAGTCGCAAAATGATCAATAATCGATAATTCACTATTCCATTAAATCCGATTCACCAAATGAAAGACAACCACAAACACGGGGTTAAAGCATGTCAAGGTATATATGCAGACGATAATGAATTATTGACATTATGGTCATCGAATTACTATTCGGGAAATAACAATATCATTAGTGACGTTTACCGTAACGATTGCAAAATGGTAGCCAAACGTCAATAGGTATATAACGTAATATAATAACTGTATTCCCTGGAATAGCCTACACCTACCAATACCTATCCTTCGAAAGGACAGCGCAGATCAATTCCGAATATGAAGCTGTGGACAAAACTGATAGGTTGTGAAAATAAGGTTGAGTGTTTTCCATCGCTTACCTATATCACCTGTACGTACATACATACCTAGTCTACTGCAGGTATATACCATTCAGGCAATGGTATATATATATATACTACCTTTTTGAACGTGTGAAGAAAATACCAACATTTTTCGATCCAAACACACAAACACACCATTGCACAGACATGTCTACGTATAGATACGAAAGTAAATTGAAATGTCAGGAAATAAATTACGGTATGTTTCCGCTTTCGAAGAATTTATTCATCTGCTAACGGGTCCAGGGTGTGAAATCAATGGATATGGTATTCAGCCATAATACAGATAGTCTGAACAGCGAATGTCAACGTTAAAAAAGCGAAGCAAAAAAACGAACCGAATAACAAAAAAGGATAAAAAATAAAACAAAACAGAGAGAGTTCTGTAATCCATAGAGATTTCATTGCGGATCAGTTAATACAGTTTCACGGTTCAATTTGCCGCACCTGTCTGTCACTATACCCGAACCTCTATCTGTACAGTGAAAGTTTTCAATTAGAACATTAGAGTAGCTGAAAATTTACAGTTTTAACACTATCAGTCATACAACTCGATGAAAATTCTGCAATTCAGAATCTGCGTGTACGTGAATTCGAAAAATGATAACTCGTATGCAAAAAAAAAAAAAAAAACGAAAAAAAAAACACAAACCAATATGCTCTTAGCGATCTGACGAACCGAATTATCGGATATCAATCAATTCTTGTGCAACGGTTCAATCCTATGAAAACATTAGTCATGATTCAAAGTAATATATGCATTGAAAATTGATTACGTCACAAAAGTGGCGTTCGACAACAGCTTTCCTATACACATTCAGGAATCCGAATGGCTTCGCTTCGATATTGAATTATGGAGGCGATCTGCAGTATGAGACTAATCAGTGGATTGAAATCTGGAATAGTTCTTGACGACTAGAGAGCACTCTTATAATCGCGGTTGACGGTGTCGAGTAGGATATGTAGGTACTGATATTCAAATATAGTTTGAAATCCAGTATTACGCTTGAAGAGAGTGTACATTAATCCACGGGGATATGACGTTACGACCGTGTGGAATTTGGCTGAATCATTCAGCAGGCGTTCGCGCCCGGCTGTCAACTCGGTAATTACGATGAATGGCATTAGATATATCCGATGAATCCTCGGGCTAGTCTCTGTGATACACGAGGGAAAACCTTGACCTAGACTAACTCGATCAAACCTTGACTAATCCCAGCAAACTCTGTGACACAGAAATACAGAAGTTACTAAAACTGTTTAGGTGATCGAGTAATTCAAAGATTATGTTTTCAGAAGCCGGATGGAAATTCGGAATTTTGATATTAGTAATTCGCAGTTTTCAGAATATTACATTTCGATACTAGTACGAAAGTTTTGATTCTCGGACGGGTGTGAAGTTTTTCGCCTGAGGCAAGCGAGGGTCACAATCACATGAGTCGAGAATCAACTTTCGCACATGTATCGAACCTTGTTTTTCGATACGACGTGCGAAAAGTTGAATTTTCTGCATGCGAAGCGGGCGCAAAATCGAACTTTGCGTCCAGCGTGTCGAAAAGAAGATTTTCCTCAAAGTTTTCAAAAACCCAAACCAAAAACACATTGGGTTTAAAATTCTGACAGCTAATGATCCGAAAGAGCGAAACTCCGAAACTTAAAAACTTTGAAGTTTCTGAAAATTTGGTAAATATTTCATCGGTTATATTTATTTACTAAAATATAAGAAAATTTTGAAAGGATTTTTCACGAATTATTTGACATAAATTTGGAGGATAACCGCAACAAAAAAAATTCATCCACAACATGAACAAAGACCACCCTAGAAATATACGGGTAGTTCTACTTTCGTTGTAGGGCTAAATTGCTACTTTTTAAACAGGAAAATTCCAGCTTTATTTGACACGTGCGATGCGTAATATGACACCGGATCGAGTGGGTCACGTGTAACGGATGTGAAATTTTGCCGCAGTGAGCTCATGAAATTAAACCACATTTGTACTAAGCCGGGAATATACCTACAGGATTTTTGGGACCGGAAGACTCTAATTCGTTGTTGTCAGTCGGTTCCGTTTTTCAGCAAAGATTCAAAGTGACTTTAGGGTCTGTTCAGGTGTCATATATACATACATACGTATGTACATTGGTATCTAAATTGAAACATCCTCAACAAAAACAAAAAATCGGCAACTATTAAGCGCGCAGGGACTTTTATTTATCGGGACCCGGACGATCTGTACGGGAAGGTTTAACCGCGAGTCAACAATGAGTTTCGTTGTTTCCTAAAGCAATAACAGAAGTTGGTGACGTAGAGTGTGGGAAACAGAGGAATAAAGCCCGGTAACCAGAACAGAGAAGATTGGAGAACTTTTCAAGTGATTCGTTATCTCCCTGACGCGACACGACGCGACGGATCGAGGGGAAAGAAATCAACAGCGTAGTTCAATGCCGGTGAGAAACTACATCGGAATATAGCTGTCAGTACAAGAAACGAGCTTTTTAGTTGAAGTTTTAAAAAGCCGGAAGAAGCAGGGGAACATCGTCGAAACCAATTCAAATCAGATTTTCAGGGCGCGTTTAACGTGGGATTTAATTAGTACCCACGATCTGGGATTCAATGAAACACCTTTATTCGATATGGACGTTAAAATAAGGTGTGAGTATCAATTTTTGTTAATTGTATATTAAAATTCTGAATGCCGCTAATGGCTTGGTAAATTTTTACTGTCAACTCAATGTATCAGTTCCGTCAGTCTGCAGTCTCGTATTTCGTAAATTTATACAAAAACAGACGAAAAAAAACACGTCCTTAACCGCGATGAGAGAAAAAAAAAAAAAAACGAAAATATATTTTTCCCCCTTTATTCATTATTATTTAACACCGAGGCCTACGCCGCTTCAGGTTTTGGTTGAAAACTCCGGCATTTAAATATTGAGAAGGTGCGCCTGGGCTAAATATGTTTTTGACTATCGCGAATTGAACCCCACCGAATTTCTTCGCGCCCCTTCACAATAATAAATAATTCATATTTCTCGTTTGTGGCTAATCGCTTGCCTTCTGCTCGCTGACGCTTCGACTGATCGTGAGCTGTGTTGGCTGCCAACCGTACTCTGGTTTTCGGGAAAATCGACATCCCTCGCCTTTATCCATAGGCTTCGTATTGCTAATGGCTGGAGAAAAACTCGCTTGTAGTAGCAGCTACGAGATTCTACCCCCTACAGATCAGCATACATTACAATATCTTTTATAGAAATTTTTCGACATTTACAAATCCGATAAATTATAGAGATAAAAAAAGGAATAACAAATTTTTTCCTCTTTTGCAAAGATTTCTTTTTTTTTACTTGGATCAAAAATCGCCCATTCACCCGACTATCTTGTTCAAAAAATCGCAAATGATCTTGAGATCAAGGGGCGCGTTTCATATTTCAGCTAAAGGATCAGCGAACCAGGAAACTAGAAGCCTGGAAAGACTAGGAAAGGGAGGAAAATAAGGGCTTGGTTATCGTATGGTTGATCTGCCCTCTGAGGCGAGGAACAAAGTGACAGACACGTAAAAAATTTACACCTTTTACGATGACACATGATAAGAAGTTACGTTTTTACGACAAGTTTAAGGGGTGAAAGGACATGAACTCTGCGCGTTCTGGCTTCGACTTCGGCTTGAGCCTAAGCGCAATCAACCGTTGAATCGATTTATTTATTGAAAACGAATTCCAGGACCCCTCTGCCAACGACGACGAGGGAATCGACAGATTTTCAACGAGTAACAAACGACTGATTTGATGTATTCCTTATTTTGTTGGGTAACTTCGCTCTCCAGTTTGTACCTATCTACCTACCCGCCAACCGCATTCGATACAATCCGCTCCGTCAGTATGCTTACCGTCGATTTTACGCAGAGTCAAAAGTTTCTGGTCCTGAATTTATTATTCTGTCGAAGAATAATTTTACGGATCTTGAACGAAGAACTGCAAAAGGTAAAAGAGGGTGATTCCAAAGTTGAATCATCAAAACGTACGGTTCACAAGATTTATCGACATTCAATAAAGTATTCGTCTTTAAAGGTAATACGCGCATGAACGTGAAGGAATTTTGATTACGGGGAAAGGAAATCGGGTGAAACCCCTCGCGGCTAACCTAAAACGGCAATGACAATGACGACGACGACGACGACATGGAACCAGAAGAAAGGCTCGTCGATCGTCTTACGATATAAGTTAAGCTTGTTATATCGTCTATCGTGCAGATTGTGATTTTCTTTTTTCTTCTTTATTCCCTTGTGTTTATTTGATGTTGATTGATCGCTACTAGATATCTTGTAGAGCACAGACACTTGTGAAACGAATAATTCATCACGCTTATAGCCGAGTACTTTCTAAATCCAATTAACGGTATTTGGTAAGCAAATAAAAATAATTTACTGGGCGATATTCAAATCGAAGGTAAAGGAAAATCAGACGGAAACGAATAATTGTTGTCTAAATTTAGGAATATCAGGGTTAATCTTACTGCCCCACAATCTCAAGTCGTCGATAAAAAAAGAAAAAAAAAGAAATACGAATATTCAAAAGTGGCTATTCAAAAATTTACAATTTTTATTTTTTTGCTAAAATTATTTCACAGTGCGAAACAATCGTGTGAAATTCATTTCTTCATAAGGTTCGGAATTTTACTGACACTCACAAATGCCATCATTTCTTTTTCTTGATTATTATGTTCCTACGGTGCAAATGATTGAAATTATGGTGTTTCAGGAACGGTTTATAAGGGAAAGAAGAATTGAAAGTATTGGTCACAGATTTTGTAACGGAATCCGATTTTCATGCTTCACTTCCTTAGAGCTTGAAAGTTGATTCGCAAAGTCGAACTTGTGATCAAAAAAGAAAGAAACATATTTACGAATTGATGGCATTGAGTAAGTTTTCAGATGAGAATATACTTTTTAACTTTTACAAAGAAGATGGGAGAACAACCACAATCGCTACCGTTTTCTGAGTAAATTCTACCTCTGTAAGCATAACCTATCGGTGATGTGTATTCGCACGCGTCTTCTGTGAAGGCTGAGGCACAAGCCAAGACAGCGAAGACGTACACGTATTTTATTGCTGTTTTGTGACGTGGTAAATTTATGAAGTAAATAAATTCTGGAAATGGATTATTGATGATTGTTTGATGATGATGTGATTCAAGTTTTATACTGAATCGTGAAATCTGAAATTTGATCCTTTGTTTGAAATTTATAAAGTTTTTTTCCGTACACATGAATAAAAAAGAAAATTGAAATAGTTCCAGTGTGAAATGAATGAATACAGAATATTATCGATTTTTAATAAATGAACACAGTACGGGATCATGGTTGTAATTTGTGATAGATTAATGTGCTTCTAGTGTTAAGTTAAGACTGATTTGAGAACTGACATTAAAATGTTTATTAGAATTTCGTGCTGCACTTTCATTTTCATTTACTTTTTACTTCTTAGTGCAACGAATAGTCTTTGATACGAGTGAAGAGGAAACTGTCATTCAGACTTATGATGTGATAAATATTCAACAACAAAAACCAAAGTTTTATTATCTGAAAAATATCTGTGGAATATATGTGAAAAGTGGAAACTGAAAACTCACTGACGTAAATGTAAACATGATTTACAAAAACGGATATAAGCTGAATATCTCTGTGGTTGAATGAAAAAATTGAACAGATGCTTTGAGGGAAGTTTTGTTACAGACAAAAAGAACTGGAGAGGAATTATGCCTTGCGGCTAGGACGTGGAACGAGACGAACCACTCGTTGATCGTCTGACGACAAATTAAGCTCGTTATTGGTGTCAGTCGTTATGCTTCATTTCTGTTATCGTTATTTGATGTTAATTATCTGTAGTATATTAATCCTATACAGACATTTGTGAAACAGAGAATTCATCATAGTAATAAAATGAAAATAATATTTTTCAAAATAATTGAAACGTGCAACTTTATTTTTGGAAGAAAGTCAAATCGACAGAAATAATATGCTCCGTAGAAATTACATATTATCTTGATGAGGAGAACTCTAAGAAAATTTTTATTGGCATATAATCGTGAATTACAAAGACGTGTCTGGAAAATTTATAATCATCTCAATACAGATGAACATTCCAAAACGTTATCAGAGAGTGGATAGTACCCCGCTTGTATCCGAACAACTGATCTATGTATATCGAACAGTTACAAATCATTTCGTATTTTCAATCATTACATCATAATAAAACATTTTAACGACCAACTAATCTGCAGGATATCGGTTGTACTGACTGACATACGTAAGTGGTTTCATTAGTACCACTATTCGTCATTGGTTGACAAGTTGTGCCTTCTTCGCAAGCTGCTGTCGGTGGCGAACCTCGATAAAGCAGTCTAGCACAGTTTTCTCCCTCCACTTGAAAGAACAAAACGGAAACAAACAAAATTAGTCAAAGTTCTTGTATTAAAATTGGAATTTTTTATACACCTAAATACTTCAATATATATAACGAAAAATTAAACAAAAATCTACTTTCTTACGTTCAATCAAAATTTGTACATTTCGCACTAAATAAGCTCTTCATACTACGGTTACTCACATAGTTTTCGAAGGCAGGTAGAACAACAACCACAAGTGGTACCATTTGCTGCGTAAATGCGATTATTGGATTCGCATTCTCTCGGTGTTACATTCCGGCATCTTACAATATCACAATAAGTAGGAGAACAGACTATGCAGTTTGAACCAGTCACAGCACAGGCCAACACGGCGAACATATAAACATATGTTTGCATTTTTTCTGTATGAAGATTAAGATTTCTGAAATAAATTAGTTTGCTTAATGCAGGTAACCAGCTATTATTCTCACTAAACAGTGATAATAATAACGTCCAAAATTTTCTTCACTCTTTTAACGCTAGGGTTAGGAATTTAGGATTCAGTTTTTACACCCGGGTTATAAAAATGCGTGAAATTTATCAACAATATGACGAATGAATTGCCAAAATTATAATTGCGCAGAATATCGACTCACCTTTATAAATTCCTGAAAAATTAGTGAGGTTCGATTGTTGAATTCGGGCTGAATACAGATACTGCATCTGGTTCGATAAAGACACCGGTATATATAGCGATCGTATTATTAGGATTGCAAATAATCGTTAGCATAAGGACACCATCTGTAGATAATTAGATATGATATTGATACATGGTTTAATTTCACATCGTTGTGACAATAACGGTATGAGCATTCCCATAATTGGGGTCAAGATCGAATTTATTAATAATATAAAGTAAATAGTGTAATGGGCGAGGACGGCCTTTCATTAAGCGAGACAGACCTCAGCTTCCTGTGCAAAAGAATGAAATATTAAATATTTGCTAAGTTGAGCAGACTCGATATAATCCAATTTATACTAAAGAAAGGAAACACAAGGTTATTCGAAATACGAGATAATTTTTGACAGTTGAGATCGATGAGGCAGTATTCAAAGTTATCGTATAAGCCACAGTTATCGTATCCGCCAGGAATATTTATTTATAAAATGGGACGACATTATGGATGAGCAATTGATTAACTCAAAATCGTACTCTTTTATATGTACCACCCTTATACACACACTTCATATTTGCTTTAAAAAATAAAATAAAAATAAAAGTCAAGTTTGGTATCAAGGTATTCCATACTCTGTGATGCGACTTCTCGAACAATTAGACGAAGATACGATGACTGTATCTTATTTCTCCTTAAAAAATCGAATCTTTTCCTGTACGGAAGTTCGATTAAGAATGCTGCGGGATGATGAGTTGTTGAGTCTTCGGGTATGGATGGTGGCTCAAGAGAAATCCAATATCAGTTGGAATTTTTAGTATTCTCGATAATATATTCGTTGGGAAGAACAGAATTTATCAGAAAGATAGCGAGGAGGTAATTGATTCCGAATCCCATAATGAACTAATTAACCTGCAGTCTCTACGATCGTCAAATGATTATAATCGGGTAGAGTATCTACTCAGCAAGTTTTTCAGACTAATTCCACATTCATCGCGATGCACGAGCAAAAATAATTTACAGAAATGTAAATAGGCTTAATTTCTCGGTAGTTGGATGAGAAAATTGAACATCCAGTTTGAGGGAGCTTTTATTGTTAGCGAAAGGAATCGAAGGAAATATCTTGCGGCTACGACATGGAATCAGCCGAAGACCTTGTTGATCTCATTACGACAAGAGCTTACGTCTGAGTTTCGTGGAAAAAAAGACACGTTATACCTTGACATTTTGTATATTTCATAGTATAAAGAAATATTCTAGGACAATCAGTGCTTGCATTGAAAATAAATCTGAAGAATCGAAATGTGTTATAATCATGCCTCTAGATAATTTAAAAACTGTTTTTACATTCATTTTGATAATTGAGCTTTCCTTTGGTTTCGACGACTATTCCAGGCGTCTTCAGGCTCCTCAGTAGAAGTTATCCGAAGTACCTGCTACACATCGCTTTCTACTTGCAAGATACACCTATACCTATACAAACAATTATACTTTATGGACATGTGGCAGCAAGTCAAAATTTGCAAGCATATGCATTGACGAAAAAAATACACCAGGACCTTCTCAGATGAAAGTATGTCAGTGATTTTGGATAGATAGTATCGATTACAGTTCTTGCTACAGCTACTTACAGGGTATGTTTAGAGGCTGGCAGGTAGGGCAACATTCACATGCTGCTGTCTGTAATACGCCTGATACACATATTACTTCTGGACAGACAACCTCCAAACAGTTTATCGTACATGAAACTATTGGATCAGCGGTAGATACCGTCAAAATTAAGAAAAATAACCCGTACAAGTACTTCATGACTGCCTGTAACACGATGAATACCCAAATTCATTCATTTACTTAGACTGGTTAGATTTATCGTAAAACAAAAAAAAAAAAAAAAAACCATTTCTCTGGCAAGTCTCAGACAAGGATACAAGTAGATTGTTGATCTAAGAATTTAGCATAACTGAATCTTTCAATGTTTTGGAAAATAGTTGTGAAAAGCATAGTTGCAGTGTTTGAGGAAATAAAATATTTCATTCAATTTCGATTAATTCTTATTGACTGATTACTATAACGATCTGATTTAATATGAATTATGGATTTATCAAAAAATACTAAGAAACAAAGTTTGAAATTTTTATAGTTACCAATTTGCTACGGTTGTTTCTTCGGGATCTGAGTACAGACTGATTCGTAGTACATATCGAAATCTCATTTATATCATACCACTGTGAATAAACATCTACGCATCTGTAAAACGGACAGTAACAAATACGGGGAACATCAACGTATGTCCAATCTTTAGACTGGTATTTTTATTTATTTTTTGTATTTTTAAAAACGGTAATACGAGAAAATTAATAATGCTAATATTATTGCATGACAAGTAGCCGTTTATTCTGGGTACATCTTCAAAACACACCGGGCAGACAATACATCAATATTAATATACTGCAGCATACTTTACAGTATTGAAAACAATTAAATTGATCTCCAGGTCTGGATAGACTGTAGCTACTTTTTTCTGAGAAGAGTGCTGTTGGGTCTTGCCCAATTTGGGAGAAAACTCAACGTATCCGGTTCTGAAATGCAATAGCATTAGTTAGCTTTAGAAATGTCTGAAAGCAATAGGGCACATTTTTTTCAACGAACAAAATCATCATCATATCAAAAATTAGACAAATAGATTATGTTCATTCAGTTAGGTACATACATTGAAAAGACTGCATGTGTCTATAGATTTCGGAGTTCGAATCTTATATTTCGTGTTGCAAATAATAAGTAAAATAACAAGTTGATTTGATCCCAAACTCACCCGACTTCACCTGTTTTACCTTAAAACTTTTTTATTTTAAACGAGCATAAGGTCATGACCTTCGGAGAATTTTTTTGACGACGGTTAAGAGCTACTCAAAGGTCATTATATTCTACTGATACAATATTTGTGCATACTCGAGAAATTAGGCTATGCAAATCCCCAATTCAGACCACACTTAATGGGTCATATTTTATTATTTTCACCATAAAAAGCACGTATATAGGATGAACAAATAATAAACATATCGACTGGTCACAAGGACGGGGACGTTTTCTCGCAATATCACCTTGACAGCTATTGTGGTACATAACTCAATGCGGGACTTGCTATTGAATTAAACAAATATATATACCTATTGTACACTCGATTTCAAAACAGTTGAACATTTTTCTAATGACTGTTGTTTCAGAATTCATTTCTATACGTGTCAGGATAAAGTGAAGTTAAGTCTCGAACCGGGAAACGAGCCATTACTCTGCAGCTTTATTTTAGCGATTATTGCTCAAACCATTTCAAAGTTCGTCATGTAAAGCCAATTGGCAGAAATCTGAATAAACTGAATATTTCTGATGAAATAGAATGAAAAATTACATAGAAAATTATACGGAATCAGAGGAAACGCCGTGCAGCAAAGACACGAAACCTACAGCAAAAGACTTTGTTGATCGTCTTACAATAAGAGTTTGTTATAAAAAATGTAATAAGTAGTTGAAAAAATGAAAAATAAAGAAACGTTGTACTTCGATATTTTGTATATTTCACATTTTAGAACAATATTTATTCAAGGCTATTAGCACTATATCAATGTTCGGATGATGATTTTATAAACACTTGACACCGTGGTTATCCACGAATTGACAGATGATTCCTGGTTCACATTGTGCTTTAGGTGGAACTCCTCGCAGAAGGACCAACGTCTAGCAATCCTCTCCCTTTACTTGAAAAAAGTAAATAATCAACTTTCAGGATTGTCAAATTCAGATCATATTTTGATTTCTTCAAACAGACTGTCTCGTTCTCGCTAAAAACGTCATGAGGCTAGACTCCAAAATGAATGAAACCCCAAAATGAAACAAGCCATTGCTTTTGCGGTACATAGATTTCAGTTCAAGTGATTCGACTGTCAAACTGTTCAACTGTTACATGGAAAAGCTCTTCTAGTTTTGGACAATACTTACAAAGTTTTATAAGACAGACGGGACAGGAACCGCAAATACTACCTCTTTTTGCGTAAATTTTTCCATTCCCGCAACTTGACGGTGATACAGATGCACATTTAACGGTAGCACAATAATCGCTAGTACATACCAGACCATCTCTACCAGCAACCAAAATCAAGACTGCTGACACGTACAGAAATTTCTTTGCTGTTCTTAAATCTGGTACCTAGATTAATGAGAAAAATAAATTCGGTGCTCAAAGTGAACCGTACTTGTCGCTATTCAACTCACCATGAAAATGGGATACTCCAAAAAATTCTAAAAATTGTTACTTTCATGTTACGATTTTTGAGTTTATTGGGCGCAGTTTTAGCTGCTTTGATTTACTCGGAACATGGATCTATCATATCACAGTCAAAACGTTGACTATATCTCATTTCTCTTTAAAAAATCGAAACTTTTCCTCTTCTGAATTTCGATTAAGAATTCTAGGGGATGATAAATTGTTGAGTCTTCGGATATGGATGATGGCTGAAGAGGAATCCAATATCAGTGGAAATCTTGAGTATTCTCGATAATGTATTCGTTGGGAAGAACAGAATTTATCAGAAAGATAGCGAGGAGATAATTGAGTCCGAATCCCATAATGAACTAATTAACCTGGTCTCTAGGATCGTCAAATGATTATAATCGGGTAAAGTATCTACTCAGCAAGTTTTTCAGACGAATTCCACATTCATCTCGAAGCACGAGCTAAGAGAATTTACAAAAATGTAAATAGATTCCATTTCTTTGTGGCTGAATGGAAAAATTGAACATCCATTTTGAGGGAGATCTTACCTTCAGCGAAAGAAATCGAAGGAAACATCTTGCGGCTATACATTATGAAATCAGCCAAAGATCTAAAGAGCTTCTTCTACGAAAAGTGATGGATATAGATTTTGAGTTTAGTCAAAAAAAAGATGTACTATATTTTGATATTATGTTTATTTCACATTGCAAACTAATTATTATTAGCTATTAACACTCTACTCACAGTCTGAATAGTAAATATAGATTGGATATAGTCAGACTTCGTTTCGCGATTAAGGGTTAGGGTTTTACAGACACTCGAAGCTGGTGCCATCATTGAGAGTTTGACAAGTGGTGCCTTTTTCGCAAGCTGCGGTCGGTGGAAATCCGAATTCGATCAGTAAAAATCCACAGTTTTGACCCTTGTCTTGAAAAGCAAAAAAAAAAAAAAAAAAACAACCAAAAAAAAACAAGCATTATTCAAAATTTTTGTTCAATAAAATGAAATTTTACAGAGTTTGTGATTTGAAAAATATATTTGGCTCATGATCATGATTTAGTATTGCAATTCCTTATGTGGAGAAATTATACATTGAAGTAAACTTTTGAACTTGGTACTTACGAATTTTATTAATGCAGGCAGGACAACAGCCACAAAATGTACCACGCTCTTCGTAAATACCGTTACGACAAGCGCAACCTAGACGTGATACATATTCGCATGTCGTATTGGCACAAAAATTTGGGGCACAGACTAGGCTTTCTGCAAGCGCTACAGAACAAGCCAAGAAACCCAACACGTACAAGTATTTCATCGCTGCTCTGTGACAAGGTAAATTTATCAGATAAATAAGTTCCGAAAACCGAATATTGATGATCGCATGATGAAGACGTTATTTAGTCATTTTACACCGAATCGTCAACCCTCTTTCTTGCAGCGAAAGGTAAGAAGGTCCGAAGTTTGAAAACTGGTTATCAAGCTTCTGCCAATTATAAGAAACAAAAATATCATATTCTACAAAGTACGGTAGGATTGATACGGACGACTTGATTTTCAATGTGAAATTTATACGAAGCTTTTTATTGTAACGATTGTTACGTGGTGTAGAATGAAAAATGAACGCAGTAGATAATCGATTTTTTGTGAATGAACACAATGTGGGCTCACCTTTGTAATTCGTGACAGGTTAGTGTGCTTCAAGTGTTAAATTGGGACTAAGAAACTACAAAAATATGGCTCTGCTTTTAGAGAGACACATATGGTCGGGTCCGTAACATTTGAGTACTCACATTAAAGTATTTATTAGAATTTCGTGCCACATTTTTATTTTCATTTACTATATATCTTTTATTGCAACGAATAGTCTATGATACGAGTGAAGAGGAAACTATTAAACAGACTCGTGACGTGATAAATATTTAGATAACAAAAACCAAGGTTTTATTATCTGAAAAATATCTGTCTGTAAAATTTTCGTGATAAATTCGTGAGGTTTGGTATAAAATAGACGTACAATATGTAAAACGTATTGAAACAAAAAAATTTGTATAGCTTTGTTAAGTTCCTGACCTCAGATTAACCAAACTGGAAACCACTGACGTAAATGTAAACATGATTTACAAAAATGGATATAAGCTGAATCCCGCTTTGGTAGAATGAGAAAATTGGAAAGATCCTTTGAGGGAAGTTTTATTACAGGCAAAAGGAACTGGGGAGGAATTATGCCTTGCGGCTAGGACGTGGAACGAGACGAAACGCTCGTTGATCGTCTGACGACAAATTAAGCTCGTTATTGGTGTCAGTCGTTATGCTTCATTTCTGTTATCGTTGTTTGATGTTGATTATTTGTAGTAGATTAATCCTATACAGATACTTGTGAAACAGAGAATTCATCATACTAATAAAATAAAAACAATTTTTTTCATAATAATTGAAACGTGCAACTTTATTTTTGGAAGGAAGTCAAATCGACAGAAGTAATATGCTGCGACAGAATTACATATTATCTCGATGGAGAGAATTCTAAAGAAATTTTTATTAGAATTTAATCGTGAATTACAAAGAAATGTCTGGATATGTGGCTATCAAATTTTATAATCATCTCAAAACAGATTAATGCAGTTAACATTCCAATACGCAATTTGAGAATGAATACCTCAGTCTCAGTCCGAACTACAGATGTTTGTATCGTACAGTTACAAATCATTTCGGATTTCAATCATTACATCATAATGTAACATTTTGATCACCCGATTTGCAGGATTTCGGTTTTTCTGGCTGACATACGTGAGTAATTTTTTTAGTACATTTATTCTTCAATGGTTGACAAGTTGTGCCTTTTTCGCAAGCTGCTGTCGGTGGTGAACCTCGCAAAAGCAGTTTCTCACAATCCCCTCCCTTTGCTTTAAAACACAACCAAAACACACAAAATTAATTAGAAAATTAATCCCTATTTTAAAATAAGTTTTTTTCATATATCTCAACACTTGAATATCCGTTCCTATTTCTAGTTCAATTCTTGTTACCGAAAAATGAAACAAAAATCTATCTTACCACGTTCAATAAAAATTTTTACTTACGAATTTTTTCAAGGCAGATGGCACAACAACCACAATAGCCACCATTAGCTGAGAAAATGGCGTTTTTCGCTTCACAATCTTCAGGGAATACAGCCAGGCATAATACAGCGATACAAGGATTAGGAGGACAGACTATGCAGTTTGAACCAGTTACAGCACAAACCAAAATGGCTAACATATAAACATATGTTCTCATTTTTGCTCTATAAAAATTCAAAATTTTGAAGGAAATTAATTTACTATTTGTAACAGGCTACTATTCTTACCAAACAGTAATCATAGTAGCTTCTAAGATTGTCTGCACTACTATAATACTGGGGTTGAAAATTTAGGATTCATTTTTGTATACCTGGATTATAAAAATGCTTAAAATTTAGACAAAATGCGGTGAATAAATTGCCAATATTATTAGTGCGAAAAATATTGACTCACCTTTATAAATTCCTGACAAATTGATGATCTGAAAGTATTGGGTCCAGTCTGTAGACGGACACTGCATCTACTTCGAAAAACAGAAGTATATATACCGATCGTAAAACAATATTTGCAAATATGGTACATTGGTGCGACGGCTGTGTATATACACACTTACAGTATTCATGTGGTTTTTGTGAAAAACTATTACATTTTCAATTACAATTAACAGTAGTTGATTTTCATATTCAGCATCGGATTGGATTGCAGATAAATGTACAATACAAATAATACTTACACAACGATAAAACTTTTGGAAGTTTTACCTAAGAATAAATAAATATTTAAATAAATAAAATTTTTCACCCAATTCTTATGATAAACTTACTATGGTAACTATGTCGTAAAAGTACAACTGCGACTACCGTGAGTATTCTGCAATAGGATCGGAAGACATCCACAGGGTCTTCCGATCGCTTTATCATTCGTTTATTATTTATCGTGAATTGTTTATCAATTGAAAAAACTGTTAGAAAATTCTGGGATGTCTTACGTTATGAATTCTGAAGTAAATATTTAGAGTATAAATAATTGTTGGAATAACGATACCATCTTCAGATATGATATTGATACATGGTCTCATTTTATACTGTTGTGAAAATAGTGGTACAAACATTTCTATGATCCGGATCAAGATCGAGTTTATGACATAATATAAATTGGATGTTACAAAATGTCACGCAACATTTCGCCCAGTTACATTATCGTTTGTCCTTCATTCGTGAATCCAACGGAAATAGTACTTTCTTAAAAACAAAACAAGTATATAATTCATCCGAAAACATTGATGTATGGAATATACATATTATATAAGAATAAAATCTGAAAATGATCCAATTCATATCAAATAAAAAAAAAGACTTTTCAATCTTGCAAGAGTTGTACAACGTTATAATTTGGCAATAAATGCGATCATATTATTTCGAACGTGAATTTGCCTTCAACGTTATAGAATGTGCATTGCAGTCTTACATTAATGACCTCACGACCATATACGGAATACGGGTAACGTGAAAATATGGCTGCAGTATCAGTATCAGCAATTTTTTTATTTTTATTTTCTTGTCACGTTAAACTTTTTATCATTTTACTGTGGTATTTGCATGCATAAATTTACTGTATCAGTGAGTACTATCAGCCATGAGTGAATAAAGATTACTGTCACGATCAGTCAAGAAATACCCATTTGCTAAAGTATGACCACATACATTCTAGTATACAGAGTATCTATAACTATTAAACTATAATTTAACTTCTAAGCAACTAATCAACTAATAATTCCATTTCATATTGACTATTATAGTACAAAACGATTTAGAGACATGGAAGTGGGCACAATTTCTCTATAATTGAATGAACAAATTGAATCGCCATTTCAAAGGAACTTGTACTGTTAGTGGAAGGAATCAAAGCAAACACCTTACGGCTGTGACATAGAACCAGTCAAAAAAGTCATATATGGTATAACGTTTGAATTTCTTTTTTTTTTACATATTTTATGATAGAGAATTACATTGAAAATTTTGAATATACAGTTTAACAATCGAGTTTTATATTAGTCTTCATCACTCTATGCCAGGCACCTGCAGTTTCCACAGCACAATTTACACTGCTGCAGTATCTGACGACTTATCTAGTTCTTAACAGTGTCCGCCTTCAGCTTGAAAAATATGAACAATCGATTAAGTATATTTTATGAATACGTGACATCAAGTTGAATTATGTGATCATGCACATTGATAAGAATGAAGAAACATTATACTAAGACCTTCTCAGGTGGAAGTACGTCCGTTTTTTTTTTTTTTCTTTTGTCTAGCAAAAATTTCTTGCAGATTCTGCTTCGGATACTTACGGATGGTTTTGACACAGGAAGGACAACATTCACAATTTACTATCTTAACAACGCCCGATGGACACATCTCTGATGTCATCTGTGCACAATCAACTAGCGAACAATCTCGCAACGGACATTCAATCTTTGCATCAGTAGCAGCCACCGTCAAAATTAAGAAACATAACCCGTACAGGCACTTCATGATTATCTTACAACACAATGAATACTCGTATATATATTCATGTATCTACGTTGACCGGTTGGATTTATTGTCGAAGAAGTCATTTCTCTGGACAAGTCTTGGATGAAGTTAAAAATAGATGGTTGATCTAGGAATTTAGCACAACTGAATTTTTGAATGTTATGAATAAAGTTTTAGAAAGCATAGTTGTGTACAAGGCAATGAAATATTTCGTTCAATTTCGATTTAGTCTTATTAACTGATTACTATGATCTGATCGAAGACGAATGAATTGATCAAGAGTTACCAAGGAATATATTTTGGATATGAAATAACAATTCTTTATGTCTACCAATTTGCGTCAGTTGTTTTCTTCGTTCTTCGGGGTCTGAATACAGACTGGTACTTGCTATCAGAGTCGCTTTTATATTATACCACTTAAAATAAAGACCTAAGTATCTGCAAAACGTGCCGTAACAAACAAACAGGACATCGAGTATCTCGACATAAATACTGCCAGGCATTTACATTAGTTTTTTCTTCTTCTTTTTCCATTTTTTTTTTTTTTTGTTAAGATGGTAATACGACGAAAATAATTATGCTCGTGTCGTTGCATAACGAGTAGTCGTCTATTTTATCTATGTATACAAAATAGATCGGGTAGACGATGCATCAATATTAATCGACTGCAGTATATTTTTCAGGAATGAATACAAATAAATTGTTCTTCAAGTCTGGATAGACTGTACCATTTTATTTTTCTTTTTGCCACGAATAAATGCTGTTTGATCTTGACCAATTTTCGATAAAATTGACCAGTTTCAGCTGCCAATGCAAGTGGGAATTTCAGACGTTGGTTAACTTTGGACATGTATAAGAAAATGGTACAGTGGATTTCTACCAGCAAAAAAATATTGATCAAATATGAAACCGAACAATTCTTGATTCAATTATTTTCACCGAAAATTTTTTATGGTAATAATATTTTTGTGAAAGATCTGTGAGAGATAAGAAGTTCTCAAAGCACTAGCTATTTTGCTTGATACTAAGGCTTTCATGACGTGGTGCTTACGAGACAGCTGTTTAGTAGCCATCAACCGGAAACTATAAAGCACCCTTCTCATATTTGCTTGTTACTTGCTAATAGCAGTGTTGGCATGATTCAGATCAAAGTGAGACGGTTCTCTACTTTTTTTTATTTATTTTGCAATGAAGTAAAAAGCGGCTGCTCGTGAATCCTACTTAGAAAGGAGTCATGGCGTCATATTTTCTTGATAACACCATCATGAGACAAGTTTCCGGTACTAACCGTCATCCGCAAATTATGCGACAAGCACGAGACTGACACTCATAATCGTCTGTTACAATCAGCGTTGAAAATAGATCAACTCATGTGTACACGTACTTCATACTTGTTTTCTTACAATGATAAATCCGCAGTATTCCTTCTTCTGCGATGAAACATCTCTAACAATTGGGTGAAGACACGTTGACTATATTTTATTTTTCCTTAAAAAATCGAAACTTTTCCTCTCCGGAAGTTCGATTAAGAATTCTGTGAGATGATAAATTGTTGCGATTTCAGGTATGGATGGTGGCTCAAGAGGAATCCAATATCAGTTGGAATCTTGAGTATTCTCGATAATGTATTCGTTGGGAAGAACAGAATTTATCAGAAAGATAGCGAGGAAATAATTGAGTCTGAATCCCATAATGAACTAATTAACCTGGTCTCTACGATCGTCAAACGATTATAATCGGGTAGAGTATCTACTCAGCAAGTTTTTCAGACCAATTCCACATTCATCTCGATGCACGAGCAAAGACAATTTACAGAAATGTAAATAGGCTTAATTTCTCGGTAGTTGGATGAGAAAATTGAACATCCAGTTTGAGGGAGCTTTTATTGTTAGCGAAAGGAATCGAAGGAAATATCTTGCGGCTACGACATGGAATCAGCCGAAGACCTTGTTGATCCCATTACGACAAGAGCTTATGTCTGAGTTTCGTGGAAAAAAAGACACGTTATACCTTGACATTTTGTATATTTCATAGTATAAAACAATATTCTAGGACAATCAGTGCTTGCATTGAAAATAAATCCGAAGAATCGGAATGTGTTATAATCATGCCTCTAGATAATTTACAAACTGTCTTTACATTCATTATAATAATTGAGCTTTCCTTTGGTTTCGACGACTATTCCAGGCGTCTTCAGGCTCCTTAGTAGAAGTTACTCGTAGTACCTGTTACACATCGCTTTCTACTAGAAAAATATAAACAAACAATTATACTTTATGGATACGTATCAAAATTTGCAAGCATATGCATTAACGTGAATGACAAAATACGCTACAACCCTCTCAGGCGAAAGTATGCCATTGATTTTGGATAGCTAGTATCGATTACAGTTCTTGCTTCAGCTACTTACAGGTTGTTTCCAGCGGCAGGCAGGTCGGACAACATTGACATGCTACTGCTGCTGCTGCTGCTGTCTGTAATACGCCTGTTTCACACATTACGTCCAGACAGGCAATATCCAAACATTTTATCGCACATGAAACTAATAGATCAGCGGCAGACACCGTAAAAATCAAGAAGAATAACCCGTACAAGTACTTCATGACTGCCTATAACACGATGGATACCCAAATTCATTAATTCACTTAGACTGGTTAGATTTATCATTAAAAAAAAAAAAAAATCATTGCTCTGGCAAGTCTCAGATATGGATACAAGTATATTGTTGATCTAAGAATTTAGCATAGCTGAATCTTTCAATATTTTTGAAAATAGTTGCGAAAAGCATAGTTGCAGTGTATGAGGAAATAAAATATTTCATTCAATTTCGATCGACTCTTATTAAGGAGACCAGTAGTCATTCAAAGCCATCAAAAGTCATTGATTTGTCAGCCAAAGTTTATTTCACGTCAAAAAAAAAAAAAAAATTTATTTGAAAAACCTTGTCATAAGATTTTGGGCTCATCGTTCGTCTAATTCAACCTCTGAAGGTCTTGCTTTCTTCGGAAAACAATCCTACATCTTATGAACGTAGGAATCGGTAAAAAAAAAAATCATGTGAAAAGTTACAGTCGATTATCCAAAATTTCCAAAATTTAGACCACCAATTTGCAAATAACTTGGCCAATACAATATTATAAAAGAATTCCCTCGTTCACGTAATGAGGATTTCTTTTATGAACAAAATGAGCCCTCAACGACCCTAATTGGACTAACGATGTGCCTAAAACCTTACGACAAAGGTTTTCAAAGGAAGATTTTTGTTTTTTTTGATGTGAAGTAAACTTTGGTTAACAAATAAATGCATTTTGGAGTACTCCGAATCTCCCAAACCCGGCTGTACTGGTCCCCTTAACCGATTACTATAACAATCTGATTTGATATGAATTGCAGTTTCATTAAAAGTTACTAAAAAATAAAGTTTGGATATTAATTTGAAATTTTTATGTTTACCAATTTGTGTCAGTCGCTTTCTTCGGAATCTGAGTACAGACTGATTCTTGCTATCGAAGTCTCCTTCATATTACACCACTTTAAACAAACGTCTACGCATCTGTAAAACGTATACAGTAACAAATACGTCGTACATCATCTTATTGTACTGGTATTATTATTTATTTTTTGTATTTTTAAAAACGGCAATACTAGATAACTAATATTGCTAATATTATTGCATGACAAGTACTCGGTTATTCTACGTTTCCGAAGCATACCGGGCAGACAATGCATCAATATTAATATACTGCAACATATTTTACAGTATTGAAAACAAATAAATTGATCTCTAGGTCTGGATAGACTGTAGCTACTTTTTTCTAAGAAGAGTGCTGTTGTTGTCTTACCTACTTTGGGAAAAAACTCAACACGGGTATCCGGTTCTCAAATGCAATAACATAACGTAGTTTTAGAAATGTCACAAAGTAATAGGGCAGATTTTTTCCAACGAACAAAATCATCATCATATCGAAGATCAAATATCCATGTTCATTTTAGTACATTGAAAAAAACTTTCGTGTATCTATAAATATCCGAGTTCGGGTCTTATACTACGTGTTACAAATAATAAGTAAAATTACAAGTTGATTTGATCCCAAACTCACCCGACTTAACCTGTTTTACCTTAAAACTGTTTTATTTTAAACGAGCGTAAGGTCATAGCCTTCGGGGAAGTTTTTAACGACAGTTGAGAGCTATTCAAATGTTATTACATTCTACTGATACAATATTTGTGAATACTCGAGAAATTAGGCTATGCAAATCCCCAATTCAGACCACACTTAATGGATCATATTTTATTATTTTTTACCATGAAAAGCACGTATATGAGATAAACAAATAATAAACATATCGACTGGTCACGAGGACGGGGACGTTTTCTTGCAATATCATCTTGACAGCTATTGTGGTACGTAACTCAATGTGGAACTTGCTATTGAATTAAACAAATATATATCTATTGTACACTCGATTTCAAAACAGTTGAACATTTTTCTAATGACTGTTGGTTCCGAATTCATTTCTATACGTGTCAGGATAAAGTGAAGTCAAGTCTCGAACCGGGAAACGAGCCATTACTCTGCAGATTCATTTAAGCGATTATTGCTTCAAGACCATTTTCAAAGTTGGACATGTAAAGTCAATTTGTAGAAATCTAAATAAATTCAATATTTCTGATGAAATGGAATTAAAAATTAGATAGAAATTCACGGAATTAGAAAAAAGGCCTTGCGGCGAAGACACGAAACCTACAGCAAAAGACTTTGTTGATCGTCTTACAACAAGAGTTTGTTATGCCAATAAAAAGTTAACAAGAAGAAAAAGAAAAAGAAACGTTGTACTTCGATAATCTGTATATTTCACATTTCGGAACAATATTTATTCAAGGCTATTAGCACTTTGTCAATATTTCGATGATGATTTTATAAACACTTGGCACCGTGGTTATCCACGAATTGACAGATGGTTCCCGGTTCACATTGTGCTGTAGGTGGAACTCCTCGCAGGAGCAACGTCCCACAATCTTCTCCTTTTACTTGAAAAAAGTAAATAATCAACTTTACAGGATTGTCAAATTCGGATCATATTTTAATTTCTTCAATCAGACTGTCTCGTTCTAGCTAAAACCCTAATGAAGCTAGAGTCTAAAATGAATTCAACTCCAAAATGAAACAAGTCATCGTTTTAGGGATATAGACTTTAGTTCAAGTGAGTCGACTGTCGAACTATTCAACTGTTACATAGAAAAGCTCTTCTAGTTTCGGACAATACTTACAAAGTTTTCTAAGACAGACAGGACAGCAACCGCAAATACCACCTCTTTTTTCGTAAATTTTGTCATTCCCACAACTTGACGGTGATACAGATGCACATTTAACGGTATCACAATAATCGCCAGTACATACCAGACCATCTGTACCAGCAACCAAAATCAAGACTGCTAACACGTACAGAAATTTCATTGCTGCTCTCAAATCTGGTGCCTAGATTAATGAGAAAAATAAATTCAGTGCTTATAGTGAACTGTACTTGCCGCTAATCGATTAATAGTCATATGATCATGTAACAGATCAAAATGTGATTGAACTTTTTCGATTCAATCTTACGAATCGAAGCGTTTATTTTTTCCCCCAAAAGTGAAGTTGGATTGGAAAATCGTTGCTATAAGTACTTCAACTCCACTGAAGAAATGAAACGAATTGAATTATGCTTACATCACACTTACACTCAAAGTTCAAAAAATAAAACGTCAGATTGTGGTCTAGATTCTATCCAGTCAATGAACATGGAGTATCTGTTTTTTCCAGGTTTGCCTCTATATATATATATATATATATATATATATATATATATATATATATATATATATATATATATATATATATATATATATATATCGATTTTGTAAATTTATTCTGACAGGTCATAGATATGTAATATTAACGAATAATATATGTATCAGGAAGTTGTGTCTGCATAATGCTTGTCCTTATCTGCCACTGTCACTTCCATGCTGTGACACGTTGCAAAAAAAAACCTGCATGCATCATAATTACTGTATAAAGGTAGGTAAGTTTGCATCAAAAAAATATCAGTGATCATCAACGTTACACACCTGTATCAATTGCAACATGTTTTTCCATTACTTCATATACCCAGAGTATGTATTACAGGTTTGTATCCAGTATCTAAGCGTTGTTAAAAGATTAAAGACATGGCCCGCGAAGACTAAAGGAGACAGATCTAAAGTTTGTCAAAAACGATAATTGAGTTGCACATTAGGGCGGAGTGAAAATAAACTTTTTTTAAAATCGCAATGGCCTATATGCGGAAAAAACGCATTTTTGTGTCAGAAGTCCCTGTGTAAGAGATGGATGGTCTTGCACAATATTTTGAGGTACCGAGACGCGATTGAAATTCGCAAAATGCGTATTTGGTGAATATTACTCAAGTATTCAAAAATTTTCGCACAAAATGCAACTTCTATCTTATTTCTACCCAAAATATCTTTAGATTGTAGAAATATTGCCGGCTGCGTGTCGAGCTCCACACCATAATACTCGAAGTCAAGGCGGAAAAATGGTACGAGTTTAATTTGCGATTTTCTGGAAAACTTGTAGTGATAAAATTTGTTGAACTTGATATTCGAAATCAGTGGGAAAATTCCCTTCGGAAACGTGTATTCAAATTTTGGAATCAAACTGCTGGTCAGTACTGCGTACCCTAAAAAATCACGAAAATCATCTTATTATCCAATTTTCGACTACGATTTGCTCAAAAATTTGATGCGATGGAATTTTTCAAACTTTGGATTTGTGATCAGACGGAATATTTCCTCTGGAAACGTGAGTCCCGATCCCAGGATCAGATTGATTTTCAGATTTGTTGAATAGTATATAATTACCATGCAAACAGAAAGGGTATCATGGGGTGAAGCTTGACACGTAGCCGGCGATATTTCTGCAATCTGAGGATATTTTGGGTGGAAATAAGACAAAAATTGTATTTTGGCAAAAATTTTCGAATACTTGAGTAATACCCACCAAAAACGCCGTTTTTAAATTTCAATCGCGTCTCGGCACCTCAAAATGTTGCGCTAGACCATCCATCTCTTACACAGTGATCTCTGACACCAAAATGCGTCTTTTCCACATATAGGCCATTGCGATTTTAAAAAAAGTTCGTTTTCGCTCCGCCCTATTGCACATATACTTGAGTGTTTTTTTTTTTTTTTTATTCACAGCTATGACAACATTCGAAATATCTGCGTAGATACAGAACTGGGGAATACAGATCCGAGGAATGTAAATTCAAACGAGCTAGGAGACGAATAATAATTTATAAAATGTATACATAATATTCATTTTATAGTTATTCAAGTTTTTGCTTCACTGATCTCCGTTGCTCTAGCGTTGGCAAGTCCAAGACTTGCCACATCGCGATCGTTTACACGTAGTACCTGGTTCGCAAGCTGCTGAAACTGGCTTCTTACAAGTAGCTGTACAGTCTTCGCCTTCCACTTAAAAAATTTAAACAAACCAATGCAAACGTCATAAATACGTGAATCAATTAATCAAATTACAAAAAATCCTAAAAATTGCTAATCTTGTGTTACAATTTTTGGGTTTACTGGGCGCAGTTCTGGCTGCTTTGAATTACTTGGAACATGGATCTATCATACGATATGATGATTATACAGATTTATATCAGATTTAACTACTTACAAATTTTGTCTAGACAGGCATCACAGCATCCACAACGACCGCCCTTAACCTTGATAACACCATTAGGACAAGTTTCTGGTGTTTCCGGTCTACAACGAACTACGAAACAAGATTCGGGTGTGCAGCCATCATCCGTTGCAACAACCACCGTCAAAAATAAAAGAGCTAATGCGTATATGAGCGTCATGGTTTTCTGTAAAATAATTAATACCCATATATGTGTGTAAGCGTATGGAAAAAAAACCTTGATCGAAGTTTAAAGAACCCATCAGACTGTTAAAGAAACAGAATTCTGATTTTGAAAGCAAATTTTATGCTCACCAATTTTCGACAACTGGTAAAAACTTAGTAGAATGACGAGTTAAGGATTGATATTGGTCTTCCTCGGGCTCTGGGCACAGACTGGTTTCTGATATCATATTCGTCTTTATATATAGTAGTGAAAATAAATATTCATGTATATCTACTAAATATGCAGTATATAAAACAAGCAAGTGGAACATCACTTGTATCCACATAAAATTTTCAGGCAATTACGCATTTTTGTTTTTTGTCCTCTTCTGCTTCGTTTTACTGCACGTACTCGTATCAGGTGCTTCACTTCGTGAGTATAAACGAACATAAACTCATGTACTAATCGGTAAAACAAGTAAACTTGCATACATATATATTCTACATGGTATATCGTCTGAACATACGATATTGTATCGAATCGATCGAATGAATTCACTTCCCCATTACTAGAAAGAATAAAAAAAATAAAAAAAAAACAACCGGCCCAGAGAAGACCCTTACAACATATGATAAATGCCATACTGAGGATCGTCATCATATCTGATTGTTGGTTGTTAACAACAGTGTTAGCATGATAAAGATCAGAATAGGCAAGCTCATTTTTGGGTTAAAGGGAAGCGAGAGGGCTGATAAAATTACCACAAGCTATATTTTTACCTAATAACGCCATGGCGATACAATAACTTCCGGCATTATCAGTTAGGAAACAAAAAAAAAAATTGAAAAAAAAATTGTGTGACAGGCATTAGATTGATATTCACAACCTTGTGTAACTATAACCGACAAAAATTAGGTCAGCTAATGTGGACACGCATTTTATATTTGTTTTACAAAATAATGAATGTGGGTATGTCAGTATGTGTTTGAACAAGTATAATTCGCTATGGTAATATTCATTCCTTCTTTATGCTCGGTGATTTTCTGACTGGTATATCAGAAAATCATATTTTTATTCTTCTTTTTTCTCATCGACAGTCAATCAACAACCCAACCGTGGATGATAAATTGTTGAAGTTTCAAGCAGGCAGACGATGGCTCAAGAGGAATCCAATATCAGTCGCAAGCTTCAGAGTTCTCTCGTTAATAAATTCGATGAAAAAATACAGAAAATTTATATGCAACACAGATATTTATATACATATGTATACCTGTGGTAATCAAATCAATTACAAATGAAAATACTCGAGGATCGGTTCAAATTTACATCACGGTTCATAAATTTCAGCCGTAGGTATATAATGTGTATCAACTTTTAAATTTAGTCGTTGGTCAAGGGTTAGGTAAAAAAGAAGAAATATTGTTATTTTTTTTTTTTTTTTTTTTTTACCAATATGGATATATATTTCACGTGAACAATAACTGAATTTTAATTACAGAATAATCCAATGATTACGCAATATTGTACATTATCTATAATTATAATATGACGTATGATTATACAGTTGATTAAACATTTAAACGTTCGAATTATTATTTCCAAATGTAAAGCGGATTGCCCAATTCTTTATTTTTTCATTATTTTCAACATTAATCATGTATCTGTAGTATAAATCACTTGCAACCTTCTGATCACTATCAGCAAAAAAGTTTTGTTAATTTAATAGCAAATCGTTTCATTTGATTTGGTTTTATTTTTCTATCAATTCGATAGAAAAATGTGATCAAAATTTATCAAAAATTTGTATGATTTCATGAAATCCAATTTATCGACGTATTCAATTAGTTTAATAGTTTTCGTTAACAATTCTGTATACCTTTGAACTGTTTTGAAACCAATCGCGGAGAGTCGATTCATTCAATTACCTAACCAGTCATTAGTTAGAAAAAAATATTCGGATATATGATTGAACTGAAAAACAAAACTAAAAAAATAATTACATTGAATGTGATGAAGATTAATTGTTTAACAAAATTTGTTCAAATAGAAAAATTTCTTCTCTGAATATATGCATTTATACTTGTTGGCTGATATTGTAATATAGAATTTTGTAGGATTTTTATAAAGAATCTGTTTGAACTCGAATAAAAATTGTTCATAAAATTTAAACTTTTTTCATATAGTATTAATTATATTTGTTCACTTAGTCATCGCTTTATTGGCAAATCCCGCATTTACAAGAAGTTCCTGTTTCGCACTCTGCGGTTGGTGGCACTCCACGAATTGGGACAGGACAGGCTTGGCCTTTCGCTTAAAAAAAGTTAAATAAATTAATTAAATAAAAGAAAAAAAAAAAAAAAAAGAAAAATCGTGATAAACTGCAGTAACAATCAAGTATTTAAATAATTTCGTTTCAAAATCAAAATTCCAGGTGAATTATACCTATGATTAATAATATTATAATAAAAATAATAATAATAATAATAATTTTTTTTTGTGTTGGATTCTTGAGTTTTAATATTTATAGTTATACTCACGGATTGATATTCTACAAAGGTTACAACATCCGCAAAAACCACCACCTTTCACAAACGTGCCATTACAGTCTTTTTCCGGTACCGTTGCACAACGAACACGGGAACAAATATCTGGCTCACAGACAATAGCATTCGTAACAACTATCGCCAAAAATAAAACTCCTAATGCGTAAACGAACTTCATGGTTTTCCTTAAATTATATAAATATATACACATAGTATAGGCGATGTATGCAATATAATATGGCAGAGAATTTCTGATAAAAATATATATTTATTTATTTTGCTTTTTGGAGTAATAAAATTTGGTAAAAATTTTGAGGGAGATAAAACGGGATTTTTGTGCTACTTTTTATCATATTTGAAAATAAACAACAGCAAAGAAAACTTGTGAAAAAATTACTTTCACCTTTTAAATGATTTGAACATTTTTGTTATAGAGTAAAAAATATGAAAGAATATTTTTTTAACATTCTGAAAATGTTTAAACATCAATTTACGTTGATTAAAAATTTTCGAAGTGCCCAAAGAATATAAAAAAAAAGTTGATTCCATTGTGAGAAAGATTTTAAAATGATCAAAGCAAAAAATACAAAGAATTTTAAATAAAGTGGAACTATAATAAAATTTGAATATTTCTAACTCAAAAACCTTTCCATGTAAAAAGAGAAGAAAAAAAAAACAAAATACTGGGGATAATTTAGAGGTACTCTTGTCATCTGAACAAGTTTAAATCAAATTAAAAATGTTCAGACTAAAACCTGGTCAAGTCGGAATGCTCGATACGTAGGTATACATAATACGGAAATTGTTACTCACATAAATGTTTATGAATTTCAAACAGCAACTGGACGAGATGTGTGTTTAGTACAGATTGAATTCACACTGAGCCTTAACGCGATGTGGCAGCGTATTTATATAATGATACCGCGTAGTACGATGATAGGAATCCCAGTTGATGCACACGTACGTATGTGCGTGTATAATCAATAATTACGTGATAGTTCTCATCATAATTATCGGTATATATATGTACGTGTGGTTATATGTATTTGAAATATTCCTGAAAACTTTTGCCATGAATACGTATGAATTTATATATACATATATGTGTAGATATTTTTTTTCTTAGTTCAGAGTATGTACAAAACCTGTTTCATTTAAAAGGAGCGCAAAATTATAATACAGCCTTCTGAAAATTTATTAGTACGATAATTACAGAGTCGAAAATATTTTCGATATGTACTGCTTTAATATTTATAAAATTATCAAAGATTGTATAATTTGAAGAAAAAAAAAAAAAAATCTTTTTTCAGTTTTTTTTTTTTTTTTAACGTTTATTATAATCGTTTAATTATTTTCTTAACATCGTTGAGAAAAGTACGAGTAATGCGAGTAAGTAAATAATTAAAATTTGATCATTATAATGAGAGCAGAGACATCACCTTGCGACATTACCTTGACACAATTCTAGACTATTGCAATTCAATTCCGCGTATATTGATATTAGATGTTTAATTTTGAAATATATAAATATTTATTTATTGACTCATGTGCTGGGCCAGAAATAAATTTTTTCGAGATATTAGCCAGGTGTATAAAAAGGCAATCGAAAAGGCAAAGGCATACAACTTCACTCCAGTTCATTAAAGAAGGAGAGGAAAAAAAAAAGACGGATTAAACGAATTTCTAATCTTCATCAATTGTCGGAAAAAAAATCGTCGAAAGGATTACCTACGTGAGTAAAACTTTTTTTTATATATTATAGGGCATTTTATAAAATTAGCATTTTTGATTTGGCTGAATTATTTTTCCCTATAGTTTCCTAAAATTTTTAACGATATTCAAGCATTTTTCAAAAATTCATATCTCATATGAAAGGTTTGAAATAAAAATTTTGACAAAATTAGAGAATCTGCTTTCGGGTTTTTTCGATTTAAACATTTTTAAATCCACTAGATATACAGACTTCCGGGCAAATACTTTTTCCAAAAATTGTGAATCGATGACATAAAAATTCGGAATTTTCACCATTCGAAACTTTAAAAATTCTCCACTTTAACCCGGCGCTAATTAGAAAATATAAAATAAGTTTATTAAACATTTCGAAGCTCAAGCTTATATCTATAGGGGTTGAAAAATCTATCAAAGTGAAACAACACGGTGGTAAATTATAGTGCCTTAGGTAATTATAGAGCTTTATGCTTTACTTAACCTATTACACAGCTCCATACATTATATATTTGCTTATTTCTTGGAGCTAATTAACGCACTTGTATCGAAACAGCTAATTTTTATATTTACTTTTATTTATATTCTTTACTATTTTTTCCTCTTTATTTCCATTATCCGAAGCCCTAATCTAGGATCTGGATACGGCACCGCGTCCGTATCCATGGCGATAAATTGGAAAACAGTGCTTCCTAAACTAACCTCCGTTAAGAATCCTTGGAAAAAGTTTTTCCAACCGGCTGCGCGTTAGTTGGTCCCATGCGCTTGAGTATTACTTATATGAAAGGAGACGAAGCGAGACCGAACGAACAGAAGAACGGAGTTAAAAAAAAAAAAAAAAAAAACAGAAGAAAAACGATATGAAAAAAACAAAAAAAAAAAAAAAATACAAAAACTGGAGAAAGAAATAATCTTCCAGCAGAATATACGGCGAAAGGAGAGCAACAAAGAGAAAGGGACGAGGTCCTTGTACCTTTCAAAGTAGGGTTGTTTTTCGTTAGATATAGATATATAAAGGATACAACAAAATGCCGTAGGAAAACTGCAGGAATGAAAAGACGAATAGAAAGGAAAGAAAATGAGAAAAGGAATAAAATAACAAATAAAAGAACACAAGAAAGCAAATGGAAGAGGTGTGAGGGTAGAGGAACGCGGAGAAAGAGGTAAGGATAAAAAATATTCTGCAAATGTCTGAGCACGAGCTATAGGCATAGGTAGGTATATAGAAACCTCCGGAATGACCTGGACGACCAAACGGTCAGGTTTGGGATAGATTTCGTTGAAGGTTTCCCGAAGAAGAGGGTGAAATTAATCGCCTCACCGACTGACCTTTGCTCTACGTCGCGATCATCTATCGGCGTATTTTGCCCCTGAGGCGACTAAAGGCCATAACTTTCTACCACCTAGACTGTAAAGTCCTTGAAGAGGTCCTCCGACTACAAACGCGGACAAGCTCAGGATAGAAGCCTGTTTGAACGCTAAGCCTACATAACCTGGAGAACCCAACGCTCTAAGAGAACAGACCAACTGATATCGACGTGGATCAACCGCAGATTAACTAAGGATTTATAATATTGTGATAAGGCCTTGTCGGCCTCGTCCTCTGCCCTATTGACCCCAATTACAAACCGAATTTCTAACCGTGTGATTCCTACGTTGGTGGTCAAGGGATGCAGAGATACGCCTTTCTAGCCTATACATATACCCTATTGCCCGATCAGAACTATCGGACTCGTTTCTAACGCATATCTGTACGGATATCTAGAGGATATCCGGGTATATCCGAGGTTAGGATCGCCCGGTCAGCTGATAACTTTAATGGCCAATTTCCTCCCGTGACGTGCGACTGTCCAAAACCGATCAATCTATACGGCAGAGTAAATTTACCGCACAGACATCAGCGTACATATTGATATAACACGAGGTCGAATGTGTACATTCATCATTCATATTTCAATGCGACGATATACCTACATACTTGTGTGTATTGAATTTGGAACCGTTTTATTTTCCGCGAGTTTGTATGCTGTCGAAATTTGCATACGTTTCGAGATTTAATGAAGAAGAAAAAATATAGTTTGAGTGTTTTGAGTTAGGAAATTGATCAAAGGATTTTTATGAAGGGGATTTGAAGCCACTATTTATTGTTATACATTGTTCATAATCGTGTTAAAGTTGAATACGAAATTATCCATCGATGCAGTGCAACGATCAAAACATGTTAATACCAAGTTTAAAACTTTATGTTAAAAAGGATAAATTTCTTTATATACCTACAGCTTTGCCGGGATTTTCTTTTTGTTCTATACTTTGAAACAAGGTACAAGAAAAGTCGGAAATTCAAGACATCGAAGGCTTTTCATTTCATTCGCTTCTCCGCTCAAACTTATCCTGCAACTTATCTTGAACCTTAAGAAAACTGCCGAGGACAGACCACGGATATTCCGGATGGACAAACACTAGAATCCGATTATACTGAAGGTAAAAAAAGTAAAGGAAGTAAAAGGAAAAAATAAAAAAACGGTAAAAAAGTTGGATAGTTCCAAACGGATATTTATCATCACTGTCATTTGATTTCAGTCAACGTAGGTGATATATATATATATATAAAAAATAAGTAGAAAATCCGTAACTTTAATCCTCTTTCATAAATTTATAATTCCGTAACGATGATGTCTCCGGTTTGTAAAATTTTTCACAATTTTTATTCTGGTTTTTTTTTCTTTTTATTTAATCTGTTTTTTTTATCATATAATTTTCTAACGATTTATCAAAATTTCTCGTCGTTTCTCCCTCCTTCCAATTCGTCGTAGTGGTTTATTCAAAATCAGGGTTACCGCGAGTCTCCATGGTCGGGTAAACTCAGCTCATCTCGTAATCCTGCAGCTGACTGCCGCTTAATATTTCTTGGGAAACCCATTTGCAATCCTTTCCGACGCTTCATCAATCTTTATTAATTCCGATCAAATCCTTCGTTATCTCTTATACCTATACCCCATCTTCGTCCTCGTCTCCGTTACCGTTACCGTTACCACTCCCGTATACCCGAGAACCCTGTTCATCTCGAAAGAAGCTTCAAGGGAGAAAAGTAGGAAGAGAAAAAAGGATGAAAAAGTATACCAAAGTAACTAAAGAATGAAGAAAAAGAAAAAGAAAAAGGAAAAAAACAAAAAACAACTGAAAAATAAAGCCCGGGAAAAGCTCCAACCGGTAATTTAGTCTCGATAAAAGATATCTATTAAACTGTCGGAAAATTTCGTTCAGGCCTGCACCCTGAAACCATCCAACTTACGAGATATTGACCGGCTCGCTGACCCCAGGGGTATTATTAGGTTGGCCTAGGTTCGGGGTCGGTCGCTAGGGCGATTCGCTTAGGTGCCGATCCTCGATCATCCATGAGACAACCTTCGCTCGTGGCATGGACATACACGTCTATAAAACCACCTCTGAACCACACATGTATGTATGTACATGGAACATGGTGACATGGAATCTGAGCAATTGATCTGCCGTTATTCGCTGCAACATGTGATGACAAGACTTCGATCTATGCGGTCAAACACGATGATGATAACATCGCAAGGCTTACGAAATTTCGGATAAATTATTCCCTGGATTTTGGTAAAGAATATAGGATTGGGTTGTTCCCGAAGATTATTCTGGACTATTTCGGAGTCAATTTTCGATTTTGAATTGAGATTTTCCTTTTAATTAAGGAACAGAATTTCCATATGATTAAAAATTGATTTAAATTTTAAAAAGAGTGTAAAATTTTTTACAGTACTTTTATGAGGGATTAGAATGAGGGTGGATATAGCTGTAGGTATAATGATGAAAACGTTGTGGTATGAACACAGTGCGATATAGTAGCGTTCATCGGATATGACTGAAATTAAGAAACCAGGTAACGCCACACGATTACAATCCTTTTGGTTATTTCCCTCGGGAACAATATAGCGTACGGAGATTGCCCTCGTTATGAACAGAAAAAAAGACGAGAAATGAAATAAAATAGTATATAGTTAAATAAAAAATAAAATGAAAAATTAAAGAAAAATGCAAAGTAAAGGAAGAGAAAAAAAGAAAAAAAAAATCTTAGCAAGGAAGTAAGAACTGAGAGAACCACATCGATCGTCTTGACGTAAAAAAAAAAACAAGAAATAAAAAAAGAAATAAAAAATAGAAATAAAAAAAGAAAATGCTACGAGCGTTATTTTCTTCGATATATTACTATACCTATACTTATATACATATCTATATACTTATGGGCTAGAGTTTCATGCGTCTTCGATATTGCCGGAGGTTAAATAATACGGGCAACGATCTGTGAAGACGGTAAAAAACAAAAGCAATTTATCTCGCAAAAAGTAGATGAACAACATACGATCCGTTTACAGTATATTAAGAAAAAATAGAAAAATAAATATAAAAGAAAAAAAAAACAAGGCGTAAAACAGTATTTTGCACGGTAATTTTCATAGTTTTATCGATATCAATTACATAGATACAATTGCCGTGGAAATCGTATTCCAATTGTACGTGAAGAATATAGATTGTCTGTGAAAAAAAAAAATTCAGAGTCGATCTTTTTCTCGTCGAAGCAGCCAAGGTGAAAATTTCTATTTGTATATGAATTTTTGGGGAAATAAAAAGATTTCATAGTTTTTTTTATATAAGTTTGTGAATTTTCGTAGTTTTTCACAAAAAAAATTTTTGACTCTCGTAATTTTACATTAAACAATTGTAGATTTTCATAGTTTATCGTGAAAAAAAAATATTATAGAAACTCATAGTTTTTCATTAAAAATTGTAGATTTTCGTAGTTTTTCATTAAAGAAATTATAGATTTTCGTAATTTATCGTAAAAAATTATAGAATCTTATTGTTCTTGATTGTAAATTGTAGATTTTTGTAGTTTCTTGTGAAAAAAAACATTGTAGAATTTTATAGTATTTCATAAAAAATTGTAAATTTCCGCAGTTTTCCACTAAAAAAATTGTAGATTTTTGTACATTTTCCAGAAGAATTTGTCGCTTTTGTCGATGGACCTAGAAGAAAACTGCAATTCCTTACATGGAACACTACGAAGAGTTGAAATTTTTCTCAAAATTTGTAGAAACTCGTAGAAATTTGTACAGAATTATTTTCATCAGGAACACGTGAAAATTTGACAAGATACAAAAATTTTGTCAAGTATATCATTTGAATATAAAATTCTATAAATTATACATTTTTTTATCTCAGCAATTCTGGGATCATTCGACAAGTTTCTTGGGCAGACTCTTCTATCTTTTTTACACCCGTTTTTTCGAATACTATACTAAGTCCTGAAAGCGTAGGATAGAATCATTGGAATTGGCGCAAGTCATTTTTCAACGGAAACCAATACCAATATCAAGAGACTCGGTAGAGTCTTGTACCAAGTACATTAAAGACAAAAAAGAAAAAAAAAAATTATCATCTCGTCTTGACTCTCTTTTATCAGAATTGGAAGCTCGGCACGGGAGTGGGGGTAACCTTATTATTTTATTACAGGATATAGGCAATATCTCAGGACTCGTCGAATTGATATACAGTAATAAGATGCGAAAGAGATTTCATTTGAGCCTAATATCAATGCAATCGGTATACGGATAGCTGAGATATGATTATTCCTAAAATCAAGAGGGTACTTCAAATTTTTGTTTTCTTTTTTTATCTTCTCGAAATTTCATTTTTAATTTATCGTTTCTTATGAGTACGTATGTCACGTGTTATTACACGTTACGCATGTTACGTATATAGAAATGTAAATAACTATCGAAAATTAATACTAGGGTCACATCGAAAAATTAATTAGGAGAAAATTTAATTGTACCTACTAACGTCCATTGATTTCAATATTCTTGTAGATCAAATACTTCTTCGAATGTTTTTAACTTCCCGTAATGAAAATTGAAAATTTTCATCAAAAAAGGGAGTTATTGGTTTCGGTCCGATTTCCGAAAATCGAGTTTTCATCAGATCTCGACGTTTTGGGGTCCTAGGAAGCTATTCTGACTATTTTTGGATGGACGTCCGCATGTGTGTGTGTATTTGTAAACAAATTTTTGTCGTACGATATCTTCAGAACGAATCGACCGATTGGAATGGTTCTTATGGCGATCGAAAGGGTTTATCAAGACTTAGATCTTATTAGATTTTGGAGTCGATCGGTCGAGTAGTTTCAAAGTTATTTGAGAAAGAAAAATTAAAAAACAATTTTTCTTTCATGTTTTTAGCGCATAACTCCTAAACTGTTCGTGCGATTAGTCTCAAAACTTAATCAGACTTAGCTCTTGGATAGCCCTTTCGATCGCCGCAAGATTCATCAAAATCGAACGATTGGTTTAAAAGATATTGCACGACAAAAATTTCTCTTTTTGTCGTACGATACCTTTGGAACGAATTAACCGATTTGAATGACTTTTGCGGCGATTGAAAGGGCTCATCAAGACTTAGATCTGATTAGATTTTGGAATCGATCGATCGAGTAGTTTCAAAGTTATTCGAAGAATAGAAATTGAAGAAAAAAAGATTTGTATACCGAAAACTAATGATACTTATAACCTTTTTTAATTTATTCTAAACACAATAGTATCAATTAATTGTAACGTATTTAATACAGTGGGAAGATTTCGGGTTGGCCCACAGGTCAACCGGTTTTTATCAAAATTTTGTCATAGCTACAAGGTTTTTTCACTTGAGGTTCTTTTGGGGGATATAACCGATCGCCAAGTTGTTGAAAAGTAAGAATGATAAAACTAGTGATTGGCGCGTATGTCGTCCATATATCGCGTTACTATCGCGACTGTTAAAACTCCAACGATGAGACACCATTGTGTAAATAAACTACGGTTCTGAAATGGTCGGTGAAATGAAAGGAGAACGACAGTTTTATGGGCTCGTTAATGTCGAAATTTTATTTGCAGAATGCTCCCCAGTTATACGGGTACAATGAGAGCGAGTGCTAATCCGAACAAATGGGCGCGGACGTCGAGGGCAGAACTAAATCGAAGGAATCCGGAGGTAAAATTCATTGCGATTCATGCGAGCTGCGAAGTGGTACGAAGCTGGGAATAGATAAACAATAAAATAGTAGATGAAAAATCGACCTATGAACTAAAACCAACACCCGATACGAAGCTCTGAATAAATCCCAACGGTTTTAGAACTCCATAATGCTCCAACTCTCCATCAGCTAGTTCGCAACCTAGAGCCGCAAATTCTGAGTGCAGAAAATATGATAGCCGCGTAAATAGGGTAACCGGAGTACGACGAAGGAGCAAAGACGAGATAGCGACGAGCTAAAAATGCATTCCTCGTGTACTACGCGGTGTGGATTCTACGAGACAACTCTAAAGTCAGAAGAACATCAAAGTTTCTTTCTAAGTCGTTAAAACCTGCACTTTGTCTTCTCTATACGTAATTTTGTTTTTTTTTTTTATTTATTTCACTTTCGCAATTTTTCCTACAGGCGTGAAATTTTCTTCCTTTTATCAAAAAAAGTTTTTTTCCTTCTTTACGGTTCAGTATCCGCGTTTTTGGACCAGCCTAAATGTATATCCGTATAAATATCTGCATTGTTCTAAAACGATGTATTAATATGGTTAAAAATCCATCACGTACTGATAACGGAGATAGAAATTTGCGGATTCGTACAATTCGCTCGTTCGCATATGTATTCGTATATTTATTTAACCGGTTTAACGTGAAGAAAAATATTATTACTAATCATTAACCGTAGGAATTACAGCTAGAATATATTTTAAGGATAATTTAACAATTCGCGATACTGCAGATGCATAGCGAAATATTTAACGACTAGAAAATGCAAATACTAGAAGTACATACGTGCATATAATATATATATATATATACATACGATATTGTATAGAGAAACTTTTACGCGTTTCATTGTTCTCCTACTGCTTCAAGTTTCATTTTATTTTATATTTACCATCGAACTAGAGCGGTTTAAAATCATCCAAATAGTAAAGAGTTATCGATTACCTGATAACACTGAGGATAAAAATTTTATTTAGTAGTACAGTAGGTGAAATAAATTCGATTTCTCAAGCCTCTTTCCTTTCCTTCCTGCTAATAATCTTTAGCAATAATCGAATAGGCGATTTCAAATATAATTGAAATTTCGTTGATTTCTTAAACTATTACGACTTTCCTTTCATCAGACACAACCAATAAATCCAATGCCCAATTCTTTTTTACGACGACTTTCATTTACTATGTTATTACGTATTATAGTAGTCAATATATACCTAGAAACACCTCACTTTGCCAATACTACTACTTCGACGGCTGAAGCAAGATCCAATCACGTTTTGCGACACGGTTTTCTCGTTACTTATTTTTATTTCACCTATTTTATAATTCCATTCAAGTTTCTACCTTATTTTCAGAGTTTCTTGTACAGTGTAAGCTACTAATAGAATTCTGAGTATAATGTAAAAAGTAAAACAGTGCGATAAAGATCGGTCATATACAATCACTATATGCTAATATGTTACTATTACTTATTATTATATATTACTTATATTATTATACTTTAGCAATCTATAGGCTCTCGAGTACAAAGATTCGCTAGACTCACTTCTACGCTCTGATAATCAAACAAGTTTATTCCTAGTTGAATGATCTCTCATTGTTCTCGTACATAGTGTCGCATGACTGGATAAGCGATTTGTTTCAATAATTTCACGCTGATTTATTTGATATCATTTCTTGTCGGATGAAATTTTCGAACGATATTATATGGTATGAAATTGATTCTTATAAATTAAGTTTCTAAATATATTAAAGATCTCTCAAAGATCGAAGAACAATCCTATAAGCCACGTTTTCATTTTTGAAAATTTATTTACGATTATTCAAATCATCATCAATTTAGAAATTGACTGTCATTCGTTTTTGGATTGTCGTTGTTTAATCGTGACATTTTTCTGATACGTGACTTTTCTCGTTGATTTTACGTACGTATACATCTTACTTTTATTTTTGTCGACGTGTCACGACCTCCGCTTACGGAAGTCACGTCGTTTTGGATAGGCCCATAGGTTTGGTTTGACGTGTTTTCAAAATAATTAAACTACACCCACGGGAAGAAGAGAATATTCCATACGGATGAGGGAATACTGTCATATCCGATTACGTTCGCTAAAGAAAATATATACTCATAGTCGTATGTGGGCTCATGTATTTAAATGTCTGTATGTATGTAAATTTTTTACGGTTTAAGGAATACGATGGTCGCGATATCGATTTCCTATCACACTTTACGTACCTTAAACATCCTGTTGAATCTTGTCAGTTTAATTCTGACCTCGGATGTCATGTGATTTACGTTACACGTACCTGAAACAGAAATAATTATACTTTGTTTAGCATTTGCGATCAAGTGTATATATAAAATTCTTAAGGGAATACCGAAAATCTATAAATAAGTCATTCATAATGGCGTATTGTCGGGTTCATTTTAAGTTTAATGGAAACGAGAATCTTGAAGAATTTTTCTTTTTTATTCCTTTTTATTTTCGTTTTTTTCTTTTCTTCTTGTTTTTTTTTTTTTTTGTTTCTTTAAGCACTTTCAAAAGAAGTAAAACTTTTTAAAAACAGAGTTCAAATTGATATAAGCTCCGGCCCTTTGCTAAGACATTTTATCGTTTCAATGAATAACAAATTATTTTTTACCGAGAAGTGAAAAGTTTTACTTGAAACTCGTCCGAACGTTTTACGTTTTTATATAGTAAAAAAAAAAAAAAACAAAAACAAAAAAAAAAAACGCTTTATTTTTTGTTACTTTTGTTTTTTCATTTATTTATTTTCTTGTTAATTTGACAAAAATTGTATGGCAGTAACTTTGTTGAAAAAATAAGTATCTCGATTTGACAAGAAAAAAAAAAAAAAAAAAAAAAAAAACATAAAAACTTCCTCCTGATAAGATCGAGGAAATAAATTTTCGTTCAGCTAATACATTTTACGATTTAGTTTTTGATTTTTCTACCTAATCACGACGAATTTTCCAATTTATCCGAAGCCTGTGATTAGTTAGAATTAAATCTCGTAAGGCAAAAACGTAATTGGACACTCGGTATGTACGCGTTGAGGTCAGCGTCGAATCGACCGGTCTTTTATTACTTGGAAAAACTCCTAAATACTTGAGGTAGGAACTTTTTAAATTCCAATAAATATTTGAGTTTACCCTTCCAGGCGAACCGATCTATTTCAAGAAGCTGATCTCTAAATACCATCGTGCCCAGAATCTAACCGAAAGTCTATAAAGGAACGTGGGGAAAGACGGGCCCCCGGGGCATAACGGGCTACTTCAGAAAAATATACGAACTCAAAAAGCTTTCGAGTCTTCAATAAAATAAAGAATTTCTTTTTTTTTTTAATTAACGTTTTTATGTAACTATATAGCTTCTACCTTTTTTCGTAAAGCTCCGAGAGTTGCTATCCCTTTCGACGAAACGTAAATCATTTAGAAATTGTCAATATTTTCCAAAATAAAAAAATTCGAGGTGTTGCCCCTCTGCGTTTTTTTTTATAGAAAAACACGATTTTTAATAAAAACCAGAGATTATCAACTGCTCTTTTTTTCTCTCTATTTCTGTTTCAAAGAAATCAAGGAAGCTTCTTTTCTCCCTGAATAATTTTCCGCCTAACATTTTTTCTTAACTAATTTAATTACTTTTGAAACGATAATCGTTTAGAATATAAAACTAAACGACCGCAATACCTAATCCCATTTTTACGCCAAGAGGTGCAAAGCTGGCAGACGAGTCTTGAAAAGTTCGAAAACTTGACTCCAGCACGTACCGTTAGGCTCATCGTGGAATAAGACCGGAAATAGATAAGCAGTGGGCAGTGGTCAGTGCGTAAAATATACACATAGAAAGATGGAAACATGTGTATCTTTACACACACACATACATAAAACTAAGATTAAGCAACGCGTTATTTCAACTCAACGAGTCCGGAAAGTTTGACCCCCCACCCAACTAGCACGTCTGTAGTATAGTTCGCGAAATTGCGTATATCTAGAGACGAAAGAGACACGAGTAACGGTGGTTGGCAGCTACTATAATGCTATCTAACGCCACAATGGGGTTAGTAAAGCTCTATGTATCAGTTGTACATACATACATATATGTATACATGTATATGTACAGAGATGTAGGTATGTATGTAATGTACATACATACGTTCTACGTGGGTAATAACAAGCCTAGGATCTCTCGACTTTGCGACTTTTATACTCACTCACCGTCCGGCTTCCCACACTGATGGACGACATTGCAAAGACTGGAGAGGAAAGGGTTGTAATAGACCAAATGTCCAATCAAACTTTTACATGCTGTGTGGCGTGACCGGAACTTTAAGTGAAAAGTTACCGTTTACAGAAGGCGAACGTATCTCGGTTCTAAATAAAATCATCATGCTTTTATCATAAATGTTCATCGATATAGCTTTGAACATGTTTAATTAAACATTCGTTAAATCAGATATATTCAGTTCAATCGATCGAAAAATGATCTAAATGCAGATGATTTGCCAAAAATCGTAGAAAAATCTGCACGATAGTAACAAAGCTTTCGAATTCAAAAAAGCTGCTCAAATCTCTTCAATTTAATCTCACAAATTATTCAGAAAAGTTTGAATATCTGTGATGTGGGAAGGATTTTAATTTCAAAAAGTTCCTACGTAACGAATTTCAGATTTCTTTAGTTTGAGCTTTTTTTTTTTTTTAAGCTAATTTATGAACGTAGCTCGAAGAGATTCGCGTAGATTTATTATTTTAAATCAGTACGTGGTTTTTCACAGTAAAAATTTATTAAAATTGTACATACATACATTGTCCCCCAATTAATGGATTCGTTTATTAAAAAGCTTCTACGTCCGAGGTAAATAAAAATACTGAGTTTAGGCTGTTTCACCTGACCTTTAAATGTGGAACAGAGTGTGTATACAAATCAGTTAATATTGGTCTATAAAAGTGACTAAGGCATGGGTAAGTAAAGCAATGAATACGGAATGACATGTAAATACATTAGTGTGACAGTAGTGACGTTTTATTTACTTGGAAAATGTATATATGTATACAGTTAGTTCAGAAATAAAGTGCAGATATCATACAACCGAATCGAACTGATGTTCGATTGTTCCAAACTTTGCACTACCGATCAATCTGTAGATATACATGTATTAGATTTCTGATTGTTTTACCCAAAATATATATCCTACAACGTTACGACTGTTATTCTAAGCATAACTATAACCAGTGTGAAGATATACACATGTATGGGCACACATGTACTTCCACACGCTGTCATTAACGTCGCTCAGTAAATTGACTTGCGAGGAAACGTGGCCTATCACACGTTCCAACTCTAGGTACCAACTCGAGGTTATCATGAGAGTTTGGGGACCTCAGGGTGTAGGGGAGTGATTCAACTCGAGCCAAAGGTAGAGTTGGTGTTCCGTATGTAGATATACATGCTGCTAATAAGATCCAGGAGTCAGAGTACGGCCTTTGCTTTACTTCAAAAGCCTCGATTTAATGCCCTAGAAACAAGTATGTTTGTATGTATGTATGTACATACGTACCAAATCTTGTACACTGATATATACGTTGACGTGAGACTCTGGAACAAAATTACCAAATTTCTGTACAGATCCTCTCTGATTCATCGTCTTTTTTCTAATTTCTTAGATATTTACTGCCAATTTCGAGATACATTACTAAAATAATTAATAAAGCTAAAATTCCACCAGGCCTATGCGCATAAAAAATGGCTAATCTTATTTCCCATTTCCTATTTTTTTTTTCTTTTTTCGTTTTTTTTCTTGGGGGTGGGTAGTTTTAACAAGCAGCCTGTGCACGGGGATCGATGCAATTGAGCCCGTTAAGAAGTAAGTGGGTAGTTTTATTAGTAGTAATTATGAAAGCCAGTCTCAAGCTCGACATCGCCACGCCTAGTTTAAGGCGCCTTGGCACGAACCTCATCCTCGTAGACGACGAGGTTACAACGTCGACTTGGTGAGTGAGGGTTGTCGCACGACAGGACGGCGGCAACACGACACTGGACAAACCTTCCCGCCGCGCTTAGCACCTTAATCACAATACTTAGACCCGATTAAGATCTAGCAAATTGATAAACAGGCGCAAAATGTTTTCTCCATTTTATTATTTTTCTTCTTTTTTTTTCACCGTTTTCTTTTTCTTTCTCTCTCTCTTTTTTCTTTTTCTTTTGCAGTTCTTGCCTTCATTTTTACCCCCTACAGAACTACCCCAAGCAATATATGCACCCATAGCTATAAGGGCTTGAGGTTTTACCCTTGTAAAACAAATTCTGATGCATGGACATACCTTCACGCAATTCTATAATACTACTCTTTCATACGAAAATAAAATCCAAATTTGCTTTTCATTTTTTAACGCTCAATAAATCAACGAATTACAATCTTATTAGAATATTCCAGATAACCAATGGTATGATTTTTCGTTTCTCACACTCAATAGATCTGTATTTTATAGTCTAATCGCAAGATTGAACATCTCTTCGAACATCCAATTAGTGAATATTGTCAGACATGTCTAGGACTTTCTTTTTCTGATGCGAGAACAACACGTCTTGGAAATGGCGAGCTACTTTCACCTGCTAAAACGTCTCTTTTTGACCCTTTACCTGGTTCAAAACAAGCTTTTTCCTGGAATTAATACTCAGCTGAAAGATGCCACGAAACCAGAGGTAAAAATTTCCCAGGGAATCCTTCTGGGCATAACTATGGTTACCCACAAGGGTAGAAATATTTCCACTTTCCTGGGGATCCCTTATGCAAAACCACCAACTGGAAATCTCAGGTTAGTTAAATCAGGAAAATTAAATAACCTTATAAACTTGATGAATTTTGTGGAAACATCATTCGAGGGTGTTTAGAGTTGAAATTTTGATCTTCGATTTTCTTTAAGTATCCACAACGTAATTTGCATCCTACATTCGAGTTATGCATTTTTAAAAATGGCTGTAAAATGGATGTGAAAATTCATTGCCATTTTATGAAGTGTGACGGTTGACAAGTCGAATTATAATTCCAATAATAGTCTGCATTGAAATTAACGTACTGTTATTTGCGGTCTGTATATGATGGCGTGCATTTTCCACTCAAAAATTTGTCACATTATTTTCAGTAAATGCCTAATTTTGAATCCTACTTTTTCTTTTTATCATAGATTTGCGAGTCCTGTGGCAGCAGATGGTTGGGAGGGAACTCTGCATGCTAATTCTGACCCAAGCGTGTGCCCTCAAAATTCAGGGACCACAATTGTAGGGGATGAAGATTGCCTGTATATCAACGTGTATACACCGCAGGTTATTAAATAGTTGATACATGTTTTAAATGCTGATGTCGGACTTCCACTCCTGTTATAAAAAAATTCGCGTTCCAAACTAGGATGTTCAGTCACGATTTTGTTGCCACTATCGATAACTAAATCCCAAAAAATGCTTCTAAAGATTCTTTTGCTCCCTTTTGTAACGCAGAATTACGTGAAACCTTTCGTACAATCAAGAATTTTGAGAGTAGAATTTTGTATGTAAGCTCGCAAATGTCAATCGAGACCATCACACGTTCCATAAATTATACAGCTTCCTCGGACTAAAAATTCGCCATTACTTCCGGTAATGGTATACATTCACGGCGGAGGATTCAAAGCGGAAAGTCAAATCTCCACGATTATCGGCCCAGGATACCTCCTAGATAAGGATATAGTCCTTGTGGCCCCGAACTATCGCCTTGGTCCGCTAGGATTTTTGAGCACCGGTGACGCGGCAGCATCCGGAAATTGGGGCTTGAAGGATCTGGTTCTGGCCTTGAAATGGGTCCAGGATAACATTCGCTACTTTGGTGGTGATCCTGGCCGAGTGACAATTTTCGGAGTTAGTGCTGGTGCCGCTTCCGTTCATCTTTTGACACTGTCAGATGCGACGATTGGTGAGGATCAATCGAATAATTACGTACTGTTTTTCAAAGTTGGTTTACAATGTTTGTTCAAATTATTTTCAAACATTTAATCATCTGTATCGACAGGACTCTTTCACAGATATATAACCCAGAGTGGTTCAGCCCTGGCCACATGGGCTTATCAACCCCGAGCTACATACTCAAGCCGGGCTTTCGAGCTTGGAAAATACGTGGGCTGTTTTAGGGATACATCGAATTCCTTGATTAGCTGTCTGCGGACAGTCAACGTTTCTGATATTATAGCCACAGAGTCGAAATTCTCAACGCAAAGATTGCCTCTGGAAAAGGTTGTGTGGGGTCCAACTGATGAGCTGGATGTGAAGGGTAGGATTCTGACGGATAGCCCTACGAACCTTTTTGCTAATGGAAAAATTCGTGACCTGCCTTGGATTTGTGGTATCGTTAGAGACGAAGGTCTATTGGGAACTCGAGGTTAGTATGTCATACATTAATGGAAAGGATAAACATTTCGCGATGGCGATTCAAACATTTCCGATTATTTACACGTCAGAAAATTCTCCAACGATTTTACAAACGCATTCGAATGATTCAGTGTGCAATACAAAGTTTCGTGACTATAAATTATATATTTTTCTTTTATTATCAGCGCTTCACGAAGACAATGAAATGCTGCATTATTTCCTCAAAAATATTGACTTCATTCTCCCGAATATCTTATCTTTACGGAATGAATCTCATTACACGGCGGCTTGGGTCTCAGCCCTGAAGTCATTTTACTTTAACAACAATCTGACAACAAACACGAGCGAAGAGAGTGGAAAGAAGGTAGACATCATGCTAATTGATTTTTAAATAAATAAATACCAGTGCAATTACTGATCAAATTTTCTGACAGCTACTCTCAGAAATTACGCGGCTTGTAGGTGACGCTCTGTTCATATATCCCGCCTATAATGCACTAAAACAGCAAAATGTCCTAGCCAAGAATCCGCAATACTTTTACACCTTTAATTACCGAGGTACTTACAACTACAACAACATCTTGATTGGTTCCACGATGAACTATGGTGTAGAACATTCTGACGATATTTTATATCTTTTTCGGAGTGAGTCCTTCTTCAAAGATCCTAGTAAAACCATGAGTAAAAGAGATCTTGAAATTGTGAACACTATGGTAGAGTTCTGGACGTCTTTTGCCAAAGATGGGTGAGTTAGTCCGGATATTCATGATTATAGGATTAAATGTGCTGATATAATCGAAGTGGGAAATTTAGAGCTAGGAGTTGTCATTTCAGGACACCCACATCCGGGAACGGCACCCTGATGTGGGAACCGTACTCTTCGCAAGACAACTATCTTAGAATAGGAAACGAATCTGATGTGGCAGTTGAGATGGAGCATTCTTTCCTTAGAAAACGAATGCAGTTTTGGGATGGCTTAAACGCGATTGATGCAGGGAATAAAATAGACAATTACAAGACGACGGGGATTAAGTAGTAAGTGATTGTATTGCAGTTAATAAATACTTAGCTTTCCATGAAAAACCATGGATTGATGTACCTACCTTCACAACTCAACTAAAATCTTATCATTCTTATGATTCGGAAACACTCACGGAAGAATCGTCAAAGGTATAGTAAGAGTCCGCATTAGGATTGTTCTTATTTAAGGTATGGACAAAATTTTTTTACTGCTGCCTCCCAAATCGTCTATAAATTATTCAAAACAAATCCCTTAAAAATTTTACCTTTCTATCTCAACCCTAAGCCCTTCCGCAAAGGGGATGAATTTCGCCATATAAAATACATACGTTTTTGCAATGATTTTGATAAATATTTCATCGTGAGATTATTATAGTTGCGAGAAAAAAATCCGTAACTGTGAGAAATTCGTGTACTAAATCAAAAATTTCAAAATTGTCTTCTATGATGAACCTTGTTGACATCGAGAAGACTTTTATATATTCTTCTACGCTCCCTTAGATTTTTGCGAAGGGTTTATGCGTGTATAAATAAAAAATATGTTGATCGTTGAGATTCATGGAAGAAAACTAGGGCCAGTAATCTGAGCTGATGAAAATCTGAAGAAATAAGAAATGTTCACATTGTGTAGACACAAGAAAAACTCATTCTTCGTACCCCTATACGGGTGGGTATACATAGTGTGGTTATACACGTAATTTCTTTGCAATGTGACTATACAATTACGTATCAGTATGGCTGAGGTTCACGTGAAATAATTTCACTTTGCAGTAGCGATAAGAGACCTGCATTGCACGTTAGACCGCCTCTTATGATTGCTGAATCGCGTGATAGAGAGACGGAGGGTTGGCTCAGCACCCGTCCCTTCGTTGGCCCGGTTCTCGATGCCAGTTGGTGTTCCAAAAAAAAAAATAAATAAATAAAAAAAAAATAAAAGAAAAAGCTGTGGCGAAAGGTAGAAAATTCTCGCTAGCTAAGATCATCTCGGAAGTGTTTCTTGAAAACACAAAACAAAAAAAATGTGGTTTTCTACAGTTTGTAAGATTTTTTTTGTCTATGAGAAAAAAATCTCTAACTCTTTCGTGATGCATGAAAATATGAAAAATATCGTTTTCTTTGATGTAGTGAAACAAAATGGCTTGAATCTTCATTTATTATTATTATTATTTTTTATTTTTTTTTTTTCATTGTTTTATTTTTCAAGGATTTGGGTCGTCCCACTTAGCATGAAAAATTTATAGGATAAAATTTAAAAGCGAGAGTAGTTTGGAGGACCGCTAAGATGTGGAAAACGTTCTGGAAGAACGTGGCTGGCTTCGTTGGGGATTACAAGAGCTTTTTCCTCCGCGCAGTGTTTAGTTACGTTAAGCCAGCGGATCATTCCAGAGAGAAACGGTCTTTCCCAGGGCTCCATATTCAAAATGAAAGTCGATGGGTTATCCTGGTAGGGAGATGTGGGAAGGAGTGCCAGAATTAAATGAAACTTTGTCAAGGGATTCGCCAGGGTTGACACAGTGGCTGACTTCGTGGTTGTGCGGTCAACTGACCACGTTAGCCACACTAATAAAGTTCCTAGCACTATACCTACATTCCCCCATAATATTAAAGCCCCGGAGATCAAGTCGTCCTACGCTACCGTACCTTACGGTTTTACCCCTTCGACGACAAGTCGACAAATTTCATATAATCAAATTCAATTATGAGAAAAAGTTTTCACATCTGTTTCGCCTTATTGGTTGGTTCATGTCTCCATCAAACCATATATATTAGACTGGGCCAAAAAAATCGACTATTTTTTTTGTTTTCAAGTATACCGAAAATATTGTTTGGGGTGACAAAAAAAAAATTATTGTGAGAATTTGAGTCCTTAATATTAATATTAAGAGGTCCATCATCGCAATTTTAGATTTGTTTTCCTGAGCGGGTTTTTGTCTCAGAACTCACAAACTATTGAGTTAAACAAAATTGACTTGCAGATATTTTTCGAAGGAAATTGAATGCTCTACAAAAAAGGTCTGATTAAAATTTTCCGTCGGATGAACCGTTTCCTTACAATCATGCCTCAAAAATTGGTATAGTTTTACAATTTGATTTTTCAACTTTGGAATTTTTTAATTCATGTAAAAATCAGTACTCGAAAAAAACTGCTAAATATTCTTATGGGAACTCAAATGCTCTACAAAAAAAGTCTCCTAACACTTTTGGCTAAATTCACTCCATCAAAAGTTATTCAAGGTTAAAGAAAAACCCGCTCAGGAAAAAAAAATCTAAAATTGCGATGATAGACCTTTTAATATTAATATTAAGGACTCAAATTCTCACAATAATTTTTTTTTTTTGTCACCCCAAACGATATTTTCGATATACTTTGAAAAAAAAAAATAGTCGATTTTTTTGGCCCAGTCTAATATATGTATATCCGTAAACCGGATGCAAGTATCGAAGTCTATCTAAAAATCGACGAATCGTGAAGAGATCGAAGATCAGGACGACGAATTCCCATGATATTTCTATGTTACATAAATTTCGTACAATGTAGGTACCTTTAAGACTGTGAAATGTATATAATGAGATATATTTTCCGAGATGTTGAGTAGCAAAAAGCAGCACGACCTTGGGTGGATAAGTTGGTCCTCCGCGCGTCCTTTGCCGATCCTCTGTGTGTCCGGAGAGACCGCGAAAGTCCGGAAAGTTTACAGATAAGTTCCTGTTTTACGTATCTCTAAGGGGGGACCTTGGAGCCCTGTTCAGCCCATTCTCCGACCTCAATAATTTAGCCAGAGACGTAACTCGAAGAAACAGAAACTCCGACTCTCCCCGTGTCTCGTAACGATAAATAACTCCCATACACATAGCCGTAGGTATATCAGGCTTCTTTCACGTCCCTCTTAACTCCCTGGGTCACCCGCGTGCACTACCTTGTAAATAAAAAAAAATAAAAAATAAAAAAAAAAGTGATTTACTCTCTCTCGAATAGGTATCACGTATATGGGGTATTTTACTCCCACACTGTTAGCCTATATATTTTTACATAAAATATACACATGTGTATAAAGGTATCCCATATCTAGACGTAGGTATATAGGTGTCGATGCCAAAGGTGCGAAACTAAGGAATTCCCAGACGTACCTCGACCCATACGCCATCCATTCAGGCGTAAATAGATGCAGCAAGTCCAAGCCACTAGGTATAGGTAGATGTTTCACAGGACTTTACTACGGACTGGAGTTATACCGTAAATCTCTCTTGAACGAGATCTAGGGGTGCTTGGAACGAGTAGTTTTTAAAACTAACGTACCGTGGTATAAGCTAGTCCATATTATCGCAAAGTTTCGTTGTTGTGTTGATAAACTCTAAATACATTACGGAATATTTCAACTTCCATTATACACCCCGATGCATTTACCCTAAATCTCACAACCAAATACCAAATCACATTGTGAAAATATTCCATGATTTTCCCCATCCCCTTTCCTTTCGTTTTGCAAATTTCTGTTTATGTTGTTAATGTTCTGATGCAATTAACCGTAACGAAAGACTGAAAGATGTTCATTGCGAATAATCGTATGGATTGTAGTCGTAATAAACTTCGTTTGAATACCCAGATGTATGTATCTAACGAATACCTTGTATGTACATACGTATGTACATACATACGAACATACATATAGATATATACACGTGGTACAAAAGTATGTAAAACGTGTAGGTATATCCGCGTTTACTCTAGAGACCAATTTTTCCATTTGAGTAAGGGGGATATGAAACAGCCGGCTGATGCTGTTCCTGCGTATTTTTCTCCTTGGCAATATCCTGGGAACAGCACCCAAAGCACCCCGAGGTGGTGGTTCGCCTTCGTGTATATTTGCATATTTGGTACACAACGTGTTGGCGCATCTAGGTCCGTTGCGTTGAGTCGTGCCAACCTTTACCTATCCTATTTGCAGTCGCCGTTCTACACGGTAAGGATACCTATTTACCGTCGACGCGACTGAACCAGCGGATGTGCTGCACCAACGAACGAAGAATAATAATAATAAAGAAAACAAAAAAAAAACTAAAAAAAAAAACTAAAAAAACTAAAAAATAGAATAAGAAACTAGGAAACGCGAGAATAAGGCGGGAAAATATGGCGCGAAAAGTTGGATAGTTTGTTACTACACGTCCGGGCGTTCGGATAGAAACGCATAAAAGAAGGCGAGGAAAACCGAACCCGTAGAAGCCACGGAGCTCTATTTATTTATTGGCTTTGTAAGTTTTCTGTTTACACCTACACTCTGTATATACATATGTATATATATATATATATGTATATAACACAAATACACATGGACACTGGGTATAACCTATACACCTGCATACGTATCTATCCCTTTACCGTAACTACGTGTCCGCAACGATAAGGAAGATTTTCAGGATATGAGGACACGTAGTTTTCAGCTAGAAAAATCCTTACCATTGCTAAACCGGAAATTGTATTACTGATATTCGCAACCATTTCGTGCAAAGTATATCATCGTAATTTGAAAAAGCATAAGTTGCAAATTAATTTATGCTTCGTAAATACTTCGCTAAAAAACGTATGAAAAATTTTTTAATAATGGATTTGATACATCACGCTTATCTAAGTATCTCTAAGAGCGTAATGCACTCCTTAAGTTAATGCACTGACAGGACTATAGTGGTATTGAATTGCACATATAAGAGCTATGGAAAGTCATTTAACTTGGGTAAAGCGAAGGGTTTGTAACGATGTTGCAGTTTCGCGAACAGTGCGTCGGTGTTGTAGGTGCCGACTTAATACCACAAAGTGCTTTAGAAACCCGTCACAGATAGGTACCCAACTTACTTACTTGGCTCTAAGACACACCTGTGAAAATTGAAGAGCATCGATCGTTGGAACTTTTCGAGACGTACGTTTGTTAAACTGCAAGTACGTTAAGTAAGATCGCTGATTGAAGAAAAATGGAGAAAAATGAAAAATGATCAAGATTGAGAGTTGGGTAAAAAGAAAAAATGAAAAAATGAATCTAAAGGTATAGGTATGGGTAATCTTTGACTAACTATACATATACTAGAAAAGGCCGTAAGCTACAGCAGCCTTAAGTCTTGCTAGCTTAAGCTACACTGAGAAGGAAAATACCCTTGCTGGGGATAAAAAAGGAACAAAATGAGTATAGAGAATGAAAAAAAAAAGAAAAAAAAAAAAAAAAACAGAGAGAAGACATACTCGGTTAATTTAAAAGTTCCGTGCTTCGGGCTGTATTTTCTTTATTGGTGTGTAAAACCGGACGTTATTGCGCCCCGTCTGCTCCAAAGTTGGCTTACGATCGGGGAAGATGTGTACCTCTGTATACATGTGTATATATATATGTATCTGTAAAAAAAGAATATATATACAAGGTAATGGGTGTGTGTATGTGTGTATGTGTGGACCAGTATTTTAGAATTTCGTTCCGTTTGTTATCGCGTTTCATGTCATATCCCTGCAGTTCGTAGATTTTTGACTACAGATTAAAATACGAGAAGTTTAACAAACGCAATTCCAAAAGCTTGCGTAATGTACGTATCATATAGGCTTTAAGTACCATTGCAAGAAAGCAATTAACGATTTCATAGGTAATAATACAACTCAACCTTGCACACGCTTTATACCTTAGAGTAATAATTTCTCCCAAGAAATATAAGGCGATTATTCACTCGCTTTTAGAGCCTTAACGAGCTCCAGATATGAGCAACTTTATACATAGATATATGGGTTTTTTCATTATATATATATATGTATACCTATAAGCCAGTAGATAAACGCAAAGAAGCATAATGCACATAAAGAAACCTGAAAAACTAACGGAAGCCGCATGCCGCTATATGCCGCACGAAACGGCAATGGCAACGGGTTCCTTTTTCTTTTCTTTTTCATTTTCATTTTTTTGTTTCTTTTTTACTACTTTTAATCTTCAAATGCATCCTATACTCATGCATTTACATACTACACACGTATTTCTGCGATCGCAAGGACGAGCGAAGGAGGTCTCATCCAAAGAGACATTTCTAAGCCCAGACTTCACCTTTAAGACATATGGGGCTTGATGCTGTCCCGGATGCTGTAAACCTGGGCTTAAAGCTTTATACAGCGGCTTTCGTTGTTTTATATGTATTTAAGAAAGAGACATCAGTTCTTTTAACTTTTTCTACTCGATTTGATCTAATTTAATTTATCGCGTTTAAGGTGTAATCAGTGAGTTTGTATACCCAAGAAATCTCTCGCTTAATTATACCTACTCTGAATTTTCTATATATTTTTAGTTCTTACCGTTTTCTCATTCTTACCTTATGGGGCCCAAGGATCCGTTTAACGGTTCAACTTTACCCACAGGATCGAAGAGCTCGGACTTGACTGCGACTTGGAAATTACTACTTTGGTTAACAACTCGGAGTCAAGTCGATTCCGTGTGCTTACCGGAACCCTCGGCGGCTCGGGGAGCAAAAGTAATCCAAGTGCCCGCACGATTCGACGAGAACCGACTACCAATTCAATCCTGTTTCTATCTCTCAACTTTTTTCAAACTTCATAAAAATAAAAAATAAAATAAAATAGAAATAAAAAATAAAAAAGAAGAAGAAAAATAAAAGAAAAGAAAAGAAAAGAAAAAATAGAAAAAAAAAAAATAAAAAATTGAAAAGGGAAATGCGGAGATGAGAATAAAATGGAAGAATTATCACTGTTTCAAATTTACTGCACGTATGATACCTACTATTATAGGTACACATATGCGTTCGAACGAATACGATAAATCGATAATTTTTTTATTTCATTTTTCTTTTTTTTTTTTCTTTTTTTGCATTCGAAGAGTAATTCTTTCAGATTTTCATTTAGATTTCATTGCTAGTAAAAAAAAAAAAAAAAATTACCTAGCTCTTATTTTATTTCACATAGTTTTCAGCTTCGTTTCATTGTCAGTTTTATTTTTGCAGCTACGCGTGAATAACTCAGGTAAAAAGTAATACCAGAAATTTTCTCAAGTTCTTACGTAAATTGGAACTTTACGTATTTTTTTTTTCTTACTTTTTTATTTTTTTTTTTGTTAGAAAATTCTAGATTTTTTGTATTTCTAATTTGATCGATAAAATTAACGATATGTATATTAGGGTGCTTCGTTTTAGACAAGTTTTTTTTTTTTTTTAGTCCATTCACGGAATAATGTTCTAACCATATAAAAACAAATTCTTACCAAATATGAGCTCTTAATTTTAATTCTTAGAACTCGCGAAATGAATTTGAAGTTTTCCCATTTGATTAACACGTAAATTTTTATTTTTTTTTGTTTTCAGTTATCTATAGCTTCATGGCATTTCATGATATTTAATCGGCAATTGGTGGAAATGACAGAGGAATCTTTCCTCTTCAAAAGTGTACGTAGCCAATTTATGTTTTGTAACCATTAAAAAGTACTAAAATCTCGGATAGAACAGCGATTTTTCAAATTTTGAAATGCTTAATTGGATTTATCTCGAAAACTACTCGCTCTACGGTTATGGCTTACATGACTTTTTTTGTAGTATATTGAATTTCCTATAAAAAAGTTCTCTACATTTTTGTTGTAAAAATAGTGATTTACGAGAAAAATTAAAAAAGCCATGAAATTTGAGAGAAAATTGGCTTCAAGATGTTTTACCGGGCGAGGCCGGTTACAAAACATAAATTGGCTACATACACTTTTGAAGAGGAAAAATTCCTCTGTCATTTCCACCTATTGCCGATTAAATATCATGAAATGCTCCGAAGCTATAGATAATTGAAAAAAAAGAATTAAAATTCACGTGTTAATCAAATGGGAAAATTTCAAATTCATTTCACGAGTTCTTAGAATTAAAATTAAGAGCTCATATTTGATGAGAATTTGTTTTTATATATTTAGAACATTATTCCGTAAATGAACCAAAAAAAAAAAAAAAACTTGTCTAAAACGAAGCACCCTAATATATATATTGTTTTTTTAATTCTTTTCAAAAATTATGGAACGTTGAAATTTCCGTATAAAAATTCGTAAAAAATACTCTTAAAGAAGAAAAATTTTCACCAAGAAATATAAAAGAGAATTTGCAATTCGATTTTGCACATAATATTACGAACATGAGTCACGGCATTGGGGATGTGCTCCGGATCTATCTGAACATTGAAAGTTAACATTAGTCTATAAAGTTTATTCAATCCGATCATCATTTAGTCCTTCCCCACCATCGCCTTTTCGTCAAACTCTTGTACGATTGTATAGTATATAGGTACGCTATATACTGTATCACCGTGCTAAACCGTATAGCGAGTCAAATTTTATTTCGTCGAAACTTTTATCGTTTTCCGATCCAGGAAACAGCTACAAACAGAATCGAATACGATTGCTAACCGTGTTAGTCAGAGTTATAGGTATATATTATATACATATATATATACCTATATATATATTATATACATATATATATATATAATGTGACAGGAAAAAAAGTTATACCGATCTACGTTACTGATCACGTGACCACGCGTGCATCATACCCACGTGTACCTACTACAATGTCACGTGAAAATTTACTAGGATTATTTGTTACGATTATATCTGTATCAGATATAGGTATACCCTATACCAGTTGGATATCAGAGGGACAATTCAAATGGATTAATATATTGTTCAATTTTTTGCGATATTTTATACGGGATCGAGTTGATGTTCCGAATTTTTATAAAAGTATCCAACGGTCGAAAGCCTAAATTTTAATATTTCCCCGGAGTATTTCCCCGGAAGTCTGCATAGTCGATTAAAGAAAGTTTAAATCAAAAAACACCGGATTGTCGTGCCTTTCGATTAAATTTTCGGATTCTTAGACTTTCGGAGTTTTTATAGCTGCCCGCATTCTGATCTTTCTAAATTTTATTATTCTGAACTTTAACGTGTTTGAAAATTCAAAATCGTCCCACACAATCAAACAAATTCTTAATTTCGACCTTTCGGAACTTCAACCATGGGCCCCCACAGTTCACATCGGTCAAACGATATAACGCGAATATCTTCCAAGCTTTAGAATTTTTTATTTTTATTTTCTACCTATACATATATATCTTATATACCCATATAAATTTATATATACGTATGTATGTATAATATTCGAAGTAGGTATATACGTCTATAGTAGCTATTCCGTACCACTGAATGAAATTGCAGTAAAATTTCTACCGCAGATTTGGCAGACTTCCCGTCTCGATCGTAGTGGCGTTTATATACATACAGAAAGGTATGTATGTATGTATATACATACGTATGCATAGGTATATTTTGTACGTATATAATATGCGGGTTTTTGAAGAATTTTTCAACAAAAATGGAATACGAGTTCAAATATTTCTTCTATTCGTCCGGTTGAAATTGCGCGCTTGCTCTAATAGAAAAAAAAAACAAAATAAAATATAAAACAAAAAAAAAACTGTTTTATGTCTTCCCATTCGTGTTTGGAGAACACCATTTGCATATCCATAGTGAAACACCAACGAATAGGTATGTACCTATCCACCTACAACTCTGGACCCCCGGAAGGATAAATTAGTTTACTTGTGGTCGTTTCTATTTACCCGAAATACTAGCCTGTCATAACAGCTATGGGTCGTTTACCTTTTTTTTTTTTTTATATTTTATCCTGCACCTCACGGTTCTTTTCGATCTATAAAAAAAGAAGAAGAAAAAGAAGAAGACGAATAGGAATCCAAAAAATTTTCAAAGTTGTATTACAGAAAAATTGCAATTTGTTTTTATTTATTTTTTTCATTTTATTTTCTCCCCATCCTTCATTTGCGATATTTGAAAATTTCACACAGCAACTGCAATTATAGTTAATAAACTGTACGACGTATGTATGTACTCTGGAGATAGATGGAAGGGTAGATTTTTTAATTTAAAACCACTCTAACACGCCCATCCCGCGAGTTTTAAATATTCACCCTTTATATCGGGTTTCTTTTATTTATGTTTTTTATTTTTTATATTTTTTTCAGAGAGAGAGAGAGAGAGAGAGAGAGAGAAAGAAGTCCCTGAAAAAAAACTTTTCGCATGTGTTTCATCACAGTGATATATACACATCGGGGAAAGAATTTAAACTCTTAGCGTATAATAAGAGTTGACTGAAAATCAACAAACTCCGATCCCTTCCCTTATGTATATGTTATCTATATACATACATATGTAGGTATAGGTATAATATATGCTCTGTAATCCGAGGGGGTAAAAATCTCCGTCATCGTATTATAAAAAATCCCAAGTCGCAGTTTTTTCCCGAGACAAGCGGGATGATAACGCAAAATGGCATAGAATATATATAAGGAAGGATTTTCTGATATTCTTATCGTTCTTAGACATTGCGACTCCTGCATACGACGGTGGTTTTACCCTATATAAATGGTTCGCTAACCATCATCTCGCCACACTACCGTGCTATGTAATCCCTGGTGAAACATGCCCTTTCCCTTTTACTAGACACGTAAAATGTCCCTCCGGTGGCTAATCTCGCACTCTAGTAGACGGTTTCCGGATCTCTTGCCTCCGCAGAGAGAATCCCCGTGGTCCTCCTTTCTGCCAGTCAACCCCTAAGGTCCCTATTGGCGTCTCCCTCGACTCTTTCGTCCTCGATGTATCTACTTCTTTCTGCTAGGATAGATCTACGAGTCTGTCGATTTTGGATTATAATTTTACTGCATCGATTCGACTAACCGAACCATTAGGGGGTAGCAAATTGCACCCTTGATCGTATCGTATCGTTCGACCTACGGTAACGTAAATAAAACGTTATAAATATCATCATGATCAAGTGTAGGCATAAAGTTACGGGAGTGAGAGGTAGAAGCGAGCTTGTAACCGCCCGTGCCAACGGCAACGGTTTGCTAAATAATTCATGAGTTTTGCCCGTATTTTTGCCAATCTGTGGGCATTAACTTTTCGAATTTCTTTACCTCCGCACGTTTCACGGAATCTACGTCCACACAACCGAAAAAAATAAAAATATTAAAAAATATATATATAAGGCGAGTGTTATACCCTTGCGTGCCGTTCGAGAAGCCAGAACTGTACGCAAGTGTAATGAGAAAATTCATTTTTTATACTTCAAAAAAAAAAATAAAAAAAAGAAAGAAACCGTAGCGTAGTAAATATTGTTTTTGCCAGTTTTATTTCATTCCAAAAGTTTTTTTTTCTTTTTTGTTTTTCTTTTTTTGAAGGGGGGTATCAAGTTCTTCAGGCACAAATAGCATCGTGATTTACTGTAAAACTTTGCAAACTTGTTATACTTCCGGTTTCATAAAATGACGATCGTTTATAACACTATTTTCGAAAAAGTAATGAATTTTTTATATAATTCTTCATGAATATTTATGGAATTTTCTGATTATTCGATCTATCTTATTATCAGTTCACATCTTTCTGAGTTTATAGTCGATTATTGTTATTTTGTTTTATCAAAATTCGAAATGGCGAGCTTTTGAATATATTTGTTTATTTTTTAATCAAACGGCAAAAGAGCGAGCAAAGTATTTTTATTGCTAAAAACATGAAGATCACTGATTACAATTAGAGATTGACCATACTGGAATGAACATAGGTTAGTAATTATCACTTCACGTGATTGTTTACCATTTTTCTTAACAAAGTATGATAAATAGGAAAGTAATGGTTTTTATACTGAGCGTTTGTGCTCTCGGCCGATAGTAATCCATTTTTCCTCTAACACCTAACGTGCAGAATTGTTGTGGATGGTAAGTATAGGTATATACTCTTTTCCATAAAATGGCGTGATGTTATTTGGATGTAAATACATGTACACAAAGGTAGGTATGTATGTATGTACAGTACCTACATATCTTCCCTCGGAATATCAGCCAGACATAATTATTATCATATGTATAGAACCTGATTGTAAATAGTCAACGAATCAACCCCAGTGTGCAGAACAATCTCGGGTTTTGCAAGCTCAAACAAACACGAAATTTCCATAAGCCTATATAGGTTATATTTCGTCAAATTTATACATTCCATAAATAGATCTATTTTATTTTCATTATTATTCTAAAAAATGAATTTTTTCTCAAAAAAGTATTACGGGAATGGGAAAATCGGGGATAATCGGTACAACTCGAAAGGTATCTTATTTCGAAAAATTAATGGATAAAACACATTGAAATTTTTTTTTTAAATATAATTAGCACGTTTGGTTAGGTATAAGCACATACCCATATTTAATTTCATATACGTGTCCAAACGCATTAGCAACCTTAAACATTGCCTGACTAGCTATAAATCGTGAGTTGGGTTAGAAATATATAACGTGTAGATATATATACACGAAATGTCGATCTCCGTAGGATACCTATACTTTCTACTATATATACCTGATGCAGAGCGTGATGTGTCGTTGTAATCCTAGGGTAGGTATTACCTAGGTACTAAAACCCCCGGCGACGTTCAGGTCGCTAATCTCGCACATATATTAGTCGAGATTTCAATTAATACACCCCCTTCCGGATTCGTTCCTGTCGAGTAATATACAACCCTTATATGTATACTATACATATATATCCATGTTGATATTATATATACTAAATTATATAGCTACACGTACGAATAATAATTACAGCTTACCGATTTGCTAACCATTTCTACGGGGGGAGGGGGTGATAAAGCGACGTGTAATGTGTATAATTAAAGATCGTACGTCTGAGATAATTATTACGCGATATGACAGCAATTTTTCATTCCCTTTTTTCAATTTTTTCTTGTTTTTTTTTTCTTGTAACCTTTCTTATTCGTTTTTTTAACCACTCGACGTCCATGCGCGGTCTACGTCGTCACGTTTCTCATCAAGAATTCCTGAGATCACTGTTATCGGTATATATGTATACATATATATGTGTGATATATAGGTATATATATAACTAGGTACAGATATTGCCGAGGGAGTTTATATCTGAACCAGGCGACAGCTAAATGCGGTTTTCTTATCGCGTGCCACGTGGTTCTGCATTCAAAATCGCGCTGGCCTAATTGCGAATTCGTGATAGCCGCGAGGAGCGTATATAACCATATGCACTCTTTCGTTACTCTTTCATGTATATTTCGTAGGCAGTTTAGTATTTTGCCTGCAATATATGTCGTTAGTCGTTTTGTTTCTTAACATGGCTTATCATCTCGCATGTAGGCTTACGTTGTATACATATTTTCGTCTTTTTGTTTCTTTTTGTTTTTCGTTTTTTTGATACGAAACTTCTTGGCTAGTTTCAAATTCCAAATTTTAAAAATTCTGGGCAGTCAAAATTACTATTCATTTGAGCCAGTTTCGAATTTTTAGAATCGTTAAAATTTCAGGATATTAAAATTTGAAATTTTTACCGATCAAAGCTATTTTATAATTCGGTACTTTGAGACGGTAAAAAAATTTTAAATATGGATACCAGGATGCTATATAGTTTCGGAAATTATATCAATGAAAGTATGTAAAATTTTCATTCAACAGTATTTTCATTCGACTACTTTAAGTAAAATTTTTATCAAGTTTCAAATTTTTCCGAGCGATGCCACGATAGGAAAAAAAAAAGAAAAAAAATCAACCGCTAAGTACTAAAAATCGTGTCTTATTCAAAAGCGGAAAATTCTAAAGCTTTCAGGCATTAGTTAGAATTGAAATAGGAACTTTGGGTTTCCGTTACATTTTTGCTTCAAGTATATTTGCAAACATTTTGGCCAATCGGAGGACTAGAATTCAAATATGACCAAATTAAGGACCAAACGCCCTAGTTATGAATACACAGACATTGCATATGCATATTGAAGAGAACAATATTCGATTTACACTTTCACACTTTCTTGCAAATGTTATAATGCATGCATGGATATATTTCCGTGGCAATTGTGTTTGTAGATATACTGAATGAAATAGAATTAGTTTTTCTTATCTTCCAGCGTGATACTCTTCATTATTATTATACATATATAGTTGCAGAAAAGTTTACCAACCTCCACACTTTGTTTGTTTGTTTGTTCGTTTGTTATTCTTGTTAATTCTGTTTTATATACATATATGCATACTTTCCAAGTCTTTACCTTTATACAGGTATATTTTCTCTCCTGATTATATTCCTTCAGGATATTATACACACACATATATATATATACCTATATGTATAATGTATATGTATACACCCAGCTACAGAAATATCATGTTAAACTTTATATTTGTTTAGATATTTATTTTAATGAAATTATTCCCGCAGCGCGCTTCGCTCCGCATAAACGATATACATATATACATTTTATTTTCATATGTATATATACATACTTAATACATATATAACTATACCTAGTTAAAGGCACATATATATATATATATATATATATATATATATATATATATATATATATATATATATATATATATATATATATATATATATATATATATATATATATATATATATATATATATATATATATATATATATATATATATATATATATATGTATACATATAGGAAAGGAAGTTTTCGCACCGTTGCTAGAAGCGTCCCGATGCGATAGAGTAGGTGTATATACCTACATACAATATATATCTATGAATACATATATATATATATATATATATATATATATGTATAGCGATAAATAATATTTGGTCCACTGCCGAGAGTGCATTAATGAAAACGAATGAGTTTTGGAAAATTGCCAATTCAATGCGACGCGAATTTTGTGAGTTACATTTCGATTGTTCTATATAAATAAATCGCATTTGAAAAACTTTTTCGAACATTCAACTTTTGATTTCAGATATATGTATGTGTATAAAGAACTCTTTTAAATGTTTGTCATCACGAAATGAAACTAAATCGATTAATCGATCGTCGTAAAAGATTCCAAAAATATTTACCCTTCGTTGTCATAGTTTCGAAAAGTTACCCGCTTTTCACATAATTGAGTCAAATTGACCCAACTGATTTTCAAATAATTTTTCGTGTAAAAATTATCCGTCCAATTGGTACCAAAAAATTATGGCACATATCTTTGAACATTTTCAAATATAAAGCAACAGTTGTTATATAAGAAATTAAATGATAACATGTGTCTGTAAAAAATCTCTATCGTAGGGTAAGTAACGATAGATATATGTGATTCCAAAGTTGGGTGCCAGATTAATTTAAAATAAGGTGACAACGAAGGGTTAATTTACTATCGATCTCTGCGCGTAGGATATAGTTCATCATTTTAGATCCCTTAACATATTTTTGATAAAACAAAAAAGAAGAAATATAATAAAAAATTTTATTAAAAACTGGAATAGAATTTAAATTGTTATTCAAAAATTGAAAGTGAAATTTGTTTATTTTTTTTTATTTTTGGTAGATGAAAAAGTTGAGATTAAACAAGAGGTGGCAAATTTTAACCAATAAAATTCATTTTTCGTCCTCGTGTATCGAATAATTTTCTTAACGTCAAATATGTGATGTGAAATAATTGGTGATAAATTTCAAAAATCGAAATCGGCCTAATCAATATTCTGAATTTATTACCCGAATGAAAAACAAAAGAAACAGGCCGGAAAAATAGTTTTTCGGAGTACTTTTCATCAAAAAGAAAAAAAGGGATGGGGAAAAGTATAAAAACGTAATGAAAAACCGAAAAAAAAAGATAAAAATTGAAAATTTTACATAAAAAAAATGCCCTATATATTGACAAACAACAATTTCATACAGTGCGTTTAATCCCAATTCGATCTGGGTACACTTACAATTTCTTCTTGTCATTGGCAAGGATCGCCATATATATATTGACAAACAACAATTTTATGCAGTTCATTCAGTCTAATTCGATCAGGGTATATTTACAATTTTTTTGGTATCATTGGCAAGGAATACCTTATATATGTGAAATTCTCAACTCGGAAGATTATATTCTCTCATTTTGAAACGCAATACAGAGAAAAAAGTATAGGTTTGTCAGTAAAACAGCGAAAATCGATTCATTTCCGGTAGTACCGGAAGTTCAAATTAAACGAGACATGGCGATCTTCCATGCTCATCATTTGGTTGTAAAGTCCTGTAAATTTCAGATTTTTTCATCGAGCCGTTGCTGAGATCACCGCGCGAGTTTGCCGAACAGGCCGACAGACAGACCGACATCTTTCTAAAAACCTGTTTTTCGGATTCTAGAGGGTCGAAAACGTGAAGATTCGTTGAAATGATCAAAAGTCACTTTTCGACCAAAACCAATTCGTTTCTTATATCACCGTAGGTGATGAAAAGTGAAAAACAAAAATTATTGCGACGAATCACAGCAGCGAGATCTTAGCTAGGCGGCAGTTTATAAAATTCTAAATTTCAGGGGTTACGGGTAGTATATACCTAGACTACTGTAGTACTATACACGTTTCAAACGAGATGTGTACGCGGTTAATTAGATTTAATTGCGGACCTGTTTTCGCACACGAACGTCCATTATAGTCACGAAAATGCTAAGTAGATTTCACATGCGGTATAGCTGGTAGGTAGGTATGTTATACTTTGTTTACAACGTTAAGAATTATACTTGCTCACGTTTTACTACAATTATTACGATTACGATTACGATTATGATTTTATTCGATAATACTCACGAACAATCCATTTCGTACATATACATATAAATTTAATAAACACACATGAGACCTAAAGCCCTCCGTAACCGCAACCGCAACCGCAACCACGGAATTTCATTATATTATTTACTTTATTTTATTATATTTTTATCTTTTTTTTCCGTTTGTTTTTTCTTTTTTTATTTCCATTTACTTTCACAATCTTTTCTTTTGTTTCTATGCTTTTGGGGCTGGCAGATATCCGATACTAACGAGCATCGCTGTACCTACATACAAACTTATTGTTTAAGTAATTTAATTTACTTACGAAAATTTTCACCGTTTATTTCAAGACACTCTACTATCTACGTCAGATTAGTATTTAACGAGAAGTTTTTCAAAAAAGACACAGAAGAGTAAGATAAAAAAAAAGTGATACAGGTTCTGTTCAATCCACCAAATAATTGACCGTTAACAAAGCCAAGAATAAACCGTTACTCTAGGTATAATTATGTAAGGTAAAACTAGACGCTTGCCAACGTAGAATATAAAAAATTCATTCATAATTATCGGACTTCTCTTCTCCTTCTTCTTCTTTTTCTTCTTCTTCTACAATTTGAATATATAATCGTATTTATTAGATTAATTTTTTGAATTTAAAGTCGAGAACTAATTTTCAAATAGTTATAATTATAGCACGAGGTAAGTTTATATCCATCTTATATTTATCCTTATATTAAGACATAAAGTTTCAGTTCCTTTAAACTATTAAATTGTAACGTTTATTATAACTATAATAATCTTTTGTAGAAATAATTTCATTTAATTATAGAATTTCCGTACTTAATAATACAATTAATTGCATCTAAGTTAAATTATACCAAGAATCTAAAAAATTATTATTTTCTATATCCTGAAGTAGGAATCGCGTATATATTTAACAGACCACAATTATACCATAAAATTCTCATAACTCTGTATAAATTTTGACAATTTCGCCATAATATTTTAACTGGATATTCTTGAAAAATAAAATATTCTTGCGAAAATGCAATTTGTTAAACAAAAAAACGTCGATTTTCTTTCATATACGATTGATAGAGTTTTCAAAACCAGGTTAAGTTTATCGATAAGTTTAATTGACACAGAGTTAATTACCTAAAAGATGTCTTATGGGATATTATTAATCCCGTTTAAGATTATTCCGCAGGTAAAAATTATTTCAAAAATCAATGACAACGAATTGAAAGATTTAGAGTTTATTAATTTATGAGTCTGGAGGTTATATCGAAAATTTTGATTTGTCGAAACTTATATAATACTGAGAAATTCAGTAAATTATAACTGATCTTTGTAAATGTAAAACGACGTGATAATGCGACTGAAAATATTCTTTGACATAAAATGAACTGTGAAATTGTCGGATATGAAATTAAGTTTTTCAAATTGAAAGCTGTGAGATATTCAATTATACGACGGTTTAATTGGATTTGTCGCTTCAACCGGTGCGGGCATCCCCGCGGTTGCTCGACAGGATATTTCTATCCGCGTCCGATAAGGGGTGGTCTCTAGGGATTCCCTTAGTTTTAGGAACAACGAAAAAGATGGAATGAAAAAACGAAAAAAAATAAAAAAATAAAAAGAAGAATACAAAAACCGCAATTTCTACCTGCGAACGTATGATAAAAACAATAAAATTATAAAAAATAAAATAAACTAATAAAAAAGAGGGTGCATTCATGGGTTTTGCCTAAGTCCAGCAAAATTCGCAGATATCGTTTCATCCTAGATATATGTACCATCGTCCTGAAAGCCCCCTTTACGACCATTTCGTGTCTAATTTATAGATTTATGGAGAGACAGGGTCGTATAAACTCGAAACCATCGACGTGGCCGACATTCGCTCACTCGTACGATCCATTTTTACGACTTGTCAGTGAGCAACAGATGCGCAGATACTTTTTTTCGAATCAATTATTGCAGCAATTACGGTATACGTATGTACATTTCAATCCCGCAAAAAGTGGACATCGATATACACATATCACATATGTAGGTATATAATAATTTTATACATTCGATATTCAAGAAGCTATCTTATATCCATATATGAAACAATCGAACCTTAAAGGAGCCGCAACTAGGTTAAGATAAGTATAATTGCACTTTGATTTATTGTCAATTATATTAGATCATGTAAAGGCGCATTATAAAAGCGTAAAGTGATTCAAACTTGTGTTCATTAATTATTTATGAGAAATTAATTCAACAACGAATTACGTTACGGGTTATCGCCTTTTTTTTTTTTTTTTTTATTTTATCTTCAGAATAATCGATCGAGCTGTATATATAATTAGCAGATATACGAATGTAGAGAAAGATAGAGAAAGAGAGAGAAAGTGAGCAAAAAATTTAACATACATTGACAATGAGATGAGAAGAAAATTTTTTTTCATTCCAGTAATTGTTGTATTCGGAAAAAGCTTCTGCCTCGGGAATTTAAAAAATTTGAAAATTCCCATTTTCAAAGCTTTGTTTGGCGGTGGTTCATTTAAACGATCCTTAATGACGAAATCATATTTCCTCCGAATTCATGGCTCGTTTTATATTTTATATATATATATATATATATATATATACCTCGAAAACTCGATGATTAAAGGGTTCCTGTAGGACACAAAGTATAATTTGCTATCAATCTGTTCGCCGAAGGCTAAAGACCTCGAGGCTGAAATACTGGAGCTCTAACGTTGAGGTAAAACTAATTATTTTCGACGAGGTTAATCGCGATTCTTATATTATATCCAACGACCAAATAATATCTCCTCCATTCCCCCATCATCTTTACGGGGGTTTCCTAATTCTGACGTTAAATATATAAGAAGATCTTAACGAGGCATCAAAGCCACCTTTTACAGAGATATATATATACATATATATTTATATATACATACAAACCTATACCCAAGAGCCAAGTCAGAAGATCCTCACAACGAGAGCAAAGATTAGATCGTATCTATTTTTCCGCGGTTTATTTCTTCCATAGTTTCATTTTATTTTTACTTTATTTGAACAAGAAAAAAAAAAAAATTAATTTTTTTATGGGAATTGCTCTTTTATAGAAAAATTTTATTAATTTTTTTTCTAAAGTAATAAAAATTCTGACGTTGATCATTTTATAATTAGTCTCGTATAATTAGCAGAGGTAGAAGTCTATAAGTCCTGGGATGAACTATATAGATAATTGACAATAAATATAACCGTTTGTCTGTGTGTCTGTATATGCGCATGTATATACATATATAATAGAGATAAATTATTTATTCCTTGAATAATTACTACTGCAATTTCACATGCATAGGATAACGATATAATTTTGTACCTACTCGTTTGTTATTAACGTATAGGTGTCATTTTATACATGGTAAAATGCGTATTGAATACCGATGACAAATTGGCGAGAAATTCAATATCTATACCTATTTACTTATATAGGTATATATAATAAATATATATATAATATATATTCTACATGAGATAAAAATGAAGTATTTTGTTATCAGAGAGATAAAGAGGGAGAAATTTCGAACGACAAAATATGGAGGGAATACCGTGACCCGATATTCGCTAACACATTAATGCCGTTTAAATTTAGTCAAGTAATCGGGTGGCTGTGTGCAAGCCAAACCTAAGCCAAGCAGGCTTTTATGTAGATAAATATATGTATAATAATTTCATATCTCCGAGGTGAACGTAAATATAATATAAATAAACTCAAGTATATATTATGCAAATTAGTTGGGTTTAGCGAAGCTCGATATATATACTCTTGTTTAATTTACCGTAAATTTAGCAAGCCCGGGGAACTGATCTCGGCTCCTTATACTTTACCTTACGTGACACATTTCGTGGCTATATATACATATAGTATATACATATATATTTACATACAAGGGAACCCCCCCTCCCCCCACCGCCCAATTTCATATTCGTTTATCTATATACCCTCAAAAGTGTGGAGATCTTTCTTCGGTTTATATATTCAATTTTAACGCTTCAAAGTAACGGACCGTATTTTCATCTCACGTTTCGCGTATATCTCATGTCTAGTTATCCCGCGATTCTCTCTATATATAGAGAAAGATACTTGTACAGGTTATATACTTGTATAATTCGTTCAAGTATAATAACCCTTTAAAATCGAATTAATTCCACCTCTTCTTGTGTGTATATATATATGTGTATAACAGAGTTTATCTCGTTTGTAATTTGTGGAGGGAATTTTACTCCATGTTATATATACTATATACCTAACTGTCTCGTTATTCTATTTTTAATAAAAAATTTCATTCTATTTTAGTTAACGAAATTTTTCGGGCAATGAAATAATCATTAAACTTATAACTACTCGGGACTGGGTTGAAGTTAGCAATTTTAAAGGTCGAAATTGCAATTTTAATCTTTCAAACAATTTCATATTTTCAAAAAAGTTAAAGTTGAGGATATGAAAATACGGAAAGGTGAAAAATCCAAAAATCTAATGGATAAACATATAACCATGTATTACCCAGTTATGATAATAAATAGCGACACGGACTGATGGACGTTAAAAATAAGGGATATATTGTTTTACTACATTTTGAATTATTGTTACTATTGTTATTGTTATTATGATTATTTTTCATTTTTTTTTTCTGCATTTTATATTTTGTTTTTTAGAGATAAAGAGTGAGAGAGAAATAAGCCGAGATGAATCCACCCATCTGCGGTTTAATGTCCTCCATGAATCCGAAATACTTTACGTCACTGTCCGGCCACGTACGTACGTACGCTTCCGTTATCGTTTGCATCATTTACCATTTACATAATACATTGTTTACCATAAATCTGGGACACAAATTTCAGATTGGCTAATGGGAATGGACGACTACGCGTGCAGGCTGTAGTTTACGCATGTATATACATACTTACACGTATTCGGGAATATGTATACATAGTATATGTATGTATTTATGTATATATGTATATATGCATGTGACATAAAAATCATGAATGTATGTGTATAGGTATATATATATCCGCGTTTGAGTGTAGACGTATATTATAAGTACAGGATACAGAAATATCAGACATCTGTCAAAATTGAAATTGAGTTGAATTTGAAACTTTCAAGTTTTACGTGTATACCTATACCTACTTAGCTACTTTATATACACGTACATGTCTACAGAGTTTAGAATTTGTTTGAAATCAAAAAGAAACTATTCTCTACAACTTTACTGCTTGTCTAAAATTATCAGAACGACATTTTTGTGTTTCGAGTTTGTTTTGAAGTAGGTACTTTGTTGGATCAGCTTTGGAACTTTTAGCTCAGATTTTTCAAGATCAAAAAAATAGTATTAAAAGAAAAAGAAATTCATTGGTATGAACGGAAAGTTAATTTATTTTTCTTTTTACCACAAAAACCGCCGAATCGATTATTTCTTAAATTTAGCCAGGTTTAATTTGGACCAAAATTCTATCGATTGAAACCAAAATCATCAAAATCCGTTAATCAGTTCTCGAGATATCATAAATTGAAATTTTTTACATCATAATTTTGTACTTTGAATAACTCAAAAAATAATCAGCCGATAAATTCCAAAATCCAATCAGTTCGAAGTTAGTAAAAAACCCCATCGATTGATTCAAGGAAGAACGAAATTCCTTCATTCGAACTTGAAATATCTTCGGACAAAAAGTTCATCTCATAAAGGTTGGTGCAGATTCTCCAAATTTTAAAACGTGGAGATCAACTTTTCATTTTCGGAGTGATTATAATATCTCCCCCTCCCCTCTGCCCCTTTTTCAAACTAGGAGGTAAAAACGAAGTGAAATGGAAACAGTTTATTCATTGAATTGACTTTCTTGACGTCGCGATGTCTAGTCTGTATAAATGGGGGTAGGGACCAGCCGCATAGAAAAAGAAGCAGAAGAAGAAGAAGACGCAGAAGATGGTTAAGAATATGAAGAAGAAGATGAAGAAGGAGAAGTAGCTAGAAGAAGTGAGCGACTTTCGTGGCGTTTCGTATCAGGTTTTCTGGTTGTCCGGTTTTTTGAGGAATTAACAAACTTCAGGAACACTTTGTAGAGAGAGACTTGTCGCCTTAAATTGGGGCGCTAGGTTTTCTCTCTACAGGGTTTACCAGCCCGCAAACAACTCGGACAAATTGGCGGCACGAGTATCCCGAGAACTTGTTTTAAACTAAAAATAAAAGTCGCTCACGGGGTTCGTGCGGCACGAGGTTTTCTTTTTTTTTTTATGTTTTTGTTTCCCTTTTTTTTTTCCTATTTTTTCCAAGGCTGAAACTACGTTAGGTAATAAAAAATACCTTTCTTCACTCATTCGTACAAAGTTTTTTTTTTTTTTTTTTTTTCTCTTCATCTTTTCTTTTTTTTCTGTTTGTTACTCTTTTTACAACACGTACCTTACACTACCTTTATGAATCCCTGAACTTGAGGTATGCGTACTCTAAACGTAGAAAATTTTTTTTTTTTTAATTGTTCAATTCGAAATCTGCATAATTCTTAGAGAGAATATTCCAAAAAACAAAAAAAAAAAAACTAAAGTTTTTCACAATTTTTCGCTAAAATTAAACCCAGTTGATTATCACATCCGCATATTAATTAACTAAATCCTCGGCTCTGCAGTTAACCGCAAAAAAAAAAAAAGAATTAGAAGAAGGAGAAGAGTAAAAGAAGAAAAATAAAAAAACGTAGTTTTCACGACCTACTTATTTTCACCTGAAACATTAGACCGAGGAACAAAAGCGATAAATTTATCGATGGTAACCACCCACCCGTCTGAAATGCATTACTATCGTTAAATCCTTCGCGCGGAGATGATGAAGTTGTCTACAGTTTAGAATCTAGATGATATTATTTATTATAGTTTATAGATAATATGTGGTATCAAATAATTAAGTGGTATGGGATATTTTAGACAGATCAAATTTTATAGTATCTACTGTCCGGATAACAATAAATTGGTAGAAATTTTATTTTTTTTTTTTTTAATAAAATATTAAAATTTACCTTCAAATTTTTCACCCCTTGACTCATTTTTCAACATTATATGATACTGAACTGGCAACCAGAGCAACGCTTTACCTCCACCCGTTTGCTAAGTGATAGACTGCACACTCCGCGAGTAAAAGTTTACCCCCAGCGTACGTAATCAACCCTTGCCTCGTTATAATGCTCGCGGACTTGGAACATTAGTGAATTATTTTGTACAAAGTTGTAATTCAACGTTATACATACATTATACGTATATATATGTGTATATAGGTATGTATATACTATTACATATATATAAATCTCTTTGAGTTTGTGAAATTGGATAAAATTTGTTTTACGAAGAAAAAAAAAACAAAAAAAAAAAAAAAAAAAAAAAAAAATTACCTCATTTATCCGTATTCTAGAATATTTAGAAAATTTCTGCGGGAATTGTAGACTTTTACGTTTTTTTTTTTTTTTTAATTTTTTTTTCTTATTACAGAGTTTTAGTTTTCGAATGAAAATTTTCCTGTTGTCAATTAATAACGATATTTTCTACTAAGTGTGTTATAGTATAGCGTTAATTTGATTAAAAATAAAAAAATATACCGAGGTTGTAAAACAGTTGTGAAAAAAAAATTAAAAAAAAAAAAAACGAAAATGCAGAAATGAAAAAAGAAAAAAGAATAAAATAAAATGTAATAAAGAACTAAAAAAAAAAAAAAACGATGCATTTAGGTAACAGATAGAGTATATGTATGAAAATGCATTGGAAACAAAACGGTTCGAAAGCGATAGAGAAGCCAATTCTAAATTCGAAAACAGTTTGGTTACAGCCGTGTCCCGGTGCTGGTCGCGCGTTGCATCGCGCCGTGACCAGTGGCGTGAAAGTTTTGTTGAAATATATTTACTGGATGTAATTAAGCTAGGTAACCTATAGTGGAGTTTGAAATTAATGCAATTGACGTGGCAGTAGCACACGGTGTTCGGTCGCCAGCACCGGGCACATTAAAGATAGAAAGCAAAAAAAAAAAAAACGTCAAAAAAGGTAAAAAAAAAAAAAAGAAAAAGCTGTAGCTGGTATGTTACATGTTACAGAATGTGCGTATTTCGACCTCTGCACCTACAGGGTGTATCGTTTAAATCTCTCCAGGCCGATATTTCCCAAACCATATATGAGAGAGATATGAGAAAATATTTTGGACAAAAGTTGCAGGTTTCAGAGGGGGAAAGAAGTTCGCGTTATTGGATTCTTCAACGGAAGCGCAACTGAGGTCAGGGAAAGGTCAACGTTGTTTTTTTTTTTTTTTTTTTAATAGATAGACAAATTTTTTATTACGTAATTTTGTTTTATTTAAAAAATCAAACGACTTTTATATGAAACATTTTTTTGTGAGTCATCAATTTTTCATGCTATTCAGCTCAACAACTAGAAATTTCTGAACTTTTGAGAACATTTCACCTCTAAACTATCAACCTTGGAGAAAAATTTCAAGAGACAAAAAATGCTTAATTTTATGCAAAGAATTTCGAAAAATAATTGCGGAATTTTTACCGATAACTTTTTAATGCAGCTTTTTTAATTGTGTGAAAAACAAACATAAAAAAATTGTTGAAAAAAATTTTGAAAGAATATTTTTCAAGATTCTTCGCATGAAATCAGGCAATTTTTGTCTCTTGAAATTTTTCTCCAAACTCGATAGCTTAGAGATAAAAAGTTCTTAGAAGTTGAAAAATCTCCAGTCGCTCAGCTGAATATCATGAAAAATTATTGTCTCACAAAAAAATGTTTCATACAAAAGTCGTTTGATTTTTCAAGTAGAACAAATTTACGTAATAAAAAATATGGGTTTCCGTTGAAAAAAAAAAAAACAAAAAAAAAAAACAAAACAAAGTTGACCTTCTCCTGACCTCAGCGGTCCCTCCACTGAAAAATCCAATAACGCCAACTTCTTTCACCCTCTAAACCCTCCAACTTTTGTTCGAAATATTTTCTCATATCTCTCTTGGTTTGGGAAATATCAGTCTGGAGAGATTAAAACCATACACCCTGTATGGATCTATCTACTTATATGTATACATACCCAAGTATGAGCAGGTTATATACCGCATTTTATAAAACGAGTAAAGAAACGAACGTTATAGTGTACCGATTAAAGGCGATTAACTTATTTTAATAATAACTTCTTTCTTCTTCAAATTTGTGAAATTTAACAAATTTCAAAAAATTCTCTAGTATAGTTTTACACAGATGTTATACTACACGTTCGTAGAAAATGCGAGTTATAATGCAATTTTCTATGAAAAGTTGGAGAAACTAAAAAATAAAAAGCCCCCCCCCTCCCCCAAAAAAAAAAATATGAAACAAAATAGAGGAAAAAAATAAAAAAATATTCATGCACCGTATAACGCACTCTTGATTACATAGCCGCAAAAGTATACGTATATACATATACTCGCGTATATACCTGTATGAAAACATATATGGATGCATATGTGTGTAGACTCCAGACTGAAATAATTACGTTCGACAGTAAAAGCAAAAACAAAAATGTATAAAAGCTTGTTTTAACTTAGATTTTGTAAAGAGGTTATAGAGAACGCGATGGTAATATTCGCAGCAAGGCTTTTTCGAACTTTTTTTCGTTTCTTTTTTTTGTTGATTTCTAAATATTTCTTTTTATACATATTTTTTTTTTATTTTCATTTTTTGTTTTTCTTACAATCTCCACGACTCTATACATATAACGAACGAAAATTTTTCTTAAGTATTCATATATTACGGGATATATAACGTGCACAAATCATAAAATTAATTAAATTAATAATGATAAACTATATGTATATCCTTTTCAAATATCGTAGATCATTTTCACTGAAAAATAGGATTTATAAATTAATTATTTAAAATTTTTAATTTTCTGTTTTTCAAATGTCTTCTTGGCTGTTTCTCTGGATTCAGATATAGCTGCAACGCATATACAGGGAGAAGTGGGGTAATAATGCCCCTGCCCCCCCCCCCCCCCCCCCCCCTTCCCACGAGGAAATCGTTTTCCTGCGTCATTTTTCTCCAATGTAGGATCGAAACAGATGTGTCATACGGTGAAATATGATGAACAAAAATGATTTAATTGAGTATAGGGTATTAAAGTAACCCTCCCTTGAAATCGTAAAAAAAATTTTTATAATCCATTTATCGAATCTAATGGATTATATATATTATTGAATTGGATTATGATATGATTTTATTATAGCATGATAAAATATTGTATTACCTACAATTTCTTTTTTTTTTTTTCACTTTTTCTGTTAATTTTTGAACGTGCGATGTTGACCCAGATTCCCTCATTTTTTGAAGGGAGCCATATTCCCTCACTTGCCCCCTATAGGTATGATATACGTATAGATAAAAACATATGGTATGTATAAGTATATGTATAGTAACGTATATCCTGATCTATTGAAAATATATAAACATGACGTAGATACGATTTATACATGATGCAGATGGTGTGCATTATGGAAATTCAGTAGAAACGATGAATTCGTATATTCGGAAATATGCCTGAAGGAAAAATTCCATATCGACTTGCATATTGTTCGATAAAATTCATATTTCACATCGCTGATAAAAACAAAAAACAAAGAAAATAAATAAATAAATAAAAACAAAAAAAAAAAAAAAAATGAAATGAAAAAAGCGAAAATAAAAAAAGTAGAAAAAAAAAAATCTACAACGTACGTACATACGTCAAGTATTTCCACGTATGTAGGTACACATATGTATATGTACGATGAAATATATGAAAAATATACCTATCGTGTATTTAGTTCGAACGGAAAATGAATAACCAATATACATATATATTTATACTTGTATATACGTACATACATTATATGTATACTTTTGGTTCATATAAATGTTAGTGAACGTGACACCGCTGCAAGTAAAGTGCATTAGGGAAATTAGAAGCGTGTATACTTATTATGCAGACATGCAATACTTGCAGCGGTTGGTTATAGAAAATGATATATGAACTACTTGTCGTTCGATATTGTTTAGGAGCTCAGAAATTTCCCGGCTGAACTGGACCGTGAAAATTGTATAAAGATTTTTCTTTTATTTATTTATTTTTTTTTTCTCTCTCTCTTTTTGTTAGTTAAAACAATAATGTAAAAAGTCTAACCGTTGTTTCAAATTATAATTAAATAATGAATACATACAGTACCTACATGAACTAAATCAATATCGAAAAAGAGAGAGAAGGATGTACTTAGAAAGAGAGAGAATGAAAGAGAGATAAATAGACGGCATGGGTTCAACCGGATAAAATATATAAAGACAACAGGATATACCGCTTTCACAAAATACTCCTAAGCCTCTTTATGATCCTGAGCTCCACGGGCTCTACAGCTATAACCAAAGCCTCGTGCCTACACTGTATATGTAGCTATCTACCACGTGTCATTTACGATAAAACTCTTGTACATAAATATCGGGTTATATGTTGGGTTTGGTTTTAATTTTTTTTTATTTTTTTTTTTCTTTCAATCCTTGGCAATTAAAAATTATCTCTGAATATACCTAATACACTCGATTCTTTGTAGAAACAAAAAAATAAAAAACCAATTAAATATACACACAGGTATATATGTAGATGTATACAATTTTCCTCTATATCTTTCGTAAACCACGATAGAGACGAAATTTGGGCGAAATTTTTATTCGAAGATTACCAAGAGGCCTGCAGATGTGTATCTGGCGATTCATGTCCAATTAGTTTTCGTATTATTTTATTCATTACTTTTTCCCTTAATTCCAGTTCGATTTACATATATATGTATATTGTAGTTATATATTGAGAAATAATGTGAAACTTATTTATCGTTTGGTATAATATGGGGTGAAAAACGAGAAAAAAAAAGTTAAATAGTAAACAAAATGAATTTTGTGGAATTTATTTTTAGGATCATTACTTTCGAGTCTGTTGTAATAAACTTTCTTTGAAAATTTAGTTCTGTCGTTACAATATAACTGTATATGGCGTGAATTATTCTAGGCACGTTAATTAACACCCGCTCGTTTATGGTAGGTATATATAATACGTATACGTATTGTACATACATACATACGTAAACGAGACATGTTTCCCGCAGTTAACCACCACTGGAATACTTTGCATATGATTGTCATTGGTTTTACACCTTTAACTTTGCATATACCGAATATAACACGCAGAGATACCTACTACGAAGATCAAAGACGAGGTGATAACTAGAGAATAACTGCACAGGTGTATACGCTCGCAATCGTTTATGAATTCGAAAGGGGAAAGATAGTCACGTTTGTAAATTTTTTTTTTTTCATGCATATAAGAGGTGTAAACGATCAAGGTTTAGACTTTCTTTTTTTTTTTTTGTTGTTTTTTCTTTTTGATTTTTGAAATACTCGCACGGTATATAAATGTCGAATTTGAATAACACCGATTTAGAATTATTTTTGGAAAGTGTATTTCCCCGAAAGTCTGTATAGTTGATTTAAAAAACTTGAAATCGAAAGATACCAAAGGTTAAAAATTCCGAAAGTTAAAAACTCCGTACCCCTCGTTTAAATTTTCGAATTCTTGAATTTTCTGAATTTTTAACTTTCCGAGTTTTTGGTTGCAGTCTGCATTCCGATCTTTTCCAATTTTAATATTCTGAACTTCATCGTATCTAAAAATTCTATATCGTCTCAAATAAATTCGCAATTTTGATCATTCGGAACTTTTAAAATCCGTGACTTTAATTACCCGACCCTTTATTACTATTATTATAATAATTTCAACGAATTCTAAAAGTTCGTGATTAATTGTAATTGCAATCTTATACCGCACAAGCTTATGTACTTTTATTTTCTAAAATCTCGTTTATTTTCTTTACAAATATTTACGGGGCCACCATATAATCGAAAACTCGTCCGCGACTACTTCGGCATAAATTTTTATGAATTTCAACAAGTATTCACCATTTATATTGCCATTCAAATTCCTCACAGATATTATCGAATAATAAAATCGTAGCGTTTCATTTCCCAACTGTAGTTAAATATAAGGTAGAATTTTTAAACATTTTTTATTTTTTAATAAAAAAGTAAAAAATAATAATATCACTGTCTCGATTACGATTTTCAATCTTTACGATATCACATATTCACCCGAAATTTTATCACGATACGTGTAATATCGGAATGATATCCCCATATTATATACATGAATTATTATATTTTTTAGCTCAAAATTTATAACCTACGTCATAGATACATAACAGTTATATATAAATTTTTATTTATTTATTTATTTTTTCATCTTGAACAAATAAAAAGTTATATAATTTTATATTAGATAAAAATTCATCGTTTAAGATATTATACATACATTCATCTGCTTTTAACCTTTTTTGAAACGGTATATGTATAGCGTATATATTTATAGGTTTGTATGTACTATACTTGGATCTGTTATATGAGAGGTAGGTAATAATTAATGGTACCGATGCACGCCAAGTCGTTTTTCAAACAGCAAACAGCCAGTTGTCAAAATGTAGAGCTGTGAATTAACTGCAGCTTTGGTTCAACAAATCGGTGTTTTATTTATTGTTATAACTTGCAGAACAGCTATTTTACTTCCGAGATATCAGAGCTACGTATATAGGTATGTATGTACATACATACATACACGTTTCCTAGTTTTGACACTAATTATTCGTCGAGATTCATTTAATCAATGAGTTTCATTCAGAGCAAACTAATATTATCGTTTCGCTAAATTTTTCAGCCTTTTCTATTTCCGTTTCTCTCTATCTCTCTCTCTCTCAATTTTTTGTTTTTTAAAAATTTTTTTCTTTTCGGTTCTATCTTGTTTTATAGTTATAGTTTTTTTTCTCTCTTTCTCTTTTTCTCTCGGAGAAGGAGGAGTTTCCGGAGTTTAGACAGCCGATATTTCCAGTTTATATTCAAATTTAGAAAACTGAGTATCCCGTACTACTTCGAGAAATAAACTTCCGGAGGACGTAAAAAAAATGGCTAAAAAGAAAAAAAAAATAAAAGCAATGTATGTATGAAAAAAGCGCACAACCAAAAAAAAAAAATAAATAAATTAGAATAAAAAAAAAAAAAAAGAACAAGAAATATGGTATCGCAGAATGTGACGCAACGAGAGAAGAATAGATTAAATATTCAAGACACCAGGCACCTAAGTTTACTCCAAAACTCCACACGGCAGGAAGGCACGTGACGCACCCCGTGCGTTTGCTACAGAAATAGGGCACTGCAGGGTTAAAAGGCGTTTGTAATGATAATAAAGAACAAAGAATGCTAAATAAAAAAAAAAGAAAGAAAGAAATGAAAAGAAAAAAATGAACGAAAAAATAAAAAGGAAAAGAAACAAAAAAAAAAAATAGGTTAGTAAATGCTTACATAGCTCAAAAAGTATCAAAAAGTTAGGGGACCACCGTGAACTCAATGTTTAATGCATATGTTCACAAACGTAAACGTCAAACATATATTATTCCCTTAGGGTCTGCTCTACCGACTTTAACTAGTTCATTTTTTTTTTTCTTTTTTTTTCTTCATATTACAGACCTTTTTCACCGTTTTATATATACTCAGTCTTATTTTCATTTTATATATATTTTATACCTAGATACACCTAGGTCAAGATTTTTGATGTAATTGAAAAAACGAATATCGCATTTTTTTGTTGATAACTGAGAAAATCTACAATTTTTTTATTTTATTTTATTTTGATAAAACTAGAATAAAATTCTTCGAAAATTCGTTGCAAATCGATAGAAGTAGGAAAATTTCCAGAGATATATCATCAAATGCGAATTTATATACATACGTATTATAGTAAATCTGTGATATGACATGGAAGTTTCAAACCCGACATATTCAACATGTGGTTTAGTCGAAGAGTATTATAAAATTTCTGTCAAGGGAGTATGTACCTACCCCTTGAGTAAAGGTGTTTTTTAAGAACTGGCATATGACTAAATTGTTTTTTAATTACCCAGTCTTATTATAGCAGTTCACCAATTTTTTAAAGCATAATGAAGTAAAAGTGAGGAATCGTGAGTCATCGGATCTCGAAGTCAGATCCTATCTAAGTAAAAACACCCCATACAAGGATTTCGATCCACCACTTCTTCGATTTTAAATATTCGGGTCTGTGACTGTTCGGAAAACGAACCTCAATCGGATGAATAGATAACTTTTTGATACTGCTAACGAAACTCTTGTAATCAATTTTTGAATGCAAAATTTTCAAGCTTGAAAACTGTTTTCTTTTTACTGTTTTTTAATTTTTTGAAACAAAAATCAACTCTTCAAAAAGTTGTCTGTTCATCGGAGGGAGGCTTGTTTTCTGAACAACTGGAGACCTAAATATCTAAAATCTGGGTCGAGGTTGACTCAAGTTCTTCCAAGTGCTTTTACTTTGACTGCGTCTAACTCCGAGACCCGATGACTCGCAACTCCTAAGTTTTAGGTTCTTGATTATGCTTGAAAGGACTAGCGCGAGTCTCTGTGATGAGACAAATTGGGAAACAGAGCAAGTGAAATCCTGGCAAGGTTAAGAGCGAATTTTCAAAAACTTTAAAGTTCTGAATATTAAAATCTGGAAAAGATCGAAATACAGACAGCTAAAAACTCGAAAAGTCTGAAACTCCGAAAGTTCAAAAGTTCAAAAATTTAATGAAGATACATGACGCTCCATACGTGCATTTCAAGCTTCGGAGTTTTTAGCCTTTCGGATTTTTAACTTTCGAGATCTTGAACCTCCGGTATTTTTCTGTTTGAAGTTTTTTTAATCGACTATGCAGACTTCCGGGGAAATGTTCTTTCCAAAAACATCGAGTCGGTGAAATTGAAACTCAAAATTTCGACTCTTCGGGACTTTTAAAATGCTGACTTTTAAAAACTTTAACCCAAGAGGAGGGGGGGTTCACCATGTGGGTAAGAAGCTGGAGTTTCAACAAGTGTGAAAATCACTTAAAAATTATGTATCGAGTATCGAGGTTAGTGTCGAGCCATTGAGGTGTTCTAGGTCATCGCATGAGTCTATCTGAAAAAAAGAAAAAAAAATTTACCCATAGGTATGTGAGTGAGTAAACGTAACGATGACACGTATATCGTAGCGAAAAGTGACTATGCATAAAGATGTCAGTAGAGTAAGGTTCCACGTGAAGGAGTTTCTCCGAGAGCCTAGGGTATACTCGTACCATCTCGTTTCTGTATATATAAGTCGAAGGCAACGAACCGTGGATTGACATACAAGAGATACGACAGTGGGTACGGTACTACCATGACGCTGACGTTCAAGCGTCACAACGCTGACGGCGACGTCGACGTCGACGTCGACGTCAACCCTCAGTGCGCCGCGGTCGGTACCGGTTCTCTTGGCTCGAAATAACATTCCTAGGATTTCGAGAATTCACTTCACAGCTGGGTAAACTCCCCCAGCTATCTGGGGTGTGTAGCTACCCGAGATGGCAGAGGCCAGATCTAGGAGCGTGTGCGTGCACGGCCTTACCAAACGGTGAAATTCTTGTAAACTGCTTAAGCGGAAATGCCGAGGAACCAGCCTAGAAGATGGTCTACGTAAAGCGGGGATGTAGGGTAAAGGGTTTCAAGGTCTGGTCTCTCTTCTCATCTCCCATTCCTCTCCTTTATCTTCTATCCTCTTTCCTCTTCTCCTCCTTTCCTTTCGCCTCAGTTTCTACGGGTCTTCAAAACCCAAGAGTCTCGAAATGATATCGTGGATGAACGCGGGTAGAGGATATGCCTTGCTTCTGGTTCTTCTACCGCTACTGCTGCCTTTGCCGCTACTTACAAACGCAAACACGTTCAAAGTCACAAATTTCGTATCAGACAAGTCAAGCCTACAAGATACGGCGTAGAACCTTACCTATAACATATCTGATCATCGTACAGCTACCAGTTGGAATAATTTTTTCCACTAGGGGCGTTTGAATTACGAGTCGAATACCGAATCGGCATAGGCATAGATACGCCGATGACAGATACAGAAGAAAAAAAAGTGATACCAAGTTACTACTTCGAAGTCTTCAAGAAATTTCATTTTTTCTTTTTTTTCTTCTTCACTCCGAAGGAAAATTTCACTCCAGAGGGTTGTACGAGCTACCAGCTGCTGCTTTATACGCAACCGCGAAAGGATCATTTTATCGAGATTCTAAGAAATTCGACGTTTTACTTATACCTACTGGTATCGATATATCTAAATATCAGATACGTATATACGTACTAGGCTATGTTGGTACGTAGCATACACTGGTTTATATAAACACGTATACTGTAACTAACTACACACTCCTCTACCTCTATAAATAAATTATTCTAGTCGGTCTTCTCCTACGCATTCCCTGTTCCTACGTGACACCAATATCTGATACCTGATCCGGCCCATCGCATCACACGGGTTACGCTGGTGCACAGTCAAAAAAAAATATGTCTCTTCTCTACAATATAAAGATAAGATCAAAAATATAAGAATAAGAAAAAGAAGAATTTCTCAAAAAGGAGTCATTTTTTTTAAATTTTTTTGTTAAGAAAGAGGGAAGTACTGTACTGCTTATTCTACTTCCTAAGAAATAAAGAACGGATATACCAGTGGACTAACTACGTAGTCAAAAAAATGAGCATTATAGTCTGTCTTTTTTAATTTTTATATCTCGGAAGTAAAATCCAGACTGAGAGTATGCAAGTATAAAGTGGTGAGTACCTATCCTTAGTTGCAGCGTTTCAAGACGTCTGAGAACTCTTTTCCGTAGCCCCGAGTTATAGTAAGATAAAAGAATAAAGAATGAAGAGTTGGAGTAGATGTAGCACCTAGCTAACCCGCATACGTGTTGGCAATGAAGTTAAGTAAGTATAACCGAGTAGGTACACGCATATACATATATACATAAATACATATACATGTATTCGTACATACATGTATACATTATATTTATATATCTTAGTACGTGAGATGCTTCGTGTAATTAGAGTCAATTGTGCAATTAGGTAGCAAGACGTAATCAAGACACTAGTGTACGGTGTACACTGAGTATATATATATATATATATATATATATATATATATATATATATATATATATATATATATATATATATATATATATATATATATATATATATATATATATATATATATATATATATATATATATATATATATATATATATATATATATATATATATATATATATATATATATATATAGGTATATGTATGTATGATGAATACTATTTTCGTCATATAATATAATGGTAAAGTTGGATAGGTATATATGATGGTACAGCTAGAATAACATCTAGTTTCGTATAAGATGAAGAGACCCACTGTCGTTCCACCTTGACACGTGTACAACACATTAACTAGATTTTAACAACTCGTATGTACATAGGTATAAGTTTAGACTATGTATATTAGGTAGAAACATTAATGGCTGAAACCATAACGTAATGGAATTTGACTAATTAATTAATACCGGTTATATAATGGAGTATAATTAACCTCGTAAGCGTTTGCGAAAAATTATCTTCTAAAAAAAAAAAAAAAGTATCCGCAAACATATCGTAGTGATTTTCTAAAACGTTTGCAATTTTTTAATCGATAAACTGCAGTGAGTAGGCGAAATTGAAAATCAAGAGAAAAGAAGAAAATGAGAATTGGTTTAACGAGAATCGCGAAAGACAAAACGAAAGGAAAATAAATGAAATATTCTACAAGCGAAGAAATTCTTTTCGCTATTTCCTCTCGCCAATTTGGCCACAATCCACACCTTTTTCACCTGAAACTACTATTTCGACTATATATATACCAACTATTGTTTGTTTATGAAATTACTAACGACCCAATTGAATCGTATGGTTGCACACTGCAGCACAATCTCTTGCCAGTAAGCAGGCGATAGAGTAAAGAGCGGGTGACGATACCGTATGCAACCGGCGTCTGGGTTATTCTCGAAAAGTACCTTGATGAGGTGGAAGCGAGATGATGGGTGGGTTAGGAAGATTGCAAAAAGATGAACTGAACAGAGACGTACATACGTATTTCGCGTTCGATTTCCTCCGGGGTAGTGCGATGAAATATCCAAACTTTCTAGGCTCAGACCACCATTGAGGGCAATTTCTGCGGCTCAAGGGTCAACGATCAAAGCATGACGAGGGCGAAGGGCAGAAAGTGGTGAGGGTGAGTAACTCTGTAGGAAGAGCCGTTATTTATACCATTAACGTGGTCGGCTAGGCACGCGGCGCCTAGAGCAGGCCGGACATTAGCGGATGGTTTGGACGGTTGGTTCTGTTTCCGCGGTTTTGCGGTCAGTTTAGAATCGAAATAGTTTGTTATTTTCACGTACCTCGACAGCAGGGGCTGCATGCGGACGTTCTTGTTCCCGCATGACCATGCGGCATCAGGATTCAGGAACCAAACTAGTTGCGGTTAACCGTTAAAATATCACCGAGATTAGTCGATATTACATAAACTAGAAAGAGAGATGAACAAGGGGGATTTAATCTACCCGTAACAAGAATCTGCGAATCCTTTACAGTATACCAGGTCGAAGAAGAGACAGAGAGAGAGAGAGAGAGAGAGAGCTGGCAATTGTTTTTGCCTTGAGTATTTGCGAGAGGCCATTCGCCTGCCGATGACAACCAAGCTCTGTTTTACTCACGTTGGGATTTATTTCCTTCAACAGCGAAAATCCGGGTGACAGATGACCGTTAAATCCACCCAGTTTTAACCTACGGGATATGTGTAGGTATACGTGAATATATATCTGTGTGTTTTATATAGCGATTCGTTCATCCCTATTTCTCATTTTTATATATTTATTTTTATTTTTTTTTTTTATATGACGGAATCAGTTTTACTGCAATCCTTCATACCTATATACCTACTCGGAATTTTGTTACTTTATATATGATTGCTGTTGGATATATGGCTTGCGACATACTGGGGAATAACTTTCTCACCTGTAACGGAACTTGTTATCTTCTGAACGACGGCTCAATAAGGTTCAGACGAAAATTGCTTACTGTATTATATATAGGTACGAAGTTTACGGATTCAGTGAAGATGTGGTTAGTTATGTGATTTTACTTTACTCCTTTTCACTCCCAAAAAATTACATATGATTGCTAAATGTATGTTTCATTTTTTTTTTTTTCTGCATTTAAGGGGACTAGAAGACCCTTAAATTTTGAAAAAATCGAAACTGTTTGGAATTTTTGTTAAAATTAGTATTCGAAAAGCTTTTGTTGCAACGATTTTTTGAGAAATTTAAAAGATCGTGGACTGGACAGATGCTCGGTTTATAGTCGACCGCCAAACACTCAAAAAATAAAAATTTCTTACATTTTCATACTCGCTTTACTGTTCCAATAAAAATTTCGGAAAATAGCAAATGCGTATTTTTATTAACACCATTGTGACGATTTTTTTTCAACGCAAAGGGTGTCCTAGTCAATTCCCTCAATCAATTATCTTGTTCAAATATTTTTTCACGGTGAAACCGCCGATAATGAAAATCCACACAAGGGCTTCAAAATTAATCATATGAGAATTTCAATTTTCATATCATATACTCGCGTATATAACTTGACAAAAAACCACTAAATGATCCTTTTACAATCTCATTTTAGTTGCAGTACCTACACGGTGCATTACGATGATTAAAAAGATGGATGTAGGGTTACGTAAAGTGTCCACGCGTTCATTATTATTGAACGATCTGCTACGTGTTCTTTACATACACCTTCACAGTACCGGGACATATATACATAAATCTATGCATATATAGGTTGTGTTTTACACGTAACCACCGTACTTGTACATTGCTGTTTCTTTATTTTCTTTTTTTCTTCGCTCGTTTTCTTTTTTCTGTACCCCGGTTATAAATTACAGATCGATCCAAAATTATTGCACCAATTTATCTGCAAGAAGTTGAAACTTGGAAACTCCAATGTCGAGCACCTGTGCAACTCTATTGTTTCAGAAAGTAGATGGTAGGTATAAGTATGTCCAGAGTTACATACGTATACGTATACGTATATATACGTATACGTATAGACGTACATACATATACCTACTTCGGATTGTTGGTTTTATACGAACTGGTGAACTCAATTCTATTACCCCGACGAACCCAACTCAACCCAAACCAACTCGAAGGTAAGGTATAAGCTCCGCCAAAACCCAACTCGACCCAAGAGGAAGCTGGGTACATTTTTTAGGACTTCCCATAGCCAACACGTCATTGTACTCTGCATTGTTTTCGAACCCACCGCATATCACGCTCGTGACTATTTCAGAGGTTCCGTTATCTTACGTTGGAACGGTTCTTTGTTTTCTCTAGAGATTAGGTAAAATTTAGATGACGATGTATTTTCGCTTCATTTTATTTCTCATTCGTTTTTCGTATTTATTTTAGCTTTTTTTTTTGGGGATCGGGGCAAAGTTTTGAATTTTAAGAGTTCCGGAAAATCAAAATTGCCAATTAATTTTAGACAATTCAAGTTCGGAATATTCAAATTAAAAAAGCTCAGAACGCAGACAGCTGAAAGCTCGGAAAATCCAAAACTCCAAAGGTCCAAGAATCTGAAAATTTAATCGAGTAACACGACGCGTTTCCGGAATTTTAGCCCCAATTTTTTTTTTTTTTTTTGTGTTTATTCCGATACAGATTCATAACCGCGATAATTGCGACGTACATTTCACACGAATGTAAAGTGTTTATCGAATAGCAGAGAGGGATATGAACGCGATTTGTTTCAAAATTATAGGAATTTTGTGTACCCAGAGTTTGGCAAAGCGTTATAATCAATGATGAACCGATATCAACGGTACAGCCGTTCACCTTGTTACCATGGAATGAACTAATTAACGAGTTTCATCAATGATATAAAATGAGCACAACCTGCACTTCACTGACACATTATATATATTTATTTCCATACGCACTTGTTTATCTGTTATTTATTTATTTATTTTTTTTTTTTATTCAACTTAGAAAATTATCCCGAGGGATGTTAAACTACCGGTAATATGTATTTTGCGGTAAAACAGGATGCAGGATGTATATATGTATATGTAGGATATACATTATACCCACAAGACTTATATACATATGTACATATATATATATATATATATATATACACACACACACACACACACACACACACACACACACACACACACACACACATGATTTTCGTTAAAATTATAAAACTAAAAATATTTAAATATACATATAGATGCGGAACGAAAGGGGGTAGGTACCTAGCCGCGAGTACTGCATAAAAATGTATTACTTCCGAAGTGCACCCCTGTACGTAGGTATGTAGGTATATGTACATACATACATACATTCATACATGTATATACATATATCTACTAAATTTATACATACATATGTAGAGAAATGCACTCGCGTTGTATTAACCGCACAACGAGTGGGGTAAGAGCTAGTAGGTATAGCTGCAGCATATAGCAACGAACCTCTGCTTTAACCAGTAGAAATAGTTCAAATTTTGGATTTGAATAAATGCCTCCAGCCACGAGCTGATTATATAAATATATATAACATTATTATTATCATCGTTATTATTATTATTATTATTATTATTAGTATTACCATATCTTATATATTGCGTAGAAAATCATTTCTATCAATTTTACGAAATAGCGTATTTCATGAAACTATACTACAAATATATGATCAATTCAAACCCTAGTTCCTTTCGAAATTTTACTTTTCGTTTTGTGTTTTTTTTTTTTTGCTCCAAGACCTCGATTATTTAGTTGAAGTGACTTACAGACACATTTTCCTAGTATTTGGCTTTTCCAAAACGAAAAATTTGTCAATGAAATTTTTTCATTTTCTTGGTTCTTATACGTTCAAAAAAAGAAAAAAAAATTATTTTCCTTTTCTGAAAACCTTTTTTTGGTTTTTGAATTAGCATTTAAACTGGTCTACTCATTGGGTATTTTTTTTATTTTTTTTTTTTCTTTACATTTAAAAAAAATAATTATTGTTATTAAAAAATGATAAATTAATCGCAAAAAAAGGACCAAAAAATTTCTTTTCAATTTTCCAAAAATCCTTCATACCTACCTGTAAACAGAAAAATTTCTTTATGGTCGTATTAATAAAATTTTCGATCTTCTGATATACAATATATGGAATTTTTTTTTAAAAGAAAAATTAATTCCGAAGAAAAAAATTTTTCCGTAACTCATTCTTAGATTTTGTTAATATCGTTTGAATTATTTATATTCTATAAACTTTATTGAAAATATGTCTACTTATATCAGTATAGATTCAATCTTTATCCTATCTTGTACATTATGGGCCAAATTATAACCCTGATGACCACAAAATTTAAAATATTTTTCATCTCAAGTATTGGAAGTATAGGAAAGAAAAAACTCCGTGGATCATAAGTAGATATAAAGGACTGCATGATGTAAAATGAGACAGCGGGGCAAAATGAGACACCATAATTTTCGTAGGTGTCCAGGTCAAAATGAGACACAATTTTTGAGATGAATTATTTTTGTTTTTTCATTAGTGGTCCATTTTACCTCAGAGTCAGCTATTTTTATAAAATAATTCAGATAACAAACATTTGAAAATAAAAAATATTTTTTTATTTTGTTTGTTTTTTTTTTCTTAAAAATGGTGTCTCAATTTGGTCCGGACACCTACGAAAAATATGTGATGTCTCATTTTGCTCCACATTCCTCTACCTATACCTAGTGCATTTCTGATCCATCGCGTTTAATACGTATTACATATTCGATTACATTTTGTCCTCTAAATGGACGGGAAATGACGATGGATAGAAGCGTTTTCCCGCATACATATATACACACATATATACATATATTCGTATATGTAGCTCGTATATGTATGTTCTGGGTACTGTGGGCTGGGTGACAAAGCCATCGCTTTTGGTATACGATGTTAAATGAGAGAGAGAGAGAAAGAGAGAGTGATGGAGGGAAAGAGAGAGAGAGAGAGAGGAAGAGAGACGGAGGGAGAAAATAGAGAGAAAGAGAGAGAGTAGAGAGGATTTAATAGTTCGGTCACGTGACCGACACTGGTAGCACTTAATGCAATTGACGCATAATTGTTATCTCGCATGCGAAGAGATATTTTTCCGCTCATCCCGCAGAGCTCGTTAATGTATTCAACGTTAAACTTTTTTTTATTTTTTTCGTTTTTTCTTTTTTTTTATTTGTTTTTTTTTTTTATCATTTTTAGTTCTTTTTCATTTTTTTTTTTTTTTTTTTTAATTCACGGCAATTACACCGCCAATCCTAGACTCCTTTTTATCGTGTATTAAAAAACCGACTCTTAAAAATTTAACTTTTCATATATTAACGTGCTAGCAGGTTAAAACGATAACGATTATTTACCGTTATACATATGGTAACAAAATATATGGAAATGAAAAAGAGACAAAAATTTAACAAAACAGAATAATGATATAGGTTTTCATAAATTGTTACGATTTTTATTTTTTTATTTATTATTTTTTTGTTTTTGTAGGTACTTTTCATCATTTTAGTTGATAAGAAAAGTATATCGGTTACGGTCAAAAAACTTACGTATATATACTATTTGCTACGTATCTTCAATCTTTTGGGACTTCTGAACTCCGAAAAATAGATCAAAATGATTTTAACAAACTTTGAGCTGAATGAATTTGAAGTTTGCAGGATTTTATATTCAGTTGATCATTATACGTATGAAAAATTTCCATATCTCGTTTAATTCGTATACCTTAAGTCAACTTTTACCTAAAAATAAAAAATTTTACTTTCATTTTTTGACTGACAACCTAAATTCTTTCCATACGACTTGACACAATTTTTAAGTGATGAAAAGTATCTTGATTTTTTTTTTCTCCTTTTTTTGTCGGAAATTCGTATATGTGGAAAAATGGAGCAATATGGTCCCCCTTAAGGAAATGCTAATACTACATCTTTCCCCACGTCATTTTTATCCCATTCAGGATTGAAAAAGATGTGCCATACGTTTCATATATGGCAAAATTTGTTGAAAAAAAATTTTTTTTTTCTCAAATTAAATAAAGGGTGAAATGGTCCTGTCTTAAAATCGATAAAATCATTTGATAATCCATTTAATAAATCCAATGCATAATTATATACATATAAATTTATTGTTATATGATAAAATATTGTGGTAAATTTTGATCTTGTTCGTTTTTACTCTTGAAGGAACTTTATATTACCCCAATTTTCTCTACGAAGATATTCGAAACAAGTTATTCGATTCAACTAACTAAATCACGACTTAAAAAAGCGTAAAACTAATTAACACTTTGCTTGAAATTATGTACTACCAAAACAGGTATGAGTTGTTGAATAATTTACCGCTTATATAGGATAACTAAATACTAAAATGCAAGAGTGTTACGATTTGGTCACTGTAGGTGAGCTTACAGTTCTAGGTATAATCATAGAAGCTGCGTGGTCCGCATATTAATTAATATAATATGATTCTAAACCCACAAACGCCAATCTCAAACCGTGCTGCAAAATACGTTAGAACGTGCAGGAATATAAGCAGCGATATCTAACCCTAACCAAATGTTATCTTGAATTTCTGGTGTCTATAATGATTATATTAAATTTACCGCAAGGATTTACAAAGCTCTTCCCCTCCGGAAATTATTGTACGACTATAATTAGCGAAATCGTTGAAATCCTTGGGAATCCTTTCAATCTTGACACAAGAAGACGTGATGAAGCTGCGCTAGTATATAGGTAATGGAGATTTTCCGAAGATGGTATACCTATATTGTATAAGTAAATTTCTTGGTCCTATACAGGAGTTCTACGTGATGGTAAATATAATCATAATATGGTAATTAGACGCCTGCTAGAGTAACGTATTAAGAGTATAAGTTGACGATATTTGAAATTGCAGGTATTTCAGAACAATGGCTGCCTTCTATTAACAGGCTTTTGTATTCTAGAAGCTCTCACCAATTACACGAATAATTTACTACTGTGATTGTAAGTAACTAACTGTCTTATTAATTAATTGGCTTTTCGACGTTCGTATAGTATAATAGTTGGATTATTTCTAACGAAATTTTTAGCTCCATTTAACCTGACGCGACACTTAGTCTACACAAATTATTTTTAGATAACTGTTCCCGACTCGGAATAGAAATTCTAGTTTGATCCTCCAAGACCTCGATTCCTTAGTTCTTTAGTTTTATCGTCAGAAAAATAATTCTTTTTTGGCAGAATTGTGTCCAACGTAAAGATTCACAGGTTCGAATCAGGATCATCACTTGTACAAATTCTGATTATATCGTCTCTGGTAGATAATAAATTTTCAAATTCCACTCGCCGCCTCAAAAGTCAGCGAAAAATCAACTCGATGATCAATTTTATTTTCGATTCGGAATTTACTCGTCAATCAATTCACAAAACGTTTTATTAAAGATTCGGGAGCCGTAGGTCGAGACCAGAATCTCGAAGCATCTCTGAATTCTACGATCCTGAGGTCCAAACTAGAATTTCAAAAGTCTAGTTCGCGCCTAAGCTTTCCCAAAACGGACATAACTCTCACTTTTAAATGCGAATCGGAATTTCATTCCACGCGCAATCCCACCCTCAAATTTTAGTCCGCATCTCCAAGTCATCGGCAAGAACTGAGGGAAATGAAACGAGAATTTCTATTCGAGTAAGTTCAAAATGCGCTATGAGAAATAACAAATTGTTCAATTAGATCTCCGTTAAATGTACATTCACGCTCGTTTATATTCAGTAATCCATTAAATTCGGTGGGTTAGATCCGCCAGGATCTATACTGTCTTTATTATCAACCTCGAAATGGGTATATAGGTAGTAGGTACCTATCCTACTCGGACTTCCGGAACAACTGCCCCAGATAAACTAATTGGACTACTATTGTGCTCGAAGTTGCGATATTTATTGGCAGAATTGTTCTCCGCGTCTCGTATAGGTATAGGTAAGACTATAGCTATCTGAAAAGGTAGGGCTTTTGTTGGCTCTATGTTTCTCACTAAAAGATAGATAAATTTGAATCTTTATTCCTTGTATATCTACGATATGAATAGTGATATTAGGTTCGGGTTAGAAAGTGATTTTAAAGCTTTGTGTATAGTGAGAAAAATATAAAAAAGATGAAACTGTACGAAGAGTTTTGCGAAAAATGTAGTATATGTATATAACATCGACACCCCAGTAGCCCCCCGTAAACTAGTCGGTCGTTCCAATTCAATTTAGTGCTAAAAGCTTCTGTCGGGAAAATGCAAAAGGCGTTTTAGGTAGACCCTACAACTTTCTGGTCTGCTGGCAGCTCATATTATACATATATACCTAGATAGAGAAAATTTCTAGATATATAGAATACACAATATACATATATAGGTATACTGAATTGAAAAAAAGCTATAACGGAGTAAAATTCAGACGCAGTTTTAGTCTCCACAAAGCAACGGAAAATATATATACATACCATATACCATATGTTTACCATGGGGCTAATGGACCGACGAGTTTTTCAACGTCAGGTAAACTACGAATTATCTTCACATGTACGGTGAGAAAATTTAGATACTCATCATACAGGATGTACATACATACGTATGTGTTGGTACATATAATAGAATAATTAATTTTCGGAAATCCTATATGTGTATTACTACATTTTGGATTTATAATGGTGATAAATGAAACAAAATTTTATCCACAAATATAGATCGCATTTCACAAAACTTTATATGTATTAGGAGATAGTGGGGTAATATGGTCCCCTTCGATCAAAAATTAAAGAAAAAAATTTTTAAAAAGAACAAATTTTTATACAAGATCTAATCGTAAAAAAATAAATTGATATCATAATACAATGCAATAATTTACATGCATTAATAGATTCGATAAATGAATTATCAAATTTTTTTTTATCGATTTTAAGGGATGGCCACTATTTAATCTGATTAATTAAATTTCTTTACTCACCAAATTTCGCCATGTGGAACATACGTGACACATCTTTTTTAATTTTAAATAGGAGAAAAATGACGCAAGGAACGTTAAAGTATTAGCATTTTCTTAGGGGGGGGGCATACTAGCCCATTTTCTCGTATCTAATTTTTCTTTTGTTTTTTTTCTTGAATTTTTGGAATCAAAAGATTTTTCTTTCATGTTTATATTATTTTCATTTATTGTACCCATATTATGTATACTTGTGAATTTCATATAGCTGTCAGATACTATACCACAGAAATAATTGTACGTATAATTATTATTTCACGCAAGGTGCTTTTTTTTTTTATTTTTCTATTTTTTCTTGTTTTTATATGCGATTTGATTTGATCCTCTACCTATCGACTTAGGAGAATTCCTCCGAATTTGACACTACAAATTAATTTTTTTCAAGGCCTCCTTTCACGACCGAGAATTCTTTTTATCGAATAAAAACATCTATACGAATAAATAGATTAATATTGTTAATTATCAGAATTTTCAGCTCGTCAGGCATTTGCCACTTATTACTACAGCGCGTTTGAAATAATTAAAAATCTACCCTCAGGGTGCGGTTCAGGGTACGTGGAATGAAAAAAAAGCCACACGTTAGCAATTTTTATGTAATATAAACCATGAATATAAAATAATAATAAAAATTACGTATTATTTACGGATGAGTAGTCAAAAATATTTCGCTCAAGGCATAGGTTGAATATGTTTCATCCAAATCGAATACATTTTTGATCCCCCCCCCCCCCCCCCTTCCCTCCCTTTTATTTATACCTATATACACTCTCCATGATGTGGGTGTTTTTGAGGTTAATAATTTTACAAATTTCCGTATTTTTTTTTTTTTTTTTTATCAATTTTCAATCCACACAGTTGGATTTGTTGAGATTTAGGTTAAAAATTTTTAATATAGCTTATATAAATCTATACGATATTCCTGAATAAAAAAAAATTTGCAATGTAGCTACAGCTATTTATCTATATATCAGAAAATACGATTTTTCGAATCATTTTCAGAAAAATATTACTCAATCCTACGCTGTAAATCTCCTTTTTGATTGTAGCAGTTAATCAAAATAAAATTTGGTATTTTATACCGACATAACATGGAAATTAATTTGAATAATTTTCACCTTAATCTCAATTTGCTGTTGACACGAATTCACATAAGGAAAAATGGAGCAGCATGTCCTCCCCGTTATATTTTTGGAGCTACAGTTTGATGAAAAATAAAATCGTTTTTTTCTGATTTTTTTTATTTTCTTTTTCTTAATGTTGTTTCTAAAAATCTATAAAATTTCTTGGAGATAGCTACATTCTATCGTATTAGGATAAAATTTTCTAAAGAGTTTCAAAATTTTTCAAACTATTTTTTCAGCCAAAATAAAAAAAAAAAATTGATCTTTAGCAATGCCAAAAATCTCATACATTATTAATGAAGATGAATAAACTTACATCGCAGGGAGGCACGAGTTAATATTGAACTTTAGTAATATTTTTTTTTGAAAAACTTGCACCATTTGAGCCTTTGCAGGGAGCATCAAAATTCGAAAATACCTCAAATAAGGACTATCCTAATATATGTATATATTTATATGTATATTATTGCATATTATGATATCAATTTATTGATTTATGATTAAAATTTTGATTGATTTAATGATTTGTCTAATTTTTGAAAGGGACCATATATTACCGCGCATTTCGTCATTTTCGAAAGGAGGCCATATTGCCCCACTTCCTCTTATATATGTGTATATATACTGTTTTAGCATAGATAAACCTTCGAATTTCAATTAACCGGAATTCCAAAATTCTACCTCTAGTATTACCAACTATTTGCACTATATTGGTCTCGTCAACTAATGTACCTACTGCAGTACCTAGACCTTCTATGAATTTCGATGGATTCACGTAGATATGTATTAATGTACATACACACGTATATATATACATATATACATACGGTGAAGGTATACATACATATGTATATACCCAAAAACAGTTGTATATCTAGTTAAAAACGCTGACGAGTTGATTATTCGTATGCGATATATACCTACCTACATATTTTAAAGTTGATGTACCTATTAAAACAAGTTTTTGAAAAAATAATAAAAATAAAAATAAAAAAAATAAACAAATTAGGGCGAGTTATTTCAAGCAAGTTGACAAAGAGCTCGTTATACGCGTCTTCGAGTCTTGACAAAACACTTGTCAAATTGCATATTTCGTCCTCGTTATTTGATAATTTCTGTCGAGCTTGTAGAAAAAGAAAGAAACGGAAGAAAAGTGAGAGAAAAAAAAAAATGAAAATGAAAATAATAATACTCTGAGAGAAGAGAGTGAGGGAGAAAAGAAGAGCGAAAGGGAGGGAGAGAGGGAGAAAGAGAGAGGTAATAATTTTTCAACGTCACATCGGTAGGGCCAATTTTTTTTTTTTTTTTTCATTTTTTTTACGTTTTGTTTGTTTTTTTTTTTAACTCGTGAACGTATCCGTGAAATAAACCTGGAACATTGGATGTAGGGGTGTATTAGAGGTGGTGCGCGAAGCCAAGCTAAGTTATCGTTAACAGTTACCCCATTGCCACGGTTGTTTTATATACACCTATACATCTCTCTACATACCCAGCGTATTCGGTGAATCCGCACAACCTCCGCCTACGACCAAACTAACACAGGACCGTACCCGTGCATGAGGTTCGTTCGGAAGAGGATAGGCAATGCTACTAGTAGCCTATCCCCTCCTGAATGAACTTCACACATTCGGTGTGTGCCTGTGTTGGTTTGGCGGTAGAAGGGAGCCTGTGCGGATTCACCAAGAACGATAAATAAAAAAGTCGTGTGACAATAATAACTATAGTAATCATGAATACCATGATGCAATTTGGGTTGCATGACATCGGGCGTAAGGTATAAACGTAGCATTCTCTTCATGTTTTTCAATGTTCAGGTCATCCGCTTCGTAGTTTTCGGTGTCCAAGTCATCCTTGGACGGTTGAAAAAAGTTAGGACATGTAACATAGTGATGCGCGAAGCGCGCATGGGCAGAGCCCCTATTTCGAAATAGACAGCGACGAATAAGTAAGAGGGAATAAGGCACGAGTCTATGCGGAGTTTGATGGAAAAATCTAAAACATTAGATATATTATATATTATATATTACATATTGTATATAAAATTACGTGATACACCACAGTGCAGAAACGAAAATGAAATAAAATAAATAATTTTCACAAAATTATGATAATTAGATAATATCACACATTAAAATTATGTGACTGTATATGTTAGATATGTATAATAAAGAAGGTCGTTCAAATATCATTCTTTATTCTATTGTACGTATGTATCTGTATACTTATTCATAAATTTGACAAGACAGCTCTCACTCATGTACTTACTCACGTATATAGGGTAAAAATAAAAAAATAGTATCAATTTTCTAAATTAAGCCAATTTACGTTATCAGCTACGTATAAAATAAATTATGCATAATATGTAGAAGGTACAGACGACACTCGTACACTTATAGATAATTCTTCGATCGTTCAGTCGCTGAAATTGATAGTACATATTTAAAGGTACGGTTTTGTTTAACAAAACAAAAAAGAAAAAATGAAATGAAATTTTTTCTTGTTTTATAATTTTATATACCAAAAATTGTAACTGAATATAATCTCGTGTCGATTAAGCGCAATACCTAAATCTACATATATACCTATGTATAATGTATACATACATACATACATACATATAATACATATGTATGTACATATAGGTATATACAACGAGTCGTTGTTCGTGGGGGTTTAGCAGATGCTAATTATAATACGGAGACGCTTAAGAACAGATCCAGTAGTAAAAGTTTTCTACCCTACCATCCCTGTAGAAAATCGAATAACATGTATTATACCTATATATAATATCCAGGATTGTTTTTTTGTTTTTTTTTTTTTTCATTTTTTTTGTTCTATTTTTTTTTTTACCATTCCTGCGTATAATGTACCCCGCAGTAAAGCACAAATCATCGACACCCCGCGAAAACAAGGGGGACCAAAATACTATGGGGTAGAAAGAAAAAAAAACGGGTGCGTCGCGGGACCCACGACAGAAGTGAAACTTCTACCGTATATATATACCTACTATATACATACCGAGATATACCCGAATTGGTCGATACATGGATATACATATATATATATTACACCTATACATAGGTATACGGGGTAGTGCACGTCAACTCGAACTGGTCCTGACCCTCACCCTCTCTAATTAATCCACCAATTTATTATATTCTTTCACCCACTGTAAGAAATTTGTGTGAATTTTTATAAATTTTTTTTCAGCTTTCGTTTCGGAGCTACCAAATTTTTACTTTGTAGCAGTCATGTTTTTCAAACGAATGTAGCTCAAAATTAAAGTTTCGCAGGGGAAAAAGTTCATTCTACAAAAATGATTGCGTTTTGTCTTACCTAGTTGAGAAAATTTTTACAGATTTTTTAGAGTTCTTAAACAGGGAATTTCATACGAAAAACATACAAAAATCTCGTTTTTCATAAAAAAAAAAACCCTTTCTAAAATTTTCATATTCTTATTTCGAAGCCCCATAAGATGTTCCACTTCAAAAAAAAAAAAAAAATAAATAAATAAAGATAAAACAAATCATGGAATGACTTTTATCTTTTTAATTTGGTTTCTTTTTTTCAAATCGTACAAGTTTTTTATCAGATTTTGAAATTTTTAAAAATGAGCCTTAACAATGTTAGTACTTTGGGATATACAATTTTAATTAGCTATATAAGTATACGCGGGCATGTGAAAAAGAGACTGGCATCACTTTTATGGGGTGGTATACTTATTATCATAATTCACTCGGATCTGAAGCGTGGCTGCTTTAACTCTTAATCCAAAGTTAAGTTAAAGTAGGCTAGGAAATGCCTCGAGGGAAGAGTAAAGTGGCCCAAGTTGGTAATACTGTCGCGTTGAGGTACGAAGAGGAAACTGAGTGTATAATATATATATACTTATATACCTACATCGGAAGTAGCTATATATCTATAGAGTGTGGATTTAAAAGTTGAAGGGTCTTATCTATCGGAGGTGAAAAACGACCCGATCCCGGTCCCGCTCCCTGCAGTTGAAAATAATATGCTCCAAAGTATTTTCGAAAAAAAAAAAAAAAAAAATTAAAACCGAAGAATAATTAATTCCATTCAGAAATAAGTTGAAAAATTTTTCAATAAAAATAAGGTAAAAAGAAAATTAAATTCTACCATTCGACGTCGTAGGTATACATGTAGGTATGTACCTATTATACCTACATCACGTACCTAGAACATAGTGTGACTACGGAGCTTTTGTTTTCACTAGATTCTCTAATTGCAGTCGCGCATACCATTAAAAAAATTTTTTTTTTTTCTATAGAATTGGATTGGTTATATATAGGTATACATCTTAGGATGTATTTAAAAGTCGAATTAACCATCGTGGAATTCTTTAAATTGAGGCTAACATATTCACGACTCACTTGTCGGAATACCAATTTGATTTTTTAATTTCTTGGTTAGTCAAATATCTGCGGGAAAAAGCACACGCTGTTAAAAAGCCTCTTTGCCTGTAGGCGGTTAGGCAGATGAGTATAAGTATGTATGTGCATACCTATACATGTACAGTAGGCGTACTGTAATTAAAGAAATTCGAGGAAAGGTATTTTTCTTACCAAAATTAACCAACCCTCCCTCTCCTTCTTTGCCTTTTCTGAAAGTTTGCTAAAGACAGAAACAGCTGTAACGAAACAAAGATGAAACAGTCGATTCCCAGATCAAAGCATTTATACCAAGACCTAATCTTCGCGAAGGTAAGGCCATGGGCTAAATTAACTAGAGTATCGGAGCACGTATAGGTATACGTCCTGAGCATCCTCCGGATATTGAAAATAAAATAAAAGAAAATAGAGGGATTTTTCGTTTTTTCTTTTCTTTTTTTTTTTCTTTTTTTTTTTCTCAAATGGCTCCGTTATCAACCGGTATAAGATACTAAGTAGATCAGTTTCTTTTTAAAGCTTACGCATCACCGAACGACTAACGATCCCGAGAATTATTTTCTCCAATAATATAAACAGAATGATTTGTTTCTAGCATTAGAATATATTCCATTTCGACAATTATTTATTTAAATCACATTTTATTTCGGGGCTGGGTTTAAGTGCCGAAAAATCAAAATCACGAATTTATTTAAAACGATTTCGAATTCTTATAGAAACGTTAAAGTTCAGGATATTAAAATACGATATGATCGGAATGAAGAAAGTTCAAAACTCGGAATGTCAAAATCTCGGAAAGTCGAAGAATTCGTAAATTTAATTGTGGGGTACTAATTACGACGCTATATACACATGCCTGAATTTCAAGTTCGTTACTTCGAATTTTTAACTTCCAGAATTTTTAACCCTCGATGTTTTTCGATTTAGAGTTTTTCAAATCGACTATAGGTACAGACTTACTGGGAAATACTCTTTCCAAATACTGTCAATCCTTAATATCAAAATTCAAAATTTGGACCGTTTGAAAATTTTAAAAATCGGAACTTCAACCCAGCCCCGATATTTCCTCTTTTTCTATCGTTTCTCTCAACTCATCTACATTCTAAATTATTTTTCCTCCGCTTACACAGCTTACTATTACTTATTTACAGTCTTTGCTATTATTCACCTCTTTACTAAGCTTTTAAAAGTCTCAAACCGTATGTTTTACTTATAAATTAATAACCCCATTGATTACAAAACGGTTAGATATTTCGCTAACTTTCAACTTATATATTACGTAAAAAAAATTATATAATCGAACTTAGAACTTGCCACGTTTATATGTTGGGTAATAATCTCATACACGTAATAGAGATTCAGAATTTCCAAAATATTATCATATAACGTCTTACACGATATAAATTAAAGTGATTTTGATACATGCACCCACAAGCTAGCTATATTGTAATGCATATTACATATTTCAATTTCCCTGAATAATAATCCGCGTAATATAACATTATACAATCTATATTGTACCTGTGTATGTATATATGTATGCATATACATACATATACCTACCTATACACCGTAATCTATTCTCTTGTTAATGGCAAAACAACTCAAAATCCGTTCCTTTGTTAAGATTTAATTTAATCGTGGTTACGGCGATGTATATTTAGGTATAGCTCGCTTTGCGTAACGATATAATCATACTAAATGATTAAATTGATTGTTAATTAATAAACCTTGATTACGAATTGGCCCTAATTGGATAAGACTATATTATGCAGAAATATTGACAATCTGAATCCGGAGTTATTGGGATTGAAAAACCAGTTTTATAAGACCGAAATTATACTTCAGTATGAGTATTTTATTGCAGATCTGTTTAGCAAGTTGATAAATAATGATAAAATCGTGAATACACTTTGAACAAATCGGAGTAACTGTACTAAAAAGTATTTGAAAGTTTTCAAACCTTTTTATACAAATCCTAACCAAGTGAAAAAAGAAAAGGGGATGAATCCGATGTTTAGGGATCCTGCAGTAACGTTACTTTGTTTATATATAAAAATAAAATGAATAGCGAATTGAATAAAAACCGAAAATAAATGAATAAATAAATAAATAAAATACAAAAACTTCCTGAACCGCATAATTAAGGAAACCTATGTCAGGTATGATACAGATATGGTACTCTGCACGGTATCTAGATCTGGGAAAAGCTTCTTTGAAACACGCTGCATAATTCAGGTTATATAATCCCTCTTTCCGTAACGTATAATCAGATTAACATTATAACAATATTACTTATTACACGTAGGTACCACACATCGTTGCTAAATGCCCTGCAGTATTTAGCAGTTAATTCAACCTTTGTAAAGTTGGGTTAAACGAGTATCTCCTTTTGGTATGGAAGTCTAGCAGCTTGAAGCAAAATGTGGTTGTTGAAATTGGTTTATTCTTCCGAGAATAGTTCAAACCCCGTTTTCTTTCATCCTTAAAAGTTTACCAGGTTAACTCAATTAGCATGTGAAACCTCCTAGTCGAGGTAATATTTTCACATATTATAATATATAACTTTATTATATCCATAGTTATAACGATACAATTAATCATTTCAGTTGCTCGATGCTAACCGCAAACTATACTAAACTATACCTATATATACAACATGAATTCACTATATTAGACAACAATAACCGTAACTTATTGCCAAAGTTTAAACAATAAAGTTCAGATTATCAATAAGATCAAACCGTTTCTTGTCGACTTTTGTCGACAAAATTGGAATAGAAATTCTAGTTTCGATGTAAAAGAGTTCACAAAAAGACTTGGATATGCTAACTGGAAATTGAGGATAGGATATATTAGTGCATTTAATAAAGACAGTATAGATCCTGGCGGATCTAACGCACCGAATTTAATGGATTACTGAATATAAACGAGCGTGAATGTACATTTAACGGAGATCTAATTGAACAATTTCGTTATTTCTCATAGCACATTTTGAGCTTACTCAAATAGAAATTCTCGTTTCATTTCCCAAGTTCTTGCCGAAGACTTGGAGATGCGGACTAAAATTTGGGGGTGGGATTGCGCGTGGAATGAAATTCCGATTCGCATTTAAAAGTGAGAGTTATGTCCGTTTTGGGAAAGCTTAGGCGCGAACTAGACTTTTGAAATTCTAGTTTGGACTTCAGGATCGTAGAATTCAGAGATGCTTCGAGATTCTGGTCTCGACCTACGGCTCCTGAATCTTTAATAAAACGTTTTGTGAATTGATTGACGAGTAAATTCCGAATCGAAAATAAAATTGATCATCGAGTTGATTTTTCGCTGACTTTTGAGGCGGCGATTAGAATTTGAAAATTTATTATCTACCAGAGACGATATAATCAGAATTTGTACAAGCGATGATCCTGATTCGAACCTCTAAATCTTCACATTGGACACAATTCTGCCAAAAAAGAATTATTTTTCCGACGGTCAAACTAAAGAATTAAGGAATCGGGGTCTTGGAGGATCAAACTAGAATTTCTATTCCGAGTCGGGTTATTAATTATTGCAGCATAACGTGAGCCGGCCATGAGCCACAATTACTGTTTGTAAAGTTAATAATGACAAAAAACAAGAAATAAAATATTCCATAAAGAAATTTGTCCAGCTTATAGTATAAAAATATGTATAGGTAGGTATAGGTATACGCATATGTAGGAGTACCACATGTTCGAAAGATAAATTAACGTACCTCATACCCACATACATATCAACCATGAGCCGTTCTTCGTTTCCGACGTTAAATTTCTATTATATCTTGTCGGATGATGAATTGGTAGTATTAGAGAAATTGGTTGAACAGAAAATTTGCCACGAATCCATTATAAAATGAAGCAGCATTTCGTTTAGTACAAGAAGCGAAATGAGTAAAAGTCCGTATGTCAAACGGTTGACAAATTGTTTCCCATTTCGAGTAGAAGTTTCAAGGCGTAAAGAGCGGAGGGCGGAGGGGGTGGCCAACTTATGCGCGGATGAATAATGTTATTGTGTTTTTAACCCCCGCCAACCCTTAGCAGGTTTGAAACTTATTATTATACTCGAACAGCAAGCAGATTGGACAGCGATAATAAGTCCTAAAATTAATCGATTCATTCGATCAGTACAGAATCAATCAAATTGTTGAAATTTATACAATGAAATAAAATTTTCTATCTTAAAATTATCTGGATCATATGTATGCAGCTATCCACCTTGTCGTTTCTAGCAATATAACATCATAACGTCAAAACGTACAACAGCGTCAACTCCTTCGCACGATTCTCATCTGAATAATTCGATTCCATGAAACGTGACCATATCGCAAACTCTTCCAAGACTTTCCTTAAAGCATTCGTGACAGGATGATATCTCGGATATACAAAGCTTACAAAGTTCGCGTCATAAGTTACGTATCGGTACGGTACGGTAGTTTGTATTCTTCTTTTTATTATATTACCTATTTTTCTTTATTCGAATATGAAAAAAAAAAAAAAAAAAAAAAATTGGAATTATATGAAATTACAACAATTTATTAATACTTCACGTTGTAAACGTCAATTTCATTTTAACAGTATCGAAAAACGCGACTCACGGTCACAACATACCTGTAATACATAAATATTGTATGAAATTTTTAAAGGTTATATACTGGAAGGTTCATACTGAATACGAAAATAGTTGCATCTATTTATATTTCTGTATCGAATAGATAGTAGTTGAAAATCTCGTGATCTGAATGCATAAAGTTATAACCCTTCAGAAATCGGAGATTGTCTTGTTACTTTTCTACTGAAGGTGTCAATATTTTCTTTGCTCTTTAAAAACTTTTGACGAAAGATATACTTCATCTTTTTCATATTATAACTCGCCTTAGGACGCGTCGTTACATCCGTTGTATGCCTGATCCTATAGGGTTTGGTTTCTGATACTATTAACCCCGCATGCAAGCTCTTCTAATATCCGTCAGACAAGAATAAGGTCGTACCACCTACGTATAAATAAATATATATGTATATACGAAATTGTATAACGAATCTATATATCTGCTCAACAAGCAAAATCACGGATGAGATTTTTACCGTAGAACACAGAGATTTGGTATCCCGAAGGAGGGTTTAATACTGTAATGATAAGCCGTGAGCTGGAAGTAGAAGGAAGTGAGGTACTGAGGTATGAGAAAAGGAGGAGAGAGTAAAACACGACAAGAAAAAAAAATAAAAAATAAAATATAAGATAAAAGAAATAAAAAAAAAAAGATTGGGTAACGAATTTAGGGGCGAGGAAGTGACTTTAAAATGCGAATCAGTTGGATCCTCGAGTCTGTGTCCTGCAGCGACTTGGCGGGTATCCAACTCTATTCATTTTATATCCTCTTTTCTGTCTTATTTTGTTTCGTTCGTTGGTTTGTCATTTCATTCCTTTTTCTTTTCTTTTCTTTTTTTTTTTTTTCATTTTTCAAAGCCGTGTTTAAATTCAGATTACGCTAATTTGAGACAGTCTCAGATCCGTAACAATCCACCAAGACTTATCTCCGGTGGATATAACTTTGTCTTGAGATATACTATATATATATATATATTATCCGCTAGAGTTATCCAACAGGATTTTTATCCAAACTCTCAAGGAAAAGTGTTTCCAATAGTTTCTTCCTCTAGATTTAAAATCGGAGTTTTCTATTTCTCAGAGAAGACACAGTCATTTTATTCCACGTTACTCCTCTTCTTACCACGAAGTCATCGATACACCCTTACTGTTACGTATTTATAATAGTTTCTGTCTTCAGAGTTGGTGATATTTGACAATAATCGTCTAATCTAAGACGCTTCACGATACATACCTAGTATATATATGTTGCTATAAACACATATTGTGTTGTTTGTACCAACGACATAAGGTCAAACAGAATAGTCAACTAGAATACAGTCTCCTTGGTGAGTAAAATATTCACATAGTTGTTAACGAAGTCCTTGTGTTTATATATTTATAAAGTTTTACGTAGAAAACCAAAAAAGAAAATAAATAAATAAATAAATAAAATCTATAGACTCTCTGAGCAAAATCGATTGAACATATAATAAATAACTCGACGTTATTCGAAATCGAAACGTATATATATATACGAATCGTACCGGTGTATACCTTATACCTACTATTGGATTTCTTTTTCTTTCTTTTCTTTCTTTTTTCCCAATTTCAATTTCTAAAGTAAACAGAAAAAAGAAAACAATATACCACAGAAATGAACGTCGAAATTAACCTTCATTATTATTACTATTAGGTATTATTTGTATCATCGTAATATTTGTTTCGATTTTTTTGTTATCAATTATTACAACAAATGTAACTAATTCGTATATTCGTTCCTAAAATAAATTGTTAAATAATAATTCAAACCTTTTGCTATAAAATTTGTCTAAATCTTTATCAAAATCGAGGAATAAAAGCTCACCTATAAGTCCTAGTATCACTCCAAACGCCTGCAGGAACATCCTCGATAGACCTTTGAAGAACGCCATATCACAACACTGTTATTACGTCCTTAGTTCAACTGGCTTTATTTTTCCAGCCGAATAGCCGGATTGACAACAGTTTCTTCTTTTCTTTACTTTTATTTTCCTATCGATATATTTGCCAGACGATATCGAGCATGTCAATGTCTGATATCTTCACTACACATGATCGTTTAAATTAATTACTCCAAAACTTATCGTTATTTGACTTTGAAAAGACCGATGTTAACAGTCTGCAGTCGGATTGTATATAAAGTCTGAAACCGTAGGACTACTGATCGAATGAAATTTAGTACGTAAAGAGAACGAGATATATAATACCTATGAGCTTGGGTAAAGTTTTTTAGCTAATAAAAATCGTCGGTCCCCTCAAGCCTCTTAAAAAGTCACTTTTGGAACGCTCGCACTCCACTTCTCAAATACTCTGTTGATTCGTATATCTATATAGCGAGGTGATGATCGTTTGAATAATAAATACTGACGGCTGTTTAATTACCGGCAATTCACTTCAAGAGACACTTGAAACACGATAATTTACATGTAGATTTTCGAAACGAGTAACGAAAATCGAGTTTTTATAACTTAGTTTATTTGTTTTAATTCGGTATTTAAAAGACGAGTTTTTTAACAACCTTTTAACTACGTCAAAAACTGTTGAAAATATTGTATGATAAGAAAAATAAAAGAAAAAGAGAAAATTAACAAATTGTAGTCGAAGAAGCTCTTCGGTATATCGACGAGCTTAACTCCGCCACGTGTTTGGTTGATTTAAATTTTTTATTCCCTTATTTTTCTTCTTCTTCTTCTTTAGACACGAATTTAAACAAGTTGATCGAGAGTCTCACGTGAACGATTCTTCGTCCGACACGTGGACCGACATTTTTGTCCGGTATAATTGCGATCTTTGATTCGCGTAAATCCGATACTGAAAGAGTGATATTTTAGTCCAAACACACTGCGATACACACTTGGCAATAGTCCGTTTGAAGACTTCCACATGAGCTTGAATGAAAAATCGGAGATATATATTTTTTTATTTTATTTATTATTAATAATAATATTTCTTTTTTGTTTTAACCCGTAAACTCACGTTTTATATATAATTTTGACAATTCTCATCGAGCCAGAAGCGTCCGCTTGAATAGGCGGCGAATGAGTGGTTCGGTCTTGCCGCGCTGTTCGCGGTCCCCAGAAGAGAAGGGAGACGGGATGGAAGTTCCGATTCGCGCATGCCTTTAGTTCATTCCACATTATGTACTATGTAAACTCTATAAACTTTCATGGTTTTTTTCTTTTTTTTTTTTTCTTTTTTTATAATATTTTTTCATTTATTCCAAATATGAATTTTCATTTTTCACGATACACATATCTTCGTTTCGTTAATCAAAATGCAGCTCCGAGTGGTATGATTAGATACACTTTATTAACCGTATCATCAAAGTGCAGAATATGGCATTGGGAATATCGATAGACCCCGTCCCTGGCAGACACAGGCCACTCTTGTTGAAGCGATATCATTTCTGTATAATATGTAGATGACTTATATACGAGCTTTTGATATCCGCGGAGGCTTGATACAAGTAAAGAGATAACGTCAGGTTCACAATTAGACAATATATTGAACTACGAATTTGACAAAAGGAATCAGCGAGACAGGACGTGTATCTGCTGACAGTTAGACAGTGTAGTTGTACTTCGAAATTAGTCGTTTTGTAGTGAAGTTTAAAAAGGTATTTTTGTAACACGTGCACAGAAAGTGGGTCTTTTTTGTCCTCATTTAGGAGCGGAAAATAAATCTTTTTGAGTCAGGATTCCATTCGTCAATTTTTTTTTCCTAGGACAAAATTGCCGGTCAAAAATGAAAATAATTGTCCTTTAGTTCCGAACGTTGGACTGATCACACAGTCCGAAAGGAGTCTCGGAAAAATTCTTTCCTGGTATACTTAATCAGGGTATTTATAATCGTTGGACAATGAACTGCGAAATTGCGAGAAACCAGAAATTATACTATTATTTTTAATTTGTAATCTACGTCAATCGTGTATGTACATGTAAATAAGTATGTTTACTGTAGGCATGTGGTTCGGTCGCCGAATCCTCTACATGAGAGATCGTATAACGTGGGGAGGTTCACTTGGGATACTGTGTCAACGAGTTGTCAAGGTCATCTTGGCTGACGTCGACGTTAAAGCTTGATTCCCGTATGTAATGCCGGTATAGTGGTACATTTACTTCGTATATAGAATGACGTTGAATCCGAGAAATTACTACAGAGCTAGATACCTACGTACACGTACCAAGATGAGATCTAACATATATATCTTTCGTAGACAACGCGGAAGAGAGCTTTTTCGCTATTGCAGCTTGCAACCAGCACTGCAGCTTTGTAAGTGCAATTCCTTTCGTTCTTCTTATTTTCGTTTTCCTTATCTCATATATTTTTTTTTTTTTTTCTCTTCTTGTTCTTCCGACACGACACTTTTATTCTTCATACGACAATAACTAACCAGCTGCAGGCGTAATTAAGGTATGCTATGTCAAATAAGGAGACAGTAGATAGGTACTGGAGTAACGTTAATGGTTTAATTCTGTTTTTTTGTTTTGTTTTTGAGGAATTACTTCTCTCATGAACTTGACCGTGTTAATGAACCGATCCTTAGTTCTTGGTCAAACCTATACCGCTTGATTGATTTTACTGATAATGGCCGGTATCGACCGTGCGGACAAAACAATTAAGACTAAACGGTTAGTAACCGATTAGAAAAGAGCCAGCGAGCCATATTCATCGCTCTCGCGCTTTCTTCGGTTCGGAAAAGCTTCGACCCTCAATAAATTACATTGCTATAAATTTCTGTTCATTTTTTTCTTTTCTTTTTAACTTCCCGTTTTTAAAAAGATGAGTTATTGTGATCAACCAAAAATGAAACGTTCAGTTTTTATCGAATCTCTACGTTTTCAGACCCACAGAATCATCTACGATGATTTTTAGACAAACATCTGTCTGTGTGTATAAGATCAATATTTTTGTCCAAAGATATCTCGAGAATGAATGAATGGATTTCATCCTTCCTTGTATCAATCGATGCCTTTCTTCCTAACTTAGAACTGATTAGTTTTCAGATTTTATCGGTTTAGTACTTTTTTAGTTATTCCAAGAACAATATTCTTAAGAGGAAAATTTCAATTGATGATATCTCAAGAACTAATCAACAAATTTTGATGATTCTAGTCTCGATCGATAAGACTTGTTCCAACTTAAGCCTAGCTGAATTTTAGAATCAATTTATTCTATAGTTTTTTTCATTTTTTAACTGAACGTTTTATTCACAGAATACTATTTGTTAAGCTCGAAGAATCTAAACAGGAACTTCCAGGGTCGGTCAATCGAGGTCAGTCAACTGACCTGCATCTTCTTGTTTTTTTTTTGTTTGACTTTGTTTTAAAAATACCAGAACAAATTTCCATATGAGTTTCAATGCGAGAATTTGTCAACATTATTCGTATCGTGAATAAAAAAAACGGTTGTCTATACACGTGGCAGTCGTTGAATCGCGTGTAATTTTCTAAGTAAATGCAAAAGTATAGAAAGATAAAAAAAAAAAAACGAAAAAAAAAAAACAAGAAAAACGGAAGGAAAAGGGAAAAAAACTACAGGCGTCATGCATAAAAAGTTTTCCCGTGACATAAATTGTTTTCCATTTAGGTGTAGGACAAACGGACAGTGACCGCATAGTGAATTACTACATAATATACGGACACGATAGGTACACGTATATATGTATGTAAAATACATACCTATATCCTATATGTATATATCTATATACTAGAGACACAGGTGAGTATAGTGCATCAGGGAATCACTACGATCATGTACTCTACAACGGCGTACGTGTCTCCTAATGGAATTGAGCGTGTCACAGTTACGGAGCCATGGTGTGTTTGTCCTATGTATATAAACTTGCCATTTACTAAAGACAATGAACGCACGCACGCATGCACGCACGCAAGCAAGCAAGCAACAAGCAGCAGCTCTTCGAGTGCAGCTTATGTTGAGACATCAGCAACGCGTCACTTGAACAAAACTATAGGATTATCTGTGAGCGACAGCCACCGAGCCACCCTTAATGTCAAAGTGCAGACTGACGAGACCGAGATTAACCTAGCTGGATCCATTTCTCGAGTGTATACCTCAACTTGTTTTCAAATACTTATACTAACAATGAACGACGGTATATCTGTGTTAAGATTTACCGTATCTAGAAGTTGCAGATTTTAATCGCACTAACGCGAATCACATGCCTCTCATAATTTTTTACCTTAAAATTGGACGGATTTCTGTTTCTAATATCATTTGGATGTATGTTGATCGTTGTCGGAGACAAGAAATTTTTGGAATAAACAATATAGATACAGTATGATGAATGTGTAATAATGTATGTATTGTAGATACATATGGGTATATATATACAGGTACATATGTATAGGTTTGTGAGGAAAAATGAGTTTTGCGGTGGAACGAACACATCCCTCATTCGAGATCAGAGCTGATGCCCGGTTCGCCGCATCAACAAACTTTGACGACGTATCTTGGCTATTGGTTTCATCGTCGAAGTAGGTATGTGAAAATCCCGTGATCCGTAAACCGTAAAAACTATCCGGCTATGTTTGAGGAATACTGTAGATAACTCCTTCGGTTGAATCGCTCTAGGCTATATCCAATGAGACTCGGGTTTACGCGTTGTTTATACAAAACGACTCCTAATCTGGTCTCGCTTCGGGGATCAAGAACGTTCTCGAACCTTCGGGGCATTTGAAACCACCGTGTGTTGGATATATGAAGCTACTGGCTGATAGAAGAGCTTTCAAATCTTATTTACCTGCCTGTTTTCATCGAGACACACATCTCCATCATCATCTCATGTTATATATCCATATACATGTATGTATATCCACCTATGTCTACCTTCTGTGAAATTAGACCGAATTGCATTTGACTTGAGCCATCGTTCACCGCAAACTTCGGGTTCAATTGTTTGCACTGAGAGTATGCTGCAGCTATGATTTCTGAATGTATTCTCCAGTTATACTCAGACGAGTAAGGCCAAATCCCTACGGTGTCTAATTGTTATCCTACTATACCCCGGGGGATTTTCGTTGTATAGAGATAAGCAGCGGTTTTATTGTAGATACAGTTCCTGTTTCTTTTGGTAGAAAAAGCTGCCGTGCATCGGCAGTCAGACTAAAAGTCCCTCACTATTGTTTCTTTTTTTCTTTTTTTTTTTTTGTGCAATTGATCACGATCATCAATTGCTGATTAGTTTTTTCACCAAGCTTCTGCATTATTCGTCACTCCGGAAATGTCCGGTTGAACGTACGGAGTATAAACTATTTATACATGTAAAATTGAGCTTGTAACGTGCATGTGACTATTTATACCAAACAGCAAGGTAGGGAAACACATGCAGTCCGACATTCACCATTAATAAGTTAACCAACGACGTGATCTACAACTAACCATTTCACAGGGACATTTCGCACTTACAGCACTTTGAATATTACCCGTAGAGTTTACCTCGTGTATATGTATCCAGGTACATTCATTCTAACGTACATACATATATATACAATTAGTTAGATCAGGGCTGGATATACTAAAGGGTGTAGTATAGCACCGTTGTAATTGAAATTGGGACCATAGTTTCTCTTCTTATTGTTCTTGTTCCGCTTTAAAATTGCGATGTAGTGTATGCACGGCCCTGTGTACAGTATTAACAAAACTGATACGAGAAAGCTGATCATTAATTCAGTCCTGGTTTACCGATAAGATGTTCAAGGACGTAAGTATATTATAATCTCATATAATTTACGAGTGTAAAAATCCAAGAGATAGGGTACCCTTAAGTGATCATTGATCGTCTGGAATTCGATCCACCTGGATGAATGTGCGTTTGGGAATAAAGTTTGAAAAATATAACATTCAGAACTGGATCGTTAAGCAGAAGCTCTGCCCCTTTTACTCACTGGGCAAGAGTGGAGAGATGGAGAGTTGAAAGTCTAGAGTGGAGAGCAGAGAGTGCAATAGGGTCGAGAACTTGCCGTCAGTGAAGCCAGTGAAACAAGTAAAACCAGCCAGAGAGGGCCGACCAACAGCAGACTCTCAACCTCTTATGGTTCAGACGGTGCAGCGAGTGCTAGTAGACCAAACCTTATACGTACAGCTTGCACAGTATAGACTGTAGAATAGCGGTCTGGGCATTGTGCTTGCAAATCAAGCAGCCAAATTTACATTAAATTTATGGCATTACACCTGTCCTACCCTCTTACCTCTTCCACCAATGTTGCATTCGCTGCGTAAATCCCTTTATGTTATCTAGCCTAAACTTGCAGTACTCCATACCCTTAGTTAGACACAACAAACGTTGTCTAACGACTGTGACGAGGATCCATTGCGGAAATGTAACGCGGTTTTATCATACCGCATGATCACCATCAACGAAAATCCCTTTGCTGCGGGTGGATATATGGGTGTATGATACATGGGTTCATATATGCACACAGACACGCACACACACATATATATGACCGTTGTGTACCTGTAGTTAGAATAAAATTAAGTCAATGAAGAGAAGCAGGGGAAGCTCCATATTGTAAGCCCGGAAAAGCACCACTTACTTATACAACATATATACTTTGGGTACCCTCAGGTACGATTCTTCCTTCATGAATGTATGTACCTACCAGAGTTACATATGAGTATGTCCGTGTACAAAGTAATGAGTGGTTCTAGTGGACCTGAAGTAACGTACGTAACATGGATTTGAAATCTTGATTGTACCACTTTGCGGTTATTAATCCAGTACCATTAAGAGTTTTCTGGAGGGAGACCATGATCATCATGAACATATCAAGTAGTAAATACCTTTGCTTATTTTCAAAAAAATTGTGTTAACTTTTTTATAGGTATAATAGCTAATCGATTGATAAAAAGGATCCTTAATACACATTTCGAGATAAACTTTTATTTCGTTTACATTTATATTGAGCACTTAGCAAATTGAAAGAATACTAAAAGCATTTGGTTCTTTCTAATCACATAAGACCCATTGACCCAGCTTCCCTTTCTTTAGCTTTCTACACCAAGATAATGCGTTTAAGATTTAATTATACATGCTACCATAGGTATATGTGTACATACATGTGGATATACGTGTACGTAATTCGATATGGTGTTAAGAGCTTTAATAAATAATTAATATACTCACTCGGCTTTATGCCTTCCATTATATAGACGTGTACACCCGGTGATGACGTCATGTGATAACACCAGCTACCCGTACGGGGGTCGAGAACACCTTTCCACACCAGGAAACAGGATATATATGTATATACCATATATCTAGATATAGTATAGGTACATATACCTGGTGGCTAAAATACCCGGTGGTAAGCCCTGAGGTATAATATATTTCTGACTCTAGTCGCTACATGAGATGACTAAATATTAATTGTTCTTGGTAGAATACCTTTGATTACCAACGTTATAGTCAAGAGGGGTTGGCCTCCCTCAACTTTCAATCGATGCTCAAGTCTATAGCTTCATATAAAGGTCATTGCGTGCGACCAGAGAGGCTTGCTACCTCCTTCTTTCTTTGTTTTTTAATACAATTTATATGAAAAGAATGACGAGAAAATTTACTCATTTGTTTTTTTTTTCTTAGAAATACATATCACTGCATAGATATATATTTTTTTATAATCAATTTGTCCTCGTTTTTGTATACATATTGTCTTTTCATCCGACAGTTTTTTTTCTTTTACTATTTGCGAAATATTAACAGAAACACTTGAGTCTCGGATTAGATTTAGCTGGTCTGCCTTCAGGTAGTTCTTCTTCGTGGCGACGTCCTCCCTCGGGGATATTTGTCGGAGAGACACTATTAAAGAGGCAGACTTTATTTGCTGACTCTAAGGTCATTTTAGAATTCATTCGCCGTCTTGTCTGGGTCCTTTTTCATTCTTGGAACGTCACTGATTCATGACTCTTATAAGGACAAGTTTTAGTAGTTGGAAAACAAATGACAGTTCTTCAAGAGATTTTGTCCTTTCTTGTGGACGAACCTTTTCTGATCCTTAGGGAAGGGGGAGGAGTGGATTTTATAAGCGAAAGACGAGAGATTGAAGTTAGAAAACTGAAAAGACGATTAATCCAGATGAAAGATAAAGAAGATTCGCTAAGGTACGCTCACAATTAACCAACTCTTACCACTTATCAGCATTTAGCTTCTTTAATTATATCAAAATGAAATGGCCGTGTAAATTAAACCGACAGTCAACTTAATCTTTCTGAAATTATATATATATATATCTACGCCTTGGGTATACCTTCAAGTATAAAGGGTTATTATTAGCTTCCATGGCGAGGGCTTCAAGGAGGTATATACCACCTTGGGAATAAATTTTTTTCGAATCACTGCTGACGCTGTGAAAAAAAACATTCTATTGACCCGGTTCTTTCACAGCTTCTTTACAGTATTTTCGATTGTAAATAAAAATTATTTGAAATTTTGCTTACCTTGCTTTGTATTTCTGTAAATTTTTAGGAAATTTTTGATGAATTTCATTTTTAGATCTGAAAAGTTTTTATTTTAAGCCAGTTTTTTTTTTTTTTTTTTTTTGTAAGCGTTCAAAGAGAAAGAATCTTACGTGCTTTATATATTATCAGTTCACCCCGAGGTTACATTATTCTAGGCTATTCCCTCCAGAGTTCAAAAAGTTTCTATGAACAATGCGACCTGTACCCTGCGGCATCCACTTTTTCTCCAATCGACTCAATCTATGCAAGGTAAGGTCTATAAAATTTCAAATAATTTTTAATTGTGTCCAAAAATCCAAAAAAGTCAGCTGTGAAAAAAACTGATTCAATAGAAAATTTTTTTCAAAGCGTACTATGGATTTGAAAAAAAAAATTGTTTTTACGGTAAAGACTCTCGTCAATTTGGAGTTGATTTGAAATTCCACGTACCTAATACAATTTCGCGAAAAGCAAGGATGACAAATTATTGCATAAATGAAGAAAAGCAACAATCAACAACCGTCGATTTGCGAATGCGAGATTTGGCCAAAATTGTCAAGCTTTTTTCCCAAGCTTGCAGTCTCATTACTCACTCATGAAATATGTGGGTAGCATTGCGTCGTTAAGCATAAGGATGAGAATTCTCTCTGAGCCTGAGTTAACCTCGACAACACTACGCTAGTGAAGATAATCAAGGATAATTATTAATTCATGATTTCCTCATAACAAACGAAGCCTTGTGCTTATCTTTCGAAGAAAACACGTTCACTTCAAGGGTAGAAATAATTTACTTCCTCATAAGCAAATCTTGGATTTATCCAAAAACCCCCGAATGCGTAATGCGCGTTCTCTCTGAACTCCTCGTGAATTTTCTCCAATGATTTCGAGAAATAGAAGAATAAAAAAAAAAAATTATAAAACAACAACATAATTATGTCCACGCTGAAGCTGCAGCAGCTCTGAGGCTTGAAAATAAACATAGTGTACGCAGTACGTGACGTATCCACGTACATCCACGTATAAGTAAGCAGAATGTCGTTTTCATAAAACCCCAAGCATCAGAGCGGCTCTTGCCCCGCTTGCCCTTTGAGTATTTATTACCAACGTCAACGGATACACTGGCTCCCTGAATTTGTAAGGCAGCCATCGTCATCCTAGCCTAACCTTGGTTATGTTAGCGTTCCGTCGCCACGCAGCCAGCCGGGTCTCGCAGAGCACAGCTTCTGCCTTTGCCTTTGCCTTTGCCTCTGCAATGGATCCAGTGGTTGTCCTTGGGCACGAAACGACCAGGATAAACCCGGAGGGTCGACCTCCTCGCGTGATACTTGCTGCTTGCTGCTTGCTGCCCTCTCTATATCTCTCTCTTTCTCTACCATCCAAACCTCCACGTCTCCACGTCTTGAAGCCTCCAAGCCTCAGCATCAGCCTTCTTCTTCCCTTTTATTTCCCCGCCTTGCCAGGCCAGTCAACATTTTTTATTCCCTCTAGTCTTTCCTTTACTTTTTGTTGTTTTGTTTTTGTTTTTTTTCTTATTTTGTTTTTCGTCGACGCCGTTGGTCGATTACCCCGATGGTAGCATGGATCTCAACAGCTACCCGCTGGTACTACGTTCGTTACTGTATAGTAGGTATGTATGTAACATCCATACAGAGGCATCGCCACTAACGTGGCAAAAACATAGCCCCGACCACCTGGACCCTCTGCAGACAAGTCGAAATTTATCTGCCTAAAATTTTTGAAAGAATAGGAATACCATTATGAAAATACGTTTTGTTCTGTTTCTTTCTTTTTTTTTTTTATTCGAAATTGAATTACTCTAAAATCTCGGTTGTTCGCGTGTGGCTAATTTCAGACAGTACGGTTAACCAATGGAAATTTCTGCTGGACCGTGTAAGTACGTTCTATAGATCCATCAACGAAGACAGTTAAATGCTAACGTGAATCTGGAGAAATGGATACAAGAACGCAAAAAATAGCTTATCGATTCTACAGAAACATATTTACAGAAATTTGTGTAATTTGTGAAAAGAATAAAAAGGGATACAGGTGTGGCTGACCACTTTAGTCAAATCTTTAGTGATAATCGAAATTCTACACGATTTGAGATGATATGGTTATTCAAGTTGACCACCGCGATTTTGTCCGCAGGGTTTCAGCGACCAACGGCTAGACTAGCGTTGGCTATGTAGGTTCAATCTATTCCACTATAGGTGCTTTACAATATTGATGTGTTCTTCGCAGGCATGTCAAAGCTACACAGTAGAGCTACGAGTGAGCTTGACTGGGGAGGGGGGGGGGTCGGTTTATTGAAAACCCGAGGCTCGTCGTATGTTTAAACGGTAAATACATCGGTACACCTACATTTCCCAGGAGAATATCCCGCCATAGGAACAACCTCTTCTACTCTCCACTCTCCGTTTCTCCTTATAGCTTTTGCATGCCCCGGTTCCTGAAGAATCTCGGATGTAACTAAACAGGTTGTTCATGCTCACCGGAACAGCGAGCATATTTTAATGGAAAATTTAGTATCACAACACCGTTGTGTATACATGTGTGTCCTAACCTAGATGTAGACTATGCAAAACCCCTATGCGGTATATCGCATGGCAAAAAGACTGATCAAATCTCGCAACAAGTAAAAAGAAAATTTAGTTTCGATTTCCCGAAACAAGTAAGTAAAAACCCAAGTGTGGATATACAGTGATAAGATTTCATATTTAACCAAACAGTTGAGAATCCCTTTGGTTTTAATCGCCATTTCTAAGATCACTCGATGGCCCGTTAGGAGCCCGTTGAGTGCTGCAGCTGATGCACTCAACCGAACCCCACTTCTGCGTGGATCGTTCGCGAACGAGGATCTTATCACTTAAGTCTACGAATTGTGCACTACGATGGAACCAATCTTGTTAATTTCCTACGAGGATAATCCGTTATCGATATATGTATGTACATACATACATACATACATACATACATACTCGTAATACCACAGCTTCGCATAATCATGAAGTACTTAATTCAGGTTAAAAGGATCCAGGCTAAATATGAACAGTCACCTTATAACAGCGCTACTATACTATAATATGATGTCATATGATTGATCGAACTACCGAGCACGTAGCCTTTCGGAAATTAGTAAAGGAGTTGAAACAACTACTTATAGATAAATCGATGCTTGACCTGAGCAACATTTTAACCTCACGACATTTACCGGTTGTCCGAAGCCACTGGTAGGTAATGGTTGAAAGGCCGTGTTATATCGTGGTGCAATTCCTAAGTGAAGCCTAAAACGCCAGCGACCAGTGCGGTGTTATTTATCATTAGTTCCAAAGCAGGACTTGGCTATGGGCCAAGGTTATTGCGACAAACTCTAAGGAGGATTTTAGCGGTGGTAAACGGTTAGCTACCACGTGATAACTCTGCGTCCGGACGTCTAGGTGGAAGGTAGAATGTGAACTATGGTTTTGCAACGATGTTCTATGTCCTAGGCTGTGCAGCTGACGATGATTGCGTGTAAGTGAAACCTGCAGGTATACAGAGAACGTTGTGATATTAGAGTCTAAACTATCTTCATTATAGTCCTGGATCATCGCAGGTGGTAACCACTAGGCTGGAGGCTGGAGGCTGGAAGGATAGAAAAAGCAAAACGAATCGAGGTAAAAATTGAGGTAGCGTTAAGAAGGCAGGTGCTTCACGTCTGGTGGAGAACTGGGAACAGCTTATACCTGTGTACCCATACCTACAGGTGTGTATTATACATGGGATGCTGCTTTTCAAAAGACCGGAGGGCAGAGGAACCCGGTTTGGACCGCAGCTGCTGACCGGCAAGAAAGTAGATTGCCATTAGATATTTCGTCCTCGATTATCGATGTGAGAAGAGGCAGTTAGTATGACCGCATTATTATACTACATACATTGTGTAGTATGTCTAAATTATACTCATGAAAGTACGTCACGGTTGGTAAACACGTGACAGGTCATAGAGCTCCGTGTACCTCTAAGGAGGACGTTTCATCGTGAGGAGAGTCACGTAACGTGTTAGAGAAACAAGTCGACAAACTCCGACCTCCGAGTAAAGAAAAGGGAGATAAACAAAAATTAGGTACGGAACTCCGGCTGGAGAAGGAACTTGAAAATTCCTGAAGCAGCTGAAGATTGGCACTGGTCTCAACCCTGGTGGCAAACGGAACCGTAAAGACGTTTGGCTCGTGATTTCAAGATGGTCTGGTTCACTGGCTGCACGTGAGCTACACCGTTATTGCCATATACTCCGTTTCGTTGCATATACGGACAACGCATTCACCGACAAGTAGACAGAATGAAGCCGAGTCATCGTCGAAGAGTATGTAGCCAGTTTAATGAAACGTCGAGTCTGTCTGCCTACTCACACAGCTTTTTTTTTTTCATTTTACTTTAAATTATCGTATGCCATGTGCTTAAACTAAATTCAAGGCGAAAGATGCCAGAAGAGGATTACTATGTAAAAATTCGTTATGTTGAATCGATTTTTATATGATGTAGACAAAATGCAGACATGTGTGTAAGTATTACAAGCAAGATATGTGAACACCAGTCAAAATTCAACTCCCATACATTAGAGTCCTGTAGATATGGATAATATATATCTCAAAAACTTTCTTCAAGAATTTCTTTATTCATTTTGTCAATTCCGCACCCGCCGTTGCTTACGATTACTGAAAATAATCGATTCGCTTTATGGAAATAGAAGACTAGTAGTTCATAGTTTTGTGACATTATATTGCCCTGCTTGGATATTGCATTGTTTAGACTCCATAATTATTATACGACTAAGTTTTTTGTTCTAATGAAATCAGTCAGTCAAAAAATATCCTTTGTGAGATTGTTGACTCAGAATTTCTATTTTTCTTTTTTATTTTCCTCTTTATTATTTCAGCTTTGTGTATCATGGAACAATTTGCGAAAAGTTTGTTTGGCATGTTGCCCCAGTTTGAAACAGTTTCAAAGCGTTGTTAATATTCGTCCTTTGGTTAAAAACAAAAAAAAAAAACAAATAGGGTTACTTCAACAAGTTGTTTTCTTTGTTTAGTAATAGTTTATTGTTTATCTAATACTTGATAAAATTTAAAAAAATAAAACAAAAAAAATTTCATATAAAATTACTATTTAATATACAATAGCTTGAAGGTTGGCAAAATCATAGAGCGAATTTTTGCACCCCTGATCGAACCTATACAACATCATGTGATATTCAACGCATGAAGAAGCATTGTGCTCGAGGTACACAGTCGAACACTATCATAGTTCTTTGCCGCTTTGAAGCGGGACGTATGCACATACGTATAACGTACCGCGGTATGTATTTTTTGAAATATTTTTTTTCATGTTTGTAGAAAACCGATGAGAGTAGAATACGAACGCAATGCACTATACATATATCGTAGCTCTACCTTTCGACAGAAATTTTTCTCCTTTTTTATTTTTATTTTTATTTTTTATTTTTTATTTTTTTTCCTATCTCTTTATTCCTCTCTTTTCAACGGATGAAACAAACCCGGTTCTACATTACGCTCACCGCTCTCTTTCGCGTAACGGATTTGTCTCTCAGTTTTCAAATCTACTCCGTCAAAGGTACTTTGACAGAGCTAGGCTTTCGGCACGTAGGTATCATGCCTAAAAGTGATTTTTGAATGGTGGCCGTTTCACCGTTCTAGAATTTCCGTAGGATAAAACGAAATTTCGAACCTTTTTACTTTACGTATACGTCATCTATATATACATACTGAATCGTAAAACGTTACGATTTTCTTCCTACGTAAAAAAAGAACTACGTTGACGTCTAGGTAATCGCAGGAAATCTGAACTTGACGACTGCACATACGTGTATGTATGTATGTATGTATGTATGTATGTACGTATGTGTGTACCTACCTACCTACTTACTCGCGCTGCTAAAGGAACAGGATCCAAATCGATTTCGGACCTCATTTTCAGGAAAACCAATATCAATTCTTATTTATACTCGTTTCCCACTGCCGAATACCATTCTAGAAGTAATAAAGTCCAACGTAGATACAATATTCAGTGGTCGACGCCATTATCCTGGCGCCCGTCGCGGCGCGGAACAGAGCAGAGCGGAGCGAAAGCTATTGTCATTGAAAACATAGTGGCCCTCCCCCATGAAAAAGAGCTAATCCCTATCCATTCTTGGGAACCTCTTCTTTTCTCCAGTCCAATGCTATGGTGTAGGATGCATGGCTCTCCTAGGCATTGTTGGGTCGCACGCAACCTGAACCGCATCACGTTGAGTTACTGATAGGCGTTTCCCCTGCAGCTCTATTCACCAAGCCTGCCAATTTTCATCGCCAATTTCAGAATCCACGCAGTGATTCCTCTTGGCTTTACCACTGTCACTGTAAACGGTTCCTGCTCATATGTTAAAGATATATAAAAGTGAAAATTGAAGGATATATGCGTACGTCTATATATAAAAGAAAAAAATATATATGGATATTACAGCAGGTGTTAAAAAGGAAAGAAAAAAAAAATTGGTAAAAATAAAATTTGAGCTATACCGTCTCCACTGTCGCAGATGAGACGACCTTTGATCTTGGTGACATCTAAGCCACCGTACCAAGGGCAGTCTTTGAATGCGAGAAGAGGTTTATAAGGATTTGATTCCCAGAACTGTGCCGCCACACCGGCGAACTCTGTGAGCATAAATCCGGATGAATCCGTCCCCCATAGGACTTTCCTGAAACATCCAGGACCCCAGTGAGCAAGGGCAAGCCTGGATGAGCCCAAGAACGCCAACCGTCGAGGATAAGCCAAAGTCATTATCTCAGCCACGTAAGTGGCACATTCATTGTGACCACCAAAAGGCTAGTATCTAACACAACTACGAGGCGAATGGGTCAAGTCGTACTGAACTCGAGTAAGAAAGCTGACATTTTATTTCATCGTTTCCCGTAAATAGAAGATCTAGAGGGCCGCCGGCATGGCGCCGGTCTCAATAAGATATGGGACGCCTGTGGAATTTAATTATTAGCTTTACCGAACCTAATACCCCGTATCATTTACTCATCATAGTGATGAAAATCAAAGCAAAGTAAAGGGAAGGGAAGCAAATCAATCTGTATACCTGCACCGTACCTACACTTGTTCATTTCTGTATTTGCACATATTCACGTATGAGATTGATAATTGGTACAGAAGTATTACGAATAACGGTTGCGTGTTTGATACCACGATGGTCAGGGCAAGGGGTGAATGAGCCAGAGGCGGTCCGAAAATTACTCTGAAATATTACTGCCAATACCGGGTGGTGGCATGTTTGTATGTATACCTATTCCTACCTACCACCTATAATTAACCGCGTATTTTATACGCCGTGATACGAATTTTAATAATAGAATATACCACGGTCAGAAAAGGCGAACGAAATGTCCTCAGACATTGAAATAGAGCTTATACAATCATTATTATTATTATTATTCATAGAAGCGAATTTATCAGACTTATCAGATTGTTATTATTATTATTATTATTATTATTATTATTATTATTATTATTATTATTATTATTATTATTATTGTTTATGAAGGCTTGAGTAGGAAGAGAAAGAAGCAAGGCTAGAGATATCCAATTAACGTGAGATGCAAGTTTGTTATTCTAACGAGTGCCTAATAACGGATAGCAGCAAACGTGAAGCGACACTGAATCCAAATTACTTTTTGTCCAGTTATGTACAGCGCGATGGTTTACCTTTACCTGCATAGAACACGAATGTTTCTTTAACGAGAGTATAATGGAAGCTCCGACACAACTGTAACGCTTTATAACAGCTGTGCGGCAAGGATAGAAGAGGAACGGAAAGGAAAGGCGACTGAAGCCCGGGTTTCTACCTGGAGGCACGCCGGCAGTAAATCATTTGGAACAAGGTGGCTGCAGTTTTTTTTTTTTTTTTCTTTTTTGTGGTACCGTTTTTTTCTGATTTTTTTCCCTGCCAATATTTCTTCCTATCTTTAACAAACCGTTGATTCTGCCTGGTACCTCCACCGAAGAAAAACAGCATGGAAGTGTGAATTCAAATTACCCCTGAGTACCACCAGCATCTATGATATTGATAAGCAAAATTATGTAATCGGCACATTACGATGCACGACACAACCGCTCACCCACCGTTCACCACTCAGAAACACCCAACAGTGATTAATGCAAGGGAAGATCCGGGCTCTGTTAAGTTCAAGATTTGCTAATGCAACGGGGCTTCAGTTGGTCACGCTCTAACCAAGACTAGTCAAAATTTCATTTCAGAGATTGACGTCCAGCATAAGATACAAAGCCATGTATGTACAGGAAAGCGAGGGTTTACCTGATGAATAAATCCCTACACCATGATGCTCTTTCTATAGTTTCGCAATATAACGAGAGGTGTAAATTGTTCAACTAATGCTGTCAGGAATTTGCAATGTCTGGTCTGGTTTACAGGACCCGAGATTTCTCGCCGACTGATCACGATCTCTTGCTACGTTATGCAGACCACCTTGTTTAGGATTCTCTCTGATGCTGCTCGAATAGGTATAGACGTACATTGAATATTGGTGATGCAATCATCTCGCTGCATACGTTCCACGGCTATTGCAGTCACGATTTGGCAAAGCCCTAGTTAGCCAAATGTGGGTGTATACGGTCAACGTGGACTTTGACTGTCTTTGGTTGCTTTGAGGCGGTTGTGAAGGCTCTGGTGTATTGAATTTGCATGTTATTCGATGGCCGAGCTTGTGCCTTCATATAGTCTTTGTTAACCCAGCCGAGAATTCCTTCCTTCCTTCCTTCCTTCCTTCCTTCCTTCCTTCCTTCCTGCCTCCTTCCTCCCTTCCTTCCTTCCTATCCCTAAATAAGGCATTCTCTAACGCGATACCAGTGATATCTCTTTCTTCAGCCCCTCCTTCGCCAACTCCAGTCTCCATCTTCCACTTCCTCTTCTGACACAAGGGTATCGCACCCGACATGTCGAATGATACCGGAATTCACGGTGGTATAGATGGCAGTACATGTACACGGATTTAGGGTAAAGGATGTTGGTGGTAGATAGAGTAGACGGAGGTGGGGTGGTAGGTGCCAGACCATCTCCCAATCCCGCTGAGGTGGCAGAATTGGTGCTACCCTATTCAGGATAATGGCATCTCATATTTATCTCACGAGGTATACTGTTTCCCCACGGCGTTAGTAATTCATAATGCTCTCGTGATGAGATCGAGGGACTCAATCTTGATAATAGATTTGGTAAGGCGGGGAAAATCATACTTGAGAAGCCTTCCAGAGGACCCTGAGAATCCTTGACGACATTCTCCTAAACCTGAAGTTCGCGTTTGACAAACGCAGGGAATCGTAAGGATACAACGTTTTCGCAAATTTTCGCATCTTTATTTATTTTTCACTTGGGAACAGAGATGAAACTTTATCGCGTCAACATTCAACGTCATGATGTTTTAGGTACATTTTATCATCGTGATGGGTTGCAATTTATTTGTTATAGGTATAGAAATAGGAACAATGTTATCACGTGACAATTTACACATGTAGAAAATATATTTTCAATCAAGAATTCAACTACAATACCCACTTCACATACGTCTACCTTCGTACCTATACCATTTCTATTTATAAAATGGAAGATCCAGTTACAAGGATCTTGACTTTGGCGCGCGTCAGACCGGTTTCAAAGTCAGGAGTCAACGGCTTCTTGCCCTCTTTTGCATTTATCCCTTTTCCCTTTGTCTACCTCGATCTACTTCCACCACTATCTCTACCTTGACTCTCTTACCTTCATCCCGTGCTGATCCCAGGATTTATTCATAGGCTGGTATTATGCCGGCCAGTTCCCGTCCTCGAGATGAACTCACGATATATTTTTCCCGTCCTATATACAGGGCGTTGAAAAGGTCTTGTTTTTATTTACTTTTTCACATTTTATTTCCTATTTCTTGTATTCTCTTTCCTTTTATTTTATTTTTATTTTTTCTTACCTTTTTCTACGATCCCGATAAATCTGGGACATTTTTCCTTCCTCACTCACCACAAAAACAACGTCAACAGATCCAGTCGGATCAAACCTTGCTTCAACTTCTTCTTATACATCGGTACGTACATAATTCAGATTTTTCTTTTTTGATTTACAAATTCTGTAAGAGATAAACCAAAGAGTAAAAAGGAACAGTATCACATCACGACTACCTGTACGAGTGTCTTCTAAAGATGTACAAGTCTCGCTCTCATTATGAGAACAGAAATCGAAATGCTCGAAGATTTAAAGAATGTACCATTAACAAATCCGAAAACAATAAATACAAAAGAATCTTCGCAATACTTTTGCAAATCTTGTTAAAGTTCCAATCTAAGAGCATAAGACTCGTAGATCTAAGTTTATCATCGCTCAAACTATTTAACCGAGTTACAAGGAATGAAACCATCGCATTAAAGCACGTAATGATTTTTTACCGTACTCAAGTGAACCAACACCTCAGGGACCCAATTATAAAAGCTAATGGCAGCCTGCAAAGCTTCGTTGGAATTCCCACATCCACTGGTCGCGGCATGCTGCCCTTCGGGGCAGTCGAGTTTCACGTTAGGCTAGGTCATGTTGAGGAAGGTTATTCTGGGTTAGCTAAGGTGGTTTGAGAACCACCCAGGTCTGATGCCTCCCACACAGACAACAGTCGGAAGCCCTCGGGTATGTTTAGTTGTTTCTTTGGTCAGCGATGGCTTATGCCATTATGGAAAGAAAATAGCGATAGCTTTAGTCCCAACGGTGTTGCATATATCAGCCTTAAGGCTTTCGTGACTTAACGATGACCATTGCCCGTTCTCGCGGATAGAATTTCTCGTTCCTTATTCCTAGCCCTTCGAAATCCCAGACTCAAAAATATTTTCTTACATCAATATCCGCGTCTTAAGTGATTGATTGGTCAATCAGTGCTTCATCCACAAGTCCTGCAGTGCGAATAGAAGACTGACGATGAGAGAAATAATTGAAATGGCAAAAAGCGAGGGGATAATATTCATGTCTCGATTCTTAACTTAACGTAGGTTATTGTTTAGAAGATTTTTATTACCATTCACTTATCTGTGACTTTGAAAGTATTTTTGAGGGTATCGTGAAGAGTAGAAACTTTGAATAATAAGCAGGTATATGTATGTAGATAGACAGAAGTTTCAAGTTTCAAATTTCAATTAGAATTATCTGCTTAGACTTTTCTTCGTTTTGAATGAAACAAAAAAATTTCAATATAATAAGATAACGTTATAGGTATACCATAGGTATGTATATTTAAGCTTTTGATGTTTGACTCTTTGAAAGTCAGAGTGGCGGGCAAAATGAAATTTAAAAAAAAAAATTTTTTGTTTTAATATCACTTATTTATTATTCGTGGGAAATAAATGGTTTCGTTACCAAAGTCAGATTATTACAAAATTATAGTTGATCCGTAAATTTTTTTGATTTTTCTTATTTTTCTAACAAATATTAAACGAAGAATATTTTTCCAATATTTGCAACCCTCCGCTTTATAGCGAATGCGGATTATTTTGTCGTAAACAAAAAAAAATAAAAAATAAAAAAAAATGAAAATAAAAAAAAAAAAAAATTATTAATCTACTTGCCAATTTTATATTCAAAGATTACATCGATCGCATTTCAGTTTCCCCTAAAAAATAATCACTTATATAGTCCATGTAAAGGCCAATGTATTTACATACATAACATACATATATACCTACGCCATATTCATCGCAGTATTATCGCTTAGATAATTTCAAAACTGGTTTCATCGGAAGCTGTACCCGGTTTATCATAAGTCCATACGTATAATACCGGGTGTACAGTTAAAATTCGTATTTTCAGACACTTTTTTTTAACGATTGAAATGATTCGAATGAATATCTCATTCATCTAAAAAAAAAAATTGAAGAGGAGATCGATTGACGACAATTTTTGGAATCGAAATGGACTTTGGATATATAGATCTATCGACATCACGGAAAAATGAATCTAAACGGGATCACCCTGTATATATTTGCACATAAATACGTGTATAGGTATATGGCATAACTCCGTATCCCGGAGGACCTCGAGTAGGTATAACCCACGCGTGTTCATTCCGTAGGGTACGCCGAAAGATTGTCAACTAAAATTGGTGATTCTGTGGGGAAATCGAAAATAACTATTCTACGACAATTCAATCTTTGAACTGGAATACTTATCGACGTATATGCATGTAGGTAATATTCCTTTAGGTATGTACATACATACATAGATACATACCTCTATACACAGTCACTATGAGAAATAAAATAAAGCGTCATAATATTCGTCTAGGAGAAAGGAAAACGACGATGAAAGACCGGAAACAGGAAGGATGTATGGATTTAAGAATAGAATAAGGTACATCAGCTGAGGTCCCCACGTTTCTCAGTAACGGATATCCACTTCCATTATTAACGAAATGCATGTGGAATTTTCGAAAAAGTTTTGCAGTATAACTGCAGTGCGGAATGATCACGAGTGGTAGAGATATTGTTACGATCATTGATTCGGAAAATCGATCACAGTATTCGGTATTGACATTATCGACTAATTACCACTCAGTCCAGTTTGGTGGTAATTATAAATTAGAAATGATAAATTATGAAAAATTTAATCATTCCACCTGTCAGGATGTCCGCCCATGTTTGTTAGATGTTCCTACGATTTTCTTCAGACACGACGAGTTCGTGGCTTACATCCAATTCCACGTCAAGGCCCGTTGCTATTTTTGGCAAACCGATATTCCCCGAACCATACCTACCTCTGTCCGCTCAACGCCCTCAACCTCAACCTCAACCTCATCCTCATCCTCATCCTCATCCTCATCCTCATCCTCATCCTCATCCTCATCCTCATCCTCATCCTCATCCTCATCCTTTTTCTCTACCCGCGAAGCTGCCACCCCTGTAGAACCTTCGTCCGGGTCTGTAGCCCCCAGCATAACAGCCGTACTTCCGCGAGATTTTTTTCAATTTCATTCGAGATTTCGTCGAGTCGCTGAGCACTCGCCAATTAGTCCTTTTTTTTCCTCTTTCTCTGTCCCTGTTTCTCTCACTCTCTTTTTCTCTTTCTCTCAATTCTTTCTTTCACTGTTTGTACAAAACAGGGACCACAGGTCGAGCGTAAGTGAAAGAAGGAAGTACTTACTTGTGCCATTTGCTTCACCTTCAGCATCTAACGAACTGAAGATAATAATTATCACCATTTTTTTTTTTTTTTTTTACCCACTTCTACAATTAGTCAAAAACTTGTTTATGGGTTAGAATTTTGGATAAACAAGTTTGCACTTACTTTACTCAAACTAAATTATCATCATGAAGGGTTCGTTGAACATAATAAAATAACCTTTTTCACCCACCCTGGATATACCCATCAGCCCTTCGATCGTATCTACCTCATGGCTGTTTATAACAAAAGGATAATAATAAAACGTCGCTATACGATTCAATGATTTGATTGATCGAATTTTTTCGTGATTATAGACAAATCTAATGTATTATTTATCGATACATCACCGCTGGCGTTGTTAATCCAGTTTAATACATCGTGCCCCAGGAATAGTCCAATCATAAAAGTCTAAAAGACACTGATTGGATGAGGTTGTCCGAAAACAATTAGAGTTTGAGAATGTTAACAAAAAAAAAAAACAATAATAATAATATTCGGACATTTATTTTTGCGTCCGTCGAGACGGCAAAGTACACAAACCGTAGCTCGACGACGATCTAATCTGCAACAAACAGCGTTCGAACAGACGCGATGATTGACCAAAAAAGATAGATTGTTTTTCGATGCCTTTGGACGACCTTTTGGCACGAACAACACCTTGTGTACTTTACCTATACTTTGCCTAAATCAATGATTATTACCAGCTAGTGAATACTGGCGATGATATATCTATTGTGACAGTATAGGTATGTAGATACACATCGGCACAATCGTTCACAACCAAACTCTCGATAGCTCAGCTGATCAGTGAAAGATTAGCTAAGAGTTCAGCACGTAATGGCCAGATCGCATGTGACATGCCAATACCAAGGGCAACGGGTTTTATATGGATGATATATGTCGAGTCACACCGTATCTAATGACTTGGAATTATCTTGTTAGACAATATAATAAACAAAGAGAACAAATAATGGATATAATAACTCGCAATTTTTCAATTTTTAATTCGTAATTTTGGAGAATCAAAATTTTCAAGCATATGATATCACGTTTCAATTTTTCTATCGATCACGTTATACAGTAAGCTTGGATAGACAATTTTGATCATAGATAGTAAAAATCTTTCTATTCTTTACTTATTGATTTTTCCACAGGGCTTTTTTGTACCCCAAATTTGTGTTTCGTTATAAAATTTTTTTTAGGATTCAGTGCGCATAGATAGGCAGATCAGTAAATGACGATTCTCTTATAAAAAGCTGCTGACGTTTGCTCGGTTTTCACATAGCAATTTACAAAGTATCCCCTACGGTCATCAGCCTGCAGACATTGTTGTGTATCAAACGGTAAAATGCCATTTGCATATAATCGCGTGAGTATAAGACCTTATGATTTTTTGTAACATTTTTAATCTCTTTTTTTTTTTTCATTTTTCAATTTATATATGTATTTTCCTCTTTTCTTTCCTTGGAAATAAAATTAATTTTCTCTCTTGTGTTCACGTCGACGAGCCCCGCGGCTTACCAGCAAACGTTCGTCTGAGGCTTCAGGCCGCGTATACTATACACTGTATAGGAAGGATGCGAATGTACGCGAAAGGTGTTGTATCATCTCTACTCCCTGTAGCACGTAGGGAACTCTACTTCTCCGTATCCGCAGCTAGATTAGAGGGAACAGCTCCCCAGACATCTCTTCATTAGACTCTCTGAGCTCGTAACGGCGTGGCCGATGCTGCACAGCATCCAACGTTGGAAAAGTTGAAAGACCATGAAATGAATCGCCACACGTCTGAGTCTGGTCAGTCGATTTTTACCCGTAAAATATTTTCATTTTTGATATTAAACTTACGAACTACTTAAGTGTATATCGACTCTGCACAGTCACAGCAACATCCCCTTATCCCGTTTCCCAGATCTTACCAAGTTTAACAGAGAAGACGATCTCGAGTACATGCGATACGTATGTAGGTATGTTACAGTACATATAAACGTGATAGGAACTTATATGTATGCGTAATACTTGACTGTACAAATTTAGATCGGCAATAAATTATGTTCGCCAAGTTACTCGCTACGTTTAATACATACTGAACTAAAGTAAGGTGTAAACAAGATGGTATGTTGTTAGAAACCTACCTACCGTTGCACTACCAGACCATGCAGATGAACCCATTCGTTATTCACGCGACCTTAATTACTCAGGCAAACTTCCAACCCGATTGGAAAAGTTTTACCAATGTTTGGAACTGCCATGCTATTCCATGCCGCAAGCTCGACGAACGGATTAGGGGTTACTATCACGTTTCATTAAATTATCTGTCGCCATTGATCTATGCCAATATAGGTATACAGAAAAATTACCATAATGTTACTTATGGGGGTACACGCTGCACTTTGGAAAGATTTTTTTTTTTGTGTTTTAAACCCGTGGTTTGTTCTTGAAGACTGTTCTATTGAATCAGTTCCTTCACAGCTGATCACCTGAGTTGGCTCAGTATCAAAAATTTTCGTTTCTACAAAATGAAATTCATCAAATATCATATTGGTCCGCCCCAAAAGTATATAGAATATTTCTTTCAAATTAGAAAAATTTAAATAGCTATATAATTGAACTCGTGGATAATTTTAAGTATAAAAATTTCCATAAAAGTTGAGCATCAATTAAGAGTTTCCATACAAAGAACAAAAAAGGGATGAAAATCTCGTCGACATTTCATTAACAAGTTTTCAATCAACCTTGTCGAAAAACAATAACCCTTTTTGAAGTTACCATTATGATGGTCCCGTCATTTTGATGCTGGATCGTTAAATACTCGAGGGTTGAAGAAGGGTTTGACCCATCAGCTAGGCTACAAGGGCACTGGAAATCGACAGTCAGCAATCGATTGCGATCTCGATTGACGTGGTTGAAGGACGAAAACAGGGAGTGGAGAAACACGATGAGGGCGGAGGACGGGTTTGAGGGGTACAGTTCCTAGGGGAAAGGGAATGGCATAGCATTAACCGAGGCTATTGTCTTCTGGTGGACGCAGGACCACGGAGATCAGCCTCCATTGTGTAAGGATGCCAACCGTCCCCGATTTACTGGCAAACAGCTTGGTTCAAGCTGTGTTAATTGCAAGAACGTTGATTAACGTTTAATTGTTTTATTTATTTGTTTATTTTTTATTTTTTTGTCCACGCAATGGAAAAAGATCGGTAATAGAAAAAGAAAAAGAAAAAGAACACGGAGAAGAAACTAGAAATTTTTCGTTTCTTTTGATGCAAAACTGTCGTAGCGTTGCCAGAATTGGTCCTCTACCCCCCGTCTACAGCCCTGACTATAGGTATATCAAATTCCGTAGATCTACTAAGGGGTTTTATTCATTTCCTACCTGTCAGACGTGTCTGTTGTATTAATTGACAGTGACACCACCCCCCGCCTCGCGTTGTCTCTAGGTGCTATTTTCTCAATCTCATTCAGTATAACGGACGTCAAATCTGCTGCAGCAATAATAGCCACCGACCTTTTTCACCGGGACATAAAATACATACCTATATAGGTATATACCATATACCATATATACCATAACCTAGAATACAAAGATCGAGAAATATAACGACTGTGGGAAAGGAAGTCGATATTTCATAATTATTTAATTATAAACCTAGACGAAAGAAATTAACCGAAAGTGTTACCTTTTCAATAAAATTATCACCCTGGTATATATAGCAACGAATATAAAAAAAAGGTAAGACAATACAAAAAAGAAAAAAAAAAAAAAAAGGAAACCTGTATCTAATTAAGAACATTGGGCAACTAGACAAGTTAATAAATCATCCCATCGTTCGATCTGATTCGTAATTAGTTTTCCGCTTGCCATTCCATCGCTGGTCCTTCCAGGAATGACGCCTGATCCAAGAATCCGATAATTAATCCGTTTAACTGCTCGACTGAGAGTGAGGAGCGAGATATTCGCAATTATAATCTATCAGTGGATGCCAATTAGGCTACTGCAGCTGCGCGTTGTCTTTATTTGAAATGAATTATTCAGATAAAACCGGAAGTGGCGGATAATTCAAACTTCATATTAAATTTTCATATTATATTATGTTCGTGACACAGTTTGTGAAAATCGGGGAATAAAAAAGAAAAAAAAAAAATCCTAAAAATTATTACTTTTACAGGCTTGCAGAGTTTTCTAAAAATGACCAAAAGGACCAAGGTAAGTAATTGGTTATCAATCCAAATTGCAGCCCATCCCATGATCGTCCAATTCTCCGATTATCAATATCTATCTATTGAAGGCAATTTTTTACCCCGAAAAAAACAAAAAAAAAAATATTTTTTTGTTTTTGTTTCGCTTAGTCGTCATAATTCCGGAATATATTTGTGGGCACAGTGCGGGGGCAGGGTGTACTGATTACTGCCAGTATTGAAAATTGAAAAATACTGTGGAATGTATGCAATGGGCGAATTGTGCAGCGTTGTTTTTTTCAACGAAAAATAGAAGAAAAAAAAAAGAAAATAAAAACCAAAAACACGTGTTTCGGACAGGCAATCTTCCTTCGTAAAACACGTGATGTATTTTATAGTCAATATATACTCGTCGTACATATACCTACTATACAAGCTATACAACATTCGTGCGTTACGTTTCGTTCCGTATCGTATCGTTCGCGTGGAAGCAGAATTTTATTCGAATCTTGAAGGGGGAACGGACGACCCCCATAAATTATGGCCGATGGCTCGCACACTTTCTTACCAAACGTCTTCAATTGCGCTCGAAGCCTACCCCCGGCGTCATACGTTTCTGAGGTTTATATCCTCAGATTCTTTCCCTTCTGACAATCACCGTGGCTTACCCAACGAGGGGTGACTCGACCTGTAGTCAATTTTTAAAATATACCACAGCTTGAAGTCTTCGATTTCAATTTCAAGAAAATATATAAAACGATTGTTTGTTTTTTTTTTTCTTTATTTTTTTATTATTTCAAGTTGCAATGTTCGATTTTAGCCAATCGTACGCAACTTATTATATCTCCTCATTAATTTTACTGCGATAATTCAAAACGGCTGTTTTGCATTATCGTTTTTTATTGCTTTACTTTCCTCACGATCTCACCGGATGTAGGTATACGTACCGCATGCGTATGCAAAGTGCGCGAAATATTTCCAAGGCCAAAACGCGAGGTGAAACTAAGGGCGAGATAAGAAATACAGGAAATAGTGCACCTCGCGTGTCCCTAGTAAGAAATTCTCATTTATCAACCTGCAATAAGACGACCCAATCTCATTTTACTCTTGTCAGGTAATTCTTAGTACCCACACCATACCCTCTTACAGATAATAAGCCGTTTCAGTATACAATACCGATTTCTATCTACCCTGCACTTATACACGTCGCTCGATCTAGATAGCAAAATTTTTTCACCCGCAACCACAGAAGATTCCAGAAATTTCACCGAGACTTCCGAACGCCATTTCCAGCAATATTTCTACGAACAGCTCAATCCATACCTAGCCGTAATCCTGTCTTTTTAAAAAAGAAGCAATCAGAATGTGGTAAAATCAAACTGTGAAAGCTGCACTAATTAACGAGTCGGTTGCAGCCCAGATTGAGTTTTTTTTTTTTTTTTTGATTTTGTATCACCCGGCTCTCAGTAAAGTCAAAGTATTAATCTCGAATAAATGGGTAGTGAGATTGTTCGCCTAGGATGGGTACAAAGGGTAAAACGCTTTGTGGTATAAGGACGGTTTTGTTGGCGTTTAATTTCCCTTTCAAAGGCTACAATGCCAATAGCTTTTCATGCCGTTTTAAAACAATTAAAACTCCCCGTAGCTTTTGGTAAAGCGAGTTCGTGGCGCCGCTTAACTGCTGTCAGACTTGTTGTATCTTGACTTTAAATAAACCACGGTTTAAAGCTTCTTACATATATACCTATGTATATATCAGAGAAAACAAGATGATATTTCTTGGTAAACTTTAGTCAGAGCTTATTCTTAAAATAAAAAAATAAAAAACAAAAAGAACAGAAAGTAACGACGGAGGCAATTTCTTTCACAGAATACATCACGTTTTTCTTATACCTTTGATCATGTGGTTAATATTTGAATACGCATTAACTGGATTTCACAGATTCTTTTTCGACAAATAGCCCGTATATACGAGTCTTGTTAAAGAAATTTATAACCAAGACACAACTAAGGACGATATTAATACGAGTATAAAAGAATCTGTAGCATAAGTATCCGCCGTTATGCTATCTATTATCACAATGGTGTACATTATTGCTTTGTCGATTTTTATTCCAGAGTACAAAAGGGTCCGGCTTTTGTCTTCTACGAAACGGATGTAGTCATAACTCAGATCCCGTTATATAAGGTTTTATTCTGGAGCTCGTTTGCATAATTAAGTATTTTTGGGCGTGGCAGTAATGGGATGAGTTTAACGGACCTCATTTCTTAACGTACTTTTCTAACCGGATAATGTGTGGCCGTATGATGAACGTACATATGTGTGAAACTACTGAGACTACTTTTGCGTTCATATGCATTATACAATATTAAAACAATTCTTGCCCATGGATGACTTCGAGGAATCAACCACTGACCTTTATTGTCTTCAAGAGAATGGACAGAAAGCCCCCCCTTTTAACAACCCTCTAGCTCAAAGTCACGAACCCATGTCCGTTCAAACGTTCGGTAGATATATACACGTGCACATACCTCCCTACTTGCCGTTGTGATAAATTAACTTCTTGTCACAATAGATCGTTCGACGCCGTGCACAGAGACATCGGCAAACACAATGCAGGCGGAAGGTGAAGAGACGAAGTCCCCATCACGTACCGTGTACATACATACATTCAAGTAGACCAGTGAATCCGTGTTGGTTCAAGGTGCAGGGCTGTGTCAATTTCAGGAGCTAAAGAATTGCTTTCCGCAAAATCTCAGAGACAAGAAACATCACGACAATTTTAGTCCAGGTTATGTATTACACTAAGGGATTCAATGGCTCTACTTCCGGTCGAACAGTGGGGAAACTTTAATGAGATCGGTTACCTCGATCAAAGTTTATTCGATGGATAAAGATCGCGAAGAACTTAAGAGTGTGACACTTTCTTGGACACAAACGAAAACTACTTATTGATTTCGATAAGTGAGTCATTTAGAGTTTTGGACAGATCGTCTGACTAATTGACGTGGTTTTTAATGAAGACTTACAGCGACTAGTCCGACATTCACAATCAGAGTTGGTCAGGTATAAGTGAAGTGTATTATTGTCCGTGTACAAACGTAGAAATATATCTACGAAACGGGAGTGTGTCGAACCGTGACGAGGACTTCCGTTCGCACGACCTGGGAAGACTGGAAGGAAGGAAGACACATACATATGTGTGTAGAATGAACCAGGTTGCCATCATGAAAAGAATTGTTAAGTTTTAGCGTCCATTTTAAAAATGAAAATGATTATAGGTGGAATTGTTGCTATTTTTGTAATCCCAATGGATCGATGATTGATAATTGATACTTGATGACAGACGCCAGGTCTAAGATATCGAGCGGTTAAACCTTTAGCAGTCTCACCTAACGAGGACAAGGAACAGTACGGTACGGTGCGATGCCAAGTATCTGGAGCCACAAGAAGTGTCTTGAGGCTGCCGATAAAGTGGTACTTGGCGGCGGAAGTCAAGCGATGGCTAAACACGAGGAGGGCCACAGGTGACGCTAACCTCGACCGTAGAGTGCCTTTGGCTCTCGTCTTCTTACTCTATACTCCATCTTTACTCCTCTCCACTTTTCGCGAACGATTCAGCAGCAACCGGCAACTTTGGTATTACGATGGCTTGTTTCACGGCAAGGAAAATAAGATTTTGTAATAAATTTCAACCCCGAGATGATCGCGTAGTTTTGGTACCCTATAAATACGTACCTTGATCAAAAATTACATGAAATTATGTGAGTATTTTTTACCGTAGAAATATAAGTTGAATTCACAGCAGCCTAATGCTGAGAATTATTTCAAATTATGCTGCAGAATATCTCATTGCATTTGAAATACCTAATTGGAACGTATCAGATAAACTCTGGGATGGAATAAAGAATGAAAGAGAAAAATAAAAATAAAAATGTAAACTGAAGTAAGGGGAAACTGTTTAAATTGGATAAAATTTTCATGCATTTAACTGGCATTATTGTTTAGTATTTCTTTTTTCAATGTATAGTTACTGCATTCACCTTGCAGATAGTATTCTTACTATGTACGCATATATACATTAAAGAATGGGGAGGGAACAACACCAATCGCTGAGAATTTTGCTCCTCAGCTTATAGTACTTATACTATAACAGTTAATCTCAATAAAGTACTTTTTTCCAACTTCACAGTAATATTGTTTCAACTGTTTTTCTTTTCTCCTATCTTTTTTCTATCTATTTCTCTTTCTATCTCACTATCTCTCTTTCTCTCTCTTTATCTGCAGCCCAGTGATTAAAATTCCTTGAATATTTCCGGGAAAAGCGGATCTCTTATTCTTCTGCGTAACAATTTGTTGCTCGGATTCCTCTCTTTATTTCAACTCTTTTTCACTACGGTATGTATAGGTAGCTGAACGGTCTTAACGAATTTTCAACCTTATTGAAAATAATTCACGATCTTATAGTTCCAATCTAATTAAGCAATCTGTTAATTTAATACACAGAATTTAGGTCATACTCATTTCATTATCATTCATCGTATACTGTTAGCATGTAAAAACCAAAAATTAATTAACAAAAAAATGAAAGAAAAAACGAATTATACACAATTCATCAATTTTATTTATTTATTTATTTTTTTCAATTATGATCCTGTCATACGCCGTGTGATAATTGTCACGTTATTTTGACACACTTTATGTATATATATAGGTATATTATATTAATCCCCCATAACCTTGTGGCATAACATAACATTGATCCAAGCATCGAGCGTCTACCGGTAGGAAAACTAATTCATAAAAGAGCCGTCCATGTGGTACAATATCCGAGCGGAAAAGTAAAGTAGAAAGAAAAAATGTATAAAACGAAAAAGAAAAAAAGTAACTTCACGTTCAATGCCCCCTCGTTACAAAATGCAATAACGACACGCGAGCTTGGCATATTAGATCCTGGTATGCTAGTGCAGCTGAGTATGCGCATGAAGTAGACTGTAGAGGTAAATCCAGGGGACTTTATATCCCGTTTTTCCTATAAACGTAGACCCTTTGAGCTTTCACAGCACTCGCCATCAGACTTTCGAGTTTGTATTCATGCAGCAGCCATCAAGGTGGGTTTCAGACCCTGTTACAATAACCGATAACAACGGCTCGTAGTTTTAGCTGCAGGGTTGGACTGCAGCGGATGGATGAAAGATGCTCGCGACTCAAGATTTAATTGACATTTTCCGCTTAGTTGCACTGTTTGAATGTCAGATATTTGCGAGATGCTTACAATGCATTTTTCGATGACAATGAGATACAATAATACAAGGATCACTGTCGGTTGTTGAAAGCAGGGGGATTCATTTCAGCTGATGGGAGCGAGCGAGCGAGCCATAAATTTTAGGGGTGAGGTTTTGGTTTGTTTTTCTTTTTTTCTTTTCTTTTTTTTTTTTTACTCTTTTTTTTATATCCGGACGCATTACAAGGTTTGGTTTGGTTTGGTTGGGTTTGGTCAGGGCAGAGGAAACCCTGGATTTTCGAGGGCTGGTAGATGGTACACCGTAAACGTAACGTGACAAAACCGCATTTGGCCACGTTGTCGCCAACGGTCAGTGAAATAACGCGCGTGACTGCGGTGCTGAAACGCGTGACGAAAATCGTTCCGGATTTTAGTGAACTGACAATAGTTTTTGAGTCTCTGTTCATCCAGAATCCGCAGAACACAAACTCTGCGCTTTTTATTTCGATAATCTAAACTCATTAGAAACAAACTACCCAAAAAAAAAACAAAAAAATTCAAAAATTCGATCGTTCTAGAAAATTGAAAGTAGTTTTGAGTTCAAGTTTGAAGTTTATACATACATTCCTCTTTTCCACACATGTACATTTTCCTATGTATTATATACGGGTACTGCACTTGACAATATTGATTTTGAATTCCTCAGAGCAGTCAAAATTAAGTTTTTGTTTACACGTCTCACTTTTGCCCCGAGCCCTCTGTGGTTTTTTCTTATATATGTTTTGTGTTTCTTGGTGGGTTCTTACCGTCTATACCATTGAGGCCAACGCGAAGTTGGCAACACTCCCAAATGGTACTAAAACTAATAATTCACTGAACTGAAATGCTGCGAGTGAAATTTTCGTATATATATATACATATATACCTAATATATGTATATACCTGAACCTATCTGCTACGGATTTCTTTGTTCCAGACTGTTGGAAAGATTAAGCTCTACAAAGGTTATACAATCAAGGTAATCTAATTAACTCAGTTCCACACTCGGAAGAAAATTGCTTTCATGGTTCAAACTTGCTTTATACTCTCGAGTAACCTAGTTTTACGTCAATCTCCCAGTTCCACCTCAACGTTACGAAAAATATGCAAAAGCTTACTAATATCACAAGCCTTTAGAGTTCTCATGGACATATATATATATCCAGCTATACACAAACTCAGTACAATGAAAATTATTTCACAGAATATTCAAACATATATTAAACTTTGGTATTCATAATTATACAATTTCAAATATCAACCATTCATTGATATTTTTTAAAGATTCATTGCGAACAGAAGAACGTTAATAATTTCAGCACTCTCGGTTGAGCAGCTCTCGTATAATCACGTTCCAAATGTGAAAGAATGCATGGAAAAAAAATATAATAATAATAATAATTTATGGGGTATATACACACCTTGAATGGCAGCTTTATTACGAAAGTTTGCTTGTCTTCTTAATCATGATCAAGTCAAAGTTAGAAGTTGCACGAGTCACAGAGGCTCAGAGTTAAATTCAGTCAAAGTAAAGGCCCTTATAAGTACTTGGATCAACCTTTGCCCCGATTTTAGATATTTGGGTCTCCAATTGTTCAGAAACGAAGCCTCCATCTAATGAACAGACAACTTTTAGAAGCATTCATTTTTGTGATAGAAAATTGAATAACAGGTAAAAAAAAAAGTTTGCAATCTTGAAAATTTGACTATAAAAAATTCATTACTCGAGTCTCGTTTACAGTATCAAAAAGTTGTCTCTTCATCGGACAGAGGTTTGTTTTCTGAACGGTCATAGATCCACATATCTAAATTCGAAGCAATAGTTGATCTAAATCCTTGCATTTAGTGCTTTTACTTAGACAGTGTTTAACTCTAAGACCCGATGATTCACAATTCCTAATTTTTACTTGATAATTTTCCAAAAGATCTGCGAACTACTGTGATAAAACTGAGTAATTAAAGAGCAAATTGGACACATGCCAGTCCGTAAAAAAATACCCTTATTTAAGATGTATGTGCCCCGTTAAGTAAAATGGTTCTATTTGACTTGAAGAGCTTGAAAAGCTGCATAAAAGAGTCCGGCTGCTTATGACACTGCAAATAAAAGACATTTACTTTTATTCAGAGACCTTTAACGAACGACCGTGAAGCGTGAAGTTCTTCTGCCAACGGTCACCGATTAACGGTCATCGTGTACTGCAGCAATTCGAAGTAGGTAATGAATACTAAAACTAACAGACATCAGACACGTGACCACGACCGTTTGCAGGTGCATCCTCATACCACTATATTTTAACACGTGGCGATTTGCGGTCCCCTCCCATGATATCACGGGGTCATGAGAAGGTGCGGTTGGAAGTGCAGGGGACCGCAACGAAGGGGTTACCTTAGTTGGAGCAGGTGAATCACTGTGATCAGGTACCCTACATTTATTATACCTGCAATTTTTTCTCTAAGTGGCTTTAGGATTCCTAAAGGTATCTCATGGCCTTGATATCCTTCATGGTACTCATCCCAAGTTGCAAATATTCTATCGTGGAGAACGATTGTACTTTTCTCTGTGATGCAGATCATGGCGTAAATTATAAACCATTAAGTAGATATAAATGTGCTCTTATGGCTTGATTGAAAAATTGTAGATACCGTGGTATGTACCATGAACTAAAAATTAGTACTTTAATTACATATCATTATGAACTTAAATTTTATTCAGCTTCGTTTGGTAAGGATTGTTTTACTTTAGCATAAGAAAAGTATTGGCTTTTATCAAAAGACATGGCTTTTGCTAAATTCATGATTTTTATGATTTTGAAAATGAGAAGAGAAAGAAGTCTGAATTTTACATTCAAATGATGGGGGGGCAAATAAATTGCCATATCTATCTCATTCAATTCGATTTTCAATTTCAAACTGACGATCTATGTTCTTCACACACTTGAAAATATTTTGGATAAAGTCTACATAAATTCTAAAGATGATAAGAATCACCGTGCAAAAGTATCGTTTTTTGATTTTGTCTAAGTTTATTTTTGTAATATTTTTATTATCAAAATGTAGGTATGTTAGTCAGTGGTTTTTCCATTGTATTCTTAATCTTCCGGCAACGCTAAATTTTAGACGTCTTGTAAAGTTGCGACTCGGAAAAGTTCTGTGAGAATAAGTTTCTCTGAAAGGTCACGGTGTATACCTATAAATGTACATACCTATATACCTACCTATGCCGGTACCGGAAGACCTTCGAGTTCCCAGAACCTTTTGAGTTTTTACAAACTGTTGAAGATACTTTTTAGCCCTTGTTATAGGTGTACATGAACATGCATATATATGACGGAAGACATTAAAACTAGGTATACATTATATTTTGTTTTATACGCATGAACCATACCGGCTTTGTGTTATATATGTATACATACATATACTTTTGATAATCATCCACATCACATACAAATTTAATCACTATCTGGTAAAAGCTCGCAAAGATGGAAGCTGAAAGTTGGAAAAAAGTAAAAAAATAAACAAAAAAAAAATTAAAAAATGGGGAAATTTAGATACTGTGAAATGGCTTGGTGAACTTTACGTCTGTATGGATCTCGCTTCATTTAACAAAATACTATGAAAATATGGCTGCCCTCTATCCACATCAACATGTATGTGTGGCTCGCTGAGTGCTTCGCAAGTTTACTTAGCCAAAGTATGCGTATGAATGCATTACTTGACGTTCAACCAAGACGAAAACTGACTTTACCCTTAAGGGTTGAGAGGGATAAACCAGAACGAAAGGAGGTATATCTACATAAAAAACGATCCCAATTTATTTGACATCATGACAGTGCGACCTCCGTATATAATAAACCGTGAAGTATAATCTTCAAAAAGAGGTAAAAGCCAAAAGCAAGACGTCGTTTAAGGACAATTTGAAAAACAAAACAAAAAAAAAAAAAAAACTCTGGGACTAAATACATGCAGTGTATTTTAATATTAGAACTTGCAATTTCCTATCTTATGTGAAAAATAAAAACGTACCAAACAAAGCGTCGTCATATTATATCCGATTAATAATAGTCCTGCAGAAACTAAACTCTCAAAGCAAAGAATACATGTGGTGTTTTCTCCGTGTTGATCACTAGCTAGTAATAAAGAAAAGTTATGGTGGTTATTTGTTCCAGCATCTCGTCCCAGTAGGGGATATCCGTTTTGTCCGTATACAGTACATAGTTACGTATGTATGTACCTACTAACATAAGAGAATAAAGAAGAAACATAAAATTTCTTAGATACATACTCATATCTCTATACATATGACAAGTTGCAAGTATTTTTATACCTAAATACAGTTTCGAGATATAAAAACGATTGGCGTCCTTTGCAGGCATGGCCTCCAAAATATCTGAAGAGAACATTTTGACGGTATAATATCGCCAGACGAACGATATACCCTTAAACTAAAAGTTAAGTTAAAGTAAAGGGTAGTAGAGAAAAAAATATATATATTTTTCTTCAAGTATCTTCTCGAGGGTTTACACCTACAGAGAATTCCTTTCATCAACTGCCCTCTCATTAGTACTACTACCATAACAACGTCCGTGACCCTCCCGAATAAAGTAGCCTTTGTCTTGCTATTTGTCGTGTTGGTTGTAAAAAGGGTTCAAAGTTACGAGTAATCTTCTTCCGAGACCTCGAACCGGTCTTTGTACCACTTTCTGTCTTCCAAATATGTATCTGTGTGTGTGTATATGCGTATATGTGTAGATAGAAATAACTCGGTATACACAAGTACACATGTCTACTTCGGAGGTCGTTTCACCATGCAGCAATCCCTCCCCATTACGTCGGCGCATGTGTGCTTTCTGCTTTAGTGAGATAGGGGAAAATGGAATAGGGGAGAAACGTTGCAGGGTGTTGGGTGTCCGCAAATTCTGGCATAGTACCTATCGTGGCTCTTGAAACCCACAGCCTAGTATTTGGTGGTCGATGTTATCTGATGGGTTAAAAAAAAAAAAAAAAAAAAAAAAAATGAAACCAACTTAAAGTAAGGAATTGCCGTTTGTATCGTCTCAAACGTGTATACGGTATAGATTCTCCCAATGTGAGGGTAGATTTAAAGATTTTTAACAAAACTTTGTCGCTTATAGCGATCCTGTATCCCTAATCTGCTCACAATTCGTTGCTACAGTAACAACCCACTTTGAAACATGCTGATGACGTTAACAACATACGAGATATATATTCGAGTGGTTAAAACAGGAATATATTTAAATAATTGTGTTCACGTTATAGGTGTTATACGAGTGCAGCAGGTATAATTTTGACGTTTCGTTTCATTCCTCGATGAAACAAAAAAAAAATAATAATAATAATAAATAAATGAAGAAACAAAATGGATATAAAAAAGATAGAAAATGAATTTTTAACGAGCTTCTCGTATATGAATTAATTTTTTTTATTTTTTATTGTTATTTCAAAACTTGTTAGTTACGATACACTGGACTCCCATACTTTTTATTCTCTTTTTTAGAGATTGCAAAATATGCAGAGGGGATTTCAAAACGATGATTTGTGATTTTTACCTGCAGGCAGGCAACCGCAAACTCGTGTACTAATAATAAATAAAATTGGAATACTAATCTACCTACACTTTCATAGCTTCAATGAATTTGATTTTTTTACAGTCAATTCTGTAACGAAGTTCTACTAAAACGTGTACGTTTTAATCCGCAGCAAACGCATCTAAGAAATTAGTTCAGAAATTAGTATAGAAACTATGTCGTGTAAACGTAAATCCGTTTCAGAAGTATAGGCAATACTAAGTACCTCAAAGGTATATCATACACCGCGTAAACGTCAGGTATACAAATCCTTGAGAGGATGACTAGAAATACAAAATCGTTCCTTATTACAACTGTGTCAGTGTATTCGAGCCGGCAGAGCTCTGCATACCTTTTCTTATCATCTTTGTTTTGTCTCTCGGTCTATATCTCAATGATTCCGAGGTATATATATATACATATATATATATATATATATATATATATATATATATATATATATATATATATATATATATATATATATATATATATATATATATATATGTATATACATATACCGAGAAATACATTTTTATTAATATTTCATGAAGCGGATATACATAATATAATAATATTTTATCAAGGAATTCTCCTTTCTTCATATTGAAACGTTGCTATATTCCTTTTTCTATTTTCGATTTCGTTAAGTTTTTTAGTAACTGAACAGAATCATCAATTTTTATTAATCAACCTGAGACGAGAGAGAGAGACAGATAAATATATTTCATTGTCATATCACACCCCGTGGATATAAATGAGAGGGTTGAATTAGCCGCCCTCTTTCATTCAGGAAGTCAAAAGGGACTTTATGTTCCCAAATTACCTGCTAACTTCCGTGAAACTTTTTTTCTCTTATTTTTTGTCTCTCGTACCTTAGACAGTAGAATGCGAAATCTGTGTTTTATCTGTTGGCCAATTCCTATTCCGAACTTTTTCAAACTTCTCATCGACGAAGAAGTGGGCTAGAAGTTTTGCGGTTTATTGAAAAGCTGTACATAACGGCCAGCCCTCCTTGCTTCTCAGATCTGATTTCGATCCTGCACCAGGATTCTGGGGCGGATTCAGAGAGTTAGAAGGACATTCGTGCTTCTCTGGTTCTGATTTGTGTTTTATCGGATGGGAGGTGATTTCAGAGAATTCGGAATCGAGGAAACTAGCAACGTAAATATATTCCAAACAAATTGTAATCAATAAATTCAGTCTTGACGTATTGCGAAACGAAATTGATATTCGTGATCGAGGTGGGTTATAATATTATTTTTAGGTTATAAAAATTGACTCAATTTTATAAATTGTGGATTGTAAAATTTAGTCGTTTTATTTTCTGTTAAATATTTTCGTTTAGAATTGTTCCAGGGATTTGTAGTTCGTTGACCGTTTTCGTACCCATCGAAGCTAAGAGCATCGTTCCAGATCACGAAATCCAAATTGATGGTTTTGCTATGTTTTATTCAGACGGGTATCAGAGGGCTCTCGTCGGCTTGCAATCAACTAAATTTACGAAAATCCCCGAACCTCCCTCCCTCCTCAACTCACCGCAGGAAAATACGGAGAATACGAAATGTCACAATGAAATCAGCTGCCAAAGCGATTCTACTTTGTCACGTGTACCTAGAACCTTCCGGAATTTTAAATCTCGGCACTCGTTTTATTCACTTCTTATATATACTTTTATAAACGTACCTTTACATCTATATCTACCATCTATTCACGTATATAAGTTATCTCGATCTTTCGGTCGTTCAAGATTTGAGGAGATGTGATCACCGTGCATAACGAGAATAATAAGGTGCAAGTTAAGTGCAACTTGTATATATGCATACATATACCTATCTATGTACATACATGCATACATACATACATTGTATATACATTCATACATATACAGATAAAATATATATATATACCTATATATATACGTTTCTACTACATTCAGGAATACGTAAGTCCGCGAGATCCACAACAGCGAATAATTTAAGCCCGTGTTGCGGATTCCCTGGAGCTATTTGAGATAGAAATTGCATATAAAATGAATGTATGTATCACGTGAATACCATACCGCTCCGAGGTGGAAAATAAACAAAATTTTAACTCTTGATAATAAAATTCTCTCCTTACTGTAGTTCGTAGTCTCATAGTTTTTCACAATCCTCATTTATTTTAACACATTTATGTTATTTGACTTAAACCGTGTTTGCACACTTTGGATATTATTTTTTTTTTTGGAAATCACTTTTATAATATAATGAAAATATATTCTAATAACTCAGATTTTTCACAACTGAATACGCGTGTTCTCAGTTACAATCAGAAATTAGTTCAGATTTTAACTTTTAGAATATTTGAAGATCAGTCTTATATGAATGTAGAAATTGTAATCTTTTGATCACAGCTTATCGATTTGAAACGAAATTTGACCAGAGATTAGTTTCAATATGAAGAAACTACCTACGGCGACGATTCTATGAAATCAAAAATTATAATGTGGAAAATAGTTTTTGTAATCTACTAATAGAAGAAAAAGTATAAAAAAGTAATGAAAAACCGAAAAGAAAGATCAAAATTGAAAATTTCACGTAAAAACAATGCCCTATATATATGACAAACAACAATTTTATACAATGCATTCATTCTAATTTGATCTGGGTATATTTACAATTTTTTGGTGTCATTGGCAAGGAATGCCTTATATATATGAAATTCTTAACTCGGAAGAATATATTCTTTCATTTAGAAAGGTAATACAGAGAAAAAAGTATAGGTTTGTCGGTAAAACAGCGAAAATCGATTCATTTCCGGTAGAACTGGAAGTTCAAATTAAACGAGACATGACAATTTTTCATGTCCATCATTTGGTTGTAAAGTTCTGTGAATTTCAGATTTTATCATCGGGCCGTTTCCGAGATCACCGCGCGAGTTTGTCGAACAGGCCGGCAGACAGACCGACATCTTTCTAAAAACCTGTTGTTCGGATTCTAGAGGGTCGAAAACGTGAAGATTCGTTGAAATTAGCAAAAGTCACTTTTCGACCAAAACAAATACTTTTCTTATATCACCGTAGGTGATGAAAAGTAATTATCAACATTTTAGATACTCATTGCGTTAAAGTATCAGAGACAAAAGACAGTTCATCGCTAGCTTCAATGGAATTAAATCCCACTTACGTAGCCCCTAGAATCTTATACCTTGTCATACTATCCAATCAAAATTCACATTTGCAGATTCTCATAAACTATTCTTGTCACTGGACACGAGTGATTTGCCTAGCACGGTGATGTTATATTAAAAGTACAATGTGATGCGATTGTAACAGGAGCAAACGATATTATCTTCTGCTTCCTCCTTTACTTCCAAGTTGTGACTCGTGAAGGGACAATATATTTGTAAACTAAGTAGTTGCAAGCGCAAATAGTGTTCATTTACAAAGCATGATGTTCTGTGTACTACAAAATTACTTATTTATAATTAATAAAACTTGTCTAAAAGTTGGAGATAATTGTTATAACAGACTTTGTTTGCCCACTTTAATTAAATTTTCGGATTACTGGACTTCCCATGAAGGAAATGATGATGGGCCCAGCATAGGCCCAAGCCTTTGCCAAAACTTCTTAATCTTTGCCCAAGACTGCGAACCAGCCTTGGCCCAACCTTGGTTTGAATTTGGGATAATAAATTCGTGCCAGACCTAGCATACAGCATTGGGCCAAGACTGGTAGTAGGGGTTGGCCCAAGCTTAGACCAAAATTGAAAAATCTGAGACTCGGTTGCCCAGGGCTGGCCCGAGCCTGGTCCCGTCATTCAATCTCGGGGTTTCAGGGTTTTGGTCTTCTTGAGTTTTTAGTTATCTGCATTTCGATCCATTCGAATGTTAATATTCCAAACTTTCAGCCTTCTAAAATTTCGAAATCGCCTTGAATGAATTCGCAATTTTGACCGTTCAGAACTCCTGAATTCAGAACTTTACGCCAGTCCCGCACGAATGATGTTTTTTTAGTCCCTCTTGATCGAAGGCACATATCAACGTATTGGCAATCTCTCAAAACAGCCTTCATTCTTCCAGTCAATTAATAGACTATAAAAACTGGTTTCACTTCGGAATCTGTAAAATATGAACCAATCCGTTGATTCCGGAGTACTTTATCTACGTGGATGTAGAGGGTAGTAGTACGTAGGAATCACTCGATGTCGAGAGTGCGATTTGCGGGATAAACAATAGCCACACTATAGAATCCTTTGCAGATAATATCCGGACTCGGTGGTTTATTTCAAGTGAATGGTCGATTGCCTACAGGCTACAGTGTCGGGACGTTGGCGTCGGAATTTCGACGCCTCGTCGAAGTCGTTAACAAGAGAGATCATGCTGTCAGCCTCGTAACTGTAAACAAAGGCGTCATCGGCTTCCCCCTAGAAACTCGGCGACACCCAAAGTCCTGCGGGTAACCAATACCTAAAGTTTCCGAGTACCGAAACTTGCTGAATATCTAATGAAACGGTCCCACGAACCGCACCTACTTACATATCTACACGGTACTCGCTGAACAGCAAAGAGGAATCGATAGATAACATTCAAAGATCTATTCACGAATTATAATGACTAAAAAAAAGGAAAAAAAATAGAAAAATTTGTCACACCTTTCACCCTTCTTTATCACTCCGAAAAATAAACCAAATAAAACAATCCGTGGGGATGCAGGGAACGTTTTGTCTGTGTTGCGAATTCTGAGAGGGACCTTCACAGTCCGGAAATCAGAATCTTTCGTGGGCGTTTCAGGCTCTTGCATCCGGTTTCTCGCATCCAGAAAGGATCGTATAGGGTATTTTGCAGAGTCCTACAGTGTTATGTCCTACCGTAAAGTAGGCTACATCGAGATTCCCATTGGACTGGTAACTGGTAAAGGACCCAAGCCAAGCAGTTTGGATTATACAACCATACTATCCGAAAACAAACGCAGACATTAGGAGGCATCATCCTTGCGGGACAAGGCTTATTCAAACGCAGGGTGATAGTCACTGATTCGGAAACCATAATCCCTTTTGTGTTCGCCATTGAAACAAAATAGCGTCTCTGGTTTTAGTGACGCTTGATGCCCACCCCAAAGACGACGCCATATTTACGAGGGGCTCAAACGTTTCGACTATGAGCTTGTCCAACCTCTAAACATTTGGAGAGACCAACGCAACGTATCGCAACGTTACGCGACGGAGTGTGTGGCAAGATAACGAAAATCCATCTTGCTTTAGACCCCCAGAATTTAACGGAGGGGTTCGGGTGTCCCGGTCGAGGGAAACTTCAGACTACAATCGAATTAACGAAGAAAATTTAGATATCAATCGGATTTAGATTAATCACAAAGCTTCGAGCTCGCATTTATGTCATGTCTATTCTGTTTCTGAATCTGATATTCCTTTTATCATAAAAAAATAAAAATAAAAAAAAAAACAAGGGTAAAATTCTTTGGCGACTTGACCCGCTGGGTATAAAAGCAACATCCTTTCTCCTCTTTATTTTCTTCACCCTTAGGTAATTCAAGGATCAAAGAGAATCGGTTGAATGAATGTAGACACCCTGCACTCAGACTTTACAAGACTTACACGGCTATATAATTCAAGGGGACTTTTCGCCCAGTTAAAAGCTTGATATCGTAAGATTTTCGATGTTATATAATTGCAGTCGATCGAATGGACTAATGATGTGCAAAGAATTTAATTGGAAAGGACTTAAAGCTCTGACTACTTCGATTGAAACATTTTAAGTACATTTTGACACAATGTTTCAGGATTCTATTGAGAAAATGCTTTGGCTTTTCTCCTCAAAATTTATTCCAGGATCTCTTGGATTTTCCGGCATTTATGATTCTTGGCAGCGGTGGGCCTTTCATATCCTATCTTATCCTCGACCTGGTGCAAAGGAACCAACCAAATAGGGATGCTAATTGGTGAAGTTAGTCTTGGTACCTACTTGGTACGGTACGCCGTACTAGCTCTCTTAACCCTGATAAATAGAGTAACTTTAGCGCAACACGTTGCCCCGAACTTTAGACTCCCTGTTTCCTCATCTTGGCATTTCGCTGCGGAATCCCTTGGTCGCTATTCTGTATTTTATGTCCTGTGTCATTGTGATGGAAGAAGACGATTTTTTTTTTTTTTTGTTTTTGTTTGTTTTTTGCGAGACGGTGTGAAGATGAGAAGATTTTTTGGTGATTGAATTTGTTTCTTTTTTTACGCACATTTTTCGGTAATATCCATAAACGAAATTTGAGCATGAATCGTTTTTGTATCGATTGAAAATATCGGTACCAGCTACGGGATTTTGATTTTTTTTGGATTGTCTACAAAACGAAGCAGGTCAATTAGCGAAATTGATTAACTAGTCAACAAATAGCGAGCCAGTTGATACGTCGATTAATTCATCGAACGTCAATTCTTCCAATTTTACATTTTTCATTCCAACTTCGGTATTTCCCATCAAATTGACGATTGGGGAAATAACTGGCGAAACGATGGTACTACAGTTGTCGAATTACAGAAATTGCGAACGAGCCTATACAACGAGATAGTGTATTCATATACAGTTACAAAAATAATCTGATCGTTTTTGATTCCTTTATTTATTTTTCACTGATTTCGTTCCTCGTTTCCTTAGAAGCTTTTGATTTGTTCGAATGCAGTTATCACGCGATCATGACCGCAAGTTGTTTAATTAAACATTCTATTTCTCTCTCATATGAAATGAGCCTAAATTTGATATCCGGACTTTATTACTCACGATATAAAAACGTCTGTACGAGCAAGTTTAACGATGTAAGAAAATTTATTTCTACCCCATGAGCATAACTTTAACGATGTGGATAATTAAATCCAAATTATCTCGTCAAATGGATTATTTTCACTAGCCTCTAGCCTCTAGTTTACTCACGTTCACGGCCGCGTTATTGTTTCTCTACTTACATTGCCTGTGATTGTAATAATAGGTGCATATACGTGGATACAAGTCTGCAGTTACTTTTAGTAAATGATATGCATGTGTGTATGTACGTATGTACTTTACCGCATGAACTGCGTGAATAAACTCCTTCCCATAATTCTCAAGGGAATGAAAAGGGCTATGACATAGGGTAAGGCGACGGTAAGGAGACAAGGGGGAAAAAGCGACGAGGGCGATTTGGCGACCATTACAAAAGATCACAGTCAGAAATCGAGTTAGGCTCGTAGTTACGGAGTTGTTTCATCTCTCGGGAGACAGAATTGCAATCTTCGCTCGAACGTAATTTCGCCGAGAATTGCATTAGGTATACGCGCGGGCCGAGCCCGGGCGTAGGCGTACAGTAGGGGGCCCAGAAAGAAAATTTTTCAACTATATGTATATAGTTGTCGTCCTTCCCAGAGATATATACTTATATATCTTATTTCTAATATCTACAGGGTATAAAAAGTTTCAACCTCGATAGAGCCTTTCCTTCTCTTGGTTATACCTAGCGTTGACCCTAAACCTGATTTACTTGCTTGCCTGGAGTAGGTAAGTAGTTTTACTAAACGTATACTATACGTACCTTATTGTACTCAATGTGGAATATCCTTAGACCTATAAAATGATTTTAGGGAAACAAAAACTACGTAAAAAAAAATCGTTTTTCAACTTACATAAAATCACGCGTAGCTTATAGTACCTCATTAGCGTTTAAACCGAAAGATAAAAACTTTTAATCAAGGCCTATAACTACTTTGGTACCGCTTTCATCTGCGAGTACCTTCAAAGCACCGTATTTATAACGATGTGTGAACCTGTGCGCATGCTTTACCTATTTATACAGCAGATCTACGTATGTATGTAGGTATATGCATATTAAATACTTATGCATATGGATGTACCTTGTAGGAGATCGGCGCCACATCCTTTACCTCCTGTTTATTTTTTAATTTTTATTTTTTCGATTTGTTTTATTTTATTTAATTTTTTTTTTTTTTTTGCTTTTCGATAAACCCGTGGTGGATATCTATAGCCAGTAGTCGTTGTCAGATGGAAAATATTCGTCAGGTCACGAACATATAGGAGGAATCCCCTTGGCTCCAGTTCCTGCACGTGGCTTGCCCTGGGCGCGTGTCCCACTCCAGACCCTGTACCTATACGTAATTCCCCACTTTCTGCTTTACCAATTCCCGCATGCATTGCCTGGAGCAACAATTTCGTGCTTACATCGAACGTTTCCTTCCTTGTTTCATTCTACCTATAATTTAACCCATGCAGAAGTCAGATCATAATAAAAAAAGAAAAACAAATTTCACGTACCTGCCAGTAGAATATTAATATCTATTTCGGTATGCACAAATAATTATGATGATTAAATGTTCATTCAAATAATTAATTGTTCTAATTAAGATTTAATTTACGTTTCTATTAATTTGTCTCAAAATTTTGCATTCTTTGTTCAATTAGAAAAAAAATTAACGATGCTATGAAACGATGATTTGCTATGCTTTGAAAATCACAGATACACAGACAGCATCACTGTTAAAAAATTTGTCTTCAATTAATTCAAGCTCAATTTTTAATAGATCAATAAGCTCTTCTCGGCTCTAATAACTCCTAACAATGAAATGGCGAAGGAGAAAAAAAGCCTGAAAGCTTCTATCGAAGAACACCAGTTATTAGCATATTATGCATATCGTATTTGCAATTAATGCTATCATCTAAAAGCACTTCATTTAATTTGGTGGATTAGTTCATCTGAGTAAGAAATTTTTTTTTTTCTTTTCTCTCTCTCTCTCTTTTCCGTTTGGGATGGGAAAATATTCCAGTTTTGCCGAACGGAAATATGTAGTCGTTGTGAAGTTTGACGATCATCTGCGAAGATAAAAAGTGTAATAAAATTGAAATTGGTAAGAACTGTGATATAATGTGAAGTAATATTATTGATAATCGTGAATTTTGATTCTGCAGTAGATAATAAAATTATCATGAAAAATTTTACTCTGTTTCTTTTTTAAGATTCATGAATGCGTTTCGATTCATTATCATCCGGCTGTTGTAGATAATTAAATGTCAACGTCTCGAGGCCCGATTTATAGCGACATTCAACTTAGCTACGGTCGATATTACAACCACAAAGAGACACCGTTTATCGGTCCGTAAAACAGTCTGTTTTGAAAGCATGAGCTTGCGACCCTAGTTTCTAGACTATTGAAGGCGGTTAGCGAGTTAAGTAACTTTCGGGCAAAGCTCAATAGTCACAAATTACACAATTTTCATACGATTAACGCTGAAAATTTTGGAATTTATTTAAATAAATTATTTCGCAGAGCATCAGCTGGGGGTAAAAGCTGCGTGTGAATTATCCCGGATTATTATTTTCCTGTAAATTAAGATTTTTTTTTTTTTAAACATCTGTTTGAGAGCTTTGTGCAGTTTATGTCGAGACGAAGTGACCAGGAATCGAAAGAACGAGACAAATTAACGTGGCAATTATACAAAATTTTCAAATCGAAATATCTTGGATCAAAAATTATCTGAAGTTGATCTTAAAAATTTTCAAAAAACTGATAATATGCTGAACAGAGGATAGAAAATTAACTCAGAGAAATCATCCCGATTTCTGATCGTGATTATTTTCCACGTCACTGCAAGTATCGAAAATTATGGTAAAATCCGTGTTTGGGAAATCTGCAATAAAAATTTTCACGAATTATAGCATGTGGAATATTTACTGCAGAAATGTTGCAAGAGCATCCAAGTCCTATATTCTGATTCTATAGAGTTTTAGTATACCCAGTGTATATATTTAGAAATGAAAAATGTATAACAGTCAGCTGGTATTCAAGGTGCTGTATTACGTGCAAGAAGTGTCACGGGTCATAGGTTAATCACTGTTTAAAATATTCATTAAACTTTATCCATGAATGAATTTCAAATTTAAAAAATTTACTTGTTGTTTCGAATCTATGAATAGTTAAATGAGCATGATCTAGCATTGTGGAAACATTGAGGTTAATTTCAATACAATACAAGGTTATCAAGGTTTTTGTTAATATACATAATCGATTATTCATCACATTGTTGGTGCCAGTGCAAACTATATGTTCAATTCCATTGCGTCATTACTGCGAAGTGTTACATTGTTTTAAACTGTTAAAAAACCCAAATTGGTAAAATTTCTCCAATCCCTTACTTTCCGGATTGTGAGTTTCACTCATTACGTACGCATTTAAAAAAGCCAAATTAGCCTCCACTTGGCAAAATGGTCGAAACGAGTAAATTACCTACTCACTGAACTTCAAAACGGTAACCACTAATCCATAGAAATCGTAGTCTCTAAATCTCTTGCTTGCATTTCCAGGATTTTAAGGCACAATGCAGGTTTCAAAATACATCAACTCTAAAACGATAATGTAGCAACGTAACATTGGCTCAAAAATTAATCTTTAAGGAGGTTGGGTGGTCAAAAATCAATACTTTTTGTTAAATATATCAGGGGATAGTTAGGACATTGGGTATTCGTATGATTATTATATTTGTGATCTTAGGATGTCCCTAAAAATTTGATTAAAAAAAAAAAAAAAAAATCACCAAAATTATGAACAAATAGTAAGATATCGATGTTTCATTTTGAATCGCTTTCAAATAGTGAAAAATCTAGTAGATTGGTACGATTTTACTCTTCGATGGCTTATTTTGTTCAGACAAAAATTTTTCACAAATTCACTGTAACAAATTATTATTATTTCTTTTTTGTCAATAGGTAATCCTATACCGTTATTTGTTGATCGTAATCAACCGGGATCCAATCTTGCAAAATTGAATATTCAACATCACCAACGCGATGAAAAAAGTGACCCAGTGGTATTGTGGAGAATACTTTTCTGAACATGGAAAACCATCGAAGAGTAAAATCGAACAAATTTACTAGATTGTTCACTATTTGAAAGCGATTTGAAATGAAAAATCGATATCTTACCGTTTCTTCAAATCTTTGGTATTTTTTTTTTTTTTTTTTTTATTGAATTTTTAGGGACATCCTCAGATCACAAATATATCAACCATACGAACACCCAATGTCTTGACTATCCTCAGATAAACTTAACAAAAAGTATTCATTTTTGACTAGCCATCCTTCTTAATTGCCATTCCCATTTGTTAGACAATTTGTACTTGCAGCGATATTACGTAGAAAATTCTAGACAATCTTGAACTCGTACATTGCTACCGGCTGTCGCTCTGTGTTGTAAATAATTGATTGATATCAATAGTTCATTTCTGGCTGCGTGGATTAGCAATTTTTTACGATTATCATACAGAAGTATGATACAGAACCATCGATTTATTGATTCGTCGAAAGACGAGGCAGAAGATTTCACGGAGAGGAAAGTTTTTCCTGTCTTATGATTCAACTTGATTGTGTCACCACGAATCAATGTAAACTATAATTGAATCCCCTGCTCGTAGATCATCGAAGAAATTGATAAACACGTCCGTTTTCAGCGAAGCCATTACCGAACGTGTGGTGGCCAAAGATTACACGGATGAAAGATTTCAGGGTTAATTTCATTGGTCAGTAGTTGCAAAGAAACTTTCAAACATTATCTCCAGTATAAAAATACAGACCAAATGACCACTTGAATCATCGATTTATTAATTCAATGTGATAATGATCTGTACAAAAATTTTCATGCCAAACGAGAATTTCAGACGCGGTACAAGGTCTCGATCTTCAACATCGACATTAGGTAATCATTCTGTACCACAATTCAAGCACATTTATGAATGAGCTTTGGAAAACGTTAGGAGATGACCTATACCGTATCAAATTTGAACAGTCAAAGAAATGATTCCTTCAAGCCCCATATTCTTCGGAAAAATAATTATATAATATTTGTCTCATATTAGAAATTATTATGAAAACTGATGCTGTCGTTTAGACATTGGGTAACGCTGTGATGTATGTGAGGAGCGTGATAATTCCCGTCATTCGGACGAAAGTAATTATTTTTTACAAAGCGAACCTTGATACCGTGGCACAGTTCGATTAGCGATCTGAATTCGTCTTCTCTATGTGGTTGTTAAAGAGCATGCCAATTTTCTCTATAATTGATTTTGGGCGTCTGCTTATGAGCGTATATCGAATTACCCGATAAACTGATCAAATATAATCTCAAATCTTAAAGTATCTACTATATATACCTATAATATCGTAGGTATACGATATTTTGATTGGTAAACTGGGCTAACAATAGTATTCACTTTGCATACCTAATGAACGATCAGAGTAATTTTGAGGTCGAAGTTCTACTGCCCATGCGTAACCAGTGAGGACTGTGTTGTTAAAAAGATTCTGGCCATGGAAAGGGATCATAGTTATTGTCGGACTTTTGAGAGGTTCGAGGGTTACCAATTTTGGAGTGTGCGACATCAAGTCGACCAGATCACTTAGACATGTCGCAACTACAACAGTTTTACGCGGGACAGAACATCTTCGTTACTGGTACGTATCTTGAGGATCTAATAAATGCGTCCGCTTTTCATAGCTTTGAGTTTTTGCAGTTGTTTATGTTATAATAATTTTCTATTATCCGAGAACTCATTGAAACGACGTATTTTGTATACTTCCAGGTGGGACGGGCTTTTTGGGAAAGATTTTACTAGAAAAATTGCTCCGATGTTGCCCGAATACTGGGACTATCTACGTACTGATCCGTGCAAAGAAAGGAAAGAGCGCCAAAGAGCGCATGGATGCGCTGTTTACTGATCCGGTACTGCTCCGTTTGCAAGAATAGCAGTTTCGTGAGATTTGAAAGATCGATTCCTTTCCTAAAAATATGATCAAATAATCGAGTAGCAGTGTGAGCAGCTGAGACGAACCTAGTAACGCTGCACCACCAACTTTCATTCTACTATTACCATTCATTATTCAGGTCTTTGACATGCTGCGGAAGGACCACTCAAACTTCTCGAACAAGCTTGTCGGAGTCATCGGTGACATTGCTGCGGACGGTCTAGACTTATCAACTGAAGACCATGCACGCCTCGTCAACGAGGTATACGGAACGCAGTTCAGGTGCCAATATTCTTTTATGAGCTTCGAACTCAAAAATGGAATTGTTCCAGGTATCAGTGATCTTCCACTTGGCGGCTACTGTGCGATTTGACGAGAAACTTGACACGGCTGTTGCCATGAACGTGAACAGCGTAAAGTACATCGTGGACATTGCTAAAGCGTGCAAGAATCTGAAGGTAAATGTATCCCTTGGAACTACAGATACCAATCACAATTGTTCTTGTTCCCAGAGAGTGACACCATCCCATTTCAGGTCGGTATTTACGTATCTACCGCATACAGCCACTGTATCCGGAAGACGATCAACGAGGAGCTGTACCCGTCACCCCTGAGTTACGAAGAAGTTAATACGCTTATCGAAGACATTCGTGGAAAAGAATCCAAATGGTCCGAAGAGGAAATTCAGAATTTCACAAAAGGGTGAGCATTTTTTTTCTTCGAGTCTGTCACGAAGTAATCTCCGAATAACGTTGTAAACATCGAATGAATCCTTTGCTCACAGAGTGTTGGGGGAATGGCCGAATACGTACAGTTTCAGCAAGGCCATCGCCGAGGGTGTCATCGCCGAATTTGCCACGGATATGCCATTTGCAATACTTCGACCATCGATCGGTAATTAACTTCCTTGAAATCAACGATTTTTTCATAGAAAAGAGAGGTACACGAATCGAAACTTTCCGAGTTCCGTTTCTGGGTCAATAGCCGCGTGAAAAGTTTTGAAACTGGACTCACAAGAAAAGTCTGACGAATAGATTTGTTTCGGAACCATTTAGTTATTCTAAAACACTACCCCAAATACAAAAGAGCAGCTCAAATGACCATTTGAAGACTACTGTCACGTCTCTGATCGTCAGTCTGTAGTTTTTATCGATAGCGCTTTAGAATCTCACAATGTCACCGTATAAATACATTTCAAATATCTTAAAACGTAGATCAGCCATATCGCATTGTGAATGACGAAATTGCGAGTGAAACAAAATTTATTCATACGTTCAAGAATCCGTTGTTTATAATATGTATGGCTTCTTCGACCGAAATAATGAGAGCCTGCACTGTCTGGCAGTGGTTAATGCCTACAGAGAACCACTTCCAGGATGGGTGTCCGGGCCATTGGGAGTTGCAGGGATGATATGTGCAATAGGTCTCGGAATCTTACATGCCGTACCGGTAGACATTAATCTCAAAATCGATATGGTCCCGGTGGATTATGTTTGCAACGCTCTCATCGCTTCTGCATGGGCTACTTCAATAACTGAAAGACGGTAAATTTAATTGATTACATACATTCAAAGAATAGGATACGGTGTGGTTGTGATGCACACGTGTTTTCACAAAAGTTGTGATTCGCAAGCAGATGAACATGGTCGGGCAAAGGATGCTTCGTAGTGCCTGAAAATCGTACAGAACATCTGACGATGAAAATTTTATTATTCAGTTCTTTGCGATCCTCACATTGTGGTTTCAGCATCTAACGTTGCGTCTGCTCAATTGTAGGCATCACGAAGAAATTCCCGTGTATAATTACGTTTCTGGAAATACAAATCCCGTTACTTGGAAGCAGCTCTATGAAAGAATAAATATTTTTGGTCGCGCATTTCCAACAAATGCCGCTGTTTACTATCCTTCCGGATTCCAAGCAACGTCATTACTGATGTACTCTATATTGGACTTAGTTCTTCATTTGATTCCGGCACTAATAATTGACAGTGTCGCAGGATTAGTCGGAAGACACCCGGGGTAAGTACAAATGTTGAATTCCTTACTTCTCACAACCTCATAGACCTCGACCTAGTATGATCGACTTCTTCCCACTCGTGCCCTCGTTGGAAAAATGAGATTCAAAATCTAACTCATTGTTTCAGGCTGTATAAGCTTGCGCGTAAGGTCAATGCCGCTTTTCGTGCCTTGTGGTATTTCACCAGTCAGGAATGGGATTTCGACAATCAGCGAATTCAAAATCTCTGGAAGCAAATGGAACCCATGGACCGGCAAATGTTTCCGTTCAACATACAAAACGTTGATTGGGATGAACATGGTATGAAAATGATAAAAGGCCTTCGGAAGTACATCGTCGGCGACACGGATGACAATATAGAGCAAGCAAGACGGCGACATTACTAGTGAGTGCTAATCTAAAATTGTTCATGAAAGAGGATCGGAAGCTGGGTTTCTGAAGGTTTCAAGTCTTCATCAAAGTGCGTGGTGCTTCCGAGATCCAAGTTGAAGCACTTTAACTACCAACAAATATTTATTACCCATCGGTAATGGAATCATTGCCCGTCATACGTTTTCAACAAGAAATCCTTTTCACGATGATTCACTGACCAGATGAACTTACAAATTTCAGACCTTCTCTTCGGATGAATAATAAACGGAATTGCTGTTGGCATTTAGAATGTAGGACTCGAATTCAAATCTAACAATCTCCAAACTTACTATTCTTCAGCTCAAAGTTTCTGTTTAATCATAAATCATATTTTATCGATGATTCGGGGAAATTTTCACCAGATCAAAAAATTTTCATTATGATTTCACGTGTAAGTACAGGGTGTATAAAAAAGTTTGGTTGCCGCTTTACCGGGTGATTCTCCAGCTCAAGATCGGTGAAGATCTTGAACAACATGTAGGTCAAATTTTTTTTGTGGTTCAAAAAGTGCTACTCCTAGAGATGAACAAAAGTCTCTGAGAAACCATGGGTCGCAATTGTATCCTTCTCATCGAAAAAGGTATCTGAACCGAAAAATAATTCGTCAAAACACTGAGCGAGTGAGAAATCGATTCTGCGGTCGACTTCAATAGACTTGAATAAAACTCCATTCCAGACTATCAAAAAACTATAACGTGCATTTTTCAGTTTGTAGATGACGAACCCAGCCTTAGGAACACTTGATTTTTCATTTTATTTGTGTAAAGTTTTTATAATGTCACATATATTTGATAAAACTAGAATCCCCAAAGAAACGTTACTTCTAAGCGACGAGCTTGGCGGAAAAAAATTATTCATTTGAATATCATGAATTTACATACTCTACCGTATGATCACCGCAACCGTATGGTAGTGTGTCAATTCATGATATTCAAATGAATAATTTTTTTCCGGCCACCTCGTTCCTTAGAAGTAACGTTTCTTTGGAGATTCTAGTTTTTCCAAATATATGTGATATTCTAAAAAGTTTACGAATAAAGTAACGAATCAAGTGTTCCTTAGGCTGGGATCATCATATAGAAACTGTAAGATGCACGTTATAGTTTTCTGATAGTCTAGAATGAAATTTCATTCATGTCCATTGAAGTCGACCGCAGAATCGATTTTACACTCGCTTAGTATTTTGACGAATTATTTTTGGGCTCAGATTCCCTTTTCGATTAGAAGGATACCAGGAAGGACCTTCAATGAAAGGGCAAGGTCATTTCTGCGGCTACATGTTATTCAAGATCTTCATCGATCTCGAGCTGGAGCATCACCCGGTGAAGCGGCGACCAAACTTTTTTATACACCCTGTACAACTGTGAAGAATCCTTGAAAATTTTGTATTGATCGATCCCCGTCAACTTTGAAATATCTGTTGTATCATGCGTAATAATGTTAGCTCGTGATTATCGGTGCCATCTAATAGATAAATCAATATACAAACTCTACACCACTTGGTAAGAGTCCTATTTTTTGTATGTTTTAGTTTATACATCGTCCACACGATAGTGCGTCTTGCATTCGGCACCTTTATTTTATGGATGATCTGGAAATTATTCTGTGGACGTGGCTTCACGCCCAGCACGGAAGCTTTTGGGGTGTAACGCGCCAGTTAACATTTGTTAAATTTGTCAAACAGAAATGTGTTATTTTCATGCAACACATCAGTTCATTTAACAGTTTCTTGACGTCTAAACTTTAAATTCACTTTTAACATGACTGTTCCAACATTGGGAGAACATAATTATGTAAAATATACGATTCATATACATAGAATAAATGGATGTATTCTCGAAATCTGAATTATATGCATACGGCTGCAAATGAACTGTTCCACTCCAAATCGTGAAGACTCTTACGGGGCCGGAATTGCGAATCATCTTCAAATTGAATATGTCATTCTCGGCTAAATTTCAGGAGATACGTATTTTCAGATTTCGCTTGAAATAATCTCTAAAAGTGCATTTTACTTTTGAATTACATTTCATGTTCAAATAGGCATAACTTATACCGAAGGAATAGTCGGGATGGGATGAAGTTGTATAGAATTTCATGATCTTTCTGAAAATGTACAATGAATTTACACCGGCGAGAAATCAGTGCAAAAATTATCTAGAATGATGTAAAAAACATTAACAAAAATTCTGACACAATTTACTAAAGAGGGTTGTCTCCAAACGGCAACTCATTGCACAGATCAACGGCATGCACGTCAACTGCCGAATAATCCGTGCGCTTAACCAAGTCGTATGAAAAAATTCATATTTTCATTGACATCATAGGTACGGACTTTGTATTGCACCGACGACGGCGATATTGAACCAACATTTTTGGTGATGTATACGTAGTGTCCAATAAGCATGCCAATCGTCTGTATGAATAATTCGGGCATCTTTTGATTAGCGTTCGGACTCATACCGAATTACCCGAGAAAAAAATTAAATCTATTCGTGGACCTTAAGAAAATTATCCAATTATTAACGGGCGATATTTTGAGTCGTATCCGTGAGTTCTTGAACCCATTAGTCCATCGACAATGAGGTAATTCAGGATGACTGTCGATATTGGGATTTTACATATCTGATGAAAGACTAAGGTGTATTTAACATACGAATTCTACCGCACATGCGTACCGAGGTGAGATTGAGTTCTTATAAAGACTACGGCCATGAAGAGGAACCAGTAGTGAGCTTCGGAGTTTTAGGAGATTCGAGGGTGCCCAATTCTGAATTGTGCGGCGTTGAGTCGACGAAATCGCTTAAACATGTCGCGAGTACAGCAGTTCTACGCGGGACAGAACATTTTCATTACTGGTTCGTATCTTTCGAGTCTGATATCTATATCATTCTTCTGATCTCCAGCTTGGGATTCTTGCAGTTATTTATATAACAATTTCATATATTGTGCGAGTATCCATTAGAACGACGTATTCTGTATATCCAGGTGGAACAGGCTTTTTGGGGAAGATCTTGCTAGAAAAGTTGCTCCGATGTTGCCCGAATACAGGGACTATCTACGTACTGATACGGGCAAAGAAAGAAAAGAGCGCCGAAGAGCGCATGGATGCGCTGTTTGCTGATCCGGTACTGCTCCGTTTGCAAAAATAGCAGTTTCGTGAGATTCCAAAGATCGATACCTTTCCTGAAAATATGATCAAATAATCGAGTAGCAGTGTGAGCAGCTGAGACGAACCTAGTAACGCTGCACCATCAACTTTCATTCTACTATTTTACCATTCATTATTCAGGTCTTTGACATGCTGCGGGAGGACCACTCAAACTTCTCGAACAAGCTTGTCGGAGTCATCGGTGACATTGCTGCGGACGGTCTAGACTTATCAACTGAAGACCATGCACGCCTCGTCAACGAGGTATACGGAACGCAGTTCAGGTGCCAATATTCTTTTATGAGCTTCGAACTCAAAAATGGAATTGTTCCAGGTATCAGTGATCTTCCACTTGGCGGCTACTGTGCGATTTGACGAGAAACTTGACACGGCTGTTGCCATGAACGTGAACAGCGTAAAGTACATCGTGGACATTGCTAAAGCGTGCAAGAATCTGAAGGTAAATGTATCCCTTGGAACTACAGATACCAATCACAATTGTTCTTGTTCCCAGAGAGTGACACCATCCCATTTCAGGTCGGTATTTACGTATCTACCGCATACAGCCACTGTATCCGGAAGACGATCAACGAGGAGCTGTACCCGTCACCCCTGAGTTACGAAGAAGTTAATACGCTTATCGAAGACATTCGTGAAAAAGACTCCAAATGGTCCGAAGAAGAAATTCAGAATTTCACAAAAGGGTGAGCATTTCTTTTCTTCGAGTCTGTCACGAAGTAATCTCCGAATAACGTTGAAAGCATCGAATGAATCCTTTGCTCACAGAGTGTTGGGGGAATGGCCGAATACGTACAGTTTCAGCAAGGCCATCGCCGAGGGTGTCATCGCAGAATTTGCCACGGATATGCCATTTGCAATACTTCGACCATCGATCGGTATTTAATTTCCTTGAAATTAGCGATTTTTTCATAGAAAAGAGAGCTACACGAATCGAAACTTTCCGAGTTCCGTTTCTGGGTCAATAGCCGCGCGAAAAGTTTTGAAACTGGACTCACAAGAAAAGTCTGACGAATAGATTTGTTTCGGAACCATTTAGTTATTCTAAAACACTACCCCAAATACAAAAGAGCAGCTCAAATGACCATTTGAAGACTACTGTCACGTCTCTGATCGTCAGTCTGTAGTTTTTATCGATAGCGCTTTAGAATCTCACAATGTCACCGTATAAATACATTTCAAATATCTTAAAACGTAGATCAGCCATATCGCATTGTGAATGACGAAATTGCGAGTGAAACAAAATTTATTCATACGTTCAAGAATCCGTTGTTTATAATATGTATGGCTTCTTCGACCGAAATAATGAGAGCCTGCACTGTCTGGCAGTGGTTAATGCCTACAGAGAACCACTTCCAGGATGGGTGTCCGGGCCATTGGGAGTTGCAGGGATGATATGTGCAATAGGTCTCGGAATCTTACATGCCGTACCGGTAGACATTAATCTCAAAATCGATATGGTCCCGGTGGATTATGTTTGCAACGCTCTCATCGCTTCTGCATGGGCTACTTCAATAACTAAAAGACGGTAAATTTGATTGATTACATATATCCAAAGAATAGGATACGGTGGGGTTGTGATGCACACGTGTTTTCACAAAAGTTGTGATTCGCAAGCAGATAAACATGGTCGGGCAAAGGATGCTTCGTAGTGCCTGAAAATCGTACAGAGCATCTGACGATGAAAATTTTATTATTCAGTTCTTTGCGATCCTCACATTGTGGTTTCAGCATCTAACGTTGCGTCTGCTCAATTATAGGCATCACGAAGAAATTCCCGTGTATAATTACGTTTCTGGAAATACGAATCCCGTCACTTGGAAGCAGCTCTATGAAAGAATAAAAATTTTTGGTCGCGCATTTCCATCAAATGCCGCTATTTACTATCCTTTCGGATATTACGTAACGTCATTACTGATGTACTCTATATTGGACTTCTTCCTTCATGTGATCCCGGCACTAATAATTGACAGTGTCGCAAGATTAGTCGGAAGACACCCAGGGTAAGCACAAATGTTGAATTCCTTACTTCTCACAATCTCATAGACCTCGACCTAGCATGATCGATTTCTTCCCACTCGTGCCCTCGTTGGAAAAATGAGATTCAAAATCTAACTCATTGTTTCAGGCTGTATAAGCTTGCGCGTAAGGTCAATGCCGCTTTTCGTGCCTTGTGGTATTTCACCAGTCAGGAATGGGATTTCGACAATCAGCGAATTCAAAATCTCTGGAAGCAAATGGAACCCATGGACCGGCAAATGTTTCCGTTCAACATACAAAACGTTGATTGGGATGAACATGGTATGAAAATGGTAAAAGGCCTTCGGAAGTACATCGTCGGCGACACGGATGACAATATAGAGCAAGCAAGACGGCGAAATTACTAGTGAGTGCTAATCTAAAATTGTTCATGAAGGAGGATCGGAAGCTGGGTTTTTGAAGGTTTCAAGTCTTCATCAAAGTGCGTGGTGCTTCCGAGATCCAAGCTGAAGAACTTTAACTATCAACAGATATTTATTTATCATTGGTAACGGAATCATTGCCAGCCATGCTTTTTCAACAAGAAATCCTTTTTACGATGAATCACTAACCAGATGAACTTAAAAATTTCAGACCTACTTTTCGGATGAATAATAAACAGAATTGCCGTTGGCATTTTGAATGTGGAACTCGAATTAAAATCTAACAATCTCCAAACTTACTATTCTTCAGCTCAAAATTTTTTTGTAATCATAAATCATATTTTATCGATGATTCGGGAAAATTTTCATGAGATCAAAAAATTTCCATTATGATTTCGTGTGTACTATAGCTTTGAAATATTTGTAGTATCATACGTAATAATGGTAACTCATGATTATTGGTGTCATCGAATATATAAATTAATACACAAACTCTACACCAATTAGTAAGTGTCTTATTTTTTTTTTATGTTTTAGTTTATATATCGTCCATACGATAGTGCGTCTTGCATTCGGCACCTTTATTCTATGGATAATCTGGAAATTATTCTGTGGATGCGGCTTCACGCTCAGTATGGAAGCTTTTGGGGTGTAACGCACCAGCTATCATCCTTTACGTGTGTCAAGAAGAAATATGTTATTTTCATGAAATATATCAGTTCATTCAACAGTTTCTTGACGTCTGTATTTGAAATTTACTTTTAACATGACTGTTCCAACGTTGTGAGAAAATAACTATGTAAAATATACAACTCATATAGAGTAAGTGGATGTCTTCTCGAAATCTCAATTATGTATATGTAGGACCATTCCAGTAATTCATCCACAGAGATATTCATGCAATAGCGAAGGCATTTATTCAATAATAAAGAAATTAAAGTACATATCGACCGTTTGTCGTCCTCTCTTCTTGGCTTTCCAAAATCAACTGCCGCTTAAACCCCGATACCCCAGGGTGCTTCGCTCTCCTTACTTACCTATTCTCTTTAAACACTTCCAGTGCATTCTCGCATTCATACAATCTTACTTTTGTTTTTGCTCAGCGTTACCATGCATCCACCACACACACACACACACACACACTAAAGTCACTCGATTCTCGAAATCTCCAGACACCTCAACTATAACTTCTCTTTGACACTTAGCCACACATTCATTCTCTTCACGTCCTTGATCATAACAAAATAACTCAAACACTACATGTACATGGCTGCAAATAAACTGATCCATTCCAAATCGCGCAGACTCTTATGGAGTCGTAATTGCGAATTATCTGAAAATTGGATATGTCATTCCCGGTTAAATTTCAGGGTATACATATTTCCGGATTGCGCTTGAAATAATCTTGGCGTCTGGTGAGCGAATTTTACTTTTGAATTACAGATCAGTTCTGAACAGGTATATCTTGTACCGAAGGAATAGTTGGATAGAATCTTGTACGGAACGAATAGTTGGAATGATGATTGCATGAAGTTGTACAGAATTCTATGATCTTTCTGGAAATTTACAATGAATTGACATCGGCTAGCAATCAGTGGAGTCATCTAGAATGATGTAAAGAAAATTAACAGAAATTCTGACACAATTTACTAAAAAGGGTTTTCTTCAAACATCAACTCATTGCACAGTTCAACGGCGTGCGCGCCAACTGCCGAACAATCCGTGCGTTTAACCAAGTCGTATAAAAAAAATTCATATTTTCATTGACATCATAGGTACGGACTTTCTATTGCACTTAAAAGTTTCTTGAAGGCTATGGGAATAAGAGATGAAAAGATTAGAATTTTTGGATGGTTTAAGGGTTGTATAAACTTTTTAGGTTCAATGGGCGATATTGAACCAACATTTTGGCTGATGAATACGTAGTGTCCAATAAGCATGCTGATCGTCTGTATGAATAATTCGGGCATCTTTTCATTAGCATACTCACACCGAATGACCCGAGAAAAAGTCAAATCTATTCGTAGAACTCGCAAGAACTATCCAACCATTTTAACATGCGATATTTCGACTCGTGTCCGTGACTTCTTGAACCCATCAGTCTATCGACAATGTGGTAATTCAGAATGACTATCAATAGTTGTAACTTTGCATACCTGATGAAAGACTCAAGTTAATTAAAAACATACGAATTCTACCGCCCATGCCTACCAAGGTCAGATTAGGTTCTTATAAAGGCTAGGGCCATGAAGAGGAACCAATAGTAACCTTCGGAGTTTTAGGAGATTCGAAGGTGCCCGAATCTGGATTGTGCGGCGTTGAGTCAACCAAATCGCTTGAACATGTCGGAAGTACAGCAGTTTTACGCGGGACAGAACATTTTCGTGACTGGTTTGTATCTTTCGAGTCTAATATCTATGATATTCTTCTGATCTCCAGCTTGGGATTCTTGCAGTTATTTATATAAAAATTTCATATATTGTGCGAGTAACCATCAGAATTACGTATTCTGTATATTCAGGTGGAACAGGCTTTTTAGGGAAGATCTTACTAGAAAAATTGCTTCGATGTTGCCCGGATATAGGGACTATCTACGTACTGATACGGGCAAAGAAAGGAAAGAGCGCCGAAGAGCGCATGAATGCGCTGCTCGTTGATCCGGTAATACTCCGTTTGGTAAAATAGTGGTTTTGTGAGGATCGGAAGATCAGCACCTCTGCTGAAAATGTGATCAAATAATTTAGTAGCAGTGTAAGCGGCTGAGACAATCCTCGTAACGATGTACCATTAACTTGCATTCTATCATTCTACCATTCATTATTCAGGTCTTTGATATGCTGTGGAGGGACCACTCAGACTTCTCGAGCAAGCTTGTCGGAGTCGTTGGTGACATTGCTGCGGACGGACTAGACTTATCAACTGAAGACCATGCACGCCTCGTCAACGAGGTATACGGGACGCAGTTCAAGTGTCAATCTTTTTTCATGAGCTTCGAACTCCAAAATGGCATTGTTCCAGGTATCAGTAATCTTCCACTTGGCGGCTACTGTGCGATTTGACGAAAAACTTGACACAGCCTTTTCCATGAACGTGAACAGCGTGAAGTACATCGTGGACATTGCCAGAGCGTGCAAGAATCTGAAGGTAAATGTATCCCTTGGAACTACAGATGCCAATCATAATTGTTCTTGTTCCCAGAGAGTGACACCATCCCATTTCAGGTCGGAATTTACGTATCCACCGCATACAGCCATTGTGTCCGGAAGTCAATCAACGAGGAGCTGTACCCATCACCCCTGAACTACGGGGAAGTTAATACGCTTATCGAAAACATTCGTGAGAACAAATCCAGATGGTCCGAAGAGGAAATTCAGAATTTTACAAAAGGGTGAGCATTATTTTTTTCTAGTCTGTCACGAAGTGATCCCCGAATAACATTCTAAACATCGAATGAATCCTTTTCCCACAGAGTGTTGGGAGAATGGCCGAATACGTACAGTTTCAGCAAGGCCATCGCCGAGAGTGTCATCGCAGAATTTGCCACGGATATGCCATTTGCAATACTCCGACCATCGATCGGTAATGAATTGCTTCGAAATTAACAATTTTTCCATAAAAAAGAGAGCTACATGAATCGAAACTTTACGAGTTTCGTTTCTGGGTCAGTAACCGCGCGAAAAGTTTTGAAACTAGACTCACAAGGAAAGTGACAATATATAAATCTGACAATTAGATTTGTTTTGAAACCATTTAGTTATTTCAAAACACTACCCGAAGTCCAAAAGAGCAGCTCAAATGACCATTTGAAGACTACTGTCACGTCTCTGATCGTCAGTCTGTAGTTTTTATCGATAGCGCTTTAGAATCTCACAATGTCACCGTGTGAATACATTTCAAATTTCTTAAAACGTAGATTAGCCATATCGCATTGTGAATGGCGAAATTGCGAGTGCAACAAAATTTATTCATACGTTCAAGAATCCGTTGTTCATAATATACATAGCGTCTTCGATCGAATTAATGAGAGCCTGCACTGTCTGGCAGTGGTTGGTGCCTACAGAGAACCACTTCCAGGATGGGTGTCTGGACCATTGGGACTTTCGGGGATGATTTGTGCAGCGGGTCTCGGAATCTCACATGTCATACCGGTAAACATTAATCTCAAAATCGATATGGTCCCGGTGGATTATGTTTGTAACGCTCTCATCGCTTCTGCATAGGCTACTGCAATAACTGAAAGACGGTAAATTTAATTGATCACATACATTCACAGAATAGGATGCGGTATGATTGTGAGGCATACGTGTTTTCACAAAAGTTGTGATTCGCACGCAGATGAACGTGGTCATGCAAAGGATGCCTCGTAGTACCTGAAAATCATATAGAGCATCTGACGATGAAAACTCTATTATTCAGTTCTTTGCGATCCTCACATTGTGGCTTCAGCATCTAACGATGCACCTACTCAATTTTAGGCATCACGAAGAAATTCCTGTGTATAATTACGTTTCTGGAAATACGAATCCCGTCACTTGGAAGCAGCTCTTTGAAAGAATAGATATTTTTGGTCGCGCATTTCCATCAAATTCCGCTGTTTACTATCCTTCCGGATATTTCGTAACGTCATTACTGATGTACTCTATATTGAACTTCTTCTTCCATTTGATTCCGGCACTAATCATTGACAGTGTCGCAGGATTAGTCGGAAGACAACCAGGGTAAGCACAAATGTTGAATTCCTCACTTTTCACAACCTCATAGACTTCGACTTAGCATGTTTGATTTCTTCCTACTCGTGCCCTCGTTGAAAAAATGAGATTCTAAATCTAAGACATTGTTTCAGGCTGTATAAGCTTGCGCGTAAGGTCAGTGCCGCTATTCGTGCGTTGTCGTATTTTTCCAGTCAGGAATGGGATTTCGACAATCAGCGAATTCAAAATCTCTGGAAGCAAATGAAACCCATGGACCGGCAAATGTTTCCGTTCAACATACAGAATGTTGATTGGGATGAACATGCTATAAAAATGGTAAAAGGCCTTCGGAAGTACATCGTCGGCGACACGGATGACAATATAGAGCAGGCGAGACGGCGAAATTACTAGTGAGTGCTAATATAAAGCTGTTCGTGAAGGAGGATTAGAAAGCGGGTTTCTGAAGTTTTCAAGTCTTCATCGAAGTGCGTGGTGCCTTCGAGATCCAAGCTGAAGAACTTTAACTACCAACAAATATTTATTATCCATTGGTAACGGAAACATTGCCCGTCATGCTTTCTCAACAAGAAATCCTTCTTACGATGAATCACTGACGAGATGAACTTAAAAATTTCAGACATACTTTTCAGATAAATAATAAACAGAATTGCTGTCCGCGTTTTGAATGCGGAACTTGAATCAAAATCTAACAATCTCCAAACTTACTTTTCTTTAGCTCAAAATTTCTCTATAATCATAAATCATATTTTATCGATTATTTGGGAAAATTTTCACCACATCAAAAAATTTTCATTACGATTTCGTGTATACTACAGCTTTGAAATATTCGTAGTATCATGCGTAATAATGTTAAGTCGTTATTATGGCTGCCATCTAATAGATAAATTAATACACAAACTCTACACTATTTGGTAAGTGTCTTATTTTTTGTATGTTTCAGTTTATACATCGTCCACACGATAGTGCTTCTTGCATTCGGCATTTTCATGCTATGGATGATCTGGAAACTTCTCGATGTACTAGGCGTTACGATCATCGTGGAAAGTCTCACAGCATAACGCTCCAGCTCCAACCCGTTACCTGTATCGAGGAAGAATTTGTAACTTTCATGAAATACATTAGTTTATTCAACAGTTTATATTTTAGTTTATATTTTAAATTCACTGTTAACATAACTTTTCCAGCGTTGGGAGAATATAACTTTATGTAAAATATTGGACTTATATTGTATTAGTAGATGTATTCTCAAGATCTCAATTACCTATATGTTCGTATGGTTGCAAATAAACTGATCAATTCCAAATCGCGCAGAAATTTGGTTTCTACGGATCGAAGTTCCGAATAATCGGTGAATTGGAAAAGGTATTTGCTAATAAATTTCAGGAGATACGTACTTCCGTATTTCAGTGAAAATATTTTCGGTGTCTGGTAAGTCAATTTTAGTTTCGAACAAGAATCCAATTCCAAACAAGCATAACTATCGAAGTCATAGTCAGAATGGGAGTATTCTTTATGAGGTTGTGTGAAATTTGATAATCTTTCGAAACCACGGCTAGTATAGACTGAGATTCTGTGATAAAAAATGTACGTTTCCAATTAAAAAAACGAAGTTGACCTTTAGCCAACCTTGAAAACGTGCACTAAATTAAAAAAAAAGAACGGCGCAAAACAATCATTCATAATCATTATCTTAATTCTAATACGTTGGCATAACATTAGCTAAAATATGTCTGTGAAAAAAAGAAACATCTACTTTCTTAAGAAAAATCTGTTTATTTAAAAAAATTGAAATACATGGAGAGCTCTGGATATTTAATTTTCCTCAAATTATTCTAATAACTTTACGTACGTATTGCTTTTCTTTTGTACAAACATGTTGGATTGTCTCGTTTTATCGTCCAATAAGAATCTGGGAACATTCTCGAAGACCGTTCATCTTTACGTCTTTATTAACGCAAAACGGGGTCGGGTCAAACATTCGGTTAGAAAATTTGTTTTCCAAAATGATTCTGAACCGTCATTCATTCTTATTATCATTTTTGCACAATTTAGGGTATCCAAATATTTTTTTAGAACAAAAAATTTTTTTGACGTGCAAATCATTTTTTTCACTGCAGTGTAACAAATTTTAGCTTTTCATTATAAGGACAAGTGGCAATAAGGAGTTGCCAGTGTGCTTCGAAATTTCCAAAGTTTCGAGGGTGACCAATTCTGGAGTGTAGGACATCGAGTCGACTAGATCACTAGAACATATAGCAAGTACACAAGCTTTACGTGGGACAGAACATCTTTATTACCGGGTCGTATCTTTCGCGTCGAGATAACTTCCGATCTTCAGGCTTCACTTTCGCCAGTTATCTTTGTGACAATTTTATATTTTCTAAGAATGTACTTAACCATCGAATTCTATTCTGCCAGATGGCACAGGATTTTTGGAAAAGATCTTGTTAGAAAAGTTGCTCCGCTGTTGTCCAGAAATCGCGACTATCTACGTACTGATCCGTGCAAAGAAAGGAAAGACCGTCGAAGATCGTATAAGCGCGCTGTTCGTTGATCCGGTAATGCCGGAAAATAATGATGAATTATTGGTTAGGGTTTGAAAAATCGGTACCTCCACTGGAAATGCGAATGAATAATCATTCAGTAACATATGAATGTCCAAGACGAGTCTAGCTACGCTGTATCATCGAAACTGTAATGAAACTAATATTTTTTTTTCTCGTGGACTCGGACAAAAGAAAATTTAAAAACTATAGAAAAATCGGATTTTTTCCGAACTTTCAGTTGAAAATGATTTCAAATCTCTAAAAACACTTCATAGTCCATTTAAGCATGATTGAAAGAAGAAAAAAAATTTTTCTACAACTTGGACACTTTTGTTTGTCTTCTTATCCCTTCAAATCATATTTATTTATGGTATAAAAAAAGCCAAAAAAGAAAAAAAAAATCGGTGATCTGGAAAACCCAGATTTGTCCATGGCAAAAATTATTTGAATATATCATCAGCAGATTTTGTATAATAAATGTCCCACTTTGTTTTCTATCGTTTTTAATTTATTATTTTTATCCGAGTCCACGAGAAATAAAAAATATTAATTTCACTTTTGACAAAATTTGAATTCCTACGCGATAACGGTTCGCCCAAAAATTCCGAAAAAATTTCTGAAAAAATTTCGTAAGAATCGAAATTTTTTATCGAAAATGTTTCTCCGATTTCACAGAGAATTCCCCACATTAAAGATCACAAAAATCTTCACCAAGAATTCATCATTGTAACCCTGAATTAATTGTATTTTTCTGGCATACTTTTGACGTTATTCATGAAGCCTAGCTGAAATTTGAAGATACAAATGATTAAGATGCGGTGTGGTTACGAGTCTACACTGAACGTGTGAAAAGTACATGATGATTGAAGTCAGAGTAGCGAGTTAATGCGGCGAGCGTAGACTTTTGCATATAGGCATACACTATTGTGATAATGTAGTGAACTCTGCAGTCAACTAATTTCAGATACGTATTCAAACAATGTTTGTGATCAAACGAAGGCCATCCTCAATTGTGACAAATTGAATGACCAGAAGTAGGGTGCAAGGTGGAAAATTGAGTACTAATACAACAGCCAACAGAGATGCTACAAACTTAACATCATGTCATGAAGCCACAATGTCGTCAGTCATGGTGGCAATTTAATTAAATCTCGTGCTTACAGCTTTATCGTCAAGTATTTTCCATAGCCGGATGTGATGACTGTCACTTTCTTTTGATCAATATTTTTTTTTTTTGATATATTCTAGGAGGCATTAAGACAATGTAGGAGTTAAAATTTACAAAAGCATTAGCATTTGGCTTTTATTATGCTTTAATATATTCTTAATATATCAGCGTATAACTATATTTTACTATGCACGCATAAGCATTCTGAAATCACTTTGTGAAGGAAAATTTTGCCTGGGGGAAACAAGGTGAATTCAGGCTTGATGATTTTGCATCGCGTCAGTTCCGAAGTGTTTACCACCGAATCGACAGTGTGATTTGAACATGTCACAGGTACAAAAGTTTTACGCGGGACAAAATGTCTTCATCACGGGTTAGTATCTTTGGTATCGACGTTTTCTCCATACAATATAAGGTTTTTCAAACGGTATTCTGCACAATTTTCATTTTGTGATGAAGATACTATAGATCACCTGATTTCAACACGGATACTCTTTGTCACATGTTATTCTTACAGGTGGAACCGGCTTTTTGGGAAAAGTTTTAACCGAAAAGTTGATCCGCGGCTGTCCGGACATCGGGACTATTTACCTGCTAATTCGTGCAAAGAAAGGAAAGAGCGCCCAAGAGCGCATAGATGCGTTACTTGCCGATTCGGTAATATCCCCTAGAAAGAATTAGATATTTCATCAAAGATGAAAAAATACGAAAGATTTTGTGTATAGGTATTTGATGTGCTCCGCGACGACCATCCAGACTTTTCAAAAAAGATTGTTGGAGTTACCGGTGACATCGCCGAGAAAGGCCTAGGATTGTCCGAGACAGATCTTGCGCGTCTTGTCAACGAGGTATATAGAGGTTCGACTGTCTTTTTCCTTCAATGGGCTGCGAACACCAAAAGCGGGGTTGTTTCAGGTCTCGGTCATCTTCCACTTGGCAGCCACTGTGCGGTTCAATGAGACACTTGACACAGCCGTGGCGATAAACGTGGACAGCATCAAGTACATCTTGGACATTGCTAAAGCGTGCAAGAATCTGAAGGTAAATATATCCCTTGAAACTACGGATACCATCATAATTGTTTTCATTTTTGAAGACCGTATGATTTTAGGTCGGAATTCACGTATCCACCGCTTACAGCCACTGTGTCCGGAAGTCGATTAACGAAAAGCTGTACCCGCCGCCCCTGAACTACGAGGAAGTTCATAAGGTTATCGAAGACATTTGTGAAAACAAATCCAAATGGTCTGAAGAAGAAATTCAGAATTTCACAGAAGGGTAAGTACATTTCTTTACTTCTGGTTTGACGTAAAATAATCCCCGAATAACGTTGTAAGCCACGAATGCATCGTTTGCCCACAGAGTGTTGGGGGAATGGCCGAATACGTACACTTACAGCAAAGCCATCGCAGAGGGTGTTGTTGCCGAATTTGCTCCTGAGCTACCATTTGCCATATTTCGACCATCGATCGGTATATATAACTTCTCTCCTATTAACAATTTTTCAATATTGAAGACTACACGAATGGTAACTTTTCGAATATCTTCGGTCAGTAGGCGTGCGGAAAGTTCCGAAACTGGACTCACAAGAAAAGTGACATTATATGTAAAGATGTTACAAAAAGATGTGTTTCGAAACCATTTGATTATTCCGAAACACTACCCTAAGTACAAAAGGAGAGCTCAAATGACAATTCAAAGACTACTGCAGTCACTCCCCTATACCTAATTCTCAGTCTATAATAGTTTTCATTGATAACGCTTTGCAATCTCATGATGTCACTGTGTAAATACGTTGGAAATATCTTAAAACGGCGATCATCCGTATCGTATTGTATGCGAATGACAAAATAGCGAGTGAGACAAGATTTACTCATACGTTCAAGAATCTGTTGTTTATAAACTATGCCTTCGACTGAATTAACAAGAGCCCGCACCGTTCCGCAGTGATTAATGCCTACAGAGAGCCGATACCAGGATGGGTGTTGGGGAAAACGGGGCTTCCCATGATGTTATGCGCAATAGGTCTCGGATTCTTGCATGTCGGACTCGTAGACGAGGATCTCAAAATCGACATAGTCCCGGTGGATTATGTTTGCAACGCTCTCATTTCTTCCGCATGGGCTACTGCAATGACTGAAAGACGGTAGATTTCATTATAATCGCTCAAAAACATATACGTTACACATTCGCCATGAATCATTCAAACCCTCAAAAATCTGCGCCCAAAATTCAATACTGTTACGCTGAATTTGTTGTATTTCTCCCGCACATGCTTAAGTTCATTCCTCAAGCCTGGAGGCTAGATGCAAAAATTGAGATTCAAATGAATAATATGCGGTGTGGTTGTGATGTCCACATGTGTTCACAAAATTTGTGATCCGCTCGCAGCTGAACATGGTCAGGCAAATGATGCCCCGTAGTACCTCAAAATCAAATAGAGCATCTGACGATGAAAATTCTATGAGTTAGTTCTTTGCGATACTCACATTGTGGCTCCAGCTTCTAACATTGTCTTTGCTCAATTGTAGGCATCACGAAGAAATTCCCGTATATAATTATGTTTCTGGTAATGCGAATCCCGTTACTTGGAAGAATTTTTTTATGAGAACAGAAGCTTTTGGGCGCGCATTCCCATTCAATTCGGCCGTTTACTATCCTTCCGGATTCAGAACATCGTCAAGACTTGTGTATGCTATATTGAACTTCTTCCTCCATTTGATCCCGGCACTAATAATTGACAGTGTCGCCGGATTATTTGGAAAACAACCAGGGTGAATACGAATTTTCAATTCCTTACTTTTCCTAACCTTATACGCTTTGAGCTGATAGAATTAGTTTTTTTTTCCGATTCATGCTTTCGTTGAAAAAATGAGACTAAAAATCCAAGATTTTGTTTCAGGCTGTATGAGCTTACGCGTAAGGTCAGTGCCGCTTTTCGTGCCTTGTTGTATTTTTCCAGTCAGGAATGGGATTTCGACAATCAGCAAATTCAATATCTCTGGAAACAAATGGAACCCATGGACAAAAAAATATTCCCGTTCAACATACAAAACGTTGATTGGGATGAACATGCTCTGAAAATGGTAAAAGGCATTCGGAAGTACATCATTGGCGACATGGAGGACAACTTAGAGCAAGCGAGACGGCGAAATGTTTAGTGAGTGCTGATCTAAAGTTGTTCATAAAGAAGTTTGGAAACTGAGTTTCTGTAGTTTTCAAGATCATTGTGGAAAAACCTTAACTGCCAAAGGGTATTCAATATCCATTGGTGACGGAGTCATTATCAGTAATGCGTTTTCAACAAGAAATCCTTTTCACGATGTATCACTGACCAGATGAACTTGAAAATTTCAGATCTGCAACTCCAATTTAAATTTCATAAGCTCTAAATGTATTATTCTTTAGCTTGGTATTCCTTCTTAATTGTAATCATATTTAATTAATTATTGGAAAACAATTTCATCAGATCAAAAATTTCCATTGTGATTTTTTGTATCACATATCTGAACAGAACCCTTGAAAGTATTGTTTTATTCGATTCCCGTCAACTTTGAAGTACCTAATAGTTGTATTGTGCGTAATAATGATAACTCGTGAATACAATACAATCGAATAGATGAATTGATACACAATTGCTACACTATTTAGTAACAATCCTATTTCTCATAAATTTCAGTCTATACATTCTTCATACGATGGTGCGTCTGACATTCGGCACCTTTATTCTATGGATAATCTGGAAATTATTCTGCGGACGCGGCTTCACCTTTGGCACGGCAACTCTTGGAGTGTAACACGCCTATAGTTCTTTACGTATCAAGTAAGAATATGTTCTCATAAGTTATTGAAATTCTTTCAACAGTTTATCGAGGTCCTTATTTGAAATTCACTGTCAACACGACTGTCTTAACGTTGTGAGAACATAGCTTTATGTAAAATATACGACTCATATAATATCAATGAATGTATTTTTAAAATTTCAATTATATATGTACATATGACTGTGAATAAACTGATTTCAGTCCGATGGACCAAAATTCCTGATCATCCGCAAATTAGATCCGTTATTTTCTGCAGCTACATTTCAGGATTCAAAGGAGGTGGTTACTTCATGCCCATTTCTTCGTGAAGGTAATTATATCAATTTTGTATTTCCCTTGCAGGGATTATTGCTCAATAGTTCAACACCGAAGCTTGTGTTCAGATGAAGTGTAACATTGATAAACAGTCGCCCTTGTTAGGATGCAGGATATTTTTTGGTCCTTCGACTGCCTACATTTGTGCAGTATTCATATTGAATTCACTTTATAGTCGTTATGTGGTATTCAATGAGGATACAAATCTTCTGTACGACTAGTAACGGGTATTCATTTTCGACTGGTTCAAGTCGTCGAGTCAAATCTACTCCCAGACTTCAAAAACAATCGTATCATTACCGAGTTCAATTTTGACTCGTGCTTTCATTGTGAAAAATACTCTAGAACACGTCGGCGTGATATGATAATGAAGTGATTCATTAATACTGTCAGTTGCCGTCACTTTGCGCACCACAAAAACCATCCAAGTTATTCGAACGTACTAACAAAAGGTCACAGCCATATAAGCATATCTATTAAATTGTCCCAGGCGAGTCTTGAATTGACATTTGGCCAGTCATTTGTTCACTATAAAAAAAAAAACAAAAAAAAATTTCTCAAAATTTCAATCCTTATGTTTCATTACTCCGAAATTTCTTTGATTTCATCAAGTTGGTGAAATATCATAAATAAAAATAACATTCAATTATTTTTGGATAAAATTTTGGACTAATTGTCAACTTAATAAATGCGCTCCTTCGTATGGAAGACACTGGACTTGACTGGACTGGTACGAGTTGTCGAACAAAATTACGATTGAAAATAGAATACTCAGATCTGCACAGATGGCGTTAATGAACAATACTTTTACGACGGGTGTCTGAGAGGTAAGCTAGCGCCACTACATGTTGATTTTTCAAAGTACATTTGCAGGGCCGTGTTCATGAAAACTTAAGGTGCTTTTGATTATTAAATCTAAATTCTTCGTTGTTGAAAAACAATTCTTTAAGACATATTTTGAAATACTGAAATTGACTGTCCCTCTATATCCATGAATGTTTTGTATTCGATATAAATGTGTGGGACCATGTGGGTAAAATGGACGAGGCCCTTAGACATTCTTCGCCAGCTCCAACGCGGAGCCCACTCTCCGTAACGAATTTTTTATCCCAAAATTCTCAGAATTAAAATTGCCTTTCAACTTGGAACTGTGATGAAACTATTCCTGCCGTGATATTGTCGCTTGTGAAATAGTTTTCTGTATATGGCGACTGCAAGGAATCATTATATCACCGAAATTTGATTGCAGTCGTCTGACGCAACGGCCATGTTCATTGCGTCAGTGTGTATATTCATGTGTCAGCTATTACGACGAGATTTTACTATCGCTTTTACTAACACAATAACAACAACAACGCAGTAACCGAATTGCAGAATTATTTTGGAAAATATTCCGTGAAAGAAATTAACAAAAAAAGGAACTGTTTCACAGCGATAACTTCCCACAATGAGCCAATTTCACTCTGGTTGTCCGGTCTAGCAAGACAACCGGAACTAATCTGTGGATCTGGTCTATAAATATCTCGCACTTTAGATTAGTGAACATCAAGACCAAGGCTAACATTGTTGCAGTTGATTGCATGTGAAATGCTCTTATCACTAACGCTTGGGATACCGCAATGACTGAGCGAAAGTGAGATTGGTAGGTTACTGTGTAAAAAATATGACACAAAAATGGTTAGGGGCCGTCCAAAGTATATCGTGGGCGACCGTGATCGGAACGAAGAGGAAGCGAATTAGTGTCGTCCCCAGTTAGTGGAAATCTGTTGTTTAATATTCCACCATTCGGCATGATGCCGTGGCGCCTATTGTTCAGGACACATCATACAACACTGCCATAGTTATTTCAAGACAATATATTATTCATTCTCTGGACAACTTAGAAGGTGTTTTGTCAATGTAATTTCTCAATTGCTTGGATACCGACTTCTGGTTAATCCTTGAACCGTTCTCAAAGAATTTCTTCATCCTTCGAAGAGAACGCAACAGTAGTTCAGTGGATCTGACAACCTGAGGTTAAGAAGGTTAGGCAAACTAGCGAAAATCTAGCAAAACTTCAGGATGATCTTTGAGCCTGAAGAAACTTATCCAAAGACTGAAAGACGTGCTCAATAAGTCGTCGGTCCTACTGTGTACGTCTTTGCAAATATCCACCATGTAAAATGATGATAAAATGATGATTAATGATGCAGTTTATATGTAAATGATTAATTGATGAAACCTACTTGAAGTTTACCGCTGTTCATTATTCATGATATCAGCCGGAAAAACTTTATCACATGTTATTACTTTGCTGTGTCAAAGAACAAACAATACCTTTCCTGCTCGCAGTATATCACAATTATACAACAGCTTCGCGTAATCCATAGCATTTTCAGAATCAATGGCATCGTAAAAGATATACACCGGAAGAAGTTCGTCGATCGATCAATTCCGTGCTTTCCAAATTCGCTATCGTTCACCCCGAATACACCTTCAGTCAAACATGCAATTGCTCTAGACCATCCGAACCTTTTTAAATTAGGTATCGACATTTATTTTGGGCCACTTTTCAACGAGCGGAAAGTACAGAATGATCGAAGTCAGATGAAAGTGGATACAGTAAACGTATAGAGGCCAAGAGATATAATTGCATGTAGATATACACTACTGTGCTAATGTAGCGAACTCCGCAGTCGACTCAATGTAAATGCATATTTAAACAATGTTTGTGATCAAACAATACCCATCCTCAATTGTTACAAATTGAATGACTAGAGCAAAGGGGCAAGGTGGGAGATTGGATGATAATGCCACAGTCAAAAAAGATTGTGCAAAAATGAGTTTGTTATAAAGCCACAATGGTATTAGTGATGATAGGAAATTAATTAGGCTCTTAAATAACACCTTTCTCATCAAGTATTTTCCGTAGCCGGATGTGATGACTGTCACTTTATTCTAATTGTAAGCATTATTTTCTCAGGAATATTTTAAGAGACATTACCATAATGTAAGAGTCGGAATTCATGGTAAAATTAGCATTTCGCTTTTAATATACATTAAAATATTCTTCGCACGAGCGTGTAACTATATTTTACTATGCACGCATAAGCATACTCAAATCACTTTATGAAGTCAAGTTTTGCCTGGGGGGAAACAACGATAATTCAAACTTAATGATTTTGCAGCGCGTCAGTTTCGAAGGGTTTGACATCGAGACGACAGTGTAGTTTGAACATGTCACAGATACAACAGTTTTACACGGGACAAAATGTCTTCATCACTGGTTAGTATCTTCGGTATCAACTCTTTCTTCATTCGACTTGAAATTTTTTAAACAGTCTTCTCCATAATTTTCATTTTGTAATAAAGATACTATAGACCACAGCTGATTCCGACACGGATACTTTTCGTCGAATTCTATTCTTATAGGTGGGACCGGCTTTTTGGGGAAAATCTTAACCGAAAAATTGATCCGCAGCTGCCCAGACATCGGGACTATTTACCTCCTGCTCCGCGGAAAGAAAGGGAAGAGTGCCCAAGAGCGTATAGATGCGCTACTTACTGATTCGGTAATACCATCTGTAGAGAATTAAAAATTTCATCGAAGTTGAAAAATTGAGTATCGTTGCTGATATAATATTAAAATATAGACGAGTAGCAGTCTGAGTGGCTGAAAACGAGACTACCTTAACACTGTTATGCAGTACGAAAGATTTTGTACTTAGGTTTTTGATGTACTGCGCGACAACCACCTAGATTTTTCAAAGAAGATTGTTGGAGTTACCGGTGACATTACTGAGGAAGGATTAGGATTGTCCACTACAGATCTTGCGCATCTCGTAAATGAGGTATACAGAACACAGTTTGACAGTTGTTCTTCATTAATAAGCTACAAATATCAAAAACTGAATTGTTTCAGGTCTCGGTGATCTTCCACTTGGCAGCCACTGTGCGATTCAACGAGAAACTTGACACAGCTGTGGCGGTGAATGTTAACAGCGTCAAGTACATCGTAGACATTGCTAAAGCATGCAAGAATTTGAAGGTAAATATATCCCTTAGAACTACGGATACCAATAATCATTTTTCTCGTTCCCAGAAAGTGACACCGTATGATTCCAGGTCGGAATTTACGTATCCACCGCATACAGCCACTGTGTCCAGAAGTCGATCAACGAAGAGCTGTACCCGCCGCCCCTGAGCTACGAGGGCGTTAATAAGCTTATCGAAGACATTCGTGAAAATAAATCCAAAAGAACCGAAGAGGAAATACAGACTTTCACAGAAGGGTAAGGATTTCTTTTCTTCTGGTCTGACATGAAGCAATCCCCAAATGCCATGATAAGCCATGAATGAATCTTTTTGCCTTTTTTCAGAGTGTTAGGGAAATGGCCAAATACGTACACTTTCAGCAAAGCCATTGCAGAGAGTGTCATCGCCGATTTTGCCAAGGAGATGCCGTTTGCAGTATTTCGACCTTCAATCGGTAACCAACTTACCGATTTAAATATGCTATTATTTAAACTCATACTAAAGTGTAATCGATTACTTGAAATTCGAAGATGTCAATATTATAATGTTCCAAATCAGTTCTATAAAATAAAGCCTATCTGTACGAAGAGTCTTAACGTCCCGTTGGACACTACCACCAGATAAATTCGACATTACACTCAGTCTATAACTATCATATTAGTACCGATTTCTGATTTCATCTCACTGTGCAGATATGATTGGTGCATGGCGAGATATGTTCAAGATAAATTGTATTGCGTTACAAACTAAAAAATTATTCCATCAACTGAAGTAACAAGATAATTATTTATTCCACAGTGATGAATGCATACAGAGAGCCAATCCCAGGATGGGTGTTTGGAATAACAGGTCTTCCGGGGATAATATGTGGAAGTGGTCTCGGAGTCTTGCGCGCCCTTCTGGTAGACAAGAAAAAGAGACTAGACATTGTCCCGGTGGATTATGTTTGCAATGCCCTAATTTCTTCCGCCTGGGAAACCGCAGTAACTAAAAGACGGTAAAATTAATTAATTACACGGAGAAAAGTTTAAAGTTTTTCTTGAAACCCACGCAAAATTTATATACAAAATAAATGAGATTCAGTGCAGTTGTAACGTGCATACAGATGATTAATGTCAAGCAAATTTTCATTCATAGTAGATGAAACTTATGATGAAACAGATAATTCATACTTGGCCATCCAAAAATTTCACTTTTTTTTCGAGACTTAATTTCTAGATCAAGCATCTAATATTCGGTCTCGTCAATTTTAGGCCTCACGAGCAAATTCCAACGTATAATTACGTATCTGGAAGTGAGAATCCCGTCACTAACCAACAAGTCTATGACAGAGTCGATACTTTTGGACGCATATATCCAACAAATGCGGCTGTTTACTATCCTTCTCCAGTCTGGACGGCGTCAACACGGCTCTTTACAATATTGGAATTCTTCTTGCACTTGATCCCTGCGCTAATAGGCGACAGCATCGCAAAATTGTTCGGAAAAAACCTAGGGTGAGTTCGAAATTTGACATTTTTAATTCCCACAATCTTCTCATTGCTCGTAGTCAAAGTTAATAATTTCAGTTAAATTTCATCCTAGTTTAAAAAATGAAATCAAAAATCCAAATCGTTATTTCAGATTGTACAAACTTGCACGTAAAATTGGAGATGCTACGCGTACTCTGGCATACTTCAGTACCCAGCAATGGGATTTTGAAAATCAACGAATTCAGAATCTTTGGAATCGAATGGGAGCCATGGACAGGCTAACATTTCCATTCGACATAAAATACGTTGATTGGGATGAACATGCTATGAAAATGATAAAAGGCCTACGGAAGTACATCGTGGGCGATACGGATGATAATTTAGAGGAAGCTAGACGGCGAAATGTTTAGTGAGTGCTGATCTAAAGCTGTTCATTAAAATATTCTTTACGTTACGCGCAATGTTGTCTCGTTAATATGACACGCATGATAAAATGTATGAATAATTGTTACACAATCGTTACATTATTTACTAACAGTCCCATTTTTTGTATATTTCAGTCTGTACATCGTTCATACGATAGTGCGTCTGGTATTCGGTACCTTCGTTCTATGGATAATCTGGAAATTATTCTGTGGTCACAGCTTCACGATCGGCACGGAAACTCTTGGGATGTAACACGTCTATTACAATGAAGAGTGTGATATTTTTATGTGCTATGTCAATTCGTTCAACAGTTCATTATCATCTGTATTTTCAAGTCACCGATAAGATGAGTGTCAGACTCATTCGGTATCGGAAAGTATAATTTTGTAAAATTACTACTTCTTAGAATATATACTCATGTATAATATCATGTGAGGAAATAAATTTCAACTGAGATTTCAATTATCAGTTAATTTAGAATCTCCGAAAATATATCGTTCAATATACATATACTGTAATCTCTAGCTACTCCACGACCTCTAACCTTGACCAAATTAACCCAACACCATGATGATCAGTAAAAAACAAAAACTTGTCAATCCCATTAATGCCCAATGTGTCTGTGAATACCTTAGGTATACAATATCAGGATAAAACAGTTGCAATTCACAAATATATGTATATGTTATGTTTTATAAATAAGTAATAAATAAAATCTACTTGAAGTTTGACGTTATTCATTATCCACGTCATTAAGGTTGTTGATGCATTGGCTATGAGTATTGCTAGAATCTAAACAAACGTCGATCAGTAACGAAATTATGATATTCAAATATGGATTAATCTTAGAGATAGGAAGCGTTCTGCCTGGCCAACACAATGTCCCCAATTTTTTGGGGGGATTTATACCACTCTCGTGTATATTCAAGTCAAATAATTGTCAGTTGATGATTGAACGTGAAGAAAAATTTTTGAATTAATATGCGCATTGACATGATCGATTCCATGGCAAAACCATCAAGCTATAGCAGCAGTAGTTTGCGATTATCATAAGAATTGAAGAAAAGGTATAATCCAACATAAAATAGAGTTTTGTAGGACGATTTTTCGAAAGAACATGTTTTTTTCTTGATATGAGCAATTTTGATTTTCCATCCTACCACCGAAGTGACTGATATAAGAAAAAAAGTGGTGATATCTCAGCTTCTAATCATCGTAAAAATATTCTTCTGAAGCTCATTTTAAAGCTAATTGAACGTGAAGGTTTAAAAAAAAAAAAAAAAAAAAAAAACTTTATAACTTTTGAAAATCAGTTGATTTATTTTCTCATTGTTTTTTTTTTTTTTTTTTGAATTAAATTCCAAATTTAAATGTGAAGCACTAATCAGCATTTCAACCAAGGTATAATCGGCTAAGGTTGATAATTACATTTCCGTTTCACTTTGCGTAAGAATCGTATTATTGCGATTATTTACTAGACAAACAAGTAATTAACACCGCGTTGAACCGAGTGCCTATGAATAAGTGCTCTTTGACTTTTGAATACGACTAACACACTTTCAACTTAACCTTATCCATAGAGAAGCTAGTAAACTGCTCAACAAAATTAGCGAGTCACAACTAGCATGGCCCACTATTACCAAACACCTTGACCGATTCACTTAAAATTTATATCAGGGCTAGTCCAAAGTGTTTTCAACTTGTGCCCGAAGGCGCCACTCTGTATTCCTAACAGTCTCCATGTGGCATCCGGAAACCCAACCCTGTGCGTAAAATCAAAGTCACAGGTCTACGACTACGGATTTCGACGCCAAAATCCAAAAAAATGTTTTTCCTATATTGTCATTAGAATAATTTAAAATTTTCGAAAGTTACTTCATGGCTGTCGATATTCTTCTTACCACGGATAATATCAATCACATTCATTACTTCCAGGTGGTACATGATTTTTCAGCCTGGACATCGGGACCATTTACATCCTGATCCACGCTAAGAAAGAAAGAGCCTTCAGTAGCGCATTGACAAATTAATTACCAACACGGTAATACTCTCCATGGAAAATTGTAAGGGCTAGGTATTTAGCAGGATCATAAGTGTCGACGCACCGATCGTATTGCGCTCTAATGAATTGCAACAAAATTTTTGAAATGATTTTTGATTTGATTCTCTTATTTTTTCCCTCATATTAAAACACTCGAGCGGATAAATTTTTCGAGTTAGTATTTTACTTTAATGAATACTTGAGATCATACGAAAAATAAATTGTTAGGTAGATTCAGGTATTCAACGTAGTGTGAGCTGACCGTCCGGACTTATTGAAAAAGATTGTCGGACTTGATGGCGACATTACCGAGAAAAGACTTGGGTTGTCAGCTACAGACCGTCCGCGAATCGTAGACGAGGTATCTACTATACAACCTGCAGTTTGACCCTAGATTTTTATTCCTTTTGTAAAACCAGGACGAAATTGGTTCAGGTCTCAGTGATTTTCCATTTAGCAGACAATGTGCGATTCAACGAGAATCTTGACGTGGGTATGAACACAAATGTGAACGTCACGAAGGAAATTGTGGAAATTGCTTAAAAAATATGCAAAAATTCCCCAGCAACGTATCTCTTCTATGATATCTTATCTTTTCTCGTAATTACATACGTCACAGTAAACTGTCATTGAATTCCATGCCCGTATTAAATTTAGCTTTGATGGCAATTTCTTATTTTCAATTTCTTTTTTCACCTACTCCCACCCTACCAGCTCTGCTGGCTGATATCTGAAAAAGTGAGTCTGAATTTGAAAAATTTACCACATTTAATTTTGTTAACGATCAAGTACCTGACTTAATCAATTTCAGATCTCACAAACTTTATAAAAAAATTTCAACCATGTTTCTAGTTGTGAGATGGTTCTCCACTCGTGAATGGACATACGGTATTCAAAGGGTTCAGAATCTATCGAACGAATTGGGCGATATTGATAAGAAAATTTATCCCTTCAGCATGCGGAACTTTAACTAAAGCGAATAAAAAACTAAGGATACAGATCGATGGACTTGAATGTAGCACTAAATCGTGTTAAAATAAACTCAGCTTAAAATAAACTATACGTATACTTGCATTTTTTGTATTCTTACATAATTATCCCCCCAAAGTATTTCGAAATCTTGAGTGATAATTCTTACATACTACTTGGTCAATTTTTTCTTCGATTTATTTCTAACGAAGTAGAATTTTGAATTGTTGAAGTATTTTTCGAAATCCATACAACCAGAGCTCAGATAAAGATTTAACACGGTCTTATTATACCAATCAATGCAGTATTCTTATAGCTATCGAGTACATATTATATATGTTCACGCTTACTGGCGTTAATTTAATCATTAAAAATCAAATCAGAAGAAAAATTACTCTTATACGTAAACATTAATACTTATTTACTTAATAATAATAATATATGTATTGAGGTTTTCACATGACAAGGAGAATCGTAAGGCATATAATTGGTTAAATTTCTATTCAACAATCGCGTCATTCATGAGCATAATCATTTCGTTATTTTTTTGCAGGAAATGACCGGAGGTCGAGCCGTCAAACGTGCGTATGTTATGCATATGTATGCATATAATGGTATATACAAATAATATTGAATCAGCATTCATTGGCCTCTCAGTCTCAAAACATTTCATCTTTACCTCATAAAAAATCACTCCCACTTGAAATCGTCGACAGCTCTTCTCCACAGCCTCTCAAAAAGCACTTCTCATCCAGCTTTTTAACCAACGAACTTCACAACTCATTCATCGATCATTATAAATCTCCTCTCTACTGATCCTTCGGCCATTTTTTCTTTATTTATTTATTTATTTTTTTTTCTTTCTTTTTTTTTTTTAATTCCGTTACCCTCAATTGGATAACGACTACTTCAGTGCTAATCGAAGCGATAAATACTGCTATAAAATACAATAATATTTTATATCATTTTTGCACATAGTAACCAAACAAAATTGATTAACTTTGAATTAAATCTGTTTCAATATGACTTCAATCGAAGAGAAAAAAATAATTAATTCAGATTATTACCAAGCAGAAAATCAGTAAACACAAAGCTTATAGATATACATATCTATCAATTTCATGCGGGACTAAACCGTGCAGGATATCAGATACGGTATATAGATACGATATATGAACCTATATCGACTTCGTATACATATTGAATATCGATGAGGATTTGCGGAACGACTCTGATGGCACAATACACTGTTAAAAGTTTAAGCATATTCGGATTTTCAGTATTTCTTCTACGTCGTTCAAGCTTACTTATATCTGAGTAGTACAGTTTCGAAATATAAAATGAGCAAACGTGAAAAAGCCTTTTTGAACTTTCTGAAAAAATTTATTCAATACTCTGATATTAAACATGATTGACATATGCTGATGATATTACTTTACAGACTGTGTTTCATCAAGTCGATGATAAACTCTGAGCTGGGAACGGTATTGGAAAATTTCTTGATATTAATATTTATAGTCAAGCTTTATTTCTCCGTGCTTTTAGACTATAACCAATTTTCTTGAGACATTTTACATCCATGTTTTACATCTCTATTAATATTTAGAGATTCTCCAATTAAGATGTCAAATAGATCCAACGTTTCAACTCGTTTTAACTCCGGCTTAGGAAATCATTTGACATCAAAGTAGGTTGAATTCAAAAGGATTTTATCTTATGTTGTTTTAAGTCTACCAAGTTATTCGCACAATGCCTCTTTATTGCCTCGACTAAGTATAGGCCAGACTAACCAAACTTAAACCAACATAAGCCATCTCGACGTGACTTACCCGACCTCTCATTTCTATTTGATCTAGTATTCCGTGGCTGGTCGGGTCAAATGGCGACTAATTTATTATAAATTAGTACCTATGGTTTTCTCATGAAAAATTGACCGTTGGCTCTTATTAGCAGTCCGTGAAAGGCCCGCTAAATACCGGGCTTTTAATGAAGACAAATCCATAGTTCATGCGGAACTAAAAGCACTGAACCAAACTATGAGAAATTTGTGTCACGATATATCCCTAGACCTGGTGCACCATACTCATTCAACGTATGGTATTAATTGCCATCATTATACCTGTGTCCAAATGTTATTTAATTAAAGGTATGCATGTACGTACACCAACAGGTACGTACCAAAAAATTTCCGTCACTCGGGGCTTTTCATTTTCTCCAACGAAAATTATCGACAAATTAATTTACTTTGCGGTTCAATAATGAAGACCCTTATCTTGAAACAACATCTTCACTTGGGATAGGTGTAGGTACATGTAGATACGCTATTTTATTAGACATTCCGCTGTACCATTACCTCACGAGCATCAAAGACGAAAATTCCATATTGTGCAGTATGTACTAGGGTGGTCCTCGACTTGGTCATATCCGATTTTTAGGGCTTCCATGAACCAAAATGTCTTCAAATACATACAGAAAAATGTAGCCAAATTCGCCCAAGGCTGCTAGAGCAATTCTAACTACTGACCGAAAGTCGAGGAATTTTCCCATTTTAATAACACACGATTTTTTACACTTCACGGTTAACATTTTTTTTTTTTTTGAGATCGTAATATTGCTCCAAAAAATCTGAAACTTGGTGCACTTCTTACCAATAGCAGTAGGTATTGCATGAATATTTTACAGATTTTAAATGATATAATTTTCGAAACTACAGAACACTAAAAAAATTTTCTTGTCAATATACAGCTCCAAAAATTATAGCATTAAGAAATAAGAAAATCTGTAACATTTTCATGGAATACGTACTTGTAATTTGCCATATTTCAGATTTTTCGAAACGATATAATATATACTGCGGTAGGAAAAAATAAATTAACTGGGAAGTGTAAAAAATTGTGTGTTAATCAAATGGGAAAATTCTTCGAATTTATGTCAGTACTTAAAATTTTCTCTTGGAACCTGGGAGCTTCGGATACATTTTTTAGCATATATATTCGGCGACATTTTAGTTTATAGGAACATTAAAATTTGTATATAAACAATTCAAGAACCACCCTAGTACATGCATGGTGCCCTAAGTTGTTTTGCCGGTTCCTGAATCCATAATTGTATGAATAGAGAAAGGCAAGATCTCAAACGACATAAGGTCCAAAATAAATATCGGTATATTTTTCCATACGAAATATATGCGCTCGTCTATACATACTTCTATACATATAACGTGTATGTACATGAGGATGTGTCTTTTTTTTTTCATTTTTCTCATTCATTCATTTTCTTTTTTATTTTTCTTTTTTTTTTTTTTTTTTTTTATTTGGCGTATAGAGGGAAACATTATTTTCCTTTCGGTTCGTCTCCTCTTTCGTAGCCTTCAATATTAGAAGTATTATGTTACCAGGGTGGAAGGCTCGTGAGAGTGACGACTAAAAGCTTTTTTTAGAGTTCGGTTATGGTTCCTTTATATTTGAAGTACAGATATCTGTTTATGAACGTCCAAACCTACCCGTTAGTTACTGATTATTTCTTTTTCCGTTTACAATTCACGTTAACAAAACTCATAACACAAAATTTCAGTATCCTTCAGTGTCCCTGAGTAATAATTCTCTGTAATCTATAATGTATATGTATATATGTATACACGGTTTTCCTGAAATTTTGAGAATACAAGTACATATGTACGGATCTAAAACACGCTAATTTTTCCATCTCACTTTTGTGTCTCCGCATGAATACGTTATACGCTTCTGCGACAAGTCAGAAAAAACAAAATGGATTAAAAAAAAAAACAAACAGAAACAGATAAACAGACGAGTATCCTCGACTGTTATAACAAGGATCTTTCAGTTTCCGGTACAAAGGAACTCTCGTATAAAAGTTTGCTCGTTTGGCAGTAAGCCGACTTTACATGAGACAGATTTTTCAGTATCGTAAATTTATCACAATTTAGATTCAACAATTCAGCAGGATAAAATTCGCATTTTATTTTTTCTAATACCTTTTACGAAACTGCTGCATCCGTTTCTAATAATCATCAATTTACTTATACAAGATCAATTCGGTCAAGGATTGTCTCATATGTGTAAAGCTCACTATAAATTTTCAAAAACATATCCTCTACGTGGATCTTTTGATATACTAGATGTACCTATGTGTCTTTGAATTTATTTATACTGAAGAGAGTTTCACGTACCAGGTTACGGCCGGTAGAACTACATTCGAGTCCTTGGAGAGACTCGAAAGAGCGGAGCATAGCACTGAGCGTAGGAGAACGCAAGTGCGATGTCTGCAGGGTGGAGGATTAGGATGAGGATAAGGACGAGGAGAAAACGGGAGGACTCTTATGGCTCTATGACCCCGACGTATGGGGTAAGGTCATGTTACGTTACGGGGTAGAAAAGCAGCCAGTAGCCAGTTATACGTTCCTTTGTTTTTGTAGTAGCTCTTACTAAAGCCAAGTAAGGAGAATACGAGAGTCGCACAGGAATGATAAGGATGGTTGTTAGCTACGTGCCTTTTACAGAGGATGAATTCCGTAGGAATAACTTCTTGCCGTTGGAAAAGTTTCTGACTCTTACCAAAGTAACATGTTATAGATGATATAGCGAAAAATAAAAATAGTTTCAGATGTATTAAGTAAGGATCTTTTGTTCAATAGCCACAGCTGCAAAAGGCGTTTCTCTTTACCCGTATAATAACTCGAGATATGAAACATTTTGAAATGGAAAGAAAAAAGGAGTAAGAGAGAGAGAGAGAGATGTATAGTAATGACAAAAATCGAATGGTATAGTACGTATAATAAATTTGGTAACGTTGGCAAGGTAGAATAAATTATTTTTCGTATTTTATTACCATCTAATAAAAAAGGTACAATTATTCTTTCATCAGTGAAGGAATTATTTATGATTATAATAAAGACGAGAGGATCAAAGAAAATCATTTTTGCTCACAGTATGGTATGTATATATATACTTTTAAAAGAAAAGGTATTTCGCTTACCTGGTTAAGACGTTGAACTCATTCTTGTTACTACGGGTTCAGAGTAGTTTGCAAAATGTACAAACATTCTACTTCGATATTCCGAGGTTTGAATTAGTCTACTTTATACAGAATATATTCTAAAAGGATGTATATGCATGCAGAATATAGCACGTATGTATATGTACTGTACATACCTATGCATAAATTTATATTCTTACTATGCCGGTATAGAAAGCTCGGGAATTTCGAGTTAACGAATTGAAAGAAAATTCAGCTGGCTATGTGCCAAACCAAAGTGAAATGCCTATGTGATATTGGTTTTCGTGTAAGGATTTACCCAGTTCGCAAATAATCAACCCCTTACGGTCTGATTTCTAAAAAGATCAGCTTTCGATTCAGTGTCGTTTGAAATTTGAACTTTTGGTCAAGCCGAGCCGCGCGCTACTCTTGTATCGTAATTTTGACCAAACAATTGCAAACAGGTGCTCTACTACCTACCTACGCCAGGATAATTCCTACAGGATTTTATCGACGTTGCCTTGCTGTAGCGTCCGAGGTGGTGGTTTCATTTTATATACTTTACTGTTCTGGTTTTAACGTTATTCCAATAATTTGATGGGCAAATATTGCCATTGCCATTTCAATCCACCCCACAACGTTCGTTATTTATCTCACTTCCTCATATTCCGAGATGTATTTGCAAAACACACAATACACCGGTGATTGTGGCATGTCTCTCTGTCTCTCTGGACATACTTCCTTATGCAAACACGCGTATTTACATAGATGACAGATTTATACTCACATACATCCCTAGTATAGGTACAGTCAAAGCAGATGATTTTGAGGCTTGCTTATACATTCTCTGGTTATCCAAACGTTTAAAATATGAATTATCACCTATTTCACTAATTTTTCACAGTTGTGCTAAAACACGTCGAATTTTTATTTATTTATTTTTAGGGAGGCTTCTATCACAAAAATCTTTATAGAATCACGTGGAATAATCAACCCCTCAAAGGAACAGCTCTGTCATTGAAGTCTAGTGCATCAATTGACAATACGATTTAACTCAGGTAAGATTTTCGAAAAATATTTACCAAACCCACAGACATGGGTTAAATTTAATTCTATGAAAATAATTAAATAAAATCTAGGTAAAATTTAGATTGGTATTATAGTATCAAAATTTTCAAATATTTTCTATAATTAATCGAGAAATCTAAAATCAACATAATTTATAAACGTTGAATGTCTGCTGGAGTAGTTGGTGTATATATATATACCTACCTACTTACCTTCAGGAAGGAAAGAATCTTTATTCTCTGTTTAGTTTTAATCAAAACTCAGCAAACCCTGCACCCCCGTCAGATTTTATCTACGCATATATATCTATATATGTATATATCCGTACATGGTATACGTCTAAGTATATTTATACACGACTATATTCACCAGCCCCATAAACCTAAAGAGCATGCTAAAAAACGGAGGGAAATAAGGTGGGAAAAGAACAAATTGATAGCCAAGTCAATGTGGGAGTTGTCTCGTATTTACTTTTAATTTGGAACTTTGTTTATGGGATGGCTGAATAGGTATATGTACTTTTAAGGAAATACCAAAGCTCGACGACGCCTGTTATACCTCTGGCAAAAAAAAATCTCAGTCTCCACTTCGAACTGATGAAACAAAATGAAAAGCTCTGAAGTAAAATGTTACCGAAATCGTGGTCAAAAGGTGTTTCAAATCTAATTTTCCGCAAATTTAATCAATGTAATTAGAAGAAAATTATGAGAAATTGAATCTTCCTTCGAGCTTTGGAATTACGTTTAATCGACACATGTTGTTAATTCCTTCGATTACACCTTCAAAGAGACTCCGGGACAACTTGAAAGGATTTTATTTTTCTCTTTATACCCCGCGATCGATGCAACGTGAACAGTTTTTAATTTGCATCACGTAATTTATACTATGTGTCGAAAATCCGAGCGATAAAGACTTCATTTATCTTCAATTGGACGCTGTTTGGCTTAGCTGAACGTCAATATAGTTATTCTGTTTAGGTTTCTCCAAACCTAAGAAAGAGTAATTAATTTCATCCCAGTTTTTCAAAATTGTGGATAAAATCTTCTTCGTCTTTGTTCATCCTTCTAATCTCGCATGACACATTATGACCCAGAAACTTTTTACATTTCAGATCATTTTTCCCGCCTATTTTCGACTCGTAAATCCAACCGAAATCCAGTGATACGGTTTTTTTATGATAAACCAAAAATATCTACGTATGTAACACATATGTATATATTCGGCGAGTGGTTCGTTCGAAAGCTTGGCCAGTCTCGAGTCTAGACCTCCATCCACTCCCCCTATACTACAGCTCTCTCACGACGAAAGGCTTCGGGACAATTTTACCTGGCCACCGTCCAACAGCCCGAAAGCTCACATGGACGTCGCTTTCATTCGTTAACAAGAGTTTTGCAATTGCCAGGTTGAGTTCTTCAGTGAACAACGAACGGGTACTCACGAGGATGGAAGCCAGAAATTGGCCACGTTATATCTGCCTCCCTTCGTGCTTATCCTCCTCTAAATCCATGCAATCCGAAAAGCAGCTGACAATCAAATGGATATAAATCGCATCACAGCTTTAAGGATTTTTTATTTTATCACAAATATTATCATCATCGAGTATTGTTTTGTTCTGCGTGATGGACATGATATACTTGGATTATTGTTTGTATGTCCGCAAAAGACTTACGTGTACAAGTCGAGTTTGCTGTAGCGGGTTCTTCTCCGCTTAGAAACTTCGTTGAAACAGGTCAAGCACCATCAACCGCCATTAAACTAATCAACCACGTAATTCCGTTTTCCGGGACTTTAGCGCACATCGTAAACTTCCTGTTCCTTTACCCTGTAGTAAATACTTTGAGTCCTGACTCAAGGTTGAGATAGAGCAATAACTGCTTGTTTATGGAACAGTTAATCTTCTTAAGGTAAGAAAATTGTAAAAAACTTATCGAATTAACTAACATTATGATCCTTGTTCGAAAAATAAACTTTTCATTCACATCATTTATGTGTTATTCAAACAGGTGAAAAAAAAAAAAAAAAAAAAAAACTTGAAGATGAAATATTGAGTAACGTGCTTTGTAAATTATTCGAGGAATTCACTTCCCTTTGACATTTTCGAAAATGTTCGTACAGAAACCCCTCTTTGATTTGGGTTGGCACGTTACAAAGACATCAACGTTGACATCTACCCTGCGGGTGAATTGAAGGCTGAAAAATTCACGATCCGGGCTCAAATCACTTCGTATAATTACCCACTAATTAGTAAGAAAATCGCGCTGACGAGGTGGAAGCTTCTTCGTAGAAGGATCATAGTGTAATCTATTCCCATAAATGAGACTGACATTTGCCTCAGAAATTTTGAACGGTATGGCTATTCCACGAATGACCATGCCCACTAACCACAAGAGGTCAAGTAGGTCTGTAATCCTGTAAACGACAGAGATCGACCTCCTTTGGTCTCTGTCCTTAATTAGGCCCGTTCAATACTTCGATTGGCCAAGAACTAAGCTTCCGATGAATACACGTAGGTATATATAATGGGAACGAGTATTTCTCGATGTGTGAAAAAAGAGAAGAGGCTGAAGAAGAAATAAAATCAAAGAGAAAAGATATGGGAAGAAATTATAATGAAAATTAATGAAGATGTGATGTCGTCGACTGTCCAATGATGCCTGACGAAGGCGAAAATGGAATCTCAGTGATATTCGGACCTTCATCTATCACCCGACTTGTCATCGATAGAATCCTGAACTCTCAGACGAAGATAAAATAAAAGGAAATAAAGTAAAAATAAAAATAAAAATACAATCATCCAGAACGAGTCCCTTCTCCGTTTTTATCCGTTTTCACCGTAGTGCTCGAAACTCACTTTATCAGCTTTCGTATCTCCCCACAGCCATTTCTCTTCTAAACTCAAACCATATAGTATTGTGCTTTTATGTAAATAAACATGTGTATAGATATCTACGTATGTATATACCGTTCACGGTTTTCTTCCTGACAATCTTAAAGTTGAAACATACCAAAACCGTCGCATTGATATCCCCGGAGAAGTTGACGTGAGGATGGATAGAGATATATGACGCATGAATGTCGGAGTCCGTCGACGGTTGACGGTTGATGGTAGACATAGGGGTGAGTTCAAACATACATACATACATACACAGATGCATACATACGTATGTTTGTACCTACATGAATGTTGGATGGGGTAAGGCATTCCTAGGGGGTATAAAGCCGGCTCAATGACATCTAAAATGTATCCCCGAGTCCCAACGTACAATTGCTTTTGCGTTTTCTGTTACCGTTCCCGTTCCCGCTCACGTTGCTGCCTTTGCCTTTGCTTCAACGTACTGCGCAGCCCTTTTCCATTAAGATTAGCGAGCTAATGGTACCACGAGGACCGTACGCGTATACTCTAGAGTCTAGCGTATGTGCCCTGCTCCGAACCTTAGCGAAAGAGTAAAAGTCGGGGGTGCCTTACCCCATCCTCATCCTCATCCTCATCCTCATCCTCATCCTCATCTCCATTCCCATACCTCTTTTTCACCCTCTCTCTTTCCATCTCGCTATTTCTCTCTTTTTGCGTCCTTGTCTCTTCGAATGCCACCCTCCTCAACCTTGCAGCAACTGCGCACTCTGCACGACCTAATATTGCAAACAATGAAGAAGGGCCGCAGTCACGTAATTAAAGTTAATAGTTGCCCGAAGGGGTCCTTCGGGGGCCTTTGGGGATCTCAGAGGCACCAAGAAGCATAATTATCAGCCAAAGACCAGACGCAAAAGGTTTTTGAAGCCAGACAAGTTCAATTCAGATCCATATTTTATGGTGAATTAGTCGCAGACATCTGACGAATTTCATTCGTTCATTATATTAACTATAAACTTCTTTAACAGAGGTTATTTTATTTATTAAAAAATCTGCAGTATGGTAAAGACCTTACTAATCCTCGCAGTACAGACGAACCTTAACACCGAATCTTCTGTAAATCGGTGATCCTTATTCAAAAAATTTTGTGTTTTTTTTTTTACTTTTTTGAAAGGTCGTATGTATATTTTTGGAAAATTCTTCACCCAGAAGACTTGTCACTTCACAATTTCGCCTGCTATGGTTAGTTTAGGAAACCAAAACCAGGTACAACAGCTGATTAGACATGCATGCGATATTTATAAAAGTCTATATTCTTTTTTCCAATTTTTCCCTTCACCTTGCCCATTTCTATCTCACACCCTTTCCTACAGGAATGACTTCTTTGAACCGAGATAAAGGATCTTCCACATGTAAGGGCGGTTGGTTTTGAAGTGCAAAATCAAGACCTGTAGAGATAGACACGGGTCACGTAGGCCAACGGGCTTTATAACGAGATTAAAACGCGGTAAGGGTTGCCCTTAACCCAGACACCGACCTCCGACATTTTCTCCATCATCCATATACCTATATAGTCACTAAAATATCACATGACACAGAAATTTAGCCCTAGGTAGTATATAGAAGGGAATAATTTGATGACGTAACGTGATGCACGTATACCAGACCTCGCAGAATAAGTAAATGGACCGTATATACCCATATACTATATACGACGTGTAATAATCGGCAAGGCATATGGCTGCATGTAGACCTAATATCTATAGCCTTATTAAATTAGTATCGTAAATCTATTGTGCTTTTGCCAGACGTTGTCAAGCGAATTGCCTTTATCCATAATCTATGTGTAATGCAAGGACAAAGGAAACTGTGCGATGCGAGGTAGTCAGCACTTTTCGAAGTATTTTCATATTTTATACTCGAAAGTCCAAGTTCTGGATTATTTTCGATCAAGTTTTTCATACATTTATTTTTATACATGTTCAAGTTATCGCTCGGATTGTTAATTTTTAAGAGAAGGGTCTTAATCAATCCAGTCAAGTAAATAAATTAATAATATTATTGACTAGACTGGATTGATCAAGATCTTCCTCTTAAAAAAAATACATTTATTTCTGTATTGGTACCTATACCGATAACTTTATCACTTTTCGTGGATACCTACCATAAACGGATTTCTCTTTCGCTGGGTTTATGTCGACATAGGTATCTACAGGGTGGTCGATACTCCGGCTTTATTTCATTGTAAGACCAGTGAATTACTGTGGTTTAAGAAATTGCCAATTGCGATAAAGTAATAATATTTTTATAAATTGTTTCGAAGTAATATTAACCACAATTTGAAAATTATTGAAGTTTTTATACAAAAATTTACTCGACCATAAGGCTGGGAGTTCGACATCTTTCAAAAAGGTAGCAATCGATCCGGTACAGTGAAAATCGGGTCTGACAGAAAATTGGGTCTGTTTTCACAAAATTTAAAGATCGTGATCAGAGAAATCGGTTTCTCTGGATTTGAACGTTCATACAAAATTTCCGACTAATCATATTCCAAATCTCGTAACGTGGTTCAGCCCCAAATCATTAATGCAAGGAATTAGTAGTCAATATTTCTGACCGGTACGTTTAAGCCATTTTTGAATTATGACTTACAGAAGAAAATCAAAAAGTCATCAATATTTTCAATGTTTCGGCTGACTAAGACAAGATCTCAGATATTTCCGGCTACTTTTTTTCTAAATATATAAAATTTTTCAACCCTTATTTTGATCCTTAGGAATCGAACTTTCAGAAATCCGATCCGAATTTCATCTGAAAATGATCACCCTGTACATTGTAACAAACTGAAGTAGAAATCACGTTCAAAGTGTTTGTAGGCCTCGGTTGTGTCTCAACGAAACACGTTTATGCTACCGGTTAGACCCGGAGTATCTACGGGTACTATTTCGCTCTTTTATACCACTTCTGTAACACTGCACAGTAGTGTGGTATAACGTTCACGTAATAGGCAGGCAATAACCTCACGGGCATTGGTAGATAACCCTGAAGCGACGTGAAAAGGCTGGCAGAATTTTTATCTCTGGCACGATCCACGGCCAAAATTATCGCCCCTGATCACCCTTCGGGAAACCTGGAACCCGCCCTCTACGCACCAGTTAGTATACAACTGTGTATACATGGCCCATAGTTGCATTAGTGTATATATCGTCGGTGTTAAACGCACCGACACACATTAAAGGGGTACATACACTTTGGGTATAATTTTTTTATTCATTTATTTTTGGATTTTCAAACTCGATAAGAAATTATTTTTGATTTTATGAAGCTTCACTTAGCATAGATTGACTATACGGAAGAAAAAGTGTACCGTAACTATTCGAAATTATTGAAGAAAATATTCCAAAATGAACCAATAAAATATAAAGATAAGACTAGTCTTCTATCGTTTTGAAAACGTAACACACTTCATAAAAAAAAAATTATTCCGAATGTATTTATGTGCCTCCTCGAACCGCACAGACATGTCAAATTCAACACACGTTCTATGATTCCAATGTATAGTATCACGATCCCCAATTATGTGCATACATACATACTGTATACATGTATACATACACCTATAACATGGGGTGAAATTGGTTCTCTCCACATCTAACGTTGCTGCAGTATTATTCAAGCCAGTGGTTAGACGATAGGAACTCTCTGCACCCCCATGTTAGCCGGATTATTAGTGCCATTACAGTACCACGTAGATCATACAATGCCACGTAGTACGTTATGCCTTCGGTTTTAAGTCCGAATGGCTTATATACCGGGATGACAGATCATGTGAATCAACGTGCTTTACTAAGAGTGCAATCTTTGGTTGATCCCGATTGGATAATATCGAAACTGATATAAATTACAAATTATTTTATTGTCAATTCATATTTTTATAAAAATGAATTTGAATCAATCTAAAGTTCTTATGAAAGTACAGTCGATATTTCACATCAGTTATAAGTTAGAACGTTTGTTTGTACCTATCGGAAGAAAAAACAAAGATCGATTTTCAAATTTTTTAAAAACTATTTACGGTAATTATAATTGGGTTTGTATAAGGTGATGAAATTTTGCGTCTTGTTTGAAAATTCTGTTTACTGATTTTCTTTTACACAGTAAATCATGTGACAAGAGTTAAGATGGGACATAAATTTCTTTCTGAATAAAACTGCTACAGCGATTTAAATACAATTTAATGCGATCTAATTGAATTCTTTAAGGGATTTGTTTTTCCTGAGAATTGTATACCTGCCTACGCTACCACAGGTATATAAGGTACCTACCCCGTGTTTATTTTTCTCGATTCCCTTTTGACGTTTTGAAATAAAAGCCCAGCTCGAAACGATCTCAAAGAGTTTATAGTATACTGGTATATGTACAAGGAATATCGTTTCATTTCAAAGTCACAGATTTAAATCTCTTTGTGAACGTCATGTCTGAAGAACCCAAAGGAACTCGATACCAATCCTGTAAGGACTTGTACATATATTTTTAATATCCTCGTACTATTTTCACGATACGTGTTTAAATCGTTCTATATTTTCAAACTTCCCATCTTTGACAATTAGTATACAAATCAATGAACATATTCGAGCTTAAATCATTAACAAAATACTATTAACTGTTGAGGTCAGGAAAAAAATATTATAAAAGAAAAAGTGATGAATAAAAAAAATTTACTTTGTAACCTACGAGCTTTACAATTAATATAATTGCTCAAAAATCGCGATGTACATATTAAGTAAGTATTTGCGAATTTGAAAATCGTTTCATTTAATAGTAGGATTGATTCTCTCGTAATTCTAAGATCCCTGAGAAGGACTTTGAAAAATTTTCGACTTATTGTAGTCACTCTTATATGGCCTGTAAACGTTGAAACCCGTTTCAAAAAAGTGTTGCATTCGATTTTTATAATTAAAAAATGTTAATATTCGGTTATCGATATGAAATATTTTCACACAGACTCCGTAGTGAAAGGATATTTTTTTCTATTTCACTATTTTCTTTTATTTTTCATCGGATTTTCTATTTTTATATTGGCATTTTACGAGCTAAAACCCTAGAGTCTGTTACACACCTATAATTTTCAATTCATATAAAACCTATAATTGCAAAAATCAAAATTGAATTTCTTAGCAAAATCGTTCACGAGAAAAAAAAATAAATATATTCAAACTTGTATAAAATATCATTACGAAAATTTAAAATACTTTATAAAATAAATAGTAAAAATCATCCTTTCTGCATAAATAGAAAATCGATTTGGGTGTTTTGGGAATGGATATAATTTGAACGTTCAAAAAGTGAAGCCGAGTGACTGAAAAAACAAAAAAACTGCAAAATATTTTCTGTTTCTTTTTTTCTTTTTATTTCTTAGACATTATCAGAGATCGAACTATTGCAGAAAAAATCCCGAGTGAAACTGAGAACTTTTATGACGAATCTCCTATTCATTTGACATATAATACACCTACTATACCTATACATATACACATATTTAAACAACGTATACAGAATCGACTATTACATTATTGGTCAGCTGAAAGGGCAGCCATAGGTAATGGTTTATTCGCACGAATAAATGGTCCCAATGGAAATGGGTAACCATGATCATAGAATAGTTACTATTACCGGAAGGCACGCGGCTACAGAAAGTTATCATGTGTTAACACATTTGATACGTATATGTATAATTGAATATAAATGATGATGATAATACAGTTGAAACTATTGATTAAAATTATTGTCAACGTAACCAAAATGTTACTGACAATTAATATAAAATATACTCCATACGCATTAATGCAGATATAAGTTACACACAGCTATCAATATCTATTTCATATCTACTGAATGGTACCTTGACGTTTAGGGTTCAGGAATATCCCTGCATACGTCTATAATGTAAGGTAATTACTGACGTATGTTGCATAATATAGTTGAAACACTCCTCACATGTAGTTCGCATGGTCTAGTAGTCATCTTAAATAAATTATGTTAACAAATGTATCTATACGTCTTCAATTGCAGTCCGATTATTGTAAATATTAGTCTTTTTCAAGACATAAAACCGAACGCACGTATCTTCTAATACAATCAAAACAGAATTTGAGAGAGATTGGTTACCAAAGTATTCCAGTATCTGCTTAAAGTAGGTTCACACTGTTTTCTAATTTTTAGGAATTTTTCCAGCATGAAGGCGTGTAAAACATAGGAAATAAAAATCTACCCATTTTGAGTAATAGCTCGAAAATTTTAGCATATAATCACAGATTTTTGTGAATTTTTCTAGATTTTAGAAAAATGGCGTTTTTGTTTTAGTAAAAACAAATGAAATAAAAATGAGAGCTGTTTTGAAAAATCTGAAAAAAATTGAGGGTGCCTTTTAGACTGAGAGCAATCATAGAAAAAATAATGAACGAAATCCGAGAGGGTGTGGGTCATGGGTTTATACACTTGGGATGGAATTCCCCATATAGATGGGTGTAATTATTTGTACAATAATTAATTAACGATAAGATTAATTGGTACTGCATTTTGATTCCCATTTCACATTTGAGTATCGGGTATTATATCTAGTACAGAATATATAACGTTACAGTTTAATGCTGGAATCTCTATACCTGTATATATGTATGTATATGTATACCCACTTCAATACCGTAGATATAGGATTGTATCTATATGGTGATTGGGTCCACCAAGCCCTGACCTACACCAAACATCGATATCCACTACAAATCATATTCTCGAAACGTATTGATCACGGACGATAACAAACGCGTGATTGAATGCATTAGATCATCCACAAACTGCACCCTGTTATCTCTACAAATTGTAGAACAGATAAGGATTAATTATCATCCCTTAAGGTGATTCTCTATATTGGGCAAAACAGTGCTATAAAATGAAATATCTCTTCTCGAGTACAGAAAACGGAAAAAAGAGGTACGTATCGCAATTTAATTTACGATTTTGGACACGTACGTTCCAAGCATGTACGTTTTAAACTAACATAGAGAAATGGTGTATGAAACAAGATTTTTTGACAATTGGCGATTCTCAAACGCTCGGAATGATGGCGAGTTACCCCTGACAATAATTAGGTAGGAAACCACCTCAATATTTGAATCCAAAAAACAAAAAAACAATAAAACTTGAATACAAAAAAAAAAATACACGTAATTTAACATAATTTACACTTCCGTTTCGAGTGTGTCGTTTCAAGGAAATATTTTTCTTCATTTCGATTTTACCTTAACATCCTTTTCAATAAGGCCAAAAAAAAATCCTTGCGAAAAGATAGCGTTAAAAATGCATTTTATAAGATAGCTCAATAAATTGTGTTTTTTCGATCGAATATAGTACAGGAAAGACACGATTTTTGTTTCTGTTATTTTCGGTATTACTCAGCCCAGTTTTATGATAAAAAAAATTCGCAGACAACTATTTTAAACAAAATTAAATCCTCTAGAAAAATTATCCTTTAAACTATTTTTGTAAATCCAATAGCTTAGCCGTGAAAAGTGTTTAAAAGTATGACTTTCAAAGCTTAATAACTTGTACACCGTTCAATTGACAGGCTTTGTTCTAACGACATTTTTTGGTACAAAATTTAAGATTCTAAAATAAAATCACTATATGAAAAATTCGGTGTCATAAAACCTGGCTTACTAATTTCAATTAAAAAATCAGAGTCACATCTTCAATTCCTATAACCATATTTTTTTCAAATGAAATGACTTATAATTCGCTGAATTAATTTAAAAAATTCATTTTTTAAACCTAAATGATCCTCGTGCAAGGATTCCAAATTAATTCCTTCCTTTCTCTCGTCTAAAAATGAACAATTCTTCTTTTTTTTTTTTTTTTTTTTTATCTTTTGCAAAATGTTGTAACCTGATTCTTACGAGGTCTTTGTTCCCGCCACAAGGGATGAACCTGCAGAGCTTCAATACCATTCATAATCTTTCTCATTATCGGTTGATCCGGTATTAAATATCACAAGCCTATTCGACCCTCGAGATGCTGCGCGTGCATTAGATAGCTTATATGTATAACGTAGGTACTTTAGCTAGATAGACACATGTCCTTCTCGTTATATATATACCTATATATATCGTCTAATATACCATAGACACATACGTATGTATACATATACGAGTGCAGTGGTTAAGGGTGCTGGGAATCCAGTACTACATGGACGGTAAGCAGCTTACCAAATTTGTTCTATATACATCAGTGGTTCCCCAACGCTGTATAAAGATTAACGTTGAATTTACGTACGCGAAATCTCATCTAAAAATTCTAATAGCCAGATTGAACTTCATTGTTCTCTAATGAGCGTTAGGCATTTTGACTATACACAGAATATATTATAGGGTCCACAGTCAGCCTTAGGGTACGAACATGCGGAGGATGATAGTGTTGTACTACATTCTCGTAAATATATATATATATATAGGTGCATATACGTATATGCATTGTACGTACATACAATTTGTACATATATACCAACGTATGTATGTATGCATATGTACTACCCATGCCCAACGCGTTATCGAGCACATCGGCACTCCCCTGACGAACCCTATATTGGCCAGACGAGGGCATGTTTCACCCCACCTCTCGCCCTGTTCTCTTCGGTATACCAAACCCCCAACCCCTGTAAACCTTGAGCAGGAATATTGCGAATGTTTCGAGTCTCCATACCCGGGTTATACATATAGAGCGCAGTGCTCATGTGCAGAGTTTTGCAAAGAGATAAACTTTGCAGGATGAGATAAAGGAAGGGGAAAATTGAACGTAAAGAGGCAATCGTATAGTGGCTGTAACTTGCATAGTTTAATCAGGGATTAAAAAACGTTTATGAAACGAGATTGGTATTGACATTTAAATTATTCCTAGACCATGGCAAGCATATGTAGAATTCTTTAACTTAATTAATAAGATTTTTTAACCTGGACAAGCGAAATAATTATTCTATTCTTCGATACACGTGAGATAAATGATATGTAATAAAAGCCCCTGATCGTTAGCTTATTTAAAAGATAGAATGAAGATTAAAATTCCTTGAATTCTTATATAGCATTAATATATTCATTACTTTTATTACAAATCCCTTGGCATTTTGTAAATCACGCATCTTTCCAATCTGGAACACAAGTCATTTACTATATAGGTGTATACTTTGACACAATTTTATCAAATAATATACATATACCTATATAAACTCTGAAATCACTGGAAAGGAATCAGGCAAGTATTTCGATATATTTTACAGTATAAATTGGTATGCAAAATTTTATAAATATTTCGCATTTTTGTTTGCAGAGTAATTGGAAATTATTACCATGAAATTTCATTCCGATAATTATTCGTAAAAAAATTGACACGGAATTTGTATAGGTAGCTTAAAATATCAGCCAATTTGATCGTTTATTAATGCATATCAATATACCGATGGATATTTTTTTCTTTTTTCGTATTTTTTTATTTATTTATTTTTATTTATTTATTTTTTTTTTTTCACTCACGAATATATATCAAATAGGTAATTGCGTATATGCATGTCAATACTTCGCCGCGGGAGCTCGTTGATGGTCTCGGGAGGTTCGAAAAAAATATTTTTCATGTCTGGTAAGCTGATTGTACGGGTATTGAACTATAATTAAGTTGAAAGGTTCGGAAAATATCGGTAAAAATGTTGAACAACAAGTTTCATCGAGTAGATAGGTATCCTCGATTTCCCCGGTGTGAATACTATACGCCGATCAAAGTACTCAAGCAATAACAATGACCAAACTCAATGTATGTATGTATGTACATACGTGTATGTATGTATGTTACATACATATCTACATACCTGCCCTAATTCTGGGTCATTTCTCTTTTCATTTTTTTATTTTTCTTTTATTTATCAACTTTTTTTTGTTGTTTTTTTTTTTTGTTTTTTTGTTTCATCGCAATTGTAACCGCGGACTGATATTTATATACGCTTATATGTATGTACTACATACATGTATACATACATGTACTTATTTACAAGCTCAATGTCGCGGGTAATATACGTTTACGAGCCCACAATACGACAGGATGTCCTAACTGCTAACCCTTTCATTCCGGCGGAAGGCTAACGCCATTGACGTTACCGCGTCCTTTGGGAGTTCCGTTATAACGATCAAGTGAGAGCGGTCGGAAAATTTGAAAAACGTGAAAAGCTGACCCAAATATTGAAAAAATTGAAAAATTTGAAAGAAAATTTAAAAGAAAAAAACAGTTTTTCAGGGTGCTTTTCATTGAAAAGAAAAAAATATAGGTTTGTCAGGGGAAGAAGAAGTATAAAACAGTAATTGAAGAATCAAAAGAAAAAGATTAAAATAAAAAATTTACATAAAAAAAAAAAACGCCCTATATATTGACGAACAATAATTTCATACGATACATTTCATCCCAATTCGATCTGGGTACATTTACAATTTCTTCTTGTCATTGGCAAGGAACGCCCTATATATTGACAAACAGCAATTTTATACAGTACATTTCATTCTGATTCGATCTGGGTATATTTACAATTTTTTTGGTGTCATTGGCAAAGAATGCCCTGTATGTGTATATAAAATGAATAACTCAACTCGACAGAACATAATCTTTCATTTAGAAATATAATACAGAAGAAAAAGTATAGGTTTGTCGGTAAAACATCGAAAATCGATTCATTTCCGGTATAACCAGAAGTTCAAATTAAACGAGACATGGCAATTTTTCATGCCCATTATTTAGTTGTAAATTCCTGTGAATTTTAGATTTTTTCATCGAGCCATTTCCAAGATCACTCCGCGAGTTTGGAGAACAGGCCGACAGACAGACCGACATCTTTCTAAAAACCTGTTTTTCGGATTCTAGAGGGTCGAAAACGTGAAGATTCGTTGAAATTAGCAAAAGTCACTTTTCGACCGAAACCAATACTTTCTTTATATCACCGTAGGTGATGAAAAGTAAAAAAAAATTGAACACATCATAAGTTTGTTTCAAAAATCCATGTGAATAGATATGATGCACAAATTAGGAAGATAATTATATCCTACTTATTTATTATCTGACAAGGTAGTTATCGGTTCATTTGTCCCATCAATCGACATACTATTGCCGAAAATTTGATGGCAATTTTGAAACCGAAAGACAATAACGATGAATGAAAAATCTCTATGGGAATATTAATCGTTTAACGGAATAATGGTAACAACTGAAAATAATGACTATAGTTATGGTATTGGAGCAATTTCAATACTTGGCAAATTTGCTGTTATGAAGAAAAAAAAAAAAAGAAAAAAAGAAAAGAAAGAAAAAATCATTATCGTAGATGAAGTGCGGGCAGCTGTACTATATACTGTATAGTCCGTGACATTAATTCTCTAGTTTAGTTTTAGTATAAACTTATAACATACATACATACATACATAACGTTTCTAAAACTACCATTTCATACGGTTAATATTGCGAATAGAGTTGTAACTTTTACAACAAATGGGTTCACTATTACGTACTTTACCTCAAAACTTTACTGTTCAAAACTGTGACCAACAAATATATACGACGTGCAAATATTTTAAGCAATTTCGTATGAAATGTCGTCTTCACGAAATTGACTGCAATTTTCTCTACAATAATTCGCCAAAGCAATCGTACGAATCGCAATTCTATCCCATGTCGAGTCGGACAAGATATGATCAAAAATCTTTGAAATTAGACAAAAATTTCGATTGCTATATCCTTTTGCCCAGTTTTTAGTATGCGTGACTGAAAATTTTCGCTAATTTTCGGCAATAATTAACATGACTTCTTGATTCGATGGAGAGAAACGTGGATTTTAAAGCAGGTATATGTATCGTGATATATATATATATATATATATATATATATATATATATATATATATATATATATATATATATATATATATATATATATATATATAATGTATATATATTTTTATTGTCTTTTTTAATTTTATTATTTAAAGCAGGGGACACCATGCGGTGTGAGAAACAAATAGGGTGAACCGAGAGGTTGACTAAATTGAACAAACAGGGGATTAAATTATTATATCGTAGTCCCTGGTACACGTGACCGTTGATTAAGGAGGGGGATGAAGTACGTGACACCACGGATGATAATAATACATTCTCTAGTAGCCGGGGTGGCTGTAACTCCGCAACGGTTATGGTCCTGCATTTCGAGAGAAATGCGATCCAATCCAAGTTACTAACGCCGCAGAACTAAACTACATTAAACGGGCTGAGGTATAGCAAGGGTGTCGTGACGTGTTTTGAATTAGGTTTACAGGGTCGTTTCGTTTCAAAAATATAAAATACTTAACATTTTCATACCCGCAGCGGAAAGAAGTGATAACACAACTACGGAACAGGAAAAAGTCTGATGAATTTCAACCGCGATTCTAACTCCCGGCTCGACACAACTTATAGAGCTCTTCCTCTATTTCGCAAGGAATTGCTGATGAAAAACCCTTTTGACGACTTTCATCCCTTACACGCTGTTCTCGAATAGAACAAAGTTTTGGAAAAAAAGAAAAATTTTCTCGGTCATTTTATTGACGAGGCAAAAATTTTTTGTCAGTCAAGATTCTAGAATCGTAGATATATCAATCTGAGATTGATTTTTCTATAAAGAATCATTGCTTTCGGGAATTGATACAGACCCTTGTATTAAGGGTCCAAAGAATGACGTGAAATAGGAACTGGAATTACATTACGGTACGATTTCACATGTCCAGCATCGCTGTGTCATGGAGATTTACGACGAAACGAAACTCCGAAGGGTTAGTTAGGATTTTATATGATAAGGTAAATACGTATATAAAAAATATAAAAAGAAAATAAGTAAAAGAAAAAGAAGAAGGATTTTCCGTCTTACGAATTATATCAAACGACTAGTGAAAGTAATCAGCTTTAAGTGCCGTTTAATTATTCCCTGTTCCTACAGTCACAAAGGCTATGCCACACGGGATTCCCCTACACCTACGCCTTAAGTTTCCCTTTCAATTAAGCGAACCCATTCCTAATTAAAGATACATGGTACGGTACGATTTAACGAATTATCTTAAGCCAGGATGTAGTTAATCATTTCCGCTTTCCAGTTTACAGAAGAATTTCATTTTTTTTTTTTTGTTTTAATATTCTAGCTTTACTTTAAAAAAGCACATCTTTCAGTCTTACAGCTACTGCAGCTTTCATAATTTTCACAAACTGAAAAAACTATTGCAATTTTTTTTTTTTTTGCAAATTATATCTACAGAACTTGAAAATTTGTGAAACCGTTCACACCAAAATAAATAATTAGAAAAAAAAAAAAAAAAAAACTCGAAATAAGAGAAATAAAATTTTTTATACAAAAATTACTAACAGACACTCCGTTGTGTATACAACGTGGACTCTATAGGGAAGATAAGCATTCGATTATGAGGAGGGTTTGCACAAGCTTTCCGCTCATTACTTCAAATTCGGGGAACTTCTTAAGTACTTACTAATCTCCAAAGACTTGTTCAAGCATTATTTCAAAGTCGCGTTGAAATTATTCCTGGATGGATTCTGGATTGTATATAACGTCCGTATCATAGTTGGAAGTGAATATCCTGAAGGAGACATTCTGGGGTCTCTAACATAGTATAACGAGCCGAGGACGCACCGGAAGTTCGCGCTGGGACACGAGCGTCACACTCACACCTACCTTCCAGGAATCCTTATTTCCGGAACAGGTCCTCCATGTAAGAACCTGTCCCCTTTCCCGCAATATCCTACCTATCCACGCACGCCCATCCAATAGATATATATCTTAAGAGACAGGGTATCAGTTGGGCTTCCGCTTTCATCAACAATTTATTTTAACCCGTCGACAGGACTGCCACCTGCTCAAATGAACCGTCATATAAACTTATTACTAACCCAACCGAATCTTATATGACACCAAAATTCAATTGTACGCGGAATTATACTCGCGTAAAACCCTGAGATCGGTATTTTGACCATTTCGTGATTGGTACACATCACGCATTATAAATTCTATAGAATGTAGATCAAGGAGTTCAATTTCGGAAGATAGTTGGAGCTTGATCAACGTTTTGTCTCAAACCAAAAGAAATAGGAAAAAAAAATTTCAAATCTGAAAATCTTTTTCTTTGTGACGAAAAACTACTTTCGAACAAACTTTGGATGTATCGAAACGTTGATAGACTTTTTTTCATCGAAGAGTATCGTTTCATTAAAAGTACTAGACGATTAAAATTCAGTTTAATTAAACAAACAATGAATGACGAAAATTTTACCTACAAAGATCCTGACTGTCCGTTTTCCGGCAACAGCCTTAACCATGTAACGGATAATTCCTTGAAAATTATGAATGAGAGGTAAAGCAAATTTGTGCGTAAAATATTCAACTGGTTTCAGACGAGATGATAATCGTAGTATCAATATCGATTGAATAATAACGTGGGATCACCATATGTGAACTAAGATGGCTAACATAATACAAATATTTCTCTTAATCCTAATTGAGTGATAATTTGTGTTGAAAATTTCAAAAAAATTGTCACCAAGATAACGATATATCGTTTTAAAACATTACTATTGAAAGTCTCGCGATTTTTAAATATTGACACGTACATTATACATAGAGAAATGATAATACTCGTATACATACGTATGTATACATATAATCAACATAAATAATCTGCAGCGTTTATAGGTGATTGATTTCGATATGAAAATGGATAATATCGATACTACGTGTACATATATCGATATAAATGTGAATTTTCTCTATATATACATACCTATATTCCAATCCAACCGCAATCTTTTCAATTATTTATCGCAATATACTTGGCTTCCATTGAATTCCCCAGCCGGTTTATACAGCAAAAATCAAGTATACATATACCTACATAAGTGAATGTATATTATACTCATACCTTACCTATATATACTTAACTTTAATTTCAAACAGCGATAGAATGACGCCAAACTAACCCTCGAGCCAAAGTCTTATAATAATGCTTTCTTGAAACAATGCGAAGGCTAAGGCATAAGGCATTATAGTCACTGCATACGTAGAATACATTAACTCTGTAAATATGAATGTATCAAGTATGTATATCGTATATGTATGTATTTATTTATTCATGTGGATAACCATTGTGGGTCTGTAAATGTGTATGTATAGATATATGTATGGGTATACCATTCTTTAACTATTTCATCCCGTTTTGTTGCGTGTTTCAGAATTTGACTTGAACGTCTCGGCAATTAGTAATTAGCAATAACTGCTTGAATCAACTAATTGTTTAAGCTTAGGGATGACAACTTGACTAATTAATACCTCGGGAAATATACTGTATACATAAACGTATTTGCCTGTGAATCGCATAACAAAAGCGGAGTACAACGAAGCTTGTTAATGCGTCAGTCGAGTTTTTTGTTTTTTTCTTCTTTTTTTTTTCAAACATCAGGCTTTCATCGCTTTTTTTATTTTTTTGTATTCTTTTATTTAGCTTCTCGTTCTTTTCATTTTTCCCCGTTTTCCCATTTCTTTCTCTCTCTCTCTCTTTCTCTCTCTTTTTTTTTTCACTTTTTTTCAACCGTTTTTTTGTTTTTTTTTTTTTACCTTTTCTTGCAAAGACGAAGCCTTCCGCGTTGCTCAACACGCCGCACCGCACTACCGAGGCGATTGCTGGCACGTGACTACTTTGTGAATCGTGTCCCACCAAGGCGCATGTTACCATCGTATTCCAGACGTTAGCCTCCAGCAAACAAGGGTATCTATAAACCGAGATCTCTGACCTTAAACCTTAACGCATTTTAGATGTAAGTACGTACAATACATATACCGCAGTATAGTACACTTTATTGTAATTGCACGCAGGACGGTTTTCCGCTTTTCGAGAGAACTGCAAACCGATGTGTTATACATACTCTGTAATTCATATACGTAATTGATAAGAAAATGACATTCCAACAAAAAAAACCTTGGCTTCTCTTCGTATTTGAATAACGTAACGTCACGGAATTCCAATTATTATATAAACGTGAATTAATTCGGACGGGATAATCGACGGGGAAAATAGATATTATTATATGAAATGTTGGCATAAAGAGTTTAAATTTATTGGCATATCACACGCAATATTCGGATTCCGTATGGGGTATTTCACCGCAACTCGACCTGTCTTTAAACTTTGATAATTCCAATATAGACCAATTTATTTATTTATTTCTTTTTGAAGATGCAATTTTAATCACGCTATTACCTTCGACGATTATAGTCTCGTCGTTTCAACGGGATAGAATATTGAAATTCAAAAATTATCGTTGACGAGAAAATTTCAAAATCGTATAACTTGAAGTCTGTTAATTTTGTAGAAAAAATTGATACCTCGAAAATTATTGTTCTTGAAATTTACTATTTGAAAATAATTTTTATCAATATTTTTCAATAATTTTTGCCTTCACTTTTTTTTTTTTTTAGGTGATTACAGTCACAAGACCTGAAATCCATAATTTAGTTTAAATGTAGGTCATACTGCTTCAGCAAATAGCAAGTTTTACGTAACTACCTATCATCTCGAATTTTCTATATACTTTTTTAACAACGAAATTAAAACCTGAGCCATGCACTTGACTACAATGAACTGATATATTTTTACTAAACCATGATAAATGAATTTACATACACATTATAATTTTCATTGAAAAACGTAACTTCTCGTTACACTTCCATTGGAAGCGTCACAAACACATGCGGCGTTGACAATTAACCGATGGCGTTGCTACAGCTTCGGAACGTAATTACGATGCAATTGTATACTGCATAGGTATATGTGTTATTATTATATATTTACCTTAATAATTGAATGGTAATTATTGATATGCCATTGGTTGTATTATTGTATTCATTAATTTATTAGAATATATACACGAAAATTCAATACGTGGTGAGTCCATTATGGCGAAAAAAAAAAAAGAAAAATTACAAGTAGTGGATTGATTCAGGAAAAAATTAGCACTCGACCGTTTCTGAGGTCATATGCTGATTTCCAAAATTAAGTTAAGATACGAAAATTCAAAATAGGAGATCAGAATTAAGAAAAGTAGGCTGAGCTCTGAGTTACGTGAATTTTTTATTTTTATGTTTAATTTTTGGATTTAGATTTGGAATTAGCAGCCCCAAAAACCGTCGATTATAAGTCCTAATTTTGAATCTTTGCATTTTGACTTCAGAAATGGAATCAGTGATTCAAAAAACCCATTCTGAGTGAGTTTGAACAAAAAAATAAAACTGGATATATGTCACGAAAGTGCAGTAGGTTTCAAAAAGTTTCATAAATATAGAAAAATGGCTTACGCCATCTCTTAAAGTTAAGGATGAGACATAGCCTCATCTATCTTTCAGGAGAATTTGTGTTATGTCAAAAACTAAAATAAAACAAGATCAAAATTCCGAATTTTAAAACTTCCGAAAAACAAAAATTACGAATTCATTCAGGGTGGTTTCGAATTTTCCGAAACGTTAAAATTTAGAATATCAAAATTCGAAAAGATTGGAATGCAAACTGCAGCCAAAAATTCGGAGAGTCAAAAATTTCGACAGTCCAAGAATCCGAAGATTTAATGAAAGGGCATGACGTTCCATGTACGAATTTCCAGTACCGGAGTTTTGGCCTTCCGGATCTTTTAACTTTCGGAATTTCTAATTCTCAATGTTTTTCGATTTGAAGTTTTTCAAAACGACTATACAGAACTTTAGGGCGACTAATACCTTTTCCAAAAATTGTGAGCCACTAATATTAAAATTCGTAGTATAATTTACGGTTCTTAAATTTAAAACTTCAACCCGTCCCGGAGATACATACATTGAATAAAAATTTTCAGGTAATTAATACTGTAGTATATCAAATGCTTATAAAGAGTTTGTCACGGTTTACAATTTCGATCCTGAAACCAAAATAGTGCTTATTGATATGGTAATCAGTTCCTAAGAAATTACAATAGAGATGCAGATACGGATAATACCCGGACTTGGCTGAATAATGCATTAACAAACCTCGCGCATAATAATTACTTCGTGACCTGATATAGATAAATCGATTTCACGGTCCCGATGCTGCAACTATCTGTATGCAGTTTCACATGTAATTAGATATGTACAATTAAATTCGTTATATGTATATACGCAACGCATCCTTGCACAGTGAATCCATAATACCCTTGATTGACAAAAAAAAACGTCATCGTTTAAAGAATAAAAAAAAAAAACAATATTTCGTCTCCCGCAGTTTAAACGCAAAACAAATTTTTGGACCTCTTTTTTGTTTTCTTTTTTCAATACATTGATACGGTATGCGGGTTCATTTTCCAGAAATTGCCTCAATTATCCCTAACGAAATTGGTTCAAATATTTATTTTCCTTTTTTTTTTTTTTTGTCTATTTATTTCTTTTTTTTTTTTTTTTATCGCGTCGATGAAGTCTGGGATAAATGCCTAATGAAAGAAAGGAGAGACAATTTTTGTGGAAAAAAAAAAGAAGAAAAAATAACTCATACAGAATATAAATTCGTTGATAGCAGCGCAATTACACCGCTCTTATTAACAGGGCTCATTGTCAAAGCGGAGATTTCGATGGGAGGCTCGATGCGCCAGTATAACAGCTCGGATATGGGAGAAATGAAATCAATACGTGTTGCAGTACTCTCCAATTACTACACCGAACTGGTCACGTAATGCCTAAATTCACCACATACGTGCTTGAAAAACATTGAAGGCTTTTTGTTTCGTGGTGACCGGTATAGAGGGGTGGTCGTGAATGAAGTATCGCGACGGTGCGACACACCTATATGTATATCTATACATACCAACATTGGCCAAAACGAGATTGGGAAAAACAATTTTTCACCCAAACATCACCATCGACTGTATTTCCGAAAAGTTTTTTTTTTTTTTTTTTTCGTATTCTTTTTGCTTCTTTTTTATTTCAATTTTGGTTTTGTTCTCTCTTTTTAGTTTTTTATCGATCGTTTTATATCCAAGTCGAATTATCCTCAAACTGGAACGTTTCAGCCACTTTTAATTCTCTACTGAAATAGAATCACGAATTAACTCAAAAATCTGTATATTTAATAAAAAATTGAATAAAATAAAACTAAAATAACTTCTGATATAATTATAATAGAAAATTCATGATTCGGGTAAACTCGAAAATTACCGTTTCACAATATATATACAGTCTCATGGTAATCTGAATCTGAAAGAAATTTGTTACCGTTTTACTTTCGGTTTCTCAGTTACTGAATTAAAACGTCACCCGCTCATTAACCGCTCGAATACCTCGTTAACTTGGTAATTAGTAGACCCCTAGATTTCGGAGGATGAAGATAATGGTTTGTCTCTTGGTTCGTAGTAATTACCGATATTAAATTACATGTTATTAGCTGGTGTCCGCGAATCGTTAGACACTTGATACGAAAGTATATAACAAATTGACGATATACATATAGAATTTCGAGGGTTGTTTCTAAACAATGTGTGTTCTTACCCGATATCCTTATACAAATATTAAGTACATAGGTATGTACATACATGTGTTTGTAACACATAGATCTGGGTATATACCTATATATATATATATATATATATATATATATATATATATATATATATATATATATATAAATCCGCATAAATGCACATCCATATATGCAACTATATGTATACAAGAGCAAACCGAACATCTCTACCAGCCCATTGTATTTTAATGAATAGAAATCCACGAACTACGTAAACTTCGGCACTGCGCATGGACGATTTCTATTGTGTTATTTTGGTATTAGCAACAAGTCGGTGTGCGGGTTACCGCTTTACATTAAACACCCACAAAAGCACACAATTTATACCTACATCAAAATTATCGCGAAAAGGTACCGTGGTCAAAAGTTATGTCGTACTTTGCAGATCACACTGTTCGCAATTATATACGAAACATATCACTCTACCTTCTATAGAATATCCAGTGATTATACAACGTATGTATTCACATACATAGAATACAATAGATTTACCAGCGATTAGTCTCTTCGTGGGATTATTCAAACCAAAATAATATCCAAATTTAAATTCTCTAAAAATTTTTTACCAACCATGTTGGTTGTTTCCTTTCTTTTGTATGTCAATATCCATAGAAGCTCGATACTGCTCCTCACTTTTTTTCCTTCTTTTTTTAGTATCGATAAAATGCCTCGTTAGTTTCACTCGGCATTGAGATTCTCTAATTATTCGTACTAATGGTCTTACCTTCTCTATGTGGCTGATCAGATATTTCTGAAAATTCGAGTGTCTATTACAAGTTTCTAATCAAATAAACCTAAGGGAAAATGAGGCAATATTATAGCCCTCCTAAGAAGATACTCACATTACAAAGTTCCCCAAATCATTTTTCTCTCATTTTAGATCGAAAAAGATATGCCAGACAAGATTTGATAAGCTAACAAAATTTTATTATAAGTAGGGTGAAACGGCCCTCCCTTAAAATCGATAACAAAAATTTGATAATCCATTTAACGCGTATACATTTTGTGTTTTTTTTTAATTTTTTTGCTTAATTTTAGAATGCGCCATATATTACCTACCCCGTTTTCTCCTAGATACGAAATGGCTTTATATATTGCTGAAGGAGAGAGTTACCCTTGTACCGGTTTTCGAGAGACGGGATTTTCTTTGTTTCTTCATTTTTTTTTTTTTTCTTTCTTTCTTCTTCTTCTTTCTTTCCTTATTTTTCTCCAATAAATTTATCTCCTCCTGCAGTGTTGCACGTTAATGTTTGGCCATTAGTTTTCTCCATGTGACACTGCAACGCAACGATAGCTATAAACACTCCCCCAAATTATTACTTCCTATTAAGCCTACCACGATGCGGTTGTATATACTGACGCGGTAAACCGCGATCCCAACCACATTAGACCATCATTGCACCATGCGGATTCTAGCCTTGCATGGCCTCGTTCTACACACATGATGCACTCATCTGTTTCGTATAATTACGATGATGGCTTACTAACTGATAATAATACACAACTTTACGGATACCATAACTCATGTCTTATGACGATATAACACAGAAATTTAATGATACATATATACATGTATATATGTATTACGTATATAGGTACGTGTATAGGGACGCGGAATAATTGGGATAGGGGAATTTCATGTGGGGTATCTTTTAACCTCATTCTTTTATTCCCATCGGGGTCCCTTCGGTAATTTTTTTTTTTCTTCTTCTCTTTCTCTTCTTCGTTGAAAAAAAAAAAAAAAAAAAAAAAAAAAAAAGAAATTCAGTCGGTACTAATCAATCTTTTAAGCTTTACCAGATATTAAGCTTCAACTTTTATAACTAATTTTCTACTAGCTGTACGTTTCTATCTATATAACGTAAAGACCTATCGATTCGATCATGCACAAAGATCAGCTAAGGTTTAAAACTTGGCTATCAGAAAAGAGCTGAGTTGAAAATCTTCTAGTAAAAGCGACGTGAAGATGGAAAAGAAAACTATTTACTTCACTTCTCTGAAAGGGTTATCGAAAACTACTCAGTTGAAACGGATAAAAAAGATAGAAAAAAAAATTTTTAAGAAACAAAAAAATTGTTTTATATAGTTCGTTGATTGAATACGAAAATGAAAAAAAAAAAAAAATTATTCTATTAAACTTTATTGAAATTTTTATAACAAAATTTTCTTACTAATTCAAACGTTATTTGTCTAACTATCAATTTTTTAACAATTCTCTGTTTGGAGATGAAAGAAAATTCGATTGATCCAGTCTAAACAATCACTTCAAAATCCTGAATATATAATCCTGCAAATCTATCAACATTAAGCTGCAGAATCTCCCCTGCACCGAAGATGAGTAGGCACACTTCTTTTCAATACGTGGGACTATATAATGACACAGAGTACAAAAACGTGAGGATTCGATCAACCCCCTCTAAACCAAGCTGTTGGGATCGCGAGGGATGGCTAAGGAGGTATCAATTTAAACCCTAAATAAACGACACATACATCCATATAAAATATACACGTATTATATATATATATATACCTATATATGTATATAAATCTTCACTAAGCCGAGAAGTCTCGAATCTCTTGGTACCCTTCGATTCCGCAGGGTTCTCCTCGCAAAGAGATGCTTCAAACGCCCGGTGTTCTCCCCCGCATGCTGTACTCTTTCGAACTTGTGTATAGTACTTATCACTGTTGGATAGTCGAGAATCCACACCCTCCCCCGTATACTCAAAACGTCGTACCACCACACAGTCTCCACACTTTCCTCTTAGTATAGTAGCTTTACGAAGGCCGGTTCAATCTCGCGTTAAATAACAATGCTATGGCGCACAAACCCCTTGGGACGTTGGGAAGGGGGAGGGAGAAAAGGAGGGTAAGGGTGACGGGGTGCTACTGCAGGACCCCGGGATTTTCCCTCCCATCGATCACCCGGGATCAGCCCCTGAGGGGGACAAACCAGCGGAAACTGGCGGACCCAGAAAATAGCTTACTTACTTAATTGCAAGTCGGCCACCGCTCCCATAATGCTTTATGCTAATGACCCGAGATTTATTGTTGATACTCTAACAGCACCACTTAACTTGCTGCAACGATTTAACTAGTGCAGGATATACGTTGCGACTGATAACCTTGATCAAGAGTTTCAAATTTTATTTTATTTTATTTCTAATTTCAAAACGTCTGTACCTATAATGTCGATTTTATTTCCGATAATTAAAGTCATCGATTAATTTGTGTCTTTAGCCTTTGCCTATTCATTCCTTCCCATAATATATCCGGGTGATATTTTAATTTTGAATTCCATCTCTTGAAAAAAAAATTTTTTTTGCGGTTAAATTTCACCAATTTCTAGGTATAAAAATCCCCCATTATCTCTATAGCGTATAATCTCGGCAGGCATTTTCAGAGTTTGAAGATCAGTGACACGCTTCGATGCCGTTGAGTGAACGCTTGCATAAAAGGAAAAATAGAAACGAATAAAAAAAAAAGTTGAAAAAGAATAAAAAAAAAAAAAGAAGAAACAGATATACAATATACGTAGCTATACCTACGGAGAGCAGGTGCCGAATCGTAAACGAAAAGCCAAAAAAAAAGGAAAAAAAAACAAACAAAAAAATTGTGAAAATGGTGGCTTTAGGTTTCCAAGCGGTAAAAAGTACTATTTTTTCAAACACACTGCCGGTGAATCAAAGGTTTTTTTTTATCTGCACGGATGGTATATAGGTACCTATTTGTTTTTTTTTTTTTTTTTCAATCTCCTTTTTCCACTGAACGAAGGACAAACCTGGCAACTACCATCGAGAGAGCTTTTCCAATTTCTAGTGAGATTAGCAACGGCTTTGATTCTTTTTCATTAAACTTTATACATATTTACTTATAATACACATTTCTCACTTTGGATTACACAGAAAGTAATAATTTATTTTTTTTTTACCTTTCTTCTTTGAAACAAAAAAAAAAAAAAATCCCTAGATTAGTTAAAAATTAACGATTTCAAATATGAATTTTGAAATACTGAATAAATTGTTCATTTAAATAAAAAAAATAAAAAAGAACTGACTCGGACCGAGTGTAAAGCATCGTTTACATACACGTGCAGGTACGATATACCTTGTACCTTGTACCTGTGTCTAGAAAAATGGCGATTTCCGGCTCTTCCTTTGCGCTGAAGGCGATATCTCTGGTCCGTCACCGTTGTGGCGGGTAATTCAAAAATTCATATTTAATCCTCAGTAAAGTACCCAGGGGTTTGCCGGGCAGCCGACGACATGACACAAAGAACCTTCTCTGTCTCGCATTGCACCTCGAGTAGAGAGAAATGACGCGTCATATTGCAGCACGCTTTGCTTGGGCTTGAAGTTTCGCTCACGCGTGACTCTTTATAGACTCAAGGGTAGACTTTGTAGAGCTCCTAGCAATACATATACCTACATTTTATGTATAAAACATCCATGTATGCACCAGAGAACACTCGTTCAGAGATGCACGCCTCTGATGTCTGGCTTCCCGTATTTCAAGAGAAAAGGGTTTAATCTTAAGAGCTTGGGGAGTACATTTAGACGGCGGCCCTCTCTCTAACTTTAAGACTGATTGACTCGGAGTGAGAGCTTTATACTTATATGTGTTGTTTTTTGTTTTTTTTCTCATTTTTTAACAAACATTTCCTTCTTATTTCTCAAACTTTCTCTAACGAGTTCCTAAATTCTTGAGGAGGTATATAAAAGTTGGAAATAAGTTTTCTCAAATCACTGCAAGTTCCCATAAAATTTTATTTCTGCAGTATTAAATTAGTACATTTTAGATACGAGTGCGAAAGTGTTGATTCTCAGATGACCGTGAAGGGTTTCGCCTGAGCGAAGGGAGGGTGACAATCACGCGAGTCGAGAATCGAACCTTCTTTTTTTAATACAACGTACGGAAAGTTGAATTTTGTGCACGCGAAGCGGGCGTAAAATCGAACTTTGCGCCCGGCGTGTCAGAAAACGTTTTGTCATGGACTTTCGTTGTTATAACTTAGCCTCTCTCGTACATATTCTGTAATCAGAAATCGTAGTTTTCGATGTACCAAATCTTCACGGTCTGCAGTTCTGTCCACCAGCCCATGTTCCGTGTCCAGTGATGACGCGACGTGAGCCCGCATGGACCATAGCATAACCAAATATTCCCAGGCATACATAGGAACAAAAAGGGACAAACGGAATAGAGAGATAGGTCTGAAAACAAGGGTCGGATTTTACGCTTCGATGAAAGTCAAAGAGAAAATTGGACCGATGGTAGGTGGTGGTTTATTTACCACTGGAGTACGTGTTATATATAGAGAAATATCAAATGTGATATTCGAAAAGAGAAAATTTATATCAACTGATGTGAGTGGAAATGATTTTAGTTTTGGTATTTCACTTTTTTTCATTGTTTATTTCTATTTTGTTACCCATATGCGGGGTGACCGGACTGTCAAAGGAATAATATACCCACATTCATATTTTATGTAAAAAAATATTTTATTTAAATAAACTATAAAACTCTACACACGTATATATTGTGCATACAAATGATTTTATTGTATCGTTTCAATCAACGATATCAAATATTTATTTGACAATCCGTTATCGAATAAATTTTATCGTCATAGTTGCAGATTGAACAAATACATATATATTCTTTTTCTACTAATTATACTTTCGATATAAATTTACTAATTCTATATTTATGAAAAGTTTATGAGAATGGGGATGAGAGTTTGGGAAGATATCGTCTTGAATTTCTACAGATCTGTATATAAGCCGCCCTCGTCACGTGGGAAGAAGAAGACTGCAAGAGAAAAGGAAACCAGAGAAGAGAAGAAACGTGAGAATTTTTCAGAAAAGAGTTATCTCTCAAGTGAATTAAAATCCAGAAAGTAGATTTGCATTTATGATGAAAAGTAAGATTTCCCATCCTTTTCTTTAGACGTTATAAAATCCCTTATCACGAATGCGATATATATACATATATTATAATATACCTAAGTACGTCTGAAAAATTTTAATTATCTTGTATGTATCTAGCCCTCGTAATTTTTTCGCTTCCATACCTATAGGTACCATTTTTATATTTACTATTTTTTTTTTTTTTTTTTAATTTACTGGACACTTTCCTTTGCCAAATATTTCAGTCAGTTTAGGCACTGAACTGTGTTACTCAGAGTCGTAAGGCGAAATTATACCTACCTAATTAGAACAGGGCTCAAGGGAACTAATGAATCGTGGAGATTAAACCGAGCTTAAAAAAAGCTTAACGCTACCGGATTATCGCCGTTGTTCGACTTTCTACGTCCATTCAGTCATTTACAAAGTAAAAGGGAGATCACACCCGTTTTTTTCTTTCTTTTTTTTTTTTTTCTTTCTTCACTTATTTTGTATTTGACTTTCTTCTTTTTCTCTTTTCTCTCCATAAATCTATCCTTCGACCCATCTTCGTCCTGTATCCGAAGAATTCTTTTCTCAAAATTCCCAGACCTTTACAGGTTATAGGGTTCAGAGTCTGAACACTCTTCATCCGATGGAATATGCTGCTCAAAGAGACTTGCGAAAGATGCAAGAGGACGACAAGGGCAACGTAATAACGGAGATTGCAAAGCATCAGGAATACATTAGCCAGAAATGCGATACCACGTTCCAGGAAGGGATTAGTCAGGATTAGATTAGGATTATAAGGTGCTCAGAAAAATGATTCTAGAGAATCATCGCTCTTCTCATATCTACCATGTAGAAATTTGTCACTATTTTTCTAACCTTAAGAGTAATTAGATTCCGCATAGAATTATAATAATCAAGATCGCGTACATATGGGACATTTTATACCAACTTCGACCACGGTTTCGGCATAACCGTTTTTAATTTGGTTAAAACTTTTTCAAGCGAAAGTAGCACCTCTAAATTATACCCAGTTTTTTCATTTTTTTTTTATTTTTCATTTTTTTGTTCTCTTTATCATACAAACGACTTTGAGTTAGGAATACTTAGACCTATTTAAAATTCTGAAAAAATCTTTTAAAATATGGAACTGATTTTTTATTATTTTTTGTTAACACTTGGGAAATTTTCAATCAACGAAAATTGATGTTTGAATATTTTTAGAGAGTAAAAAAAATTCTTCAATATATCCTCGATTCTGTAAGAAACATGTTAAAATCATGTAGAAGGTGAAATTAATTTTTTCCACAATACTTTTATAACAAGATAAAAAATAAAGTAGCACAAAAATTAATTTCACTTCCTACATGATTTTAACATGTTTGTCATAGAGTTGAAAATATTGACGAATTTTTATGTGAAGATTTTTAAAATATTTAAGCATCAATTTTCGTTGATCTAAAAATTTTCAAAATGGTCCAAAAAGTAAAAAAATAAAACAAATGGATCCATCATGGGGAAAAATCTTAAAATAATCGGAATATAAAATTAATTTTTTGAAATGTTTTTAAAAATTTAACAAAAAGGTACAACCATAATAAAGCTTGATAATATTTCCAGTTCAAAGACCTTTACAGCATAAGCAAAAAGAAGAAGAAAAAAACTTGGGTTAATTTAGAGGTACTACTGCCACATTGAAAAAAGTTTCAACCAAATTAAAAATGGTCATATACCGAAACCCTGGTCAAATTGTCATGGTTTATATATGAACCCCATATAAAATTAATGTTGATTCAGTTAGAAAAGAAAATTCATCTTATTTTTAATTCCGTAAAAATATATATATTATCACGGGATATATATTACCGCTATTTCCCCTCCCCGAGCTTTTTTCTTTCTTTCACGGTCTCAAATTATATTAGAAACATATTTCTCTATCATCATTAGTCTTTAAACGCGAATTATATGATATTAATTTATTGATATTAATGCGATCAACTCACATTATTGTATATTCTTATAGTTATAATGTATATAGGTATATTGTAAATTACGTATATGCAACGGACCATAATCCGGTTGTCATTACCACGCGTAAAGATATGAGGTATAAGAGATATGGGTATAGATTATGAAGTTTGCTCCCAAGCCGCAAACTTTTATCTCAAAATTTAAAAGACTGGCATCGTCACCTCGCGATACGAGCTATTATATATTTCTAGATATCTTGAGAGATTTATACGCGTAAAAGTTTAGCGCCAGTCCTTTTCGTTCTTTCTTTTAATCTTCTTTCATATCTTTTTCTAACTCCTAGCTCTTCCCATCCTTTCCTTTTTTTTTTTTTTGTGTTTCCTTTTTTTTCGTCATCTCTTTTGGTTCTACCTGTATTTTTTTATATTGCCCTTGTTTTTTCTCGCTTATATTTATCCGCTTATCTTCGTCTTGTAATTTCCTCTACATCACGCGATATACGAGACAGCCAAGAGTCGCAAATCAATGAAACACCAGCCAGCTCAGTAGCGTTACACGAACTGCAATTTTCGCGACACTTTTCAAGACGTAACTGTCACCCACAGGCCTATAATCACAACGGCAAACAAATGCGACAGCTTCCCTCACCCTTATACCCAATTCCACTAACTCCCTATCCAACGCCAAGACAGAACGCGTATTTATTTCCCAGTTTCACCCTCGGATAGGGGTAATCATCCCCAAGATCCAACGAAATCTTGGGCTCAGCCTCAGCCAGCTAATCCAAACCCCATAAATATAATCGCCTCGTCCATTGGCCGCCTCCCTATCGCCAAAGAAGTGTCCGATCTTTAGAGGACCAGAATTATACTAGACATAAAAACCATATAGAGTTAAACCACCCTCTTTTTTACTTCGGACAAACTAAATTCATTATTTATTTTATTAAGTATAAAGATTTTTCAGACTCTAATTACAAATCGCTTAAACATCGTTAAACGATTTAAAACTTACGTCGATTATTCAATATCAACCCTTCCACAAGAATTATGTCTAAATTATAAATTTACCTTCCTGCCTTATCAAATCACACGCTTCAAATTCTCAGTTCAAAGTAAATTGGTAGGCCAATCACCGCTGATTCTGATTCCAATAAAAAAAAATTTTTTTTTTCCTCATACAGAGAAGCACACACCTCTCCAAATAGCGGAAAACCGAAGGTAGGTAGATACACATGTACTTGACTAAATTAAATTTTCAGCTCAAAGTGCTTTCGCAGTATTTTCCAAAAAAAAAAAAAAAAAAAAAAAAACAAGGATGGTAAAATTTTATATGAACTCGTATCAATTTATAAAGGATACGCGCACATAGCAGTTGGATATTATTTATTGAGACGTAAATTGTTAGGTAAAGATTTTTGTGTAATAGTAAAGTAAAAACTCACCAGGGTTAATCCGTCAAGGAAAAAAGATATATCCTTGGGAAGGTCTGTAAAGGATCCCATAAAGGTCTATCGCGGTCTGGTCAGCGATTGTACAATAAAACGGGGATCCCTTCACGGAACTTCATTACTTCTGAAATAGGCTTTTAACGTGGCGAAAGGAAACTCTGTGGAGCAAACAGGGATGATTCTTTACGAAAACTGGGAAGACATCGGTAAAAACAGGAGCAGTCTTATGTATGTACATACATACGTGTAAGGTACATACGTCTCTATATACGCGTATAGCTAGATGCGTATTACGCGGAAGGGAGCAGAAGTGAAGGAAGAAGAAAAAAAAAAAGATAGAAAAAAAAGAGGGAAGGAAAGGAAACTAAAGTTCTTATCGTTAGACCACTGCGACGCCCCGCGATGACCTCGGCCATGGATCACCAGGCACCTACCCATTTCCCATTTGTCCGCCCGTGCAAGCCACCGACCGTCTTGTTCATCTTACCCTTGTTTTTGCTACTGAAACACCATAAGAAAGGGTGGTTATATTCACTAGGGGTTCCTCTTTACGATCACCCATCATCCTTGTGCCATAGATTTTAATTCTTCCGTTCTGCAGGGATCGAGTCCCGTTACGTTTTCATCGACCGTGAATATACGCGTGCTGCAACAGCACATGATACGCTTTTTCTTATCTTATATATACCAATATGTATATACGATTCGCGCCTCAGAGGTAAGAAAATAAAAAACTGAAAAGGAAAAAGAAAAAATTTTTTTTAAATAATGGGAAAGAAAAGACAAGAAAAAGCAAAAAATAAAAAATACTTTCAAAATTTTTTCTTTTTCTTCTACGTTCATTTACATACCTCTGCTCTGGTTCATTGAGGCTAAGGGTAGGTATATAACAGCCGGAACTCTGCGGAAAAGCATGAAGAGGAACTGCTCGAATAAAAGCCTTATAATGTATTGCCTCGTTGCCACGACGTCTATATCACGCTGCTGAATGCTATACAGACGTGTCTGAGGTTTCGTCGAGTTCTTATTCACGGAAGAATCGGTAACGACGATTTCATTTCAATTGTCATTTTGGATAACCAAAAACGTTAATTTTTCTACTTCTCGAATAAAAGACAAGAAGAAACGAAACGAAATGAAAACCGTAAAAATAAGTTACAAATTGGGCATTTAAGAAAGATTTCTTATTGTTATCAAAATCACAATGCAATTGAAAAAAACTCGAAATTTTACTCAATCCTAACGGTGCTTTGTCCAGTTTCAAAGTCATTAGGTTCGGTTATTATAATATGGGGAAAAACGGGTAATAAGCCCCCCATCTCCACCACCCCCTGGCAGTATTGTCGGTGAATTGAAACGAAATACATTTCTTTAACAATCTCGACTACCTCCTGCTGATCACCCTTAACGAGAAATCCAACCCTTTATTCGTAGGGGTAAAGTTGAGGGGGAGGAAAAAAAAAGTAAAAAAACGAAGTTGTTCTTCAGTCACGATTCACGGCATTCGCAGAGCCGCTTCTGCAAGAGGGAAGGCAAGTTCGCTGGCCAAAAAATAATAATTAGTCAAGGATTTGTGTGGATTCTATTTAAAGTAGAACAAGTTAAAGAATCGGTGTTCCTCTTTCATTTTTTGCTTTTTTTATTTATTTTTTTATTTATATACAATTAAGTACTTTAATAAAAGTTTTTCTTATTGATTATTATACGTAATTATTAAACACACTGAGTCGATAATTAAGTATGACATATATATGGAGCACTCCACGTCAAATTAGGGAGTCCAAAAGCCTCACTATTTTGAACTGACTTGATTATCAATAAGTAAGTAGATATATCACCATAAATATGGATTAACTATTTGTTGAAAATTTTCGATAATAATTCGTGTAGATGTGCAGGGATAGCCAATCAAATAGTAATTGGCAATTAATCAACGTGAAAATAATTGAATAGTTTCATTGGTCTTTTATTTTTATTTTTTATTTTTTTCTTTCTATTTTTTTAGCGAGTATATATGATAGCTAATTGCAAGTTACAGTCCGTGGAATTATCTGTCGTATTTATCTCGATACTGAATTATTATTAATATTTTTATTTTTTTTGTTTTTTTTTCGTTTCCTTTCATTTTTTTGTTTCCATGTTATAAATCTTTTATCGCATAGGTCGCGTGACCTTAGACCCCGGTAATAATTCTCTTTCGACCATTGACTCGAGAGTTGAACGTGGTTTCACACCCGATGAAAATAAATGACCGATGACCCAGCTGCTGGTTGTCGTTACCAGAATTTTTTCTGTTTTTTTTTTCTTTCGTTTATTTTATTTTTTATTATTTTTTCATTTCTTTTTCTGACAACCTTTTATCGGAACTGGCTACCCCCTCGTGCGAGAAAAATTTCTTTAGATTAGATTAGCCTCTACGGTACCGTAAACTTTGATAATATTAATATCCTTGAGCACTTAAGAAACAACTGATATTTCTTTAACACGTCTGCAATCGTTAAATACCATCCAATGATATACGACACTGAAATTGTTTTTTTTTTTCAAAAATTATTGATAACAACGGATGGGCATAGCTTCTTTATGATTCACTTCTTTTTTACCCATACAAAGTTCCTCAAACGTTATTCACTATTGTGAGATAGGGGAAACGGGCAAAGCGAACCCACTAAGGAAGTAACGTTCCAAATAGAAATTTGAATCGATAGATCTTTCAATTTTTGACGAAAATCGATAACCTAATTGATGACGAGTGTTGAACGCCCTTACTTCAAAGGTCCGAAAGTTGTGGGCAAAGCGGACCCACCGATAATTACTCGTACTTTTTCTAAATTCTCAACAGTAGTCAGTTTCTCTATATTTACTTGCTTTATAAGAAACTCTGAACATCAAATCAAGTATATATTATAAGAACTAGGGCAGAGGCGGACAAAGTAGGTGCCTCTGAAAATTTCTCGATCTTTGAAAAAAATAAAAAAACATTATAAATGACTATATTGTCGAAATTTTTAGCTTAAAATAATAGCCTGACTGTCGACAGGCGTTGGCATCCTTAGTTTTGATGTCCAATATAAATTGCTTCTTTAAAATTTTCTGGAGGCCCACTTTGCCCGCCTCTCCCCTAGTTTTTGTAATATACACTTAATTTGATGTTTAAAGTTTCTAAGGCAAGTTAGCAAAAAAATTTATCACATTTTAGAATTTTGAAAAAATACGATAAATTTTGTGGAGGCCCACTTTGCCCAATAGGTTCAAATTCTAAAATTTAAAAGTTTCGGACAGTAAAAATTCCAAATTTTAATATTACCGTATCGTAGTTTTTGAAAAGAGTATTTCCCCCGGAAGTCTGCAAAGTCGACTTGAAAAATTTAAAATCAGAAAACCCGGAGGATCAAAATTTCGAAAGCTAAAGATCCAAAGATCCAAAACTCCAAAATTTGAAATTCACACATGGAGCTTCGTGCCCCTCGATTAAATCTTCGGATTCTTAGACTTTCCAAATTTTTAGCTGTCTGCGTTTCGTTCTTTCCGAATCTTAATATTATGAACTTGAAAATTTCTAAAAATTCCAAATTATCTGAAATAAATTTCTAATTTTGACCGTTCAGAACTTTTAACTTTTTAAAATTTGGAACATCAGCCCTTCGGCTCCTCTAAGCCACCTCATTTTCATTCTATAAAATCAATACAGCTGCATGAATTTTTCGATTTTAAAAAAAGCGATATTTTTATAACGACCATATAGTTTTTTATTGGAGAACTTTCGTTCCCACACTGATGCTGCATGCAGTGGTCGAGCTAGAGGGTCGCAACCTCGACGACATGATCGTGGCATAATATGATCCCATATGATATAAACGCTAGGGGCTAAAGCCCTAGGCTTGACGAGGGCGTGCATTCGTCTTCACCCTGATGGGAAACGTCGCAACGTTTCTGCATCGGACAATGGTAAAGGACGAATTTGCCTCGGGTGATGGACTTCGGTGACAGTTAACGTCACATTTATATAATATGCACGATCGTTACAGTTAGCAAAAATATATCACGTCTCGTAATGGATAATGAAAAATCATCTTGATTAAAAAATCAAAATTTTTTTGGTTATAATTAAACGACAGTAACAAAATGTCCGATTTTACTTTTCGAGATAATTACGCACCCATGAAAAATCGCGAAGTAGCTAAACCGAGCTCTCGCTACGAGAGGGTAGGAAATTGAAGATTCTTTATCAACTTGACCCTGTCAACCCTCAAGAACTTATTCTTTACCAAAATCCTTTTGTACTCGAAATTTTGTACTGCATACCTACCCTTTATCGTACCGCAGTTTTTCACGAGCTGACAATTTTCCTCTTTCTTCTTTTTCTTCTTCTTTTTCTTTTACGAATACTTAAACCAACCTGAATTGGCAAATTCGCATTGTAGCTATTCAGATACGGTCTGTTCTGTTCGTGTTATGTATAGTCGATTGGGAGGTAAATTCAGACCGAAGAATTATCCGAAATTTCTTTAAACCTTACCTCGTTTTTAGCTCCAAAAATTTCCTTGAAAAAAAAAAAAAAAAAAAAAAAAAAATTAACACAGGCATACGCGTTCTTCCTCGTAGAGAAAAATTTTTTAGGAAAGTTTGGTTGTTACCAACAGACAATGAGACGAACCATGAGCCATTAGAATTAATAAGGCTGCCTGATTAAGTTTTTCTTATTAGACTCGTAAACCTCATTGTTACGGGGCTCGTACCCCGCGCAGTTAAAATACTAAATTAAAATATGCCGTGCTCAGAAAGAGTGAAAGGAAACGTCGACGAGATGAGGTAAGGGGGTTTGTTTTTCAGTACAGATCGTAATAATGCCTACATCGTGCCTCGGCTCAAGAGGAAACAATAGAAAACTAAAGAGGTTTTCACTGCGTGGTTAATGAAACATTTTGTTTGAATCACGATTGTCTCTGACTTCGAATCATGGTCCTTAACGAATATTTTTTTTTTTTTGATAAAAGTAAAATAAAAACAAACAAAAAAATAACAAAAATATACATATATATGTATAGAAAGGTGCCAAATTGATGAAGGAAATAAAAAAAAATTTATTTCACCTGATATTGTAATTGTCAATGATTGTCCGTATAATATTTATACGATTAAACCAATAACTATGATAATCGATCTCTTTTACCTTTACTCAAATCCAATTTTGTTTACAGGTACGTATGTGTTTATATGTACATACATACATACACAGAGATACATCATACGGAGTTAATTACTAATTACTATTCACTCTAAAGTAATTAATTAGAAATAGCGCAAAACAATCATTCGGCCACTCCGTCTGATTATTTACCCAAAAACATAATTAGAGGGTGTACATATATGTATATAGTTATATGCTCATACATACCGTTTAACAAATACAAGTAACAAAGCTAAGTAATTCTCGTCCTAATTAGTACGACGCTTCAGGCATTGCTAGAAATTATACAGTAATCAAGTTAATTAATACGTACTTATCGGATCAACGAGGCTCATTGCTAAGGTAAATCGTAACCAGCTGATAGGAACTTTTAACGAGATTTTACGAACCCTCTAAAATTTTCATCATCCTTCAAATATTTTACTTCGTTAAATTCATACCGAAAAGTAAATTATAACCTGGAATAAATAAGATCACCCCTAAAAATATATATAGATATATTTTTTTTTAATTGTACCAATTTTTTTGTTTCTTTTCGTATCACATTTATTTGCGCGTGCAAATTTGGACTCAAAGATTCAAAAAAACCCCGAGCACCAAGAAAGACTTTTACACTTGTCATACTTTTTACTCTTCGAATTTTAGAATTTTTTTGAATAAAATTTTTTGAAATTTAGAGATGGGACATTGTAGATGCATCTCTTGAGCACCTAGGAAAAAATCATAGTTGTTCCGAAGCAATTCTGAATAGGACTTTTCGAATTTTCAAAAAAAGTTCCAGAGTATAACAATTTACCCCGCCTCGGGGTAATGCATGTGCATATATTGCTGACCCGCTATTCAAATATCAAAGACATGTATATGAAATGAAAGCGATGAGAATCACCTTTCCGAATATCTAATTGCTAAATGTCCCAAGGCAGCCAAAAAAATGAGAAAAAACATATTAGAAAATGGAAAATAATTACTTAGCAGGTCCAATTTCAGTTTTCCAATTACTGCGGGACCGCATATGATGCGATATTCTAGTTAACAACATTTCAATTGCTTCATTGAACTATAACTTCAATTTATAGCGCTGCTCGTTCCGACATTTAGCAGCGGAGATATGAGCCTTGTGAAAATTATCCTGCACCCAGTCTCCCCTACTTGTTCGGGTCAAGTTTTATGAATATTAAGAATACGATGTGAGATCTTGGGGCAATTTATTTTGATAAATTCTGATTTTTGGACGTTATTTTTTTTTTTTTTTTTTACTAACTGATAGATTTTTGAAGAAAACAATTAACCGATCCCAGAAAAAAAAACGATCATATAATAAAATAAATCGATGTTCTATGGTGAACGAAAACAATCCATCAGATTCCCACAACTGCCGCATGCACAACAAGCCTAATATACTATAACCAATCCCTTATCTCTTCGGGGGGTGCCCGCGGGTTTAGCAGATCCCACACACAATATTATCGATATTTTATTCGTATTTACCCTACATTGGGTAGGCTGCAACCCTCTACGTAACCCTCTGCTATAAGCACACCTTGTATATCTACGCTGTACGTATATATATATATATATATATAAATAAGGATATGCTATATACACGACCGATGAGGATATATATGTATGTATGTATGTATGTATGTTATGTTATGTATCTGCATCCGCATATACGCCTCAGCCTCACCCTCGACCGCACGGATCATGAACCACGCGCGACGGCGTCTTTGTGGGGTTGGTTTTGATGTATGCGCACGGTCTCCTCTTTCCCGATTCTCTCTTCTCTCTTCTCTCTTCTCTCTCATCTCTCTTTTCTCTTCTCTCATCCCCCGTATAGCAGCTATACCTCGTACCACCCTCTACCCCGTATATATAGCGATCTTTTTTACTCTCTCGACTCTGATCCCTCTTCCGATATGTAAAGAAGGTTTATTTATCTTCGCAAGAGAAACGCATACATTATCGATCTTCAGTTTGGCCGGTTTGCCGATGTCAAAGCGTTCGTGAAATTCGCGTGCGACTATCTGCTATCCGCCTATACCTCTATATATTTATATACCTATATACACCTACCGATCTCGATCCACACTTGAAAAAAAAAAAACAAGAAAGAAAGAAAGAAAAAAAAAACCCAGTTTTATACCGAAATATATCAGACTCTGAAGTCCGTGTACATATATCCATGGACAGCCACATCACATGCATTAATACGGGCCATCGCTTTATCCGATACCTGTTCACGGTTCATCGTCTTACATTTACGTTTCCGCACGCGAAATTGCGGCTGTATTTATCTAAGGAATACCAATTCGTATAGATATATATAAATCAGGTGTATTATTATTACTAGAAAAGAAAAATTGTTCATGATAAAAGTCGATCATTTGATTTTACAACAACGTGTGTAAATCTTTGAGTCTGAAAAAGTATGTGCTGCTTATTTATTCTCCATTCGTATTATCGTATTATCATTCCGCATTTCGTGTCATCGGTTTTCCAATAATCCTATCAAATCATGATTTTCCAACTGTATACCTACTCTATCAGCGCTTCTTGTTTTCTCCCTCATAGTTTGACTCCTTCCTGTGACATTAGCAAATTCCACATTGTTACCACTTTAGCACCGATTCACGACGGTTGACAAGAGGTTTGTGGTTACTGAGTGTTTAGTGTTGATCGTGTCGCATTCTAGCTTTAGACACTCGCCTTGGCTGGCTTGGATTAGTCGTATTAACCATCTATTTCAACAACGACTATACGAGTTTTACTCACCAAGTTAACCCTGCACAGTCTCTCGGAACCTGCAGCTATACGCAAATACATACATACATACATACATATGCTATATACATAAATAGGTACATACATATATACGTGGGTATAGTTAAAGTATATAGTATATAATCTAGTGTAGTATATGTATCACGATTAGTTCCCTACAGTTTAACCTGGCTAAAGCTTAAACCCGGAGTAATTAGACCGACGACAAATAGTTATACGTTTTAATTACGAAAATTAACAGCAGAGACTCTTCAAGAAATTCCATCCAATTACCGTAATACCTATACGCGTCTTGAATAGCAGAAACCGGTAATGTATCCGGCTAGCTGAAGAGGGCTTTTTACATTCTAATTTTATTACGAAGACATGCTCGATGAGTAGTAAAGAATATTAATTAACGGGGTTTGTACACCTTGGAAATAAATGAAGAAGAAATTTTTAATTGACTTTATTTTTTTTCACACCTGATTACCTCGATTTTAAGACATGGTTGGAAATTATTTTAGATTTTATGAAGATTGTTCTACATGGATTTAGTCTGCTGAGGAAAAAGTGGTTATCGCAGGGTCACATCGTGCATTAAAACTTTTTTAAATTTGAAGGTAATAATCTGAAATTATGTCATTTAGGGGCAAAATGATAAAATATAGAAATTAGGTAAATCTTTTATCGTTTTGAGCACGTAACGCCAAAAATTGGTTTAAAATGAAGAAATTTTCGTATCCTCAAATTAAATTCATCGGATATCATTGGTCTGACCCGAAATTACGTTAATGTAGAATATTTCCTCAAAATTTGAAAAATTTTCGATGAACGACGCGACTGTATCCTACGATAACCATTTTTTTCGAATCTGTCTAAAACAAAGTCCATAAGATCTGAAAAATGTTGAAATATGTCTCGAAATACTAGCAATCAGTTCTCAAAAACCTGAATCAATAAAAGAATTTCTTTACATGATTCCACTGATTTGTAAAAAATTATTTTCAAAGTGTATACTCATCCCTAAGAACATGTGAATTGAGAGAAAAAGATTACTCGTACTTTGGGCCAGTACAGGGGATCAAGTTTAAAGGTTTTAGGTATAAAATACTACCCTTGAAATACGCCGTCAAGTAAAAATATCGTCGTCGTTGTTCCCAGGCCTTAGTGTATCCGAGCTTGTAGCATAAGGCTGGTCGTAATCCAAGGACAAACAATCAAAGTTTGTCGCAGAGAGCGAAACTGAGCGGGTGGTTCTCGGTACGTGGGAGTTAGGGGTCGGGGGTTGGGAGTGGGGGGTCAGAACCCTAAAAAGTCCATTCACACGGAACTCCATCGTGTTTTGTTTACACTAACTAAGAGTTACCACGAGCCGGCAGGCAGGGCAGGGTAGGGTAGTGTGAGGTAGGGTACGGTTATTCGCAACGCACACGTACACAATACGAGGGTACGGGCAAGGCATGCCTACTGGCCAAACTGCAAATACTCCCGGGCAATATGGATTACACTTGAGAAAAGTTTTGGTACTTGAATGGGACGAGTGCCTTCCCTGGCGGGAATAATTCGTAACTTAAGACCCGAAACACCAACAATGCCTGAAGTGTCAATATTGGCTCGAGAAGTTTCCCGAATTATGAATTCAGATAGACCCAAGTACAATGGCGTTTCATTATTCCTTAATTACCTACAATTCCTATACAGACCTATGCTCGAGCAAAATTACATTTGTTAAAAATCATCCGGTACTGTACATACATTTGACTATTATATTATTCTAAACTTAAGTATAAACTAGAAAAGTGCAATAAAACAAAACAAAAAAAATTTCCAAAATCTACGAATATGAGGCGGACCTATGAGAGTACGAAAATTAAACGCTGTGCAGGAGGCTCGTATATTATACCATGACACATTACTGGCATGCATTTTGTTCCATCCTGTCTGGACCCCAAGGCGTTTCACTCTCACAAATCGCAAGTATAAACGCATGGTACACCTTCCGAATGAAGATTATAAAAAGTTTCATTTCTGTGTCCATTTATAGACATTTTAATCATGGAATCAACGTGACTATGAGACAGGATAATCAAAAATCATACTACGTTCTACAATAGGTAGTTATGGTATAAAGTTGGCAACTCTCTAATGGTCGGAATTTAAAACCGAGAGAGAAATCGAGTCATACTCAGGAAAGCTGAAGGCGTATACATTATCTGTTTCATTACTCGTACATGTATCTTTCTATTCAAATGGCATAACTTCATTTCACAAAGAAATACCTACTTAGCAAAAATAACATATCTACGCTGCACTTCAATGCCATTATTCATGAAGTTTGATGATAAGTATTGTAGGTACCCAAGTACACTTTCTTGATACTCGTACTACGGCCCAGCACTGGTACAGCCTCAACAACGAGCGTCAACGTTGAACACTGAGCCAACATCTGCAGCCCAATGTTGTCACAAGTTGCTGGGGCAGTGTTGGGCTTCAACTGGTGGGTCTTTCGGTAAACTCTGCTCGGATAGTAAATTTAAATAAACACCTATTGGAGAAATTATTATTAATAAAAAAAAACTTATGTAGCTTCGGTCGTTCACGACGAAATAAATACCGACTCGACTTCCCCCAAAATGAAACTGTGTAGTATCATATCACTGTTTTTAATATTGCCAGACACTCCATCCCTTTGATGCCAAAGACCCACCACTAAAGAGAAGCGAAGCGTACAGTGAGATGGGGCAGGAACAAAGAAGTTCTTTGCCTCCGGTCACCCACTGACGTCAGAACAAACCGCTCCCCAAAATGTAGCCGTGTTTTAGCAAGTCCCTAAACTCAATGCCCTGAGATACACACTAGACCCTACGTCAACTCTAGATTCATGGATCTTCTCAGAAGATTTTACGAAGCTTTTCCTCCCACTAAAATGCAGCAAAAATTTCCATACTGAATTGCGCTTAGGGTGCGAAATCGTTTGGCATTATTCTGCAGATTTTTATCACTTTTAGGTCTTATTTCGTCAAGTATAACATCGAAATTAGATGACATGAGGACGGAGACGTACAGTAATCGCGATATATGATGATAATTAGTCGGATCATATATTTTAACAGACGTAAATCCATTGCTTTAACCACTTGAGTAGATATCAGTGTATTCTGTAACGCGAATATATCCCAATGATCGACAGTGCAGCAGTAATTGACATTTACATTTAGATTTTGACGTAATAACCCGCAAATGCCAGTCACTGGTTTTGATCGTGATCATTCCATCACTGGGACAGTTACTTTAATAACTGCTGAAGTAAAAACACATTTGAAATTACCCCGCTCGATTGGTTTGTTACCAAATTTCTAAAACGGGGAAAATTGCATGGAATTTAGTTATCTTCGAATATGTGATAAGATTTTCCTATAACAATTATCATCCGGTTAAACACAGTTCTCGATAATACACTAACATCAATTTCTACTGTAGGTACTGATCGGCATTATCATTTTATCAATTCACCCGCGGAATCAACGTAGTTCCAAAATCGACGTTTCTACTAGGTAATTATTAATCAACCAGTAAATTTACTTGTCAATTGACAGAACAGCACAAGTCTACAATGGCTAAATACGTATTGGGTTATTCCTGTTAATCGAATCCTGTAATTCGAATATTGCAAATACCTGTGTCATAGGAGATAAATAGAATCAATAATGGGCCAAGTATTATTCTGCCAGCTGTTCACAATATTCACTGTTTTTTTGATACTTTTCATATCCATTAACCCGATTTCGAACATACACAGGTGAATAATTTCAAACTCAGCTATTGACAGTACATCGAATTTTATAGCGTTTAATTTTTCGATAGTTTTTACTCTTTACACATGGATACACACATTTTGGAAATAATTTTTTTTTCAAATCACTGTTACGCTTCGAAGAAATATTCTAATGACTCGGTTATTTGACATCTAATTACTTGTATTTTGAGTCAACAGAAAATTTTTTCACAGCACGGTAGTGACTTGAAAAAAAGATCAGGAAACCGGTTGACCTGTGGGCCAACCCGAAAACTTCCAGCTGTGTTAAATACGTTACAATTAATTGATACTATTGTGTTTATAATAAATTAAAGAAAATTATAAGTATAATTAGTTTTCCGTATACAAATCTTTTTTTCTTCAATTTCTATTCTTCGAATAACTTTGAAACTACTCGACCGATCGATTCCGTAATCTAATCAGATCTCAGTCTTTGTGAACCTTTTCGATCGCTGTAAGAATCATTCAAATCGGTTAATTCGTTCCAAAGGTATCGTACGACAAAAAGAGAAATTTTTGTCGTGCAATATCTTTTAAACCAATCGTTCGATTTTGATGAATCTTGCGGTGATCGAAAGGGCTATGCAAGAGCTAAGTCTGATTAAGTTTTGAGATTATTCGTACGAACAGTTTAGGAGTTATGCGCTAAAAACATGAGAAAAAAATTGTTTTCTAATTTTTATTTTTCAAATAACTTTGAAACTATTCGACTGATCGACTCCAAAATCTAATCAAATCTAAGTCTTGATAAACCCTTTCGATCGCCATAAGAATCATTCCAATCGGTCGATTCGTTCTAAAGATATCGTACAACATAAATTTGTTTACACACACACACACACACACACACACACGGATGTCCATCCAAATATAGTCAGAATAGCTTCCTAGGACCCCAAAATGTCGAGATCTGATGAAAACTCGATTTTCGAAAATCAGACCGAAACCAATAACTTCCTTTTTTATGAAAATTTCAATTTCAATTTTCATTGCACGAAGTTGAAAAGTCATTTCCAAAGTGTATATATATATATATACGCTTTTAAAGCTATTCGAAATCGTCTACGAGTTATCAGAAGTATTGAGTCTGAAAAGCCCGTTTGATTGAATTATTTTTAACCCAGTACCAACCTATCGACTGCTGTCAATTTGAGTAGGATCGAAGGTATATTAACTTGATATTCGTAAATTGATGAGGAGTCAAAGCTTTTTTTTTCGGATCGTACTGGGATCGTAGGGGTTTTTATATGGTCCTTTTTTTCAACGTCTGAAAGAACAAAATAGACTTTCTAACTCGTTGACGACGGTCGAAATATTCGGTTATACAACGAAGGATTCATCCGCAGCGATCTGCGCATCGCACATGCTAGTAGAGAGGACTTCCAGCGCGACGAACCGTATTTTCAAGCGTGTTCTGAACGACTTGAGAAACACAATAGAGGCTGAAACTTTCCCGGATTTCGAATGAGCGTGGAAACCTCTGAACTGTCTAACAGATTATGCTCCTTCATAAACCATGCCGCTCCTTGAACCCATCCCTTTTAATTCAACAAAGCTGGACGCACGATTTACTCATTCGTATATATCTATAAAATATTAGCAAAAGAAAAAAAAAAAATACTATACCTAGAAAAAACTATTCCGAGTTTTCACACCGGAATTTAAAGCGTTAACACAACATAACTAAGAAAGTAGGAAACGTGGGGTAATCGACTAAAAATTTTATCAACTAACTCACGTTTTTGGGTCACGCGGTTTTTGCCCGCTTTATATCTGAGCCAATTAAACCCGGCAAATAACGCGTGCGAGTTGATCATAACGCGTGACAAATCCTGGCACTTGTACAACCCCCGTAACCCACTACTGAGCCTGGAATAATTTGCATTATACTACGCTTGGCACCCTTGTGCAGTTGCCCGACAGCTCATTTTGTACTAATATGAAACCGCTATCCAACTCTGTTTCTACCTCTGTTTTCCACTCGTCTTAATCGTATGTAGCTTCAAGCACAAAATTAACACCATTGCACCCACGTAGAGTCTGCCGATACTGATAATACGGCCCAGCACTGGCACAGCCTAAACAGCCGAGCGTCGACGTTGAGCACTGGGCCAGTATTGGACAATCTAAAATCTGCCAGCGGTGTTAATACGGCCCAGTACTGGGCCAGCATCAGCAGCTCGGTTCTGTCGCAAGTTGCTGGGACAGTAATGGGCTTCTTTTGCGATACATTTTGAGAGCTGAAAATTGGAAGGGGGTAAGCCTGTGAGACATTACACCCTCCTCGTACTTGGTTTTCGATATATAGGTTCGAGGGAACTTGAGATACTGGCCCAGTACCGAACCACGCTACTGGCCCACTGCTTATTCGCAATATAGGCCCAGACCTGGTTACCAGCGTCGTTACGATCTTATCATTCCGACTATTCACCGATATTGATCCGGCACTGGGATGAAAGACTGCGCTGGTATCACCACCGTTGGGAACAGCACTGGTCCGATACTGGGCCTTTTGACAAGCTCTATCGGAGTGCCTTCTGTTCAGAGACCTTTTTTCATTTCCCAAGTTAACGTGATGGTGTTAGAACCAGAAAACGCTTCAGAAATTGAAACCCATTATCGGGTTTTCTCATCATCAGTTTACACCCGGTTAGTTAAAGCGATTTGACGACTCGTTTTTAACGGAATTGTGGATAAAAAGAGGAAAGGAAGGAAGGAACAAATTAGAAGAGAAGTGAGGATCGAATAGCGAGCAACGAGAACCCCTGGGATAGAAAATTGGAATGAACTGTTAAATACCTATGGGCCGATTACGCGCTCGCCACTAACTCCACCCATAACCCACATACCGGGTCTGGCTAATGAAACCGGAGTAATTTCAGCGTTCGGAATACCGAAACAACTCGTTGAATGTTTGTCTGTTGTACATAGCAGCATCTAGACATCGATGGCTAAGATAGAACCGGAGTAAACAAGGTTGCATTGCTTGGTAATGAGCTCTTTGGGAGGTCTTCAGGGTTCGGTGAAGTAGTTTGAAGGTGATCTTAGAGCCCGTACCTATCCTTTACTTATTTTGATGCAATTCTCTATGTGCTATAAGTTTACCGGTCTAACCTAGCTCCAGGCATTACCAACACGCGTATAGGAGTTCCGTATATATCTGCAACCGTAAATAGTATAAAGAATGAAATGCCTCGGCACTCGTTTCAACAAGGTATTACTGATAACGTCTCCGATTGCCCCAGTTACTGTGGTAGTGGAGAATAAAAACAGACGGAGACACAACCAAGAGGTAAAAAGAAGACTCTTCTTCCTGTAGAACGAGAAAAGAGAGAAATGGCTTACCTACATATGTACATACATACATACATACATACATACATACATACATACACCCCATTCCCAACTCATACGCCTTCAACCCTCTCTCGACGCTATCTAGTTTATCCTATATGTCTATCTGAAGACCAAGACCCTCTCCACTATCAACTGGACCACAATTCCTGCAGTTGAAACTTCAATTTATTTGTCCCCATATTTTTTTCACTGCTTTAGGGCATTAGTTTATAGTTGGAAAAATTCTATTTCTCTCTGTGATCACCTGAATGCTGTCAAAACGTTAATGTTCCATAAATGAGGAGCAGAGTCGTCGATATATTTAAAGAGATTTGAATTCCAGGTGAAAAATTTTTTTATATTTAAAATTTGAGTGAAATTTGATGAGATTTTTCAGTAATGAACCCATGGATTTTATTCCGCAAATATTTGATCATCGACTAAGGGTAGAGGAATGGAATGAATTGAAGACAGTTGACCTTCCATGTCCTGCGGCTTCCCAAAATTCGGGGTATATATCTAAGAACTGCGTGCTTCGAGGCATCCCCTGTGATTTCAAACTACCCTTCTTACCTCCCTCATCGTTCTGACATGTTTACCTATGCGCGGCTCCTTCCAATTGATACTACAGCGATAATGTGGGTAGGTATACAATATACGTATATACAGCACTGCTGAATGTTTGCACTGGTTTCCAATGATGTTTACTACTCGTTGCTAATTGGGCTTTTTGCACGCAGAGATACATACGCTTGTCGATGTAGTACATAGGTATTAATCGAGAGTAAATACGTTTAGGTTGATATACCTACAGATTTACAAAGTGAGCCTTTTATAGATCTTCTATCTTTCATCCACTACGATGATCTGAGATTATTTCATTTATTCGATAATCTGTTAGAGATCATGAAAACTTACAAATTGTATGAAAATTTCTTAGAATGGCAGATTGCTTAGACCACTTTTTGAATTCTTACGTAAACTGTAAAAAATCTCTTTCTCATACCAAACTCGAAAATACACTGCGACGATATTTTATGATCGAGAGAACAGAGTGAAATGACATATTGATACGTATCGTTGTGCATCGTTTGATTCCATCTGCACCTTTTGTTCTGAAATAACGAAAAAAATGTTAAAAAAAATCAAAGAGAAATATAAAAAAAATCGGTATGCATTTAACGAATGTCATACCACTAAATCATTCCGAATGATAGTAGCAGAAACTGTTTGAAAAATATAAACCTGATCGTTGTGTTTTATTGTTCAAAAAGTTAAATAAATACCAATTCTATTTATTTAATCTTGTCTAGTTTTTATTTTCAAAAAAAAAAAAATCACTCGAATGGCTAATCTAACGATCGTCTAGAGCCGTCTTGCCACACCATTTACCTTTTAGTACAAGATTTCATCATCTGCTTATCGCTTTGCCACTTTACTTCGCATCGTTAAGAAACAACGAGGATATAATACAGAGAAAAAACAAACAAACAAAAAAACAACAAAATCTCCGTAGAATCGTAAATTTTTATTCCACTATTACAAATAGCCGTATCGTTAATTGTCAAAAACGATCGATTTTTCAAAAATAAATCAACCATTGTAAATTTGAACAAGTTCAAAGCGTGTAAATATTTATCCTGCCAACCTGGATACAAGGTCGTATATGAGTTTCATTAATTAATTTATGAGGCAAAAGAAGATACAGATCATCAAATAATTAACAGATTCTAAATAACCTCTGGAATGATCATTCGGTTTATAATTATACACGTCGAGGTAAGCGTCAGACTATAAATGTCAACAATACTCAATTATGTATCGATTCATTGACTAAGCTATGAGGCAGCCCAGGATACTAAATACTCCACTATTTGGCCGTTAACATAGCTAAATTAGCGTGAATTTTTGAAAATCAAACAACCACATATACCTACTGCAAACGGTACTATCCAGAAATAGGAATTTCACTATGTCAAAATTGCATATTCAACATGCATACGTCATCATGCACGTACTGGTTAATTAGATTAAGACTGCACAGTGCATGAACTCTGTTGAGTGCATAAGTGCATGCGGACGTGCGCAAAGATCTACTGACACGTTAGTAACAATAAGTACGACATAGAAACGAAATGACGTCGTGCGAGCTGCAGTATGGTTCTAACACGAGACAGTATGTAGAAATATGTGTATGCAAGTAAGTACATATAAACATACGTATACATACCCGGTTGGGATGGAGCATAGGATTCGCGAGGCGCCGCTGTACTCGCGGCCTGAGTCAACCACGATTTACTTTACTTCCGGGTATTAAACTGTCAGAATAATCCACCGCCCTTGTAATAAGGGTCTAAAGTGCAAAATGTTTCTCTCTCAGACAGGAGACCGCCTACAAATGTGCACAACATAGACTTTTGGTATCATCGTCTACTGAGAAGAATTTGAGAAATCAAAAAAAGAGGATATTATGCAACGATGTGTAAGCGGAAGTCACAGTCTTACGGAGGAATCCTCACCCGTCAACCCTCAAGTAAGAAACGCAATTTTCATTAATTTATTCATCCAAAGTACTTGCAACACGTACTGGACATGGTCATATCCGTTGCTTATCATTGCTGCAGGTTATTAACGGAAAGTTTGGAGATAAGCCACAATTTGGTTTGCACCATGTGTCTTTTGATGAATTATTTTTGTCACCAGTATAGACATGACGCTTTCGTGAATCGTGAAACCACTTTGGGTGAGAAAGCTGAAGGTATGCCTGGAGTTCCTCTCTTGTTAGCATGTTAGCGCGTGATTCCCTATTCCGAGGCACATTTTCTCACGATTTCCATTAGACCCTCCAGTTAGCGGCCCTGGTCGCCTGACTTGGTCTCGGCACGATCCCACCGCGTTGCTATCAGCCTCTTTCCCTGGGGACCCGGGGGACGTTCACTGGTACGTCGGGACGACGGGACCCACCGCAAGGGTTCCCAGATGTCCGCCAAGAGCGTCGCACGTTCCAACCATATTGCTTAGTTTACACACTGCACCCGTAGGACCCACCAAGGATACCCCAGAATCCGACCAGCTCTTTCCCTCACATCCCCTTCACGGGTAAATGAATTAAACGTTACTCTCCATGAGGAGAGGAGAGGAGAGGAGAGACTAGGTTAGGTGGTGGCGTCTTTTGCCGTCATGTCGACCCAAGCCTTACTGAATAATGGCTTTTGGGAAGAGTATGGGTCGTGCTCTTGCTGGTTTGTCTTTGGGGCCATACCACATGTAATTAACATTGAAGAGATAATTTTATTTATCTGGATAAATTAGACGAGATAGACGTTTTTTCTTTTATTTTTATATAGATTTACTGTCTCCCTGATCAGGTATAACAATCATACCCATCTCTCTGGTGGGTGGATGTGTATATGTCAAAACAGATGTAGAAGTAGAGAAAATTGCAGCATGATTCTCATAGTGAGAATGCGTCGAGAAAGCTGAGCGCATAACACGGTAGACAATAGGTGATTATGAAAAGTAATTACACCAGCCCTCGCAAACGCCGCCTATGTATATAATGTCTCGGAAATCTGCACGCGACTAAATAAAGGCTATACAAGGAGAGAAATACGCATTAAGACCAAGAAGACAAGGTGTAAACTACGCGAAGTCTGGGTAGGTACAGAAAGTAGGTATAACTGTTGAGTAGTATGAATGTGGGTTGTGTGTATATATGGAAAAGACTGAAGAGACCAGCTCGTACGTAATTATTTCAATGGAATTACAAATTTTCTCTGGTTATAATTCTTACTTTGATCTCAACTGCACGGCTTTAAACATAAGCCATAATATTCCACGGTTGTAAATGCTGAGTTGTACTGTTTCGAACAGCGGTATAGACTTCAATTCACGGATTTTTCACAAACAGGTAAACAGAAGGAAGAATAAAAAAAAGAAAAAGAAATTAAAATGGAAAACAAAAAAAAAATAAAATAAATGAATAAAAGAGGAATTGAGAAACAGGCGAAAACCTACCGAAACATTTTTCTGTGTTAACAAAATCCAGCAGTCATTTGCATACAAAGAGCCTTCTTTATCCCAGCCGTTAGTTACTTACCCAGTAATTGGTTACTACATTTCTTTTCTTCTTTTTTCTTCTCTTTGCCAGTGAATTCTTACTTCATCATCTACTACGGTATACGGTATTAATATACACTAGACAGTTTCGATACAGAAAGCGTGTTAAAATTTTTCACTCCTGCAAGACGAGATGCTGAACATCTAATTTGCGCATATAATATTATAAATTGCAAAAATATACTCAGGTTTTCAAACCTCGTATCTTAATCAATTTCAACTAATTTTCTTTCCTTTTTCTCGTAGGTAAATAAAAATAGTCAAATTTACGATTGAAAAGTTAAACTAACTTTTCAAAACGGAGATTTCTTCTGCAACAAGTTCAGTTATTTGTATTAAAAATTAAATACTCTATTTACTAGTCAAATAATTCTTCATTTACAATTAAACTGATCTGTTTTGCACACGAAGAAATTAAAAGGTAGATATAATTTTAAATATTTTTTGAGAAAAAAAAAAAAAAATAAATAAAAAATTTCTTCCTTCAGCTACTAGATCTATTCGAAGTTTTTTCTGGGTCTTTGAGATTTATTTTTAGAAACTGAAGACGTCTAGCTGCTGGTTGCCGGTCCTGATTAACTGAGAAGATCCTCTGAACTGGCTCGAAACTTCAGGTCTCGGTAAAAAGTTTTACGCAAATAATGGGGCGAGTGATAACTCCGTTGGTTCATCTCAGGTCTCAGACTGAACACGAGTATACGTAGAGTAGGAAAAGTGTATATGAATAAAACGAGTTGAAAAATAAAAAGTAAATTCAAAGAAAATACGGAGCTTTAATTTCAAAGATCAACTTTCAACATGACAATATATATAATTTATAGATATATCGTACGGAAAATCGGCACAAATCTCACCCTTTGAATCATAGAATCGTGAATATTATACATAACGTTAATTTGATCGTTTTTTTTTTTTTTTTTTTTTTAATAAAATTGGCGAAGCTAGAAAGCCAATTAAATATCTAGCGTTGAATTTAGTTTCAAATAGTATATTTATAGCTATGTTAATTAAACATAGACGCGTACTAATTAACAGAAGCAATTATGATATCGTCGACAGATATACTAAAACTAAATATGATATTCACTGCGGTACAATTTATTAAAAACAAAAAGGAAAATAAAATAAAATATATATGGAATGGAATTCGGACATTGTTTATATAATTTGGAAATTTTCATTCGTCAAAATGGATGTGAAATTTTTATCGAAAAATAAAAAATCAGGAAATCAGTTGACCTGTGGGCCAACTCGAAAACTTCCCACTGTGATAAATTCGTTACAATTAATTGATACTATCGTTTTATAATAAATGAAAGAAGGTTATGAGTATAATTAGTTTTCCGTATACAAATACTTTTTTCTTCAATTCCTATCCTTCGAATAACTTTGAAACTACTCGACCGATCGATTCCAAAATCTAATCAGATGTCAGTCTTGATGAACCTTTTCGATCGCTGCAAGAATCATTCAAATCGGGTAATTCGTTCCAAAGGTATTGACGACAAAAAGAGAAATTTTCGTCGTGCAATATCTTTTGAACCAATCGTTCGATTTTGATGAATCTCACGGCGATCGAAAGGGCTATCCAAGAACTAAGTTTGGTCAAGTTTTGAGACTAATCGCACGAACAGTTTAGGAGTTATGCGCTAAAAACATGAAAAAAAATTGTTTTTCAATCTTTATTTCGCAAATAACTTTGAAACTACTCGACCAATCGACTCCAAAATCTAATAAGATCTAAGTCTTGATAAACCCTTTCGATCGTCATAAGAACCATTCCAATCGAACGATTCGTTCTAAAGATATCGTACGACAAAAATGTGTTTACACACACACACACGTACGGACGTCCATCCAAAAATTGTCAGAATAGCTTCCTATAGGACCCCAAAACGTCGAGATCTGATAAAAACTCGATTTTCGAAAATCAGACCGAAACCTATAACTTCCCGTTTTTATGAAAAATTTCAATTTTCATTGCGGAAAGTTAAAAAAGAATAAAATAAAATTGAGCCTTGTTTTCTGTACAGTGATGATAGTTTTATCTAAATTAATGAACAGGGTCGTTTAACCTTTATATATCTACTTGACCTTTTAGAATTGAGCTTCTTACGTCGAGGGGTGATAAAAAGAAACCAATATAAGCCCGGTGAGATTTCCGTGATTCTTTATCTGAAGTAAAAGCACATTTATCGACGAAACTCGACGAGTCGAGAATCAGTTGGACGCGATATAGTATAGTCGAGTACTATTCCGTTTAAATTGACACGGAGAATTGAGAATCAATTCGAACGTCGAGTATCAATTCATTGCGGTTTACTCACGCTGAGAATTCTCATGGAAACCTAAACTGTAGTTGAATTAGGATCGCGTATTACCTACACTGCATAGAATAAGCTAAACTGTAATCGGATAAAATTCACGGAAATTGTTCTTCAAGCACATCGATGAAGTTAATTTGAATAATTGACGGAAATAATTGCGTATACAATAAAGACTCGCATATATTTTGATACAGACTCCATATGAAAGGGTGTAAATGAAAAAAATGTAGGTATAAGGTAAAGAACTCGAGCTGAGGTGAAAACCAAACGAGGAGAATTTATCGATCATTATAATTTTTGAACGGTTCAACGAAAAGGCTGATCTGGTTGCGATAAATCAAAATTAAGAATTCATTTTTGAGGTCCGGAGTCTTGACCTTCCCGATATTAAGCTTTCGGGATTTTTGTCCCAATTCGATGTTTTTCGATCTGTAATTTTAGAAATTGACTATACAGACAGACTCCCGAGGAAATACCCTTTTTACAAACTGTGATATCAGTAATATTAAAATTCGGAATTTTGACCGTTCGTAACGTTTAAAAATCGAGACTTCAAGCCAGCCCCTCGACCAAATAATCGGTCTTTAATTACCTCTCTCTTCTTTTCCCTTTTCTCTCTTCCCTAATACCTACCAGCACCCACGTAATGGGTATCATAGACATCTCTATAATCCTGTAGAAATCGATTAAAAAAAAAAAAAAAAAAAAAACGATTCCATAGCTTTTCTACAGTTATTTAACGAGTCTCCATTAGCAAAAGTCTAGATCTAGCTAACGTCGCGTAGTATTCCGTCGAGTTTTCGATGTGCTTTTGATAAACCCTCTCTGACCTTCCCTGACCCGTAAGCACCCACTTCGACCGGTTATTTCCACGTCGTAAACCGATGAAATCGCTTCCGTTGAGCCACGGAACACGCAGCTCGTTCAGTATTCGTTGCAATTAATCGAGATACTTCCCTTTCCTCGAGATAACTACTGTATATTTCTATAATATATATCTATCATGTATATATATGTATATGTGTATATTTGAATAATATGTACATACATACATGCGCATAACTTATTGACAGAAACGATAGGAGAACACCAATAAATTCTATAAATGTGGTACCTATACTTGGCAATAGTATCGGGTTTATAGACTCGTGTATAGGAAAAAGGCCAACTATAGATATAAATTAATGCTTTTTACATCCGCCATTGAATTATTTACGGAAATTATTGCCTGTCTCGGCTTATCAGCAGATAAATTTGGGCTCTTTACACCTTCTTTATTTATTATTCTAGTAAAAAAGAAAAAAAAAAAACAAAAAAAACAAAAAAAAAAACGGCAGACTATCAACACCCTTGTTTTTACTGAACTCGCTATATAATTGAGATTTGTGGTTTCCATGATAAGAATTTCTCTAAGAACTCTATCGAAGATGATTGCAGGATTTAGAATATTACGGCTGGGTTAAAGTTCCGAATTTTAAAAGTCCCGAAGGGTCAAAATTACGAAATTATTTGAGACGATTTCGAATTTTCAGAAATGGCAAAGCTCGGAATATTAAAATTTGTAAAAATCAGATGTTCCAAGAGTTCAAAAATTTGTGAATTTTAAGTTCTGAAATTTTGGGCTTTCAGATCTTTATGCAGACTTTCGGCGAAATAATATTTCTAAATCTGTGAGTCGGTGATCTAAAAATTCGGAATTTTCGAAATTGGAAACTTCAGCCCTGTCCCGGAAAATGGGATTCGAGCCTAAATCTGTTCCACTGTTTTTTGTATCTAAGATTAATTTGGGGTTATACAATTCTGATTTTTATAAAAAAAAAAAAATAAAGCAATAAAGTAGTAAATTAACACCCCAAAATATATTGTAGAGAGGTTCTTTGAGCCTCGTGTAAAATATTAACGGTGGTAAATTTTCCGCGTATATTCAGTAGACAGTGTATAACGTTCTACCACCACGTCGGATTATTAAACCACCTTTTGTATCATTAAAGCCAACATACCGAATGTTACATCGGTACAAGTCCTGCATAAACTTAACTTCCTGGTCCATTAGGAATAAAACGATGAAACAAACATTCGAAAAAACATATAAAAAAAAAAATAAAAAATAAAAAAAAAAAAAACGTATAGCGGGCTTTTACGGTTTGTTGAATAAGAATTTATAAAATCCTCAAATTCCCTTGGATAATTTTGTTTTTCAACCCGCGCTAACTGCAGAATAAGGCCGTGTAGTTAAATGAATACAAAGCTAGACGCAGTGAGCTGAAATTTAATTACGAAGAGAACGCAATTACTCCTTTCCTCTCGCACTCTCTCTCTCTCTTTCTATATTTTTCTCTCTTTACCCGCATATTTCAATGTTCTCGGCGTCTTTCATTTAATATTTAACGCCAGATCATCGCCTCGCCTCGCCTCGCCTCGCCTCAGTTTGAAGTAACGCGTTATGTGCACCCCATAGCAGTTTTCGCGCAACTCATCACTCCTCCCTTTCTTCATTCCCCTTTGGCGAATGTCAAAGGGGAATTTCCCACCGCTGCAGCAGCAGCAGCAGCTCTATCATCGTGGTATGATTTCAATTGACCCCCTGCCGACGTGCGGAGGCCAGATGCGACCGCCGTACCGCACCGAGTCGGGCGCGTGCCTCGTGAAAACGACCTCAGCTCCGGTTCATGTGGGACAGAGGGAGACCCATACCCATTGTCTAACCCTGACGTGAATCCTGGGTGAACCTGACCCAGGGTTAACTTTTTTCTTTTTTTATCTTTTTTAACCAAGTATGTATGTATGTACGTATATATGTATATATTTTATTTTTATTATATGTATACGTTGTGCATACCTACTCGGTTCGCACAGGTTCAGTGAACAGGTTCGATGTCAAGTTCACAGGGGTACTTTTTTGTTTTCTTTCTTTTTCTTTCACGTGCAGTACAACTGCAACAGTTACCACGTGGCTAATCAACGAAATATCACAATCGACCCTCTCACATATAATAACACCATTGTGAACATTGTCAAGTGGGATTCTCACAGGTGTATGTATATCAGGGTAGAGCAAATTCAATCGATATTGTCTTTTTCCCAAATCCTACCCCAAGAATCTCTACAACTCTACCAAATAGTTAACCTGCCCACAGAAGGACAGCGATCTTGTCTTTTAAGTCTAAGTTCAGTACCTGATCAATGGACAATAAGGTTTTCCACTTGATTAACAGGCAACACCTTAAGTCGTGTTCTTAATGTTCACATAACTTAATCGGAAAAAAACAGTACGAAAGTTCATTTTAGTTCTTGGGATTTTTTTGGATCGCTAATTCCGAATCTGAAGTCTAAATTTTCCGGAATCCAAATGGCAGATTTAATCTAGATATTTGAAATATTATAACATTCATGATGTTAGTCGTATCGATGTTTTGAATTTGGAATCTTAGACCTCAGATTCGGAATGAACGACTTGAGAAAACCTGAACACTAAGACAGATTTTTCTACTACTTGTTCAGGTCAAGTTTTATGAAAATTATTAAGAGAATTTAAAATCCGGGGACAATTTATTTTCACAAATTCACAAGACTCATTGACTAACTGACAGATTTTTGTATAGGAAACAATTTTCGTTGCTTAAAGAAATGGTCATGCAATAAAATAAATCATGAAGAACTAACTAAGTTTGTTAATTGATTTTTATACCGAAATGGATATCTACGTTTTACAATAAATTTAAATCACAGAAATTATTTTACACTCGATCTATGAATAACGATGATCCTAATTATGATATTTGCTGATCAAACTTTGCTTGAGGTATTCAATCGTAAAGTAGTTTGTATGAAAATTGACTCCTTATGTATTCGACGAGGTCAAGTAGGTACTATGAGAGAATGTCACCTACCTGTGTGTTTAAGAATAGCTACCTTTTCCTTGTCGAGTGGATTATTCATATGAATTATTATTGTAGTATATACATATATGTGTATATATATTCGAGCGTTTTCCGTCGTTTGAGCTAATTTTCTTGGTTGAAAGACACGAGCCGTGGAACCTCGGGCCCTAGCTTTACCTATGTTGAATATATTATGTAATACGTTGCTACCGAGTCGTTAATATTTTATGATCAAGTGCTAACGGAGAAAATTAACGACTGTATAGTTGCAATAAATTATTATACCTACACCCAGTACATACCTACGTCACAAAACTGCTGCAGAGAAGGAAAATTCATTCATTAATTTTCGTTTTGATTTTTTTTCTTTCTTTTTTTTTCAATATAACAAAATAAAGTAAATAAATAAGCGATGCGTGGGAATCGTGAGAAATCCTTTCAATCTGTCGTAAAAAAATAAATAATAAGAATCAATTTAGAAAGTAAAAAATAAAAAATAAAAAATAAAAAAAACGGAATACGTAAAATATGTACAAACAAATTATGAAAAGGCTTCAATTTATTCTTATATTCACTCGATCGTTAAAAGGCTCGTTAAATATTCAACTCTGCTTTACCAGCTGTACAGCTGGCAAACCTCACACCACTACATATACATAAGTATACTAACGTATAAGATAATAAGTATATACAAGAGAAAATTTAACAACTACATTATTTATAAGTATATACGTAACGTTGTTCTTGACTTATTCGTATAACATGTATCTATTAGATCGAACTAATGGGACTGTTGATGTTTGTTTGTCGTCAATTTGAACCGTGTGTTATAGTTCCATTGTTACCAATTGCTTGGTTAAAACGTTGCTTTTATGTAATTTTGGTAAATTAAAAAAAAAAAAAAAAAAAAAACAAAATCGTTCAGCTTCTAACTAGAATATACATATATTTGTATTTTTCTTGGATATGGTTTAACTTGTGGAATAATAAATCGAGAATCGATTCGACAAACAGGATATCGACTAAACAAACGCGTTAGGACTCTGCAGGGTTCCGACCCTAACCCCCTACTACGCAGGACAACTCAAAGATTTCACAAGTATTTCGCCAAATACCCTATTGCCGCTTTTCGTTCTGTTTACAGTATATACAGAATTAAATATTGAACAGATTTACACAAGGACGTAAAGTATGTACAATAAATGAGTGAAGATTAAAGTAATTTCGTACCGAATTTATTTAACATTAATTCCAAGTATACTGGCCTGTAGTATAAGTATAATATCCCTGTCAGCATCAGCAGGTAGTATTTAAAATATATATTTCTATTTTTTATTTATTTTTTTGTTTTGTCACGATTATTTAGAACAATTATCAAACCAGAAAATCTAGAAAATTTAATTATACCAGAAAATTTAGTCGGCATTTTAGACGTAGATATAAAATTATTCTGTTATAACACCGTAAAACTTGTGCACTGCAAGGATTGTTACCCGTAACTCGTAATAAAAGTTTTAATGAAACATTTTCAGATTTGTTTTCTTTGTTTTATATATTTATTTATACATTTTTTTTTTTTCGACCGTTTTTTTTTCTCAAATTTTTTTCTTACTTTTCAAAAGTCTCAAGTATTCGTCTCGCGTCTTATATATACTCTGCAATTTCGGTCAGTTTTTAAGAAACTTTTCTTTCTCATTTCGTCTGCTGTTTCTCGTTCTTATACTGAAATCGATATCAATTGAGACTTCGGGTACAATGAGGGCTCTTTGACACCGAGGTACACACTTACTCGAGTCTGGAGAATAATCTGAAATCAGCCTTTACTCCCATCTTTGCAAATATAAGGCCTATGATTAACAATACGTTAAACTAAAGTCCGATAACAATTAAAAGTTAGTATATATGAATTTCGATGAATTGGTTTTGAAAACATGTGTCTAATGCCCAAATTAAACGGTAACACAATTTTTATTTTGCACTCAATTTCTGAACTCTGTGACTATACGAGATCTCTCAAAATTTGGTAAATCGTGACGAGAGTATGCCTGAGGAAAAAAAAAAAAAAAAAAAAAAAAAACGAGAAAAATGATACCACAGAAATATTCATAACTGAATGAATCATACATCGTTTTTCTCAATTATCTCGAAACGTAACTATTCACTATATAGATACACCTACCCTTATTGGATCCAACTCTTCAATTTTTTTCTTACGGATCCCGATGCCAGCCTGAGCTTGCAGGCTATGTTCAACGAGTTCAGAACCCATACATTACAATAATCTAAATAAATTTAAGACAATTTTTTGGATCGATCCACACACAGAACCGTGATGGAAAGCTACTTTCTCTTCTCTTCTTTTATCTCCTCTTCTCTTCTCTTCTATTCTATTCTCCCTTAAGTCTGTCTGCATGCTTATCAATGTTTAAAGACTACAGAAGGGTGCGGCAGCACTCCGTTCAACCCAGAGAGCCCAAGTGGCCAAGTGGGGCTACATTAGGGCTCTTTGAGAACACAATACACTTACTATGCAGGCAAACGGGGAGATTCCATCCAGCTACTTGTCAAGAAAGATCTGGGCGATGTAAAAAATATTTATATACGTTTTATGTATATCTATATATTTTACATACACATAGTTCACTTCGGTGAATATATATATAGGCATAGGTATATCCTCGGTATCCCTTTCAGTGATTCATGTGCTGTTCATAGCGGATGTTGGAATTATTCCAAATTTGAGACTCGATTGGATTTCCAAATTTTATAAATTCCAAACGGTAAAAATTACCAAGAGATCAAAATGCAGATGGCTAAAAACTCGGAAAGTCTAAAAGTCCGAGAATCTAAGAATCCAAAAATTTAATAGAAGGGCACAAGTCCGCCCCGTGCGCGAATTTTAGGTTTCGGAGTTTCGACCTACCAAATTTTTAGCTTCCGGATTTTTGAACTCCGATATTTTTCAATTTAAAATTTTTCAAATCACTACTTGGACTTCCGCAGAAATGCCCTTTCTAAAAACTGTGACTAGGTAATATTAAAATTTTGAACTCTTACCGTTTCAGAGTTTTAAAATTCGGAACTTTGACCCAACCCCGCAATACTAGTAAAATTATAAAAACAAAAGATAAAACTGTAAAATGCTGATAGTGAGAAAAATTTCGAGGATGGATATACACAGGAAGAGAGTTCTCAAGTCAAACAAACCGATTTTAAGAAAAAGAACTCCATGGAAGTTGTATAACAGAATTCTGAAAATGTTTAAAGTACCTACTTGAGTGTACGATATATATACCTACAACGCGACAAGAAATCTACTCGTAAAGCTCACTTTTCTAAAACTTTATAGTCAAACGATTTCTGTCCCCTGTACTACATAGATACGTATAGGTATATGTAGGTACTATATGTCCTGAAATTTATAGTTGAAACTTTTTTTTTGTTTTTGTTTTCAGAAAATAGATTTATTTTTCCTCTCTTGGTATATACACAGAGTCAATATATTCCGACAGAATTACAATTTCCACTTTGCTATTTTGTATATAAAACGAATGAAGAGAAACTATTCATCGTACATTTAATGCAAATTTTGTTGATTGACATTTGTTAAAAAAACAAACATATATAAAAAGTACGTATAAATTTTTTGAAAATTATTACGATTATTCCACGTCGTGACCTATAGCCCTGCTAGGTCTATTACATCTGTATAAAAAAAAAAAAAAATACATACATACATATGTATGTACATATGTAGTAGGTGGAAAGAAATGTAAAGAATCGGTCGATGGCATAATAGAAGATCAGAATAGAGGGTGAACACAAAGGGTTCAACGATTTCCTTCGCGAATACTGTTCGCGCTTTTCGTGAAAACCCTTCGACTTGTCAAGACAACCTTTCAATTTTAACAACAGAGTTGATCTTTTAAAGTCGAATACTTATATATATCGAGCTTTTTAGGTAACAGGTAATTAATCATTCAGACCGCGTGTACACGGGACGAATGATAAACAGTTTTGTGTACGAGTTGATAAAAGAAAAGTAAAAAAAAAAAGATTTAAAAAAAAAAATTGAATTTCTGCAGGAGCTTTTTGTCAAGATAAGCAGACCGGGAGTTGAACTGTACAGAAATTATTTTCGATAACTTGTGTGTATCGTTTTTTTTTTCTTTTTTTTTTCTTCATTTCTCTTTTATTGTGGATATAAATATACCTGCCTACCTACCTACCTACCTAAAAGGAATTTTAATTTATAGCACGTAACGGCGTAACCAACAATAAGGGAAATAACAGAAGGGCGATGGGCAAATATTTTGCGATAGAATAACAATTTGAATATTGAATATTCATTTTCTCAATCTCACAGCTAAGCCAGAACCAACGAAGGGAAATCAAATCAAGCAAACAATTTTTGTTTTTCGGGGTTTTTTTCTTCTTCTTTTTTTCGAAAATAAAAAAAATCGAATTTTACGCTTTAGATAATTCTGATATCAAAAATTTATTCATTTATTGGGATTAAAATATTATAACACGGGCAATATATTTTCTGTTTTTTTTTTTTTGGAGGGGGGGGGAGGGGGATTTTTTTCTCATTTTTTTGTTATGTTTTCTGATTGGCAAGGTACTTTTATTCCAGACGATATATTATTTACTACCTGACCCGATTTCAAAATCGTTAATGAATATAAACAATATCTAAAACTGAACCTACTAACCGAGATATCATACCTATTGCTATATCATTTCCAATAGCTTGTAATGCAACCTTTCAGTAATATTACTTGAGGGAAAGATAAAAATATCTGACTCTAGGGGAAAATACCCGAAGCACATTTACCGCGAGGCAAAAAACCACCTCTGACGGTTTTCTGCTGTCAGATTTAATAGAGTGAAAAAAAAGTGAATCAGTTGCGATTCGGTTCTCTAGGTTACTTTTTTAATTTTTTTTTTTTTTTTTTTTACATTTAGTTTATTTTTTACCTCTTTTTATATTTTTCTATCCATATATGTGTAATATACATGGGGCATTCCGGCTACAACTGAGCGGCCATTGCATCAACATTTTTTTTTTTTTTGACGCCAATTTTGTTTAGGTACTTTCCGAGAAAAAAAGACATACGTATTCCTCAAAAAAAATTATTCGTCATCTGGTTCCAGTTGATGACCTTTCAAAGCAGAAAAAAAATTATTTTCGACTAGAGTATTTATCCTCCGATTTTCATTGAAAACCACATCTTTTGGTGGCTATCTCATCGTGGAGAAATTATTTCTCGATCTTTTTTATTTGGATGAAACTGTGAAAAATGTGTTTTTATTCGTGAAAAAGGAGTAAGTAAGCTTACTTTTCGACAATAAGAATAACTGAACAATGAGAAAACATCCACGATTTCCAAAAGAATTCATACCCGAACACGTATGCTTACCAGTAACTTACTCCTTCTTTACGAATAAGAACAAATTTTTCACAATTTTATCCGAATAGAAAAAAATAAAAAAATCATTTCTCCACGATGAGATATAGCCACCAAAAGATGCGGTTTTTAATGTACTTTTTAGTGAATTTATTTGAAAAAAATCGAAGGATATACAATCTAGTCGAAAATAATTTTTTTCTACTTTGAAAGGTCATAAACTGAAACCAGATGACGAATAATTTTTTTTTTTTTCTGAGGAATACGTATGTCTTTTCTTGTCGAAAAGTATCTGAAAAAAAATTGGCATCACATATAAAAAAAAAATATCGAGGCAATAGCCGCTTGGTTATAGCTGGAATGCCCCACCTATGTATGTATTTATATAGGTATAAAATGCACATATAGGTCATATATATGAAATTTAATCGAAACCATCAACTGGGGTTCACCTGGGGTAACCACCACTAACACCATCCTTAATGCTTCCCAATTTGCCATATCATGAATATGATCATTCTCTCACTCACCCTTTCAAATATGATAGGTATGTACCCTTTACTCCGAAAAGTTTTGATACAAATATATTTCAAAATTTTAACCTGCACCGCACACTGCAGATACAAATTTGTCAATGTGGATAACGAGATATATTAATACAATATTATTCCATCAACACATGAATCCTGGGGTTTTTTCACCCCATGCAATATTGGCACTTGGCCATCAGACAGTAGGTATATATACCTAAAATCATGATATACACATACGCTACTGAAAGAGCTGTAAAGTCGATCGGTTTTGTACCTCGAATATCAATTATTCCAATTAAATAAACCCAAAGTGAAAATTCATATTTATTAGGTATGTACAGGGGGAGACTGGGATAAAAACCCCCATGGGGTTTAAAATTCCCACCCTAAAATTTGAAAACTTATAAAAAAAAACTGTATAGGTATTTTTTGTTTGTTTTTCACATATTTTTATACCACATAGATAATTCAAAGGAACTCGTTAGTACACTGTCATTAACATTGATCAGCTGCCTTTGAGAAAGTCTATGTAATTGTTCCTAATTTTTGGTATCTTTTGAGGGTGTGTGCATTATCCCTTCCTACATTGTTAATTTTTATTCTAACAATGATTCCATTATTTCAAGCATATTGACTTGCTTTTTGAGCAAAACGAGACCGAAATACACTAAATGTGTGACTGTAACCTAAATTTTTATTTCTTAAGATGGTCGTTTTACTCCGGTCTCCCCTACATTCACCTGTGCGAAATATAAACGATTAATGATGTCACGATGATGTGATATGGTAAAAAGTTAACGGACTATCATCTGCGGAGCAATTTTAGAAAGTATGTATCCACTTGTCCAAACCGTTCTCTCTTATCAATGAATTAATGTAATGAATATTAATGGGGCTGGACATAACTCTTAATAAACGAGTTCAACGCGTGGTGTTAATAAATATGATTTCCTGAGCATATCTTTAGGGTCATCTGAATCGGCGTTGAACCCAGCAAACACTGGACATTGAACACACCCACCTCTTGTAAAAATAATAAACTGTTATTAACTCGAGGATATTATGGTTAAAGTTATGGTTAAGTTTTGAGTACAGGAATTAGACACGCGCTTCTCTCATATATGTAGAGACCTTTAGTTTAAATTTTGCGGATTAGAGGTGCAGGGTGGTGCAGTAAAGACACTAAATAATTCTTGAGATTTAATTCAAGTTAAATAATTAAAGGAACGTTCGTATACCGCAAATATGAAGACGGTAGCTGCAGGGTAACAGATGGTGGCTTATAAACACTCGAGTTCTCACGGCAGATTTACCCTGACGCCAAAAGTTCTACAACCGGATATTTATCAACGTTGCCATTCCTAGTCTAATGTAAGTTGGAAAACTGCAGTTACTACCACGGACAAAAGGACGGGAGTTATTAATACGGAGAAATTTCTGTTAGGGAGAAGGAGAAACAAAAAAAAAAAAAAAGAAGAAAAAAGAAAATACGACAAATGAACTAAAGAAAAAATAAAAAAAAAATAAAAAGACAGAAAATCCGGTAAAGGAGGTAGTGTTAAATGACGCGTCAGCAAGAACGGTTTGTTTGCCATATTAATACTTACTAAGATTTGGCAAAGCTCCCGCAAAATATCCGCTTCTGTGTAAATACGGAAATTCGCTAGCGGTATACGGAATACCAGCAAATATAACTCATCTTTTAAGACAAATAAAAACCACACAATCCCGGTTATAACATGAAGAGATATCAGTCAGTTTCTTATATATATACACGTATGTATGTGTCTACATTGAGATGTGCGTTTTACCTCGATAGACAATACAATGAGCTCGAAGAATCTTTAATCACATTGTGAATCAGAAGGATTATATGAAAATTTTCTTTTTTTTTTTACTGATATTTTTTTATATCGTGGTAAAAATCTCTGGTGTGTAAAACGAGGTCATGGAAAAAAAAAAAAGAAAAAAAATTTTTTTCGCCTATCACGTGTTTTCAAAATTTACATGACACAAATAAACGCGGGTTATATACTAGCTATCCATCATGTATCCTTCAAAACTCTTTTTATACCGATAGCTATATGTATGTATATACGAGGAGAACGAGTTTCGGCTGCAGCGGACCACAAGCGGACTTTTTTACGATCAATCATTTCCACTATCGAGACATATTGGAAGAGGATACGAATACGGGAGTGTTAGTAACGCGGTATATTATATAGAATAATATATTTAAAAATTTGACATTCTACATGTGTGGGATCGACGATGAAAAGAAATTCATTATTATTTTGTACAAATCTATATACCCATTTGTCTACCTAGTCAAATAGAGTCTGCCGTTACTGGTAACACGGCCCAGCATTAGTACAGTCACAACAGCCAAGCATCGACGTTGACCACTGGGCCAGTATTATACAATCGAAAATTTGCTAACGATATTAGCACGGCCCACTGCTGGGCCAGCATCTGCAATCCAGTGTTGTCACAAGCTGCTGTAACAGTATTGGGCTTCTCTCGCAATACATTTCGAGGACTAAAAATCGAGAAGGGGTAAGCCCTGTTAGAGATTACACCCTTTTCGTACTTGGCTTTCGATATACACTTCGAGGGGACTTGAAATACTGGTTTAGTACCAAACCACGCTACTGGCCCACTGTTTATCCGCAATATTGGCCCAGTCCTGATTACCAGTGTTGTCACAATCTCGTTATTCTGACTATTTACCGATATCGATCCAGTACTGAGATGAACGACTGCACCGGTATCGGTACTGGTCCGACACTGGGTCTTTCGTTGAACTCTATACTTGGATACTCTTGGAGACTCTATACCTACATCGAAGATTCCCTGCAAATTAAAAAAATCCCGTATAACGTTGCAAGGTGCATAGAAAGGAGGACAACGACGGAGGTCAGGAACTAGAAGTTTGAAATTCCAATTCCTCGGATATTTGGGGGATTTTGGTATTTCATCGAGGAGTGGGGGCTAGGAGAATAAGCAACCCATCGTAAGCCCACGGACAGTTGCCCAGAGAACCGGACGAAGCCGTGTCTAATCGGAATGTTAGTTGGAATTTAATAAATCTTTCAGCTCAAAAGAGTTTTGTTCCATAGCATGCAGCCGGCTCAATTTTTAGGTAGGGCTGCTTTTATGGCTTTGAATTATTCCTTAAAAAAAAAAAAAATCAATGATGGCGTACCGAAACGATTCACAAGATTAACAATCAGTTCAAGCAAAATATTATAATACTAAGTAAATATGATAAAAAAAAAAGAAAAATTTTTTGTTAAAGACAAAATTGTTTGCATGAAAAAAAGAAAAAATTTTTGAAATTATCGTGACAAATCTGTTGGATTTATAATGCAGACTGAACACTTGCAATTATACAGATTGATTTATAACAAGCAAATGTGCTTACAGCTAAAAGTGGTGTTAAATTTTGAGCTTACAATCGAGCTTGCAAGCCGCTTGAAGCTCTGAAGGCGTAGAAGACGTTCCATTAAAGAAAAGTATATTTGTGCCAATAGGTGGAGGAGAAAAATGACAGGTCAAATTTATAAGGCTATTAAAGTCTGCCCTCCTTCTCTATTTCAAACTCTTCTCTCTCGCTCTCTCTGTCTTTATACCCACGGTGTTAAAACAGCAAATTGCCTGTCTCAAGTTCCCAGCACTTCCACCTCTTTTCGCACATAGGGGATAAGAAAAAAAAAATAAAACATAAAAAAAAGTGAGTGAAAGAGGGAAAGAATAGAAACGAAATCCATGTATGTGTATCGCTGTGCGAATTTAAAAAAAACTGAATATATATATTCTTGTGGATTCAATTCTCACAGAATTTACGATACGAGAATTTCTACGAACAATGGGTAAGGGTAGGTATACGTGTACGTATGGTACGTCATGCTTTAACGCTTTGACGCTTTAGGGTTTGCCGAACGCGTGGACACGCTGCAATAATGCAGCTCGTAGGTAATTGTGCGATTCTGAATCTACCTCCTACGATTTGTCAATGTCTCGTTGCCTGGTGCTTATCGAGCACAGCCCGTACCGGGATCTGTATATGTTCATACGTACGAGGGTGTATACTCGGAGAGTATCTCTCTGTATGCATTACCTCTCGCATGCACACGTGCTACTAACTATACGTATATTTATTTCTTCAATATCCGCGTTATTTACCCCGTTTTTTTTTTTTTTTTTGTATTTTTTCCTTTTCCTCTTCTATTAATATCAATATCAAAAAATATCACTTCGGATTCAAGAATCGAGTGATACGCAATAGATCGAGCTTCACATTTATACATTCATCAAATTTCACTCTGAAATCTATTCTCACGATTCATTTTTCAAATAAATCGCAAAAAATTTTGAATTCAAGTCAAATTTTTTGAACGAAAAATTAAACTCCAATCCAAATTTTTATCAGATTAATTTGATCTCAGATCTATTAGGGTGGTTCTTAAATTGGTCATATTGGAATTTCAATGCTCTCATAAAATCTGAAAAAATATATAAATTTCAATGCTCCCGAAAAATTTCAAACTTGGCCAACTTCTTGGAAATGAAAATTCTACAGATTTTAAACGATACAATTTTCGAAGCTACAGAGATACAAAAAAAAAAAATTTTTTTTATCAAGCTACCGCTCGGAAAATTACAGGGTTAAAAAAATAATGGAAACTCATAAAAGCGTTAAAAATCGAATATGACCGAATGAAAGCCAGTCTAGTGTATATAATATATAAAATGAAAGAAATAATTAATGATTATGCATTTTAGATTTTATAAATGTGCAGCTTAGTCGCAGTACTAATGTTGGTGCAAGCTTTTCTCAAGGAGACGTAATAAGGGCGGTGCGGTGCAGAATCCGCGGTGAGTTTATAGGTATAAGGTATAGATATATACGAACTCGGGCACTTTGCAACTTGTTAGAATTTTTAAGCGGTTTTAAGAATAAAAAAGGTGCAGGTTCATAAATCCAGCAGCTGGTTGTAAGACGGAATATATCATTCGACTTGGGGCCGAAAGCTCTTACCTCTTACCTTTCACATTTTACAGCTTTTACCGTAAACTCTACCCCATGCAGGTCGGAGACGAGGTTGGGGGCTGGGGCCCCGGAGGCTTAAGTCTGACAATGAGTAGCTGCGTCGAGCCACGTCCTTGCTTCGTCCTTATCTTTCTGCAAGATACGTTTCGGCAGAGAAGCTCCTACGATCACAGGCCGTAAACGCACGGTAAGCAATATTCAGACAGGCTACGGTGATTCCCCTAGGTACGTACCTACCTACCCCAAAATTTTCAGCCTTAGTTCGCACCTCTTTCAACGCTCGTTCGGATGAAAGTCATTTGTCAAAATGAAGCCTCGTAAACTTGGGCGTCAACCGTGGGGTGCGATCACGTCGTTTTCAATTTATAATTCATTAAAATACCCACGGCCCTATATACAATCTATGTATATAGGTATATACATCTATACAACCTGCACATACCGCATCTAAGCATCATGCTGATGCGACTTGCTGCGTTATACGTTTTATGAATGAATTTCTCATCCCGTATATACTTTATCTTATACCCTCCTATGCCACTTGTTTCTCTTCTTCATGAGGGTAAAGGCTTACAGCTCATATGTACTATACATACCTACATATTATACCTATGTATGTATACATACATACATACATAGAAAAATCCTTGAAAAAATAAGTTCAGTCTCTCTTCCGGATATGACGAATATATACCACGAATAATTTCTTCATTTTCTTACCTGATTCTCGCCGACCCCGTAAATTTGAAACGAAAATTTACTCTCGACTTTCGGGTAATTTTCTCCAGGAATTTGCATTCCACTATCACCCGTGGTCATTTGCGGAGAATAAGGTGGTCTCTCTCGGTAGTAGGTAACCACGAGTCTGTTCTCCAGTATGGTAGAGGAGCGCGTGCCTAAAGTTCATGGAAAGTTTATGGAGACGATGATAAATGAGCTTTGTAACTAAAGCAGTATATAGCTATCTAGCTTATATAGCTAGCTACAACATGCTGATAAGTTCATACTCATGTGTGCTGGTCAGAGTCGCCCAGATTCAGATACAATAAACAGATGGTTGAGCTTTTTCTTATTCCAAATAACGTAAGGTATGAAAAATTGCCTTTGCAGTAAAATAATCAGAGTTTTACGGTTGTGAGTCTGATAACCTATACCTATGACATGACCTGACCTATAGACGTAATTATCAATTTTAGTTTCACTTGGTTTTATCAATTTATTTCAAGAATAGTTTGGACATGGTAGCTTTTTCCTGTTTGTTGAAACACCACAAAGATATTCAGACATTAGGTTCCTGAACATGTGCGTATTATACGAACGGTATTCACGTTAATAATGTATCTATTAGCCCGGTGGGAGTAACACGTACATACGTTGTTCATTCTGTTTAATTAATTATTACTTAATGGCTAATGAGCGGTCTGTTGTATGAAGTTATAATTAAAATCTACTCAAATTTAACAAATGAGCTTCTACTTTTGACGATAATTGTTTTCATTAATTTGTCAAGTGTATGAAAAAAGATGTGTTCAAAAAATTAAAACTATGAAGAGAACGGTCAAAATTCCGGATTTCGACATTATCAAGTCACAGTTTTTAAAAATTGTATTTCCCGGAAGTGTGCATAGGCGATATAAAAAAACTTTAAATCACGAAAACACAAAGCTTGAAATTCACGCATGCCTCCTGAATTAAATTTTCTGAGTTTTAGACTTTCCGAGTTTTTAACTAACTGCATTCGAATTTTCGGAATTTTAATATTCTAAACTGATCGAGATTAAAATTATTCAATTACACATTATTATCGGATTTATTGGGGGCAAACTTATCTTCAAGCATCAATAAATAAGGTGCTCTTAATCGAGTTGTTCAATTACATTATAATTTCAAACTCAAATTTTTTATACAATTATTATTTAGTCAAAGTTTCAAAATTATCGGGTCATTATAAAGGAGGATTAAATTTTTTTTTTATTTATTTTTTATTTTTTTGGTAACAAAAAAATCTCTTTTCAATAATCGAACATCACTAACAGTCAGACTCCATACAGCGCAGTACTTTATTATTAAAAACGATTTATATCAGTCACAATAATGTTCACTAGGCAAGATGTCCGATGCAGGGTTGCAAGTCCGGAGCTTTAAACGTCCGACATTCTGTTTGCGAAACCCTTGAGAAGAAATTGAATGCTCACGAATACGTTAACAGTTTGAATCCGCTAAGCATATCGCAGTACCTTCTATCGCTTTATACGTATACAGAAAGCGTCACACACATATACCTACACAACTATGAATCGTGCTCACCCCCGTCATTCGCGAATCATTCAGGGATGTCAGAATGTGTGTTCCCGCCGTATGTAAGTATAAACGAGGCTTCCATGGGTCCGTCAAACCAACCAACCAACCCCCTTTATACAGGGAATCTCTATGGAACTCTGACTCACTGCCCTTGGGGATAGCTGCTATTATTAATTCACCGTGAGATGAAACGGAATTATTTCTCGATCCATCTAGGGTGTATTTATATATGCAGATTGAATGCAATTTATCGCGTCTATTAACAGACCATACAGCTTCAGGGGCTACAGCAAAGCTCTAAAAGTGCAAAGAAATTCATTCATGTAGTAATTGCAAAATATTTATAATAAAGTGGAACTCGAGGTGTAGATACGAGTTCAGTTATATTAATAGGAATAGGGGAGTTCTGATATTCAAAATCGCGACTTCTTTTATACCCCGAAAATTTGACTATATATGTATATATGTATATATTTAACTCCCTAAAGTATAACCATTGCAGTTGTATAGAGAGGGCGTATTTATTCTTAGGAAATCAAACGGTCTGGCAAACATTTACCCGTAGGATTAATAAATTATTCTAAAGCAAATTAAAGTTTCTTTATACAGAGAATTCCTACTGAGGTGAGTGAACGAGTATTCCGAGGGTAGGTAGGTACCTCATTCTACGTCCCTTGCCAATTTAGGGAACGATTTTTTATAACTACACAGGAAAACGATTTACCCTACGTTTCAGCATCAAACGTAACGATTTACAGCTACATAGAAATGAACTTGGTTTACACCGATTGAAATACCTCCAAGATATCTCCAACATCTACTACAAGTAAGTTCGTCAAATTACGAAAATTACACTCTTGTCACTCACGACGTCAGTTAAGAGTATTTCAACCGCGAATTTACATCACCGTTATACACTATATGTATGTATGTATGTAATTGCGAAAACCCTCTACCGTTCGTTCGAATTTTCATCCCTCGAACAAAAAAAATGGAGTAAATAAACTGGAAACACACAGGGTAGGTACATATACATATGTATGTAAATTTCTGACTTGAAATTCATTTTTTTTTTTTTTTTCTTTCTTTCTTTCTTTTCTACAATCGTCTGCAGACCCAGACCCGCTTTATCCGATGTGTGTAGGTAGGTATGTAATACATCCCTGGATATATGTGTGGGTCTTATAAGAGCTCTCGATTTCCATCAAATTTATGCATGTGTATACCTATATACCATACGTGTGAAGGAAAAGATTTCAATTCGGTGAGAAAACCGGGACTGCAGGGACAAGGACATATCGGGCCTGTTAAAGTACGCGATTTTCTCATATCGTTCAACTTTTGAACCACAAAGAGAAGTAGAACCGACAATAACCAGCTTTGAAATGTCTTTTGACCATTCCTGTCTACGCCAGACATCCTCCTCCCTTCAGTTTGTTCGTTTGATGGATAGACGGTACGTATATATACGTACGTACGCCTTCGTTCTTCCGCCTCGCCTATACGTATATACGTTGGTCACCGACTATCACGATCAGTTTTTTCGGCAGTTATTTAGGGCGAGATTTTCTTCAGGGTTAGTTTTTGCCCCTTCGATAATGGCAATCCCATAGTCGATCAGGGAACCTATAAGGGGATGCAACTTTGGGGTGCATAGCCTTAAGTACGCCTCACTGAATCCGCCATTCTATCGTGTCATCGAATTTCGCGATTCGTTTCGACGCTATTTACCAAATTTACCCTAAGTCTACTGAACCCGAACGCAGATAATCTACCGTTACGTTAAGTTTAAGGTTGGCTATGGAGGGCTGTGAAGAAATTTAGAGAACAAAGAAAAAAAAAAAATACATCTAATCGTTTTTTTATATCATTGCATTAACGAAAAGGTGGTAAAAATTCTTAAGACGTGATTTATTCCCTTGATTAAGATATCGAAAAATCCGATTTAAATTTCGGACGCGTTACCGAGGGATTAGGGTATAGATAGGTATAGTTTCGGTCTATGAGATTCTACTGATATTGATATTAGGTAATGTCATAGATTATAACCGATAGGGTCAGGAGCTGGTGGGCCAATATACCTAGTGAGTAATTAACAGTAGCTGGTAGCATCTGCTTTGGCCCGAATCGTTAACAAACTAATTGAAATCCAATTAGTGCCATTAATTGTTTAACGTGTCGTATACACATATACACACATATTATCACACCGAACATTCAATTCGGGTGATTGAACTTCTCGGTCAAATATATACTACATACTATATATTTATATACTATATATATATATATTATGTATACTATATCAGGGCGGTTCAAAAAAACGCTTTATTTTTTCCCAGCATATCTCATTAGACTGAGCCAAAAAAATCTACTATTTTTTTTTTTTAAGTATATCGAGAATATTGTTTGGGGTGATATAAAAAAATTATTGTGAGAATTTGAGTCCTCAATATTAATATTAAGAGGTCTATCATCGCAATTTTAGATGTTTTTTTCCTGAGCGGGTTTTTGTCTCAGAACTCCCAAACCATTGAGTTAAATAAAATAAACTCTGAGATATTTTTTGAAGAAAATTGAATGCTCTATAAAAAAGGTCTAATAAAAATTTTCCGTCAGATGAACCATTTCCTTACAATCATGCCTTAAAAATTGGTATAGTTTTACAATTTGATCTTTCAACTTTGGAATTTTGTAATTCATGTAAAAATCAGTACCTGAAAAAAAAACCGATAAATATTCTTATGGGAAATCAAATGCTCTACAAAAAAAGTCTTTTAACATTTTTGGCTAAATTCACTCCATCAAAAGTTATTCAAGGTTAAAGAAAAACCCGTTCAGGAAAAAAAAACTAAAATTGCGATGATAGACCTCTTAATATTATTATTAAGGACTCAAATTCTTACAAAAAAAATTTTTTTGTCACCCCAAACAATATTTTCGATATACTTAAAAAAAAAAAAAATAGTCGATTTTTTTGGCCCAGTTCAATATCTCATCCATATTTTTGTTCCTGTTTATAGAAAAATCGCTCTCGCACAAGCTCAAGTTCGCACGATTTTTGTTATTAGTGCTGCATCGTTGTTGAAATTTCGAAACAATGCCGTTTTTGGCAATTTCAAAGTTCAGATATCTACAACAAGCGGGACTAGTAAAAAAAATTGTGCAGGCTTGAGCTTGTGCAGGAGCGATTTTTCCATGAACAGGAATGAAAATATCGATGAGCAATGCTGGGAAAAAATAAAGCGTTTTTTTGAACCGTCCTAATATTATATACGATACCTACAGATTTTCAAAAACTCGTTAATCTTACTCGAGAAGACTTTTACTTTTTCTTTCTATATTTCATTTTGAGTGATGAAAAGTGATCTTTTAATTAATTATCAAAGTGAGTGAAAACATGGGGTTAAAAGGTTTTTAATGTTCTAAAAAAAATCGACTTAGATATGTCAATTATAGTAATTAAATAATAACGTAAATTATTGACTTTTCATCAATATATTTCAGATCAATTTTAAACAAAGATAATTAATCGGAGCTGCACTGCGTTACTTAATTCCATTAATTCCCGTATTCTTCTGAAATTCAAATTTTGCGCAAAAAGTACAATTAAAATATCATTTCTTTATTTAGTGGATCATTCATTATGCACTCTTTGCATAAAATTAAAATACAAAAAATAAAAATAAAAAAAAAACAACATGAAAATCAAAATGTTTGAAATTTTACAATGCATCCAAACTGTCTCTCAGAAGTCTTCTGCAGAATGATACGGAGCACTCTCATCAGGGAAAAAAAATTTTCACGTATCTAGATTGGTATTGTGTTGTTTTTGGTTTTTTTTTTTTGGTTCTTTTTTTAGTGTATGGTTATGCAGTAGATTAATAAAAAAAAAGAGAAATAATATAAAGAAAAAAAGAAAAAAAAAATCGAAAAAGGTAGTTAAATAAAATTTTTACATCGTAAAATTTGGTTCATTCAAATTTTTTGATAAAATTGCTTCGGAATATGTATGTACATACATTGTACATACATACATACTATGAATTTTGTGAAACCGTGTTAATTTCAGATTTAAATTGAACGTTCCACAAATATTTTCTTCTTCTGAAGATGCGAGAGATTTTAAAAATATTCAAAGCGCGCTTGCGCCATGAGAGATCAAACTAAAATTTAAATGATCATGTATAAAAAATAAAATGAAACCAAATTGTGTTAAAAAATTGAAAAACTAAAAACAAAAAAATTAAAAAAACATAAAAACTCGGGCGTTAATTGCTCCAGCTAAGAGTTGCTCGTACGCTCGTTAACTTTTCGCAGCTAAATCGGTGTCAAGCATTACAAAACTTCATCTTTACCATCTACCTGTATATTACGCAGACTACAGAGCGTCCTCATAAATTTCTATAATAAATTATAATAATACTGTAGTTCTGAAAAATTTAAGAAATAGAAAAAAAAAAACAGAAGAAAAAAGAACTGCTCTAATCGATAGTCATAATAAATTTATTCAATTTTTTTTTCTGACATCGCAGATCAGTAATTTGACCGGTAACATTATTTCACTTTGGTGCTATAAATGGTATTCAAATATCACGAGGTTAAGTTTCATATCAATTAACGTTTTTACTCAATTTATTTCAACCGGCTAGATTAATTTTAGAATATAATTTTTCTCCAGAATTTCTCTACCTGTCTTGGCTGCGTCACTCATCTATGCATATACCTATATACGTATATGTACACATATACATATATATGTATATTAATGTCATACGTTTGCTAATGAGTGCGCGATTCATTTCAACCCCTTGAACCAAGATCGTAATTACTGATTAAATTTTAAAGGGTAACTAAGTTGGCAAGTAAAGACGAAAAAAAAAACAGCTAAAAGACAACAGAGCTAAATGTGGTTAAATATATAGAATACCTAGAAATTTTCCAACGTTTCTTTCTTAAAATATCAAAATCGATTAATTTTTACGATATTTAATTTTTTAACCTCCCGCCATGAAAATTGAAAATTTTCGTAAAAATGGGAAGGTATTGGTTTCGCTTCGATTTTCGAAAATCTAGTTTTCATCAGATCTCGGCGTTTTGGGGTCCTAGGAAGCTATTCTGACTATTTTTGGATGGACGTCCGTGTGTGTATGTGTGTGTGTAAACAAATTTTTGTCGTACGATATCTTTAGAACGAATCGACCGATTGGAATGGTTCCTATGGCGATCGAAAGGGTTTATCAAGACTTAGATCTGATTAGATTTTGAAGTCGATCGGTCGAGTAGTTTCAAAGTTATTTGAAAAATAAAAATTGAAAAACAATTTTTTTTCATGTTTTTAGCGCATAACTCCTAAACTGTTCGTGCGATTAGTCTCGAAACTTAATCAGACTTAGGTCTTGGATAGCCCTTACGACCGCTGTAAGATTCATCAAAATCGATTGATTGGTTCAAAAGATATTACACGACAAAAATTTCTCTTTTTGTCGTACGATACCTTTGGAACGAATTAACCGATTTGATTGATTCTTGCGGCGATCGAAAGGGTTCATCAAGACTTAGATCTGATTAGATTTTGGAATCGATTGGTGGAGTAGTTTCAAAGTTATTCGAAGAATAGAAATTGAAGAAAAAAAGATTTGTATACGGAAAACTAATTATACTTATAATTTTCTTTAATTTATTATAAACACAATAGTATCAATTAATTGTAACGTATTTAACACAGCGGGAAGTTTTCGGGTTGGCCCACAGGTCCAACCGGTTTCCTGATTTTTATTTTTATTTTTTTTTTTTCCATCGAATAGGTTTGATAAAAAAATCTCCGAAGTACTTCAATCATATTCATGGACTTTAAGAAGCTTGTGAAAAAAAATTCACTTACAACATGGAGTCATAATAAAAGTTTAAAAACCATGTATCCGTATATATATATATATACCTACATATGTTTACAAAAAGGTTCCGTAGAGTTACTACGGTACTGCGATCAGCCTTGCGTACCCTTTTCATCCAAAATTCATCTCTGATGTGAAATTATGATTATAATTTAAATTAAATTTACAGCTGCTCTTCCCCAGGTACCTACTTTTGTTCCACCAAAACCCATGCCGACTCCCGCAGGTGGAAATTCCCAACCCTCTGGGTCCATTGGGATCAGAATCATGGATACCTAGTCTAGAAGACTAAAGAGGTGAATAAAAAAGCGAGACTTACTTACAGTGGCTTGAAATTTCGAAAACTTTTCCACTTGGTAAAATCCTGGATAATCCTAGAAAATAAGTGCAAAAAGAATTCAATCCTTCTCTACCTATCTAACCTATCGTTAGCCTTAAAGCTATATTTTCTACTCCTTTATACTTTGGCTCTGTCTTTAACCCATAACGATATCCCTCGTATACTCACTCTTGAAAATCCTCTATATTTTACGAAAACTTTAAACAGTTCGTTTCCTTATATTAATTCAAAATTCCAAAATAATCTGTTCAGTTTTTGATCGGGTTATAATTTGTCACCTAAAATAATTACTGTAATTAATTGTTCATTCATCTAAGCTGCAGCCCTTGTCCAAGAAAGCATGACAAAGGTTTTTATTCCGCCTTAATTCTTATCTTTTTCCTCTTAACTCCCGCTGTATTTGTCTCTCTTTATCTTCGTCTCTGATAAACTTTACCTGAGCAATTACTTAGTCTTATTATAAAATTACAGAATGTAATCAAATTTCAACATTCCAACAACAAATATCTCCGACAATTCTAACACGATCTTGTTATTAGCTGTTAATCAAAACGAATGAACTACGAAGTTATTAATTTACACTTATATTAAAAGAAGAAAGAAGAAAAAATAAGGAGAAAAAAAAATTGAGAAAGCCATTATCAAACCATTAATCACTTAATAATCACAAGGAAAGTCGACGATGAATCATGTTTCTGTATATCTATTCAAACTGAAGAAATAAAAAGCTGAAATAAAAGCTCGGATTTATAGAATCTTATCTCGCACAGGTAATCGAGGTAAAGATTGGCCGTGAGATATGTGAATACGATATTGAAAAAGGAAAAAACAAAAAAATCAAGCCAGAAAAACAGTTTTTCGGAGTACTTTTCATCAGGAAGAAAAAAGGATGGGTTTGTCAAGAGAAGAAAAAGTATAAAAAAGTAATGAAAAACCGAATAAAACAAATCAAAATTGAAATTTTCACATAAAACAATGTCCTATATATTGATAAACAACGATTTCATACAGTGTGTTTAATCCCAATTCGATCTGGGTACACTTACAATTTCTTCTAGTCATTGGCAAGGAACGCCCTATATATTGACAAATAACAATTTTATACAGTGCATTCATTCTAATTCGATCTGGGTATATTTCCAATTTTTTTGGTGTCATTGGCGAGGAATGCCCTATATATATGAAATTCTCAACTCGGAAGAATATATCCCCCCAAAAAGCACCTCTGGTGCAAAAACCTTTCGCCAAGTACATTAATGTGATATTTCCCACAAAAATAGTGTTGCAGCCATTCAATCTACAAAAGTATTGAAATCAATGGGCATTGCCAAGTACAATTAAATTTTCCCAATTAATTTCTGAATGTGACCTGATCCTACTTTTCGGTAGGTATTTACATTTCAATGTACATAACTTACGTCACACGTAATAACATGCAATATACGCACTTATCAGAGAAGATCAATTGAGAGTAAAATTAAGAAACAGAAAAAAAAAAATTTGGAGATAGTGGTACTTGGCGGGCATTTTTGGCTGATGTCTAAATTACTACAAAAATGCCCGCCAAGTACCACTATCTCCAAATTTTTTTTTTTCTGTTTCTTAATTTTACTCTCAATTGATCTTCTCTGATAAGTGCGTATATTGCATGTTATTACGTGTGACGTAAGTTATGTACATTGAAATGTAAATACCTACCGAAAAGTAGGATCAGGTCACATTCAGAAATTAATTGGGAAAATTCAATTGTACTTGGCAATGCCCATTGATTTCAATACTTTTGTAGATTGAATGGCTGCAACACTATTTTTGTGGGAAATATCACATTAATGTACTTGGCGAAAGGTTTTTGCACCAGAGGTGCTTTTTGGGGGGATTTCATTACTTTTTGTACCATCTCGATTCAGACTAATTAGTCTTGTTCATAACAAATTGTATAAATTATGTCCTCTGAAAATTGGTTCAAGTTTTAAGAAATGTTAGTGGCAGTTGATAAGAGTGTGTATGAATTTCTGTAGAATTGTATTAAAACAACGTTTAGATGTTGGCAGCTGATACGATATATACGATAGTTGACAATATCCGTGTTTTAATTGAGTATAATTCGAAAACTACACATCGTACGAGAAATGTTAAGTGAAAAAAAATTTCAGTTCGAAGTAAACTTCAAAGTGATGACGTACAAAAAAATACGACGGTTCCGAAAAGTTGAATAAAAATTATTATAAAATTGGTTTTTAATATTTCTCAACAACCTTACGTTTTTTACCATCCAAAAATTTCAGAGGATATTCCTTTATAGTGTAAAAAGAATGAGTACAAATTTTATCGTGGAGCCAGATTTCAGTTAGGAGATATATGAATTTTGTACCGAATTTATTGCGAACCAAAAGTACAACTTTTTTAGCACTGCGAAGTTGAAAGTTTTGTTTATTTAACGGTTTTTAAAGATTTTTTGCGTCGATACGGTCTTTGCGATACAAAATTTTTGTTGTTTTTGTTTCGAAATAAATTCAGTAAAAAATTCATATTTTCTAAACTAAATCTGAGTCCACAATAAAATTCATGCACGTTCTTTTCACACTATAGAGGAATATTCTCTGAAAGTCTTAGCCCCAAAAGACGTATGACTTGTGAGAAATTTCAAAAACTAACTTTATAATAATTTTTTTCCAACTTTCCGGAACCGACAAATTTTTTCGTACATAATCATTTGGACGTCTACTTTAAACTGAAACTTTTTTATTCTCAACATTTTTTTGTATGATGTATAGTTTTCGTGTTATACTTGACCAAAACTCGTGCCACGACGCTCGTACTTTCCTCATTCATCTAGATCCAGAAATATGCATCTGACAATTTGACAGTGACTATTTCCATGACCTAAAAAATCAAAACGCCACTTGGCAGAAATTGTGCATTTTAATTTTCAGGCATTATAGAAACGACTTGAAATTTTAATTTTAATTATATTATATATTATTATAATGTATTATTAAAATTCTTATTGAATCAGTATACCTACTTCATTTATATCGATCTCATAATCTTTAGCATGAAAGATGAGAAATATTACTATTTTTTAATGTCTTATATTAGCTCTTTTATCACGGAGATACGTCTATAATTTTCACGTCGTGTAAAGTGTCGTAGAAGCATATGACATGCAGACCGAAAGAAAATGGCAACATTGCTGGTGGACGACTACTTCGTTCCGAAAGGAACTGACAATGGCAACATAGCCGGTGGGCGACGACGAAGGAAACGGAGAAGGAGAATTTTTGTTGGTCGAACTGAGGGTGTCTGTAATTCGGAAATATTATATCTCAGCTCTCCGTGCACCGATTGCATAAAAATTGGGCTTAAATGAAAGCTATTTGAAGCCACATTCTGAGATAAATATTTGAATCTCGTGTATAACTCGAGTCGGAAGTTATTAAGGATAACACAGTCGCCGTATAGGCCGTAGAGCTCTCATGCGGGTATAGAGACTCGGTCGAGTCTCACGCCGTGCGTTAAAAATTCTTTTTAATGTACTTGGCGCGAGACTCTACCGAGTCTCTTGATTCTTTCATTTAGAAAGGTAATACAGAGAAAAAAGTATAGGTTTGTCAGTAAAACAGCCAAAATCGATTCATTTCCGGTATAACCGGAAGTTCAAATTAAACGAAACATGGCAATTTTTCATGCCCATCATTTGGTTGTAAAGTCCTGTGAATTTCAGATTTTTTCAATGAACCGTTTCCGAGATCACCGCGCGAGTTCGTCGAACAGGCCGACAGACAGACCGACATCTTTCTAAAAACCTGTTTTTCGGATTCTAGAGGGTCGAAAACGTGAAGATTCGTTGAAATGAGCAAAAGTCACTTTTCGACCAAAACCGTAGGTGATATAAGAAAAGTAAAAAAGAGAATACTTAGCTTGTATTTGAATAAATTTATCAATATTTTAACTTCATGAACGAAAAGCTTAGACTTTAATTTGTCAGTGTTGATTTTCAAGGTACATACATACATACCTTCGTTTGTCACGTTTGAACGTTTGAACGCAGAATTCACCACCCTAATTGACCGAGAATAGCAGAATTTGTGTGTGTGTGTGTGTTTTCTACGTGAGTAAATAGAGCCGTTGAACTACATAGTTTCTTGGTGAAAGTAAAGCAATCTCTAAGTATTTGGAGAACATCAAGAGGAACAAACAACGTGAAGGGGTAGGTTGGGTAGAGCATCATGGGGTGCGAGTATATAAGGTAAGGAACGAGTAATTATTTACACCATTACGTAATTAAATTGTTGGATAGGTACGTTTAACCCGTTTTCTTATATACCTGAAATTAAATACAACAATGCCATTAGCATTGCCATTGCTATACCATAACAAAACAAAGTCGAAATCTACCCTCCTAATTAATCCCGTATCAATTTTCCGACCCAGAAAACACCGGGGTTCAAGCGCGCTGGGGTGTTCAAAACAATTCATCAGCCCTCTCAAACAGCTCGAGTATAGATACAAAACATTGAAGGCCTACGCTACACACAATTTACTACCAAAAAGGACCTTTATACACCATCAAAGAATCGAATACGTTTTACCCCTTTATAATTAACACATTCTATCATTATCCTTAGAAAATTTCATTTAACCTAAAATAAACTACGAGTTTCCATGTATGTACGTACGTACCCTTCAAATTATGGATGACTGAAAAATGTCTGCTGGCTATCTTTATAAAGGAGACGAAAAATCTTGAAATTCTTAATGGATTAATAATGGAGTTTTAACGGAATGGTTTGTTGGATTAAAATTGGTTAGAGTCCCGTACCGTGGAGGCAAGGAATTGAATTCTCTATCTCATTTGACGCGATTTGTTTGAACGTATTTTAACCCGGATATGGAATCGGTCGGTGGTGAAGTGACTAAGTGGGTTACCTATTCGCTAAGTAACGTCAAATATATTTAACCAAGTCATATATACGTATATTCGTTTACCTCGAACCTAGATAAACGTGAGAATCTTGCCTTTCATGAAGTCGACGACGACGGTCGTCCGTTGGTTTGATTCGACGTTGGTTTATACACCAGCAACACATACGTGCGCGCAAACGGTAAACCATAAGTGAAACTAGCGGCGAGGAATCTGCATATGACGCGGGATCCCACTCTGCTGGGGAACCCACGTCCCTAGGGTGGCACAGCCACTCCTAGGGGACTCTGAGGGACTCCTAGTGCTTCTCAAACAAGGCGGGTTACCCCTCGCAGTTGTCCCTTTCATCCTTCATTACCCGGCCAACCAACCTTGTACCTCCGTCATCCTTAACTATCCTTGCAACCTCGCGAGGATCTTGCCGCACGTATGGATCCGTGGCGTGGTATGGTGTACGCTGTTGAATAAAAACATGATCCCTCCAAAGCAAACGGAACGGTTTAAGCGACAAAAAAAAAAAAAACGAATAGATTCAGTGCAGTCTCAAATATTTTCAAATTTTCTTACAGGAGGGAAGAAAAAAGATTGTGTTTTAATCATTTCATGAATTTCAGAATCATCAGGGTGCGCATAAACAAGATCATCGTTGATGCTGTATCAAATTTGGGAAAAATCGGTTGGACGCAGTTTTAGGGATGGAGCAAAAACGTGTTCTTCCTTTTTTTTTTATTAAAGAAGTGTTAATATCTGATTGGAAAACGTTTGTAAGATTTCGATAAAATTTTTGTATTTGATAATTATTTAGGCAAAGAACTTTTTCAACAAATATAATACAATTTGTAAATCAATCCTGAGAGGGTTAGCAATTTGAAATTTGATTGATGTATATCTTGATAACTGTTGCACCGATTACGACGAAATTCATTGCATAATTGCAGCGGTTTACCATAAGCGCGGTGTATTTCATCGACGAGCAATGAAGTATAATACCTATACCTGAATTGTATATGAAATTCAAGATTTTACGATAAATGAGATGATCGATGAATTATTATTCTGACTAATTTGATCGCAACGGTTGTGTAGGAAAATTGACATGAATTTTCTTTCTTTTTTTTTTTTTTTTCTTTTTTTCGCAAATTGCAGACAAAGAAAGAATAATAGTCCCTACCATATATTCGGCAATCGTGAATTCAAGTCTGAGATATTTCTTATTTCTTGGGGCACGGGGTGCGTCACGTCGTCGAGTAAAAATATGTCGGCTGCGTCAGCAATTGAATAATCGCGAACCGGGTGCGGGAACGGTAGCGGACGCGGACGCGGACGCAACGGTGCGAATAAACTTGACAAATAAGCAAATGGTATAGGCGAAAAGGGAGGTAAAGGTGCAGGAGAAAACTGAAGGGTAAAGAAAGGAATAGAAACGATCTTTCCCCCGATATCAGACAAATGTCGACTTTATCGGACCATCGCGCATCTGCTTGTCCTCAGTCCCCGTACATTTCCAATTCCTGATCGATTTCTCATCCGGTTTTATCCCGATATTTGTTACAATTTTTATCAGACGTCTATTTCACCTGGCACTAGATGCTAATAATAACGGTCAGCTCCATATCTGTCACCCGGTACCCTGTTTGTTCAAAGATTACTTGAAAAAATTGAACCTATAACGAGGGAGAACAGGGGCAAGCCCTGAAGTATCCAGAGACTAATATACTATATCTTTTCATTTGAAGTAAATACCTGCATGTATAGATTCTTTATATTATGCTAAGATATATATTCTATGAATTTTTTTTTTCAAACGACTACAACACTTTCAAAGTGCGTATATCTAAACTGAATGTTTACCCCTTGGTTTTCGAGGAAGTATAGGGAAACCTCGTATAATTTGATTGAATCTGAATAAATATTCGATCCTAAGGCACCGTCTACGTCCCACAGGCAACAACGGCTTATATTTGACTTTGCAAATGAACGTATATATACCTATATATCTATCTATAAGTATATTATATACATATGCATATATGTATGTATGCGTATACCACCTACGTCCACAGTTCCAAAGTTATGGAGGGTCGCGCGAACCGCCGTGTACCCTGCAGTAGAGTGATACGTGACCCCTGGGGTAGATTCCGTGTGGGTAAATACGGGAGCTGACAACGTTGAAATTTCACTTTTTTCTCGTTACCTTAATATAACCTTTATTAATCGATCATCGACTAAATGACAAATTTCAACTACAAAGTGGAGTTAAAATTCTTCTTTGATTATTTACTAGATTCTATAGATATCCAGATTCTCTGGATCTCAAATGAAACACATTCGATACTGCGTATCAATTACAATTACATCAATTAGGAATTACATCGCAGCCCTCGGGCTTCCCTATGAATAGTACGTATATCCATACTCGGAGTATTTGATAACGGAATTTTAATCAACATTATGGATTCAATTTGTTGTTTTACAGCAGCTGTTTTATCACATCTATAAGACAGGACATATCAACTTGTCGATACTGATATAATACAGTCCAGCACTGGTCCAGCCTCATCAGTCGACCGTCGATGTTGAGCACTGGGCCAGCATTGAACAATGTAAAATCTTTCAGCACTATTAATACAGCCCACTACTGGGCCAGCATCTGCAATTTAGTCTTGTCACAAGTCGCTGAAACATTATTGTACATTTCGAGGGCTGAAAACCGGAAGGGGATGATAGCCCTGTGAGAAATTACGCCATACTCGTGCTCGACTTTCCCAGTTCTGGCCCAGTTCTTGCTATCAGCATCGACTAGATCTCATCATTCCGGATATTTACCGGTATCGATCCATTACTGAGATGAACGATTGCGCCAAGATCGCCACTATCGGCAACGGCACTGGCCCAACACTGGGCCTTTTGTTAGACTCTACTTGGGTAGATTTGTGACAACGAGCGGGATAATTATCGCAATAAAAAGGATCAGCGTGCCCTTAATCTAAAATCGTTAAAAGTTGTCTTACCTACAATAAGTTTTGTTATCGTTCATGTACCTGTTAAATAACATTTTATGTATAGTTAGATCTATCTCGATAAGCTACAAGTATCTAAGTCTTTATTCGATTATTAGTCGTAGAGGTAAGGCAATAAGAGTCCAATAGTCTCTGTACAGTTGTTCATTTGTTCTGGTCTGCCGCGTTGGAAATTGAAGAAAATAGAATGAGAGTAAGATGCAGTTAGAAAGGTAAGAGAGAGCCAGTGATTAAACGCTTTTCCAATCACTTTAACTCGACAAAAGAGTTTTACGCTCTGGAAATCAATCCTCCTCTGTAAGAAAAGTCCTGACGATTTTAAAGCATTGCCTTAATTCTATAGACTCTTTGTCGTAATATTTAAGTATGTTTAAGTACAAAACGACCTTTTGATTTTTGTTTTTTCTTTATTTGGTTTTTTCTTTTTTTTTTTTTTTTTAATTTATTCAACCACTCTTTTTCCTTTTTTTTTATTAGAGTATCACGAGGGCCCTATTTAGGGTGCAGCAACTAGGGATTATGGTCAAAGAGTTTGGAGTGAAATCTCGAGCCTGCTACTATAACTCTGAGTTGCAATAAAAAGTTAAAACGCTTCGCGTGAAAGGTTAGCACTGTATTTAATTGCGCGTGAATACACCATTCAAGGTATAGTCATTAGTCGACTTGCTTTTCACCATTTTAACCACGATTATTCCAAAGCTATCCTACTGCAGTCCCGACTCATATTGCCTCGGCGGAAACCACTTTGGACTTTGAAACTGGGTTAACAAACACGGATATGAACACGAAAAAAATCTTTTTTGTGTGTTTCGCTTTTTGATTTTTTTGTGTTTGTTTTTGTTTTTACGAATCGTAAAACGCTAATGAAAACTAATTGCGTCGACCAATACACAATATGTATATTATTTGAGATTAATTTATCGATCAATTTAACCACATTTATATTGATCAATCAAATTCAATTTATCAGCCAATAATAGCCTCGAAACAAAACAGAAAAATAATTAAATAAATAATGATCAAACTCTGATTATGAATAATTAAATTCTTTCTGACTAGCCTAAAAGCAGTTAAACCGTTCTTGATATATGTAAGCGAATTTCCAAGCCAGTATGGGTAATGCCGATCGATTAAGGTGGATAGCAATTAGCTTCTTGCATAATCAACCTAACTGCCGGAGCTGGTTTGCTGAAACTAGGACCTACTAAACCAGATACCACGAATCGGGTACCAAGGAGCAGTCTCTAACGACCTCTAAATCGTCTTAGCCTATACGATTCTCTTGGTATGTTAGAATTACCCTACTTAGAACGATGTACCAATATTACACGATAGGCTATAATCCCGAGATAGGTGAATATAGAATATGGGTTTACAAATTTATGATATGTATACTATAAATAAATACCTATACATAAAACTATTTTCATTCAAATATATGTACAGGAATAATTTATGGTGAATGGTTCATATTTTCTGATATAAACGGAAACCAATTGCACAACTTTATTATACATATACGCATATCGTATATGTATACCTACGATTATTTACTATTCGTTAGGTAGAAGTTTTCCGAGGTTGAAACAAAACAGCTAGATATATGTATCTATGGTATATACCTAGTATATATAGATAGGTATATTGTATATGTACACATATATAGGTATACAAACGTGCAGAGTATACACAAGTTGGTTTTGAAACCCACGCAGAGGCTGCAACTACAACTGGAACTGGTACTGAAACTGGAACTGGAACTGCAACGGTGAGAACTTGGGCTGCGAAATTACTTTAAATTGTCTGGTGAGTGTCTGGAGTTTCCCGCTGCTACACCCTGCACCCTGGTAGCAAAGTCTTAGTCTCTTGAATCTCGCTGCTGTAGCGGTATGGCGCGTCCGACTTTTATGCGGCTTTTTTATAATTACAGGAAATAACGATTAAGCGATTCAAGCCAAGAATAAACGAGTCAAGTTTCTCATTTTTCTTTTATTTATTTTTATTTATTTTTTTTTGCTTTTTCTAATTTTTCTTCTTTCAATTTCTATTCTATTCTTATAACCACAGTGCGTATTATACGTAAAGCCTGCAACGTAGATTCACCAGATATTAAAGTTCCCTACTGCGGTAAGGGTTTTCGGACTTTTGAAATGCATACATATATCAAGAATATACCGCTGAACAAGCTACAGTATAGGGATATGATGTATGGACGTGTTATCAAGTAGAATATACGTTAAAAAAAAAAAGAAAAAAAAAAAGCTTCGAATGAAATAAGAGCTTTTTGAATCGAAGAAAGTTTTCTGTTAATTTTCTAGCACATATATATCCACAAATTTGAGGACCTTTATATATATACCCTAATATATGTGCATTAATAATGGCTGCTTGACCCACCTATATTACGATAAAAAAAAATATAAAATATAAAATAACACGCAACGACCCCCTCCCCCCCAAGATGTAGTCGTAGGTAATAAACACGCGATGAATGAAAATGAAAAATTTGAAACTAATGTAAATAGAAGAAACATATTCGATAATATACCTATAGGTATATAAGAATCAACTTTTATTATAGGTATAGATAAATTTCGTATTCGATGAACGCTGCTGTATAACTTGGACAATGACAGCTGTCTTCGAGATGGGGGTAAAATACGAGTATAACATATATCTGTATGTATATACGTATTGGTAAATATCGACAGAGACGTGTTTAAGGTGTTGGTTGTGGCAGGTTGGAAAAAGGATTTTTCAACAACAATTCAATGTCTGACATTTTCAAAAAATCTTCAAGCTGACTGCACGGTCATATATACCTATATGTGTATATATATACTATACTACCCTATGCGGACACGTACATTATGCTGTATAGTGTATAAAGATAGACAGGGGATGCTTACCGCGTCGTATAGTACATCACTATTACATACACAGGTATACGACGTCGACTGCACGCTTCGAAATCGAGACAATCGCAACAGGGATAAAGTGGAGATTGCTTCGCATATACATATATATATATGTATATATACCTACCTATAATACTTTTACTTTAAATAAATCCACACGCCTCTTCACCTGTTCTTTTAAAGCCGTATACCTATACATATATTTTATACCTGAATCTGCGGGAGACTCAACGTCGCTCTATTCTACCCTAGGTATACAATTCTAGAATCTAAACCATCACGACGCGTCGTTCAGTTCGGTATTATAGGGTATATTGCTCTTGACACACTGTACTGTTAGAAAGTAAGCTGTCTTCAATCGTACCAAATATTGGCGGAAAAATTTCAATTTTCCTCTTACAGTTTTGTGGCTTTTTCTTTTCTGTAGTTTTACCCCACTTCGATACTTCGAGACAACTCAATCACCGCTGCTACTCCTTCAGATACTCGTACCATTTACTCGTTTTATTTAGAAAATTGGGAAAGAATTAAAAAAAAAAAAAAAAACAATAGAAACAAAATTTTCATCTAATTATTACACGAAAATATAACGCAATCAAAAAAATTAATTTCATTATAATAATAATAATAATCGCGGTCTCGAACCACTTTCCATGCTTCTTATCAATTTCATTCTCCATTTTCTATATGAATTTTCGGACTTCCAAATTTCCATCTATCGCCTAAAATTACCCAAATACTTTTACCGCTCCTTTACCTTCGATTAATCTTTTTTTCGGTGGGGACTGGGTGGGGAGAGGGGGATGTTGCGGTAATTTCTTAATCACATTTATCTCCGGCTCTGTAAACTAGACTCAAGGTTCTATTTGACTCTCTAAGGAAACGTTAATTTAACCGTACCTATGTAATTTAGCCACAAAGTCATATGTTGAGCAGATATTATTAAGCCAGGTATATGTAAGATAGAGGGTAGGTAACTGAAAACATGGCAAATCTCATCACTATAAGGTAAGTTATTCACAAGGGAAGTTTCGTAGCCATGCCCAACCGACCTTCCGCCTAGTATAAACCGCGGTGTTCAGCATTGGCGAAAGAGAGGCTGTGCGCGGGCAGCAATATCGAGATGAGTTATTGTTCGTTGGCACAATGCTCTTGGTACATACATAGAATGAACCAGGGAAATTAATACGAAAGCCCCTGCGTCCGGATTTTCAAAGACTTTATCAATTTTCTATCTATATGCATGCGAATGTATGTGTATATATATATATATATATATATATATATATATATATATATATATATATATATATATATATATATATATATATATATATATATATATATATATATATATATATTCAATATATGTATATGTAAAATGAAAAGTGCCCTGCAGCATGTGCAAGCTTTCGGCTATATACAGCTTTAGGCGCATTTTGTACTTTCAATACTTTGGCCTCATTTTATTTCCTCCATAAATATACGCTCCGATTTGTTTAACGAATGACTGAATCCGCTATTTCGTACAGTCTGGTGCAGTCCGTAACTCCAGCTATCCCCACGTTTATACAATACTAATTAAAAACTGCAATAAGCTGTGCAGTATATTCGCGGTGAATTTTACCAGACTTTAAAGCCACCAGCTTTAAGAATTTTAAGTATCTTACGGTTCAAAATTCTTTCTTTACTATACCTTACTTACCTGAACCCTGTACAGGCTCGTGACTCTGCCAAAGTGTCAATAGTCTTTTAGGCGTTAATTAATCAACTGGGTTCACTAACTACATAATACACAAAGACTTTTCTTCGAAAGAGCGTAGGAGCTGGAGGAGGTCTCCACCGTTTGGCAGAGTGTAACGAGATTGAAAGAGTAATTAATTGAAGCTTGACAAATCGTATACGAAACGCGATATCAAACGTGTACCTACCCTAAATATTTATTCAGGTAACAGTTTCTTTTAGGACGAAAATACGATCCTACGATAAATTTTCTTAGCACTTGTATGTATTTAATATTTTTAGAATTAATTACATGTGGTGTTATTCTGACCGATCCATCCTCCAAAGTAGTCGAAATAAATTGTCCAATGAGTTCGTCGGCACACGTACACATAGCTGTAGGTATATACCTACATACAATAGTCAATTTAAGTCAAACTTCCATAATCCTCGCAGGAAGTCTGGGCAAACGGAGTCCTTCTTCAACAACGATCTACGCGGATATCCTTTTAGTCTAATTCTCATCGCATAAAATTACAATTAAAACGCCCTGCAAGATCCTGGCAGAGAATGGCCATCGGATCGACCCTGAGCTTGAAAACCCTTTCTGATACGTATATAGATATACCTATACCTAATTGTATGTACCCGAAATTCTATCTGTAAAACGTGTTCTTCTTCAATTTATTTGTTCATTTAATTTTATCAGTTTTTAGAGCTAGTATTAAAAATTTATTTTCAAAGTTCTTAAAATTCCGCGCTCTCCGAGAGGCGCGTGAGTCAAAATCGTGCAGGATTTGGGACATCGAAAAAGCATATTTAACGCGGTATCAATATGCGTTAAAATTGTTTCCCCGGGCGTTAAGGCTCCGTGAAACCGTATGCTAATGAAACACGCTTAGCATAAAAGGCGTGTAAGCTCCGTTGCTTTGATTAACTTCCTGAGTGACCTTAAATATGTATCAAGGCAACACAGGACTTTCTCTTCTCTTCCCTATCGTATCAGTACCACTCAATGGCCCAGTGAACAAAATTTTTTTTACATTTCCTTCCTCCCACCGATCCCAATCTTCAACAGCTTTTCACCATATAGATATACGTAGATTTCGTACTACAGCTCGCTATAGTTTTTATCAAAATTTAAGAAAAAAGAAATGTCTGTGCTTTTGATTAATTCACATGAACCAAAATGCAATTTGGTATGTATGAATGTATGTACATACATACAAGACAATAGTTCTCCTAACCCTTTATACGAAGAAATAAATTGGTAACGTCATAATTTTTGACCTTTCAGGTCAGATCCGTGCCGAAGAAAGAAAAAAGAGAGAGAGAGGGAGAGGGAGGAAAGAAAAAACTATGAATGCAAGAGGGATAGGAAATTGATGGATTGTCTGACACATCGGGCAGATGTGATGGTCCAACGCTATCTGACCCCAGTCGACTCTGTAGCTATAGGCGTTCACCCATTCGAACAGCACAAATCTTATCTCAGTTGAAACTGACCGATCTTTGCAGGGAATAATGACCTGAGGCGATGATATAACAGCTATTAGTACCGGTACACGACGCAATCACGAAACTGCATGTTCATGGTAGGCTTTTGCGAATTGGGTGAAAAAGCATTGACGATATAGGTATATAGGTATGGGTATCAATACGTCTGATGACTGATATGAATGCTATCAGTAATTTTCAAGGGTTTGATTCGCAACAGAGTGTATACGAAATTCAGATGAATGGGACATTGTGGGGTTGCAAAAGCTCGGTTAATTGGTGTTTATTGTGTCATTACGTATGGGTATAGGTATACACTTGGTTTTTTTTATTTTTATATTTTAACGTGAGTCGAACGACGTGCTCAACAGTATAAAGTACTTTAGAGTATACTATGTATACGGTCAAAAGTACTGTACTCGTAGATGTATAAAATTCGTATTGTGTAACATACAGAGTATAGAATAACAACGAAGAATCAAATAACCAACAATACGATCATTCCTTTTGTAAACTCAAACTCTTTGATCATGAATAACATTTTTTCGCTTGTTCTATACATCATCGTGTTTTATTTTATTTTATTTTAACTCCATATTTTTAATAACCGTATATACATATAAGCACGATGGCTTCACGCACTTGTATACCTTCATCAGAGCAGACGCCCGCGTCGCGCCGGTTCGCGTCGAGTCGCGGTCGTTAGCGTCACTGGAATCGATCCGACGTTGTCATATATAGGTATACATATGAGTGTTTGTCCTACACTTGAACAGGCCAGTAAAACGTCGTTGTATTTAAATATTGTCCTGGGCTATGGTGTGGCTAACAGAAAATCGCACAGCTTCATAGTGGACCAGAGAGAATGGAGACGGGGGATGGGGATGTATAGGAATATCAACTACCGCACGAGACGCGATAAACGAAGGATATTAAAAAGGGTGGAGAAGGTCGGATACAGGCGATGTGGGATAGGGCCTTAGTTATAAGTAATTACCATCCCTTTTCGCAGACTTTTACAGTGCAAGAGGTTCGAGATAGACAGATAGAATGTCTGAGAGAAGAGCGGAAAAGAGAAGGAGAAAGAGAGTTGATTACATGATTAAACACACCCCAGGGCGTCTTTGCATGAAACTGGTTGTCATTATCTTCGAATTGCATTAACTTTATACTTCTCTTTATTTTTTGTTTTGTTTCGTTTTTTATTTTTGCTCTTACTCAATATCTATCTTCATATTCAACTATATGTATATACTCCATCCTGGACAACTCTTTGCGTTATTTCTCTTCATATTTATCCTCGGCTCTATTTCGCAAACGGTTTTCTCGTTTACTGCAGAAACTACCCAACCGTGGAATTTCATCTAAAAAAGACTATCAAACCTTGGAAATGAAGGAGGAAATATCAATTAGTACCAAGGTGCTTGTGCAAGAACTTACCGCTTGCACTAAGCTGCTGCAATTTCCGCTTATATAGGCCTGTAAATGAAATTTATTACGAGATTTTAATCCCCAGAAGAACCACATGCTCATCATCACATGTGGTTTATGTATATAGGATATGTATGTACTGCAATATACGAAGCATATGAAGGGTTTTTAACTAGTAATTAATATAACGAGTATACAAGGTTTATTTTCTTGCAAAGAGATCAATTGCAAGATTTTTTTTTCTTCATTTTGTTCAAAGCAGATTAATCTCTAGACAATTTGCTCAAGTGTTACCGTTACTTTTGTCCTGACGTCTTGGGATGAATCAAAAGTCAAGATGATTAAGTTTTCTTGATATAAAACAACGGATTTAGAGTTATATGTTATACAGGGAAATGATAAATTGCTGCATCGTATTTATACATCGTCGAATACTTATAGTAAAATATTTGAAAAATTCAAAGCAAACGATGCGATGTCCGGATACGGATCGTTTTCTTTTCCATTCATCATTAATCGTGAAAACTTTCTTTCTACCTCATTATTCTAGACTTTAGACGACGATTTTATTTTAAATTATTTACTTCCCATCGGTGAAATACATACGAATTTTGTTTTGATGAAACGAAACTAATATAATTATATACCTATACTATAATACGATATAGTACAACGATTCCTGCACCTCTGCAGAGTAGAAATCTCAAATTTTCAGCTTTACAGACTTAACGAAAAAATAATAATAATAATAGTAATGCATTACTTAACACGCTGGACTATTATTTCAGATTATTGAAACTCGTTAAAAACTCGACGATCCATTTTTCGCAATTTATCATTAAGAATCTGAACAAATTTATTTATCATTTAGAATGAAAAATTTTTTAAATTGAGAACAAATTCTCTCTCTAGTCTCGTAGCTCTATGTACTCCCAGGTATTCATCGATAATTGAATTCCTTTCTTCTCTATAAGCTTGAGGCTAAGGCTTCACACCAAGGATGCAATTAGATCGTTGAATATCGCGAGATATTTGAAACGTTTTGTATCAGGTGTAGGCCACGTGCCGTATGTTGCTAGTCTGCACGCGACAGGAGACATGCTTTGCGGACATAACGTCGCCAAATTCAATCGACTTCCGGAATCCGATAGCCGTCTACATGTTGATATATTTCGGCAGATGGTACTATCAGCTTACTGTACATATAATTATTCCCTTAATTATGAGATAAATTCTCCTTCACATCGAACAAGCAGGTATATACTATTAAAAAATTAATCGCTATGTCAGAACAGCAATTGGAATTGGGTCTGTTTCTTTCTGGATATAATAAAAATTCGTTCTAACGACTGTGCAAAACTGCGATTGATAATATTAGTTGAAAACTGCAATAAAATTTCGCCGGAATTGAGCAGTCGAACGAAAAGTAGATCTTTGAAAGATGATAAAACAAAGATCAATACATGTGGTATACACAAATGAAAGCTCGGACATTGTGGTAAAGTGGAACTATACACATCCAGACGACGGTATCGACCTTCTTATTAAAGTTATGAACCAGCTAGGTATACCTACACGAGTCACTCAAGTCCCTAGAGACAAAGCCAGTGGTAGTACACATAAGAGAAGGTCCTCCTCTTACCTCCTCTGTCGCATTTAGGTAATGGACAGCCAGTACTCGATTGGAAATCGGACCAAATATTGGTCTGTAGTTCCCTCGAGATACATCAGGCTTGTACTTGGCACGAGGTAGTACATAGGATAGCCATACCTGTGTACCTATATTTTGAGACGTTAAATGTGAAAATAAATAATCTCTCGACAGTCAGGTAGGTATGTATTACGTTGATATCTTGATGGGCCGTATAAGCTGCAGCCGACAGAGATTTTCGTATACGTCCAAAAAAGAAAACTACAAGCATTTATATACGGCAGGTGGTGAATTGGGCCCGAGCGGCCGGAGGCAGCTGCAATCACAACGGGGCCATCTGCCACGCGCTTGTCTGACCGGACTACAGGCCATCGATGCCCGAAGCCCTGCTGATTGGGCCCAAAACACGTGCCCCACAAAGCGGTGGATACGTCGGCTTACGGCCCAATATGGTTTTCATTTTTTCCTCAATATTCTTTCTCTTTCTTTTTTCTTACTCTTCTCGTTTTGCAACAGTTGGTGATCGATGGGCACGTGCAAGAGGAAAAAAGAAACTCTATATCCTCTCGGCTCAGGCTTTAAGGAATATCTGTCCTACGCGGTATTAATTTTTTTTTTTTTTTCTTTTCCTTTTTCTTTTTCTTTTTTACGGAAGTCTGTAGGGATTCCTGAAGCTCCTGGCTAAATTTTATGGTAAAAAGAAGGCGGATGAACCTCCGAGTGAAAATTTTGTCAATTTTCGTTGAAATTTTCTAAACCCTTTTGCGAAAGTAATATTACGGATTTTATGTGAGCTACGAAGGGTTTTCATGTGGATTAAATTATAGGCAGCTGAGGACGAGAAGCATCCGGATACATTAGAATAAATTAAAATAGAATAGGATAGCGGCGTGTGCCGGTGAAGACGTGTTGGAAGTTTCAAAGGTACGAAAACCCACAGAGCTCAAAAGTTTTAAACCGACAAATAGAACTTCAAATGTTTTCACTGAATTTCAGTGTGTAAAAGGACGTTGAAGTTTGTTGACAATTCTGCGGTTCCTTCGCGTGCAACGGCAAACGGGACAATCAGTTGCTCTCGATCTCTCTAGACGTTGCAACTATAACTTATCTAGCCCAGTCGACAAAGCAAAAAAAAGGCAGGTGGCTTACAAAACTTAAAGGAGTTTTGATTTTCAAATGAGAGAAGCATTTTGGGGTTCTAAGTAATTGTCTGAGTTTTCGACCTTGGTGAGACGCCGCTCGCACCACCATCTTGGAAGAATGGCGTCAAAAAGTGGTTTTTTCGCAATATTTCCTTTCCGGATGGTCCAACGGCCAATATGATTCCTATTAATGTTGTAGAAGAGATAATTTCCAACAACTTTTGTTCGAAGCTTTTTTCTGTAAGCTGAATAGTTTTTTACCTACAGTGACGTAGAGCGGTCGATTTCACTAAACGTAAAAACGAGTATTTTTAAAACTTCTTGCGATATCGACCGCCTTACGTTGCTCTGGATACAATAAAAACACTATTCGACCTACAAAAAAAAGATTCAGATAAAAGTTTTTGGAAATTATCTCTACTAAAATATTGACAATAACCATATCGGCCGTAGGACCATTCGGAAAGAGAATTTCTTGCACTTATACGTTTGTTCTTGATTTAGGGATTAGGAAAAGAATAAAAGTGAATTAAGTATCATGACGTTCTGGCATTATTCGATGAAAAATGAAATGAGCTCACGCTCAAGCTCAACCACCCTCGAAAATATCGGTACAATGCATCGTTCTTTAGGAAAGAAATGTGTTCACATCTTATCCATATACTATAATACGCGATTGATATCATATAAAAGTGAAGGTAGACTTCTATACATTATAGGTATATCCCAATAGGTATAGAATAATGCTGCGGCCTTTTGCGCTACACTATTACGTATCTGCCCGTCTAATAAATAAAACCAAGAGTGGCTTGCACGCAATGACGGGTTATAGAAACTGGTGGAGTCGGCTTGCCCCTACGGGGTAAGTATAGCGGCTAGCAATAAAACGTAAGTGTCCGTAAACGACAGCGGCTCTCGACTGTTCAACCGTTAGCCTTATTTCTTTTCAACGTGACTTCGTCATGCGTTACTAGACAGAGCCATGAAATTCGATCGAAAAGAGAAAACATTATGATCATTTCAACCGAACGCGCAACCCTCATTCCATTTCCTATGAATAGAAAAAGACAATAAATAAGCAGTCAGTATATTCGTTATTGTTTTTCTTTGTTTTTTTCTTCAGACTGATGTATCTATGTGTTTAATTCTGACCGATATTCTCTTTTACCTAAATATTCGAGCAGTTCTCATGCATTAATAAATCAAATTGCACCTTTGTTATGAGCAAATGAGCTTTGTTAGGAAATTTAATTATAACAACTGCAACGTAACAGTAATCACATTGCAGCTTACCCACAACTTCTAAGCTAACAGTAAATCGTGATACCCAAAAAATAATTATTTATGAAACCGAAAGTATTCTAATTGCTGCACCAAAACGCCTTATTGTAGGCAACCCGTAATCCATTTGATAACATCGATCAATAGACATCTTCTTTACAGAGGTAATAAATCTTTTTAAAGATTTCTGTTGTACCGGCTGAATCGGTAGCGACTGAATAAAAACTTCTTTATCGACTGTAAAGCAACATCATCGATACTTTTGGGAACTATTTAATCCGCGGAAAAACAAGCGGTAACAAGTTTGTGAAACTCGAATAATCTGGAACCTCGTTGCCGAAATGGAAGACAGAATATGTTTTTTCAGGTTCCACGTGGAAACTTTAAGGACATGGCAGTGTTGAAACAAAAAAAAAAGATGAACTTCTGTAAAGCTGATTAAAAATTATCATTTCTAATAGTCAACACAAGATTCGACATAGATTTAATTGAAAAGTATAAAGATTATGAGACAATTAGATCTTATAAGGCTAAACGATTTATTCAATACGCACAGAGTTACATAATAAATGTAAAATGATTGAAGATAATAATTCCATAGTATCATAATCAATTCTATGATAAGAATTCTGCATTTTAAGAATGAAAATACACCAATTTCGTTATTCAAAAATTTGTGCTGCAGATTATGGAACGGTATTTGTACAATTCTTTTATAACTCTTGAAGTTATATTGAGAATTGAATGTGAATTTTATATTGATGTTGAAAATGCAGCTAAAGTTAGATCAATATCGACCGGATCTACCATCCCGTCCTTTGTCTTCTCTTCCTTTGCGATTACGATCCTTTGATCTTGATCTTCTTTCTCGAGAGCGAGATCTACGCTTACGATCGGTACGGCTGCGGGATTTTGATCGAGACCTGGAACGACCACCAGCTCCTCCACCGCCGCCTCCTCCTCCGCCACCTCCTCCCCCACCACCACCGGTGCTTCCACCACCACCTCCACCACCTCCTCCTCCACCACCACCTCCTCCACCGCCTCCTCCACCACCTCCACCGCCGCCTCCTTTGCCACCCTTCTTACGACTGTACAAATAACGACGTAATTCTCTTGAAATTGGTTTGAGATGCATGAAGTTGCAGAAGCCGGAGCGTGTGCATTCTCTGAAATTGAGAAAAATAGAATATTTATTAAGTTGATCAATGATTAGTAGGAATAAATTTTAAAAGATGTTTTTTAGTCTCCTTTGTTTTTGCCGAATTAGCAAAATATATTGGCCAAAACAATACAAAAATTTAAAAAAATATATATATGTATAGGTATATACAATTTTTAAAATTCATTAGAAAAATATAATTCATATCACATTTTTTAACGGGTAGAAAAAAAAAATAAATAAATAAACGATCTTTTCTTTTTTCACCTTGATGGAAGGAAATGATTTAGTTTTTCTGACTAGACTTTATCTTCAATAATTAATGTTCGCGAATATGGAATAGCAAATACCAATTGTTATTATCATGATTATGATTTCTTTTTACAGATATACATGCAGAGAATTTGATCAGATTAGAAAATCTATATCTAGGAAAAAGCCTGCAAGCGAATCAATTCGTTTATATATTTTATTAATAATTTATAAGCGCGAATTTGTGGGGTAGTGCGACCACAAGGTTTACATTTTGCTTGAGATGTGCTACGAGCTTACTTTAGTTTTAGGATTTTTCTATGAAACATTACGAGTTCTGGGAAGTTCAAAAAAAGAATTTCGGAAATTAATACTTCCATTGAACTTGCCCAATTGCAGAATCATTCTTGATATCTCGACCATCACTCGCTGGAAGGGATAATCTGTTTGAAAAAACTGATTCAGTTAAGTCCATTCGCGATTGCCTAATTATAGATCATAACAATTGGCCTCATAGTAAAGATTATTTAATAGAATTGTGTAGACGTTAAAAAAAATTTCTATCATTTACTCTTATTATCTTTCAAAATAAAGTCAGTTCGTTCCTCATCGACAAAATAGCTAACAGTTTATTTAATAAAAAAATAATAAAACAAAACGTCACAGCATAGAAAACTAAACTGAACCCATCAGAATACACACCGTAAATAATTTGAAAGAATAGCTTAATTGGTCAAAAGCAATAACAACATAGTTCTCAAATCATGATTTTCAACTAAACAAATTCTTTGCATAAATAGTTTTAAAGTTTTACCATATCTGGGTATTAATTCAGCCACTGGTAAACTAACAGTTCAAGTCGACTCACAGGGATTTTCTGTATTAATATTCATACTCTGTGAGATCTGTACTATAATTTTACTGTTTTAATACATGAGAATGGTTAGTTGATTTTCGCTAGTAGAAAAAAATATTGCCATATCTGTTCCAATTTTGAAAGATGTATGAATTGCCTTTCATTGTTTTATAAAAGAATAGTTGATCTTCAAAGTTTGTATACTTCAAGATGTCTTGAAAAATGATTGATAACGATGAAAAATAGATTTTAAAAACAGCTAATCATGGAAGCTACACCTTTTTTACTGAGAATTGACTGCACTATTTTAACGCGAATTGACTAAAGTATGTGAAATTTATTCCAGTTTCTTCTTACCCACTTCTTAAAAAATGGCCATTTTAGTGGCTACTAGGATCTGTACATTTCCTCAAACTGTTAGTTCATCGAGCAGCTCGGTTACTATAATAAACTAAGCATAAAAATTGCTTTTTGAACTACTACAAATCTAATCATTCATCCACACATCAAGGTCAACTAACTAAATATAAGAAATTCTTATGCCTGGACAAAATCTAAGTCAGATTAAACAATATTTCAGGTATAATACAATTACATTGTTATACAGGGTGACCTATTTTAATCAACCCACGCTATTATTTTCGAAACTAAGCAAGATACAAGAAAATACTTCAGACAAAAGTTGTATAGTTCTGAAGGGGACATTTGATAATGCTATTAATGGGTTTCGAATTTTTATAGGGTTTTATGAGGTAACTTTTGTTTTTTAAATAGGAACCCATATTTTATAGTGCAGATTCATAATCTACAGAAAAAAATACATTACTTTCTCTGGTCCCTGGTCCCCCTTGAAACCATACAACTTTTGTCTCAAGTATTTTCCTGTATATTGCTTAATTTCGAAAATATTAGCCTGGCTCATTTAAAATGGACCACTCTGTAAAACACAAGTTCAGAATTGTTTCACACCTAAGTTGAAAGAAGATTTGAATATCCAAGACTCAAATTTCTTGACTTCAGAAACAAAAAAAATTACCCAAAAATAACCAAAAATACACAAAGTTTTAATCCAACAAATAATTGAAAGAAAAAACTATTCTGCTTCTCACCCCATCTCATACTGTCTGCAGCAGGCTTCTCTAAAGTCAGTTACTGGTGATAATTCAGCATAGACTGGCCTCCCACCGAACCAACGATTGTTTAAATCATTAACAGCCTTTTCCGCATCTTCTTCTCTACGAAACTTGATATAAACATTGCCGACAAGATGATCGCCAAGGTTGTCGCACACGTTCATCTCTTCTATTTCACCGTACTTATCTTCGCACTCGACAAATACATCTTCAAAAAAATTGTCGTAATGTTCCTGCATCTCTTCGTCGGAAACATTCGCTACCACTGTTGATAAAAGGATGGAAAAAAAAGGATTCCAAATTTTATCATTAATAAAAAAACATCATACAAAAACTGTTTAATAGAAAAAGAAATTATGTGTAATACTCACAGTGAGATCCATCCGCACTTTTCGCCGAATTTTGCGGATTTACGTACAAATTTTGAAGCAGACATGTCTGTCGGACAGAAATAGAAAGGAAAACAACATGAAATATAAATTTTAGACACGTATTTACTCATTTATACTTGTGTATTCGATTTATTTCATTTTCGTTTTTTTAATGGTTATGTTCCGACCGCACTCGTCACTCACAGCGACAGAAATAAACATGTTACATGATAGAGTTACATACCTGACTGAAGGTGGGTTTGTTGTGAATACGTGAACACCTATCTCCGTGTCTACACGCTCCGATTTTGAAGTAAAATGAGCAATTTACTCTGTAAAAGGTTAAAGAGGACGCCGTTAAGGTCGGAGACGTGATATTGTGTTATGTATCTACGTGTAGAAAAGAAAAAAATGTGGAAATGAACAAGTTCTACTTACTTGTCTTTTTCAGTACCGAAAATAGAGGCTAGATACTCGGCCATGATTCGCCTCTAATGGGCCACAAAATTGATAACTTAAAACCCCGATGATATTATTAGTTTATTTAAAATAACACTTTGCAAAGCGAGTGACGGATGGAAGCCGACTCAAGATGCCGACACTCCGATCATCATGGCATCATGGCCTAGTCGATAGCTACGCCATCCAGTAGCGATTTGGTTAACTAAAAAGGTAATCGAACCGCTTGGAAATGGAGGACAAAATTATATCGTATGAAAATATTCTCAGCAAAGCTGATAACGGCGTTATAAACCAGGTATGTTAACGTATTTAGAGTTTATATTTATATTTATAAGCATCCCAACTTATTTCACGCAATATTGTTTAAGTTCTTTCACGATTGTATCGACGAAATCTGCGGCCGTAAACATATGACGTTTCAACAGTTTACCAACAGTATTCAATGGACCGAGAACGAATACAAAATTGCTCGCCAATTCGCTTCTGAATTATTCAGAAATCCAGAACTGTTGTATCTCGAAGAAGAAAGGGTGAATTGTTTATTACTATTGTTATATCTTATAACTATTGTATCTTTTATTCGCATCTTCATTTCCTACCTCACTCTTATCAAACTCCGTTTTCAATGTTTGGTGATTGACGCTAGATGCCGCAACAATACATCGATGCGCCTGCTGAACTGCAACTTGCGATACGCAACTGTGTGAATGTGCGCAGGGAACAATTGGTGAATTCATTGTTGAAGGAACATTCGATAAAAAATTGTACTACTTTGCTGGATTTTGATTGGAGATTAAAGGTAAAATCAAGTGAATCCTAAAGGTAGGAAAATTGATGAAATTGCAACGATAAATCGTTATTTACTTTCAGTGGATCATCGGATCGAGTAGATTGGCTACATTGAAGGAACCGCTGCTGCAGTTGGATCTCATTGTTGAAGATAGTAAAAGCCAGCGAATAATCGATCTTGAACTAAACAGAGATGAGCTTGAGATGTTCATAAATGCACTGGAGGAAGCGGAGGGCTGATTATGAGAACTTCGTCATAAACGATATGACATTCGCAATAAATTAATTGTATCATATGATAAATGAAAGACTTGATAGAGAATTGAAAAAAAAAAAACCATCAACATGTTTCTTAATTATGAATATTCATTGTATATAAAAAAAATAATAATAATTTTTAATAATTAGTAGTAATAAAGAAAAATTCTAAAATCGTTCATTCTCCGTGTATTACCTATTTATGTCCTGAAATAATTGAATATACCTGTTCTAAGCCCAGATAAGAGTAAATGCGAAAGGATTATTATTTTTTATACTTTGTTTGTTTTAACTCTAAGCTGTAGATAAATTTTTCGCGGTCGTATAGATGCATAAGGATGTTGAAGAGGATTATGATCGGGTGATTTGAAATTATAGAGAAATAGATACACTTATTTCACAGTTTATTATAGGTATTTTATAGATAAATGTAGAATAGTTTAGTTACTATTACAACTGTGGATCAAAGACACTGAAAACTGAATTCCGACATCAAAAACGTCCACGAATAAAAAATACGTTAAAATAAATATCGTCTTGAACGGAAGACATAAAATAACGAGTTTTTTTTTTTTTTTTTTGTAATTTTAATTTCAATTTATTATTATTTTTTTTTTTTCAATTATTCATTTACTTTATTTGTTTTTTTTTTTCATTTTCTTTCTAAGTTTCAGGGACGTTTTAGATTTACGATTAAATATAATTGATATTGGGTGCAGATCAGTCGCTTTGGAGAAAAAAAATATAAAAAAAATTTAAATAGAAAGATTTGCTTTGTATAATCAAATCTACATTCGAAATAACATTGAATTTCGTTGTAACCATATAATTATTATAATTATTATTAATATTATTAATATTATTATTATTATATTATTATAGATAATAATTAAAATCCATAAGAGTAAGGGGGGAGAGGGGGGGGTTGGTTTACTATACAATTTTTAATTTTACTTCCTTCTTGCTTATTAATATTATATCGTTTAAAACCAATCTCGATCAAGAGCGATGGCCACACGCTTCTTCTTCTTCTTCTTCTTCGTTTTCTTTTTCTTTTTATTTTTTCTTCTTCTTTCAAACACTTAGAATAATAATTCTGATTTAGGGCGTACATATGGATTTATTTTTTTCGTTAATTATTATTATTATTATTATTATTTTCGTTTCATTTAGTTTCATACTCTCTACGCTACGAGCTTAATAAAATCTTTCATAATTAATTAGGTAATTATTTTTAATTTTTTTTTTTTTTTTCTTTAACTTCTGGAGATTCGTATAAACGTAGAAATATCGTATGAAAAATTTGTAAAAGGTTTTTTTTTTAAATTTTTTTTTTTATTATTTTTTTTTTTTTTATTTTCTTTTTCTTCGGTATTGGTTGTGCAGGTGTGTGTAGTCATCGTAATTGTAATTAGGCAATATTTAATAATTATCATAATAATTACGATAGGCTTTGTAAGTATTCTTTTTCTTTTTTTTTCTTATATACGTAGAATTAGCATTCCAAGAGAAAAAAGAAACGTATCTCTCTCTTTCTCTGTGTTTACAGATTATGTCACTTACATTGCTCAAACTTATTGTATATTTACTCAATTTCAATTTACCGTTGTAGTGATTCGTGTATTATATGTGCGCAGCTCTCTTTTTTTATTACAACTTAAAACATCTCAAATGGTTATAAATACAAATAAAAAGCTTGTAAAGTTAGAGAAAAAAAAACAAAAAACGAAAAGAAAAGAAACATTATATACGAGGAAAAAAAAGTAAACACGTATGCACAATTCCAAAGTGTGAATCTATCATTTTTTCATTTCTTTCCTATATCTTTCTATTCTTTCTTTTTTTTTCTGCCTTATATCTCTCTCTATCTCTCTCATTTCGCTATAGTATGTGTGTATCAGTGAGTTTGTTCTGGGTGTTCGAAGTATCGCTAGGATTTCTCAACCCTTTGAGTATTTCCCCCCAGAGAGTAGCCGAGCCTCACTTCATTTAATCTCACTTGAATTATACCTATCTCCGCCAGAGTACGCCATTCAATAATAATCATTCCGTATTTTTGTTCAGCTTATAATAATAATTAATGACACTTTTTAAAATTTCTACATGGCAGGAAAATATTGTCACCTGCGTGAATATATGGGCACGGCCCAAGTATTAAAAAAAAAAAAAACTCGTTACATATATATTTCATCACCTCACATATTATATATCATCTTATGAAGAAATTATCATCGCTCGAGCGACTATCAGTGATTGATATATATATGTATGTACATATATATATATATATTTATTTATTTTCTTTTTTTCTTTCTTTTTTTCCGTTTTAGTTTTTGTTTTTGAAAAACCATTTCATTTATATAGATTGGATTAATTATTACTTTTCGATTATTAAATTATTTTATCCTTGTTCTTAGTTTCGCAACCTTTCAAAAATGTTTTCCCTATCAAATAGTTAATAATTAATAGGTCTACTATAAAGTCTGTATGCTCTCACAATGTTACATAACAATCGTTTTTCTGGCTGCTGCTTGCTGCTGCATGCTGCTTCTGCTGCGGCTGCTGCTGTTGGTGTTCATCAATAGAAGAACGTTACCTTTTTTTCTGTTTAGTTGCAGGAATGGTCCAAATATACATACATATATATACATATATATATCTACATGTGTGTATGTGTGTATATATATATATGCATATTATATACATATATTATACTTTTTTTGGTTTTTAACGAGAAAACAAAATTAAATTAAAAAAAAAAAAAAATAAAAAATAAAAAATAAAAAAAAAAATATCTTTTCCTTCTTCCCAAAATACAATTCGGTTTGTAGCGCCGCTTTATTCGTTGATAACATTTTGGTGATGCGAATCGGTGACGATTTCCTATAACGAGACGAAATAATGAACATTTATAACAAAATGAATCATTACTTTAAATTATTATTAATAATGAACAATATTTTACTCACATTTGTGTTAGCACTTTCAATGGCTTCGTTTACTGCAGCCGCAACTGCCTTGTCGCTTATGTCGGTTTCCTCAATAGCCTGGGTAGCGAAAAGAAAAAAAAATTAAAATAACAATCAAATTAGCAAATATTAAAATGCGAATAACAGCTAGAAGAAGAAATTTAAATTTAAAAAAAAAAAAAGAAACTAAATTCCCCCCAAAAATGTGTATCAATTAAGTAAGTCAGATGGCCCCTCGCTCTGTAGTCTTCAATTGATAATTGTTTTTTATTTCAACAAACTTCAGAACTACTTATGCTCAGCAAGCACCAAATAGTTGACAGGCGATCATCACTCTTACACAAAACGCTAGTGAAATAATTATGATGAAATTTTAATCCCAATAATCTGATTTATTTCTCACCTTAGTTACGGAGGCAACATCTTCAGTGATTGCAGGTTCCGAAGGTGGAAGTACTGGGAGATCAGCTGGTACTGGTGGAGCAGGACTAGCCGGGGCTTCAATAACATTTTCTGTTGTGCTGATTTCAGCTGGAATTTCAGGCACTTCTGGCTCAGCTATTTTCTGTAAAATCAATATTCAATTTAATAAAATTATCCTTGAATTAAAGTATTGAATATTTATCACAACACCTTATCACCAAGACAATAGATAGATAGATAAAGACAACTGCTGTGTTAATTCTGTCTGTTTAGATAACGATATCAGTGAATCTTCATTTACTTTAATTGATTGAGTTGAAATATTTTTACAAATATCTTCAAGTCGATTTATAAGTAAAGCATTTCTTTATACTCAATCGTTCACAATGAATGATCTCGACTATTGAAACATTTATAAAATTTCAATATCTTCATGCAATGACATTATAGTTCCCCAGGCAAGACAATTCACATGCGCAGCATACCATTTGTCTACACAGACGAAACGTAACTTGTACAAAGGCTACAAAGTGAAAATGTTTAAATAAATTTATTTTATTTTTATATTTTATTTGATTAGATCCTAGAATATCTAACTACTAATAATTTCAGCTCAACTACGTCTATCAATGAGGTATTATTATTATTATTATTATTATTTTTTTTTCATTTTTTATTTTCATCTATAATTGAAGTCAAGTTTACTATGTTATTATAGATAACGATTCTTATTGTCAAACAATTTCTCTACAAAATACAGTTATCAAATTTTGCTTTCATTTTCTAAAGCCAATCCTATGCACTTGGCTCGTTCTATATTTAAATTCCAATCAAGTTATGTTAATATTTCAAGAAAACCAAGAGGCAAACAACACAGGGGGATAGGAATATTTTTTGGGACATAGTATTAGAGATTGTTAATATAATTTTTTTTTTGGTTTAGGAATGGGCAAAAGATATTTCTTCACCATGTTTACACACAAGATATAAATGGCCGTTGAATGTCGCTCACAGAGAGATGATATTGCCCCGAAACGAAAAAAAAATCCTTCAAATAAAATATTTATCTATTATTTTGCTATTCGTTAAAATGTACATATGCTATTTAGTTTCTTATCCAAAGCATATCTCAATAAACGACAAACTGTTTTAAATATTACTAATAGTAACGAGAAATCCTATACATGGTATACATTCCATTTTTTTAATTTTTTTTTTGTTTTTTTTTTTTTAATCTTGCATGCTATTCAATAAATATTTATATCATGTTGCCTAATGTCATGCTGAACCCCACAACGAGCTCTATGACGGACATTATTAATGCGACCCTTCGCGTAGACTGACAGTAGGAAAAGTATGTTAAATTTCTATCGATACAGGATGATGAAGGAACGTATAGCAACAGGAAACCAGGGATTAGATACTTCAGGCTATCACAGAATGTTGGAGCGCATACAGAAAGAGATATATAGAGTTCTCAATCAAGTTGTGGAAAATTTTTTTTTTTTATGTTCCACCAATATTTGGCGGATTTGATCATGCCGGGATGTGCATGTTAGTCACCTGGGCGTTATCCGGCTCAGCGTTTGGTACAGCTTTCAACAATGGACAACTGGTCGCATTTTCCACTCCGTTCATTCCTTCAGATTCCGCTAATCTCTCCTTCAATTGAACATCCGAATCATTGTATGAATTAAGGCTTTGCGACAGCGACTCCACTTCAAATTCTTGATTGCTCTGGTCGTCAATTAATTTCAATTCCGAAGATTCTTTAGACGTTATAGTCACAAGATTTAAAGGACTAGGAATGCGAGGATTAGATATCAGCGTTTCATCAAAAATCTTAGGAGACGAGGGATTGATCAGGATCAGAGATTCTTCATTAGGAATACCATTTTCAATAATTGATTCGTAATCTGGGGTAGCCTGAAGGATTTGACTAATTTTTGGATCGGAAATATCTTTGGCAGGATTGAATAGGTCTTTGGTAGGTAAGGGACAAATCAAAGCCTCCTCATTAGCATTGTAAATTTGAGTAACAGGTACCGGAAGATCATCTAACAGATTAGAAATATCTTTAACCGGTAGAGGACAAGACGGAAATTCTGGTAAGTCGTCGTCGTTCGTTGGACTTGTAATTTTTTCAACCAAAGGAGGAGGTGCGGGAACGTTTAGGATGTCAGTTACAGAAGTAGAAAGTTCTTGCAAAGTTTCTTTACCAGAACTCAGAAGTCCTTCGGCCGACATGTGACAAGCCCTCAATTCCTCAATTGGATCAAAAACTACTTCTGAATCCAGATGTTCAGTAATATCGTTTGTTTTAGGGGAGATTGACGATCCGTCTTTCAAATTATTCATCAGATCTGAAGACTCGTCAATAGTCTTGGACAACAATTCACCAATTCCTTGTAATTTTTCAAATGTAGGAATTGGCGATTCAGGCAAAGGAGGGACAACGTCCTCGACTGAATCAATTTTCGTCGAAATAATTGGTTCGCTTTGCATCTGGTGTGTCTGAACAGTTGTAATTTCAGAAGATTTGATTTCTGGTTTTTCTAACTGAACTAATGCTTCATCTACCAGTACTGTGGTAGAATCTGATTCAATAACTGGAATTTTATCAGCTTCTAATACGTCAACTGTTTTAGATTCCTTATCAACTTTCTGTGAGTCAATAGATCCCTCGAGATTTATTGTTTCAACTGCCTTGATAACGGATTCAACAAAATTATCTTCGGGAACAACAAAAGCCGGCTTTGCTTCGACCAAGGATTCTTCAGAAAGTGGAAGCAGGCCTTCCTCCGAATCAATGACCAAGTCACCTTCTTTGTAAAGTTCATTTTCATCCTGTACAATTAATGAACCAATCTTCTCCTGACCTGGGGCAATATCAGTCAATGAAACAATATTTTCGAGTAATGCTGAGTCCTGCCCAGACACACCATTTTCTATAATAATATCCTTTGATTCAGTTTCCGCAATTTTAATTTCCGCCAAATTTGTAATTGTCTCAAGCTTGGAGCTCGGTACTGAGAAAGATTCAACAGCTTTTACTACTTCTGCTACAATTTCACATTCTTTCAAACTCTGGGGTTCTTCTACTTCTCTAATACTATCCTGTACTGGAGTGACTAGCTCTGTGACCGCCACAGATATTGATTCGGATATTAATTCTGGCTCTATAATATTAGACTCTGTAACGACTCGCGTTTTTGATTCATCAATCGACTGAGCCACCTCAATTGGCTCTTTAGCAATCTGTGATGCCATACTAGCAGCCTCGGCAGGCACCTTCAATGCTTCGGCAAGTGCCGATGCATTAGCAGCGGTGTGCTGAGCCTGCTGCAATGGGGATGGGTCAATTGGGGTTGGTGGGGGGCTGGAGGGAAGTGGGGGTGGGAGATCCTCACTGGTTTTCCTCTCAATGATAGACGGCGTCGCGATTGGCTGAGCTTGAGTGACTCCTACCGGGGATATGGCCTGTACTGGACTGACCTCAACTTTCTCAGCGATCACCACAGGCTCGACTTTTTCAATTTCCTCTTTTTTTTCCTCAACAGGGACAGGAGTGGGGGCAGGAGTGGGTTCCTCTTTCTTTTCGTCAACAGGGGTAGGAGACTGGGCAGGGGCAGCCTTTTCTTCCTCCTTGACTGGTGCAGGCGATGGAGTAGATTCTACAATTGGACTGCTTACTGCAGTCTTCTCTTCAGCAGGACTCTCCTCTACTGGTACTGCAGCCTCTACTTCTTCACCACCCTAGAACAAAAATTATAACAATATGTTAAAAACGAAAAAAGGGAAGCTCAGTTTGAATGACATTGATCCTTAGCCGGTTAATTTTAACTCTCCTTTTTTGAGAGTGTAAATCCTCAGCCTAGAAAAGACTCACGATCCTATATTCATTTTCTTTGGAATTGATTTATAATCGGTCTGAATATTATCGAAAAAATATTTGTAAGTCATAAAATTGAAAAATCTTGCCAACAGGAATAAAGTACAATGAAAACCGATGGTAGTCATTCATTGTTTTGTCACCTATAAAAATTGGAGAGGGATAGAATTTTTTGTCTGGCTTGCCAGACCCAACAGTTGTTCTACTACGAGTGAGTCCTTGAAACGAGGGTAAAACTATTACCAGTCTCTGTATATCCTCGATAGGAAGCAAATTGCGAAGAGGGGAGATGTAAGGCAGGGGCGATTGAGGGTGGAAAATCCAAAGGGGCTGTTGGGAAGAGAAAAGTGGAGGGTGACTACTATGCTATACGGTTAAGGGGGCAACCAATAATGTCACTGTGTCAGCCAATGGTAGTTTTAAGCCACGTAATAAATTGCACTTAAAAAATAAATCCACGAAAATGAATTATAAGGGGGAAAAAATTTTTTTTTATAAATTATGAGGAAAAAAAAATGAAATGAAAAAGTATAATTTTCAAGCTCGTTGATCTATTGGCAAATTACGCTTTTACAATCAAAGCAACAAAATCCGTGAACAGAGGAGTTTGTTGAATTGAAAATTTCAGTACTTGAAATTAGTTGATGTGAATCCTAATCCAGAGGGACTACAAAAGAGCCGAGTCGAGTTTATGCTAATTTCCAAAGTGCGCAAACAAGTATTGAATCAGACTTGATTGGGGAAAAAGAAAGTAGCTCGCCCCCTTATTTCTGGGCTACTGAAAGAGAGACGTAAATTTTCTACAACCCTTATCTCGAATTGAATCTCATTGAAAACTGCCCTTTTAAACTCTCAAGACTTGAAAATTATTTAGCTGAAATTTTTTTAACCATTTAAATAAATCCCTAATTAGATTTCTTGAAAACTATATGATGAGAAATATCGCGGTATAATTTTTTTTAAATATGACATTGTCGTCTCTAAACTTTCTACTTCCAGACTCCCCCTTCGCCGGTTTTAGCGCTATGTATTCTTACAAAGCGCAATTTAGTTCGTTAAACACCGAGAAATGTAATTTTCTTTCAGTAATTACCACCTGCATTCTTGCAGAATACCTTGCAGCACGGCTAAGCTTTGTAATGTATAATAACTTAGCTACTTTTTATGCTAATTAAATCGCCACACTTGTTATATGAATTTTGTACCACCGATTTTAAATACCATCAAGAAAAATTTGAATATAAAAAAACAAATCTTAGCGATAGATAAGATCAATCGGATTTCAATCACGGATAGAATAAAATGTTCCTCTGTCTAATATCGAATGTCGGTCGCGTAGACGAAAGGAAAATATCCGAAAGAATAAAAGACTTGGGGAGATTTGTTCTCGCGTGTTGTTCACCCTTACAGTAAAACGTGTCGAGTTTACAAATAAAGAAAACGGGAATGAAAATAAAAAGGAAAAAGAACGGAGAAATGACTTTTGAACTGGAAACGCCGTTTTCGGAGCTAAATTATTATTTTTTTTTCCAATCAATAGAAAGAATTCGAAGAGTTGAATCTGTAAATTGAATTTCAAGAATCAGGTTCAAAGTATGATAGGAAAGAAAAACATAAAAAAAAAAGTAAAAACACTTTTTGAAAAGCTGTAAAAACGGTATGGCAATTCCGGCATAGCAAAAGTAGAAAGGAAAGAGAATAAAATATTGAGAACGTTTAGTTTATTCAATATTGGCTTTCGCCCAAAAGTAAAATATTTTGAAAACTGGAACTGTGCCCGATATGCTGCAGTGTGGTAGTTAAAAACCTGAGGTGAAACTTGAGAAAACTGAATATGCAACTAAAATGAATGAAACTTTTGAGAATCCATAACTTGAATGCAGTAAATACATATTTCGAAAACTGTTAGGTTGCGTCATTTTCAAAAAAAAAAAAAACTTTTGTTTTTATTTACGTAATTTTTTTCTTCCTTTTCATTCAATATACAAAATAGAAAAAAAAAAGAGATTTTTTACGAGGTCTTTCAGCTTTGTTATGAGATATAAGTACGAAGTGCTACAACACAATGCAACAATGCAAAATAATTATTTTAATACGTATAGCAAAATTATTCTATTCGCGAGATCGCGCGACGATAATATAGTCGAAAGTAAGAGCGTGCGTGTACGTCGTCATGCTTGATAATGATTACATTCGCTAAGTTTAACGTGCAATTTCATTTCTTATACCTACGTTTTATCAGAATCTTAATCGCAATATACCGTTGCACGCAACGGCACATAGGACATACATAGGTATAATACAAGTACCGCAAAGAATTAAAAAGATTCATAAGACAATCACACGTTTTTACAACAACTAATCGTCATTCATTTATTATACTTCATATACATAATTCAACGAAAAACGTGAATCTATACCGCAAGGAAATGTGTGGAAAAAAAAAATTATATGATTCCCTTATGATTTTGACATTTTTTTTTATCTCAAACAATTCCACTACATCGATTGAAACGTAATACAAGAGATAATAAAAAAATCGATATCAATTCTCTATTCCTGTTTACGTTAAAAAAAAAAAAAAAAAAAACAAATTGATTCTGAGGTAATCGATCGACGATGATGATGATAAAGCAGTGAGTAAACTGACTGTCACATAATAAAATACATCAGCGTTACGTTGTAACGAAAAGGAAGAATAAAAAATCTTGAAGAAAAAATATATATATATATATTTAGAGAGAGAGAGAGAGGAATAAAAAGAGTTTGCCAGGAAAGTTATCGACCGTGAAATATTACAGCCTTCTGCATCCTGAAGACGTTAAAAATGCATTAGCGCAAGATCTAAAACCGGGGTCAATAGTCTCAACGTACGTTTAATCTCCCTTAGGGAGTTTGCGTGACGTATGGGAATCCTCTGTTACACATGTTGCGTACTCACTCACGAAGGTGGGTAGGTAGGTATATTGTTACGTATTAAATAGGTGAATGGTATGTCAACGACATACATACATACATACATGTATACATAGAATATATCGTTATCATGTGCTTAGTTTCTATAAAACATTCCGTTACACTTATCTTTATTTTTTGTTTTCAATTTTTTTTTTTTAACTCTTTTGTTTCAGAATTCGAATGATTATTCAGTTCGGTAGAGCGCGTCTGGCTCCATGTAACCATGAAAACGATTAAAGTAAAGTACAATATGTATACTCACGCATAAATAATGAGGAAAGATTAAGACTAACGTTGTTCATAATTCAAATCAACACATTAAGGGATATAAAACAGTATTTTACGATGTGTAAAATTAAATTATCATTTTATACTCGTACATCACGAAAAACTACTATAGATCGTTATAATACCTATGCCGATCTTTAAATACAGAAAATTATAATAACGTTTAATTTTTAAATACCCGCCGAATAAAGTTAGAGGAAATTTTTGTCTTATCGTTAACAATGTTTAAAAAAAAAACAAAAAACTTTCACTCATTTGAAAGTTTCTTCTCAATTGCCAAAATTCTATATCTGAAAAATAAATTACCTACATCCATTCAATAATTTAATCGCACCTAGGTCAAATTTTCAGTTTGTCTCATGTCTCGTTTTTTTTTGTTGATTTCTTATTATCATAAAATTTGCTCTAGAAATTATTTATAAAGCCGAAATTCCATGGTATAATGTAAACGAACACACACGTACAGAAACGCGTGAATAGGGGGTATAAAGAAAAGCAATTTCGCTTATAGTTATGTTGATATAGAGTAGGAGTTTCATCGTAGCCGAGAATCTAATTCAATCTAGGATATATACGAGTGCAGATAAATATTTATACGAAAAAAAAAAAATCTAAGAATTCCTAATTTACCAAAGTGTGTAGTATAACGGACATACGTAACCGGTGTAATGAAAGAATGAATAAAATAAATAAGTTATACAAGATATACCATGAATGGTGTGCATTTCTCTTGGCGAGGTTGATTCTGGTCCGAAACTGAAAATTGGACAACTCATTTACGTGTGATATCTAATTTAAATGAGTTGTCCAATTATTACTTCCTGACCAGAATCAACTTCGCCAATTAGTGTACCTGGAATATCTGTATACCGTTTAGCTAAAAAAAAAAATCTTGTAACTTTTTCTGATTTATCGGAAGTTTGACAATAATTTTCAATATCACTTACGTATCTTTTTACACATGTAAATTTTATTAAAAACCGATGAGATAAAACATGAATCGATTTTACAATCATCAACACCGTGTTAAAAGTCACGCGAACCTCTAATCTGATGTTATGTATAAAGTAAAGTTTTCTTCGAGCAATATCAAGTAATTTTCATAGTTTGACGAAATTCAGCATTTGTTATAGAATAAGACTAAATTACACCTGACAGTTTTGTGATTACGGAAATGAAACTTATACAGTATAAGGAAGTTTCCGTTTAGTTTATACCAACAACAACAACAAGAAAAAAAGCAAAAAAGAAAGAAAGAAAATTCTTCTTTGCAAGTCGTGCAACACGCGAGATATTCTCCCAGTCGTGTCTCGTCGTTAATGGAAAAGTTGGCGCCTGCGTGTCACATATATACATTAATAGAATGCTTTTATTATTTGATTAAGATCTTGAGATATAACTTATACATTATACCCCTTGACTATGTACATACATATTACTCTAAGCATCTGTAATTAATTATCAAGTATATATACATATGTATAATTATGTATGTAACCAATGTGTAAATGAAAAAAATTTTTTATCGAGCTTTTATAAAACGCCACACTTCGTAAATATAGATTAATACTAAAAATATATTTATATAGTATATATACCGGGTGATTCATTTTAATCGCCCCAGACCGATTTTTCCGAAACTAAGCAAGATACGAAAAAAATATTGGTGTAAAATATTCAGGGTTCAGAGGAGGACGGAACTTGGTGGTATCAGTATTTTCGGAAATGGAACCACCGAGGTCAGGTTAAGGTCAACTTTGTTTTTTTAAATGGAAACTTACATTTTTCATTGCCTAATTTTGTTCTACTTGAAAAATCAAATGACTTCCGTATGAAACATTTTTTTGTGAGACATCAAGTCTTTATGATATTTAACTGAACGACTAGAGATTTTTGAACTTTTAAGAACATTTCACCTCTAAACTATCAAGTTCGGAGAAAGATTGCATTAACAAAAAGTGCGTAATTTCATGTAAAGATTCTTGGAGAATAATTGCAGATTTTTTTTCAACAATTTCTGCTGTTGTTTAGGCAATTCAAAAAGCTACAATAAAATGTTATTGGAAAAAATTCTTCAATCATTGTCCAAGATTTTTTGCATGGAATTACGCACTTTTCGTCTCCTGCAATTTTTCTCCAAACTCAATAGTTTAGAGATGAAATGGTCTCAAAAGTTCAAAAATCTCTAGTTGTTCAGTTGAACATCATAAAAACTTAATGTCTCACAAAAAAATTTTTCATACTAAAGTCGTTTGATTTTTCAAGTAAAACAAAATTATATGATGAAAAATGTGGGTTTCCATTCAAAAAAACAAAGTTAACCTTCACCTGATCTGGGCGGTTCCATTTACGGAAATACTGATACCACCAAGTTCCGTCCCCCTCTGAACCCTGAATATTTTTTATCAAACTTTTTTTCATATCTTGCTTAGTTTCGAAAAAATCATCCTGGAGCGATTAAAATGAATCACCCGGTATATATACGTACTTGTATATTTTCCCAAAGACATTCCTACTTGACTTTAATTTTATTCAAGGTCTTTTCGTTCAAGTTATTAAAATAAACTGCCCAAAATAATTTTTCACAAATATATAAATACATAAGTTGTTTCTTTTTTATTTATTTATTTTTTTGTTATTTTGGAAACTTTTCATTGCCAAAGTTGAAAGATTCAGCTTTCCCCATTATTTTTGTTTTCGTTTTATAAATCACCAATTTATTCATTTTTTTTTTTTAGTCATATTCTCAATCTTATAACTCTCTAAAGTACCAAATCTATTTATTACAGTGACTTTATGTACCCCTATATAATATTACGTCAAGTACATATATAAAAATAATAAAATTTCCTTTTATAGTAATTTTTTATTTTTTCTGTCCATTTCTTTATAGTTTCTCTTTTTTTTCCACTCCACAATTTTGCTTTATAAATGACAAAACAGAGCCTCTCTTTCTCTCTACTCTCTATTTTCCTCTTTCTCTTTCTTTATGCTTTTGCACAGTACCCATCGAAATCGCAAAGCCATTCTATTGCTACGTGGGGATCTATTTCAGCTCAAGTTTGGCATTAAGAGGCATCCACGCGAAGATGCGAAGATGTGAGGTCTTAGTTTTATTCGCGAACTTTCGACTCAGCTATTTTTAAACAACAGTTCTTGGTCGTCGTGCTCAACGATCAGTATCGTAGACGTCTTACCCCTGCAGTAACGAGACAGGCCATTTTTAACATTCGATTCCTCAAAACCACGAGTTAAAATATTTTAATAAAATGAAAGAAAAAATAAACGAAAGAAAAAACAACAAAAAAAATTGCATCATTCATTTTCTATATTCGAAAACAAAGACTCACAGGCTATAACGCTTACTGAATCACAGCCAACTATGACGCGATTCCTGAAAGTAGGATAACACGAATTTTCTGCAGTAGAAAAAAAATTTCCACAGCTCTGACTCAACGGTTAAATAATTTTCGCTGCGGTATAAGAAAACAGAAGAAAAAAAATAAAGTAAAGAAGAAAATGTATTTAGAAATAAATATCGATATCTAGACTCGCGGATGGAAATTGGTTCATTATCTTATAAAATTGATGAGTTTTTAGCCCGTGTTGTGTATGAAAAAGGCCTGAAACCCGTATTAATAGAATTGATATTATTCACACAGGAAAAATCCTGCGTTGGATACGCGTATGAGACGAAACAGGAAGCAGTGGAATCTGTTTTTAGCAGCTTTTATTATTAGATATATATCAAACAAAGTTCCGTCCTTTTGCGACACGTTGGCGTAGGAGGTAGCAGCAGCAATAACAGCAACGGCAACAACAGCAGGGATGGGAATTACAGTAAAACTTAGCCACACATCAAGATTGTTATGTTTCTTTGTCGAATAAATTCTCAGACTTTTCCAGGATTTCCAGAAATTAAATTCCGAATTTCGAGGTTTATTTTTTGAAGAATACATCAAAGACAGTTGTACATACGAGACGGGTAAACGTCGATGTCTAAACGTTGTGAAAAGTTAAGGAAAACCACATCGATGCAAATTAACAATTTTTTTTTTTTTGATCTTTGGGTAAAGAAATCTATTTCGGTTAAAAATCCGATCGCTAAATAAATTCCCTGACTTTTACAAGTTTTGAGTAACACCAAACGGGAAAAACCCAAATTTCATCAAAAACAAGCTGTTTACAGTTAATTGTTAATTAGGAAAAAATACGCAGGCGGTGGGATGGAATTTCTTTCTGTTTGTTAAAATTCCAATGGATTAATGTGTCCGTCTTCCATAATTTTCGATCAAGACGAATTTGCGGAAAAGCTGCAGCGCATCGCAAGATGCGATATTATAGTTTTTCCAAAATCGGGTCGTACCGTGGTGAAGGTTTCATTCTCAGGTGTTTCACGAGGATTAACGGGGTCTGCTGCTAACCCTAGCAGCGGTACCGAGGCCAAAATACGACGTGCCCCACGAGCCACTGCACCGGCGGCGCGACATACGCCGCCGGTAATCGTCCGGCCTACCTTCAGGACGGACTCCATATCTTGATAAAACCAGACGTTGAACCAGCCCTGGATGCAGACCACCAATTGAAATCCGGATTTTCTTATCGCTGATAATCGAGTCGAGTAGAGTAAATCAATTATTTATTTCCAAACGATAATCGATATATCATTTACTCATCAATTTACGGTCAGAAATATGAAAATTCGTATTCTACAAGAAAAATATATCGACGTTTCGATTTATGAGGTTCTTCACTTTTCGGGATTAAACGATTTACATATAACCAAAGTTTACTTCTTTTTTTTGGGCTGAGTTAAAGTTCCGAACAATCGAAATTACGAATTCATATTTTGAGATGACTTCGAATTTTTACAAAAATTCAGAATATTAAAATTGGGAAAGATCGTGAATGCAGATAGTTTAAAACTCGGAAAGTACAAAAATTCGAAAATTTAATAGAATTTCAAGTTCCGGAGTTTTGGCCTTTCGAATCTTTTAACTTTACGAAATTTTAATTCTAATCAAAGTTTTTTAAATCGACTATGCAGACTTTCGATAAAATACTCTTTCTAAAAACTGTGAACCAGTAATATTAAACTTCGGACTGTTAACCGTTCGGATCTTTTAAAATTGGAACTTCGACTCACCTCAATTTTTTTTAAAACTGGATTGAAATTCAGGAAAAAAAAAATATATATATATATATATATATATCTATAAACGTATGGTATTAATTTAATTTTGTTAATTTGTTTCAAGAAAAGTGTAAAACCTTGACGAAACAATTTTTTTCGAAAGAACTACTCGTAATATTTCGACTAAAATTTGTTTCAAATTATACCTCGCACACGGACCACCGCTCGTACCAAACACAGTACACCGACTCAACCGTAGTCTTAGTTTAACCACCGGGTTATATAAAGACGGTTAAAATTGTCCGAGTACTCGGAGTACGATTGGCTAAAGGAATCAAGCGGCGGCGGGGAGGTCACTGGTTAAAAAACCACAACGAAAAGAAAAGAAGAGAAGAGAAGAGAAGAGAAGAGAAGAGAAGACAAGTTAGGTAGATAGTTATATACCATACGGTACCACAGTTTCATCCCCGAGATAAATTCACACTTTAAGTACAGCGGCAACAAACCTCGACAATTCTATTCTTAGATTAAAAAAAAAGACAAAAAAAAAAAAGTAAAACTAAAAAAAAAAACGAAGAGCAAAGAACGTAGAATGCCGTACCGAATGTCGAGTACCGAAGTACGTACCCAGACCTCGAACAAGTCGAAGACCACATGCATGTGCTCTCGTAAGTATGGTAAGAGAAAGAAAAAAGGGTAAGAGGGAAAATAAATTTTGTTTTTTTTCTTATTTTCGATTTGACGTATAAATTCTGGTCTGACTTTTTCTTCTTTCGATACATCACGTTTTTTACTTCACTTATATAGCTTTGTTACATTTTTTTTTCTATCAAATTCCCTGACTTTTTCAGATTTTTAAGTTAACCCCAGATACTATACAAATAGAAACTATGAAATTTTTTTGTAAAAAACCGTTGAAAAAAAAAATATAATTGAAAAAATACTCATACGTATTCATTGCAGTACGTATACATATAGAGGTTAAATTAATTTTGATAAAATAACGTTATTACCAGTTAACTAGGTTTTGATCTGACCCGTGAAAATTACCTACGTTTTCGACCGTTATCTAACAACACCAGTAGGTAAGCCTTAAAGCTCAACTTCCTTTCACGCAAAAGCTCCGTGTAAATGCGGAGAATTGGTTATATAGCTACAAATTTCACCTAATCCTAAAACCCGTTAACAAAGAACTTTTTTTTTCTTTCTTCTTTTTTTTCTTTTCTTTTACGGAATCTTGATCCCCCGTTATACGTACCTATATAGGTGGATAAATTCTTTCATTATTTGTTTGTTTTTTTTTAAGCTTCTAAATTGCGCAGATTGTAACTAATACAGATTTTATCACGCTTTTTTTTTTTCCTTCTTTTTATCATACGTAATCTACTTTACTTTTATCTATTCGACGGATTTAGAACACGCTCAAATTTTCCGTTAAAATTTTCTCAATTTTTTCTTTCTTTACTTAACTTCTGATCTTTTTGTTTTTAAAAACAAAGACAAAGCAAAGAAAAAATGAAAATAGGAATATCTAGCGATTTTTGATAATAAATCAGAAATGGAAAGTTTCAGTTTATAGACAATTGGATGGGATTTCGTAGTTTCTCATATCATTTGTCGAGCATGTCGAATAAACCTTGCATGTTTCTTTCTTTCGCTTCTTTTCTTTTATTTTTCATATACTGGAGACCGAAAACTGGAAATTTTTATCGGAATTAACCGTAAAAAGTTTTTGAAATTAACAAAAATTATTTTTTTCTTCTTCTATCGAAACCAATACTTTTCTTATCATAAATGGGTTAAAAAAAAAAAAAAAAGATCAATAATACAAAATGGAAACATATCGATAAAATTCCAGAATTTTGTTTGTTATATAAAAAAAATAAAAAAATAAATAAAATATTTTTCCACCTCTACTAAGATTGATGTTGAATGTGACATTTCTCGGTAATGTAAGGCCTTCGATATATATGTAGATAAAGGTATATCGTAGACCTCTATAACACACACATACAGCTTGTTAAATACGAATGGGTATGTATAAGTCCGATCGCTCATTGTCTTCTTTGGAATTGGCAGCGGCACTCGTGGAATGCGAAAAACGAGTAGGTATATCCTTCTGCATCAGGGGGATAACAGGGTGGTTGGTGACGGGTATCTCAAGCATGGAACATTCCTATGTATTTTATTCTTTATCCCGTACACGATATATCTAACAGTTGCAAACTTAATACTCTTCGATCTATGTGGATACATGGTGTCAGATTATTGACACCGTTCGATTTATTCGAACGCGAAGATAAATGGGGACGCGAAAATATATCCGGGAAGAAAAAAAAGAAAAAGAAAAAGAAAAAGAAGAAGAAAAAGAAAAAGAAAAAGAAGAAGAAGAAGACAAATACAAAAATGCTTGAATCATCATTTTAGACAGAGAATTGTTCGAACAAAAAAAAAAAAAAAAAAAAAGAAGAAAAAAGGAATGAAAAAGCTGAACAAAAATCAAATTGATTTAATTTTTTCAAATGATATTTTTTCCATTAAATAATTATAAATATCGATTGATAATCATATTAAATTATTTTCGATTACTACACGAGTTCTTTTTTTTTTTTTTGAGCTTTTAGACTGTGAATCTGGATAGAGGAAAAGGTAATGTGGATAAGGAAGAAGGAGCTGACTGGAGATATAGTGGATCGGAAAGAGAATGAATATGGTGAATAAAATGTGGTAAAGGAAATTCAATCACCTCGAAGCTTTCAAGCGCACTGCGTCGAATTCCAAACGGAACGGAAACCGCCTCGAAGTTTAATATGTTTGGGCTAGACTACTACTATATACTATACATATACTACATACTGTCTAGCTTCTACGTGCTTTCGAAAGCTTCCGACGAAGGCAGCATCTGCTAGACTAATTCCGAAGACATTGGAAGCTCCCAGCTATATCTCAAAGATCACGTTTACCACCAGTGAATTTAACAGGTTTCTTTATAGTTTGATTTTTAAAAGCTCATCATTGCTAAATTTTTGTAAATTTTAACATTTATTAAATGAACAAATAAATTTATAATTACGTATACAATTTCTTCAAAAATTTTATTCATCTTGCAGAAACAAAATAAAATTAAAAAAAAAAAAAAAAAAACTTAACTTAATTCCAGAGTATAGCCCCGTTCACCTTTCTTTCTCTCTTCTTTTCCGAGGAGGTTTATTTTGTGTATATAACTCAAAACCATCCCTCTTCAGTGTCTCTAGCCTCCCCTTTTCTTACAGGGTTTTGAGTATACAGGTACCCAGGCAACGTACCATCGTATCAAACAACGTATAGTAGTTGTTGCGTCAAGTTTTTGAATTATTGTTCACGTAGAGACGTAGAGACGTTGGTATATACGTGTATAAGATGAGATAAAATGCGAAGCTCGTACGCATCGTCAGACAACCAACCACCCCTTGACGTACGACAACGAACATCGTACCGTACGCATAGTCACGCACGTCCGCTTCTACTTATCGTTAGACACTTGCGCTCGCGAGACTAAGACATATATAGTAGGTATAGGTACATACAATGTAGATACATATTTTATATACACATGTATATGTACCTACAGGTATATACTTCAATATGTATAGTTAAGTTTTCTGTTTTAATCATCGCGCCCCGTAAAAATAATTGCAACGATATAAAAAATAAAATAAAAAAAACAGACAAATTTTTTATCAAGTAGGTAGTTTTACAAAGTAGATATTTACAGACATGTAATACTATATACGAATGACTGAATCGATCAGAGAATATATACTATATACATATGCTAAACAGACTGCAGTAATGTCTGGTCGGATTGAGCGAAGCATTTCTCAAACTACATTTGCAGTGTCCCCGATTGAATCGGAATATTCTTCCTATAATATACTTTACATATAAAATTTTACCAGGAAACTGTAGAGACAAGAACCCGATAAAGTGGCATCAATTTATCAAAACAGAGACTTGCTTTGTCTCCCTGTATTCCCTTCAGCACTCTCAAGTGTATTCGACGTTTTATGAGTTATGGGGTCGGTATGTAAGTACTATGTATACTCTCCCTATATACTGGGGACTATTTTTCGTCAAGGCGTGAAGTTTCGGGCCTCGAAGAAAAAGAAGAGAGAAAGAGAAAAAAAAAAAAAGAAGAAGAAGAAGAACCGTTGAGGGTGAAAAAATTCACCCTCTTGGTCTAGCTCCCCTTGAGAAAAGTCCTTAAAAAATGTCTTATAAAAAGTTGCTCCAAGGTTGGTAAATATTTGTCAAGAATCACGGAGGTTTGAGATGGAATAACGAATATGTATGTATATGTATAACCACTCATCTCACTCTACACACGTATAGGTACATACATATTATCTATATATCTTCGAAATTTTCTTCTTATTCTGCACTCTTGAGAGATTGCTATGTGAAATTAATATCCTTAAACGATTCTCTAGTGGCAGTAGAATCGTACAACACCCAACTCGAGACATCAAAGCTCGAAGAGTAATATTTCTCTTCAAGATATATGTATTATATATATATCTTATGATTTATTTAATATCTTTATGGATTGCGACAAAATGAAAACTCATATCAAACTTAGCTCTGTATAGGTATGCGTTGTAGTCGTCGACGATCATTCTCCTAATGCATAGTTACTCACTTACTTACTTATTTACTTATTTACTTCACCAACGAACCTGTACCTAATCTAAATATTAAATAAATGCTACTAAAATTTATGTGCAAGGCCAAGAAAGTTATCATATTATCTCCATTTCATTATAAATATATCGTGAGCGAGGCTGTTCAACTTTGACAAATATTTTTCTAATTATTTCGCATATTTTATAAATTTGTAAATAGAATTTTCTCACGATATATTAGATGAAAATTACATACATAATATATTTAGATAAAAGATAATTTTTTTTTGTTCGATAAAATTTCAACCGCAATTTTTAGCAATCATTTTAATTCTTTTTCATTTTATTTTTTTCTTTCTTTTTTTTTTTTTTTTTTGCAGCAGAAAAATTGTTCACTTCAAACGCGTTTCTGATCAAATGTAATAATTACTCTCGAGTGTACGTCGTATACGGTGCTCTTTTATGAACGAACTCGCTCTTGTACAACGATAAACTTGATAAAGTTAAATAAAAAGAGAAAAGAAAAGAAATTATTCACCCTCAAACGTGTTTACGATCCAATTATGTACCTACCGTGTTGAATTTATTATTATACTCTTTTCGTATAAAAACTTTGGATTGTGATCAAAAACCCTAACAAAATTGTATAAAAAAAAAAAAAGAAATTGATTGAAATCTAATTTTATCGGTCATGTAAACTAAGAAAAAAAAAAAAAAAAAACTTTGAATTGCTTTATTACACGGTTAATAAAAAAAAAATAAATAAAAACCTTTCAGGCTATATAAGAGTATCGATGAAAATTTTTCCTAAATTCAAAGAAACACAAAAAAATCAAATTATATATATTTAAATAATAGGCACATAAATTAATCCACCATTGTCCATTTTTTATCTTTGTTTCATCAGTCGAAAAATTGATGCATTACAGTTCAAGTCGATAACTCGTTATCGAGTTGAGTGAAAGTGACGAAATTATATACCTATAGGTATAATTCTGACAAAAAGCTGTTTCAAGCAGATAGATAGATAGGTACCTATAGGTAGTTGGATAGGTATGTATGCACATACACTAGGTACCTACTTTCAAAGCGTCAGCCGGCAACCGCCTCTGGCATATCTCATTACCCCTAAGCCTGGGTACACGTACATCCGGTGGCGTCTGGTGCTTTAATAGTAATTAAAGTAAACTAAACTAAACTAAACTAAAAGAACGGGTGGTAGCTGGGGGCTATCCTCTATGATCTCATTACACATACCTAGGTATTCATAAAGAAGGTGGTGAATTAGATTTTATGTTCTTTGAAAATTCTACAAAGGAGAGAGGGAGGGAGGACAAAAAAAAAAAGAAGGAAAAAAAAAAAGAAAAACTTTTTTCAACTCTTTGAATTAAAAAATCTTTACTGCAATAATTTTACTTAAGGATAAAGAAACTCATAACCGTTTACGCTGGAGCGAGAAATAATTATGAGATACTATATTCGACGAGTATATTTGATCGATGGTTAAAATCAACCCTTTTTTCGTTTTTTGGTTTTTTTCTTTTTTTGTAATTTTTTTTTTTTTTGTTTTTTTGTTAAAAAAAAAAATAATAAATTCCTTTGCATAAAGAATCTCTGTTATACGAGGCGGTATAATAATTATAAAACGTCGTTTCGCAAAGTGGGCGAGAGAGACCCGCCCTTTCGCAGGGTCCTCGCACATTCTTGCAACAAATCGTTGTAATTTCGCTTCTCTTCTTCTATGGGTTAGTACATGTATATATGCATAGCGTTAGATAGAATCCGCGCGAAATTTACGAACAAGACTAAGCCCAGTGAAAAAAAAAAAAAAAAAAAAAAAATTTATACCTCAAAATTTGAATTTGACGCAAACGAATTTGAACAACGATGATTAAAAAAAACTATCAGAAACAAGATGATAGAAATAATAATAAATAAAAAAAAAATAAAAAATCAGAAATGTACGTAGGGGGATAAAATAAGGATTTTTATTTTTCTGTTCTTTTTTTTTCAATTTTTTTCTGTTTTTTCTTTCATTCTTTGGTGGACAGTGAAATCAAGTTAGGCGGGTTTGATCAGATTTTAGCGAGGTTCTATTCTACCGTCGTTAGCCACGAGCGTGCGAAAACCCCGCGAGTTCGTCGGTTGCCATGACTACAGCTGGCGCGTCCCGGCGTCTCGGCGCTCGATACTCGACGACGCCCAAATCCAGCAGCAAACCAACCAGCCAGCCAGCCAGGGCTGCCACAACTGCAATACGATGCGACGCGGTACGATGCGTTGCAACGATACAACGACGACAACGTGGTTTTACTTCAATTTCGAAAACGCGATGGGTATGGAGAGAAAGAGAGAGAAAGTTGTAGAAATAAATTGAATATGGAGATACGGGAGTTGTATGTACGAGAAATAGTTCCTTTGTCGGGGTCGGGTTGAAGTACCGAATTTTAAAAGATCCGAACAGTAAAAATTCTGAATTTTAATGTTACCTACTCGCAGTTTTTTGGAAAGAATATTTTCGCAAAAGTGTTTAAAAAAAAAACTTCAAATCTAAAATACAGAGGCTTTAAAATTCCGAAAGTTAAAGATCCGGAAGATCAAGACACCGAAACTTCAAATTCGCGCACGGAACGTCGTACCCCTCGATTAAATTTTCGGATCTTTGGATTTTCGGAGTTTTAGACTTTCCCAGTTTTAAACCGTTTGCATTTCTATCTTGCCGAATTTTTATATTCTGAACTTTAGCGGTTTCTGAAAATTTGCAACTCCTCTTCCCTCTACCCCGTCCACCCCTAATATAAGCCCACCCACGCAATAAAGCTTCTCCTCGCCGCAACCCTTATATACCTACCGCTAAAGCTCCGCGGAGTGAGAGAACGGAAATTATAACGGGGTTTACCTATACTACAGAGAATAGCAATTTTCCTAGACTAATTGAATCCAGGGCTATTAAAAAGGTTTTATAAAAAAGAAAAGAAAAAAAAAAAAAAAAAATTAAATCAAAAAAGTTGGAGGAAAACTTTAAATTTAATTTACGATAAACGGAGTAGTAACAAAAATTACTCCAAAAATTCCCGGCAGGCAAAAATTTCTGTCAAAAAACAATAAACCTAAAAGAAATGATTTCAAAATCTTTTCACAGATTACTGCTAATTTTGTAAAATTAAAACCGATTTTAACCAACACAATAGAAAATTTAAAAATACATATATACGTACACGAATTGTGAAAAGAGTAAATGAGATTTGCAAAGCTTGCGTTATACTCGAAAGGAAATTTTTTTTTATTTCCCCTATCCCATTTACCTGTAGGTATATAAAGTCCGGTCGTTTACTGTCGTGAAAATAAAAGAACGAAACGTTTTAAAACCCTCGTAAATTTCCTTTTATCCTACTGCAGGTAAATTTTCGTTTAGTTATATCTTTACCCTCGATTAGCCAAATTTCTATATACCTGGGCGTTTCGGAGTGTAAAGAAAAGTAATACGAATGAAAAAAATAAAGAAATGAAGAAAATTATGCTTTCAGAAAAATTATTTGCAAACTGTAACAAGAAAAAAAATAAAATAAAATAAAACAAAAAGAAAAAAAAACTGCGAGAACATTTGTGAGCGACTGAGGCAGAAATTTTTCCGCTTTTCGAAAAATCGATTCTCTGGGTTGGGGGTAATCAAGCTTTCAGAGTTTGTCGTTCGCAAGTTTCAAGTGTAAAAAGTAAAGAAGAAAAAAAAATGGAAAGAAAAGTAAAAAACATAAAGCAAGAGGCGAAAGCTACTAGTTCATCGATACTTTGATATCTCTTTCCGATTTCTGCTAGAGATATCCGGCACCACAGCTAGTAGATACCCCGATATTCCGGTCCGCAATTTCCGGACGAATTTCCCGGCTCCTAGGGGATCGGTTTTAAGCCACTTCCGTCCCCGTGTTTCTCGACGCCTCGTTTACCTATAGGGTTCGATCAAGAAACGAGGGGGACATAATAAAACCAAACCACTCAACTCCGACGATAATACCTACCGGTCGTGGTAAACCCGATTTCCTATATCATATTAAGAAGAAAAAAAATACAAAATAAAAAAAAAAAAAAAACGAACTTATTTCCGCTAAATAAATTACAAATTTATATGCGGACAAAAAAAAAAAAAAAATGGTGAGAAATATTGATTTTTTGTTTTTTTTTTTTTTTTTGTTAAACGAAGACATGAAAATTTATTTCAGTTTTTTTTTTCAGTGTTCTTTTATTACGCATTTTTGAAATCTAAATCATTCGAGGAAAAAATAACGAATTGCAGTTGAATTAAACCAAAGGAAAAACCGAGACATTGAATTTTTGAATTTGGACAGTTAGTAAAAAAAGAGGAGTAATAGCCGAATTCTTTTTTATCTTAGAAGAAAACGTAAAGATTGATTGAAATGCGACTGAAAGCAGCGCTGTGACGTTTCTTTTTCTACAAAATTCCCCAACTTTTACAAATTTTCCAGAGATTAAATTCTGAATTTTCAGGTTCGTAATTCTTGAGGAATAAATTAAAGTCAGTCGTGCTTACAAGACGAGTATCGATGTCTACACATTGTGAACATTAAAGGAAAACTATATCGATGCAAATGACTAATTTTATTTTAATCTTTGGATAAAAACAAAATCTATTCCGTCTGAAAAATCCAACCACAAAAAATTACGATTTATCACATCGCGAAAATACCGAGTGTATATGAAATTACGACTTTTCACTCGAAAAGTGATAAATTTCCAAGTCATTCACGAAATTCCAAGACTTGTGACTGACAATTTCAGTGAAAAAAATAATTCCTTGACTTTTCTGGATTTCTAGGTGACGTACGAAACCCTGAATAGTAGTTTTCCGATCGAAACCAACACTTTCCATATAATATCGCCAAGTAGACAAAGACTAATAAATAATTAAATAACTCGTGAGTTATTTCAACGGTTAATCTAAACTCGCTAATGACTAAGTGTTAACGAAACACGAGTTGTTCCTTAATAGAGTATGTATCATCACTTGATAAAGTGACGGAGGAACAAGCGTGGCGTATCATTGTGATGTGCGAACCCCGTTCGCTTTACGAGGTAGAGCAAAGCGCGCCACATCGTATCACAGTAACATCCACCAGTCACCCACAGCTATAATATAATAACAGCCCGGAGATTTCGTTCCAAGCATTAACTGCGCGGCGTGACAACAGCGTTATCAAACTAAAATGGGAGGATGATAATGGCGATAACCAGCTGCACGCTGCAGGGAATCGAGAAGATAATTCGTTTAATCCACTTGTAATCATATCAATAGTTGCCCATGCGTCTATGAGCGAAGCGTACGTTGATATCAGAAATAGTCGTTCTCATTGTCGGTGAACTTTCAACGATCTATAATGTTCTGCATAGCACCCTTACACATTTTCTTCTCTCTTGAATTTACTCGCTGTAGATTTTCATCTTTCTTTCTTTCTTTCTTTCTTTTGGACGTTCTTCTATCTGTATTTGTCTCTTCATGCGGCAGAAGCACCAGCGGCACCCAACAGGTCCTCGAGACTGCAGATTAGTTCGTAATAACGTATTGTTCTATAGGACCAAGAGAGAACATAAGACAGGATTTAAACCGTCGAAGACAACGTGGAGAGAGTAAAAAACGCTCTTTCAATGTTGGACGAAAATCGGAATGAACTGACATGAGCTTTGTACTACATTAATTTTTTTTTTTTTTTTAGTATCGTATACGTAGTTTTTTTTTTTTTTTGCTGCAACTTTGAGATATTATTCGAGATAAAAATCTCCGAAAATGAAACAAAACGAGACGAAAACAGAAAAATATTAAAATTGCAATATAAATTTAATTGCGAAATCAAAAACTGTCTTTATTTTCTTATAAACGCATGTGTGTGGGTGTGTTGGACCTAAATCTCTCCGCGTCAACATAGTCATCAATAATAATAAAAACTCCCAATATATCTACACCTGCGCCATCTGTTTTAAACGGACGAGGACGCGGTGACCCGTGACTCACTGGTTATAGCCTGTAGGACGACAGAGTAGGTTCCTACGAGGCAGAGGCAGCAGCCTCGCCATGCACTCATCCATCCACCGTCCCACGTGAACCGGGTCCACGCCCGACGAACGCGACGCGACTCGACGCGACGTGCATTTGTCCAGACCAGGGAGAGTAGTAGTCTGCAGTGGTAGTGCAGCCGGATATATTTTGCAAGGCGAGGCTCTCTCCTCTTCTACCAGACGATCAATATTTCATCGTTTCAAACGGCGAAATAAACCAACCTCTCTTCTCTTCTCTTCTCTTCTCTTTTCTACACTGCAAACTGCACTGCACTGCACTGTCGGGAAATGAATCCTCGACTACTATAGATTTTCATGTTACTATATCTTTTCGTCCCCATAATTGTTCAACTTTTGAAATTTTCATTTTCTTTTCCTATTTGATATTTTTTTTTTTTTTAGACAATTGAAAAATTTTTGGGACAAAAAAGTTCACAGGGTTGTTACGTTTCTATATCTAAAAAAATTGCTGAATTTGCTAGGATTTCCAGAAATTAAATTCCAAATTTTTATTAAGGTTCGTTTTTAAGAAATATACATTAAAGACCGTCGTGTTTACGAGATTGCAGATATCTATGTATAAACATTGTGAAAAGTTGAGAAAGAAGCACTTCGACGCAAATTATCAATTTTATTTTAATCTTGAACAAAAAAAAAAATAAAAAATAAAAAATCTATTTCGGTTAGGTAAAATCCCATCGCTAAAAATGGCAATTTTTCACATCGCGAATACACACCGAGTTGATTTGAAATTCGTCTATTTACTCAAAAAGCAAGAAATTCCCTAACATTTCACTGACAATTTCTTTTCAAACATAATTCCCTGACTTTGTCCAGGTTTTCAGATTTTCCACTAAATATTCTATATAACTCGAAGCCACTCCATTCAGTATCAAAAATCCAAATGTTTGTATATGTCAGACGTTTGTTTCATAAACAATTATTTTGTATAAAAACTGAACCAAAAAAAACTAATAGGATTGTTTGATTTGTCTTACAATATAAGAATTTCAATCAACTAATATCCCTCCGTAGTCACCATGGGTCAAATTGACCCAGCTTGCAACTTTGGGCTAAATATCTGTTTTTGGATGGAATAAATACCCTCTTCGCAACACCCACTATCGAGTTATTACTATTTTTTTTTTTTTTTATCAAAGTCCCATATCTCGTGAGTACCACCCTAAAATTTTTTGAAAAAAAAAAAACTAAAAAATGAAAAAGTTATGAATATTTTACTGAAAAAGTACATTTTTTGCACATTCGCATCTTCACGATATTTTTTTAGACGCGTTGACATTTGATTTTTTTCCAGATTGACTGTTGCCTTATACATAATCTACAATGTTTAAAGTATGATCCATAATTTTTTGAAAAAAATCGGACGAATACTTTTTGTACGGCACTCATTTGAAAATTCCGTTGGGTCAATTTGACCCCCATAGTCACAACTACGTGATTCTACAAAAGTGTGATTACGAAGGGTTAATTATGAGAAACGATAGATCAGAGTTTTGACTTCTGTTTGATTATGGATAAGATTTGAACTGGTTAAATAAAATCCACGCTATTTTATGAATAATTTATATTAAGAGATCGATATTAGTTATTTCGTATGATCGAGGGTTTTGATATATTAAGGTTAAATATTATAATATCGTTATGCAGCGATTAATCAGTAAGTACATATATATCCTTGTATAAAAAAGAAAAGCATTATTCTGCTCAACCAATTCGTGAAGCAAAATCGTATAGAAGAAGAGCGAGGTCGGATATTTTATTTTAAAATAAATATGTACCGGTTAAACCGGTAAGAAGTGATCGGTTGCGTAGGGTCGCGTCCAACTCTTTGAACGCGTATGGTTATTACGTCATCCAGAATGAACCAGAAAACCAGCACGAAAGTAAACCGTGCAGTGCAACAGCAATAGCAGCAGACGTTGCTGCTGTTGATTCTGTTTCTGTCGCTGTTGCTGCACCTTTAAGAATACCAAACGGAAAACCGGTCCCTCATATCTCGTCGACACCGAAAACTGTCCTCGACAATTTAAAATGCAGCAAAGAACCGCGATTATAGTTCTTACCGATGATAATAATTTCCGGTTTGTAAAGATACAAAAGAAAAAAAGAAAAATGTATAAGATTCGCAATATTTTTAAAAGGAGTCAAGGAACTTGAAGATAAAAAAATTTAGTCTAAAAAATAAATCGCAAAAATTCTTTTTCAAACACTTTGAAACCGAAAAATTCTTTTTTTTTCTGTTGAAATTGGAAAGAAAATTTTTTTTTTTTAAATTACTTTTTGTAGACCGGTTTTAGTACAGCTTGAAATTATTTTGTTCTAAAATTCAACGAATCGATGCAATTTATCTGCACACGTAGGTATACTTCGCATAAAACATTTAATAGGTATAATAAATTCCATGGGTGTGATAATATATGTATAATCATGAACGTAGATTGTATATACATATACATATATATCCTATACATGCATAGATATTTATCAAATTTTCATTTAGACGTTATTCTATGTATAATACCCAGGCGAGACTCTCGTCGACCCGTGACACCGACAATTTATACCTTTTCATGGGTTTTCTGAATGAGTATACAGGAAGTTTGGACCGTTGAACCGTGCCGAGGGGAAAACTCTGACTCGTGTCTATATTACTCAGGCATGATTTTTACGATCTAACATATAAATTGCAGTTTAGAAAACACAATAGAATTATTAAAATGTAAGTTCAAGTTTATCTAAAGAACATTACAGATTTATGATTAAAAAGTAATAAATTTATGCATCAAAAAAACGAAAGAAAAAAAAATGAATGGAATTTAATTTATCCAGCAAAAGGCGGTCCCATTTTTTTTTTTTTTTTTTTTTTTTTATATTTAACGGATATTTTATCACCTTGATAACTGCAACCGTATGCGGTGTGAAAAAAAATCTTTTATCTCGGATCACGAATCTTATATATACGAAACCCGATAAACTTATATTATACCTGCTAAAGGGATTTTTATTCGATTTAACATAAAGATTTTTATCGCCTTTCTTTATCGTACCGGAGAGATTTCTAGATCGTTTAATAAAATAGCGTCCCGCGGCGAGTGTGAGGGAGGGTATAAAAAATCGATGTATTATAGGTATATTAATACTTGGTGAAAAACCATTGAAAAAATCAGTTTTATTGTTAATTTTCTTTCTCTATAAAATTTCATGTATTTTACCAGTTTTTTCAGGGATTAAATACCAAATTTTCAGCTTCGTTTTTAGGGAATACATTAAAAGACAATTTTACTTACAAAATGGGTATCGATGTACATGTAGTAAATTTGAATAAAAATTGATCAAACTTAAGCAATTAAATCAAAATATCCTATCTAAATGAGAAACTAATGTAAAAAGATAATAATTTTTATTCTAAGTCTTATGGCGAAGAACTGATTTATCTGTGTTCTTCAAAGATGAAAGAAACTTACATACGAGATTAATTTCACCACGTCTACCTTAACATACGTATGTACATACATAGTCGTAACTGAAGGTGAAATAAACTCACTCACTGCCTCTTTCACATGCATATAGTCTGCAAAAAAAAAATTGAGTTCCCAGTAGGTAGGCATCCATAATAATAGGAGGCAAGCCTGAGGCATGTGGTTGTGGCTGTGCAACCTGGACCAAGTGAGAGAGTAATTCCTAATTAGCGGCGGACGCTATAGCCAATAAACCAGGATTGACTGCTATAGTATATCGTGGGTTGAAAGGTGATTTGGATCTTAATGAATTATTGCAATAAATTTATACAAAAGATTATCAAATAAAAAATACAAAAAATAGAAAAATCAAATTCCGAAGTATAAAGAGCGAGACAAAAAAAAAAAAAGAAAAGAAAAGAAAAACAACAAAATTATTAGTTATAGTTGTACAGATATTTTCTAAAATATCAGCTATACGCATATTGCAGGGATTTAAAAGATGTGAAAATTTGAATTTGAATTTAAAAAATATATAATGTACGAATAAAATTTTTACAAAAATCAATTTTTCAAAAATTGACCCAGTACAACAAAATATAAAATGAAAACTTTTTTTTTACTTTATTTTATTTTCATCTATTTTGAATGTTGCACCCTTTTGCCTGCCTGCCTACCCGGTTATTGGAATATTGGAAATCAAACAAACGGAAATTACGACGAGTCGTGGTACAGAACCAATTAATACCATCACAGGGGAGAAAAATGCCTCGTCACCCCTTGATCAAGGGGTTCTCTTTTTATTTTTTTTTTTTTTGTCAGCGATAACGAATGGCCAGCGATGTATTTGGTACAATCGTCAATCAGTATTTACAGAATTTTTCAAATACCGCCACAACTGTAATTACTGTAGGGTAGATATAAAAACGGAGGCGAGAGGGAGGGGGAGTACCGAGACAATTGCAGTGTGTTAATTTACATTTACCTATACGGAAATAATGGTGGTAATAATAATAATGATAATAATAATGATAATATTAATAATGATAATAATAATGGATACGTAATTTTGCGCAATAACCTTGTATGTACATAAATTTCTTTTCCTTAAACTGATATACGTATAATTATACATATAACAAAATGAAAGAGATAAACAATTAGTATAAAGATCTGGACGAACGGACTTACCTCGGCCAGTGGTTCTTCTTTTGTAACGTCACCGTTCTTTGGAGCATCTTCACGTGCCGTCTTGCTTCTGTCCCTTTTACCGAAACTTAGCGATCTGAAGGACCATTTCTTTTTCTGAAAGACAGAATAAAAAAAAAATCAGTCTTTTCCAGTTTTTCATTTTATTTTATTTATTTTTTATTTTGTTGTTTATTTCTTCACGAATTCATTATACTTTTTGACAAAAATATCAAATTCACATCGTTAACCCACTTTCATCCAAAAAATGTAATAAGGAAGTAAATTTAAGATAAAAAAAATTAAAATTGTTCATTAAATAATTTTTCAAACGGTTCACTTTCATCAAGGATGAAAGTGTTTTTTTTTTTTTCAATCAATTCTTTTTTTTTTGTTTCAACACTAACCTTGTCCTTTTTCTTGGCATCCTTGCTCTCAGGAGATGTGGCAGTTTCCGGGCTTGTAGGTGTTACGCCGTCAGTTGGTGTTGTGACTTCTTCACCTTCTGTCGGTGCCTCTGTATTAGATTCTGGTCTGGTATCTTCGACCTTGACATCTTCCTATAATCAAAAATATTTTTTTTTTAAGAAAAAAAAAAACAAAATATTGAAATAACAAAACCGGATATATTCACAAAGTTTATGTCATTGCCAATAAATGACCTATATATTGACAAGCGTTATTTTCATACAGTGAATTTTATGCCAATTCGATTTGGGTATGATTACAATTTTTTGTATGTCATTGGCAAGGAATGTCCTATATGTTTTGTCATTGGCAAGAAATGCCCTATACATATGTATATATTTATAGTGAACCTCGCGTGACGAACTGACGCGAGATCGTCACGCTCCCAGCATTTGACTCCCTATACCGAGGCGTCTCATAAGATGCTTAGCTTTAAAATAATTGGGTATAATTTGTGGTACAGAAATATGTTAATTAACAATAACAGAATTTGTTCTTTTTATTTTTTTCCATTGCCTTGAATCGCTATTCACGTATTTAATAAACGTCTAACAGAGACGACCACGCGACACAACGAATAACTTGCGGTAATTAAAACTCCACGCGCAAAATGTACAGAATTTCTTAACGCAATTTCAGCTCTCTTCTATGTATACCTATCTACGTTGTATGAGTATACATGTATGTATTGTACATAGAAGGAAGACGTGGTATGTCACATTCCTTACGTTCTCAATTAACCCAGCGTTAATTCGATAATTACTCAGTTTTTAGTAGTTGCGATTAAAATTTAAAGTAAGTCGTACTTTGAAACATTAAAAAATTTCTAACGTCACAAACATGCTACGAATTTTTTATTTTTTTATTTTTGTTTTTTTTACTCTTTGAAATTATTGATGATTTATTGTTTCAACATTCCTATAAAAATAAATAAATAAATTAAAATAAATTAGGAAAACGTATTTAACTAAAACGGACTACATCAAAAAAATTTCAATTTTTTTTTATACATACAAATTTTATAAAAAAAAAAAAAAAAATAAGAATTTAGAAAACCATATAATATACAGTTGCTGTCAATAAAGTCATTTTGTCCCGCGGTATATAAAGTATATATATAGGTATTGTTTTTCATAATTTTATTATATCTCGCTATATGAGACTACAAACAACGATACCATATATTGCGAAATGAAACACCCATATGTCGACTCTTTTTTTTTTTTTTTTGCATTTCAACTGACCAGTTGATCCAATCTTTTATGTTATAAGTATACGAGTATACATACAAACATACATACATACATATACGTACGTATCTACAGCTGAAACGATTTGAAGAAATAAGAAACCATAACTCGTTGCTTATTACCTCTCTTATTTTATTTTATTTCATTTTATTTTACATTATTATTATTATTTTTAATTGTTTTAATATCTTTTTGTTGTTTCCCCCTTTTTACTTTTTCTTCACGCGTTGTATATATATATTATATACCTACTAATGATATACATACATGATTCGTTATCTCTGAAAATTGTCTTTGTCATGTAAGAATATATGGACAATTTTATTTGTTTTTTGTTTTTTTTTTTTTGTTTTTTTTGTTCTTTTTGTTTTTGTTTTACGAACAATAAATTCTTTGTACATATAAATATATAGGATTTTGTTAATTATATGTTCCTTGCCCCTGAGTAGCAGGAAGAGTATAGCAGTAGCACCAGCAGCTGAACTGAACTGAACTGAGCTAAGCTAAGCTAAGCTAAGCTGAGCTAGTGATGTGACAATTAATTAAACTTGGAATTAAGCATTGTTTCTAGCGTGACGAAGCTCGACGAAGAGAGTCACCGTAGTTTTATAAATTTCTTCATTAATAAATTAATTAATGTATACTGCAACCGCATTCGCGCGCTTTAAGATCAAAGGAATGATTATAACAAAGAAGAAATGAAACGGTAAGAATTAAGATCGCCGCAGCGTTTAATATCGTATTAAATTTATAATTAACACGAATATTATGTGATAATTCAAGAAATTCGTTCTTCATTTTTTTAAACGTTCTTTAGTGTTAAATAATAATAAAAAAAAAAAAAAAAGAAATGAATATTCTGGAATTTGGACTAAATTTCAATTAAATAAAAAATTTTGATAATTTTGTACTACGCGAAAATAAGCAGATGAAGAATACAATTACAAGTATATATATCTGAGTAAGCTTTGAATTGAGGGATGTAGAGTCGGCCAGGTTCCGTAAATAATAATAAAAAAATATTAACTTTTTATTTACGCCTTTTTTATACGCGAATTAAACTCCTAGTATGACAATTAGCAATTTCATCATTTACTCAATTTATAGTTTCAGTTATATCTATATCGTACTTCCAACGCTTTTTTTATTATTCCCTCAAACTTCTTATTTTTATAACCAAGTGTAGTGGTATAAACTTTGAATTAAACATCGTTAAGATACCATCGTTTAGTGTACCAACTTTTTTTCTTTTCTTTTCTTTTATTGTCTAATACCCACTTCATGCCCCTCGAAAATTAATCCGTGAACCCCCGAAGGATAAGCTGAGTAAAAATATTATGTCAACTAGACCGTAAACTGCGAATAATAAAAATAAGGAAAATAAAAATACAAAAAAATAAAAACAAGGATTTACGCTAATGTTAAATAATAAATATAAAAAAAAAAAAAAATCACGTCATAAACGTATGAGAATTAGTATAAAATATAATCACGCTATATAAATTCTTCATTTTACAATATACAGCCGACTGTTCATTTTATTTATTCATGTTTAAGTTTTATTCATATTTTGTCCTTATTCTTTTTCTAATTAACTTTTTAATTGAAACTTTGCAGATACGATTGATGGTACAATTTATTTAAATAGTTTATAAATAATTTTCATGTATACCTATACGTATATATGTCTTCGTCCACTGTATATCGGGTCTATTTGACTCTGATAACACATAGCGTGAGGACAAGCAAATGAAATTATTATACTTGTTGAGCAAAGGCAGTCATGAGATAGATACGCGCCAGATAGATTTGAAACTTGACTTCTTTATCTTTATCTTTTTTTCTTTTTATTTTTTTCCCTTGTCCCGTTTTTGTTTGCCTTTTTTTTTTACTGTTTGATGATAGAGAACGGATCCAGTTACGCGAGGGAATTCTTTCGTTCTTATGGTACACATATATACATAGATACATATATGTGCAATAGGTAGGTGTATACTTATACAAGCGTTCTTAAAAGCCTAAGCGTTTCAGTGTGACGACGAAGACCCCCGGCCATCAGGGAAGCGATTTTTACACATGAGAAATATATATATGTTGTTTTTTTTCCTTTTATACTATCTCGAAGAAACTCTAGACGCGAAAAGATCGGGAGCAACGCAAACGCAATGCTAGGTTAGGTTAGAAAGTTCAGCGAATCGCATATATTGAAAATATATAAGCGTTGTGTTCATTTGAAAAGTTTCCACTTTACTATCTCGAAAACCAAAAGAGATTTTCGAACGCGGCTTATAGGAGGTTAAAAGGTATCGAAGGGGACGGAACATGGTGCAGCATCATTTTCAGTAGGTGGGGACGTCAAGGCCGGCGGAAGATCAACTTTTTTTTTGGTTTTTTTAATAGAAACCTATATTTTTTATTATGTAAATTTTGTTCTACCTCAAATACAAAAAACATATATTCATATATTCAGTCCGGAATGATCGAGGTTCGGGCTACTTACTACCGCCAAAATATCTGGTTTCAAGTATCGAACAAAAAGGATGAAAATTAGCTTTAGTTTAAGTTCATTATGTATTTAACACTCCGTAGTCACCATGGGTCAAATTGACCCAGCGTGCAGCTTTGGGCTAAATATCTATTTTTGGATGGAATAAATACTTTTCTTGAAACTCCCACTATTCAACCTTCCTTTTTTTTTTTTATCAAAGTACCATATTTCGTGAATATGACCCTAAAATTTTTTGAAAAAAAAAAACATTTTTTAAATGAAAAAGTTATGAATATTTTACTGAAAAAGTACATTTTTTGCACATTCACATCTTCACGACTTTCTTTTTCAAACATGTTGACATTTGATTTTTTCCAAATTAACTGTTGCCACGTGTTCTACAATATTTAAAGTATGATCTATAATTTTTTGAAAAAAAAAATCAGACGGATACTTTTTTTTTTACCGGTAGCCATTTAAAAATGACATTGGGTAAATTTTACCCCTAGCGTGACTATTATAACGTGATTCTACAGAAGTGTGACTACGGAGAATTAATGAATTCAAATTAAAAGGTTTCTATACATAAATTTTTTCATTTAAATTCATTTAATTTGTAAAATATTTAAAACGTAAAGAAGTTTCTGGTGTATAAAAAAAAAAAAAAAAATACTGTGCAATTTTTCCTACCTATTTAACCAAGACGTACTATACCTACCGCAACGCATGTATAGAGAAGAGATATTATAAATAATTATATGTACACGCATATGAGTGTGCAGATTTTTATTAAAATTTTTGTGATTTTTTTTCTTTATATTTTATTTCATTTTATTTGTTTTATTGGTGAGCAAATACGTAACAAATTTCAAAGTCAAGTTTAAACCTCTTTCAAGAGCGCGACAGGGTTGCAGTCTTTATTCAACCTTGGCCACGTGGCCTTGCATCCTGCACCAATATGGCCACTGAATCTTATTTTAGAAACCGCGCGTCTCTCACACACGTTGCCCGCATCCGTTTAATTTCATTCATAGGTCGACGCATTGCATTGCATTGCATTGCATTGCATTGCATTGCCTTGCCTTGCCTTGCCTGATCTGCCCCCCCCCCCAAAAAAAATAAACAAAAAATAAAAAAAACACTGGGGAATAAAAAAAAAAAAAGGCACCGTGACAATTAAGACAAAAAAATTGAGATTTTTTCTAATTCCGTGAATATTTTTTGTGTTTTTTTTTCTTCTTTCGTTTTCAAATTTTCTAGAGTCTAAAATTTACGATTTTTTTCAAATTTTTTTCTGTAATCATACAAAAATCCTTACAGAAATAATATACCACCTGCTACTGGAGCTACGAAATTCAATGATTGAATTTTGTAAGGGAAAAAAAAAAAAAATAATAACATCAGCAGAAAAGACTAAAGAAATTTTTTCAAAAGACTTCAAAGTTTTGATTCAAATTTTCTATTACTTGGTGATGGTAATTTTATTGAATGAAATGAAAAACTAATAATATTGATAATCCTGCAGTAGATATAATAATGAAATGAACTTTCAAGCTACCGACCGAAGGAGTTACGGTTAGAATAAATGATAATTATATTATCGAGGTGTAAGTTCATGGAATGTACTATCTACTAAATATTTATATATAAGGGGGAAAAAAAAGGAAGAATAAGTTCTATAAGCGCGGTATTATAATGCGTAGTACATGTATTTATATAAAGGAACTTATCACTAGATATTCATGAATATAACAGCGTCCTTGCAAGTTGCGTCGACTCGAACGATGTGCATGCACACATTAAACATATATATATGTACCCAATGTACATACACAAACGTACTTGTAGATATTATAATTCTATAAATAATTCTCGTTCTTTGTTCTCCAGAGTTTAGTTTAGTTTGAGACGATTTGATTGCGCACACATCCCAGACGCGACCGACGAGAGTCCATAAATACATAAAAGCCTACAGCCGAGCACTCGCATGTTTACGATATATGTATGTGTACTCCCTTCTTCTTGCTTTCAGAGTTTTTTTTTTTTTTGTTCTTCTTTTTTATAAGGGGCAATTTTTTTTCGATTTTTCTTTTTCTGTTAACTTTGTAACGTATGAAAAAGGAAAAGAAACAAAAAAAAAAAAAAAAAAAAGAAAAACTCACGAAAAACCTGTACATTTTCATAATTATAATACAAGTGTATAAACTTATAATACGCAAATATGTATACGTAAAATGATGAATAGTAATAATAGTATTTTTTTTTTCTTCAACACATCTGCTCAGTATCATAAATTTTATTAAGTGTAGAATATTAATGGAGTCGGATTAAGCTATTCACCATTTGATATCTAGATTATAATAAATAGGAGTATGTATACTCATAGGGTATGTATCTACTTGCACTTAATAAAATATGTACATGTATAGAATTTTTAATTACATACATATATATAGAGAGAGTAATAATTTTTAATTATATATCCACATTTTGTGTTTTTAACTTGTTTCATCGGTGTTTGTTCGTACGATAAGTATAATCATATGGCAGCGATTTACAAGCATTAGATTATTAATATTATTATTATGTAAATGTATATGTACAGGCAGTTATTTTTACACGACACACTGTCTAGACGATATATAAGCCCCCCTCCACGATCTGTGTTCGTGTGCGTGTGAGTGAGTGAGTATAATATCGGTGTCGAAGTAGGAGAACTCAAATTGTTGAGAAAAAAAAATCCAAAAGAGATAAATAAAAAATCTAAACAAACAAAAAAAACAAAAAAATGCTGAATGATTATTTTATTGATTTACTTTATTTTTTCAATTTCTGCGTCAAATTGATCGTCGATGTAATTTATCAATTTTTCTAATATCTATTAACCCTTAGACTGCACAAGGGGTCATTCTGACCCCAACATTTTTCTGTAAATTAGAGCTTTTGTAAAAACAGCTACGATTTCTATGCAACGTTTTTCTATAATCAATTTTCTATAATAAATTTCTTAGCCTTAGTCGAGCAAATTTGCTACAAAAAAGAAAAAAAAGAAAAAAAAAATACGTATCTACATTTTTTTTCGAAAAAATTGTATTGTTTTAGAGATATTTTGAACCGAGAATCACCTGGGGTCAATCTGACCCCATGTGAAGTTTAAGATTCCCTACGGCGGTGTGCAGTCGAAAGGTTAATAACGTTCGAGGCGAAACAGTTTGGAACAAAGCAGGTGATAAAAATATTTTGAAAATAAAAAGAGAAAAAAATTAACATAATTGCTCTGAAAAAAAAAAATAAATAAAAAAATTTAAAAAAAATGATGAAATCGTTGAACAATAAGAATTTTAAGAGAACGAACTCCGAAAACGCGTTGCTCTGCGCCAACACAATAATTATCTGCACGCGAGACGACCAAATTTCTATAAAAATATATCAACGGTATCCTTTTAACTTTAATGTTTTTTTTTTTTTTTGCTTTTTTTTTTCATTTTGTTTTTTAGTGTGATTTTCGAGTTGGGTTCGTTGCGTGTTTCGTGCATGCAAGTGGCCTGGTTTCTGTTTGTGTTTCTGTACGGTTCGTTGTTATTAGTTTCAATATGAATTCCTTACTAATAATCGTATATACTTATATACATATATACGTAAGCGTGAATTCAGAACGTCTGATTTTCTCACGATCTCTTCAAACCTTCCGAAATTAAATAGAGAGAAAAAAAAACCCAACTGATTGTTTTAACTACGATCAAATAATCAAGTGACACAAATTTAAACCGATAAAACTTAATTTTTCGGTTGAATAGATTAAACGTCTATATATGTAAAATCATACAGGGCTGAATTATAATTTCGAATTAACGATAAAAATTACAAATTTTAATATCACTGATTCACAGTTTTCAGAAAGAGTATTTCCCCAAAAGTCTGGGTAGTTATTTGAAAAAAACTTCGAATCGAGCAACGTCGAAGGTTCAATTTTCCGAAAGGCCGAGACTCCGGAACATAAAATTCACACATGGAGCAATCATACCCCGCGCAATAAATTTTCCGATTCTTGGACTTTCGGAGTTTTGGACATTCCCAGTTTTTAGCCTGCGCGTCTAAATTCCGAACTTTCCATCTGTCAATATTCTGAATTTTAACGTTTACTAAAAACTCGAAATCGTAATTTTTACCGTTCGGAACTTTTCAACATTCAGAACATCATAACCCGTCCTAAAATCATTTTTTCATATCTCATAGATTTTTCAAATCTTTAAACTACGTTGCCAAGCAAGCCTGGAGATTATACTACGACAAGGAAGTATTATACTGCACACAATGACAAACGTGTCAAAAGTTTGCTAAACTCTTTCGAGACTCTCTCATAGACCGGGGACACTCTCGGGAGGAGGCCAGCTGGCTTTTAGCTATTGCTAACTGTGCATTTTCACCACTACAAGGTATACTTGACATGGTGAGCGGCTCTGCCACTGCTGCTGTTGCTGCTGCAGCAAGTCAGTGCAGCAAAAGCAGCCCTGAGTTCCTGGCAAACAAGTCACACCGGAGCAGGTTATACAACGACGTGTTGCTTGCTTGCACCGGCTCCAGAAGTGTGCACCAACTCTACTCTATAGAGTATAACCTCTCCCTCCCGCTCTTCTTCATTCTCTTCCTCCTTCTTCTACTCTACTCAACAGAAAAGTAGGACTCGAGGTCTTTTGCGCTAAAGTTTCACCTCGGATTTAAACACCTGTACTTACTATATGTATATGCTCGGTGCAGTGTGAACTACTGCACTTATTATATATCCACCCCCCGAGAGTTTTTATTCATTTCTAATTGAAATGAAAGAATTTATTTATTTACTCTAGAATTAACGGTAACGGTAATGATAATTTACTAATTATATTACGTTAAGAATTTTATCTATGAACAAATTAATAAAATAACTAGAAATGTTTGACAATAATATTTGATGATATGTTAGCCAAGGGAACGAATTTGAATAAAGAAATTTTGTGTTTGTATTAATGTAATATATGGGACATATATTGTATACGTCAGAATTGTTACGTTTTTTTCTCTACAAAAATTTTGCTGAATTCTCCAAATTTTCGCGATATTAAATTTCGAATTTTTAAGTTCGTTTTTAGGGAATAATATATTTAAGATAGTTGTGCTTTAAAAGATTGGTTATCGATGTCTAAACGTTGTGAACATTTAAGGAAAATCGGATCGATGAAGATTAGCAATTTTATTTCAATCTTAGGATATGGAGAAAAAAATAAATAAAAAAATTTATATCGTTAAAAAATATTTATTTTTAACATTGTGAAAGTACCTATTTTATCTGAAATTCAACTTTTCACTTAAAAAGTAAGAAATTACTAGAAAATTTTCCCCGACAATTTCGGTACAAACATAATTCCCTGACTTTGACAGCTCTGTGTATATACATAGGAAAACTAAACAAGAACAGGAAAGAAAGACAAAACGATATTAAGCGGTTCGACTCGCACGACGTTGATAAATGAAACACGCTGGGTATATATATAAGAGGCGAAAACGAGTTATTCACGACAAGGGGTAAAGAAAACAGAAAGAAAAAAGGAAAAAATGAAAAAAAAAAAAAAAAATGAATAAAAGTTACAACCACAAGACACCTGCCCGTCGAATATCTTGCGCATGCAGGCTGCTGTCGGTTATATACCTATAGTACGTATATGTATGTATGTATATTCAATCGGTGAAAAATACCAGTCGCGACAGCTGCATGTAAATCGTGAATAAATTAATTAATTAATAAACATATCATTTCATATTTTACGCATATTGTAATTGTGATTGTAATTGTCATTGTAATTATATTTATATTTATATTCATATCCACATAGGAACGGAAGAAAAGTATGAGAACAAAAAATAAACGCGAAATTTATTTTGTTTTATTAATATTATTTTTTTGTTTTCAACAAAAGATGATCAGTCGCGAATTCATAAATTATCACGATTCTAGGATAATAAAGTTTAATTTCAAACCATAAAACTCCAAGTGTCTTTTTTTTTTTTTGTACAAAAAAAGAATAAGAAAATAAAAAACCATCAACTTTGAGTAATTAAGATAAGATCTGAACGTTATAATAAGTGCTCTAAGACTATAAAATATTAATATTAACAGAGAATTTATTCAGCGTCTTATAAAAGTCTGTCTTATATTAAACGATCGTTGTAATTCCCGTATCAATATAAAATTCAATAACAGTCTGTTAATGACCTTTCGTGTGAACGCGTGAGTACCGATGATATTCATAGATCAATGAATAATTAACAAATATCATATGTACATGAGTTTTTATATTAACATTATTTATAATAAACAAAGATATCTACTATACAAGAACACAGACTTGTCTCTTAATATACACGTATATCCTTTCATTCATTTATTTATTTATTTATTTATCAACGTATTTTGTACTAATCACAGCTACATTATACCACGTGTAAGTAAATGGATAAGAAAAGAATGAAAAAAATTAAAAGAAAAAAAGAAAAGACAATATGAAATCGGTTTTGATCGATTTCTATAAATAATCTACCGATATCTAGCCGTGTGGCGTTACGTTGCGTTGTAGCTTATAGTCGGTCAGCTCGAATATGACGCCCTGCGTTTTATATATTGTACATATAGAATACATATTACAGACAGTCGTACAGACAGAGTGAGAGAGAAAAAAAAACAAACCAACCAACTGACCGACCGCTCGCTCGCGTTACATTACCTACGAGAACACGTGCGCCGCGCGCGAAACGGGTCGACCCCCGATCTATGATTCATTCGAAAGTCCCTGTGCTGCGCTGCGCCGCGGGTTGCGCGCTTTAGTCAAGTATCCATACAGTTACCAACACATCAGTTATACGCGCGGTGACCGTCTCGCTTCGCGCTATATCTATATGGATATAGATATAGAGACATATGGTTATACTAACGCGAGTGTATATAATAAAACATTTGTCTGTTAATAAGCTACTATAGTTTTGTCTAGGTCAGGCTTTTTACTGTAGTGCCCTACGCTTGTACCGACGTAGTGTTGCTATAGCTGACATGTTTTTGTGTGTATGAAAAATAAAAATAAATAAATAAAAAGCGTATATGTACGTATATATACACATAAACGTACCGGCGTAGAGTTTAGTATTCGATCCAAATACCGATACTTATTTTTTATCTTTTTGTTTTTCTATTCCGCTCGAACGAGTGAAACGCGATACAGATCTTTGGCTTTTGACCTTTGAATAAAATAGATCGGTTTTTTTTACCTCTATCTTTCTCTTCCTTTTTTTTTTTTTTTTTTTTTTTTTAATAAAAGTCAAGAAAAAAAGTGATTTTTTTTTTTTCGTTTTCTTTGAAACATCTTCCATCTTTCTTCATTTTTATAACGTTTTAAAGTTTTTTCAATAATATCAATTCAATGAATAAAATTTATACATCTAGGTATATAATATGTATATATATATATATATATATATATATATATATATATATATATATATATATATATATATATATATATATATATATATAATTTGTAATATATACATTATGGTGAGAAATAAAACTGACCTTTTCATTATCCTCGTCCTTATCCTTTTCCTTTTCCTTTTCCTGCTCTTTGTCCTTATCTTTTTCATCTATAACGACGTCGGTGTGAGGCGCCGTACCATTGGTCGTTGGTTTTCCATCAGTTTCTTCAATTCTTTCCAATTTCCCATCACCAGGCGCTGCTGCGTCTCCTGCGACGCTTCCCTCGGCTGGAAGACCGTCTTTTTTAGGTGTCGTCGTGATATCCACGGATCTTTTGCTCTGTCTCGCTCCCATCTTTTATATTGTTTTTTTTTTTTTTTTTTGTTTTTTAATTTATTTATATATTTATCTCTATATATATATACAATATATATGTATATATATATATCGATTTTGATCTATAGTTTATTTTATCGCGTCGCTGCCGCCTTCGTTCCGGAAGCTCGGCTGTAACATAAAATGGATATATATTTAAAACGAAAAAAGAACAAAGAAAAATAAAAAAGAAAAACAATTTTTCACAATTTTTAAGGAATTTTCATTTAGGTTTCAAATAAGAGAAGAATGACAAAAAAAAACTTCAAGAGGCACAGTTAAGAGATGATGTTGAATAGGTAAAACTTTCGTAAAATAAAATAAACTTATAACAAGCACAAAGGATTTAAAAATAATAGAAATCAGGATATGCGTCGAGAAATGGACAATGGAGAGGATTTAATCGCATTAAAACACATTTAAGCTTTCCGTCACGCACCGGTACGTGCAATAAAGATCCTAAGACCAGCTGACATCCATCGTCCTTATATACATCATTAAAGTAACATCACTGTGTGTTCGCTACTCTAACAAAACTAAGAGGGAAAATAAAAATAAATAAATTTAAAAAAAAATTATGAGAAAAAAATTAATGTCAACCTAAATTGTACAGTTAGAGAAATTCTGAACATTATCATAGGAAAACTGGATAAATAATTTTACCAGCAAAGCAAAAAAAAAAAAATAGAAAGATGAATGAAAAAAGAGAAGAAATTTTTGGAATTTTTTTTTTCATCAAATTTTATAGAAAAAAAAAGAATGAAAATTGAAATTTGAACTTGTTCGAATAATTTGCGTGATTTTAATATTCGTTGAAAAATATTTGTATAAACATTATCGTCGTGAATGTGAAAAATGTTAATCATCACTGTGCTCAGTTTTATTTACAGGTATACAAGTGATTGGATCGAAATAAATATTTCTGACTATACATGTAATATTATAGGTATATTATATGGATGTAAAATTTTGAAATACAATTATTACATATAGATTAATAACGTGCGTGTAGTAAAGCTGTCAAAAAATTTTATATAAAAAAAAAAAAATAAAAAAAACAATAAAAGTAAAGTAATAAATTTGTATATTACATAAGAAGATTTTTTGTATGAGTAAATAAACACAATCAAGAGAAGAAGACGGTTTTATTAATAAATTAATTGATTTTTATATCCCATATTATATATATGGGACATACAAAATTAATTATAAAAATTGAAAATTAATTTTAAAACGATCGGTTTCTCCATGAGTAAATTTTTCACAAAACTTCTGTTTCACTTGTATGAATATGAGAAAAAATAAATGATACGAATATCGATGGATTCTCGGTCACCGCAAATTTTTTAATTTTTTTTTTTTTTTCATTTTTTTGACCCTCGAAAATTGCGTTTAGACTGTTCGAAATATTCTGAATAAATTTGTTTATTGTAGTCGATGAAATGACGGATTTTCATCTCAGTTAAAAAAAAAAAGAAACCCGCTAAATGCGTGTAACACAATTAATGCGTGAATCACTATGGGTCGTAATACTTCGCAAAAGTATTGTACTTTTATACCCCGATCTGTAGAAAATTTCTAAGGTTTAATCATTGGGTGGATGAAATCGCATGGAATGTCCCATATATATACTGGAAATAATAAATTAACAAATCAATTAACTGACATAAAAAACTGAGAAGTTTCACTTCAAAAAAAAAAAAAAAAAAAAAAAAAAAAAAAAAAAAATGGAAAATTCTGAAATAGATTTTATGTTAATTTGAAGAAAAAAAAAAACAAAAAAAATTTTTTTGTTAGATTGATATACATATAATTTCTAACGTTTGAAATATGTGTTTTCGTATATTTACACAATAATAATAATCTATATTTGAATAAAATAATTTAATTGAAATATTCTATAAATAAGTATATTGTCAAAGTTCGAAAAATATTCGCGACAACAGCGATAAAAACGACCACAACGATTAATGGTCGTCACACATTTGTATACATATATCCTCCCAACCAAGCTGTCTGTTCAACGGTTCATTGCTCTTTGGCACGCGTTCTCTCTTCGCGTCGTATCAAGGCTTATAAAAGCGTTTAGTCTGATGATCGATACCAAGGAATTAAATACGAAAGAGGTCGCAAGAGTTGAAGTGAAATAATAATTTATTTATATTTACATTAATATTAATAATAATAATAATAATAATGTCAGTACCGATTATATGAATATATCTTATCCTATATGTATACATACTATATATATATATAGGCATGTACGATTAGCTCGTTAAAATAATTCTTTTCATAGATTTTACGATGAATGATAAATTTAGAAAAAAAAAAAAAAAAAAAATGAAATGATATTTTCCCTTGTTTAGTTGACAAACTCGCACTTGACTGACTACCAACATACATATTATCATCCCGGAGATCCCCACACTGTTTCCGGTCGACGAACGCGTACGATTGCACTATAAAGAAGCAACTAATGCCGAGGTCGCGTATTATCGCGATGTCAAGTTTATATTTAGCCGGGCTATCATAGACGGGACGTGTAACACACGATGTCCGTCACAATCTCACATTATAACGACGGGGTTGAACGTTATAGCGATATGTGGAAAAATCCCTCATTTTATATATATATGTATGTTTGTTGTGTCTTAGCTTTAGGGAAATCACATGTATACATGTATAATATACATACATTGTACATAGAGATATATACGTATGATTTTCTTCGAAGTAGGCACCACATACATATTACATACAGTTTTTACTACGAGCCTGGATAACAATAATTTAAATAATAATAAGGATAATAATTGTGGTAGATAAATTTATTGGTATAACATATCACTTTTATTTTATTATTATTATTATTTTGTTCATTTTCTCTGTTTTTTTTTTACGCTGAATAACAAATTATAATTTTTGTATGAAATTTGAATTGTCCCGTTAATTCATCTATATATCTGCTTAAATTTAAATACGCCCCTTTGCGATGAAAATTGAGTAATAATAATAATAATAATATAAATAATAATAATAATATAAATAATAATAATAATGATCTATTCAAGTATAGATATACGGTATAAATAGAATAATACGAGTATCTCCTGACTCTCTTTATCAATCCATTTATAATAGATTAATAAAATGCATTCAGGGGTCACTGTCGTACAAACTCTATTAAACTATCAACGACGACGCATACCACATGCTCGACATCGCCTCTCCTCTGTTCGCAATTTGTCAAATGAACTTCATTTTTACTTTACTTTAATTTTTATTTTTATTTAAATTTTCTATTTAATTTTTCTTATTTGTGAAAACCCTTTTTTTATTTATTTTTTATTTAATATGTACAGTTTATCCTGTCCTATATACAATATTGTATAAACATACAAAATTGATTTGGCTCGAAAGTGAAGCGATGTATTATTTGTCTAGCCCGCATCTCTGTAGAATCCCGCATATTCAAAATAAATAAATAAATTAAAAAATAAAAAAAACAGGAGACAATAACGTCCACTTTTTCACTGCTGTTAAACGAAATTTTCCAAAATAGTCGAAAGAAAAATAAAATAATTTATTGATCTAGAATTGATTTTTCAAACGAGAAAAAAAAAATTATTCATTTATCCATAAATCACGATATAAAAATTAGTAGAGAATATATTTTAGATTAATGTAAGAATAAAAAAAATTTGAAGAAAAGAAACAATCGATTTTTAGTAGTTCCGTCATATTTTTCTTGCATAATTAATCTGCAACGAGAATAAAATGTAGAAAAAAAAAAAAAATAATAATAAAAAGAAAATTGTTATCTTTAAAGAATCATATATATCCGTCTGTTGAAAGTTGAAACTCCATTAACAAAAAAAAGATTGTAATAAAAAAAAAAAAATGAAAAGAAATAAAATGCCTGAAATGAAATAAACCAAAATCATTTATTCAGCCTTCGTCACTGCAGTGCAGTTTTCGTAGTCTCAGAATTTAGTTATTTTCGTCCAAAAGAAACGGCACACCCTCTTCTTCTCTCTGATCGTGAACAAGAAATGAGTATAAAAGTATTGAGCATGAGGCTTATTTGTGACCTTGAAGTCGTGCAAACCTATCTACGTATGTACATACGTTCAATGTGGTTTTACAATCATTTATACAGATAGCAGTCAGAATATAGTCTTTATTTCAATTTTGTTTGCTTTTTTTTTTTTATTCAATTGAGAACAAATATGATTCATTAGTGTAAAATTAATACGAACAAGTGTGAAAACAAAACTCGTGTTAGCAAATTTTTTTTTTTCGTTTTTTCAAAGATAATAAAAATTTACAAAAACAAAAAATTAGGAATAAATTTTTTTTTTTTGGTAAAAATATAAAAATTTGAAGAAAATTTAATACTGTATAAATATTTTGGTTTTAATGTAACGAAACTAATTATAACCACGGCCCTGAACGGTTCCATCTGGACTCCGTCATACATGCGGGTCTCGGAGCTGTAAAACGGGGAAAGGCGAGTAAACGACCCGCTATCATCGACTGCTGCACCAGACGTGCGGCTGAAAACTGGTTATATTACTAATTGCGCGCTACGCTATGTACAGCGCGGTTAACGGGTGACCTGACTATAGAGAGGAGATAATTTAATACTTCAAGATTTTCAAACTCCGAAAAGTAATTAATATAAATAATTTGATAATATTTCGGTTATTGTTATAATCGTAATTGTTTATTGAAATATTGAATTTCTGGGTGCATATTCCAGGTCTGTCGCAGCAGTCGCAGTGGCAGTCGCGGGCGCGCCTTGAAGCAGGCAGGCAGGCAGGCAGGCAAGCAAACAAACAACATTTCCTCGACCTTTTCCTGGCCTTTCATCCCCGTCAAGAGCGAAAGAGAGAGAAAGATATGAGAGCCCCATCGTGGTACCAACAATCATTTCTATAGAATCGCGTTACGCGGATGAATTTAAAATGCACAGCAGGTAAAAGCAGCAGCAGCAGCAGCAGCAGTTAGCTAGCTAGCTAGCTATGCAAAAATCGGCACAAAGAAAAACTACCAGGGCTCGCTTGCTCGCTCGCTGGCTCTGGCTGGTATGGGAATGGGCAGTTGGGTGGTGTCAGTGTTGGTAACCGTACGAGGTAGGTATGTACGAACAAGCCAAATCCGGAGACAAAGAGACTCACTCGGACGACGAGAAGCGAGTAACAAGGAACCTCCTCTTCCTCCCTCATACTCAATATGTATTATAGAAATTAATGACTTTATCAAATTTCTATGTACCATTCTAAACTTAGATCAAATATTTGAGAAAAGAATTTATCTGACTGATAAAAAGAATAAATAAATAAGAAATAAGAAATTGGAGTGAATAATGATGATAGAAAAATTTTTTTTATTGAAAATAAACAGAATGCGTTACAAAGTAGCAATTTGTTGCTTCGTTAATGAAAAAAAACTATACAACGCAAACGCATTTTTTATAAACGAAATAAACAAATGCTAAATATTATCGAATATTTGATGTTTAAGGATTTTGGAGCTAAAGCATAAGCGTAATTTTGAAACTAAAAATTCGATGAATATTTACTCTGATTTTAATAATAAATTAACACCAACACTTTCACGATGAAATTTTTCAACAGAAAACAACAAATTGTGTTAAATTGAACTTCGTAGCTCCGTATTAACACCACACATAACGTATTCTCCAATTGAAATAAATAAACACGCGCACGCGCACACGCACACAGGACACACACAATAATGTCATCAAAAGTATAAATAAAATGAAACTAAATGTAAATGAAAATAATAAATATTTACGAAACACAAGAAGAGAGAAAAGGAAAAGAGGACAAAAAAAAAACTAAATCATCATTATTTACCTAGTCGTAGTGCTTCGATTTGCTAATCGAATAAATCACTTGTCTCCTTTGGCCTCAGGATCACAAACAACACAATAATGTATAAATCACTTGAACGTAACGTGTGTTATTTAATTATTAGATAATTTATTTAAAAAAAAAAAAAAATCTCACCAATTTTAAACCGTGAACTGTTATAAAGGAGGGCACAGGATCAGATCCTTTTTTTTTGTTGGTGTATTAATACCTATTCTCGGACTTTTAGCAACTCTCACCCTGTATATGTTGTATTCAGCTTGGTAACGCGCGGGCAACTAACTCTACGACCCGCAACCGAATGCCGGGTACTGCGCGCTGCGGTTTGAAGGGGGACCCCGGGACTGGCGGACGTACAGACGAACGAACGAATAGAGCAAGCGAACGAAAGGACTGACTCGAGACTCGGGTGACGCTTGTGACTGTTAGCGGCCGCAGCGCACTGTTAATACTATACTATACGATCGTTGTGTTGGGTTTTCTATGTGATAAGCGAATCACTTGTTTCCCCGGTATTTTATGACGCAGTATATATGCATGTGTATTATATTCGAGATTATTTTATTGCATTGTATTTATTATAAATAATATATTTTCATTAGTTAGTTATTATTCTCATAATATAATAAATATATAATATATATGTAATATGTCTGAATAATTATTTTCTCTAATATAATAATAATAATATTATTATTATTATTATTATTTAAATAAAAAATATAATATACTATATATTATATTTATATGAACTGTACACAAACTCAACAATCGGCACACTACGGCACTCGTATACAAGGGGTTTTAGTTTTTATTTTTATTTATTTATTTATTTTTTTTTTTTAATTTACTATGCAATTTAACTCTGCTACTATTATCTATCTTTTTCTATTTATCTCTTTTAGTAAACTTTTCTTTCTATATTTATTTATTTACTTATTTATTTTTTGTTTTACAGTCTGCCCTCTACGACGGAGAACTAAAGAATGAGAGACCGAGTTACACTCGACGACTACGAGCTTCGCAGTTTAGTTCGTATCGGCCCCTTCGGGCCTTGCGCGCATCGTTCGTTCGTTCGTCTGGGGCTACCAGAAGGGAGGGAATCGCGGAAGGGTGGGGCAAGGCTAAAAGAAGCTTAGGGCTCGTAGGGCGCGGCCCTTCGTCGTCTAACCGTAACCCACCCGCACCTTATTCCTGTACCGATTCTCGAACCAGTTATATATGCGTGCAGGGAGCAATGACGTGTATATATACATCTCCATATATTTTTTTTGATAAATAAAATATCAACCTAAATCTTATTTTATTTTGTATCATTGATATATTTATTAATTTATTATATTTCCTCTTCTATTTCTCTCTCTCTTATGCTTATCGGAAAATTGAATTAATTAAAATAAATTGCTCCTCAATGAATAGAGACCGATGATGCATTGTATTCTTGAAAGTACATTTAACCCTTGATACCTACTTATATTTCCTTTCCGTAAGATACTGACTTTCCTCGAATACCATGAGCTAACAATCAAGTTAGTTTTTGTCAATCTTATTAATTCTATGAATGCTATATGCAAACGACGGTATCGGTATCTAACCGCATTATTTTTCTCATATAACAACGTAACGCCCAGTGGAAACTGGTTTTCTCAAGTTTCTCAGTTTTTTATCTCCGTTTTTCGTTTCTTATAGTTCGCAATATTTAGATGCTTGAATTTTCTAACAACCTTTCGACATTTTTCTGATGTAATAAATATAAAGATATCAGAGAGGGTGTGTTCAATTTTTTTAATTTCTCTCGTTAAAACTGAGAAATAATAATATTAATAATTCTGAAATACTTGAATGAACTTATACGCCGTAAATCTCGAAAAAGGAAATGTTTAGTCACAGACGTATAATTTGATTATGACATATATAGATTCATAGAAGATATACGTCACTACTTGACCGCGATAAAAGATGATAATGTCGACACGTACTTTCTGCTATTAATTTTCCATACTATACATTTCATAAAACGTCTCTACAGTCATCGGAAATCGGAATTAAAATCGGAATTATATACATGTATACACTAACAGCAATTAACACTTGCGTTTACATTCGTATATATCATCTGTATCTCTATAATCAAGAAGGTTAACAGACTTGTCATAATGAAAAAATAGAAATATTTAAATTAAAAAAAGAAAAAAAGAATTAAATAAACGTTTTGTTTAACAGTAAAAACGATAAAACTCTTTCACGCCGCTGTATACACATAATTGAAAAAATAAAGGAAAGAAACACGTATATATACATACGTTATTGTTAAGCCGATAACTGCTCCAGAAACGTGATTCTGAGTCTTACGTTATCCGTTGGTCAGAATATATTCTAAGAAAAAAATTTTCTTCTCGAGATATACGTGCAAATGTAGTATATATACATATACCCAGAGATATATGACAGTTTAAAATTATCCCAACTAAATTTTTTTTTTTTTTTTCTCTCTATCTTTATTTATAATTTATCCTTATTTTATGCATCACGAGAAATTTTTTGATGCAGTTATAAGTTCGTTTAATTTTGTGCTTCATTTTGAAAGAAAAAGATTAACGAAAAAAAATTGAAATCGATTTGAATAAAACTTATTTTATAACTTGTTCATTGACGATGTTGTAGCCGAATTCACTTATTTCTGATTCTGAGTCATGAAAGGTATATCGTAGAAATAGCGATAGCTATACCAACGGTATATCAAATATAATAAATAACAAGCCGGATGGATGGCATGCGATACAAGGAAATGCTCGTTAACTTTGTTAAGGTCTGAGTGAGCCAAAAGTAATTACGCGATATAAACCCGTAAGTATAAAAGGCCAGTTTACTTGGACTTCGCCCCCGCTCGCCCCGTCACTACGGTTTCAGATCACAATGTGAGTCTTAATCATCCAAATGCATGAATAATAATTATGATTCACATCTCCCCCTCCAAATAAGCGCAGGCGAGATAGAGAAAAAGAAAAAAAGAGAGAGAGAGAGAGAGAGTCAAGAGATAACGTTATAACCCCAGACACAATATCGCTTCCTTGAGGAAAAAAAAATGACAAAGTTTTGCGATTTTATGCAAATTTAATGAAATAAAATAGATAAAAAAAAGATACGAATCTTCGGTTCGAAATTCGTAAACTTGACTTTAGAGTCAAGTATCTAAGAAATGGCAATGAAATTCTTCTCAGTGTCAAAGCGTGTTATCTAACCTCGGAATTCCTCTTGGTGAATTGCGTGACGGTTTGTGGTGATGATTATTCTAGGAATTTAGAGATCTTGCATTAGCTCAATATGATGTTAATTTTCTTTATTAATGAGACCGAGGAACTTGTACTCGATTCTTGTTAGTGGGTAAAATTTGGTTTTCAAAGAAAAGAAAAACGCGGAAAATTGTTATGATGTAATTAGAAAATTCCAATGAAGGAATTTTTTTCTTGTTTCAAAGTTATAATAATTCCTGGTAGATTTACTATAGCGATTATGAGACGAGAAACTTTAAAACCTCGAAAATAAATGTTTTCACGCAAAAACGATACAGCAAAAACTAGAAACTTGTAGAGAAAGGCCATCATCCTCGCGCTTAGTCATTTATTTCAAAAATTTATTCTCTCACGATTACGTGTCATTGTATTAAATCTCTCTGACTACCTCAACGTTGACTACTGTCGATCTCATACGCGGAAGTGACGAATAGTTTTTTTTCTTCTCTTCCATCGATGCACGATATATGTATAAGTATATGAGTAGGCGTAGGTATATATATTTTAGAGTATAGAATAACTAGGAAATCGCGAATTGTATCGAATCGCTAGAAATCTTATACTTCCGATATATTTTTATTGAACGCGCAATTTTCAAGGTCGTTTTTGCAATACTTACCATAAAAAAAAAAAAAAAAGTAGACACAAATGTTTCCAAAAATCGATCAGAAAGTTTCAAAAATTTATTCCCAGTTTTTTATTAATAACATGGCTCGAAAATATGGAATCAGCTTATGATATTTCTCAGTTTCCAAGACCCTTTTTAAGAATAAAAAAATTAAAAAAAAAAAAAAAAAAAATTTGTGTGCTAAAACATGTCGTTGTCATTAAAATTAAAATTTCATGTGCAAGTAAAATCCTCGAAATTTTTTAACTTTTATTTATTAATTATGTGACTGGAATAAATATAGTTTTTCTCCGGATTTTTTTTCATCGCCAAATGTAGAAGGTAATTTCTAAAATTTGAGAATTTTTTTTATTATCTTCTAAATATAGGTATGCCAAGATATCGCATTTTCAAACTTTAGCAATGGATCCTTGAAGCTTTTACATACCAATCCTGACGTAGGTAATGGCGTCAGGTAAAAGTATAAGGACCTACAAGACCGTTAGGAGTTTAAAATTCAGTAATCTTCTCGGAAGGTTATCTAGTCATTGGAAGGTATCGATATCTTTTATCGCACCGAAATGAATATCCGGAAGCCTTCTTGGGCGGTATGGAAAACCTCGTGGACTATATACCTATATACACGAGTATATCAGTGGAATAAAACGTACCTACCTACGAGTACGATGGATGTGATGTACAATATGTAATCTTAACGGAATGCAAACACTGGCTTTATGTTTATTTTTCATTTTCATTTTTTTTTTTTTTTTTTTTTTTGGTTTCTTTTTTTGAACAGCGTCAAATGACAGCGTCGAAAATTTAAAAATGGTACCTATATCCAACGGTATCATCACATAACGTACCTGATGTTATTCCTATAGGTCTCGGTTTGACTCATGGGATAGGAAATTTATTATCACTTAACACAATTCTGCGAGTGTGTGAGTGCAATCTAACTTCTGTAACCACTGACACGACGCAAAATCTAATCTTGAGAATGACGAAAGCGACTGTTACCAGAATAAAAATAAAAATAAAAATAAAATGAAATAAACGGACGAATTTCTTGATCTTGATTATAGATATAAGTTGGTATTACGTATTTTATGATGATGGTAATGATGACGACTATGTGCGATTGTAATATAAACGAGAAGGATTATAAAAGTAAAGATAAAAAAGAAAATTAGCCAAAAAATTTCGAGGTATAAGTCTGATCGCTGCGAGCTTATATCGAACTGTTGTAAATGGTGAATATGAATGAAAAACATGAGAACGATATTTTTCTATTTTTTTTTTTATTAGAGATCTGAAATTGCGGATAGAAAGCAAATCGGGACGGTAGTTTGGACAGACTTTTTAATTGCCGTTTTGAATTTCGATATTTAGATCTAATTTCGTAATTAGAGCTTTTTTTAAATATTGGAAAAGTAATTTATTTCAAAATCGAAGCGACTCGCTTCAGTTTTTGGTCTATCGATTTAACTTACATTTTAAATTTGACGAATTCGAAACTTTCGGATCTAAAAATTTCTTGGAAAATTGATTGAGAAAAAAAAATAGGTACCAAAAACAAAAAAAAATCCTTAAATGGTTATATTTTGATCGTTGAAAACAAAATATCCTATACGAATTCAAATGCCTTTCAAATTTTCATTATCTAATCTATATATGTACCTGTATATTGCCGAAATTACGTCATTTATGCAGGCGTTTTGCTGAGAACTCGTTGTTTTCAGAAACAACAGGTGCGTCATAACGGCGCATAGTTATCGTCGAAAAAAAAAGTAAAGAGAATCCAAAAAAAAAAAAACGAAGAAAAAATATCATAGATTGCCAAGGTATACATTTTTAAGAAATTTATATAATATAATATTATACTCACGTCTGCACGCTTCTACGAAGACTATTTTTAAAATATCCTCATATTTTAATAGCGGCGTAAATCTATCTACGTACTTAAAATGTCTGCTGTAGGCAAAGTATACGTAGACACCTTGTAACGGCTAGGTCTGTAATACCTCCATGTCTCTCTTTACACGTTAAAAAGGCTTATAGACACATTAATGCAATTTACAGGCGTAAATTTCCCACTTCCAGCTGTTTCAATCATTTTCGCAAATTACTTTGTAGCTGGAAGATGGTACTTACGGAATATGTATATATGCATAGGTAGGTTTGTACCTATATGTAACGCCACCATATTCAGATTTTTGGAGTGAAGTTTAAGTCTCAAGCCTTAAGTCTAATTTTTAAGTCTCAAGTCTTAAGTTTAATTGTCAGTTTCGAGTCTTAAGTCTTAAGTTTCAGGTCTTAAGTCTTAAGTCTTAAGTTTAAATCTCAAGTCTTAAGTCTTAAGTTTAAATCTCAAGTCTTAAGTCTTAAGTGATAAGTTTCACTTCTAGTGCGCGTAATACTTTACCCTTTTTTTTTATTTATTTTTATCTTTTAATTCGAACATACAATTATGGAGAAAAAAAAATATTCAAGATATTTGGATAATGTTGCAGTTGTTCAAAATAAAAAAATCTAATTTTTACAATCTTCGTAAATAATTTTCGTAATTTTTGTTATCATTACACAATAACGTAACAATAAATTACCGATTTTAAATCAAGGAAAAATATTAGGTCATAAAGCGAATAAATTTCCTATGAAATTAAATTCAATAAGTTTACTTACTAGGCTCTACCGTCATAGTCATCGATCTTATCCTTATATTAGCTGCAACGAGTAAACTAGGGTGACTCACATTGTAAGTAACGATTATACCTATATACCGCGTGTACAGGGATGACTGTAAAATTTCTTTATCTATACTGTACTTAAAAAAATTTCCACTCGGTAATCTAACGTCTAATTATCATAATTAAGGGTGTACAACAATAATCCACACCTTGGAAATAAGGAACTATTTTATTTTTTCTTTTTAATCTGTAAAAAAAATATTTTATTGACTAAGTTTTTTCACAGCTAATTGGCGAAATTTTATAGACATTAAATTATATAAAGATTATTTGAAACTTTATGGAATATTTCTTCAAAGCGTAACACTAGTTTGAAAAAAAAAAAAAAATTATATAAAATAAAATAAGAATTATCTCCAAATTGTATAACCCGTTTATTAAATAAAATGATAAAATTTTATTCAGGGTGAGAAAATATTTTTAACAAAGACGAAGAATTCCGATCTGTATAGGTACAATATGTATACGTAGGAGGAGGTTAAGGTCCAATTAATAGATCTAAACTCGCTATATGTATATAAAGATCGTCGACTTAAACGTTGCACAATGGTGAAGCGAGATATATATAAGAGCATTATCCCTGTTAAATTAATAAAGTGGTTAATAAGCGACAAAGGAGGTACAACAGTGGGAAAAAAAAGTCTCACGATTGAGCGGAGAGATTGAACTGCACCCTTTTTAAAAAGCATCAGGGTTCACCCGAAGAATTCGGAAGGTCGTGTACCCGCAGTTGATTGAACATTACGATCGTTTCTTTTACGACGACTGTATGGTGAGAAGAACAAGAAGAAAAAGAAGAAAGAAAGAAATAAGAAGAGGAAGAGAAGGAGAAGGAAGGGGACGCTATGAAAAAGGACATCGTCACGATCTCTCGATCCCAATTACAATTACGATTACGATTACGATTACGATTAATGTCAGTGTATTAGCCAGTGGGGCATCGAGTAGAGAAAGAAGAGAAATAGAGAGAGGGTCAGTCGGTTCTTGGTGTCCGGCAGCACTGCACGTTCATTACCGGAAACGGAAGCTCCACCCTAGCGGGAATGGGTTGTGTTTTAACGTATGGAAAATAACGATGCGATTATTATCGCAAACATTTAAGCTTGATTCAACACCAGCTGATTGGTCTTGAATTTTATACGGTTAAACCGCGAGTCTATGTATATATGTCATACGTGGCCGTGAACTTTGCAATTTATTTCACGTTATGGAACTGCAACTAGCCACTGCCGTTATATGGCATATGCGACCTTGACCTAAAGTTCGTCGATTTATTCCCTTACTTTACTATTTTTAATTTTATTTTTCAGTCATTCGGATGATATGCGAGGATAAATTTCAAAAAATTGTATATATGCGTACATAGAATCCAAATATATGATGAAAGTGTAAAAATATTTTTTATACTATATGGTTTTTGAGGTGAGAGCTATCGTACAATGAAAAATGATAAATGAAAAAAAAAAAAAAAGTAAAATGGTCAGGGTCACAGGCTGAGTTACTTGGCATGGAATGCCCCATATTATATTATAATGAACACCAAAACAATTACAGGCCGTCTTTAACATTTCCTTCAATCTTCTTTACGGAAGATATAAAAAAACAAAAAAGCCGGAATGAAATCCGTTGGGTATATTAGCGTGTTTGTACTGCAGCTATCTCGGGTTCCGCCCGGGTTTATATACTTATCTTATCTTATTTTTTCTTTTTTGCGGTTGAGTAAATTTAGCCATTAAGTAGAAAACAAATAAACAATTATAAATATCCAAGATAAGAAAAAAATATTTATCCTATATACATATATATGTATATTGACCGTTCTTTTCCTTTTCTATTTTAATATTATACATATAAAAAGATCCGTAATCGCATTGAAGAATTATAACTGTGTAACTATAGCATAAAGTAACGCCTTTAGAACGGTAGTCACAGTTTGTGAGTAGATAGGTAGATATACGTACGTCGCGTCATTACCATTACGCACTATTACAGAACCGATGAATGAATGAATGAATGAATAAATAAATATATAAGAGAATAAATTGTAAGTGAATGAAGGAATGAATGAACGTCTACGTTTCGAAGCACGTGCTTTAAAGGTCGTTATAGAACGCGTGATAGTTTTCTATTCGTAAATTAAACTCAGGGAAGGCAAGGATTGTACATATCTACATACATTATATTTATACGTATATCACTTCGTCAATCTGGTGTATATACATATATGTATTTATATAATAGACCCTTTATGGAATCGAGTCCCGATATTGGTGGAAATTCTTTAAAATCATAAAAATTCATTTTCCGTCCAAAAGCTGTTATACTTTTCTTATCACCAATTTTTTAAAAAGTGTGAAATAGTTACTAACTATAGACAGACATAACCAAATATTGAAATAGAATAAACAAACCGGAAGAACAGTTTTTCGGAGTAATTTTCATCAAAAAGAAGAAAAAGGATGGGTTTTTCAGGGAAAGAAAAAGTATAAATAAAAGTCATGAAAAACCGAAAAAATGATCAAAATTTAAAATTTCACATAAAAAAAATGCCCTATATATTGACAAACAACAATTTCATACAGTGCGTTTAATCCCAATTCGATCTGGGTAGACTTACAATTTTTTTTTCGTCATTGACAAGAATCGCCCTATATATTGACAAACAACAATTTCATACAGGGCACTCATTCTAATTCGATCTGGGTATATTTACAATTTTTTTTGGTGCCATTGGCAAGGAATGCCCTATATATATGAAATTCTCAACTCGGACGAATATATTCTTTCATTTAGAAAGGTAATACAGAGAAAAAAGTATAGGTTTGTCGGTAAAACAGCGAAAATCGATTCATTTCCGGTATAACCGGAAGTTCAGAGTAAACGAGACATGGCGATTTTTCATGCCCATCATTTGGTTGTAAAGTCCTGTGAATTTCAGATTTTTTCATCAAGCCGTTTCCGAGATCACCGCGCGAGTTTGTCGAACAAGCTGACAGACAGACCGACATCTTTCTAAAAACCTGTTTTTCGGATTCTCGAGGGTCGAAAACGTGAAGATTCGTTGAAATTAGCAAAAGTCACTTTTCGACCAAAACTAATACTTTTCTTATATCACCGTAGGTGATGAAAAGTAAAAATGATTTAGTCGAAAAATTATTTTTTCCAATTATAAGTTATCAGTGCAATATCGTGCATACCTACATATATGTATATTAAGCGATAAAAATGATGTCAGATATCATTAGCTATAGGAGAGAGATATTATAGAGAGCGAGAGAAAGAGGGAGAGACACACATGTGTCAGACTTTAACACAATAACTCCGGGGTCTGCTATTTTAATAAGACTAAACTTCAACTTCCGAATAATATTCATGAAGCGTAGGTCGTTCGAGGGAGAAGAAGTGAGGCGGGTGTATCAGGGTATAGGAGATCGGGCAATGTCCGTCCTGCAGTACACATCCGTCGGAACTGTGGCCGACTGACGCCCGAAATAATATTCATACATATATACATATGTAACAAGTTTAATGTGTACGTATATGTATGTATGAATGTGGACCATGTAGGTACGTCGAGCAAATTGTAGCTGTAGCCCCATATAATACATATAGGACAAAAAAAAAAAAGAAATAAGAAAAAAAAAAAAAACAATCAAATAAATAATTAAATGAACAAATAAAACAAAAATTTTGTGAAAGAGAAAAAAAGGCACGAAAAAAAAAACATAAAAATTTCCCACGTAGGTATAATTAAACAATTGAAATATTCGGCTCGGGAAAATCGGAAGACGATTATTATGTTATTTATTATTATTGTTATTATTGTTGTTATTTGCCCTCGAATTATGCACTTTCCGGTTCTGAACTTCCGGTGCAATAATTATTTCATCTTAATTTATATCCGTGGTAAACTCAATTTCGCAAAACTCATCGATCCTTATCGAACTGTTGCAGTTCACAAACCGCGGGACTCGTAGTACAATTACTCTTCCGTAACGAGGTAAAGAGAGTACCTGCAGGTTATAATATACAAGGTGATCTATTTATATAAATATAAATATCAAAGAACAAAAACTTTGACAAGTATTTTTTTTCATTTTTTTTTCTTTTCAAAAATTTTAATAAGCAATTTAAATAGTAATAATAATAATAATAATAATAATAATAATAATAATAATAATAATAATAATAATAATAATAATTAAAATAATGAGTAATCGATTTCTGAGGACATTATCAGCTTTTCGCATTCTCTGCAAAATTCGTTTCATAATTATTATGATAATAAAAATAAATATAAATTCTTGGAAATATTTAGTGGGATATATGAGTCGCATAATCGTAAAGGTATGACATCTTATTGTTTCACGGAATAGCTGTAGAAGTATATATGTATACCTATCTGTCCATATCTATCCTGTGACTGTCCGTCTTCGAACTCGGGTCACGTATAGCAAGATAATATATAAGACAGCTGTAAAAGCGGTTCGAATGATTGAGCTAAATAAGTTCTTGGAAAGAATATCTCCGTTAGGTTTGACTTCCTGCAACAGTGCAATGGTTTTAGCGCCGCGGTTTGTTATAACTGCAGACCGTGGTGAACTATAAAACGATTATTTAGATATCCGTAACTTTATAGGTTTGTATATATACAGGGTGTCGCGAAATTCACGGACTCGTTGCATACCAGCTAATTCCTTGCGAAAAATTGAGACTTAAGTTGCCTATGCAAAAAAGTCAACGAGAACTTAGTTTTCTTGTAAAATGAATTCATTAACGAACCAATTAGTGTTTGGCTTTAGAAAAGACTGGCCAAAATCCGCATCGCCGTCCGCCCCACTACTGAAAACAACCGATGACCGGAGCGGGGAACTCGACACATTATTGTCTTGTTCTCGGTAGTGGGGTGAATGAAGATGCGGATTTTTAGCAAGTCTTTTCTAAAGCCGAACGCTGATTAGTTCGTTTATAGGTTCATTTTACAAGAAAAGTAAATATTCGCGGACTTTTTTTGCATAGGTAACTTTTGTTTTAATTTTTTCGCAATGAAAAATCCGCGAATTTCGTGACACCCTGTATATAAAAGTGTATAATATTATATATACCTATTATAACATAGGAATGGAATCGTAAGAAAAGTAAACAAATAAATAAATAATTAGATAATCATCACCGTGGCGAATAATCTCAGAACTAAAAAGAAGACATTACGCCTGTTTGATTATAATTTACAAAATTCAATTAAGAAACTATATCGTAATTAATTTGTTTCAATTATTAGATACAGTAAGATGTTGGTTTATTTCATTTTTCTTTATTTTTTGTTCCACATTATTTTCATTTTCATTTTGTTTTTTTTTTTTTCACGACACAATTTGTTGATGTTATAAGTGACCAAATGATAATTAAATGGTAAACAATGAAGAATCAAAAAATAAATAAATAACCCCCCCCCCGGCGCCACCCCAAAAAAATGGCCGCAGGTAGGTAAATTATTGTTATATTATACCCAGTGTATACGAGCACGTAAAATACGCCTGTTGTAGTAACAGGAAACGGAAACAATCATTACACCTTTCCTCTTACTAAACAGGTACCATAGGGCCTAGCTGGAAAGAATATAAAAAGGGTGTACCCGTTCGAAGCAACAGGAAAAAAAAAAGTCAAATAAAATAAAATTTGACACAAAGTTAATCAGTAAACCGTAATCGTATGGGTAATAATCTCTATTCACAGTTATTTGTTATTAATAGTTTAAAAAAAAAAAATCTGAGGATCGTGAATGGAATCTAAAAAGTCAAATTTATGTTTTCTGAAAATAATACTATACGTCAACTATAGGTAATAATGATAATAATTAATAAATAATAATAGTAACAACAACAATAATAAATTGAAGAAAACTTATGAAAAGTTTGATTACGTTACGTACAAATCGAAAAAAAAAAAACAAAAAATAATAACAATAAAAAAAAATAAAAAACTAAGATAATTTGTGATAAAATAAAAAAACGATTTCTAGTTGGTTTTTAAAAAAAATTTACAGCGATTAGATATTATATCGTCACTGGGTATGAGCTTCAGTGGAACCGATTTTTGATAAACTTTAATTAGTCGGAGTTATTGATAACGTTGTAAATTGTGGTCGATCACTTATAATTAAGCAATACGTTTTTCTGTTATTTTTTTATTTATTTTTTTTCTTGTTTTTTGGCAGTAAAGTTTAGAAAACTAGCGGTTGACCGATCGGCGGACCTTTAGACGTGACCGACTGTTATGTACTTAACCGTAGGGAAGTAAATATAGTAAATCTTGACCATCCGCTTCAGAAAGTACTGAACCGTAACTCTCAGAACACAAGAAATCCCGTATCCAGTAACAGTTAGGCTTCAGGTATACTGGAGGTAGTATGTTGTACCTATGAGTCTTCAACTTCAAGTCAAGTCCGAGAACGGAATCTCGTCGCGTTGTGAAACAAGATCAGAATTACAATTGTTACGATTTTCTACCTATAGCTTATTCTATTGCTTGCGGGATATCGTTTTATATATAAATGGTATATAATTTTAACAGTTTAAATCGTCAGTTAATTTTTTCTCTTCTATTTTTTACAGAAAATTATATGATGTATCCTTTTTTTTTCAATTTCGAATGATAGTATAAATTTTTATATGTACACGTGAAATCTTATCGAATAATTATATGAATTAAATTTTTCATTTTTATCTGTGGACAAAAAGAAAATTTTCGAGTAAAATTGGTTTACCTAAAGAATCAAATTTTGGAAATATACAGTTTATATATAGGTACATATCGTTTTAGTAAAATATTGTGAAATGAATAACCGTCTTTCTGTATTGAGAAGAAAAATCTTCCATTACGAACCGATACCTCGCGCGGCACGAGGTCTATTTCATCTTCTTTATCACATATAACGGCGATAGTTGATACTCAAGTTTATATCCCGAGGCAAGAAATTGCTTTGGCAATAATTTAGACGAGTAAGAAATTTTTTTATTTACGTTTTCAACTTAAAGTTATAAAGTTTCCCATGCTGCTCGATCGAGGTCGAGTATTTCATATTTAATAACTACCACGCCCATATAGTTCCTATTTGCAGAAGTAATCTCGTAACTTCCTCTCAGAAATTGCTAGCACGGAAATTAGCGTTAATAAAAAAAATAAAAAAATATATGTCTGTACGGCATAACCAGATCAATTAACAAATATAGACTATCAATGACTCCTAAAACTTAAAAATTCTTTTAACTATAGCTTCCCTGCACTTAAATTGAAAAAGAAAAAAAACAAAACAAAAAATGTAGAAGTTTTTTATTTAAAGGTAGAACTTTTGTGAATTGTGAATTTTTCTTTTTTGAAAGACAATTTTTATTGATTGACAAATCTGTAAATTTCTAGTCTATTATTTGCCATACTCATTATAAATTGTATGTAAAAGATAGTAACTTCTAAATGAGAAAAAAAAAAAAAAAAATAGTAGATATCGCCGCGCGTCAAACTGTCAGGATACGATATGAGAATTTTTTTCTTTTTATCCTGTTTACAATATCGTATTCCGCGTAGAGATCACAAACTCGACTTGATTCAACCTCTAAATGATTCTGTCATTCGAGTCATCATCTCTGTCCTAGAAGTTATTTTTAAACTGTCAAATGAGAGATAAAAAGGAGCCTAACTAAACGGACAATGCCATATTGTAGATAGCGACAGTTGCTTTTAGTACTGATGTACTACCCAGCTTCAAAGTTAATAAATATTTGAATTTCTATCCACTTCTATATATATATATCATATAAACTAAGACGAGAACCAAAATTTGAAAAAAAATAACAAAACAAAAAATAGTTTTGAAACTTAAAATTTCACCTGATTTTACCCCAAATACAAGTTTCCAAAACGTCTAGATCCCTTGCCGATGACGCAGCATCACCATCAAATTATTATCTCAAACGAAGGTTAAAGATCGATTCACGTTACTGATTTTAAGCGTTATATTATTACGTTGTTAAATATGTATAGCGGATGGATTGTTCGATTCATATCAATCTGTCTTTGAAGTGTAGGTGTGTGTGTGTGTGTGTTGAGACATATGGGGAGTTTGTCGCGTTTAATATATCGGACACTTGTTGTTGGCTAAATAGGTATTGGCCTCGATAAAGAGATGAAACACAACTCTTTGGTGTTGGATTTCATCGACTTGAGAAAAACGGTACTAAAACCTGTGTCTGAGCCGAAAATAATCTATAATATCTACCCGTGGGGTAAAATAAAGGAAAAAGTATAGCAATCTGATGTGTTACGTACGTTTGTATGTATGCGTGCGTGTGTGTGTGTGTGTGTGTGTGTGTTGTGTGTATATGTATGTATGTATATGTATAACTCACCGAGTGGTTTGGTGATCCAGATATATGCGGTATTACGCAGACTTTTACTTTCTGTCTGAAACCAAAGAATATAAAATAAATATGGTATGAAAATAAAATCTTCATAACAGGTTGAAAATTATCAGCATCAAGACATCTCAATGATAAATAAAATAAAAAATAAAAAATAAGGAAAGAAGAATAAAAGAAGAATAAAAGAACTAAAAATATTGAGAATTACAAAGGTTAATTTTTTCATCCCAATGAATGACGACGCAGGAGAAAAATTGTACGATGTTTGTTATATGAATATATTTTTACGATGGGTTGATATAAGACGCTGGAAATATTGGTGGATGGAGAGGAGAGCTGAAAATATTATCTAGAGCTTAAAACATTCCTTATTTTCGGGACTGGGTTGATGTTTCGAATTTTCGAAGGTCTGATCGACGGTCAAAATTACGAATTCGTTTCAGTCGATTTCGAATTTTCATAAACGTTAAAGTTCAGAATAATAGAATTTAAAAAAGATCGTAATGCAGTCAGCTAAAAACTCGGAAAATTCATAAGAATCTGAAATTTTAATCTTAATCAAAAGGCACGACCGTGCTCCATACGTGAATTTCCAGTCCTGGAATTTTGACCTTCCGGATCTTTAGCTTTCGGAAATTTTAACCTTGCGTGTTTTTCGATGTGAAGATTTTTCAATCAACTATGCATCTTCCGGGGGAAATACTCTTTCCAAAAATTGTGAGTCGGTAATATTAAAATTAAGAATTTTACTCGTTCGGGATTTTTAAAATTCGGAACTTTAACCCGGACTCCTAATTTCATATGTGTAGGTATAAACATTAGAAATAATTCTTTTTATCTAATCATTAATCCTGTCCCCTGCGACACTCACTTTTTTTTCCGCTATAAGACTCAATCTGTGGAATCTCGAGAATCCTCGTAACCAGCTGTGAAAATAACTAAGTAGGTAAATAAAAAATTTCTTCAAGGCCTACATCACCGATTTGATAAAAAATAATTAAAAAAAATTATTTCCAATGTCTATGACACCCCCTTAATATAAATTTTATAGATATCTCTTAGAGTCGCGGATCTAAGTACCTACTTGCCATAAAAGTTGACAAGAGATCCGCCCTCTAGTAATAATCGTGTTTAACTAGTAGGTACAAGATACGTGAACTATAAATTTTCGACTGAGTTTGAATACTTGAATGTACGTGTATGTACGTATGTATGTACATACATCCGTACACGTATAGGTACATTGATAGATTCATTGAACTCATGAGTCGAGGCAGTACAGCTCGGGGCTTTGGTGGTTCGTCAGGGCAGGGGTTGCATCACCCCAATTCAAAGCACTGCGCTTGCTTGCCTCCCTCGACAGCTCATGGTGGTCGAGAATGGCGGGGGTTGGTTCCTCTCCGTGAGTATAGCCGTTGCTGTTATGAGGGGGTCTTGTATTGATTCCATGGGGATGATTCATGGGTTTCGCCACCCTCCGACCTACGCGTACCTCGGCCAAGGGGCAAAGAAGGGTGAAGGGAAAAGAGAAAACCGAGTGAGAGTGAGAGAGAGAGAAAAGGGCGAGTAAAACCAGAGGGGAGATATCGGTTGTCTACGGTCTGCACTCGCCTCCGCCCTTCGTTTTGCATGGCATCGGTGCCTAGTGCCGAGATACCGCGATCGGCTATCCCCTCGAAAAATAGTGAGGGAGAAAATGAGCGAGAAAGAAAGAAAACGCACGTTATGCTGATTTGATGAGATTAGGATTCGGAGGACCACGCGTGCCTCTCTTCATACGCGTATGGTGTGTCACTATGACGGATGTACTTATGTATAAGTGAAAACAGAAGCTAGATATCGCTACAGCACGTGCTACAAAAATTCTCGTATTAGAATTTCTGATTTTCGTGGTCAGTAGAGCAGAACAAATTTTTTTATTTTTTTTTTCCTTTCAAATGCAAATTGAACGTTTCAACTTTTGCTTTCCTTTCTTCGAGTTATCAAGTTTTCTAGTTTTCAGAAAATTTCAAAAAAAAAAAAATCGGTTCATCGTCGATGCGATTTATCGAATTTCCAAAATCATCTAAAATCGAAGAGTCTGATATCAGTAGAAAAAAAACGTACGTTAAAACTAATTCAAAAAGGCTATATTTGAAGTGACAAAAAAATAAATTCAGGGCTACTAAGAAGGGAATGAAGAAGAGTCAAGTCGCCCTTACAGTGAAGCAGATAATCTGAAACTGCGACTATCGAGTACGAGCAATTGGCAAATCCAATTTAGCGTAACTAATATAACAAATGTGTAGGAATCGAATCGTAACTATTTCTCCTCGAAATTTTACCCACTAGTGATTCGATGGTTGAGTAAAAATGCATGACTTTATTGTGGTGTCTAGGTATAGAAAATGTATATACCTATATATATATATATATATATATATATATATATATATATATATATATATATATATATATATATATATATATATATATATATATATATATATATATATATATATATATATATATATATATATATATATATATATATATATATATATATATATATATATATATATATATATATATATATATATATATATATATATATATATATATATATATATATATATATATATATATATATATATATATATATATATATATATACAGCTGTATTACCTCTGAGTAGTAGTAAAGTAAAGTTAGTACCTAGTATGCCCAGTGACTCACTCACTGACTACTACTCACTCGATCTGAGGATCAAAAACACACCGTCATATACGAGTGGTAACGTCGTTGGTATTATCTATCTCATGGGGTTACTCCCTATCCATTTTCCTCCATTTCGTCACTTTTATATATATGCTCGTATATATATATAGATACGAATATTCTCAGATTATTTAGGATATTTGATAGAAGATCGGAACTCGAAGATTATAGTCACGCTTTGGTTACCAGACATATTATAGAAGAGCAGTAGAGTTCATCGAGACTAATAAAGATGAACTTTATAAATCCGCGTAGAAAATCCGAATCGATTTCATTTTCCAAATAAGTAAAAAAAAAAAATTTTTTTTTTTTTGAATCACGTTTCGGTCCAAAAAAAATATATATATTATTGTTCCCTAATTTCAACGAATCTTCACGCTTTTCCGCCTCTAGTTTTTTAAACAAAAGTCTACAAAAAAAAAAGATTGAAGATCTGTTCGAAAAACTCGGCGAAAAAAATCTAAAATTCACAGAATATAGAATTTTACTATAATAATAATGTATAGAAAAAATTATTAGCATTTCTCGGTTTTTTTTCTTTTCCACGTTCGTTTATTCCGGGAAAAAAAAAAAATTTTTACTTTTCAACTGAGAACCTGAATCCTTCATATACTTAATAGAATTTTCCGGTAATCGCGAGAGTTTCTAAAAGAAAGAAAAATTCCGTACGAAAATACTATTTTCCTTTTTATTTTTATTTTTTTAATTTATTTATTATTTTTTTCTCAAGCTGAAGATTTTGGAACAGAATTTTTGCCTCAGAATCGTGCAGAGGTCGATTGTTACCTCGTCAGTTTGCCTCTTGAATCGAGACTAAATTGTTCTACTCTAAAGTCCCCTGGGGAGATTTGGTGCTTCGACGTTATATAAATGTCCTCGAAAACGGGGAATGCAAATGAATGCAAAATTTGAACATGGAGGGGGGCGAGGGATTTCCTGATCTCCAGTATCTCACACCACTTGCAAATCTCAAGTATAAATAGAATTAGAAGAAGTATAGTAAAAAGCTAAGCTAACCAAAGCGAAGCGATGTGAAGAAACGATGACATCGTTTTTGCATATTAAAATTAAATAATTTTCACACCAATTTTCATGGATGATGAGATTTTGAGAGATGAAAGTTGAAGGGGTTTGGTTTGACGTTGTATAGAGTTTAAAGCTGCTTGTTCATTCGCCTCGTTTTTATCTTGACATCGCGTGGGCCTATATAGACAAGAATCAGACAAAAGCGTAGGCGTAAATACTAGGCACCGTATGAACTCTAAGGCCAAACAACATTTCATCTAGGTTTATTAATAGAGATTCTTAATTCATAATTGCAGCTAACCACGTGGGAGGGCCCATTCTCAGATGGTCAGATTCATTACTGATTTATTATTACCTACACAAGGGTTTAGTGTAAAAGTATTATATATCCCTAAACTTAAACGGGCGATGAAGCGCTCAAATTAGCTACGATCACAAAATGAAAAAAAAAAAACAAATGGAACAAAAAAGAATAACTTGAGAAAGGATTGTGAACCGAATTTACAAAATTAATAAATAAACGCTGAAATTTTGGTGGGGACTTTCACGAAATTCCTTAACTTTTCCCTCATAATTTCGGTACAAACGTAATTCCCTAACTTTTACAGATTTTTAGGCTTTACAAACCGCGTATAACAACCCTACAAAGCCCTTGGGATTAAATCAATGAAACTTAAAACCATTGGACCAATTATAAGAGACGTTTCATTTTTTAATTGAGAGCTCCACAAAACTGATTACACATACCTAATTAAATGTAAATATCAGAGTATACCCATAAATGAATAAATAAATGAATATTGCAAACGAGTCTTGAAAATTTCAGTTATTATACTGTTATCCGGAAGAATTAATGGAGGCCGTTGAACCCTGTGCTGGAAGATTATTTCTAACGCATTACGAGAGATGATACAGTCATTGAATGTCATATATAGGTGTTAGGTGTTTGAATATTTTTTATTTATTTTTCTTTCAATTAGTTGGTTTCATTTTGTGTGATTTTGTTTTTTAAATTTACGTTTTATTATTTTTTTATTTTTTTGTTTTTTAAACTCGGTTATAGATAATGTCCTATACAAGACTCGGAGAGTCAAGATTAATCGTGAAACATTCAATACATATAATGGAGTTTACCGTTCGATAGATTACGGGACAGCCGCATGAACTCGATATATATATATATACTATATATGAGGCGATATTTTGGCAAAAAATTTTCGACTATTCTGATCCTCGAATTTAACGGTCAAACGTTTGAAAATAGACAAGTCGTTTTTTATAAACGATATATATAAGTTTTGATTAATATAGAAAATAAATCAAGTCAACAAGACATTTTTATAATACGTTACTATATACTTTAACATTACTATTTGAAAAGAACGCTCCAATGTTCGATCTTGAGATGAATAGAGAAAAATAAAATAATATTTCTTTAAATCGAAAGACAAACTTCGAATCTTTCAAAACTAATTTCTATCAGCTATGACTGAAGCCTCGAATATAACTTCGTTCCAGACAAAATGTAATAAAATTTAGTTATTTTTATAACCTTTGAATATAATTTTCTTTCATTCCATTTTTCTCATCTTATATTTTCATTTTTTATTTATTTATTAATTTTTTTTTCAACAATTTCTGTTCCCAATCTTCACGTCAGGGTCGAGAGGATCTGAACCAAGGATATAAATACCCTCGTGTGTGTCCAGGCTCGTCCTTGGAGAGGACTCTTGTACCGGCTTGCTTTAGTCTTGTGGGATACCTATCTTACGTTTTCAGCGTACGGGAATGCGTATATATTGAATCGTTTATATGTATGAGGTTGATTGGCCGGCCTTGGACCGAGCCAGATGTGTTAACGCACGCGACTATAACCTCCGCCAAAAGCAAACTATAAACCCGAGCCAATGTCAGCCCCTCTTTGTCCTCGGCAGAGTACGATTTACAAATAAATAATCAAATCAAGGGAAATGAAAAGAAAGAAAAGAATAGAAAAGACAAGAAAAAAAAGGAAAAGAAAAGAACGAGGGTTGTAAAACATTGACAAAGGATAGTGAGAGGTATGAGTGCCTAAGTACCTCATAACTGAGTGGAATACTATTACCCCCCACACTAGATTGCAAGATTTAAGAAATTTAAGAAATAAATACAAAAATAAAAAAGCCGGAAAACAGTTTTATCGGGGCACTACTCATCAAAAACAAAAAAGTATAGGCTTGTCAGGGAAAGAAAAAGTATAAAAAAGTAATACAAAAACAGATAAAAGATTAAAATTAAAAATTTTACACAAAATAAAAAATGTCTCATATATAAACTACAATTTCATACAGTGTATTTCATCCCAATTCGATCTGGGTAAATTTACAATTTTTTCTCATCATTGGCAAGAAACGTCCTATATATTGACAAGCAACAATTTTATACAGTGCATTCATTTTAATTCGATCTGGGTATATTTCCAATTTTTTTGGTGTCATTGGCAAGGAATGCTCTATATATATGAAATTCTCAACTTGGAAGAATATATTCTTTCATTTAGAAAGGTAATACAGAGAAAGAAGTATAGGTTTGTCAGTAAAACAGCGAAAATCGATTCATTTCCGGTAAAACCGGAAGTTCAAATTAATCGAGACATGGCAATTTTTCATGCCCATCATTTGGTTGTAAAGTCCTGTGAATTTCAGATTTTTTCATCGAGCCGTTTCCGAGATCACCGCGCGAGTTTGTCGAACAGACCGACAGACAGACCGACATCTTTCTAAAAACCTGTTTTTCGAATTATAGAGGGTCGAAAACGTAAAGATTCGTTGAAATAAGTAAAAGTTACTTTTCAACCGAAACAAATACTTTCCTTATATCACCGTAGGTGATGAAAAGTAAAAATAGCAATAAGGACAATTGAAATTAATTTTATCAAGTTTTTAGCTTTTATTTGCTTATTTATTTATGTGCCAGAAAAAACAAACGATAAAAAAAAGAACCGTTTGGTATGCGTGTAGAAAGAAAATCGAAAAACTTATAATGTATAAATAAATTTTTTCAAAACGAGGCTATGGAATAAAAATTCTATAAATAATACATATTATAGTGCCTATAGTTACATAGTCAGTTAGTTAGTTAGTCTCTGCAAAGTCGACAGGTGCCACGCCTAATTCACGCAAGTCCTTCTCGCGCTTATCCATTTTAAAGATCAGAATCCGCTAATGAAACACAGTCGTTGTGAGTAGGTACCTGCTATTACAGTCAGAGGGATAAAATTTTGGATAGCATGCACGAAGGGTCTCTGACTTATGTATGTGGGGTCCGTTATGAACGTATCTATATTAAAGGACTTCTAGCTCTGTCCCAGAAGTTGACTATTTCTAATTCAAATGGAAGAGAAATTTTTTATTATTTTTTTTTTCAAGTAAATGGAAAACAGTTTTATTGTTAGAACAGACCGAATTCAATTCCTCTAGGGGGTACAGCGATCAATGAATAATAAAAAAAAGAAAAAACGACAGAAAAATTTTTGTAAAATATATTTTATTTCGTAGAATTTTTTCGGTCCCTTTTTATATACACCATCTATATTACATATATGTATAATACGAATACGCCCTTCTCTATCGCTTGGTATATTATTATTTAGGTATTCGATAGAAGTCTTTCACTTCCGTTCTTTTCGGGTTTCTGTATAATATTACCCGACTGCAGGGTGGTCAACGTGTCATCGTATAGTAAAAAAGAGGAAAAGGAAGGAGAAATAAAACTGTGAAAAAATAAAATAAAATTGAAATATAATAATAATGTGTAAGAATTTTGAGGCATGGATTACATTATTTTAATACGACAATTTTCTTATATAATATATAAATAATAAAATACATATATTTCTTGCATATATTATATATAGGCTCTACATAATTATATTGTAACCTAATTTGATACCTTTTTTTTTGGAAAAATTTCAGAACTTAGTAAGACTTTTATAAATCAACAAGTGTCGCTGCTTTTTTTAAACGCGATTTAAAATAACCGAAAATCAGAAAAAATGAGTGAAAAAAAAAGAAGGCAAATATATTGAGGAAGAATTTTTTTTTTTTTTGGTTTTATAACAGGCTTTGCAAAAAATGCAGCGAGAACCAATAACCTTCTGCTTATATACTAACATCATCATATGGGCAATATATCTTCGGAAATTTTCCTCGCTATAATATAACGGCAGACAACGACATCGACATCGACGACGACGACGACGCACGGGTTGTTATCGAAGATAAATCTTTTAACCGAGGTCAAAGTGCTGGTGAGAAATACGACGAGCTGAGTTAAAACGTGACAGCGAAAGGCGCACTTAACGTTGTACAAAGAGCTACTGACCCAGGACAATGCCTTGTATAAACGTGTTGCTAATTCCTCTTTGCCCTTTTCTCGCCCACTTGCAGCGCGCAGCGCTTATAAACTTCAACACCTTTTATTTTTATTGCTATTTTTTAAATTTTTTAATAAGTACTTAACAAAAAAATTCAATACGAATTTTATTATCTCACCGCTTCCATCATTTTCATAGAAATTTTGTTACACTCTGAGAATATAAAATCAAAAAACTTATTCACCGCGAAAATCAACGATATCGAATTTGCATATAGTTATGTAAATTGATTTTATATAGCTTCGATTAGCTATTAATTAATTATAAAAAAAAAAAAAAAAAAAAAAAACCTTCATTGTGCCATCATCTTTTATTTTTCATTTCGTGATGTTAAAATCGGTTGAAAAAAATGTTCTGTTATCACGTAACGATAAAGGATCATTATTTGTAAATGTTTTTAAACATCATCAGACTCTCCTCGTAAAGAGTAAAGTTCGCACTGAATTTATACCTCGCATTATCACCATCTTGGGATATATACCATATCTAAGCTTTTAATCTCTTTTCAATAATCGATCTTTAAACCTGTGTTACAGTTCATTAACAAAGTATATACCTACCTACCCAATACTCACTCCTACCTACACACTTACTCTACCCACTCCTCAGAGAATAAGATTAAACTGTCACGAAGTGTCAATCTATTGAAGAATCTACTAAAGACGACGTTACTGAAGAAAGAAGTGAGCAAATCCTCGGCTAAAATTTTGGTAAATTTTTTTAAATATAAGAACAGGCATTTTTTTACGGCTTAAAAAAAAAAAAAAAAAAAAAAAAAAAACCGTTACGTTTTTGTATCGCCCTGCAGGTAGGTATACATATTTTTCCCCCTACGCATATATATGTATACATAACTTTAAATTTTCAATACCTATATACACTGAAATTTGTTTTGTGGTAAATACGTATTATCACGTTTAGGGTATATGGGTATACGTTATCGATTTAATATCATTTGACGGAAGAAACGGACGTGACTGTCACGACAACCTGTTGTACAATGTGTTTCGGCAAAGTGCCAAGAGAAAATTCCCTGTAACGAATTCCACCATTCTTGTATATGTATGTATATATACATATTCGTTTATCTGCACTCTTCGAATAGACTTTTCGAGTAAGACTTCTCTGAACAAGTGTCGGAAGATTATTATTTAAGAGGGATCATCTTGAGATTTATTCATCTCCACTTGACATGAGTATTAACTCTGTACTTCATCTTACGGCAATATATATAGTCAGTCGTTTTAAAAACTGATTGGAAAACCGTTTCGACTATAGTTATAATGACGTTTCTTTCAAATATAATGTAAAAGAAAATCCATTTTTTATTCTAAATAAAAGTTCAGAACTATCAAAATTTAGAATTCAGAATATTAAAATTCGAAAAGTTCAGAATGCAGACGGCTAAAAACTTAGAAAGTCCAAAACTCCGAAAATTTAATACAAGGGTAAGTTAATTCGGAGATTTGACCCTCCGGAACTTAAGCTTTCGGAATTTTGAACCTTCGGTGTTTTTGTATTAAAATTCGGGACTTACATCCTGCCCTAAACAAATATGAACGAATGAAAGTGAAGCATATATTTCATGATGAATTTGATGTATGTTCGATTTACAACCAAGGCCTATATCGTACAATACCAGTCTTCATATAATTCCTATGTGTGTGAGTATAATAAGACAATGTAGGTGGTGACCGAGATCGAAGATAGCGAAATCGTGCGCATCGAATCCTAAAGTCATAACGACGAAGAGGTAGAATCCACTGATAGATAGATAGATAGATATCGGAATGGGAAAATGGCGTAATATACTATATTATATTATAGGTCGGATAGCTGAGAGCTGTACTGTCTGTGTATAGAGATAGCCGATATAATAGAACGATGCGAGTATCAGACTCAATAGCGAATATCTCATCCGATAAATTGACGAGGGAAATGCTTACCGCCAAATCTCTTCTTCTCTTTTCTTTCTCCCTTATATTTATATTCCCTTTCGCGCTCTGTTTGACAAACGGTAAATTGGGTGTAAGATTCTTGTCCAATCTCTGTATATATCTATAGCCATATGGGATTTGATTGATTTCGTCGTATAGTATATACCCAGCGATAAAAAATAACATATCGGGCAATCGCGTATTTGGGATTTTTTTTTTTTTTATATATATACAATACAAATCACGTTTGCTATTCAACCTCGTCTATCTAGGTATGCGAGTATTAGAGTATGTCATTTCAGAGTAACTATTTTTCATTTTCATTTTCACTTTGATCTAAAAATTCTTCAGAATAAGGCCCTAAACACGCTATTTATCCGGTAGCTTAATGAAGTATATGTTTTCCCATTCAAATGCCATATGAAAGACAGAAAATTTTTTCTTAAATTGATGTTATTAGGACCGGGTTGAAGTTCTCAATTTTGAAAGTTCCGGACGGTCAAAATTCCGAATTTTATTATTACGGACTCACAGTTTTTAGAAAGAGTATAATCGAAAAACACTAGCGGTTCAAAATTCCATACGCTAAAGATCCGGAAGGCCAAAAGACTTCGAAACTTGAATTCAGAAATTCAACCCAGTTCCACATAAATTCCCCGGATTTCATGATACTAAATTTCGCAACGTGCTATTTTATGGAAAAATTAAATTCGTTCTACAAAAAATTGCAATTAGAATTATTTTTATAAAGTCAAGTGTTTAGTAGTGAGAGTACTTCAAGAGTAATTTTAAATGCTCATTATATATAGCAAACCTTTCAATTTACAGACTCGGTTCTCAAACATTTTTTGTAAAGAATTTAAGTTTCTATAAAACTGTAAACTACTAAATTTTATATCATAAAACCTAACTGAGCGATACACATTAGCAAAAGAAAAAGAGTTATGTCTTCTCTACGTTATTTATATGGGGAAAACTTATAATTCATTGAACTGCTTCATAAAGTACTTTTTCATCACTATACTTTCACGAGAATTTCTTATTTTGCCTTTATTCTAAAGAATTTTCTAAACGACACAGACTATAGTAAATAAATATATGTAAAATACGTTTTACATTTCTATATAAACTTTTGCTTCGCCGTTGCTATTTCTCATTCGACTTTGATACTCGTTCGTTATATTCACAGATAATTATTTTCATTTTTACTATTAAAAATGATTAGGTCTAAAGAATCTCTGAAGAATACTCGAGAAAGAAGGGTTTATTATTTTTCTACTTCTCTTTTACCCAAACTCTTACCTACATAGGTATGTGTTTTTCTTTCTTCAAGAACTCATGTAATCTCTGGTCAACTGTATACCCAACGACAAAAATTCTATAGGTATATATACTTTACTATACATGCAATACAACGAAGTTATACCGGGTGTATGTTCAGGTAAATAAGTAGAGATTTTTAACCATTCAGAAAGTTTTTGCGAACAAACACGCCTTGATTTTGAGATAAAAACTCGTTACAGTATAAAATGAACACCGGGTATAAAAGGACTGATAACTCTGTTTGAAAAACGATCCCAAAACCGGCTGCTAGTTTATTTTTCTTTAACTTTTCCTATACATAAAGTATACACTATATATATATACATAGATTTTCGTAGAATGATAGAGTTTAGAAAAACAGCTCAATAGTCGTAAGAAAATATATACCTGCATATGCACCACCTTAAATTTCTTATTCTTCTCTAAAGTAGGAAGAAAAATTTCGACCATACGTTGAGAAAATTATTTTATTATTATTTCAACATCCGGCGGACGAGTTTCACAGGGTTTTTCCTTTTGTTGATATTAATTTCACTTTACTCATAGAGTTCAATTTCGTTTTTACTAACAAAATTACGTGGATCTTTTCTCGGACTTCAGTGTCACACAAGATGACGAATAGAAGTACAAACAGACCCAGCATCCAGAGGACAAAACCTCCGGGTCCTATTATAATATATACTATATATCGTGCATTTTGAGAACGTGTTGATTGACTTGACCCGGAGCATACATGTCACGCTATGACTGTCTCATTGTACAGCTGAATAACCGACTATATTCAATCGTTTAAACAGACTATTTAGAAGAAAAAAAAAATATATATATGTAGGATCTTAAGACGCCGACACCGTCTAATAAATTAACCGCAGGCGGTTTATCAAAAACGAAATTTCCGTTCGAAAATAAGAAACTAAGAAAAATGTTTCTACTTTCCTTTTTTTTTATACATTTCTTTAAATTTCAGAACAAAAAAAATAAAATAAAATAAAATAAAACAAAAATTAATTAAGAATAAAAGAAATTCCATTTTAAAGGGAATAAAATTTTGGTTTCTATTTCGGAGTAAAAAAAAAAAAATAAAGAAACAAAAAAAAACGTGTCCGGAGTCGGAGAAAATAAAAATGATAATAAAATAAAAATTATGATCGACACCTCGCAGTCTGATATAAAATAATACATAAATGTACCATATATCTCCGGTTATAGTTATCATAGGTATAAGCTACAGCAAGATAAAATTATGATGCGCTGTCACGGCTGGTTCCCAAATATAACTGACGTATACTGTCGCCAGAAATGAAAACGTTTCTTTTGTTAAACCCGTCAAGTGTAAACGCGGTTTGAAATTTGCCCGAAATATAAGGTACTGTAGGTATATAAGGTACGAAGGTAGATAAGTGCCAGCACGGTCGACAGAAGTCAATTGACAAAAAAAAATAAAAAAGGAATATTGAAAAAGAAAAAAATTCTCAAGCTTTCGTTGACAATGAGCGACCCTAATAATAACCTGAAATTCATAATAGAGGGTTGGGAAAACAAATTTACCAGTTGAGAAAAGTTTTCATCGCGCTTATTTAACACGGGCCAAACGCCCTATTCTTTAACACGTATAGTACAGGAAATGAAAAAAATTTTTACCGAATATCGATGATAAAGCCAATAATCTAAATTTATTATTATTATTATTTATTGATATCTATTAATAAATAATTAGGTTTTAAAAATTTTTAGAATATCTTTTTTCTTGCTTTTGATGAAAATTTTAAATATATTATAGACGTGGGCAATATTTCGGAGAGACCAAAGTATGTACAATAAGTTACTTTAATCCTGTAAACTGTAAAATTCTCACGTATATGAGGCTAAGGCCGTCAGCAAAATTTTATTGGAAAAAGAGAAATTGCTATTGGTGTTTATGGTTTTTCATCATCGTTTAACGCTAGAGTTTGAGGTATTATAGCGATTGCAAGCGGTATGGCATGATTCTGAGGAATGCGAGTAACCCGGATTAGCCTGGAATACGCGTGTAACAAACCGTGACCATAGAACCACACGAAATGTCCTACGACTATTATCGAAAGTCTTTTGATATACGATTATTATTATTATTTTCTCTGAATATTGAAAATAAAATTCAGAAAATAAGAATCGTCGAAATTTTTGAAAATATAAAATAAATGAATAAAATAAAATAAAATAAAAATTTGTACATTTCGACATGGACAAAGTTAGATAACATTAATAAAAGAGATAGTGTACATGATAATTGAAATAGCAAAAACTAAATGAGGAAAAAAATTGAAAAAAAAAAAAAAAAAAAAAAAAAAAAAACCTATCGTTATCGTCATTTTTATTCAACGGCACGCGCATTGAATCATATGAAATTTAGTTTAGTTGCTGACAACCATAATTTTAATCCCCCTCAAAAGACTATGAGGTGAAAGCGCGCGTGCAGCACGACTACCACGGCTACTTTTTTTTAGTAAATTTATGCATTTACGACTGCAAATGTTTAGGCAAGATAAGCGAACGTCTTTTCCTGTTGGAATTCGTCTATCGTCAAATGCTTATCTCTTATCTCCGGGGCTACTACTTACTTAAACTCCACAGCGTGTATAATACGCATTATATATTACAAATACATATATACATATGTACATAAAAATTTTGGCAACTACAGAAACGGAAGATGTTGAAAATTGAAACGAAATTTGTAAGAAATATGACCAACGATAGATTAAATTTATTATTATTCGTCAATCATCGTTGATAATAATTTAATTAGAGTTTCCCTAAACTTTTATTCATAAATGTATGTATATATGTATATAATAGATAAACTATGTACTCAGGCAACATATGTGAATTAAATTGAGACTGGGGTTTACACCTTAGTATACCAAGTGTGAAAACAGAACTGAACTACATAAGCTACTACTGCTGCTGCAGTAGGAGCACATCAGCAGCAGCACGCAGCAACGAGGCAATTAAATTAGCTGCGCCAATTAAGGTAATTACCTATAATTAATTAGAGTCGAGTGAGTAGGATCTATGGGGAGTATAAGTAGTTGGTGTCGGTTGTGGTGGTAGAGAGATGAATGTAACGTCATTGGCGCGCGATCTATTTTTTTCATTTTATTTTTATTTTTATTTATATATTTTTTTTTTCTCATTTTACTATACCTACGTCTACAGAGAAAGAAAGTCTGCAGCTGCTGCTGCTGCAAGGGCTATACGTGCAGCGAGAAAACCCTCTTAGCTGCTACGGTTTGTGTAGGTACCAAACTAAACTCAGACAGCACGAGCACGAGCACGAGCAGCAGCAGAAGCAGCAGCAATAAGGGAGCCAACGCAAGTCGCTGCTCGATACAGCGAAGCTAAAGGAAAGGAGAGGAAAAGAACTCTTCTACTTTTTTTTATTCTTATTCTTCTTTTTTTTTTTTTTGTATTTTTATTTTTTTTCTTGCGAGATGAAGGAAGGAGCATAAAAGAAGAAGAAGAAAAACTAATCTAGACTTGAAAAATATTCCGTAAAAGATTCTAGGTCTCTCGCATCGCTGCATCAAACTACCTTATACCTATACCTATACCTATACCTATACCTACCTACGTACCTACAACGCGACGCGACACTACAACTTCAACTCAAGATTCAAGATTCTAGCCTCAAGACTGCTGACTGTTTGCTAGTGCAGGTATATAGGTAGGTACGTACCACGATGCATTGTGTCCTATATAGAAATACAGTCGTTCTATTCTATTCTATTCAACTGCAAGTTCTGTCAACCGTAACGCGAAACACGGAATAGATACAATAGAAGCTTTTCTATGCTTCTTCGTCGTGTGGGTACATTATTATTCCTTTATATATGGTCATTTCAGTTTTATCTCTATGCACTAACCAACCAACAGCAAAGAGATGAGTGAACAGAGCCTGCAGTTGCTCACATATAGACCACAAAGTTAAAAAAAAAAAAAAAAAAAAATTATTTTCCTCTCTTTCCGATACTCGAAAATATAAAACAAGATTGCTAAAAATTTTTTCACTTCGAAGTCCTCTTCAATAATCAAAATACTAATTTACAATTGAAAAATTGTTTCAAATAAATTATCAATTGGTTAAATTTTGGGGCGCTTTATATGCAAGAAAAAAATAAAATAAAATAACAACGGATTTTCTTCACGATTTTTATAAAATTTCACTAAAAAAGTGCTGGGCTAACTTCACGTACATGACAAGACCGCGTCGTTCTCGATGTCAAAGATCAACTCCGCGGTCATTTCTAAATGATTTTAGACGGAAAATGATCTTTGGTTGAAAATTTTGGAATTGGACTGAATCATTTTTCCCCAGTTTTTAGGCTTTCGTCAAATTTTCTGTAGCTAATTTATAAAATTTCCGAACTTTTCATCTAATATGAAAAAAATACGCAACTGTGTGATGAAGAAAAAAATAAAAATGATAATAGTAAGAATCATGATATCGAGTAAACGACGACACAAATAAAGAAAAAAAAATATGATATAAATTTGGTAAAACTTGAATAACGGTTGTATAGTACCAAATACTTGAGGGAATAATAAAAGTTTGTATATACATATACGGGGGTAGTTTGGACAACCCTGGACCTGGAATGCGGGGGAGTAGGGCACGGATGGCGCACAGCTGCCACCACTAGTCTTTTGAGCGTGTGCGGAGGTAGGTACGGAGGTACGGAGTGCAGAAGAGTGTTCATATATATATATATATATGGTATATGGTATAGTTATAAACCCTGGGGTTCGTTCGTCCCCTGTCAAAAGAAGAAGAGAAAAGAAGAGGAGAAAAAAGAAGCGAGAAACCGTCTATACCTACACAACGTGGGCATACTACAACCATACCTAAGCAAATAAGGGCACGCTCGTTCTATACGTATAGTAAACTTTAGTCTGGCGAGTGCCAAGTGGCGTAGTACACGGAATACAGATGCGAACCGAAAACCTAAACGAGACGACGACGAAATTATGCCAGTCCGAGTTACAGTGGCGTAAAAATACACTCCGTGATTTCGAATGATTCTGTATGCAAAGTCACGTGCGGTTTTTATTTATTTATTTATTTTTTTTGGTGGGGGAATTTTTGCTATCTTTTTGTTGACTAATAAACATTCTTAGATATCGGAACTATGATTCGATCACTACAGCATATGTATAGCAAGAGTTTGGAATTTGTAAAATAAACAAAAATTAAGAATAAAACAAAAATTATTTTTCATTAAGCTGCAACTCCAAAATTGTAATAGCTAAAAATGTATAAAAATTCTCTTATTTAGATGCATAAACTTACATCACAGGGAGGCCATATGGGTTAAAATTGAAATACAGACCTGAAATTTTGGGAATATTTGTTTAATTTATTTCAAACCATTTGAGCCTCTAGGAGGATCAAAAATTCGAAAATACCTAAAATAAGAAACACCCTAATATACATATATATACCTTAAAATAGAAAAATTCTATCATATATTTGAGACAGATAATATTTACGAGACTTCATTAAAACGTAATCTCTGATTAGTACTCTACGACCATGTCGCATCGTCTCTGTTTTGACTAGTACGTTTATTTCGTTTAATTATATTTATCTATTTATTGTTTTTTAGTTTACTTCTATTTCCGTAAAGTCATATCAGACGCGGTTTTACTATATCCCTGACCTAACGCCCAATAGTGGTTCACAACGTGACCGTGAATCTCTAAAAACCACCTACGCAGTTATATCTAACTAACTTGATGCGGAACAGATTTTTCTAAAATAGAACTCGTGAATGTTTTACATATAGGTTAACGTATTTATACCTATATAAGTATACGTAGTAAATTTTAGGTAGTTTAATTGTATTCTGCAGTGAAAATAAATAAATATATGCCTTAAAGTTTAACGATGTAGCATTCAGGTATAAGACAAGAATAAGAAGATAAGATTAGATTAGATTATGTACAGTTTAGTTTAAAATAGAAATATATTTCACGGTGTAGGTTAAGGTTGAGGTTTTCTTCCCTCAAGTTCGATTCTATTCTCTATAATATATAGAGTTGTTACGTTTTTTCTTTCTCTACCGAATTTCCTGAATTTTTCAAGTTTTTCAGAGATTAAATTCCGAATTTCCAGATTCGTTTTCAGGAAATAAGTTAAAGACAGTTGTTCTTACAAACTGAATATCGATGTTTAAACGTTGTGAAAAAGTTAAGAAAAATCACATCGAGGCAAGCTATCAATTTTATAAAAATCTGTTTAATAATCTAAATGACAATTTCTCACATTGTAACAACACCAAATCAATATGAAATTCGAATTTTCAGTCAAAAGAACAAGAAATTCCCTGAAAGTCTCTTTTCTAGGTTTACAGATTTTTCGAGTCGCGTAACAACCCTGACTATATACGGAAGTTATATATTTTCTTAGTTGATTAATAATGGTGAATGTAAAAAAATATTTATATATAAAAATAAAATAGAAATTTTGTAAAATAAAAGTGCGTAATTTGATCAACCCTATAACGGGCGTCTAGTTATTGTCAGCATGTACTTATACCTACAAGTAGAATATCTAAGAGCTTGACCCGCGAGTTCACCAGACAGAATAATCTCCCCACGATCACGTGACAACTTTAGTTGTTTTGTCTTTGACTAAACCAAAGTCTTCAACTACTGTAGCTATAGCAGTAGCAGCCGCAGCAAATACGCGATTTAAACTTGACTTGAACTAAGAATAAGTCGTATAACAAGAAAAAAAAAGACGAAGAAGAGAAAAATAATCAACATTGCTGTTCTTATCCAACCTTCTCCACCGAACTAACATATTTATACAAAAGCAGTCTCTGCAAAAGGCAAGCTTTTTTCGATCAGTTTACGCGTTCGACGTAAAAATCGTGCAAGCTTAAACTGCAGGACGAAAAAAGTAAAAAATAATTTTGTTTAAAATATATCGTCAAATAAGTATAAAAATATTATAAGATATGTATATAAATAAGTATAAATATATATTTTTAACCCTTACTTGACACACTTCTGCGGATTAACGTACTTGACAAACTATACTGAGATGGATTGCACCTCACCGACAAAAATTGTTATAACAAATGAACTATTCAGTATTTTAACTTGCCAATTTTTTTTTTTCTTCAGAACTTCTTCAGAGCTTACTAAACTTTTTAAAATAATGTACGTTATAAATAGCCAAAAATTAAAATTAAGTATGATGAAAAAAATTAAAATATTCATCGAAATTAAAGACATGACAATTTTTACGAAATAAGCTTAGGGTGGTTTACACCCCATGCAGTGTGTCAAGTAAGGGTTAAAATAAAACTTATTATATACGCAGTAGATACGTTCGTTTACTGCAACTATTTATATATACATCGATATATATATTATTATACGTTATATATGTATAATATACTTTTAACCAGCAGACTTTAATTTATCCGCTACTGCGGAGTAATATAAAATAACGTCGAGCCCATACGTCAGGTATATATGTGTGTGTATATGTACGAGTATTCACGTTATACATTAGCTCTGGGTGAATAATAAATCGATATTACAGATATGAAGAAGTATAAATAAAAATGGTAAATAATAATAATAATAATAATAACGCACCATGCAGAGTATCGGAAAACGTTGAAGGCTATTTTCGGAAAGATATTTGAAAAAAAAAACTCTCTTCAAACCAATGCAAAATTATATATATATATATATATATATATATATATATATATATATATATATATATATATATATATATATATATATATATATATGTTCAGAATATAGCAAGCTGATAGGTACATATATACGTTTACAGTATGTGTGGATGATAATAATACGAAGATGTAGATATACATAATATGTACATACATACGTATATGTATAGATATTAATAATCGAGGCACACACAGTATGGAAAAATGTCTGGTATGCGGTTTTTTTTTTATTACGTCTATTTTTATTTAACTTCCGTCATGTGCATAGCTCTCAAGCTTCTGGTAACTTAATATCACCGTAGAAGTTTGCAAACGCGTAATCAATGATAGTTGATGTTATGCCTATATATATGTATATATGCATATATACATGTACGCAGAAATAGAATCGCAAGAATTTCATTTGGTATGTATGTACCTACATTACGGTACGTTACGTTACATTAGGTTACGTATTCGGTTCGTATTGTTCTGTAATATTGAAATATAATGTTGAATAAAATTGTACATATATACCTATATAGATACATATTGGAAACTTTGTGCGCAATGATCGTTTTTAAAAAGAGTATTTCCTTGAAAGTCTGAATAGTGGATTTAAAAAGCTTCAAATTAAAAAAATAAATAAATAAAAAACCGATGGTTGAAAAATCCGAAAGGCTAAAACTCCGGAACTTGAACTCGTCGTGCCTCTCTATTTAATTTTCGGATTCTTGAACTTTCAGAGTCTTAGACTTTCCGAATCTTTGACGTGTCCGCATTTTCGATTTATTTTTTGTGAATTTCTAAAAAAGATTTTTTTTCTATCTTTTCTTGTTTCTTTTATATTGTCATATTTTCTCGGATGATTGTACGAAGAAAATGATAATAGTTATAATAATATAAAGCAAGTATATGAATAAATATGAGTAATCTATGTATACGCTCGGTGATAATATCTGCATGTAATCAGGCGTGGCGACCTTCCCCGCGTAGGGAATGCGATGCGAATGAAACGGAATGGAATGCGTGTATTTAACTATAGTATAACGACTAGGTATACGAGGACTGAATCAGATCATGGACGACAGCTAAGAGACAATATGTGTGTAATACGTGACGCGTAATTTGTTGATCACGTATAAGAGAAAGAGAGAGAGAGAGAGAGAGAGAGAGAGAGAGAGAGAGAGAGAGAGAGAGAGAGAGAGAGAGAGAGAGAGAGAGAGAGAGAGAGAGAGAGAGAGAGAGAGAGAGAGAGAGAGAGAGAGAGAGAGAGAGAGAGAGAGAGAGAGAGAAGTTCGCGAAAGTTATGTGTGTGTATATACATTTAGATATGAATCTTGAAAAAGATCAAATTTCGGTAATAATTTGAAACCAAAAAAAAAAAAAAATTGAATAAAACTCTGAAATAGTATTAAAATCAAAAACAGATTCAAGGCGAAGTGAATATTAATTATACGGACAGTTTTGTCTCTCGGTTTTATTGTTCGAGGAAAAACAAGGATACGGTTCATTTTCGCATATGGGTATTATACCATATATACGCATCGTTATGATAAGAGAACTGCTGCAGACGTGTCGAGTTGCTTGCAGGTTGAAGAAAAACATCAGCTATAATACCTGCACCTATAGTATATTACACACGATATGCAGTCCGTTAAATTAAAACTTCAATCTTTTCCGAGCAAGTGTTATGTTTACATATAGGTATGTATACATATGTACATACATACATGTATATTTAATTGCGTGACTGTGTTTGATTATTTGTATATGTGAAATCTCGGAGAATACCTAACCTTACGGACTGCCAGTTGCAGCAGCACAGGAGCGTCATATGACATGACAATACGTTGTTCGATGTTTTGTAAAGGAATAAAATTTCTGATTTCATCAGGCTAATATTATCGAAATTTTTTCAACTTTTTTTCGAATGTTATTAATTTTTTGTCTACAATTTTATTTTATTTTCGGTATCATTCCTTGGCATTTTTTTTTTTTTTTTTTTATAACCGTAGTGTTCGAAACGCATAGAAAATTGCTATGCCATTATTGCATGTGAGTAGCGTTGATTAAAAGCTTTGTAAATTGGTATTCAAACGAAAAATCGAGAATAATTTAACCGTCTCCCTTTACCTAAGTAATTAGCTCCTATTTCTATCCCCGAAATAATGATGATCAATAGCTCGAATTCTCAAAGACAAAAAAAAAAGCTTGTTTTCACTTTCTATAATAGTTCACGCGGACAGGACAGAAGAGAATAGAACAGGATCAATTTGTATATTATGAGCTTGGAGAGAGATACGCCTACGCAGTCGGAAAGTTTTTCTCTACACAATTAGGTAGTATATTTTTAATAATAATTTAATTAAATAAGTTTTTTTTTTTTTATCTCAATTCTCGATAAATTTTGTCTGGGATCAAATTTTTTCCCATTGTTATAAATGTTCATATTTTCATTTTTTATTTTTTTTTTTTTGTTGAAATTGTAAGAATGCTGCAAGGTCACAACAGGCGCAAAATTAAAAGTAAATAGTAGATTGTATATATGTACGTGTCTCTGCGCGATGGCGCGGTTGTATCTAGTTTTAAGGGGGACGCGTTGCAACGAGAGGTTTGCTCGCTCACTTGCCCTCCCGCCGCTCATCGTCAGACACCGTTCGTTGTTTTGTTCGACAACGTTAACACCGTTGAAACTCGAGAAGATATTCTTCGCTCCTCGACTGCTAGCAGTGGAGAGCGCAGGACAAACTCTACTACACACATCAAGGAGTAGAGGAGAGCCATGCTCGGAGATATGAGAGGCTATAAAGAGAGGAAGGGAAGGGAAGGGAAGGGAAAGAAAGGAAAGGGAATACAGATCCGCCCTGCAATTAATATCTGACAATAATATGTCTTTTTTTTTTGTATTTAGAAGACTGAAGATAGTCTAAAACAGATAAATGATTATTATAATTTATAACAGAAATATTAAACGACAATAATACTAAAAAAATTTGATTCAAATATTTATTTCCTTATTTAATTTCGCTTTTATTTACGCGATTATACACATGCGGTATGTATGTAAACGATACAGATGTAGTTGTATATACATATATGTATGTAGTATAAAAAAAGAAAGGCGAAAGAATTGTTTGCGTTAATTTTGTCCTAGGAACCACCTCCGATCGGATGCAGTTTTATAGGTGGTTTACATCGCACGGTGTTACAACAAGAGCCTTGGAGACGCCGGCAGTTCTTCCCTCCCTCACTCCTCATCTTCCCTTCCCCCACTAACCCTTCTTCCCGATGGAGTATAGAACCAGTTCTTCTGGCGTTAAACGTGGCCGAGTGACTCTCACTCATTACCATACCCATACCTCCGAATATATACTTATATGTATACATATATGTATAACAATCTCGTCGCACTTTCGTTGCGTTTATACTGTGCAGTGTAGCGAGTTTGTGCGTACGTCGGTAGAGGTCGTGAGGATGGGATCTAGTTGAGAACTACTGATCGAACTGATGATCCTTTTTTCTTTCTTTTTTACTCTTTTTAGTATTCTTTTTTTTTTCTTTTATTTTATTTTTTTTCTTTATCTCTATATTACTCTCTTTTTCTTCCATCTCCTTCGCGTTAGCCGACAGGAATGAACACACACATCGCACGATATAGGGATTAACCGTAGCAAATCCTTAACTAATAATCTTAACAAAATACAAGAGTTTATTTCGAATATCTATAAACGGCCCTTAAACTTATATATTTTTTACATAAATTGAATAACAATTCAAGAATATCGTATCAGTATAATTTGATCGATTTATTTAGCAATCTTGAACATATTGAAACAAAATTATTTATATACATGAAAAATAGACTAATTCAAAAGAATATTCATAGTTTCTTATTATTATTATTATTTGTATATCATTTTTAGAAGAAGGGTAACGAGGCATAAAAATTTGATGAAATAATTTTAATATATATTTTATTATAGTCCATAGCAGCGAGAAGTTGAGGGACGAGCACCAACGAGTTAGACCACTCTGATCTATAGAAGAAAAAGGAAGACCGAAAGAGAACAAAAAAAAAAAAAAAGTTCCCCAAGAATCTGGTAGAAAAAGTGCTCGACTATTTGGCCGACTGCAGTATATGATGCTCCTACTACTCCTCTACCGTGCTCTCCCTTATATTTCCAAGAATATTTATACCGTGTTCTTTTAGTCGAGTTTTATAGACCTGTCTATAGATCATACGAAATTCTCAATCGCTCAGTTTTCGAGGCTATAACGTTGGGAGAGAAAAAACGAAAGAAACGAAAAAGTAAAAATTTTTTAAATTATTTATAATTTTTGAATATGAAATTCAATGTAAAATTGTTGTAATAAAAAATAATTACTAATTAGATAATTGTTATGTACGTGGGTTGTATGATAAATAATAGTCATGTACTTCGCGTATGCCTAATTGTAGGATGATTATTTTTTTCTATTACTGTTATATACACTTTGCCTACTCCATATCCCGTTATGTTAAGTATTAACTGGAGAATTTCTCTACCAAATAGGAAATAGTCAAACGATCGATGTATAGTGGTTAGGGTATGTATAATTTTACGCGTTTTGGAAATAATAAGGCCAATTTGAGAAAAAGAAGATGACAACACGATGATAGATGATACTATGCACAAGACACTGATTTCGCAATTTTAAATTCAAGAATTGTCTCTCATTAAGTTTGTTTCAGGCACACAGGGCGCACCTCTAACTGTAACGGGTAATTAAAAATCTAATTATTACATACTGACTAGCGAGGATTACGACACACTGGGCTAAAGGTCGGTCTTACGTTATATTCTAAATTTTATAATTGTTTGTCGAGAATTGCGGAATCAGGATTAAAAATCTTCAACATTTTCTTACGATGATAATTTAATCGATTAAAAAAAAAACTGATGGAAAAAGAAGAAAAAAACGACGAATCAAATGACAACTAATAATTTTTAATAGCTTCATCTTCGATCAAGTTGCTAAAATTCTAGGAAAGTAACAGTATAGGAATAGCCGCATGTATATCTATCCGTTCGACGATAGATAGGTGACGGTATAAAAGAAGGCGAAGTAGTTCCCAAATAGGAACCGGAACCCCGGTAATCCGTGCGCGGAATCGTATATTCTATTCGACGACGACAATTGGACAAGCGAAGCTTCGTGCGCATACGAATTGTGAAGAACGCTAACCACCCCCCACCCACAGGCCACAGAGTCAGACCCAAGTCCGAACCGCAAGGATCATTGCTCTCTCGTTACGTTACGCTCCCAAAGCTTAGGCTCGGTTAGTATTGCCACTGGGTGACCGGGGCTCGCGCGCATTTCCTACTTACAATACTAACGAGCCGATAATACTGCAGACTACTGGAAATAATGAGGATCGTTTTGAATGAAATAAATGTGAAAAAATTGCGATATGTTTGTGATGATTTTTAAACAATAATAGACGTATAAATACGGAGATACAAACGCAGTTTACAAAGTTGCAGATTATGCAGATCGGGGGAAGGTAAATGAAAAAATTTTAAAGCAACGTTGACGATATCGGTAAAATCAATTCCGCGATAAATTCTTACGTTAGTTAAGTATAGGTAGAGGGATTGATACGTTTGAGAGTATAATATCGAATCCTGATAACCACGTCATAACTGACGTTGAGTTATGGAGGACGGGTAGCAAAGGAACCGAGAAATATAATACGCAGTACAATACCCTGTATCTAAAGCAGCTAAAGTCTAAACTCCGAACGCCCGCAGATGGCAGATGGCCGGATCAACAATGGCGTCCGTAGTCGGTACCTCCGATGCGAGGATTCTGAGAAAATTGTTTAATCCACTTATTTTTTTCCCCTCTAGTCATTATTCTAAATCCTTAGATCTTCGGAATTCCAGAAGATATCTGGATTAGACATAATTTTCGTGGTATATTTACCTATCTACGGCTTTCGTTTCACACGAAGAATGTAAACACGAATGAAAACATCGAGATTACATTTTCCTCACTTTTACTTATCCTATCGAAAATTCCATTGCAAATGCACACCTAACAACGTAATTAATATCGTTGTCTAAATTCTTCGCAAAGATAATATTAACGTGAAATAGAAAAAAATCAAATTTGTCGAATGACATTTTTTTTCTTTCTATCTTTCACTCGTTTTCCATGCCGCATTGATTATCGCGGAGAGTGATAATTATTGAAGGTTAATTTTAAGCCTGGTTTTGATATTCGATACAAAAATTGTTTGGCAACGCCATTTGTGCAACCGTTTTAATGTGTGTTGAATCGTCGCAGCAACACGTTCGAGATCATTCGATAATTATTTCCGTTCGTGTAACGGAGACGCCTTCCACAAACGGAAATGAATATATGACAGAAAATGAACGAGACTTAACTCGTTATTGTCACTATGATAATTAATTGTCGTTTTTAACTCGAATCTAGTCATTGTGGGGTTCGCAGTTTGGGCATGACGCCACCCCTAACCAACCACGCAAGGCTATACTTACGCGATCGTTGCATTCGGCTAGAAACATTAACGATACAAGTTCTTTTTTATAGTCCGATTTGAAATACGAACTGAAGAGGTTGAACAAGGATAGTTTTACTTTTTTATTTTTTTTGAGATTTTGTACAAATTTTTTGATAAAGAACTAGCGAACCACGTGCTGTATCTAACGGACAGTCGAAGAAGCCGGCGTCGCCGGTTGGACGACAGCTTCTTTTCGTTTTCATAAATTTTGAGTAAAGTACGCTTCGCAGGATTACGAGATTTATCACAATGGGAAACAATCATTTATTGAGTAATTAGAGTAAATCGGTTTCCTACCTTTCTCGGCTTTATATCCTCGAAATGATGAAACACACGTGAAGCACTCGCAGCTACGCAACAACTTCACTTGACTGTGCCGGGAGCTTGACGACTACTCCTTTTCCGAGACACACACACACACACCGTGGCGACATCGAACGGTTTAAATAAGAACCGAGAAGATGCGCGCGCAAACTCAGAATTATCATTTAAGGGACGAATAATAATATTTATCGTTTTATCCTCATAAAATTTTATAACTTTTCGCTTAAATTTTATCAATACTTAGAATTTAAGATGATTTCAGTCTACACAATTGTAAATCTCTGTGTTTTTCTTATACGTCAATAATAGATTCAAAAGTGTTAAACGATTCTTTTAGATTTATCGATCGAGAGAACGTTGATATTGTATTTTTGAATAAATATGCTGTTTTTCTGTTTATGATGAAAGTTTTTTTTCTCCCTGTCAATCGAATTCCGTTTCAGATTCCCAACTGTAATAATATCGTGAACGACTTACGTTGATTAATGTTTCGAGTCATTCCTCGATATTCACATCGTTGATAAGCCAATCTTCAATATTTCAAGACCGATATATGGGCTATTTAATTTAATCGATAATTTTAAAACTGCTCCATCAATTACTTGAGAAAATAAATATACCGAATTTTTAGGTTTTAATTATGAACAAACAATTGATTCCGATCGAAAATTTATCCGAAAAACCGGATCCGGATGTTCCCAGAACTGAGATGAGGATTCTCCTGAAAATAATTTGGACAACTTCTGCCCCCACTCGGAAAAACTGGAAAGGGAATAGGATGAATAAAATAATTCCTCAAACATTTTATAAAAAATTGTTTCTCTATCTTTCAATTATCAATTAATCGTACATACATACATGCATACATTTAAATGAAATATTATTTTTCTATACAAATTTTCAGTTTTTCATTAACGATTCGCTATTAATCTTACCAATAAACTGTATGAGTCTGATAAGAGTTTTCTTATTTAAAGTAACTTATATCATCATGCATTATATGGTCTCAGAAGTAGAACGAAGTGAAACAATGATCAATTTCCACCTCATTTTGATAATTTTTTTATAAATTACAGAATCATTGAAAAAAAAACTCTTGTTCTTGGTTAGTTGAAACAGAATGAATTAAAACACTCTGAGTACACGATAAAACAAAAAAAGAACTTAAGTATCCTCCTGAAATAAAGCGTTCATCAATCTTCTAGTGGCAGCTTTTTTCTCATCTTCAGACATTTTCTTCAATTCGGAAGCTAAATATTTGCAAAATAAATCCTCAGATGTTTCAAGTTGTTTATTAGTACTCAGCAATTCATTAATATCCCCCGATTTTTCTTCAGAAATAGATTCTTCAAGAATATCAGACTGTTTTACTCTCAAATAACAACTCTCAAAACTACGACCATGTTCGGATGAATTAGGGGAAAGTAACTCAGGAGATGGAACTATTGCCGCTGATGTAGACGGCGATGGAATCGGAGATGGTACTATTAAATTTGATGTTAATGGTCCTGGGGATAATGATAAGGAGGCATGTTCCGGTGGCGAAGGAGCCTCGTTGCTGTATGTTGTTTCATAACGAGGACGTTTTATTCCCGAATTAATGTTTCTGTATGATCTGCAATCATAAAAAGATTTTGAACAAACCTAAAGATTATTCTCTTATTGTCTTTTTCTGTCAAGTTTTTATGTATAGCATAAGGTCACCCAGCTTTCATAAGACATCAATTCAATTATTAATACTTTTTACTATGTTGCGTACACTACACTGTTACCTTCTTCCAACAATATGTTGGGCAAGAAACCCCATCTCCGTGTAGTGCGGCCAACATTGTCGATTACTGAATGCACCTCCATTCCTCATATTTTGTTCGCTTAATCTTTTTTCCTTTGAATATCGTTCTCTGAGACGTGTCCAACGTTTCAGACATTCAGACGCTTGAGAATGTTATGTGATATTATGAATAATGAAGTTTGAGAAACTGTTTTTTATTCTCGAATATAATTAAGAGTTTGACGATTTATTTTTATGGTATTTTTTACTTTAATTTTGCGTAAAAATGATTATTGGTTATTTTGTGTATGATTTACCTGGCTGTTCTAAAATAGCGCCAATTTCTTGCCAAGAATTTTCCCTCAGGGTATGATCTTTTTGATTTTTTGACGTTTTCACGTATAGGTGAGGGTAGTTTTGTACTAAACTTATTAATAAACTATCTCCGCTTTTTGAAACTAGTTCAGAATTATTATCGTATTCACCATCTGTCACAACGGAATTATCATTTTGCTCAGTTTTATACGTATGATCTTTCATTACTTGGCTGTTTGATATCACCGAAGGTTTGACAGCTTGCATACTCAAATAACATAACATAACATAACATACCATAACATAACGTCATGTGACATAACCTAGCCGAGGTACGCACAGCCATAGAGTTAAAAAATAGTTGAGAATAACGATGCACCGTAATTTTACGATCGAACCTTTTCTCAAACAAAAAAAAAAAACAGAAAAAAGAAAAAAACAACGAAAAATTGCGACTGTCGAATTTAAAGATGTTATTTTTTATCTATGAGGCTGAAAAAATAAATAAAATGTAATCAATCAAATTTTAAATTAATATTGAGATAGGGGATGGTGGCGTCATCTATCGATTAGGTGCAAATAGGGAAAGACATGTCAATCGGAGTTTCTATCGTTTCTATGACCATTAGGTAAGCGATGATTCAAGACTACGGCATTAAATAAATTCTCTGAACTTCGATATGGTGGTGTGAGGTAGCGATGAGCGCATTTTGCCGCAGTAGAGTACAAAATTGAATAGTCAAAAACAAAAAAAAACAACTAGGTTACATGAATAAGTTATAAAATTTTTGCTGAAAAATGATAATGAATAAATAAACAAGGTATTTATAAGTTCATTCGCTTTCGTTAATTATTTATTGAAAAAAAAAACTTGTTCTATGAATATACATATGTATACTATTATCAACGATCATTTGCATGGATGATGAATTTATTAGTCATTCGTACCGAATACATTGATCCTATCCAAGAATTGATTAAAAACTCATCAAGTAATATGATGTAGATGTTATGTGATAACTGCACAAGATTATCACATGTTAGTTTATCTATCAGCTATTTTTTATGCTATTAAATTCTTGACTAGCACGGATTATTGACTCAATTTTAAACAATTAACACTGACTTATCATTCTATCATTCACTACAAATGTATATTAAACAACTTAACGTTTTTGTTTGATTTTCTTGCTTTATTTTTTAATTGTCTTGAACTGATAAATCTCAAATTATAATTTTTTCGTATAAATTGTTTCAGTATTATTGAAGAGCGTGAGATAATGCGGAATCTGTTTAATCAACGTATAATAAATATAGAGAAAAAGAAAAAATGTGGTCGGATTATGTAGAGTATTTTAAAGACCCACGTCAGGTTGCTCAAATTCAAGAATTTTTTGGAGTAAAGATACACAATGATAATGAAATAGATGAAAAAGAGGCTCAAGAGGAACAGTACAAAGTTGACAAAACTGAAAGTGTAACAACAGATTTAAATAATGATAAAAGAGAAAAAAAAAGAATCATATCTAATAGAAATAATGGAGATACGATAGTGAAGAGAAAACTTAAAAGTAATAATGAGAAATATGATACAAAGAAAGATAAAAATGGATATGGGACCAGTGAGGATGAAGGAAATTTTACTACTATATCAAACCCTCCGAATTTTACAATCAAAAATCATTTTTGGTATTACTTATTTTTATTTGGTACTGAACTTGGCGACGAAATATTTTACTCTACTTTTATACCTTTCTGGTTTTGGAATATCGACGGAGCTGTCGGACGGAGAATCGTTTTAGTCTGGGCCGTCGTTATGACGATTGGTAAGACTTTTTAAAACCCAAAAAAGGTACAAGCCGATCCTTGAAGTCCGAGAAGTCCTGGAAATTTCTCAAGTCCATTTACTCCTTGAAATAGTATGAAAGTAGTATCCTTGAATTCTTATTGCTTCTTCTGTCCCAAGAATCCATTTTCTATCTTGTTTTTTCCATTAGTTGAAGAGATATTATTCAATTGATTTTCATTCCAATCCCCAAAAAAAAGGTCCTCAATCTTCCTTCCCTTCGACACCAAACCAAACTTGATACCAAATTAACAAGATCTTTGGTACAGGTCAATGTTTAAAGGATATTATCTGTTGGCCAAGACCGGCTTGCCCACCTGCAGCAAGATTACAAAGTAAATGGTCCCAAGAATATGGAATGCCATCAACCCACGCTATGATCGGTGTCTCAATTCCATTCAGCGTCGTTCTCTTCACAATGAACAGATATGTTTATTCGTTTAGCATTGGATTAACAATCGCAGTTCTTTGGTAATACATTTATCAACCTATTCCTTGATTCTCAAATTATTCACTCATTTAGTCAGCTGGAGAGAATTATTTTTTCATAAATTTTTTGTTAACTCACATAATTACTGAAATATTATTTTTTTTTTTCCACAGGTGTACGTTAGTCTGTATGAGCAGACTCTATCTAGGAATGCATACAGTGCTGGACATCTTTGCTGGATTAGCTTTAGCCATTTTTCTAATGGTCCCGCTTGTTCCGTTAGTCGATGCAACTGATTATTATTTTCTAACTAAGGATTGGGCTTTGGCTATTCTAGTCGCTATTAGTATAGCCACTGTTGTATACTATCCTTGTAGTGACAAATGGACTCCGACAAGGTATTATATACACTCAAGCAACAGTTTAGGATTTAAAGTTGTTGAATCTTTACGTATTCCTCTAAGGGGTCGAAATATTTAATCGGGAATAATGATTCTAGAAAGGATCCTGTATAATTTATAAATCTGTTGAAACGAAAGAAATAACGGAAAGCAATCAACGAAATTAATATGAATTTTTTTTTACCTAATTTCAGAGGTGATACTGCAATGGTGGTGTCTGTTACAGCCGGAGTCCATGTAGGAGCATGGCTGAATTATAGAACTGGTGCAATGTCTACGCCGTTGCTTCCCCCACCATATAATATAATTTGGCCATCTTATCCGATGCTAGGAAGTACAGTATTGAGAACGATATTAGGATTTTGTTGTATAATAGCGACAAAAGCTCTCTTCAAATTTCTAAGCTATGCAACGATGTGTGCGATTCTAAGGGTCAATTCTAAAGAGTTAATGAAAAGTCAGAATTGTTTAGAAAATCGAAATAAAGTTCTCGTTGATTTGGTTTATAAGTATATAACGTGTTTCATGATTGGCTTGAATGCAGTTTACTTATTGCCAAACGTTTTCAGTATGATTGGAATTGAGAGACCCACGTTTTATACAGAATTATGATCTTACCAACACCAAGTACACCCATGCGATGGATAGGAGTAACGTACTTATCTATATTGCCGCAACTTATCATTTTATCAGTTGAAAAAAAGTACTACAAATGTTTCAAACTATAAGGCAGAAATGAAATATAGTCTTTGTATACCTCCGAAAAATCAATGAATATAATATATAAATATATTCATTTAGTATGGATCATTCGAATAAATCATAATTTAAGTAAGATTAACATAGATTGTATGCCGTCATTCCAAATGTTTAATCGGAGAATTCTGACTCCGTCTCTTTATGGAACAAAACTGACTAAATTGTATGAAATCTAAACACAGATCTGTTAATCGTAAATGAATTTAAACAGAGTCTTGTCACATGAACAGACACAGTCTTTTGAAAGAATATTCATAATTTGAAGTGTTGATATGTATGTACTAATATTGCATTGAAATGATGACATTTTTTTATAGATTTAGTATAGTCGCGGAATAATGTACAAAGAAACGAACTAGATTTGATAGATACAGAACGATAGATTTATCGTCATGGCATTTACAGCATTTACTTTCACAGTAATAATTATTAAACCGCAATAGTATATAACTATACAAATCCTCAATTAATAATAAATATAGTTATGCACAAAACAAAGCAGCATATCTAAAATATTGTTGATAATAAAATTTACGAATATCTTATAAAAATTTTAACATACATATTGCTAAAACCACTGCCTACTGGAAATGTTCTATACATGTAGTATAATACACGTTTATCACATGTATTACAACCAATTCGTAGATTACATTAACATTTTATTTATAATACAGAACTGGTTGTGAACTATGTAATTGAAATTACAGTTTTAGTGGAATCGAAGCATTTATATCTTGAATCAAATATATTGTTAGAAATAATAGAATTCTAAATATTAATATAATTAAGAATGTATGAATAATGATTAACATTGATCCAACGTATATTGTCGTATCAAAAAATATAGCTTTATTTTTATCAATATGTTAAGCTGACTCGGTTATTATGAAGATAGAAATTTACGGAGTCAAAATATCTTGTAAGATGTTAATAAACTAATTATTAGAAATTTCTTTTTTACATATTTTATGATCCTCCATACATTAAAGCATATATCTTAATTTTAGTATGAACTTATATTTATATACGCTTCATATTATCATTACAAAAAATATTAAGACTGAAGAATAGGCATATTTAACGTCAACATCTGTAAAATAAAAAGAGAGAACAATGGTTGAAGCGTTGAGCAATGTTATATTTTTTGTTTTAAGCCAACAATTCAATATTTACAAAAAAATCAAGTACCCAATTAACTCATAAGTCTTGATAGTTAAATGCTTTACTTACGCTGTTACTCGTGTCTAGTACCGCAGATACTTTCTCTTGCTCAATAGAGTATGGAACAAAGATATCAATCAGATAACCAGTTCTGTGAGCTTCTACTACAATTCGATCCTCCCCAACATCCACAGCCAAGTCTTTGGCTGATAGCTAGAGTAAGATGTTTAACACATTAAATTCAGATAAAGAAAATTTTTATAAGTAAACGTATGAACAGAGTAACAAATCGTACGGATTTACTCTAATTTGTGAGTCAGTCTTTATCATTCTAGAATGTTTCAAGACTAAAAGACAATTTAGTTTAACAGAAAGACTGTACCACATCAGGCATTTTGAATTGTCCCACTAATTTTTTTGCACTTCCTTCTTTTGGTTCACGTAATATTCTGTACTCTGGTTTTCTAAAATCCCGTATCTTATCAGCGTTTGAAGATTTAATACTCGTCGTCGGTTCAGACATGTTGACTATCTCAGTTTCCAATTCATTTGATCTTAAATTATTTCCGGTTAATTCCTGGATCAGTGACTTTTTATGCATAGCGTTATTAACTTCACGCTTCTCAATTCTGTGATCTTGTAGTTTACCCATTACCTTTTGTAAAGTTAACAGTTTATCATTAATCAAACAAGTACTGAAGAAAACATATCTTGATATAGATTTTGTCCAGAAGGGAGATTGTAAATTCAAGAAATACGAAAAAATTATCAAACTCAAAAGTGTGACTAATTTATTAACGAATTCTCAATTACTTTACGATTCTTTAAGACCACATATCCCTCAGGGCTTATACTTTTATTGTATTTATCAGATACTCCCTCGATAACAACTGTGATCATAAAAGCCCAGAACAATTTATTATCTTTGCATTTTTTAAAGAATTCTGGATTTATTGCTATATCATAAGTCGGCGCTGGTTCTCCGGCTGAAAGAAAATGGTTCTATTTAATTATTGGACAAGCTATGAAACTTGAGTTTTTAAATTTTATCCTGAAATTTGTTTCTTCTTATTAAAATAATCATTATGCATTATCAAAAATTTCTTACATTTATCGGATTCCATTCTCTCTTGGCCAATACTCATTGGTATGCGATAACTGGACGGGGATTCATCTTCTATTAACTCGAGCAATTTAGTTTCTGATATTATCTCGGGAGCCGGTATTTCTGTGGTTTGACAAATATTCAAGAATATTTTCTGACCACATTCTGTTCTCGCTTTTACACAGCAGCCTAAAATCGGCGATAAATTATTAATCAAAGATGAGTTTAAATCGAAATTTTTACAAATGAATATAAATAATTCGGAATTGAATAAAAAATCTGCATTATCCCTACCTGGATTCGGTCGTATCGTAACTGAAGGACGTTCAGGTTTATTAAAACTTTTAAGCAGCTCACCGAGGTCTTCTTCGTCTTTGCTTCCCTTCGTAATTCAAATTTAATTAAGGTTAGGTTAAATTAGGTTAGATTTATTTTAAATCATTTTCCGGACCAGACTCTGTGATAATATATAAAAACAATTTACCGGTAATAAGAGATTTTTCGTCATAATTGACTCGTCAATTTCCAATAATAAGTTGTTTGACATTTTTTGTAACTTTCTTTCCATGTGTATTGACAGCAGTTCAAAATTGTTTACAATATAACTTACGTGTTACGGACGCCCAGTCGTGCCAACCATAGAGATCAATGCTCCAACCATAGACATACTATGTCGGTCGATAAAATCGGCACTTACAGACATACACTGTCGGTATAATTAACAAATACAGACATACACTGTCGATAAGATCAGCATTTACAGACCGTACACTGTCTGTAAAATACCTAGGAAAAATTGGCCCTTGACTTCATTATTTTCCGATTTCTTATACCTATACCAAACATGCTCCAGTCTAGTTTTTAAGAAAAATTGAAATAACAAAATAGGAATTTTCTATACTAGAATAGTGGCCAAATTCAAATGTCCGCAATGTTTTATTCTAAAATTTTTGTTAAAATTGACATCAAGTTATAATGTAATTTTATGCGACAAACAAGATCCTCAAAAAATATTTATCTATGATTTTTTAGTTAATTTTTCATTAATTAGTTATAAAACTTTATATTATGATCCACAACATCTAAAATTAAGTCAGAATCGACTGGTGAAAAGTTATACCTGGTCATTTGTAAAAGGCGCATTTTCACACGCGATAAAACAATATTTGGCGTAAGTGAGAGTAGTTTTCTGGCGTTTTTCGAGCAGATAAATTGATCCATAACACAAAAATTCCACGAAGTTAGGATTGATCGAGTGTTGTTTGGTGTAACAATTTTCCGAGGGTGTCAACTCGCGTGATCCAAGAAACATCCCCGTACATTTTTTCACCGAGTAGGAATTTGAATCGCTTCAAAAATTCATATTTCTGAAATCAAGCTAGTTGACAATCCCGAAAAATGTTTGTTCATATTAACCCTAGGACTCTGCACTGGGGTTGCCCAAACCCCAAAAATATTGACGGTCCTACTAAAATCATTTTTGTTACTTTGTTCAATCGCATTTTTCACAGCAAAAAATTATTATTAGCTTATTCTCCTGTATCCCATTCGATTCTTCAGACTTTGAGCATGAGAATAATGAAAGAAAAAAATTAAAAGTTTTGGCAGACGCGCCAGTGGTTCGATTGCCAGACAAAAATATCTCAATTTCGAAAATTCACGTACCTCTTATTTAATATCTAATAATATTTTTAATACGCGACATCTTTTCCGCGTTGGGAATATTTCTAATGAGATGTCTATGAATTAAGCCGTCACAGATCTTCCATACGAATTCTTCTCGTTTATAATATCCACATCACCTCAATAAAATCATAACCAGGCTATATGTATACACTAAAACTATAATTATACTTTAAACTAATCCTTGTTGGGACAAATTATGCAACGGTATAATTAATAAGTAGATTATTTGCGTATTCGTTTTGTTTCACTATAAGCTATACGAGTGTGTGTATAATAGATAGAATATAAAAAAAAGAGTATGAAGTAAAAGCAACGGAAGTATATTAAAAATCGGTATACATACCTATGAACACGGTATAATAATATTGAAAAAATAAAATAAATAAATGAATACAAATAAAAATAAATTCCGCCGAATCTAAAATAGAATTTTCGATTGTATTGTAATAATAGATCAACTGATCAATCCCGTGGCTATTTTTTGAGCGATTGTTTTTTATTTTATTTTTATCTGTAAACTTGCTTTTTTTCAAACTACTTTTGCCGCAAAAATCGTGCGGGAATACTTTGAATTCTCCGTATCGCCAAACTTTACGAATTGACGCTACATAGAATTACTAATTGGAATGATTAAAACAAGGCATAACTAATTAGTTTCCATGTCTTCCTACTCACATAAATGTGAATCATACTCTTATAAATATGAACAATACTTTTCAGTCATCGCGTTTAATAAAATGAAAAGTTTATGCATGCTGTCCATTTATTAGAATATAATCAATCAACGAACAATTATCGTCAGAGTCTCAAAATTGGACGAACAACTGGCATGCGGATTCTAAATAACATTGAAGTGTGTACTCGTATGAAATACCTCTGTAGACACTGACGATGTGATAGCCTTCCAGTCTACGATTTAGAAATTCAGAAGACATACTATGTATGTAGAGATTTTCAGAGGAATTATACGAAATATGAAAAAAAAAATTTAATCTCTCCTTTGAAATTCGTCACTTTTTGCGAGATAAGAAATAAAAAGAATAAAGTGTTTACAATAAAATAAATATTATGTAAAAATACCTATTTTTTTTTTTATTATTTAATCATGATTCACGCGTCATGCTTCAACTATTTATGTATCGATAAAATGTTAGAGCATGCAGATTCGATTTAAATACATAGAATAAGAGAGAGGAGTGCAATAAAGACACAGAATTTATATAAAGAAAACATTACGTATTTCAATAAGTGCAGTTCAATTACAATAATGTTATAACTCATACCAATGAGCATACGGCAGTAAACTACATACAATAACTATAACCACATTGGAGATAAAATAGATTAAAAAAAAAAAGATGAATGAAAACTTCCTAATAATTATCGGAAAAGGTATACATAGTTAGTTGACGCATTTTCTTTCTTTCTAAGTTCAGAAATCATCTGTAAGACAAGTTATAAGTACAACGTGAAAGATATTAAATCAATTATTAACCCTCTGCCGCCAACCCATGACGATATTGTCTGACCTGACTTTGGCACTTGTTGGTATCTCTGTTGGGAGAAGTGGGCGGCTTGGGTCCCCTCCCTAAAAAGACTTCAAGGTATTATAGGGAATATTGAGATAAGACCCATAAATGGCATAGGTTGCCGGCGGTGTAGTAAAAAAAAAAAGAGATTGCCGGCAAAGGGTTAAGGATGATAATTTGCAAAGTTAATAAACTAAGTAAACATATGTATCGGTATATTGACTACTTTAGAAGAAAATATTCTGTAAAACAGTAAGAGTATTGATAAGTACCATTTTATTGATATTTAAGTAGCTGAATTTTATTTATTTATTTTTGTTTTTTAAATTAAAAATTTCTTTTGCTTCATAGATTACTGTATTACGCTCGCTGATTTGTGTCTATTATACAGATGATACAATTAACAGTACACACAAGTAGGCACTTTTCTCTCTGCGCACACACACACACAGCGATAATCCGATTTAAGATAAACTCGGTTACCTAGAATGGTATTTTTCTTCCACTTTTCATTGCTTATTTAATCTATTAAAATATAACTACGTAACGGTATATGTTTGTATATTAAGTATTCGTAGTTGCCTCTTTTATAGGTATAATGATACAAACTGGGAACGAGATAAAGAACTTGGATCTATAAAAATGTTTTGCAATATAATTTACAAATCCTGTTAAACAGCGGCAAGATACTGCAGGACTAAAAATATATCTTTATAAAGATTATTATTATTATTAGGTCGCCAATAAATTACCTTTTCTCTGTATTTCGGGTGTTTTTATAAACTATTGAATTTAACGAAACTTATGTAGATATCTATTATTAGTTTTATCTCTACGTTCTATATTTATTTAAGGAATTTGAACTCTGTACTTAAAGTAAGTATACAGGTGTTTTAACTGTATATAGCATTTAGAAGTGTGCCATTTTTGACATGATTGCTGATATTGACATTGAAGAAATTATTACTTGTATTTAATAAGTTTTGATAAACATTGCTTTTCAGGTATTACATTATACATATACATATTATATTGTTTTGTAAGTACTAGTACAATTTGTATAAGGCAATTGAAAATTGCTGTGTACTCGTTATGTAGGTGAGCCAAAGAATAGATAAAACAAAAAAAGGTAGACATATACAATAGTCTAATTTTGTAAATTTAAGTATGTTGAATTTAAGTACGTTACTTTCAAGTAGTTTGGAAATATTTTGTTTCTTTTTGTAATATATTTTAAACCCAAGTAAAAAATAACTTAACATTACTAGAATACTTGAAAACTAATATAATTTAGACAAAAAAATAAAATAAAATGAAAGATAATAATGATATGCAACACATCAATAAGATTATGAGAAGAATAATGTATGGACTAAAAAAAAAAAAAAAAAAAACAAAAACAAGAAATAAGATGTACGGAGAAGAAATGATCTTACATCACAGAGCAGGATAAGCTTTTCTGCTACTGGCAGTAAGAACGATATAGCATATTACATAAGTCAATTTACAGACTTTTAAAAAGACTGGCCGAGCTCTAAGGTCTTGCTGTAAAAATGATCCTATGAAACTTTTAATCATTTATAATAATTATAAATAGTTATCTATATCTTATAAAGAGAGTAACTATTACCGTGATGTTGGTGTGAAATTTCTTCTTAATTTAAACACTGATTTCTCTATCCTGTGTATGATAACTCGGTAACGTTGATGAACTATACAAAGACACAAGCAATTGATTAAAAAAAAAAGCTTAATAAAATTTAATTCTACGCTGCCAAACCAGCATCTTTAGCCATGCTGTAAAACGCGCTTGTCTTCTTTTGAAGCAGCATGTCGGGTGAATCGTATTCAGTAATGAAACCTTTGTCTAACACAATAACTCTGAAAAATAAGGGAATTTTCTAATTAGATCATGTTTTGGGGTGAAATCTTGCAATTCCCTACATGCATTAATGGTCAGAAAGTTTGTAAATATTTTGAATAGAAATAAATTATATAAATAATATTTTTTTCTCTCATACCTATCTGAATCGAGAATTGTGTTCAGCCTGTGCGCAATGGTAAGAACCGTACAATTTTTAAACTCTTCTCTAATTGTCCGTTGAATAAGGTCGTCTGTTTCCAGATCAACAGCTGCAGTTGCTTCATCTAATATAAGTACACGAGTTTTTCTCAATAAAGCTCTGGCTAAACAGATCAATTGCCTTTGACCTACACTCAAGTTATCTCCACCTTCGGTAACTTCGTGGCTTAAACCAGATGGCAAACCTAAACAATTTATAAATACAATTTTATGTTTGTTAAATGAAACGATGTACGAAAAAAAAACAAAAAAAAAAATAATCATTGAGTTTTAAGATCAAAATAATGAGTTAAGATATGGATTATTGTTAATAAAGTAAATTCTACCTTTGACGAAATTTTTTAAATGAGCATGCTCCAGCGCTCTCCAAACTTCATCATCAGTGTGGACTTCAAATGGATCTAAGTTCAGCCTTAAAGTACCAGAAAATAGTACCGGATCTTGTGGTATGATGGTCAATCTGGATCTCAATGCATGGAGGCCCATATTAGATATATCTAAATCGTCTATAAGAATGCTTCCATCTGCAGCCTCAATTATTCTGAATAACGAGAGTGTTAACGATGATTTTCCTGCTCCGGTTCTACCAACAATTCCAACCTTTTCACCTCCATTAACGGTAAAAGTCAAACCTCTGAGCACAAGGTCTAGTCCTTCCCTATAACGGACTTTGTAATCACGGAATTCAACGCGTCCCTCAGTTGGCCACTCCGGTGGCGGTGTACGATCTACAATTTCCCATGGTGCTTCTTGAGGTGTTTCACCATACTCCTTTATTCTTTCAACAGCAACTATGTTTGTTTCTACGTCAGACGTCATTCTCACTAACCAGTTCAATGTTTGCGTGATCTAAGTAAGCAGCAAATGTTTGTATTGTTAAAATTGCCTATTTTTATCGAATTAAAGAGATGCATCATTTGATTTGTTGGCTTGGTTTCACACACGCGAAGTAATAGTACTTACTTGCAGAGCGTAGCTCACTGACAATCCAGTGAGACCTTCACTTAACGTGTCTCTTTGAAGCACAACGAATAGAGCAGAGAAAAATATAATCAAATTTCCAACCATCTCCAATCTTACGGCTAACCATCTGTAATAAAAAATATTTTTTACACAGTTATTACTGTATTCTTAAATTGCCCACAAAGTCATTGAACACATTGAATACTTACCGGTTTGAAATAATACTGGGATAATGGCAGATTTGGTTGAAATCTACTTTGCTTTCGGATTCCTGGATAAATCTGTCTTGTACACTGTATGCTCTGATCGTTGGGGCACCTAGTATTTAACACATCATACAAATACTCACAATTTAAATTTAAAATGATCTATGGTACATTTTCTTTTGTTTATTCAAGTGATAGGATGTCATGATTTTATTATAATGTTTGATTATTACTACATTCTGTTGTAATAGTGAGATAACTAATCAAGTAAAGAAACTTGTTTGAATGAATTTAACATACCTGTTACAGATTCACCAAAATGGGAGTATATCGGAGATCTAGAAACAGATTCTAATCGTTTGAGCTGTCGTGAAGTTGCGACGTAAAAACGCTGAACGAAATAGTAAATTATTCCAATTGGCAAGATTACCGTAACAAAAATCGGTGTGCTGTAACTAATTACCACAACCGTGGCAATTACCTGAAATGAAACGACATTTTTAAATATTTTAAAATCGTCATCTCCAATTGATAACAATTAATGTATTATGCCTTAGCATGACTTGATATACGATAAGAATGAAATCAAAACTTGACTCTCAATACATGTACGAAGAAATTGAAAAATAATTTACCCAACAGAAGAATTAATTTATAAACTTCATACAACGAAGTATCTGATGATGCGAAAGACTAAGATTTTTGTAAAATAAGAAAAACCTGGAACTTAATTTTCAAATCAAGCCACACTATTCATAAATGGAAATCTTTACTCTTAAATGATAGTTATGCTCATTCACAAAAAAAAAAAATAAACAAATAAAAAATGGAACTTATAAAGTAAATGGCCCACCAACTTGTACAAAGCAGTGAATCTTAAGTAAATTTCAAGCGCGAAACAAACACCAGTAACAAAAATCTTAGATTACTAATTTCACCTTGAACTAGCGATAATTGTCTTCGGACACAACTATACAAATTAGATTTAAGCAACAAAAAAATATTATGAATACATAAAACATGCACTTTACGTTATTTGTACCTTAAATTAAATTTTTTTTTTTTTTTGTTTTTTAAACACGTATTAAATATAATTTGGTCTTATGTGATTAAATAAACAATAAACAAAAAATAAACGCTGCATCATTTTTTGAACCGAGTTTAAAATAAATTACACATGAAACCAATACACTTTTTTAAAAAGCATTGGACAATTTCTCGATTGAACACAACCTCCGCAGTTTACACTTGCATTTTAATTCTTATACAATTGAATTTTCAAATATAATAATCGAGGAAAATAAATTGTGTGAACTAACATATCTTCATCAGATTATCAGAACGCCACAACACGCCTAACGTACACTGAATAAATGTTGCACTTGTATACAAGCTATTGTCTTCAAAGTGTAGTAAATATAAATAAAAAACGAAAAAAATAAATAAATAAATAAACAGAAATGGAATCTTGAATAATTAAATTCTAAGCACGTAAGGAGATAAGCAAAAAAAAACTGTTTGTAATCCCACAGATAGTCAAGTTTTTGGATGTAATTTTTTTTTTTTTTTGGGAACTATTGGCGGATGAGCAGGAATGGGAGAGATTGGAATTGTCCAGAATCAAATCTAGTGACTCAGCAGCTTCCTCCGGTCTGTCCAAAAATTACCTCAAACAGGCAATAGATGCTATCTGAAATTTGTTGGGGGAGTGATGTATCCAGCACATCCACATCTTTAGCAAACCTGGAGATAATACGACCAGTGGGGGTCGTGTCAAAGAACGTCAATGGAGCACGCATCACTCCGCGCAGCATCACTAGGTGCATCCGACGAGCCGCCAACCAACAACCCAGCTGCGGAGCCAAATCATACAAAAAGCTCGCCAACGCTATAACATCAGACACGGTCGACTATCATTGTAACCGAGCTGACAAAGATTTTTGTGGTGGTAATTGATACATTCAAATGTTTCAATGGCATTAGGAGCAACAAAAAAACACTTCCTTAATAAAGTCTGCATAAAATTAGTTACATAATTATTAAAATTATGAGTCTTATCCAACAGGTGCTGTACCTACTGAAACTAATCACCCCTCGAGGTATAAATCAGCACAGAAAATTCTCTGCAATATGTACAAATGAAATGGCCATCTGCTGTAAATCGTAAGCCAATATATAACAACTGTTACCACAAACCACATCTCACATTGCTTGAAAAATTATACAATATTCGACAAGCTCTGTTATTGTTATGTATATCAATTAAATGATATACATAAAACTTATATCATTAGAAATAACAGATAGATTTTTTCTCTATTCATCTCCATGTTTATTTCTAATTTGATTAAACTGTGTTAAATTAGTTATAGATTTAGATTGCTGGGAAAAAAATGTTAGGGTCTTGGGTATGATAGCGGGGATTTATATTAATTGCATAATATGATTCGTGATAGTAAAAAATAATTTGTCAGAAATATTAGGGAAAAAAAAAAAAGAATTAGAAACTGGACGGTTCGTAAATCAATGAATAATTAGATGCTGACAGTTATAAATTGCTGAATGAGTTAAAACAGAATGATTGCAAGCTTTCTTTGAAGCAAATATATAATTTCGCTTGTGTATCATTATCAGCTGATGTTGTGAAGTTTGCTGTGACGTATCAAGATATATACAATGAAAATATGCCAATATATACATGAAATGACAATACAACAAGTACAGAAGAATCATGATATAGTGCAGATACAATATAAGCATCGGCATGCACTGACTAAAACAGAAACAAAAATTAAAAATAAAATAAAAATGCATTTGTATAATTGTGTCCTTAAGAATGATGTAGCGGTTTGATGTCTTAATTCATAAATTGAAAGAAACCTTAGCAACACTAATCATTGGCATCACAGACGAAACAAGCTATAAATTGTTCTTATTAATTGAAAAACGTACAGCTTATCTATAACAATTGTATTTCTTATGGATATTATTATTCACCAAGCAAAAAAAAAAAAAGAACTGTAATTTCAAATATCGGCACTGCCTATTTCAAACTTATTATCATGGTGAAGGTAAGCAATGATGCAACGAAGTAGTTTTAAGCATGTAACCGCAGAAATAATTTAACCGATGAAAAACCTCAGCTGAGAAAAGTGTTGTGGAATTGGTTCTATGTAAATACATACACACATACCTATTCACATTTTGTATCTAAAATACAGGTACATTTGTAAACAACCAATGATCAGCGCACCAACATAAGCTTACCCTAAACGTACTGCTAATACTGTGCGCAATTGAATCTGGAAGTCTGGTGTCCATTGTGTTAACATCTGCACTGAAACGGCTTAGAATACGACCAATTGGTACTGTGTCGAAGAAGAACATTGGGCTGCACAACACATTATGTAAAGCCTCACGATGCATCGCACTAGATGACAGCAGTGTTCCAATGTTTAATGATACCGTCGCAAAAACCACACTCAATGCTGCAACACAATACTATCCCCTGATATTTGATTTAAAATAAAACATTTTTTAGATTATAAGCTTTATTTACGTGTTTGTTTTGTTCTTGCTGTAAAATGTATTTCAGAGAATGGCAGGGAGAAATATATTCTTTGTGCAATTCATTATTTCTTCCAGGGCGTAGTATCGTCCAAGCAATGCATAAACTGTACAAAATATTGACGTTACACACTGTTTAACGATCAAACTACTCAAAGAATTACAAATTTTTTGTATAAATTCCATAAAATGAAGCCGATGCTATTATTATACAGTTACTATCACGAAATTCACAACAAATACCACACATCACATTCTGATGATGAAATTCTGATTGATAAGAGCGATTGAAAAAAGATTTTAAAAAATAAAAAAAAGAAGATACAATCAAGAAATTCATTTTACTACTGCATCAGACTCTTTGATAAGGATAAGCACACGAGCAAACGGGTAGCCTGGTTATGTGATTATAATTTGTCTAAATGGTAAAAAATGGACAGGGGTTCTATTTCGTACGTAAAACAATGTGTGATTTTGATAATTGTAACAGTGATAAATGCTGGAAAGTTTTCGAATACAACGATATATATATTAGTGTAGAAATAACTGTCCACAACAATTGTTAGTAGTGATCCATAGTGATTTTTCTTAAAAGGGAATGATATTTTGGTTAAAATGCAGACGCAAATTTTTGCGATCTACGTGGGGGACCTTGAAAACGTGAATAAAATCAAAACAAAACGTCCAGTAGCCAAAAGTAAAAAATTTTTTTTCAACGCTCACAAACATCAATTCATGTCAGCTGGGCGTCAGGGCTTGATGATGGAAGCCTACCAAAGCTCTTTAACTTACACATACCTGACGACAAATTTTTCAGGTAATTTAACAAAAAGTTCCTACCACCACAAATGTTAGTATCATACCGAGGTGAGCTGTTGCAGCAACGACCGAAGATTGGCTGGCAAAGTGTTATCAATAATATCCACATCCTTTCCGAAACGATTTAAAATTCGACCCATAGGAGTTTGATCGAAAAAAGACATTGGGTTATGGAGAACATTTGTTAACATAACTCCGTGAAGTGAAATTGAAGCCAGTATGGATCCAACAGCCACTAAGAACGAAGCAGCAAGAACTGATATTCCTAAAATAATTGTTAGTGCACGGGATTGTTAAGTTGTAGTTCTGTGTACTTTTTTAAGAATAATAATTATTGCTAAAAAAATTTCAAGATAAACTCCTTTGAATAAATCATTCGAGTTTCAATGTTGTACATGTAGATTTCATGTATAAAGATTTGCCATTTGTCATGGAATTTGGTATGACGTTCGAAAATTTGGTAATTTAATTCTATTTAGAATTAATTTAAATCCATTTCGAAAGAGTTGTTAAGTGACAAGTTTTTACCCGTTATAATAAGATTACCCATAAAACCAGCGTCCTGAATTATGCATCAAAGATTTGACCTACTGCAGTAATCTTACTTTTTCCATGTGAGAGATTTAATTTCAGTGTTATCAAACGCCTTGTATTTTCGCCATTGGTATTTCATAATAGAATATTAGATGACGGAGATTACTACTATTTGTGAATGTTTTTCAAAGATCAATAACTGAGAATTAGAATTATTTTCATAGCAAAACTCCTTTGTTAACTTAATTCAATCAACACCATGCTTAGACAACAGAAAAATGTTGTGTTTGAAAAATGTGATAAGTTTGTAGTGTGAGTGAGTGTGCATGCCGTTTGGCTTTCAAATTTGCATGCGTTATAGATAGAGTGTGAATAATATTCTTGAAATCACGCCAAACTCTTGATGTGTTAGTCACAAAAAAAATAATGTACCTATTGGTGGACCGTTCACATAAATACGTTGATTAGATAAATAAATTTTGAATTAGAGTAAGTTGTTCTACTTGTTTTAACTAGGTGAGATTCTTATTAAAAAATCTCACATACCGATACGAGGCAAAGTAACCAGGCTCTAAAGTTTGGCGGTAAAACATTGTCTAGAATGTCAATGTCTTTTCCAAGACGGTTTAATATTCTGCCGGATGGTGTAATGTCAAAGAATCCAACAGGAGATCGTAGTATGCCATATAGCAATTCCATATGAAGTAGTTTGCTACTCCGTATACAGCCAACAGCCATCGTAAGTTGTGCGAGTAGTACAAATGTCACTGAAAGTTTTTTCAACCATATACATACACATGATATTCTACCCTGTTTTTATTCCCATATAGATATTGTGACACAATGATCGATAAATTATCATACAAATTATAATTAATCCACTGCTTCAACTTTGCGCAAAACTATTTTCCAACATTTGACTAAATCTTCATGTTCAAAAGAATAGAAGTGAGAAGATTTGAAAATAATAATGATAACTCTACCGATGGTTTTTCTTTACCCCAACTTGTATGACACTATCTTTCACAATATTTTTCACAGAATATCATCCTTTTGCTGAGAATATTTAAGAGAGTAATATCTGAATAAAAAAATGCATGCTAATTTTTACCGGGGTACCTGATATAAGTATAAAATTTTGGCAAAATTTTACATATTAACCAAATGCCTCAGAATTGCTGAAAACTATTAGCAATACTTCTAATTACGCCAAAAAAATGATGATCTCATAAGAAATGAATTTACATAATTATATCATACTTTATCGTGCTGCATTTTTAACATGCCATACGAAGAAATTACACATATTATATACAAACATACGAGAGGATAAATAACTCGTAAAAGCTTTCATTTAGAAATTATAGAAAAAATATTTTAGATTAATTGAATACCAAATTAAACGTTGGAATATTTATACACCCTTTCAATTTGTTTCCAGCATTTGATTACCACATGTATATTCAACTTTATCAAAATCTGTATCTAACGTCCACGATCTACAAAGCTTTCCAATATACCAATTAGAGTCTAAAATAGACATGATATAAGAATAGCGTGCAATTCCTTTTATTAAAATAATAAAATAAAAAAGTAAATAAACAATACTTCGAGAATAAGGCCTTGCATATTGTCTGCTTTATTGCTTGACTCATAGAAGTGATTAGTGACTTTCGTTGTTCAGAGAAGCTAAGTTATATGTGATGAAATTCAATAAATTTTGTTCTCGTCATCATAAAATGTTAATTCTTCGTTTAACGTTTATAAATAAGAAAAAAATCGTTTACCTTGTCTAAAACTAATGTGCTATAATGTAGAAAGAACTATAAGTGATATTCTGCGCTATCAAACACTATCAATATGAACTATGATATAAGATTAAAACACGGCATCCGAATGAATAAATTCGTTAAAAGTTAGGCTGCAATCATTTTCACAAAACTAGGATAGAAAATAAGTAAAAATTTCGTATTTATCATTCCATCTTGGAATTTCTTAAATGTTGAAGGACTAATATTAAAGCGACAAATACTAATCTATGTTAAGTTTGAAAAGCAGCTAATTAGACACAGCAAACGACACATGGTCTGAATTTTCAAACGATATCAAAGATCATGCAATGATTGGAATAAATTATACTAACTTCGTTGGATATAGAAAATTTAATCCAGATTTACTGTCATAGTATAAGAGTTTGTTAATGCAGAGCATAAGAATTAATTGATATTGGACATAACGACTGCTTTATTCTCACGTTAGAAGTTATATATATATATATATATATATATATATATATATATATATATATATATATATATATATATATATTTATATATAACTTTTAAGAAGTTCGAATAAGGACTCCCCGTAACATTATATTAACTGAGATGACGTGAAAGTTCGATATGTTTTCTATGCTATAAATATTCAGCAATATTTTAGCCATAGACTTCATTGGCGGTTATTTAAATTTCAAAAGTAACTACATATAAAAGTACAATCTTCACATAATATACAAATAAAGAATTTTTATATACAATAAAGCTACCTAAAATAGGTGTTTCAATTTTTATCGCGATTATGAATTTAATTCTCAAATATGTACAACAATTTCAAAATAAACCGATTATGATAATGATCGCGCAAGCTCTCGAAAACGTCTTGTTGATTTGCTAAGAAAACTTGGGTATTAAATTTTAGTAAAAGAGACAAAAGAAAAGACAAATTATGAAGAATATAACATAAAAATTTGGATGAATAATTTGATGAATGTAAAAATTGGGCCATGATCCTGAAAGACGATTGAATTTTATTATATTCTTGAATGTAAGTTAAAAGCAATTTGCAATAAATTGCTAAATAAATTCCTCAAAAGCTTGTAGTATATTATCTGCGATCAGCAAAGTTGAGAATCTAGCGTACCAACAAAGGTATTGCATATAATGTGTATGTGTATAAGATGTAATAAAAACGCGTTTGCTGTTAGTAAAATCGATTAGTTATTGTTCAGATAATCTTACCTTGCCCTAAACCAAGTGCTCCGTATACTCCAAGATACATATCTCGTTTAGCGGTGTCCTGACTTCCGTCAGAGAGTGTTGTATTATCATTTGACCAACTGGAAAGCCATACATTTGAACCAATACTAAAAGCTTGGAACACCCCATTCATGACAATTGTAGATATCGATAGAAACCACCCTATCGATCGAAGATAATGAGAATATACTCTCCATTTGACCTGGAATAATGATTTTTATTTATTCCTTCCACCGAGTATTATTAGAAAATAGTTAATCAACAGTTTATAGGAGACTTACACTTCCTGTTTCAGTTTTTTCAATCTCGATAAGTTTCTCTCCAGCTATAGGTGGCAAGTTTTCTTTTTCCTTTACGCTGTTTCTATGACGTAGACTAAGAGACTGCTGACTGTCCGTTGAATGTTGCCTATATAAAATTTCGTTATTAATACAAATTTCGTAAAATTTAATGATTTATTTATGAGTAGGATAAGATTGTTTTTTCATCTTACCTTCTAAGTGAACCATTCAGCGATCGTCTTTCATTTACAGATCCAGAGTCACTGTGACTTTCGGATACCCTAGATCTAGCCCTTGATAATTTTTGCTGTAATTCATCTGCCCCCATAGTAGATTCAAGTTGTTGTTTAATTTCATCGAGATCTGCTTCAGATACTGCATCAGCCTCAACTATTGAATAGATTTTTTCATAGACAAATCAAAATAATCAGTGCATCATGGTAAATAATATATATATTGGATGTAGCAAAGATTACCATTCATAAATTGCAGTTAAAAATAAAATGAAATAAGTAAATTTATATGTTCATGAAAGCCATGCAGATGTATCAATCAACATATGTTACTAAAAATCGAAACAGAAAAAAATAAGAAATATGTTAATGCATAATCTTTGCAATTTCAAAAACAATGAAGCACATTGAAATTCATATTTGATTGAGTATATGTATCTTTACAATGCATTATCCATTTCAAGATGCAGATTTTGCACAAAATTTAGAAAGCATTCTGGGCAAGCTTGACCTATAAATGGATGCAAAAGAAAATTTGCACAAAGTTTTAGTTTGAGCTATACAAAATTAAAACAATTCTCCTATACTAGTTTTTGAGTTAAAAACAGCAAAGTTTCAAACTCAAATCTTATGCTTGATCAAATGATAGAAGAACAAAATTTTACGTTTACTTATTGGTTGACTTACGATGTCCAACTTGGCCCCGTGAAAAATAGAACCACATAATATTAATAAACAACAATGAACAGTGTTTTGCTAGAAAGAGAAACCAACGATCATTTATAAATTCAATGCATACCTTCTTGGAGATGATGAACTAAAAAATCGGCAAATGCACCCTTCTTTTCCAATAGTTGTTTGTAAGTGCCACGTTCAGTTACCTCGCCATCCTTGAGTACAATGATATTATCTACCTCTGGCAAATAAGTAATACCATGCGTGACTAAGACTCTGGTTTTTTTCTTCAGCATGCCGCTTGGGCCAATAACATTTTCAAAAATATGTTTTCCAACGTGAGAATCAACCGCGCTCAAAGGATCGTCCATGAAGTACACATCCGCGTTATTGTAAACCGCTCTGGCCAAAGATACTCTCTGTTTTTGTCCCCCGGATAAGTTGATACCTTTTTCACCAATTTCGGTTTGATCTCCAGCAGGTAACATTTGAAGATCTGGTTTTAACGCACAAGCTTCAACGACTCGATTGTATAGGCTTTTATCCAGAGATTTACCAAAGAGAATGTTATCTTGTAATGTTGCATTTTGGATCCAGGCTTGTTGAGATACATATGCTATTGAACCCTGTTTTATATTTCAAACAAATAATAATGATCAAATATTGTCATGTTATTACAAATGTAATAAGTGTAGCAAACTAGCCAATTTAGCAGAACTTTTATACATTAAATTACCTTCGTATTGACTCTGCCACTTATTCGGTCCATTTCACCAAGTAAAGCAGATACTAAAGAGCTTTTTCCTGAACCAACTGAGCCAACGAATGCTACTAGCTGTCCTTGTTGGACTTGGAGATTAATATTGCGCAAAATTGGCCTGTTTGATTCATCAACACTCCAAGTGAATGTCCCGTTTTCAATGATCAATGGATTTACTGAAATTTATTATTTTTTATTTATTTATTATTCATTTATGCCCAAAAAACGAAATGGCAAGGATCAATATAAATTTTTATGAATAAAATAACCGATATCAAACGAGAATTAAGAATAAGATGTTGTAACCAGCATAACTTACGTTCAGATTGGTCATGCTGCACGTTATTGGGATCCAACTCCTCTGTATTCATAAATTTGTTGATACGCTTCACAGATACTGATGCCTAAATTAATATCATAATTGATTAAAAAGGATATTTTTCTAGTAGCCAAGTCTAGAAGGAATCAAATCATGTAACAAGTTTTTACAATAGGAACAAAATTATGCTACCGCTTTTAACAGTGGTATAAAAATTCATTATATTCCGACTAAATAAGCTACATAATAGATAATCTAAAACTTTATCCTAAATCATTGTACTGATCAAATGACTAGATCAAATATATCATGGAGTATAATTTCAACTTGTCACATGTGTTGATCAACTTTTCTATTAATTGATATTCTGTAGCGTCTACAGCTTTAGACATTCCAGAAGAAAGAAGAACATGTTATAGCAAAAAAGAAGATTAATCAGGATTTAGATGAATCTCTGATCACGAACTCAACAAAAATAACACAACGATGATTTTATATGATAAATCTTTAACGTCTCATGTACTCATTTTACTCAAAACCTGATAATAAACAAGAATTTAATCATAAGTATTGAATGAATGAATACTTGTATGATTGATTGTATGGACGAAATAATGAATTAAGAAAGCATGACCTTTTGTATATTCATTAGCATAGATTTGAATTGCCACAGAATTAAATTTCAACTAATCTGATCAGAATATGGATGATTTTATTCAAATTCGAAATGAGAAAGGAGTTACGATGAAGATTTTCAAAACGATTTGAATAACAAGTTTGATTAAAAATATATCGTATTGATACAGAATTTTTTCATGGAAATACAATATACAGGGGATCTCTCTGCATCCGCAAAAAAAAATCATTCACATATCTATAAAACTTAAATGTTTACTTCGAATTAGCAAAAAATTAGATTCGTCGCCAATTTTGATGTCGTTACTCACCTGGACCATGTTGCTGATCATCATTGGTAACATGGAGAGTGGGAACCGCAGAATATTGAACAAACTGAGGGAAACAAAAGCCGTCTTGCTGTCCAAAACGTTTTTCTCATCGGAAAGTACAAATGTGGCGAATGAAACCAGAGAGACCTAAATGAATGGGCATGCAAGACAGAAATTACTACACTAATAGTGTGAGAGTAGAATAAATACAGTATTTAGAAATTGATTCGAGTACATCAAGCCTTCTCAATATTATAAAATACATTATACTTTGTCAAGATGTATCATTAATTTTAGTCCACGCAACCCATTCTCATTTTTAGAACGTGTTTATAAAATATGATAAAAAAAAAAATGTAGACCATAATTATAGAAGGATTCATGTACTCGGATGGCTGTGATCAGTAGGAAAGGGAGAATCAAAGCACTAGCAGTAGCGGGTATCCGTATACTTCTGCAGATCATGTTCTGTATCTGGTATCACCTGTACAACGTAAATGATGAGCTGTGGAAACATAGCCATTGGCGTTTGGATGATGTTAAACAGAGAGATAGAGACAAAAACCAGCGCAGCAGTAACAACATGTGTTTCGTCGATCAACACATAGGTGGCTATGGAGCTCAGACATACCTATACACATTTTACTTGCTAAGTCTCTTAAGAATCATCATAAAGGAATCGGTATTAAACAATAGTAAGAATTCAGTGAAAAAAGATCGTGGAGATGTTGAAATTGGAACTGCTTCATGTGATGACATCCGTACACACAGCTGTAAGTAATAATGGTCAAGAAAGTATGGCCAGTGTTCAGTGCTTTGATTGTTCAGTATTATTCCTAAAGATCACTTAAGACTAAAAACTTCTAAATTTAACAAGAAACGATACGAATTGATACACTATTACAGTGATTCAATTGCAGGTGTGTAAAATTTTCAAGACTTATTTGTGATAAAATAATATCAACTCTTTCAAAAGAGCAATATACTGTTTTCGTTAATTTTAGTGGCTTTAATATGAAAAGTGGGTGATGGGCAATGTGACTAAAAATCGGGTGATATTCAATGTTTCAAATCTGCCGTGGATGAGTTTGAAGAAAACCCTCAACAACTTACCAGAAAAGGTGCGCAAGACCAGATAAAGCTTGTTCCGGCGTTAAGGTAAGCCGCTTCTTTCAGAACCTGAATCTCTCTGTTTCTGATCTTCAATATTTGCTGTTCAAAAGACGGTTCCCAAGCATACAACTTCAGAACTTTAATACCATTCAGTACTTCGTTCATCAATTTGACTCTTTCGTCTTTACTCTTCATTTGTCTAATTTGTAGTGATTTAACTTTATTAGCAATGAGTGCGTTGACTGGAATTAAGATGATCATAACTGCCAGACCGGCCAGTACAGACGCCCTCAATATATCCCATAAGAAATATAAAGCAAGTATAATTTGCAACGGTGCTGACCAAATCATGTTTATATAAGCAGTTAGGTCCATGAACCTTTGAGCATCTACTGACATTAGATTCACTATTTCACCAACTGTTGACTCTTTTCTTGCCGTATTTGACATCCTTAAAGCTTTTCGATAAATCGCAGCAATCAGTGCAGTGCGAATCCGCAAACCCACTAAAAACATGCGGTTGAAGTACTGAGACAAAACTAACGTCTGGACAGTTGCTGTTAAGAACAGCAGGATCGCGTACAAGTAACCCTTCCATAAAGGTTCTTTGTTGGATATGAAATCAATGAGTAATCTGAACAAATAAAGATAAATAACTGGTTAAATTTCTTGAAAATAAAGAATACCTATATCAAGGGTTAAAGTCTCTCGATACATTCGAATGTGGTGATATATGAAACTAGAAATTATTGTTAAAACATCAAAGCTTGTACATACTTCAATATCTGTGGACTGGCGAACGTTAAAATATCCTGAGAGAGTTTCAGCAATGATCCGAAGATGAATGTTGGTCCAAATGCTTTGCAAAGAGCTGGCAATATGGAAGCTATTTTCTTTTTCCTCGCGCTATTGAAGTCTACTTGACCTGACGATTTTCTAAACGATGCCTTCGTACCTTGCGCGCTATAAGAAACAAGTTATTTAATTATCTAATAAAAAAAGGAAGGATTTTTAATTTCGCTATTAATATTCTTACCCAAAATATGTCCAAAACAGCCTTGATAGCAAAAATACACAGAATGTATGACATGATAATAGGTAGAAAAATATTCTCATCGAGTTCAACATATGCATTATTATGAATGAACGAAACAGAAAAATGAACTTGTACAGGGTATCCAGCAGCTGGGAGTATTAAAATCCCACCGGCAATTCCACGTTTTCCCAAACCAATATTAAAATACAGAACATAAGCTTTTTTTCTGTTTTTATTAAAATCTAAACACTTTCAGTATTAACCGATTAAGCAATTAGAAATATCATCAAAATTTAAAGATTACCCCTCTGTGCTGGACACCTTATTATATAAATACAACTAAATAACGTACTTATCGGATTTTCTCAAAGTTTTCATCCAATATTTATCGAACAGTGGTACAATTTCACCAGCTGTGTCTTCAGGGTTCATTGACCAGAGGTCATCTGTTTCAAGCGGTTTCTTGAACCCTTTCCAAGCCAAAGGATCGAACCATGTGAATAAAATTTTTGATGGAAATGATGAATTTGTTTCAGGACATGGTCGTTGCACCTAGAATAATTGACGATCATTAAATGATTTTTTGGGTTACTTTTCTTCAAAAATAAATTTCATCTGAAAGACTATACTCACTGGTGCATATTCAGAAAATCGTGGTTCCCCATCAACGAAAAAGTGTAATAAAAATATGATCAAAACCACTGGATAATAAATCATGTAAGACACAAATGGATACGTTACTTCATCCTGAAATGAAAATAAGATTTTTGAAAAGGTTGGTCTTGGATTATCAGATTTATTAATACAAGTTTTTGATATTATATTATTGATTTCATTGATTCTATACAAAACTGAAGCTAGATCTCACCTGCGCAGTAGATCCGCTGAGTAAACTTCTGTACTGAACAGCTCCGCATAAAGCGAGGAAAAACCAGAAAAGAAAAAGTAATCCTGATGTTCGCATTCCATATTTTCTATTGTAAAATAGTAGAACTGTTGCCAAAGCCTGATAAAGAATGAATATATATAATTACAATTTAAAACAGAATTACATAATTAATACAGAACATTGAATAAAAGGACGGATATTATTGAGAAAAAAGCTAAGTTTGGAGATTGTTATAGTAATGTACTTACAAAACTGATGAGTTTGACAAACGGAGTGTAAAATTCGACCTTGTTAACTGGCTCGTAATTTAGAGTTTCATGGATTGCTTTACCAAGATCAACAATTGTAAGTACAACTAAGAATAATGTAAGTACTAATTTTGATATAAGTATCCATGTGTAAGGTATGTTTCTTCTTTTACTTTTTAGTATATAATAAGTTTCGAGTGAACAAAATGTCCACAAAAATGCACACGGTGCCCAAACAAGTACAGTTTTTTGAAAACATTCTGTAACATCTGGATTGTTTGTATTCCACGACAAGTCTTGATCCTAGAACAAACATTAGGAATACAATATGATATAGAGTAATTTTCTTATCTTCTCAAATCAGATGATATCAGACAAAGTGTATATTATTTTAAAAATATAGCGATATCATCAAAACAAAAAAAATATTTTGCGATAAAGAAGTTAATCGATAAAGTCGAACGTCATTGAATATGACACTAGCGCTACGTCTGAATAAACCAATGATTCACATGAATATAAACTATTACTTTGATAGATTTTTTGAAAGTTCGGAGAAAATACCCACAATGCTCCAGCTTTGACTTGTCATTTTAATTGTGGGCAATGATTAGCACGCATGTATAAAATCTTCATATAAATTGAAGGACTAGTTGATACTGTTACTAGAATGATTCTCCGATCTACAATCATCCCAGAATTATGTATTTTGATTGTTATCATTGAGCATAAAAGTTCATTTAGAAGACGCAAAACGATTCTGTTTGATAAATCTTTGGTTTTTAAGTACGAAGTCATCAAGACCCTATTATTGATGGCAGTAAATGTATAATTTGTTAATTATTAACAAACGACGAATGGTGAAAAGTGAGGTTAGACCGTTCAGATTAGAAAGTAATTTACTCTTCTTACTATTTTTATTATTACGATCAGGTTACAAAGCTTTATTTCAGTGTGATATAATCAGGATTAATTCGATACTAAATGACAGTGTTCTGATTTCGGTTAAATAATAAAAATTTATATATTATTTGAAAGACTTACCCAAAATGTTGAGCCACAAAACTGGTCCATTGTATGGTTTACCATGATGACAGATTTAGCCTTCTGCCAGGTATTGGTAGGAAATTAGAATCTGTAGTGTCTCTATCCTCCAGCTATTTGTTTATTTCTGTAAGCTACACAAAAATCGCTGTTTTTAATTTTAAAAAAATGATTTTCGATTGTAGACCATCGCGAGTATGTAATGTGATGCGATCGTCGTTGTGCACATGTCACACGCCACTGAAACTACCATTGGTTTGAAAATTCGTGTAGAAATTAATTGGCTACTAGCAGAAGATAAAAGTAATTAAGTTTCGCTTGAATAGTGTTCTGGGAAGCCGGAGGTACACATTTAAAATCACAGGTAAAATTTTAACCTGCTTTTTATTCCTCGCGTGTTTAAAGGCCCTGGGTAAGATTTAACCTTAGAGAGAGTTAGAGCTACTGAAATCATTGCAGGTCTGACAGAGAGAGAGAAGTGCTCATTTTTTCCATTGAAGGGAGTGAAGTTTGTATACAGATCCTAGATGGCGACTCAATTTACTCTACACCTTTACTTGTGGCAGAACAAGCGGGACCTTTGGGCAGCTTTTTGATTTACACTAATAGATTGTCAACGATTATAATGATAGGCACTAATGTGGTGAACATTATTGATCAATCCAAATCAAGTGCATCGTGAGATTTAAAATAACAATTCGTAATATAGGGATTATGATATCTCATATTATTAGGATATTAGCACAGAAATTGTTTCCTGTTGTTGTTGACTGAAGATATAATACATTTATCTTCAGTCAACGCTGTTGTGTATAAAACTTGGTCTAGTTTTTCTCCGTGTATAGGTATCAATTTATTACTGAAACACTCCGAAATTAAAACACTGTACGAAAAGCGATCGGTATAATGGAAATCTATGTTAATTATGAGCGAACAATTACACATTACACATCAGAGTTTGCATAAATTAATTGTATATTTATAGTGAAAATTCAATTTGATATATTGGAGCAATATTCTCTTGGGAAATTTAATTCCTGTACCATGGCATCGTTATGTTTGCAGTAGACAAGAGATACGAGCGGTTACTAGAGATAAGAGCCTATGCCTATACCAGAGTGAGATGACAAACCATGACTATGCTAAATGATATACTGAATTCTATAAGACAGCTGAACCCGGGATTTATTTATCATTTACATTAGCTATTCTGTGTATAACTCTGATGTATATGTCAATGCACGTATTTTTTGTACGGCTCACACGAAAGAAATTTTAAAAAAAGAACGGATAATGTGCGAAACTTGTAAAATTATTTCAGATATTCTTGCAGGGATTGATTCACTTTCCACTGTATAAATATCACAGGCGTATCAATTACAAGGTATTGGTATGTATATGAGTCAACATATAATAATGAACATCAAGATGATAGTACAATATGATATATGTATTATAGAAACTACTATTTATTCTCGTTAAGAAGACGCACGCTAGTTTAGTTCAGCGTCCATGGCTACTCACAATAATAATTGTCAGTTTGACCTACAAATTGACTTTGAATAAAATGTTGCGTATACACACAAAATGGAAGAATATTAATATACAAGAGCCCCTTAGAATCAGAGTGGTGTAAGCCCCTTTGGCCGGAAATGACAAGAAGTGCGATAAGATGTATTTTAATAAATGAATAAAATCTACTTTTCGTATTTTTTGTTATCTTTTAACTTCTGACTCAATGGACCTACGTCATTTTCATTCTAATTGCAAAGGGCTCATATTATGACGCAATCACGCATTAGTGTGGAATGCCGACTTAAAAAACACTCGATTCCACGAGTCATAACTATACCCATGATAGATAACTGCAGTATTATAACAACGTATATAACTGTATTGTAACTGTTTGTTGGTCCATAGGAAACGGTCACAATGCAACTTTCATTATATCAGCAGTGTACACCGGGTTCATGGTCACTATATATATATTCTTTAGCTGTTTTATTTTATATCATGTTTTTCCACACTGCGAAATTACCACTTCGGAGAATCGGCGGTCATCTAAAATTCTTCAAAACCGAGTAACGCTATTTGGAGAACACATTTCCATACAGTTTGTTTTCACAATTCCCACACTTAGATGGTCTGTAGAACAGTATAGCTATACATAGCATGCTTATTCTTGTTGAATTTACGACATAAATCGGTACAGTTTTTTCTTTTTTCTTTTTTTTACAGCTACATTGACCATTTACCCTTCCACACTAAATATTGTATAAAAGTATATCGAGTGGACAGATGATAATAATCCGAATTATGTAAATTGATTCCGATCAGTTTTATGAAAAACTAACGTGCATGGTTTAATTATTGAACTCCTCGTAATTCGAGTCTGATAGATACAAAAATTACCTTGAAGTGTCAATTTGAGTAAAATCAGTTCATGTATACTAATCGTTACAATAAATCATAATATAATGGCCTTGTAGGACATTGTTTTATGATACACAAGACGATCAACGGTATTATACCGGCGTTAAATTATATAGTTTAATATGATGAAACACATAAGAACAGCTAACGCAGCACTATAACATAATAGAATTTGCATGCATCAATATATGTGGGAATGACTCGAAAAATTATTTCACCGCTATTTGTATAAATATATTATATCCATTAATGATAATTTTATAAAGTTAAGAAATTCGTGATTAAAATTTGAACTTGGTATACAGATTAACGGATTATCGGGCATTGTTATTATACTGTGTTTACCATATGTAGTGTTCGCCGTTCAAGCGACAATAACGATGTGCAGATGACGAAACTATCATATAGTATATTTTCCATATATTATTCTTTCCGTCATCGTTAATGGTAAAGTAATAGAATAGTATTACTATATTGGACAGTGATATTATATTTTCCAATTCTAAGATAGGTAATAGTAAGAGCAAGATTCATACTAATACACCGTATACTTCACGTTATCGGTCGTGTAAAGAACTTAATCCAACAATATGTTATCAATGCAGATAGCGAACCCCTAATTATCTCATGATGCAAAAATCAATGATTTATTCTGCTCATCATGCTGAGATGCATAATCATATATCTTATGTATTGTATGTACCCCCTATACATATAGTCATTAGCTTAGACTGGGTACAATTATAGATACTGGGAATTATTTGATTGCGGTTTATGAAATGCTTACGCAGCAATTTACTTTGAAAAAAATTTCTTCAGTTATTTATATCATCCTTCTGCAGATTTACAATCAGTGTTCTTCGATGATTAGATATATAAAACCTATACCTATAATATATTTCCTGGTGAACATTACCGTTAAGTAGAATTTTCAACAGTATAATAATTCTTTCTCAACACGTGCACGCAAAAGGTCCTTTTTCTTGCATTCAAAGTGAATGGAAAATTGGATTCGAAAAGTGAATTCATTATTTCCCTAGGGAGGTAATGAGTCCATTTTGCTCCCAAAGGAAGGAAACTCTTTGAAGGAAGGAACCGTTTCAAAAGGTTTCAAATTCTAAAAGATTTTAACAATTTCATAAATGCACTTGTTAAAAAAGTACGGTGTACAACAAGGTGGGGAGGGCAATTTCTAGCTCGGGTGGTGACGTTGCACTCATCTTGGTCTCGGGCGCCTTCGGCACCCTTGCTAGAAATGGCCCCCCCCTCCTCCCCCCTTGTTGTACAATATACTATAAATGTTACATAACATTGCTACAATGCCATCACAATCACTATAAAGGATATAACGATTGAAATTGATAATTGGTAAAAGTTTTTTCTTCAAGTGGGGAAGACCGGGGCCAAATGGGCACTTGAGTACATTTATAATGAGAATTTATTTATCTTTCAAATGAATTCCAAGTGAAAAACAAAAAGAAAAAGCTCGTAGTCATTATCCTAGTGTGTAATTTTCTTAAGGGGTCCATTTTACCCTGGTATCCCTCGTGCGCGAACAAAGTAGAAGTTACAATAACGACGAATAAATTATTCAGTCAACGGCCGTAGGGTTGTAAAAATATACTCCAAAACCAGATCGATACTTATGTATACTTTCAGGATTGCCAAGGAACGCGCATCAGGCTTATAATAATAACGAGATGCGTGACCGTGGTAAATAGCTATAGTATCGATTGATATATGTATTGGTAAAAGTTCACAGACTACTTGATTAAAAAATATTAGTATTTTAACGGCGATACAACTGCCAACTATCAACTATAACGCTAACATAGGGTTGTTTTTAAAACAACTAGATAATTATAACGATAAAACGGCAGTGAGTCTCTCTTGAAGTTGTAACAAACTCTCGTACTCTGTTATCGGATAAGTCCAAACAAGTAGTAGGTGCAAAATGCAAAGAATATCCATGATAATGAATAATCTATACGAGATTACAGGTTCTGTAAATACGGCTTTTAGAACAACTTATTATTTGCAATAACTGTCTGCAGAGGCGGCGAAACGGAAATGCCCTGCAAGTTATAGCTGAGCCGAAGCAATAGTTGATGAGTTGGAACGGTAGGTAATTGGGAAAACTTATAAAAAAAAAATCGCCCCTTTCAAATCAGCGAATCCAATATAATTACCTAATTTTTTATTTTCTGCTTGATTATGTCAGATTTCCTATTCGACGATTGAAGATCCATATTTTGTTTTCAATTAATTAAAGTTATTTTTTGCACATTTCAATTAGGGTATGTATATAGAATAATGATTATAAGCGCCACCCCTGATAATTAAGGCAAACCGTTCAAAAATTTTTGCATTATGGAATTTTGAGACAAAAATCGATCACGATCAAAAACTAATCCGCGCCGACTTCTTTACATCGCATAAACTTTTCACAGGGTAGTATAACGGGTACACCGTACCTGCATGTACTTTCACAAATTGTATTAATGCCATGCAGTTCAATAGCTGAATCGAATTTAGCAGGAAAACCCTCGCAAGGACCGTACCGTTATATGGGTAAATAGAACGTTCACAATGATGTATGAATGTATGTATGTATGTATGTATGTATGTATGTATGTATGTATGTATGTATGTATGTATGTATGTATGTATGTATGTATGTATGTATGTATGTATGTATGTATGTATGTATGTATGTATGTATGTATGTGTGTGTGTATGTATGTATGTATGTACGTACGTACGTATGTATGTTTGTATGTATGTACGTATATATGTATGTATGTACAAACATACATACTTACCTATAGGTATTACGTATAGGTAGGTCTAGGCATAGGATCGAGATACATTTTATAGACACTGATTGATTTATACTGAATTATACATGTTTTTAACTTACTTGTTTTCTCTAAATCCGTGATGAATACGTTGAAGTATATAAGTGATCAACGAATCACTATATTATCATTACGTAAAACTATGTAATTGATTTCGGCGTGTAACACGTTCAAATTATCGAGTCCTTCAGCCTCGTTCACTGGCTGTTCAGTGACTGAAGTGACGATCATCACGACTTGACACTATAGGAATGATGTCGGTGAATGTTGGCACAACACGTGGTGGGGATATCAAGATAACAGATAATGTAATTTTTTTTCTGTTTTCCAACGATTACATCACACATTTTATGCTTTAATAATAGAATACATAAGGATCATTTAGTCTTCCTAAATCCATCTAGGTACTGAAAGGATAAAAAGAATTCTTACTCATTAACCATTATGATTCGTGACATGAAAAGAATCGTAGTTTCTATCGAAAATGTGATCAACAAGTGGTTCATCAAATTTTAGTAACCGAATGCTATTTTTTTGGAATACTTATACATTCTACGCGGATGATCCAGGGCGCAGGCTTAAACATTGTTTAGCCTGCAGCATAGTGATGTATCATCATTTCGTAGCTAGATTATCGTTATGGATTGTGAAAACGAAGGTGAAATATCGAATAGTGAAAATTGTCTGCGTATAACAATTCGAATATACACAGGTATAAGATGATTAATACTATACGTTTTCAGTTAATTTTAATAAAAAAATCTCGCGTAAGGTTACCACAAATGGAAACACAAATATCATAAAGTTTTTATTAATTCTCGTGCATGTGTACGTTGGGTGCCAAGGACACCGCACCGGCTTATATAGGTATACCTATATTCTTTTCTATAAAACATTGTGTGCTGCGTAACTTTTCCTACTTTACACAGGAAATGAGGAACTCAACTGTATCGACTATACCTACCTGAAGTAATTAGTTGTAATAGTTGTCGACATTGACTATAAATATATACTATATACCTATAATACGTTTATTATATAACGATAAATATATTATCTTACAAAGTATCTATGGTGGCTACATTCCCTCGGGAGATAAGCATAAGGAGAAGAAAAAGAAGAAAATCTTATACGTACTTGAGATTTGTTTATTTATAAATACGACGACAGTTTAGTGGCTAGGTCGAAGGTAAGGATACAAATTTTGGAAATGTCTTTACTGATAGTAGAAGCTGTTATACGGTAGGGCTGTACCATAAGCCGAGGTGCACATCAGTACAGCGTGTGCAGCCATCTGCCGTTATCAGAAAAGTTAAACAAACTCCGGAAGGAGAATCAGTCCCGTTTTTACTCAGACCGTTGAGTGCATGACTTGCACTTCGTCACCACGAGGCATATATCTATAAACATGTATACTATTTATATATAAGAATATATTTCTGATTCATAGTTTTTCGACTAACTGACATGGTCTCTAAACCGACGTAAGTTTTATGCGATATAGCTCCTGCCGGTACTGTTGCTGCAGAGACCGCAAATCATCAATGTTATTAATGATCATGATTATAGTATGTATATAACAGCCCATCAATCTTTTTCAGTCAGATTTATGTAAATGTAAAATTAACCATGAAGTTTTGGCGCCACATTAGAATATAGATACGAACTAGTAACACATGACAAATTTTTGTCGAATTCTACAGTGAAAAGAGATGGAATAATCATTTTCAAAAAGTTTGAAAATCATACAAGAAACAATTTCATAATACAGAAGATCGTTATTTTGAATTTTCGATACGAAAAAACGTAAATATTTCAAAACCACGCGGAAACCGATGATGCAAAAGGTCAAGTACTCAATTAGTTTTCTTGTTTTTTTTTTATTCAACACGACTCACAAAGAATCGTGAGTTGTATAATTTTCGATGCTCGCCACTGTGAAACCGGAAATATCAGACTTCGAACTTTCGTGACACATCTTGATAACAAATGCGTGATTTTTCTCGCATATTGCGTATGTATAGGCGAATTAATCATCAGTCCAGAATTTAGAGTAGAAAATTGAACTGAACAAATATGCTTGAAAACGATTATTAAAACGATAAAACATGCTCTAACGTGAAAAAGGAGTTTGATGAAGGTATTAGGCGCTGTTGTGCAACATTCTCTAATAATTCTTGAGGGAATTTTCAACCTTGAAATTTTATAATGATGTAATGAAATTATGGCAAAGAAAAAAAAAGCTCATCAAGCCCCTTGAGTCATTTCACACAATTTGTACAGTGATTAAAGTTAGTTGTATAGAAATATAAGTTGGTCCCACAAACTCTCAGTTTTAATCTAATGTTATAAAAAAACATTGTAATCTGTGTTGCATGCAATAATAATAATTTATTAAAATATAACAATGATTATTACAATACTTTTTTGTTATTTTTTTGTATATTTTATATATTAATAAATATAAATGGCTATTTATAATACAATTTCATCCTTATATATCGGAATAACGCATATAGGTATACATACATATATATCTATATGTGATTCTTAATCCCTGTAGTTTTTTAGTTTTACGGAATGCCGGTAACAATAATATTAAACAAGCAATATTGTTAAAAAAAACTTAATACAATAATTAATTTTCGTTAAATAGTAAAATTCAGAAATTATTTTAAAAAAAATCAAAATAATAATAATAACTGCTGGTCAATGTTGGGCATATAATACTATATAATATGAAAAAACCACACACTGTGTAGAGAGCAAAAAAACAAGAAACAGAATCAATCGTTTTTTTCAAAACAAACAAAAGAGATTCTCTTACGAATATATTTCATCAATGATTATAACTTTCCATTGTGAAAGCATACTGTAATTTTTAATTAAATATACGCTGCATTGATAATAATATAATAGATGTATGTATGTGTATAATTTTTATCATATAATATATGAATCTGTCAGCTAGTTATTGTGTTCGTTTCTTGATCGATTTTATACGGAAGTTCGGAAGTTTCATTGAAAAGTTCAGATACTAACTGCATTTAATTAGCTATAATCAGGAAATAGTGATATAATTGTATACAATGTTACTGTGAGGCTAACTTAATACTGTAAATAATTAAGTATTTCTAATTCTGAGGACTGCTAAACAAAAATGTCAACAATTCTGGCTGACTAAGATTACTTCGATATTTTTGAACCATATCTTGGACCTTTAATCGTCTGCGAACATGCGGTGGGTGATAGCTGAAACAATAAAGTCATATATCAATTTGAGATTAAAATTTCATCGAAATATTAGAGATCGGATCCTTCATTACTTTGTTATTTACAAACTTTAACCAATCGCCTTAAAGAAAGTTCTTTTTGATTACTGTCCAAGTATCACTTCCTAAGATTAGATCATTCATGATAACATATATCTGAATAATATCACACAAGAGACATAACGTTTACCTTACTTCTATCAAACTGTAATTCTTTGATAAACAGTATTTAAGACTAATTATTATTTCGGAAATAGTTGGATATCAATACTTTCAATAATAAAAATAAGTTTCTCATGAGTTCTGTGCTTCTTTTGAAATAAAATTTTACCTATCATTATCCAACCGTCTTCTACGTCCCATATTCAAAGCTGTCTGTCTGACCAATGTACCCAATACTCTTCGAGACAGGACCATGCCATCAACCAACGGAGTAGCCAAATTTATTCTAGACACAGGGCCCTGTAATCTGACTCTCATCAAGCCACTAGACAATGAATGTAGAAAAATCACTTGCACATCAGATGGTCTTACGCTATTGGAATGCTCGAGTCCAGTATGAGTGCAAGATAGAAGGTCAGCTGTAATAAGTATTCAGATTATTATTAATCATCAATACATTTTTTTCAATGATCAATAAAGATAGGCAATAGACAAGTACATACATATTCAATTGTATTTGTTAGTTTGGAGAGAATAAACCGCTTGACACACTTTGATTAAATATACAGTTCAAGATCTTAGGATATTTTTTTTCTTATTGAAGTTGCATTTCTGATATCAAACATCTATGAAACATATAATATCTTCAACATATTTTCTGTCCACTTACATATTGGAAATTGTAAATGATCCTCCAAACTTTCCAACCAAACGACTAATATTCTCGTATCAGTCTGCATCGGGAGAGTATGCTTCGTACTTCTTCTTGGTTTAATTGGATCTCCGCTTGATGTACTAGACGGACCAGAACCTGGTAAACTAGGAGGTTGTTTCTCGAGATCGAGAGACATAGCTCGAGAATTTTGAGTCCCAGATTGGTTCACTGAATATGGCCGAGACCCAGTGGTTTCACTAATGGTTCGCTCGAACCAAGCTAGAATAAAATATCATAAGAATTTCTATTTTGCTATTAATAAACTACAACATCTAGTAGCCTCAATTTGTTACAGCCATACATATTAAGAGTTTTTAAGCAAAACTTTCATCCCTCACCGTGTCCACTGCCGATATCGCTGTTATAGTTTGATTCATCAATCGAATCTGAGCTTATATTTCCCACTGAATGTGTTGGTACTATGAACGCTACTTCAGAGCTCACATCTGCCCAGTATAAAATATGAGTGTCTCCATTGTACAAAGCCCCGCCATGATCGCTGTGAGCTGGTTGAGGTACATTAATGGGTACTGTAGCTCGCCATGAGGTAGAAACGTGGCCCGTCCATCCTGCATGACTTGATACTGAGACTGGCCATCCAAGAGAGCTCAGAAACTCCAGAAAATGAGGAGACACACTAGCCTCATTTAGCTGGTACATGCAAAGAACATTGATTATTGATTTTAATCATCATCGATGAATCTGCACGCAGTATAAACATAGAAATGCTTATAAATGTAACTTCTATTTAGTAAATCAATATTACCACATTGCAGAGTATTTCCTCAGCAGATTTTTGGCCTGCTCTAACATAGAATATGTGGACTGTATCACAGGTCCTGGGACTGGTATGATCCAGGTTTTCTAAGTCCGTGCAAAACCCTGGCATCGTTGGATCTAAAGCAGTGAGTCCGCTGGTGTTAGAGTTTTCACTGTCGTTATTATCCAAGTTTAAGAAGCCAAAGTGGCTTAAAAATAGTCTAGCAGTTTGGAACTCGTGACAAATTGTTGGTGGTGCACATTCTTCGATCTTGTCATCCGTATTCTTTGAAAAATCATTACTTGACTTAGCTTCCAGATTTATTTGTCGATCAAGTAATTGAGATAAAAGATTATGCTCATTCTTCATAGTGTCGTTATCATTCATTACTGCTTCCAGACTTGGTATTGACTCGTCTCTGTCGAATCCACAAGACAGAAATATATTTAAAAACTCAATATCAAATGCCAACTCCTATACATTTAAAGCAATACACTTACACTCTGCAGTGAGGAATTCGATCGACATTATCAGGAAAAAATCTGGGTTTATAATCTGGTCTTGGAGCAGCTTCAGCCAGTGGTAACGGACGCCCTGGATTTGAGTTAATACTCCTTACACTAGACTTATGTCTAGGAAGATGTCTGAGTTGCATAGTCCAAGCATGACGACCAAAAGGGCCTCTTATTAGAACGGTAACAGTAGGTTGTGGGTCTTGGTCATTGCCCAATGGTTCCTCAAGCAGAGCTAACATTGTGGCATTTTCTGCTACAAAATATCGAAATCTTTCTACTGCAGCTTGACGGGCTACTCGACCACCGGTCCAACTATTACAGTGTCGAAGCAATGAGACTTCGTCAAGAAGAGAGGAGAGAGATTGTGCACCGCAAGCGCTTGGGAAATATCCTACCTGAAAACAGTATTCTCTCTCATCTTCTTCTGTTTCCAAATACATCAAATTTGATGAAAAATGGATTTTCAGCTTAATGGTACTCGCCTGTTCTAATATAATTGTTAAAAGTGCATCCGCTGCATCTCTGACTCGCATAGATGCTGGTTTTAACTCCTTTTCATCCTTCATTTTGATGGGCTCTCCCGGTTTACCTACACTCTTAGTTCCAGATACTCCTAATTCTACTACCTCGAGGACTGTTGTGAGACAGTCTTTATCCTGGAAATATTTTTCTTTTTATTAGTATAAAATTGTCGAGAAAAGGGATCTAACGGTAAATATTGAATGTATCTTCTGCACTTTATACAAACTTGTAATAATTGCGGGTGGGCAGATAACCACGTGGTTAGACAACTAAACGCTGCTACAATAGATGAATGCAAGTCCTTAGAATGAGCTGGTGGTGGGCGCCAGCATTGATAAGCAATATAATCGCACAGCCATTTCACTGCTCGCTTGCATTCCAAAGCATCTGTATGATTGATGTGTTGTTAGATTTTTCAATCGATTTGTATTTGCTAACGTTGTATCTACTATTTAGAGCATAGAATGTGCTTTATTTAATAATATGAGCTATTATAATACTGTGCAATGGCTTTTCAAACGTGATTTTATGTATTTAATTGAAAGTCAAACCTGTTAGCTTCCTAGCTGCTTGACGTAACATAAAATTTCATGAATTAGTTTTCGTGTATTGTCTCTTATAATAAAGAAATCATTCGCAAGCTCATACACATAAGACAAAGAATGCGAAACTAAATCTATGATTGGGACTTAACGATATTTTACCTGTTTCTCGTATATGCGTTCTTGCCAAACCTGCCAGCAATTCAAGCGCTGCTAATGAAATGTTCAAATCTGTTTTCCACGATGATATTAATCTGTGACAGACCAAGTATGTGGCTCTTACAAAAAGAGCATGTGCAGAATCTGTAACAAAATGAAAACACTTTGCTTGTAAAATGAATGTAATTATTGAAAATTTTTACCACGGATCTATTTCTGTGGAAATGATCCGATGTAGTTTAAACATTCGATGATTGCACAACAATTATACTGGAGTACAAAGAAAAATAAAGAAAATATTTACCAAAGGCAATGGTTTCCTCTTGAAGTGTGACAATATCAGAGCCATCTCCAAGTGAACGTAGATCACTGGAAATGCTTACTTGACTTGATGAATCACTGGCGACTATCAAGCAGGTGATGATGGTACAATTGGTGAATGCGCAACGGAACACAACCCAAAATATAAAATGAGAAACAACACGTCACAGAAGCGTGAGAAGCAATTAGATAGAATGGTGTTGTAATAATAAAACTAAAATAATAATAATAACAAAATGGCATGAAAAGAAATCAAGACAAAATTCAACTTTTACATCGTTTAAAATATTCCTCTTACAATAATACTGTAATGCTCTTTATTTACAAAGGAAAATAATCGCAATTGCAATTTTCCAATAGTGTGCAAAAAATCCTATTTTACAATATCGGTAATTTTGTGCTGAAAATTGTGCAATAGTATATCTAGCAAAATTTGTTGCTTCGGTAAATTACAAGTAGTTGGACAAAAGAACTGTTTACACTGATTATTATTGCTCAAAATTCTAAGCTACGATTTATTTCGCAAACGTTTAATAGCTAGAGAAAAGTTTTTATGGATAAATTTTGCCGCTCCGAGCATAACGGTGAATATTTTTAGTTAGTTCATGCGATTGCAATGAAACGAAAAAACGTCATAAGTTAGCTATAAGTCTTGTGAGATAATAATTTACGGTTTAGTTTGATGAAAAAGTGTAAACCAAATCAGTGAAAACAGATATTTTTAAACCGAAAATTCAATTGATGACTTTTTAAAGCAGTAATATATCACGTAATAATTTTTGTTACTTGAATACTCCAACATCTTATTACCTGATGATAGCAAATTAGTTGTAGTTTCACTAGTAATTGTATCTGGTTGAGTAACTTGCTCAACCTCTTCAGCAGCTGCCGAGTCTTGTACACTCAACATTAATCCCCCTGCGATAAAAATGTGGGGCAAAAAAATTAAATGAAATAAGAAGAAAAGGCGAATTGAATCTTTTATCAAAATTCTATATCATACCCAAAAGCATGTGCGTATTTAGAGGATCAGATTCAACCTGTAATGCATTTATGAGCAAATTCATAAGCCTTGGTTTTAATTGTACAAAAGTCACGGAATTCCTCTCCTGATTATGTATAACTGTTAACGATGGTAGCTCTCTGATAGGCAGATTCTGCAATCATATAAAAACATGTCTCAACTGTTGCACAGGATAGAGGATGTCTTATAGAATTAAAATACATTGATATTATCGCCGAATGTTCTACCTGAAGATTAAGGGGAAGAGTCAACATGGATATGAGCAGATGTATAGAAGCCCTTCTCAATTCGACTCTGGATACAGCGTTTGATTTTAATTTAAGTTCTTTTTCAGGCAGTACAATTTCTAGTGCAGATATTACCGCTGGTACCAATACCTGTACTCCATCTAGATCGAGGCGAAACAAATCTGCAGAGTTTAGTAAAATACTGGCTAATGTTTCGCCACATTCTCGGGTCTGAAAAAGAAAAATTTAAATGAATATTTGAGGTCCTTTATGCCAGTAACATGAAACGTAAATAAAGAGTTGGTATTAAGCAGGAGAAATATTCGGCAATTACCTCGCTGATTTTGAGACCGTGATACATAGCTTGATAAAATCTAGCTAAGTAAACGGGCAAAATTTCTTCGCCAGTCTTTTTAGCACAAAATATTCTACACAGTGCTCCCATAGCTTCAGCTCTGCCTGATTCATAACGGTCTATACCAAGCGAAGGTGGAATTTCGCTTACAGATTCTTGTAATGAACTTGGTCCATCGACGAGAACGGAAGCTGGACGCTTTGAAGCTCCTGATGGCTCTGCGATAATTAGATGCATGTGTTAGAAAAATAAAGAAAAGCTTAGAAATTTAATTCATGTTTCTAACCAATGGAGGCTTTGTACTAACGTGGCAAATTTTGTGACCATCCATCGGTACCTATAAAAGCTGCCTCAAACAACCATTCTCCAAATAAATGTAATATACTATTGCATTTTGGCCTCCCCGGTGCTAATGGAGGTCTGATATCTTGACCTAGTGATGTAACAGCTGAAATTCAGAGATTTTTAAATAATATAAATGATTTTGGAGTATCGGTTTTATTATAAAAATTTCTTGTAGTTTCATTTTCCCTTACAAGTTATGCTCGAGGTTGACGAAGGACCAGAGTTAGGTGTTGACGCAGGTGGATTACTAGATATACGACTAGTTGTTAAACCAATCAAAGAAGCTTTCGGAATTCCTGGTCAATAAAATTATATGATACAGAATAAGTTGCAAAAATATGTTTCACGAGCTCTAAATACCTAATAGATTTCTGCATATTTTATGGACAATATACATATCAAGTCGTCTAAAGTTCAGTTTATTAATTAATAGCATAGAAACAAGATGTGCAATGGAAAAGCACTATAAAAGTGATTAATTGTGGTATTGAAAAACGTATATTTACACAGATTATCAGTGATAAAATTATCTGTTCCAAGTCTCTTAATTTATAATTAAATAAGAAATCTTTTAGATCATAAAATACTGCGAAGCTACAAAAAATGTAGTTTCCAATGAAAAAAAAGATGAATCACATCTTGTCTTATGATATGGCTGTAAAATAAGTGCAGAAGTTTTGTGTGTTGGCTGAATAGTACATCAGTGCACTAATAATACCCTTAGTAACAGCAGAGGGTGTGACGCTGAAGCTTTTCGCCAGTCTTCGCTGTGTTGGGGGTGTGGGGGAGGGCTGAGGCTGATCTTTACCACCAGATTTATCTCCCGCCACACCCCCACCTCCGCCACTTCCAGAGGCAACACTAGTAACACAACACTCCTCCCAGCAGCAAGCCTGTGATACCCCTGAAACATTCGCATTGCCATGCGACCACAACCGAAACATAGAAAGGATATCAAGTGCTGAGATTGGGATAGAAAACCGCTGAAATAATTCTGCAAGATTCCTGAATATGATACATACGAAAATCACTGTAAATTATCCCCTCTTAAGTAATGAACGATATTGTATTTACATTCAGATTGAATTGCGCAGCGAAACGGATGCATCTAGTATTTAATCAATCAGTTTGAAGAGGACTGATAGCAGATAAGACGTTTAAAAACAATAAACATTGATCGCTCACACTTATAAATACAAATAAAGTGCTTCAAACCACCAATACTGTGACTATGATCTGAAGAATTGCTGTTGCCACTTTCGCTTGGACAAAAAATTGTATATTACAGTCATGTGACAATTGGAAAAGTGGTGTGCACTTTCTGGTATGTGTGTGCAGTATTATTTATATTCCCATGGTATTTTACAATACTCACCTAGAAAGGCGTCCACTTGACCAGCGATACCTTTAATGGCCTTTAAAAATATCTGCGGTAAACCCTGTAAGCAAGGATGCTGACAAGGATCAACGACGTTCGGGCTGGCAATGGCATACTGCAAAAATGCTTGCGTCTGAGAAACTACTGCTGGTCTACATAAATCAACCGGATCTCCAACGGTTCGTAATAATCTGTACCATGCTTGGGCCACTGCTTCGTCCGTCATTGTGGGAGGCACTAGATGCACATCTTCATCACCTAGTAAAAACAATGATTTTTTTATTCAAGATTTTTGGATGAAGCACTAGATTATTGACAAGTTTCAATATTTAGTGACAGTTAAATTGACATTATAGAACTACTCACTGATTTTTAGTTCTGGAAACATTGGACCGTACATAATTTGCAATAACTTTGCAGTTAGGGCCAAACAGACGCGATTCCATTGCTCTACGAGGGCAAGTCTGTGACGCCACCGCAAACAAGATTCTCTTAATGTACGCCACAAAGGGGGAGAAGGAAAATTGCGTTCGCATGCCACCAGCCATACCTGAAAAATATTATCGCATGTTTTTTTCTCCTGGATCTTAAAAGATAGAAGAAAATAATGAAGGAGGTTTTAGATCAAAGAATATTCCGTAACTCTCTGATGAATAAATCAAACTACAAATTAGAGACGAGAATTAATGGCGGAGTGATAAATTACCTCTAATAATACTCCGAGAACTCTTTCGCACAGTTGTTCACCTGCGTCTTCCCTTACGGCGGGTGGTGCCAATAAAGCATCATTTATACCGATTAAAAATAACAATAAACTCTCCCAAGTTTCTCTTTCCAAAGTTGCAGGTCCTCGTGCAACTTGCTGAAGAGTTCTAAGCACCCGGTGACACAGCACAGCTTGTCTATTGATAGTATCAGCTCCTGTAGAAAGGAGGTGAAGGCCTTTATCGTAACGCGAAGAAAATTTAATGGAATACACAAAGCACCCAAGCTATACAAGTCAAGCACAAATGCGCCGCAGATAGAAAATAATAAAGTTTGTTAGTTTAGCCCTTTACCTAGGTCCTGATATAAAAAAGGCCAGACTACGGACAGAAAATATAAAGAAATCTGGTTAGATGTGATTGTAGATACAAAAGACAAACGTAAAAACAGTTGGTACGATTTTCTCGATATTATTTATTGAAGGCTTAACCCACTCACGGTCAGAATATTTTGTGGATTTTCCGGTTATTAGCAACAAATAGAAAAGAAGAGATGTACAACTAAATGATTGTATACAAGGTGGCCCATTTTAATCAGTCCAGGCTAATATTTTTGAAACTAAACAAGATACAGGAAAATACTTGAGATAAAAGTTGTATGGTTCCGAGGGAGAGATTCGATAATGCTATGGGTTTTGAAGTTTTATAGGGTTTCATGGGGTTTTTATGATGTCATTTTTTTTTTTTTCAATGGAAACTCATATTTTTTGGGGCAGATTCATAATTTACACAAAAATAATACGCTACTTTAGTAAAAAACTTTTTCTTTCAAATGTTGTTTCTTATCTTGTTTTTGATAGAAAAATTTTTTGTTTACAATAAAAAAAAAAACTTTTCTATTAATAATAGAGGCCAAAGAAGAAAATATCAAGAGTAAAAAGTTGTTTATTTTTATTGATTAATCATGGTAAGTCATTTTTTTTTTTTACTTTTAGAATAGAAAGTTTCCTACAAAAGTAATGTATTTTTTTCTGTAGATTATGAGTCTGCACTAAAAAATAGGGGTTCCCATTCAAAAATCAAAAGTTATCTCATAAAAACCTTATAAAACCCTATAAAAATTCAAAACCCATTAGCATTATCAAACGTCGCTCTCGGAATTATACATCTTTTGCCGAAAGTATTTTTTTTCTGTATCTTGCTTGGTTTCGAAAATATTATTCTGGCTCGTTTATAATAGGCCACCCTGTATAGTTGGGTTCTTTGTTAACAGTTTCTGATAGAAAAACTTAATTTTAAACGCATGATGTGCATGAATGAAGTTCTGACTAGACTATCGGTCCGAACCAAAACTAGCTCTAACTTTTCAACAAGTAGACCAATTGCAACGAAATTTAGAACACAAATACGTCAAATAATATGCGGATCCCATATCGAATTTGAGTAAAATCTATCCTGGGATTTTCAGAGGTAAGAGAAAAACGTGTTTCCAGAAAATTATTCATATCTATACGACCGTTGGGAAGATTCCAATGAAATTTATTATGTTGTTACTTCGTAAGGCGACGAAATTTTTTGCCGAATAGAAAACTATTTTGGAATGAAGTACGGACGGGATAGCAGTTTGAAATTTCATTTAGAAGAAATTTACTGATGAACTATTCATCTAATCAACAATAAATCGTACCAACTGAGACAATAAAAAGGATTATCTTATCTTACCTTCTCCCTTCCTTGGTACAAATAAATTATGGAAATGGCTGATGATTTTCCTTGCATAAAAATTAGGGTCTTCAACAATTGGTCTTGGTACAGAAATTTTTGGTGATGAATACAAAGCTGATAGCCATTCGCAATAAACATTAACGCAATCTCTGACAGTGTCGTGCTCAGCCAGCGGTAAAGAAAGTCCAAAACAAATGACTTCCATACACCATTGAACCTCCCGATCAGTACTTAAAGGACTGTGTTCAGCAGCTTGAGTTATACCAAGATTTGTTGCTAATTGACGAACTATCGACAGAGCTACCTCTCGCCCTGCTACTGGATGAAATTTTTCTAATACACTTTGGCTGTCCTCCGAACCGTTTTGTATTAAAGCACTTAGAGATGCCCATTCCGAATACATTCCTCCTCCGGAATCCTGTTTTTTTTTTTTAAATTATTAACGTTATTTAAATAAGATATTTAAGTATTTGAGGAATGATTGGATTTTATTTCTCATTTGCGCAGTTTATTTTAGGTTACGATTACATCTGTGATTGCTTCTTTTCGTTTTTTATAGTCTAAAATTTCGGCTCAAATTACCTTGAGATTAACCCTGTTGAATACGCCTAAATTCATAGATTACCATGCGCATGTATGACGTGCGATTGGAAAGGAATAATTAATTTACTTCCGATCTGTCAAATACAAACCGGACACAGCTGTATTTATTAATATACAACAAAAAAATCCCTTGAAACCACCTAGCGGTACGATGTCGTAAATATCAACATGCGCCTTGCCGATTGCGCATACAGGTTTTTGATCCATTTTAAACGAATGGAATGAATTATGTTTATTTTCTACATAAGTCTTCGGTTTGAGAATACAACTTCCGGTTACTGTACCGAATATTTCTTCCCAACAGTTGTGTAGTATATGACAAAATAAACACTTATTGTTTTTTCTTTTTTATTTAATTTTAATATTGATTGGGTGAAGGTTCATTCTTGTTATTTAGCAGTGTGACTATAAGAATTTCGGCATCGATGCATCTGGCATTTGTGTATTGAAAGGTTATTGTAGACCTGCAAACAAAGGATAGAGATCTTTATTAGCTCATTTATTATTCGACGATCTTTCTGATGTGAAGTATTTACCGTGTTGGAATTCAGGAACAGTGATTTGAAACGTGTGTTTCCTGTGATCATTTGTCCAGGGAAAGAACAACAACGTGACAAAATGCCGTGAAATGAATACACACCTAAATTAACAAACCTGATTAAAGAGCGTATTAGTAAACAAAAATAAACGTGCATTTGGTGCTTGGTTAGCTAACATAAAATATAAAAATAAAAGTACAGAAATCTTTACTACAAAAAATTATTTTAAAATTAAATCGCTATGGAAGAACAGGAAAATATTAACACCAAAAGAAACATGTCGGATGATAATTTAGAGCCCGTATTATTGAGTGTTGAAAGAACTGATCCAAGTAGCTACATTTGCATCGATAAAGATGAGGTAATAACGACATAACTTTATTCACACATTATCAATTAATCTACCACGTAATTCACAACCATTAAGCTTAACTCGATTTTTTACGAATATATTTCTGTGTATTCTAATATTCTGTGTATATAATAATAGTGAACAAGAATATTCACATCAAAGTATCCGTACCTTTTTATTTTTCTTAAACCCAATTTTCATCTGAAAAAATTGATTTCATATAATTTTTATTTTTTTTTAAATTTATTTAGTTCAAAATAGGACGAGGTCGTGCGAACGACGAGATAATAGCACATGTTTCAATATCTCGGCAACATTGTATATTCAAAAGAATAGACGACAATAAATGGTCGATACACAACATCAGTGGTAGCGGAACAATTTTAAATGGCACTTTACTACAAAAAGGAGATGTAAGAAATCTTGAAATTGGTGATTTGATACAACTGGGTCCGTTGTCAGAATTTTTATATAAGTTTGATATCCGACCAAAAAATGAACCTCTTGCTAAAAGGGCAAGAATTACAGTGGAAGAAATGGATATGAATCACATTGTAATGAAGCAAGAAACTTTTGAAGAATCACAACAAATGGAAAGAAATCATTTGGCAGAACAGATGAAAGCTAAACACATTGAACAGTTGGAGCTTAAAAATCAATTGGAAAAATTATTAAATGACAGAGATACAGCATTGGGAGAAAAGGATCATTTAAACAAACAGATTAGTTTGTTAGAAAAGAATATAGAGGATGTTAAAGTGGCTGAAATGAATCTGGAAAAATTGAATAAAGAATTATCAGAACGATTGGATAAGGAGAGACAAGAATTTGAGACAAAATTAAACGAGGAAAAAAAGAAGATGGAAGAAGCTTTGGAAATAAGTAGAAAAGAGAAAGAAATATTGGAAAATAACATGAAAGAGCAGCTTGAGAAATTGAGAAACGAGCAACAAATTGAATGTCAAAAGCTCACTGAGTCACTTAGCGAAGAGAAGAAAACAGCGGAAAAATTACAAAGTGAAAAAGTTGCTTTTCTTCAAAAATTGACAGAGATGGAGAATGCTTTATTCAAAATCGAAGCTAAGGCTAATGAACTGCAAAATACTTTCGAAAAACAAAATGGTAATGACATACATATAACTCAAATATATATCCTTTAAAACAGTTTCTAGCAACAGTATGATAATTAAAGCAAGGCACTGGCCAGAAATTAGAGTTTCTTCATCCCAAAATGTCGTATGACAAATAGTCTGCTTAATAAATACAACATCTATGAGCAAAGAGTCATGAAACTAGAATTTTTTAGTTTATTTAACAAATTGTACTAAAAGTTGATAGTATTTTAAGAACTGAAATGTAATGTTCTAATATTCTGCGTTATATAGTCTCTGAATTTGGTTTTTTTCAGCATCCAAAGCTCCGGAAGTTGTTGCACTCGGTACTGTGGCAGAAAATGTTGAAATTCTTGGGGAATCGAATCTGACGATTCTTGATACGATAGATTTGACTGATGAAACACCAGCTTCTAAAAAGACCGCTGAGTCAAGTGGTGTGAATCCTAATAACGAAGATGTATTTGATAAAGTTGGTGACATAATGGATGAACAATTGACTTGTAGTATTTGTTCAGAATTATTTGTCACAGCAATGACATTGAATTGCACTCATACGTTTTGTCAATACTGCATAAATACTTGGATGAAAAAAAAGAAAGAATGTCCGGTTTGTAGAACGGCCATAACTGCAATGAATAGATCATTGGTTTTAGACAATTTTATTGATAAAATGACGGAAAATTTGTCATCAGAATACAAGAAACGAAGGACAGAAATCGTTGACGAAAGGAGAGGTAAAAAAGTCAACTTTCCTCTATATGTTGTCAAATCTAATACCTACCAGTTTTGCACTGTATTATAATTTGTAATATAATTTTTGGTATAAATTATATACATTTTCTAACTAAAACGGTGGGCTTTATTCATTTCATATTACATCAATAAGCGTATTATGTAAAATAATTACAAATAATCTGAATGCTTTGAAAAAACATTACAAATCGTTTTTTGTCATCTGTTAGTTTGTTTTAGTTCTTAAAAACAGCTCAAATATCTGTTCAAAGTAAAAAAAAAAAGTTGTGTTGTACATTCAACTCAAATTTGTATTCTAATATTTTACAGAAAATGAAAAATTAGCAAACGAGGCTGCAAATCAAGGAGGTGGAAAGAGGGGTCGAGGTCGAGCTAGAGGAGCAAATGCAAACGCAAACGCAAATGCAAATGCAGTTCCTAATCGTCCTGGAAACGCTTCTACAGCAGCGACTAGGTCAGTAGGTCAGTGTATAAAATCATTACAATATATACTGACATGGGTTTTGTATTATTTACATAGAATGATTGTTTTGAAAAAAAAATTACTTTTTCCCCCCCATCCACTACTTCTTCTAATTTTCTACTTGAGTTAGATCATAGAATATCGTAGTCTAATAGTTTTTTTTCCTTTAGCTGGATGTATTCATTCTTTCTATATCTTTCTTCTAACCGAAATCAGTCATCGTTAGCAATATGTTTCTCTTGCATGTATTAAATGTATAAAATATGGACCTTCCTTAGTATCGTATATATGTCTTACATTATACTGCATTATCATTATATTATTGTCTTTAGCATACACCGAAGCTTTTTATTAGCAATAGCATGATTATAAATAATGTTCGGGCTGTGATTTGATCAGTATTCACAAATTTTTAATTTTTTTTTCACCTTTTTCTTGACTATACTAGCAGAAAACCCACCTCTTTTGTCAATTTATCATCTATATTAGCTCAGCCTCTCCTTCATGATCTTTGATTGAAAATTGTTTGCCGTCTCACAAATCTTCAAACTTTGATACTGACATTCAATGAACAGCTAAATTTGTTGCATAAATAGCGTGGCACAGAAGACCTTACATAGAAACGTTGAATTCTATACTAAAAAATGATTTGCCTAAATTATATATTTCATTCAATTAATTTGTTTAGCAACTTTTTATCTCTACTTTGTATTAAAATTCATACAATATTAAAGCGCAGTTTTAATATAAATATTAAGTCCGCTCAACTTTATTTCTCATTCACAATGGCGAGGGTGCAGTTATTTAAACGTGTCGTTAATGTGTTTAAACATATTCAATGGTGTGTGTGTGCCGCAGTTACTAATAACCCATAAAGGTATATGTTTGATGCTATTATCATTACATTGAGGATTTTGAGACTGAGCTTATTGTAGCAGAGTGTAATTATCATTATCTTTAAACTACTGAAGACTGTTTTGTGATTGTCAGATAAAAATAATTTGTGCAAGTATATTATGTGGTAGCAAAAATTGCCTAGTGGTAAATTAATCGGTCGGTACCACCTTACGAAAATTCAATTTAATATATTGAAGACACAGAATATAAAAATGTCTCTGATAGTGGGAGCAATACCACCAGTAGGACCGACAATATACAGCATCGTGGTTCCGAGGCCCGAAACAATTCGGATTGGAACAATGCCTCAAGTTCGAATGATCAACGTCAACAACAACCGGCCACTACTGGTAATCATATTACGATAAATGTTTTTTTTTTTTTTTATTCTGTTCAATTTCATTCGGTATGCTATAAAAAAAAAAATTGAAAAAAAAACCGATCATCCTCTGTAATTCTAACACTTAATTATGAGCAATTTACTCCATAGCACCATCTATGATAGTTTTGAGTTTACAGTCCAGTAATCGGCGCTAAATTCGTAGCAAGTTTTAGTACAGTAAAATGTAGAGGCAGAAACGAATAAAAAAAAATTTTCAGCTATTTTTTTATTTATTGAATAGCCATTTCATATTCCATATTTGATGTTCATTCCAGGCAGCACCTCGGATTATCAACAGACCTCCGCTACCGCCCAGGGGGCCGATAATTCGGCCGAGCCGGCTAACGACGACGACGACGCTTCCACCTGGAGCACATCCACAGGTATTTGCAAACCTTTCATTTTAGTGATTGAAAATGTCTTTGAGGAAATTATATTTAAGATTATTTGTTTCTTGTTTTTTCTTAATAGATGCCGACGGGGACACTGCCTCAATCCCCTCAAGTTATTCCGTTAGTCAGACTTCCGAGGATCCTGAGGGGCACTTCCCAGACGTAGACAACGTCTCAATGGATTCAGGTTTGTCTAATTTGAGAAAATCCAATTTCTGTAAATTAAGAAAAATTATAGAAGATATTTACAGGCGCTCTTAATCACTTTTTAAACTTATATAATTACTGAAAATACTTTCCAGTATGAAAAAAATATTGTAAAAAATACTTCGAGTAAAAAATTAAAATTAAAATTTATTTCACGTGAAAGCAAACGTTCAATATAATGAATCACAAATATAACAGTTGTAATTTGTGTTCAGACGGCCATAGCACCGATCATAGCTGGGGGGGAATGGATTACGAAATGGATGATGAGTATTGGAGTGAACCACCAGATGATGATTATGTAGAAGGTGTTCCTGGAGCAGCCTATGGTGGATATGGTTCTTGTTATATTTGTGGTAAAAGAGGTCACTGGTCCCCAGGATGTCCTTTCAGATGATTTCATTGATTATTTGGGCAGATGAGAATAGCTTCTAACATGTTACAGGATGTATGCAATATTTACCTTCGTTTCATCGGTTCGTTGAGTGAATAAGATTTTTTTTGTTATCACCTACTTCTTAAATGGTGTAACGTTACGAACAGATTTATTTGTCTGGTTTTAATATTATCGTGATATTTATCAAATTTAAATATTATTTATTTACTGTTCAGAAAATTATCTGCTATCATTACCGATCACCTTTATCTCTATTGATTCGTATAATTTCAAGAATATCGTAATTTGGTATCTCTCAAGACCCAAATGAATAGTTACAAAAGAAAAAAAAAAAATTCAGTAATATTACAAATTTATCGACAGCAATGGTATCAGCTAGTAATTCCTGATTAAAAAAATTGACCTGCATAAGTTGAGTAAAGGTTCCACATGAAATTGTAATATTGGAAAATATTTCTCAAGGTATAATAATAACACGATGATGTTTGGCATTGAAATAAATAAATAAATATTTTCAAGACTTTTGTACGGCAACAGTATCGTCACAGTGCAGTATATACGCGAACCTGTTATCCAGAATACATATTCTTTTCTCGATAAGAGTTCTTCAAGAACATATGTATGCATGCGTTGGCGCAAGTATAGGATATGAAATTTGAAGCTATGAACTATTCTTGTTGCCGTATACAAAACTAGCGTTATTTATTTACAAAAAGGTGAAAGAAAAAAAAAAAAACTTGTGAGATAAGAGAAAAAAAATGTTGCATACAGTCTTGAGTTGAATATTATTAAACCAAAAAACACCAAATGTATAAATTGAAGGATACCCTCGCATTTAAATTAAATATTTATAAATTAATGTTGTAATACTTGTAATAAGACCGTAAGAAAATAAATAAAATTATTTTGTAAACAAGGGGTATTCATTTATTAAAAACAATAATTCAATTCTAGTAGTATCTACATATCCTCGCACCACACTATAGATCTTAGATCATATTTTTTTAATACAACTCGATAACATATCTTGGAAAAAAATGTATACGTATGTATGTATATACGCAGGCATTTTCAATTACAGTATTTAGATTAATTTTTAGATGTTTTTTCGTAACATATTAATACACAATGTCATCGAGTATAATTAGAAAACAGATGAACATTTGAAATGAACTAAAATGGGTGGTAGGTATAGTGGTTTGCAGTTTACATGATAGACTAGCATATACAGATGAGGTCAGTGTTACAAATCTCTAATGAAACATGTGTATTTTTGTTCCATTTTTTTTTTCCGTTCTCACAAATGTTCATGAAATGAAATATTTACGTTTTGCCAACAAATGCACATTGATAACACACACTAGCATTCAAGTTTAACATAAAATGACACGTTAATCAAATTAGAAATAACATTTTATCGACCGATCAGTCGCCAAGGAAGATTCACAGATGTTCTTAAAGCCTTTTCTTTTATTCTTAGGAGTATGTTTTCAGAATCACATCAATTTTTAAATGCAATGAATTTCTTAATTTCAGGAATTTTTTCTGTTTTTTTTTTCTTTCTTATTTCCTTTTTTAATCTAAATTTGGAAGCAATAGCAACAGATAAAAAAAATCCAGTTTCAACACTCAATATTATAATAAATAACCCGAGCTTTATAATGCTATTACGACGTAAATGTATTATTCATCAAATTGGTAGACAAGTAGTATATTAATATTATAAATAGACGTGCTGTCGTATTGCGATATTGTCATATGATAAATGTTTTATTTTATTATTATTTTATTTAATTTTATGTTTTTTTTTTTATATCTGCAACTACTTGATGATAAACCATGATGTACTTTAAATACTTTAGGTTTCTTTGTAATTTAATTTATTTTAATTAACTTAAATATAAACATTTTTTTTCTCTTAGGATAGTTTCCAAATGTTAATCTGCCTTCTTTTCTGCCTCAGTTTTCGTAGTATTTTCAATGGCTTTTTGATCATTATTAATCGCTTTATCACCTTCCATATCTCCTGAGAAACCAAATTCGTTTACCCTTGTATGATCGATCTTATAAATCCAACGTTGATACAAGAATATAAAGAATACAATATCATCACGGAAACAACCAAGCCTATACAGTGTTGGCATTTTGATAACAAAAGCAAATATATCGTCGATAAATGTGTTCAAAAATTTATACGACATCATACGCCAAGGTAAATGGGCTACACTCTTCAATTTGTAGTTTATAAATAATTGCGGTGTCATCATAATGAATCCAAAGGTAAGTAAAAATCCGTACAGCATATTAAGCACCCAAGAATACCATCCCTTATGTTCAAGGTACAATAGCGAATAAATTGCGTAACCACCTAGCAAAGGGTACAGTGCCCATGATAGATATCTAAATGCAAGTCTATCATATTCTTTGGTAGATGACTCGACGTACGATCCTTTATCGTGGAATGATAATTTTGGAAATATTCCCAATATTCTAGCATCTCTTCTAATATTTATATCCATAACTTTGTTAATTTTCCAAACTTCAATGCACAATCCAATGCCACAGCTTATTCGCACTACAGTATTAGTCTCGTTGTCCAAGACGTAAAGAAGCACCACCAAAGACTGGAAGACATTGAAGAATACAGAACGCACGGATAATCCTTCCAGTGACTTGCGATTATTCCAGAATTGAATGTCTAAAAACAAATTCAATGATTTTTATGCGGACAAGAAAATAAAAACGATTATTATCATGGTATTTTCAATTATTGAAGCTTAATTCTTCGTTTTGACTAAATATTTTTCCTCAGATGGATAGAAAATGATATAAATGTTATATATCTATAGTAGTTATTTTCATAAGTCGTTAATGATGAGAACTTGTTACTCCAACAAGACTAATAAATATGTCATAAATCATTGAGTCAAGGTAAACGTCAGAGCTCATCAAATTGTCGCATAACGTCACTAAGTATAATAAGTATTTTATCTTCAAGTACAATCAAAGCTTGTAGCAAAATGTTTATCTTTAGTATTCACAAGATAACGTTCAGAAAGAAGATTGTCTCAAAATTCACATGTGTTATACATATAAAATACACAAAAACGTTCAGTTTTTTCTACTAAAAACTTAGTTCTAAAAACCACAACTTACCATTCTTGAATGCCAAGAGTTCAAAAACGCTGTGTAAAATAGATACAGCAATTGTCATTCCTAGTAAATATGGATTTGTTTCGAGTAATGTCTCTTTTAGAGTATCTTGGTCACTGTCGTCATCCTCAGCTGAATCACCTTTAAACAGGATATTTATTTTTTAGTAACATCATCAGAAGCGATTTAGTCTTAGTTTCATAATGAGCAATGCAAAAGTTATTTAACATGAACATGAATTTAAAAATTTAAGATTAATTACCCATAAAAGATGACGTCCATTTGTTCCTCATAGTTTGAGCGGAATACAATTGCCATTTAAACAGAGATAATGGCTGATAGGTAAGTTGGAGTTCTAGTTCTTTGACTGTTTCATTCAACGGCATATAATCACGCTGCATATTCCAAAAATCATTGGTGAATATTACTGGTTTATATTTGGCTCCACCAGGCAGGAAATAAATGTCTGAGGAAAGAAAAGACCGGATGATGTTTATTTCTGATTAAAGTTTTAGCAGTAGAGCAACAGTTCTGTTGATCCTTACATTCATCTAAAGGCGGTGGAACTTGTCCTTGGACCCAATTTGTCTGATCAGTAACCATATTAATGGTCAGATTCGGATGCCAATGTGAAACAATTTCTTCCTTCATCAACTCAGCTTTCTGAAATGAGAAAACATGGTGTGTAGGCATCGAAAGCAAATTTTGTAAGCCTATAATATTAATGAGAAATGACCATTGAACATATCATCCTTGTTAGAAATACTGTATCGATATTAAACGTTGATAATTCATAGAATAGATATTGGCTTAAAGCATTGAGCTTTATTTGTAAACTGCAAAGGTTTCACTTCATTATAAAACGATGAAACGGTCAAATAGCAAAAGATTTTCAAGAGCAGAAAAGAATCAGTTGTTTACACAATCAGAAAGTTCAAGAAGCAATTATAGGAAGTATAAAAAGCACAATGAAATAATGAAGTTAACAATATTATAAGTAAACATATTAAACATGTGTTTGCAATGGCCTAAAAAAACAGATGCATACTGTTACCACTGACATCTCTTTTAGTACTTAAGAAAATATGAAAACAAGCGTTATAATATCCTCGAAGCAGGCGATACTCTAAACTGAAAACACAGATGATTTTCAATTTTGTTTGGACAGATAATTATGAGAGAGAGTTTGAAGTATAAACTATTATACCTAATGATAACTTAGCATTCATTTCATCAGTCGCAACAACCTCAGGCAACCTGCTGCATATTTAAACCACAAGGAGATACTTTTCAAGCCTTACAATCTTTGAATAATAGAAGACTTTTTAGAGATTTTTGAGTAGAAAATAATATTAAAAAAGAAACTATGTTTGAGTTGGATAGCGTTACTGAACTTGTAATAGCTCATTTACTCACCATCTACACGACACTGAAACAAACAGAAAGCGTAAACGAAAGGAACGACCAATTCCTAGATAGACCTAAGAAGAGATAGTTGAAATTATCAGGATTACATACTCATTGAAAACGAGGAAAATGAGCGATGCACCTTTTTCGAACACATGTAAGTATTAACAATGAAGGATAATGTTTATTTCAATCTATGATGATGATGCAGGAAATTTTGTTACTATAATTATTATTTTAAACAAAATTTTATCTCACCTTGATTTCTTCTTCCGTAGCTGTTGTTTCACCAGTTAATAAATTGTGCGTCTTTTGATACTTGATCTTTTTGAATTTATTCACCATCTTCTTAGTGTAAGATATATATTGTCCGGCATAAATCCCTTTTCCCGCATTAGGATCAGGTGATTTTCCATTCGGAGTAACGTATATGTGTAAATAAATAGATCCGTTAAGTTTCAACTGATCTGTTGGTGAAAATTTGTGCTTCCAGATTTTGGTCCCGTCTTGATCTGGGCCGCTGTACCAATCTCCATAAACCAATCCAGGTTCTGACCAAACAAGGGCATTAGGGTCTTTGAAATCTTTGAAATTTTCAGCCTCAGATAAGTAGACGTAAAGATCGAAGAGGGTTCCATTTTCAAAAATGTTTACCGCAGGTACTTTTGCAATACCCGGCGCTCCGCCACCTGCTGCTGGTGCTGTGGTAGCCGGGTCGGCTTGAGGTCGTCGAAAGAATGAACTTATGAAGTAAATAATCAGAGCTCTAATTATCAGCGATTTTGTTACAGCAAAAAATGACTCTAGACGAGTTGGCTGATACTTTTCTCTTTGTTCGTCTATCTCTGCATTTATCTGTAATTGAAATATTAAAAAAAAAATATTGAATACTGTGAACTAAGAATAAACTATTTCTTTGGTGTGAAAAAGGCTCTAATGTCTCGTAATCAAAGTTATTTATAGCTCTTGATGAGCTCCTTAAAGCCGTTGTTCCATATTTCGAAACAGCAAAAAAAAACAAACAAAAATTAACTTTAATTAGTGAAAATAGAATAGAAAAAAAAACCTGTCTATTTTTGCTTTATTTATAATGTAGATAGAATTAGGCCAAGGAATAGCGAAAGTGACTTTTTGTTTTTCTCTAAAAAGTGAATTGGTTTAAAAGAGGTAAAGGTTAGATAATCATTTATAATGATAATATGAGGCCCTAGAATGACAGACATTTGTTCTAATTAAGTGTAATTAAAAGTCCGGGTATATAAATATTGGACAAGCATGTGTATATATATACATGACAATGAATTAAATTGAAGTGGGACAAACAACAGCTGTATAAATTTTCATTTGAAATAATTATTAGTGCTAGAATAATGAGTCGTTGTAATAATCTCTGAATTGAAAGAATAAATTTTTAAAAATCTATGACTGATTAAGATATGTATGGTTTATTTTATTTTCTCGCATGGCGTATTTATTGATTTTATACTTAAGGGGGTTCCAGATAGGTTAGGTTAGTGTTAGGTTTGTTTTCTAATGAAAACAAACTGTTTGGTAAATTATAACAATAATAATGATAGACAAAACGTTGTTATAGATATTATTTATTGCGTGGTCTTTATAATCGCCAGTCCACACCACACGCAGCCGTCAATTAAAATGAATAAATTTTTTTTGACGATTAATTATTCTGTCTTAACGCGACAGTCGGAATTTTATTAATTCGGTACTTACGTCGCGTGGAGTTTCTGGACCATCTGCTGTCACTATTTCACCATTTCCTTGATGGTTTTCCATATTTTCGCGACTGTCTTCAACCAGACGATGATTTTCGTTTTCCTCGCCGCCCGCCATCTTCGTTTTGCAGACCATTGATAGGAGAGAAAAAATGTATTCTATGGCGGAAGTCGCGGTTTATAGCAGCGCGGAATAGGGGAATCGAGTTGCATTACACGTATTGCATTCGCAGCATCGTCGATCGTCATACTTTACCGAATTGTATTACGTGGAATTTTCAAATCATGAGATTACAACAATTTCGAAGATTGTTATTTAAAGGAAAACTGTTTGAATCAACGATGTGTATCATCAGATCATGTAGCAACCATGAGAAATTGTGTATTGATAACTTTTCTAATAAATAAACTGACAGAGGACATGAAATTTCAACAAGTCAAAAATTATTCGAAATTATCGTTTCTGATTTTTATTTCAGTTGTATTAATTCATTTCAGAACAATTTCCGTTGCTCTAGTATTTCCACAACAATTTTCAATCGTATTATATTAACGTTTACGGATTGTCAAAATTTGTATTTATAGTTTTTTGAGCAAAGGATGTCACGTGGGCGACAGAGAACTGACATGTGTCAAATCTGATGACAACTATATAAATAACTTGAATAACGCGCATTAAAATATATTCGATAATGTACGTTATTTTGAAATTCGAATTAAAGAATTATAAAAAACGTTGAAAACCCCGTAAAATAATTTCATTATATAAGCTGAAAATATTTCGAAATGCAACGACGCTGTCCGCCATGCTGGCGTCTGCGAGATTCAACGTTTTCTGTCAAAAATGATTATTTTTAACGTATTTCTCTAATAAGATTAATTTAATAGATGTAATAAAATATTTATTACCGATGTAATACCGCAGTAATATAAAAGTATAAAAATTTGAGTCCCAAAAAAAGAATAGTAAACGAGAAATCCTAAATTTAGGCAAGAGATGGGAGCCCGTTTGACGGTGCCAGTCGCGACATGGCGGGTTTTCGAGATGAGGATAAAGCGCTATTTCCCATTCAAAGTATATCATCAATAGTAGAAATATTTAAAAATCAATTGGAAAATAGTTCGGAGCCTGACTTGGCATTATTGTCAATATTAGTTGGTGCGGTTGAAAATTCTTTAACATGTAATCGTACATTTGCGTCGCAAGAAACTGCTGTTTACGACGAGCCGAAACTTCCAGCCGTTGAATTTCACATCGCCGAAGCATTATACACTAAATTTCATGCTGTTATTAAAGGTGCCGTAGACTTGACTGTATACGATACTAAATACGCGACGAGAGAACTCGTTAAAAAAGTTTCAGACGTCATTTGGAATTCTTTGACAAGAAGTTACTACAAGGATAGGGCTCATCTACAAAGTTTATACAGTTACTTGACAGCTAATAAATTGGATTGTTTCGGTGTCGCTTTCGCTGTTGTTGCTGGCTGCCAAGTATTAGGATTCAAAGATGTTCATCTTGCTATGTCCGAAGATCATGCATGGGTTGTTTATGGCAAAGACGGTATCGAGACTGCCGAGGTCACATGGCATGGTAAGTCATCTAAGCATCTCAACATTTCTAAGTCAATTATCAATCATCAGTCATTTTACCAAAATAATTACCTATCGTTACCAATTCATCACCATGTCAGCATTAATCATGTCTATTTAGTTATAAAATAATATTAGATTGATGACGAGCGAGAGAGAGATTTTCTTCATATTTGTTTGAACAGTTTTCTTGTTCAAGACTTTGTGTTCTTGGATCATTTGATAAGAACAAGAATTAATTATATTTGATTTTGTTAGTTGAAGAATCTCAAGTTTTTAAGAGATAAAGTTAGGCATCGTTGCCTTGATTCATCTCTGCGCTGCTTAGTTTCATTAGAGCATCTAATAAATTAAATCATGTATAATCTTCTCTGTAGATAAAAAAAGAAACTTGAAAAAATTAATAAAACTGGTTTCGAAATTTTATCTTCAATCAATTAGTCAGCCTTATTTATAAAATTAGACTGACAGATTGGAAATAATAATTATATAAAATAATCTTTCATTTCAAACAAGAATTGTTTCAGATTTGATAAAAATTTGATTCAAATTGAACCTCGTGTTGTTTACAGCTTAGCCCAACTTTGTAGCCAGTTTATTTGAAATTGGTTTCCTAATTTCCTAGCTGAAGTGTATTAGAATTTGTTAAATTACAAATTTTCAAGCGTTGCAAAATATTGAAAAATATTCCTACTTCGAATGTTTTTATTTCTTAATTTTTTTATTTTTCCTAATTTATCAGGAAAAGGTAACGAGGATAAACGTGGCCAGCCAGTTGAACCAGGTATTGCATCTCGTTCCTGGTTGTACGTCAATGGACAAGCGGTGGTTTGTTCTCGAACGATGGAAGTTGCAACTATTGTCTCTGCTATAAATCCAAGTCTTAGCGCTACTGCAGATGCCGCTGAAGTAGCTCTACTTCAACAGGAATTATTGTGGTTGTTATACGACTTGGGACATCTAGCTAAGTATCCAATGGCACTTGGGAATCTTGGCGATTTAGAAGAAGCTGCTCCTACACCTGGCAGGCCACCTGCTGTTGATTTGTTTCAGGTATTATTTTAGAAATCTTATACAGGATGAATTCAAACTGGAAATTATTTTTCCCTTATCCGCCAAGATCTAAATATTTTTTAATGCTTAAATTCGGTATATTCTATATAACTCAAAACTAGAATTTGAACTCAAAAATATTCTAAGGAATATCTTGGAGATATGAAAAGATTTTAGAATGCTGAAAGCTTTATTCGAGAAAAGTGTGTAAATATTATTCGAAGTTTCACTCAAATTCTAGATTTATTCTAATAACTATTCAATAAGTTGAACATATAAACAAAGTTGCAAGCTTTTTTGGCCTCTATTTGGCTCTGAAGCTTTTCGTACACAAAATATCACCTCAGGATGCAGTAAGCGAAGGAAGCTTCAAAGTAATACATTTTGTCAGTTATTAGACATTGCTTGATTTTAAGCTTCAGAAACCTCATGTCAGATAAACCATCCCTTTCACTGCTTAAACATTTTTATAGGAGGCGGTGCGATCGGCAAGGAAATATTATGGCAATGCGCATGTATATCCTTATACTTATCAGGGAGGATATTTATACAGGCACGGTTTACATGCAAATGCTCTTGCATCATGGGCTGGTGCAGCAGACGTTCTAAGAAAGTGAGTCAAACATTTGACTGACATTCTACTATAATTATTAAAACATTAATAAAGATGACATTATACAAACGATAAACAATTTCTATTATTCAACTCTATTCGTTTTCAGGTATGATTACTCCAGAGATGATGGTGAAATATACAAAGAGTTGCTTGAAATCGCCAACGAGTTGATTCCCCACACAGTCAGGGCAGACGAACGTCTTTTACGTCAACCTCGCTGCTTTGCTTACCTCCTTCGATTCTACGATGGTATTTGTCAGTGGGAAGAAGGTGCGAATACTCCAGTTTTGCATATTGGTTGGGCACGACCTTTGGTCAATACTATATCAAAGTTTGATGCGAACATCAGAGCTCAAGTTATAATAGAATGTTATGATGCGGATAAGAAGAAATCAGAAGAGGAAAAGACGCAAAAACGAGAAGTTAGTATTGACGAAACATTAAATAACAATAACAATAATTATTGCAAAACAAAAGAGAGAGGCAACACTGCTCGGGATTTAATTAAAAGTCTGGAATCAAAAGTGCCGGTAACACCGGCTCCGACACATCCAAGTATTCAAGCTTTAACAGCCGCTTGTAGTGAGAAAATACTCAATAGAGATTATCTTCTACAAGGTGGCGGAGAGCCATTTGTAGCGCCGCCAGAAAATACTTTGCCAGTAGCGCCGTCTACTTCGCAAGAATCTCTGAATCCTGAAATAGAAAATGATTTTGAAAATGAAAAGCCGCGAATAACATTGTACAGTCAGAAAATGAAGGGCTTAAAAGACTTGCTGTTAGCTGAGAAATTGAACACTCATGCTATTTCGTTACAATTAACGGCACAGAGCCAGGTACAAATTGGTAAAAAAGGTAGAGGAAGCGATGAAGGTGTTAGTCAACGTCCAAAAAGGACACGCAGGGAGTAGTATTTCGAATGCATGTTTCGTATAGTAGAATATTAAGATACTGTATATCTTATATCTTCCTAAGAAATCTCTTAACGACAGTAATAATAGAGGTAACCGATGCTACGGATCGATAGAATCATTTTTTTTTCGTTAACGAGAACGAATTTTGTTTGTTTTTTTTAATATGTGAGACATATTGGTGTTAAATTAATTTAAATACTGACAATTATTTACTTGTCAATTTTGAATAATTGATAGAATTAAGTTTATGAATTGGATCCGTTGCATTGGTTGATAGTATTAGACAAAAAAAATAAAAAATTACTCTATTATCTGTTGGTGGTGCATAATAATTATACAATTGAATATAGATTTAATCAGCCAGTATAGTTAGAAATGCTTACATTACGAAAAAAAAAAAAAAAAACAGAAAAATACAAAAGAAATAATAAACATTATTATCTGTTAGGTGTAGGTATTGTAGGTAAAAGTATATAAAAAAACAAACAAAAGCAAACAAAAAATAACAAAAAGATTTTGTAAAAAAGTACAAAAAAAAAAAACAAAAAAAAAACTTTGATTTATTTGAGTCAAATAAAATACATAGGTGCTTGTGTCATGTCTTTTTATGTGAAATTAATGAGGCCTAGTAAGATTAAGAAAGAAACGATTTGTAAGTATTGTAAAAAAAAAGTGACGTTAAGTTTTTCGGACTAATTGCTTATTGGAAATCTCGTGTATAAGTAAAAATGACTGAAAAGAGTTTCGGGCAAATGAAAATGAGGAAAAAAAAGAAAATGCCAGTAACTATGATAGCAGTGATGTTTTTATAGATCGCAAAAAAAAAGCATAATACGGTATTTATAAAATGTGCTCGTTACTCGAAAATTAGATAATAAAAAGATTTGACATCTGCATCTTCGAAATAAAAATATGGTACCATGCTACCTGTTTTAAACCTATTAATCACAATGATTGGTTTAATCAGTGATTGTAGATTGACATACTTATTAGTCTATTTCTATTTTCTTGTTGCACTTTTGCTAATTTATTGATTGATTCAAGTTTTTCTAATTATTATTATTATTATTATTATTATTATTATTATTATTATTATATATATTGCACTATGAATTATAATTAACGAGTTTAATGTTAATGTTTTTTTTACAAGGTAGATGAACTTTTAGTTAGAATTACGCTTGTATAATCTAGTAAAAAGAATGAAACGAAAAGAAAGGAAAAAAAAAAAAAAAACTACAACATTCCACTCCACAAGTGGTGCAAAATAATTAATTTTATTTTAAATAAGGTATTTTAGGCATCAAATGCTCGCTTATTTTTATAACTATTTATTTCCAGAGTAATTATGAGTATTTTTAGATTTTATTTTACTTCATTTTATTTTTATTTTTTATCTTCATCGCGACGTAACTGTCATAATATAGCTTTGATATTAATTTAAAAAGCTCTGAAAAATTATTTCTTTGTATAAGATTATCCGAGGATAGAGAAAAAAAAGATTTTCAAAAATATACCTACAAATACATGAATGAAATACAATATTACTAACAAATAAGATTTGAAACATAGTTGAGTTTGATTTTCAGTCAGAAAAAATTTTCATATCACTAATTATAAAAAGTTATTCTTTTAATATATCATTGCTCCTCGATACGTCTTATATGATAATGATGTGCGTACAATTGTTTGTAAACCTGAAAGATCTAAATATGGAATTTCAGTGGGATACCCATAAGATTCATGAGCATATGAATTTAATTTTGTTAATAATATCTCGCTTGTTTTTAGAATTATAATAAGAATTTTTGTTAGAAAGATTTTTTTCTAACCGATTACTATTTATTCTATGGATTATAGTAAAGACTAGTTATTTATAAAAACGCTTTTTCAGATAACAATCTATTTATTTTAAGATACGATATGAGTGAAGATGCATTCGTTTGATTTCAATCATAATATGATTTGCAAGATTCGCCCCATTATACCGAACGAATTATAAAATATTCAATTATTTTCTTTGTGAAATTAAGATTTAGAAGAGAAAAGAATACGAGGAATCATACTCTATAGTTTATAGGTTATTCTTCTGATTTATAAATTGTCTGCAATTTAAAAATGCATATTGATATGCAGTATCAATACTATTTAGAGTCAGTTTTTAGACCGCGACCGTACTTTATTTACTTTATTTATCAGATATTAAGGTTTCTGACAAGTTTCATATAATTTTCAATATTCTCTCAAAAGTTTACTGTACTATAATAATAACTACTTTTGATGTTAATTTTCAAAACGATTCCTAAACTGTAATAATTCACTGTTGCCAACTGCAAGCGCAACATTTTGCACATAATAATTTCTTGCAAACGTTGAGATGGAGCACAGTATATGTTTGCTAGTTATATCTACTTTTTAATAATTGAAATACTAATTACGTAATCAACTGCACAGAATTTCAATGTCTGATGATTCAATGACATGACACTTTTTTTTTTTCTTCAGACAAAATGGGCATCTTGAGGTATTATTTAATAATGATTAATGGGTTGTTGTAGGATAGATTGTTGATGGGAATAAAAATAAAGATCTAATTTAAAAAAAAAAAAGATCAATGGTCACACAATATTGAAAGGCGCTATCTTACTGTGATGAAAAATATGCTACATTACTAGTGATTGTAGTAATAATATAAGTAATATGGAATATTAAATATGAATTGTATTAATTACGAATATTTATCCATGAAGCATTGAAAAATCAAGTACAAAACTTATATGAATATCAATTTAAACAATTTATCGATGTATTGAGGTGATTTTTCAGCATTTAGTGGATAAATTATGCTTTTATTTTTCATTTTCTTTTTGCGATCTCTTGGAGCTGTGTAGAAAATCTTTTTTTATACTCTGATTGAAACTGAGGGAACTTTGAAAATATTTCATCAAAGTCTGGGCAAAAAAGATTGAAAAAAAAGTCAGTAGATATCGTAACATCTAACAGGAACAAAAGTAACAATAACTGCTTCAAGGTATCGCGAATGTGTAAACTGTTAAGGGATATAAATCTCAAAGATTAGAACGGGTGCATAATATAGTATCATAAAATTTGTAACTGAATTTATATTGGAAATTTTCTATATATTTCAGCAAACTTAAAATAATATTTGTAGCCTTAGTCTATGGTACTCACTAAAGAAAAGTTAAAAAAAAAAAAGAAAAAAAAAACAGTGATAGAAAAATAATTTCTGATTAAAAAGGTATATTTATAAATTGTTGGCATGATAATGGCTCACAATTTCATAGCATAAACCCTGATATAATATAATAGCTATTGAACATTTTATGCAGGCATGACATCCTCTTCCATATTATGAATTATTGTACAAAAAAAAAAAAAAAACGAAAAAAGAAAAACATTAGTGCTTGCAAAAAAAGTTGTTAAGTAACTCTGTAGTAATATTTCTGATCTATTAAGCACATATATGTATAGGTATATTAACTAAAATAGGAAGATATAGCTTTGTTGCGAACCATAGTTAATTTTCAATCATGATAATTCTTATATGCATACAATAACTGTAATATGCATAATTTGATTCTGCCAATTATGTAAACTTTCTATATGTACGATAATAGTGGGCATCGTAGGCTATCTATCCATATTTATATAGATTATGTATTAAGCGTAGTAAAAAGTATATTTGACTCGAGTATGCTGCGCGCCATTCACAGTATTTGATGTTTCATTGAGACATTTATTGGTACAATGGTAAATGTAAGGGTGTTAATATGCGTAACAGCATTGTGAAAGAAAGAAAGAAAGAAAAAAAAAATATGGTAAACAGAACAGTATTTTTATATTAGCAAAATATAAATGTATTTCGGCTTATTAGTAACTGACGATGGAGAAATGTTTAGCAAAAATTATCTATATCTTCAAACTTATTTTCTTCCATGCCGTGTAATTTTGTCAAATTTTGTTCTTGTTTGTTCAATATTGGATAAAAAAATTCTCATTATCTTATTCACTCGGTATATTTGAATGAATTATTGAATATACTATTACTGTATACCGACAAAATATATTATTCAGAAAAACTTGGAGTATTGTAAAGATACAAACAAAATTAATCACATTACAGCATACTTATAGCATCAATCTCTGCTTTATTCAATTTATAGTTGAACCTTTTTACGTTTTATTATTTTTAGGCAACACGGTTGTATTACTACTACTACTATTATGAATATTATACATATTGTTTTTATTTCTTGAATAATCGATGTCTAATACCCTTGCGCCAAATTCACTAATATATTTTATATGAGTTTAGTGTTAACGTGTTTGGGAAAGAAAATAATAAAAATTAAGATAATGTAAAAATGTACACAACTGTTTCGAAAATACTTACATAAGTATTGTGAAAAGTAATATTTTTAACTTGTTTGTTTGTCATGAAGGTAAATGATGCTAAAAATTTGAAATTAAATAACTCAGTTGCTTAATTTCGAGTGTACAATATATGAAAGGAAAATCATTCATTATTACAAAAAATTTTCTTTGACTGATATAGATTATAATTATTTTTTTTTTATTTAGCTCTGCGTTACCGCAATTTGGTAATTTTATACTTTATGGTCATACACGTAAAACCACAAGTCCTTTTAATATTGTCAATTTTATCGTTCTTAAAAATTTTATCTCTTTACTGCATAATTCCTTTCCGATTTGTGTATCAGAGCAACGGGAAATGTTGTGTGCCATAAACTGTAATGTTTTTTAATCATATTTCATGTAATTATACACTGATTAACGTTTTTAGAAAGATTGTCGATTATCGTTTTTCATCACTTTTAACACTACTGAAATTATTTAATAACAATTTTTGTTTTTTTTGTTTTTTCAATTATTCAGAAATTATTAATAGTTAATTATTGTTATCGCACAAATTTACATCTTATTATAGCAGCTAGTCGGTCTATTTTGGACTGACCCATATTTGAGGAATGTAAATAATTAATAATGGAAAATTTCGATATTGTATAGATGTATAATTCTTAAGGTAGAGTTATCTAATTAAGGAAATATGTATACTAAGCTGATACATCAGTTTCATCTTGATAGACTCCGCTGAAACAAATTTTGCAAAAACTAAATGTGAAATGTATTATGAACCTTTATCATAAGAATTATTGAGGCATACAGTTGACTGATGAATAGAATTCGAGTGTGTGCTGCATAGTTTCATTAAATTTATTGAATACTTTGTAATATTCCTTTATTATTTTTGGCTAAGATTTTTTTCTGAGAGATATTAACTGATTTATAAAACGCCACATTGAAACCGTGAAATATTGCATCTATATTTTATCTTAGTTTTCGAGATTATTAATTGTAATCTACAAAGAACCTTTGATCAATCTATATAACTTCCATAGAAAAAAGTTATTAGAGCGCAAGCCGAAAATGTACTACAACTCCAATAATTAATTTTCATTAGCGCATTTTATGTACTTAAAACTTGATTGCAAGCTGCATCAGTGATATATTAATTATAATAATCCACAACCGACAAGTCGAATATCTGTTTGCGATGAGAAGAAGATCTCACATCAATTTCTTTGCACACGTTAAAACAAATGTATGCAATATGAACATCTAAAAATTTCACAACTGGAAATTCCTTCTCATCACACACAGTATATTTGGTGAAGCATCATTTCAATTTTTTGTCAATTTTTTTTAATATTTAAGTGCTTGATTTTAGTTTCAGATTATATTCATTGGTTCTTAGTGTTGAATATCTTGCGTTACATTGTCGTGGGTATTTGTTAATGATCCAGATGAAAGTACTATATTTAATAGCATTCAAACTTCAGCACTAAGCAATTTTATTGCTATGTGTACTCCAAAGTTTTTAAACGATTACCAATAAAAATACTGGATGAGTTACAGTTTTATGGCAATTTCATCCGATCTATTTTTTTATTTTTTTTTATTGACTTATAGTTGAAGTGGTGCTCTGCATTAAGTATTCAAATTAATTATCTTGATTACATTGTTAAGAATCATAATATAATGCTGAGTTGTAAAAAAAAAAAAAAAAAAAATATTTACTAAAAAAATGTCTTGTTTTTTCTGTGGATCATAATAAACTATTTTATTCTAAATTATGAAGTGTCTTCATTATTTTTCCCATTATTATAATAGTCTAAAGAATTAATAATTTTATCAAAATCCAGGGTACATATACATATATCCGTTTATTGTATCATTTACAGTATTTTAACAAATGACGTCTCGTGTGATTTGATAAGCGCTAAACAAATAATGTGAATCAATGACGAATATATATTATTATTACTATTAATATTATTATTATTATCATTATTATTATTAATATAATTTTTAGGCACGAGGAATGTCCTGAAATAGCAAATTTTTTTAATTTTAATGTTTTTTTTTTTGACATAAAACATTATGAGTCTAAATACTTAGAACAATACGTTGAATGATTAAATATAAAAGATTTAAATAAATTACATATTAATTAAAGTAATTCTTAATCCTAAAAATAATATTTGGTCATTGGTCGCTTTTTTTTTAAAAGTTTCTATTAAAAGCTTAAGAATAATAATTCATTCAATTCAACCAAAACCGTATTTAATCGTGCACAGAATTAATTTATTCCAATGATATATGTATGTAATAACAAATAAATGTAATACGATTGTACTGTGAATTGTGTATAATCATTCGATCGAATGATTAGAACAATGAAACTATAGGAATATATTTATTTCAGTGCACATACTCCGTTTAAGAAGTACGGTGTGTTGGTAACTTAGAAAATTTATATCATACTTGTTTAGGTTTTCTTCATAAATAATTATACAAAATGAAATTCAAGTTTGCTTACGGCTACTCAGTCACATTGTAGTGGTGTTAATCTATTACAGCGGACGGTTTTTTATTACGTGATTATTTACTGGTTCTTGTAGGTCGTAAGCTTCCGTTGTGTTTATGTAATTTTATGACGATTTATAAATTGAAAGACCTCGCCGTGGAGTGATTTATAAGTAAATACCTGTATAGGCATATTATATTAGGATCAGACACAAGGTAGAGTTTACTATCATGCTAATATATTTTGCCTCCCTGAACTGTATGTGTATAGTAAATGAAATATCATAATATATTACGGTAAAAGTTAAATCATGTAATAGCGTTTGGCTAAAAACATATTGCACTCGGAGCGACAGTCATTATTAATATTTTTCAGGTATATTCGTATGATAGAATGGACGACGTTCATTCAAAAAGGTTTTAGGTAAGTTTGTTCTTTTGAATTTTCCTCAATTATTAATCATACGATGCCTGCATTATAGTCATTGGATTCAATGTCGATCACTGTTTAACATTTAAACTTAGAATTTCGGTTTTAATACTGTATTTACACCTTAATATAACATCTTATAAATAATTACGATAATCAAATTGCTAATTGATTACAATGCTGTTTGCGGCGATACAGAATTTTCGTTACGATTATAATAACGTAGCTGAATCATTTATCTCTAATCTATTTTTTTCGATTCAATTGCTGTAGATTATTTATTTTATTTACTTTTAAAGTACCTGTATATGAACAATATATGAAAATGAAACAGAAACAGAAATTACGTAGAAAGGAGCCACCTGAAAATGCGATATTCAAGAACATGGCATGGGTACATGTATCAAGAATATAACAGCTGTACGATGTAACGTTGATCCTGACTTATCTATTGATCTTAGAACATCATGGTTTCGAGAAAATATTTGCAAATTCTAATTAAAATTCAGAATAACAGAAGTTACATAATAAAATTACTATTTTCAATTGAGTTTCAAGTTTTACAAATAAACTACACTTTTTATAATTATCATATCACGTGTTGATTTCTGGTAAAATTCAGGTAGATATAGTCAAGTGCAATTTTCTTAGTTGTTCAAAGTCTTTATGCACTAATTCATTCTACTCTGTTTAGATCAGTCTCAAATTTTTTCTATTCGCATAAATGCTGGTGTTAAAATTTATCCCTGGATAAATTATTATTATATTCCAGTTTGACTGGCATCATTATTTCATATGGAGGATGGTTCCATTCTACATAATATTACACAACTACATATTACAATCATACTCTAATACCCTACTCGAAGTTCACATCTACCTTATCATAACTAACACACTAACTATAATCAATAATTTACTGATGATCAATAGTTTGGAAGAACCATTCCGTAAAGCGACGCAACTGTTGAGCAGCCGCATGACTTTCGTCTTGCAATCGTCTGTTTTCATCTCTCAAACGACGTACTTCATCTTCCAAAGATAGACGCCGTCTAGTTTCTCTTGCCACTCGCAATTCTAAGGTCGATAGATGTGATTGCAAGTCACAAACACTGTTCCTGAATAATGATAAAAATATTAATTTTTAGTAATCATTCAGTACATTAATACCTATACTTATTATATTATACTTACGAGACTGTTGTACCTCCGTCGTTGACTCTTTCTTCCGGCCAGTCCTGTCCTAGTTGTTTTATAGCTCTATTTGTAGAGTCCATAAGACTAGGCCAGTCTATTTCTCCATCAATTTGTGACTTGGAGTCCCTTGCGTTGGTTGAATTATTCGCAGGTTTTGCCGTTGAATGAGGAGACTTTGTTACGCGTGGAGATAGTCTGAAATATTTAGAATATACTTAATTCGGAATTAGTATTCTAATTGATATATCTAAATTAGATTGAGTCAGATAACTATTTTCTCTTGCCATGTAAACAGGATTATTAATAAATATTTCAAACTCAAGTTGCCTTACCTCTCTTCCTTCGATAATTTGTTTTCACTTGGTGCGGGGCTAGATGCTGTACTTGCGTTTGAAATGACGGTGGCTGGTCTTGCCATAGTCAAAATTACTTCCGATATATTTCCATTTTCCTGTACGTTAGTTGGCAATACACTCAGGGTTGAAGTGCTATTACCGCATAAATTCTCCCTTGATCTACACCGGTTTTGTATCTCAATCATATTGTTGTTTACTTTGTTTGAATTTTGATTGTTTGATAATAAAGTAGGCAAATTGTTGTTTGGAATATGATTATTAGACAGCTGCATATCGTCGGCGATGTAATCAGGGTTTATCAACTTCATTAAATCCTCCTGTAGAGTACTAGACGATAAATTTGCAGAATTCCTATGTGAATTTCTTGCACCAGGTTTTGGTCTTGGACTCTGATTTCTCGAACTTCCACTTGATGGTGTTAAGTTACCACCACGATGTCGATTTGCTCTACGTAATCTGGGCGATACATTTCCTGAACCATTAGACAACTCGTCTTCGCTTGGAAGTGTCGAAATATCGGTTGAATTACCATCGGTTATTCTCATTTCCGGAGGTAGACTAGAAGTAATATCTTTTTGTCTGTATTCAATACTGACTTTATGGAGTACGGGTCTTTCCGAGATACTTGTTTTCAGGCATGTCACCTTTTCACCAACTTTAAACTCGTGTGGTATATCGTACCTTATTATATCTCTGTTAATATCAATTGAATCCAATTTTTTGTCGTTGTGTTGCAGGTCTATATTATACTTAGCATCACTTTGATTACCATCACTTTCGTATTTGCTTCTCCTAATATCTGAGTGTGTTTCCTCAAATTCGTAGTTATAGATTCTCTTGTCGTTTGATTTGTTCTCATGAGGATCATACTTTCCATTCCTATCGGTTATTTTCACATCATATATTTCAAATTTAGAGTTTCTTTCGCTCCCTTTTATTGCTTGTTCATACTTTACGTTTACTTTCTCATGTGTTGTTGATTCGTATTCGTTAGATCTCACCAGATTGTTATTACTTCCGGACTTTGGTAGACTGTATGTAGCATTTTGAGCTAACGGTAATGAATTTGAGACTGTTAATTTTTGATGTCCATGAGTTTCATTCTTAAGTAAGTCTCTCTGTGACGCATATAAATTTTCTTGTTTAACTTCGTATTTTTCTTTTTGAAGTTTGACGTAATTGGACGTCGGTTCTTGATTCCTTTGCACATTATCAATTCTCTGATAATTATCATGTCTGCTATTTTCTATTATTCTTTGCGATACATAATTACTCTCTTTTGAGTAATGATCGTGACCATGTTGTTTCGTGCTACTACTAGTTCCCTCGGAAAGCAATTTAGTAGTCGCATAATGCCCGTGTTCTTTTTCTTTCTTTTGAGTGACTAAATTTTTGTTTGAAACTAGTCCTTGATAGCTTTGCCGAGCTGGAAGTGGCGGAGGTGTACCATCCATGCGCACATTAGTATCTTGTTCTTGCGGTTCTAGAAGTTCGTACCTATTTAAAAATTAGGTTCATTAAAATCTTTGTAATTAAATATGGATTTCAACTCAATCAGAACTGATCTCCTCATCTCATACCCCCATGTATATCTACCAGCACAATATAACATCATTTATAAAGCAATCAAAATTACCATCGATCATCAGCGCTGCTGTGCCCACTACTGTTACTGGTCATAGTTCCTTCGAGGGGAAATCTTGGATCATTAAAAGATCTCGAACTGGAGCCAGTACCATACCCAGAACTGTTGCTCGATCGCGGAGGGCTGAAAGATCTGTCGTAACGCCTCTGATGTGACATGGCTGTCTGTTGGGTTGGAGTACTATCAGGATTAGTCACATTCTCGTAATCACCTTCGTAGTTATTAGACAAGTATTGACAGTTCTGTAAGGTGCATCCTCTGAAAGTATAACACCAATTTAAAACTTGTAGGAATAATTAGGAAGGCAATAAACTCTAAATCTTAAATAATTAGTAGCTGCAGAAATTCACATACGACTGACCTTCGCGGATTTCCATCGGACATTGGTGGTATGACAGTGACGGTCACTTGTGCACTGGTTTTCAATAGATCAACCATTTGATCATGGCTTAGTGTGGAAACAGCAACTTTGCATATTTCAACCAATCTCGATCCTTGTCTAAGTCCAGCTTGCCAAGAGAGTCCCATACTCTCTACTTGGGTCACGACACCATCTGGTTGAACGTGAAACCCGAGTTGACCAAGATTATTTCGTTTTAGAGACAATTCAGAGGCAGGGAATCCTTGGGTTACTGCACGTAGTCGGGAAACAATCTCCATGAGCTCATCTCTCTCTCCGTAATCACCCCGAACATGTATCGTTACACATTCACCTTGGTGGTAGTAAAGCCTCAGACTGAAATAAGGAAATGTTAAATAAATTGGAAAATACTGACGTACCATACCTGATCAAATATGTGTAATCAGAATTTTAGAAACTTTGTATGTACACGAAAAAGCCGCATGTGCTAGTTAACAAAAGTCATTATATGTACCTGTTAGTCTGAGCGTGCCAGCCAAGCACACTGACACATGGAGTGACGAAAACAACTTGACGCGAATGTTCCTCGATCAGAACTATCGTGTCTACACTTATTCCCAAGTAACAGTCAGTATTTTGATTACTATCTTCCAAAATCACTTGCCAGCATATTCCACCTCGCTGTGTTGCATCGCATGAGAGACGAGGTCGAATCGGTGCTTTTTTCTTGCTGCTGAATGATAGCATCGCTAAAGAAGGAAATAATAGATGAATGATAACTGAATGAGATAAAAAGCGTGTATCTATTAATTGAATCTATATCTAAGTTAAATATTAACAGCTTCACGTTATACTTACAAAATTTTTGGCCAGTGTCAACTACAGTCGTCGATGAATAGTTTGTAGCTAAGTCCTTTAGATACTCTTGTCTAGTTCTAGTAGCCATTGTAGCAAACTTTTCAGATCTGAAAGGTAAAAAAATTGATGGAATAGATAAATTTGTTTCATAAGAAGGCAATATTGTGCCCTAAGTCTGGTGTTAAATTTATATATTATTACCTATGCGCTGCATTCTCTGCATTGATGACTTTAGCAAGTATAAAATCTGCAAAGGCTTTCCCTTTACTGAAAGTAGCTCCTGTTTGTACGGGTGGTCCGAATACCGGAACCTCCTTGCTTCTAGAAACAGCTACGCTATATTGGGTGTTTTCTGAGCATGGATTAATGGCTCGTACAATAATGAAGACGTGTTGAAACTGGGAGCGGATTCTACGAGGACTGAATGGCAGAGCTCCCGGTTCCTAAAAGAGAAAAAAGAAATAACAATTTGAATAAGTGAATTTACGAGTCTGCTTCAAGTTCAAGATGATACAAAAAAAAAGTGACGTTATACCTGGAAGACTATGGTGACAATGTCATTTCCGATGTGTCTTTTCCTGAGCAACTGTTGTCTGTTGTTAGGTGTGAAAGGAAGCATTGTAGAAACGTGAAAAGTGACTTCGACACCCCTGTGACTCGCAGCTACAGCATGAGTGCCAGTTGAATCAGTTTTGGTATCCAAACCTGCTTTGTATCCGTCAAAACCGCGCAGTCTTATTCTTTGGCCTTTGTGAAAATGTTATATTAAATCAGATTAGATTGAGTTAGAAAATTTGATTATGAAATGAAAAATGAGAATGTAATAAATATAAAATGGATTAATACGTATAAAATTTATGTTTACCCATAGTATCTAAAAATTCTAAGAATGCTGGTCCAGCATGTTGATTATTGTACATCTCTTCCTCCGTTCGTTGGCCGGATCTACAGTACAGAACTCCGACTTTATACTTGTTAGAAAGACCCTGCTCATCCAATCTTGCTACAGCTTCTTCAGCTGCGGGTGTTCCCAGCTTTAGACAACCCAGCTGTACTTCTGGTGCAACTAATTCAAGAATTTCTCTAGTCGGAGATCTTCCTTGAGGTCTGATACCCAATGCTTCTTCAGGAACCGTTCCTCTAAGAGTTAACAATTCTGATGTTCGCACAATTATTCTGTACTGATTAGACTCCTTCCTAATGCTTATGGCGACTGGACCAAGCTGCTCGTCCATACCGAACCAGTTTTGGTGTTCACGACCTGAATTTAGTAAAATGGAAGACATGGGGTAGAAGAAAATGAAGAGAAAAGCTTCAGGGTTGGATTCTTGTAATGAGTCTTGGACGGAATAACGAAGATTGAATAGATTGTTCATGTCCCGATCGAAAATTCTTGAAAGAATAAATTATTACGATATTGCAACAGAAATACGCGATAATATTCTTGCAATTAATGTTCTTAAAAGATGTTGCTTATCGGTCGTCTATACAGGGTTTCTCATTTTAAAACTCTAATAACTTTAAAGTCCGCGTAACAATATACAATAGTCCAGTGCAGATTTATTCTGTTAAAACGATATCGAATTTTTGGAAACGTGAGATCATAATGTAGACAGCTAAAAACTCCGAAAGTTCAAGAATCCGAAAATTTAATGGAAGAGCATGATGTGTGAAATTTCAAGTCTCGGAGTTTTGGCTTTCGGGATCTTTAGCTCTCGGAATTTTGAATCTCCGGTGTTTTTTGATTTGAAGTTTTTTAAATCGACTATGCAAACTTTCAGGTAAATGCCCTTTCGAAAATCTATGACTCGGTAATACTTATATCCGAATTTTTCACATCAGAATATCGAAATTAATGTTTAACATATCCGTCATGATGATCTTACCCAAAAAGTATCGGCGATAATAGTGGGCCCCATCATCAACGCTTTCAATAGGTAAAGGTCGTCTCTGAAGCGGGCAAGTGTGTTTCCAAAGAGTTTCTCCCGGCGGAGGTTCCAGTACGGAAACTCCATAAGCCAAGGGAGGTCTGTGAACTCCATTCGCAGTAGGACATCGAGTAAGTCCAACTTCTCTTTCACCCTCACCGCCAGTTTCGTTCCGAAAAAACGGGCAAGACTCCAAGAGATCGTTACCTACGATAATAAAAACCAAAAAAATAATTATTAGAAACAGGAAACTTTGAAAAAATTAATCCGCGATTAAGAATCCACACCTTTTCCATCGCCGGCGTCATCTTCAGGGGCTTCGTCCGGCGTCGACGACCTTAAAGAACTAGCAGCTGAGGCCCCGGTCGCGGTGTTCCTTCTTCTTGCCAAAAGAATGCCCCTAAGTTTGGCAGCGTATCCAAGATTAGCAGTTAAAGACTGGCAATCATAATGAGCAAAAGCGCGTCTTCTATGTCTCTCCTCAACATCAGCAGATACCGGTGGACTTCCCGGGTTCTGACACTGTTCCTGGTCTATACCACGCGGAGGTTTTCCACTCCAAAAACGATTGAGCTTAAGTCGTAACTTCGGACTCGATCCAGTTGGACCACAGACCTCATCAGTATCCGGTGACTGACCGTCCTGTAATCGTCGAAGTAATTCGGCGTTTGAAGTTGGGCTACGCTGATGATCAGGTGAACGAAAATCCTGAAGCATTGCGAAGAAGTTTTCACCTACTGGCACAGACTGAGCTACGACATCGATGCTACCTAAAAAGTATAAAGGAAATTAAACAAAAATGTTTTTTTAACGTTCAACAAGAGTCAAAGCCGGAGATGATTTCTGGGTACCATAACGTTTCTTTTTTCCTGTTTGTTTTTAATTTGTGTAAATTTACCGTGGGAGCCATATTCTCGTCGAAGTGGAGTGTCGGGAACACGAGAAGCTGGGTCCGGACTGTGTGGCAGTTCGAGACTGGAATTTGAACGATGAAGCGCCAGACCGCGTCCCACACGGCTCCCCGGACCACCGTTGGTACCACCGCCGCCTCCACCACCGCCGCTGTTTACTGGAAGACTCGCGATCATCTCATCATACTGTAACAAAATGCGAAATTTAATGGGACATTTAACGATGGAAATAGTAAGCGGATAAAAGCTCCGATATTAATCTAATCCTATTTGCATAGTTTGATTTGATAATAAAATACGAATAGCTGCAACGAATGAAAAAGTGGATTCATATACAACTATTTAAAAGACTAAAATATCTTATTGTTTTTAGTTGATCTTTGTCCCAGTTTCGAGACATTATCATTGCGGTCTGAATACCATGGACAAAAAGTTCCCATTTAGAAATGATTTCTTTAGTTCAAGGGAGCAAAGGAGAAATACCATGTAACATAGCGTTGAAGAATGTATAACACATACGAGATTTTACTGATACACGTATCACATGGTACCTATATACGTAAGTAGATATACAACAATAGTTTACTACCAAATGAGCGGAGAAAGATTGATGTGCAAATAGGTTGCATTGCCTTGATCTCTCTCCATAATATTTATGGTATGTACGAGTAGGTATTAGATATTGCGACTATACTGGAGTCATAATGGTTAGCTATAGCTATTCTAAATTTAAGTGCTTCTAAACAAGACCAAAGTAGGACAGCTAATTAAATAGCTCCCAAGAGAAGCTACGATCTCCACATGCAACTACGTTTACATATACCACATGAAAAAAATTAAAAAAAAAAAAAAAAAGTGTACTTATATTACACGTATATAAATATATGCTCATCCTGGGATGAGCGTGCTTTGCTGTATTAGTATACGTGTTCATTTTGTTGAGTGGCTCTTTCCGTGAGTCTTGCCACTTTTTAATTACGCTAGTGGGACATTTTTTTTCCCTTTTCATTTTTACTTCGTTTTCTAGGTTTTTTCTTTGTTTTATTTTTTTTTCTACTTTTTTGTTACAATAACTCTTAGTACCTTATACTCTCAGGATATCTATACGTTGCAAAGGTACCGGTAGACTGGAGGTTAATTAATCTGTTCAACGCTAATTTCTTCAGCGATTAATTATCTCCGCATATCTTGTTATACATAGGTATATACGTTATATACATACGTGATATGACGGTAATAATTAACAAGATGAGAAATCAATTTGAGGGATAGGTAACTAATGGGTTGTTACGAAAACTTGTTCTCGTTCTGTGATATCGTTGGCATTATCGTGAGTACTCTGTAGATGATGAGAGATCAGAGAATATCCAATTATTTATTATGACGAAATAGCCTTGTTTGTCAGTTAAAAACCAACTAATTTACAAAATCTTAATTACCCAGCGAATAATAATGCTGTACGTAATTATATTAGTCGTTAACGTTTAACGTATGGACAATTTCTATGCTGTGGCATATATTACTGGTTTGAGAGGATTTTATTTATTAATTTTTATTCTTTTTGTTTTTGATTTTTTATTACCCCATCATTAGCACAATACCATAAGTCGTAGTTATACGATCGATATACGCATTATCGCACACGCGACAATATAAGCTTTATAGAATTAGGAAATCTCCTTATGCTAACTCTCGAACGAGTATTGCGAATTCGGTTTATGTTACATACATATATACGTATATACATACGATGAAATTAATTGTACATAAATGAGAAGAAAAAATTTATAAAGAATTAATCGTTAATTTATATCTACGTAATTATGTAAGCGAGTTAGTTTTTAATTTTTACAAACTGACGTTTTATACCTATAGCCATAGATGAAGTATATTTTTGGCGAGATCTATGTATGGCCAACAAAATCTTTGTTTTTATCTCATTTTTTCTTCTGTTTTTACGTACAGATTTAGGCTTTTTGTAATGGCGCCGTTTCGGTCTGTCGGAATCTCATCTTCGTACGTTAATTAGCTTCGTTCTACTTCCAACAAGTTATGCTCGCAATCTTTGGCATGTTTTGATTGCGCATTTTGGAACCACCGTGCGCGCGCGCGGTCGTGATGGCTATCCTTAATCTAATTTACGACAACAGATTTAGTATCAAGAATTTTTCCAAGATCTGATACAGGTCAGTTTAAAATAGAACAAAAATACTGGGAACATAATATCTATGATTAATCTTATGCGCTTTAAAAAATCCCTCAAAAAATTCGATCACATTTATTTATATACAAAAAATATGATAAACGGTTTGTATTCTTTTTTTTTGTTGTATTATTATTCATTCACCCTGTACAATATATCTCCCTATATTTTAACTGGAGGTTAAATGTGGTCGAGGTCTTACACGTACGCCTGTACGAAGAAGAACTTATGTTGACGCCTTGACAATCGTTTCATTGTCGACCACAGCTTGATCGCTAGTCATGATAAAGGTCTAACACGAAACAATTCGGTGTGTACGGGGCAAAGAGAGGAAAGGAAGTCATCGTTTGGTATTTCGTTGCTATATATCCACAGAAATTCTTCAACATTTGATGTACATGAAAGATATGAGATGCATAGGCACGGCAGGCAAGGCATATAAAGAGTTTTCGTGTGCAGGGGTCGCTCCCAGGGTTCAGACGGCGGTTCTATTCAATCTCTATATTCAATGAAGAATAATTACAGACAAATATCGTCGATTATAGTTGAAAGAAAATTAACCTACACCTACCGCAGTCAATTCAAATCGTCGTCTTATCGTTATTCCATAAAATAATCTTACACAAATTCTGAACGCAAATCTTCGACGTTGTTATTCGTATTGAATCAACTCTTTAAGCACTGCATAGTTCAGGTACTAGAAAAGCAGAACAAAACCTTACTCAATGCTTGTAAATCGATATACAGTACGGTCTAAGAAAACGACAAAGAATGAAATGGTAAATAAGAAAATTTAAGCTGAGGTGGACAATGTCCCTTTCAATAAACCCCTGTATACTTTATTTTATTTATATGCACAGATGGGTGCCACATGTAACAGCTCAGGTATGTATGTAGATATTTTAAATTTACCAAGTATACTTTTTTAAGGATACCATAAATTTTAGGTATAAATTCCTAGTTCCGAGGTATATTCGGACCCTATAATTTAAATTCAACATAATTTCCTACATACCACCTGAATATTAGACAAGCTTCGTCGGAAAGGGAATAACTGAACTTTGCATCGAACGAAGAAAGAAAGCTGTTATTATTGTCCCTAGTAGTGGTTGGAAATCGAACACGCTAATGCGGGTCTAACAGGAGAGTGGGTCTACACATTTGGGTATATTCTTCACCCTTTGTCAGAGTATATTTTAAGTGATTTTTCGACGTAGAGACCCGTCTTTGTCCACACAGCTGTTTATTTTTCTACTGAATTTTCTATCGATAGTTGACCATGAGGGTGTAAACTATATCGAAAAGCTTGTATCATCTAGTAGGATGGATCGCGCATTTCCTCTTCACATTTTAGGCTTTGTGTTTGAGATAAAGTCGAGGTTGAAAACGTAAGGTCTAAAATATCTTTGGAATGCATTCGGCATTAAGGGGCTAAGTTTCGTGGACACCGAAGCACTCAGCAGTCGTACATTGCGCGAATTCCTTAGTGACGCTCCTACAGCTAGAGTAGAGCTTGTCACTTTTATCCTTTGCCTGGAGGACCGAAGAGACCTTGTGGGCTAAATAACACGGCAGTTTCGATCCTCGAGTTGTTATATACCCCGTTTCATGGCATTCAAATTCCAAGAACGAAAAAAGCGGCTCGGTCAGAAGGTCTCAGGAACGGACTAGACCCTCGGGCTGGTAAGGCTCATTATCTCAGGATGGAACCTGCAGTCACGTTGGAAACCGGACGAATCACTACTGTTGTGACTATAATACAAGGTTTCAATACCAGCCTTTACTTCAGCTGCTGCCATAACATAACATATAGTATAATGTAATGTATCGTAACATAAAACAAAAAAATATATAACAGAATAAAGAGATATGAATAAATAACGGATTTTTGTCAGGCAGTTTCTTTGGTTTATTTTCCTAGACAATCTCAATCCACAAAATGATGCGTAGGTCTCGATACATCTTGGAAACAATTTTTTTTTAAATCACTGGTACGCTTTGAAAAAATATTCCATTGACTTAGTTCTTTCACAAATGATTAGTCGGATTATGAGACAGATTTAGAAATTATTTGAGATTTTATAAACTTCACTTTGCATAGTATTGGATCTATCGAAAAAAAGGTGTTGTTACAGGTTACAGCCCGCGTATAGTTCATCGAAACTTTTTCAAATTTGGATGGAATATTTTAAAATAATGTCATTTCGGGGCAGACCAATTTCAAAAAACTTGTTTTAAATTAATTTTCGAGATGGAAACCTATACCTATTTTTTTATATATATTTTTAAAATCGATCGTTCGGTTAAGAAATGCGAAAATCTTTAACCACATGCCACAGTTGGTTTCTTTTTTATTGTTTTTCGTTATAAGTATAAATCCCGAGTGTGAGGACAGGTTTTTAGATGAAATATTTCGGTTAAAGACTATTCGGCCTTGCGTCTGTCCGTCCGGCATCTGCAGGCGCCACCGGATAATAAAAATAAAAGCACACCGCATCAATTAGCTTTAAAAACCAGTTAGATAATCGCCTCGAAAGTATTATGAAAAATTCTACAAATAATTAAACGATGATGACTGATAGCCATGAGGATTCTCCAGTGCCAATTAACACGCACATGCACGTGTACATTTTTCGTAACGAAACGTTATAGAAGAGGAATTTGATTTTTGGTATTTTGTTAATAACTGCCGTTAAAAAAAAAAGAAAAAAAAAAAAAAAAAATGAAAAGAATAATAATCTGGGTAAGTTTTTTTCTTGAATTTTTACAGAATCTGATCACTATCAATGATAATTCTCTCTCTTCCTCTTTTTTTCTTTCTTTCTTTTGAGAATGATATTCATCTCCGATAGGTACATACAAACTTATCTCTGGGTGTCATCAGAGATTAATGCATTCAGAAAAGGATTCTAAAGGATTGAAAGGGATCCGGTCAACGGCATTCCACGTGCCAAAAAACAAGCAATAATTTTCAGCATCCTGTTCCAGTGACATACGATCAGTACTCAACATTATTTATACAGCTATACCCGTTAATGCAATCCCCGAGTTGCTCGTAATCGTGTACTGTGGAACCATGACGGACCAACAGATGGACAATAACAACTCGCTAGGCGAGACCGGTCACTAATACCTATTGTACACACCCATATATCACATACCATTACATATACATATAGATACATACTATAACACTCATTACCCGCACAAATACTCTCCGTAATTACAAATTACTAAGGATTTCCTTCTTCCGCACGGTATAGTCATTTCGTTCTTGCTGCACTTCAGCCATTATGCGCGATCGTATGTATCTGATATCATAAAATTGCGCTGGGTAATTGTTCCTTCATCAATTAGCTTTTCCTAGTAGGTATCTTCGTAACTCAATTCTAAAGTAAGCTAAATTTTAATTTGAATTCAAAAGACCCTCTTTGAAACTCTGTTGCATATAAGTACTTGCTGCATTGACGAGGGATGGACTTATGAGCTCTGAATCGAATAGAAGTGCATGTCTCGATATATTCAGTCTTCGAAGAGTTGTTGAATTTGATACCTGCGATTCAGGGTCAAATTAAGTGTATTTTCATCACTATTAAACGGTATATAAGGAATTAATCGCGAATAATCGATCGAAGATACACGTTTCCACTCCCGGATCGGTATGGGATTTTTTTTATGCCTATTTGGTGTTTGGATTTCTAAGGCTTAATATTGAAGGTGCATAATATGGCCTGAGCGTAGTTATTTTATGACCATGATATAAGAAACGGTATCTGTTTATCCGAAGGTTGATCCGCTGTAACATGGCAGGTCAGAAAATACCTACTTCCTCTTTATATGTATACCGAAGGGTTTCTGTCCGAGACGACGTGACTCCGAACTATTCTGCTGTTGAAATAGGCAGCCCGTAATATTTATTGGCTTCGTGAATCCTGACGTTTATTATTATCGCCAGAGGTCATGCCTAATTCTCTTCCTTCCAGACAAAGGCAACGATGCGTAAGCAAATAAAAAATATAAAAAAAAAAAGAGTATGATAAGCAAGTAAAAAGTCAAACGATCAAAAGATCGATCGATAACAAAGAGAAATGATGGATCCGGAGTGACGGATCCCTGCGAATTTTTTTTTTAATGATATTATAAAGTTCCGCGTTGTTGAAGATAAACGATAGATTTTTTTTCTAATATAAATGCCGAGTATAGGCCATGAGGATAATAAACGACGTTCAAACGTGACAAACTACAGTGGCCTATCGATGCGCTAGGTAGGTAGGTAGGTACCTTTTCCTCTGCAGCTCGACTGCAGCAATCATTGCGCTGCAGTATCTACTATCCTAAAGCGTAAGCGAGATACAAGGTTCATTCAATGTTATACTCCCACGGTGGTTTAACCAGCGTATATATATACCTATAAGTGTGTACAACTGAGAGGAACGCTGAGAACGCCTCTTACCTGAACCGTGCGATAGGACGAACCGGTACCCAGTGCATGCCGTTGGCTTAGGCTATAATTGGAATATGTGCCAACAGGACTAGGTACACGCGGGATCGAAATAAGATCTATTCTAGATGAAGCTAGTTGTTATTAGACGCGTTAAACTCACTGTTCCATTTACCGGATTCAAATTTCACAATTTCAGTCCATACATATTTAACTTTTATAACATATTTTAGTCTTCTTATTTTTCATCTATAATATTTTATATCGCGAGTAGAATCTGATTCTGTTTTCCAGTTTGCTTTTTTTTTTTATTTTGATTTTTTTTCATACGTTTTGCACGGAGGTCGTTAACCCACTTCTCTTCTTTTCTGGGCACTACCCATATTATACACATATATGCTTTAAATGTTACACTGTATCCATGCGATCTTGTGATATGGGCAGATTTCTGCATGCGTTGCGAGTTATACGGTGAAGACTGCAGTAATGTAGATCTTATCGTCTCCCCTTGCGATGGAATAAGCTATATTCATACCTACTACTTGTTTCTTATTTGTCTCTTTCTACTAGTATACGCAGATAGTGGAATCATTCTATACATATACGAGTATATACTTATACAATAATCCCTCCTACAGGAGCGCTGCACGGCTTGGTCAAACGAGAACTCTTCAGAGTAGGCTAACGACATACGAACATTGAACGAAACCATATAGTATCAAACTAATTAGGGAATCGTTGTAGAATGCAATTTTTACTCTATTATACATATACTGATACGCGTAGATTAGGGTAGAGAATTTTTAAAGAACTGATCTAAATCTCACAATAGAAATTGGCTTTTGATATTATTTTTTTTCGTTAAAATTCTCTGATCTTTTACAGATTTTTTCAGAGATTAATTTTCGAATTTTCATGTTTGTTTTTGAGGAATATATTTAAGACAGTAATTGTGCTTGCAAGATGGTTATCGATGTCTATACTCGTTGTGAAAAGTTACGAAAAAATCATATCGACGTAAATTACTAATTTTATTTTAATCTTTATAGGTGAAGAAAAAATTTATTTCGGTTAAAGATTTAAGCGTTAAAAACGACGATTTCTCAAATCGAAATTTGATTTTTTACTCAAAGAGCAAGAAATTTCCAAGTCATTTACGAAATTCCATGACTTTTTCCTGAAAATTTCAGTAAAATTAATTAATATATAATTTCCTGACTTTAAACAGTTTCCAGGTTTCCAAGATTCTTGATACTCCAGACTTGAAAATTAAATAAATATTATTTTCTTTCTAACAAACTTCGGAATCGAAGAATTCTAATTTCTTCAATTATTAACAAAATCACGTGTACTGATTGTGCGAGTGAGGAAAGATATAGGCTTCATGTCTGACGAACGGCCTTCTCCAATGTATCGAGTTCGGTTAGAGCGAAGTCAGCCTGCAGGTTTCACGTATAGCCACGACGTATTCACATACTTATACGTACGTACATACATACATATACCTACATGTACATACATACCAATATATATATATATATATATAATTCATAAACGTATATATGTGTAGGTACATGTCCAGTTTCCGATGCGTGACGGAGAGGACAGGATAGCTGTGTGTGTCATGGGAATATGCAAGGTGCGTGGAGAGTAGTGCGTGCAACTGATGGGCGTTAGCGAGAAAACAGGTGAATAAAACTAGTCTGTAGGTACGTATGGAGATACATTCAAACATATACTGCACGTGTATATCCATGCATACGTCATAACACATATAAATAAATTCTATATATTGTCTCTGTCTCCAGGATATTTGCTCCGATAGTTTTCACGGATGGTTTCATTCAATGAGACGTACAATTATACATCATAGTCGAATAAATTCTCGCAAAGAGACGCGGCTACATGATATCTCTATGATAGTTACCAAAATATGTATCATAACGATATAAAAAAAAAAAAAAAAAGAATCAGTAGCTACATTTGCACTGCTTGTACTGCTGCATTTATATACAAGATCGATTCTATATCCAAATACGAATTTATATCTGATCAATACGGCATGTGAAAAGATTGGTGTAATCGAATATTAGAAACATATTGTATTGTATATTATAGAGATATATAAAATTTACCGTAATATATATTTCACGTGGGTAGTTATACTGGTTGATTTTCGGGTAATTAAATTCCTTCGTATATACCGAAGGATGTGGTAAAGCGTTCAATCGATTCGCGTGGGATCGTCGAAGGACACGAGTTCCATTTAAGATATAGAGAGACACTGACCGTGGTAGGTATAGAATAACAGGTTTCTCTTCCAGACTTTGTTATGTAAGGCAACAGTTGTGCAGTATGTCATATACCATCCAGATTTGATACGGACATTGACTACCGCCCCATAAGGAAATATTCCATAAATTTTGAAATTGTAATAAATTTTTATATTTTATGTACTTAATTATTGATTTTCATATACAATTAACGATTTTATCTTACATATGTATAATTATTATAGAGCATATACATTAGAGAGGATAAAAACTCGCGTTTACATCCTTTTCCCACTAAGCAGTATATAAAGTCTTGCATTTATTTGCGCTAAAAGCGAATATGGGTAATTATGTAGGTATGTACAAGTATGAACGATCCCCTCTCATTCTTTTCACATTCTCGGTGCACGCACAGTAGGCACTTACCTACGCGATTATACGCGTGCAGTTGACGAGCGAACTAGTTATGTAAATCGCTCGCATTCTTTGCGTGCATTTAATTTCTGCGAATTTTATATACTTCCCAGTTGATATATCAACGGTTTTGTATTCGATTAGCAACATTATCGCGGTTACTATGAACTTATAGTTGGACCATGCATAATTCCTTAAAACATTGGGATAACTGGTGCAACCCAAATACATTGGAAAAAGTTCAACCCAGTTTCGAGATTTTTAACCGAAGTTAGAGCATTTCGTGTGAATTCGGGTAGTTTTCAAATTTCAATTAGAGTTTTGGAAAGTCGGAAATAACAATTTCAGAGTCAATCTAGCTATATTATTCGAAATCGAAGATGTGGTCTAATTTAGGGAAACTTTTGCAATTGTCGTATAATAAAAAGTAGCCAAAAGTTTGATCGTTTCGTAATTTTTTTAAACACATTTTTTTTTTTTTTGTTTCGAGGGAATTTCGAAACTAAGAGATTGCATATACATACACAGCTGGTTTCATATTATATAATCCGATTTTTTTTCTTTTTTTTTTTTTACTCAGATAGGCAATTCATTGATAAAATGGTATAAATCGAGGTTGAATCGTATGTGCAAAAAAATATCGCAAAATGGAGATACGAAATGGCAAGATCGAGACGGGATTTCCGGTATCGTATTCGATCAGAAGGTCATCTAGTCCGTGACGTAATATTCGAGTTGTGGGCGCTCGTTCAAGTAATAATAATAATAAAAGTTGAAAAAAAAATAAAAAAATTCAAAATAATTATAAAAAAATTAGACATTGCATCAGCTGACTTCATATGAACTAAAATATACAATTATGAATTTTTTTTCGCAAACCGAACGATCAATTTTAATAATCGCTATACTATTACAGTCTCGCACTAAATTTGCGTGAACAGAAATTGGCAAACAATGCGTGACCTCAGAGCGACGTAGTTACGTTCTTCGGCAAATCGAATGAAAGATTATAACTTGCTTGGAATATTTAGAAATTTGAAATTTAAATTAAAGAAAAAAAAAAAATAAATAAAAAATGATGAAAAAAAAAAACGGCCATAATCTGACCTCACGACTTTGCTCGGAGTTGATCAGATGACCTTTTTCTATTTTCTGATTCTCGGCACGCGACAACAAAACTTGCCCAGAATAACGTTCTTTTACTAAAATTTATTTATTTTTTTTCCTTATTTTCTTGGTTGACTAAAGTCTCCGAGCACGCGGGTCTCTCTAAATGTCACTCACTACAGGTTTTCGCACACGGTGACGAACTACGCGGAGTTCGGGCGCTTTTTGTCGGAGAACTTGAACACGTCGTTAGGACTCTGTACGAGTTAATTACGAGCTGTAGCCACCGGAGTCCTTGCTTGACCAGCCTAATGATAGGTTCCCATATCCAGAGCAACGTCGCCCCAAGCTATACAGCATTTATACCAACTCACGTAAGCGGATTTAAAATCACTATTTATCGATCCTGATATATAATACTACTGTGGCGAATTCAGTTTCAAATCGTACCTCCAATGTACTGAAGATATACATATTATACACTTGATTAATTCTGTCTATACTTGAAATCTCTGTAAAGGTATTGGTTTCGGTCGGAAATGGCTTTTGCTAATTTTAACGAATCTCCACATTTTCGGGTCTTTAGTATCTGTTTAATAGAATAATCTCGAAAACGGTTACATGAAAATAAATTTGAAAATTTACACAGGATTTTTCGATTGAAATGATGGGCATAAAAAATTACCATATGTTGTACAATTTGAAAGATTGGTTCTACGAGATAAAAAAAATTAAGTTTTTGTAATTTTTGAATGTCAACCTATAATACTTTTAATATATACTCGACAGTATATAATTCCGGTAATCACATGAGCTTGTGGGACAATGAAAAGTACCACGTAAAATCGCGTTTTTTTTTTCCTCAAAAGGTATATATAAATAATTCGAAAATATTTGATCATATTATGACGTTTTTGTTCCGCATATACATAAATTGCGAGTTAATGCGAGGTGACGGGAATTGGTCAGTATTTCGTTGCAAGTATAAATCGTTTCTCTGAATTTACTGTAATGATAATTGTTTAATGAGACTGACTCGGATATACTACTGTCGGCCATCGAACCCAGGACTTCTTTTCGTCTGTCCATTCGTCTGGGGACGAACGACAGCTGGCTTGGTAGTTATTCTCAAGTCTCTTTCTCGGTTTCTTCTTCCTTCATCTTTCTCACCCCGCTCATATGTATATATGTACATACATACATACACAAATATATATACACATACTATATATTATATCATAATATATAAGACTTGTATATAAGATACTTACAATAAATTCACGCTACATATAGACCCCATTTACACTATCCGGCATATGTTTCGAAAGAGAAAAATTTTCTCTTTACATACTACATACTATAATATACTATATATACGTAGTTCTCAGCGGAGGTCCAGACCTTTTTTTCAGATTTTTTATAATTTTTTTATTTTTTTTTAATTATAATTTTATTTCTTCTCGCTTGCAATAAAGCTCTCTATACAATTGTTACGCGAAAATATTCTCCAAGGATTAAGTAATAGCCTAATAGTGACATACACACATATATAACTGAGATAAAGAACTTATATGTGTGTGGTTGTACAATCAGGGAAATATACGTAAATATATATATATATATATTTTTTTTATATCATTTTCATTTCCTTCTACAGACGTACTACATCACGCAAAGGGTATACATATAAACTTTTGCGTAGGTGGGTATAATAAGTACTCGCGATTTTCATCGTATATATAATAATATATAATATGTAACGCGATAAAGTAATGCGAATAAAAAGCAGAAAAAAAAAAAAAAAAAATACAATATTCGGTAAAATCTATTGCCGCAATTACGTAGTTGTAAGCAATGATAATATCGCGTGTGACTAATGCGCGATTCTCAGTGGGAGATGTAATAATTTATTATTCTTTTTCTTAGTGGCTTTGGTTGGATAGGTAGGTATATTAAATTGTCAGCACGTACGTATACAGGTAGGTTGTTATACCTATACGCGTAAACGAAATTAGTTAGTAATGCATTGTACAACGGTAACGGTATTCTAAATGACGTAATAAATGAACAGAATTGTTAATCAAATAAAAAATGTAGACAATTTTTTAGTTAAAATCCGGATTACGGATATTGTACCTACCTATATATATTAAATTTTATCGGACTATTGTACGTGAGTTAATAAATATATTATACACCATAAAACGCGTTGAAATAATTCTCTTTTCAAATTTAAGTCAATTGGATCGGAATGCAGTGGGCCCGCAGTAGAGGCCTTTGCCCGTTTGGTATATATCGCATGAGTCATGGTCCGCGGCGATACGTAGGTATAGCGTCGTAGGGCCCCACGTGGTTTTCACTATATTCTCCGTTCCCTTACTCGAATATTTCTTTCCTTATGTAACGTACTATATAGGAGCCTAACCAGGGCCCTAAAGGGCCCAGGGAGATTCTCGGAGCAGTAGACTGCGGTTCTCTGTCTCTCACACATACCTATAATCTCTCTCTATAACCGGGAGATCGCATTCCGGAATTCCACCCTCGCAATAGCGTAGGCCTAAGCTTAAATCGATTCAAATTTACCGACCGATCAATCTATTTAAAAATCTTACGATCGGCAATACCCATTGAGTCACTAACTCGATCCGGTATACACTGTACACCCACGCGCGTTTATTCGTGTATTAGGTATATATATATATGTGTGGATACATGCGTATTATTAAAAAAATTTTGACTATAAATAATATGGCGTTAAAAAAAATTTAAGATCGTTGAATTTTTTTTTTATTTCACAGTTTTTTTTTTTTTTTGGTTATCGACTGATTATTTTTTGCAATCGGAATATGTATTTAATAGAATTTGAGATGAATATATACGGAATTACTGAATGATCGTGTGGATGAGTCTGACTCAAAGGTATTGCGATGATTAAATTAGCGTTTTTAAGTATAAATTTTACGTGTATTCTTCGAAGTTGAGTCACGAGTTTAATTTATAGGTCAGTCAGTAAAGAATTTATGAGTAAACGAATGAATGAATGAATGAATGAATGATCGAATAAATACCTTGTATTTTCTTCGTCTTGGTAATTTATTCGTAAGTGAAGGTAATATCCGGGTTTTAATATCTTGAATATATGTTGTCAATTTTTTTCGATTTTTTTTCGAAAACCAACCAACGACACTCATTTTTACATTAAAAAAAATTTTGCACTTTAAATAAAAGTCCATTATTGATTATTGATCGATGATAAACATATTCGAGAGTACGACTGCTCGAAATCGCGGACGGCAATAAACTAAAGAAAATAAGACAAGGTATGTACAGTACACCGTTTTTCTATTGTCACTTGACGGGACGTGGTCAACAGGCACCGACCTGCAGGACCGAAGCCTGTTGTTGTTCAACTGCCTGTTTCCTCGTTGGGAAACGTAAACTTGTAAAAACAGATATTTCCAAACTTGCGATAACTCGAATAATCGCAATTATGATACTTAGTTATACACGTTTTTATCCTGGCACGACTCTTAGCCGAAGGATTTTTAGCGTAACGTGATAATTTTTCAAGATTAATGATTTTATTCAAATTAATAATCGAAGGGATGTTGAATCGGTTTTGTTTTTTTATGACGGATATATACATACATTGTATACGATATAAGGTAGATATAGGTAATAAAAGTTAACGAGTAAGTTTCTGCTGCAGGTGGATTTTTAGAAATGCATTTTATTGATGTAATTTTCTTGATTTTTTTTATATTTATTACAGGTAATATGTATTTCTGTAAAGATCGTTAGTTACGCGATAAATAATCGTTCTGTTAAAAATATATTATACATTAAAAAAAGTCTATACATATGAATATTATATAATATATGTATACGAAGAACCGAAAAGACCAATTAAAATAAAAATTCATAAGAACGTAAGGTAAAACGCTATATATAGTTAAAAGTTTGAAAATTATTAAGAACGTAAGTTAATATATAATCGTATGCTAACGGCTTAACATTATACGTGAATATGTTAATGAGATTTTGAACCTACCCGCGCGCGCTTGCGCGATGGCAGCTTAATTTTCAAAACTGATTAAGTTTAGACGGTTTGTTGTCTAAAAACCAAAAACAAAAATAACCCAAAGTATATAATTATTAAATGTGAACTAAAATCCTGTATACACGCTAAATTTCATACCAATTATTATAATTACGATTATATGTAACAACAATTTCCCGAACTCATATAGGTGACACAACAACTAGAGCAAGTGTTATATCTAAAGCTGTAGTTTTTCGTCAAGGACTTACACACCCTATAGCCAGAGGCTGTTTCCCGTATTATGTTCCGTCTTTTATAATAATTCTGAAGTGTGTAGCAGGAGTATAAGCAAGCAGCAAGTAGCGTGGTGCAGTAGCGTTTACATGTGTAAATGACATAGCTATAATACCGGGAGGTTTACGTTAACGTACGATGAGAACTTTCATATATATACATATACATATATATAGGCAAGAAAACCTTATAGTGATTATGCAGATGTATGTCATTAGCATTGTGATTACTCCAGATGCATCTCTTGTACAGTCAACTGTAAATAGAAACAGCGATAACTATATACCTATAAGAGACTTTAAAGATATAGAAATAAAGATCGGTCGAGGATTTACTAGGCAAATTATAGATCCGCGAATAAATATATTATAAAGCGGAATAGTTGAGGTAGCGTGTCGACCGACAATCACATCAACTTCACTGGTACGAGTATGAAAGGATTATAATTATTGTTTCTGTTCTTATTTTTGTTTATTTACAAACGCATCTCTACACGCGTCATTAAACACTAGCAAGTATTTGCATCGAGCGTATCTAATTATGAATAATAATAATAATAATAATAATGATAATACGAGAACGAGGTAGAAAGTACAGTTTTACAAACTCAGTCGGTAATTACGATCTCCACCGAAAATAATGTCGTCGTAAGAATTTTTAACACGGTGTAACAAAAGTCGTTGACCGATTTTCAAACGATGTAAAAGTGTTTTTATTTATTCATTTTTTGTTATTATAATACATAGGTATATGTATATCGATTAAACGATCGTTTGTAGTACATACAAGTCATTCTTTAACAGTCTGTGGAGTAGGCGTAAGAGCTGAGTTGTTCCTTATGAAGTAAATTGTTTCGCAAACTATTGAGTCATAATTTGCGAGTAGACAAAGTATTTATACGTACATATATACATATATAACAATAGTTTTCGCTTATGTATAATAGATAGAGCAATATAGGTATATAGAATCACTGTAAAAGGTTAACAGTTAACTTTTTACTATATGTATATTTATTTCGCTTGAATTGTTCATCAACTCTCGGCTTTAAATTTGACATGGAAAGTTCCGAATGTAACGATAAGATTAATCCGAAGATTTGAAGGAGTGTAACAAGCTAGGGAAAGGGCATAAAATGTTAAGGAAGAATCGAAATAATAATAACAATGATGATGATGATGATTAGTTTTAACAATACCTATCAGAAATATACCACTTTTGAAACTGACAAATTACTTATATCGACGTTCTTATTCTTTTGACATAGATGAATCGTGACAGGCTAACGAACGGTTTAAAAAGAAATCACGCCGATAGTATCGTGGAATTCTCCTGTCAACGCGTGGGTCTGATTCAAATTGATGAGACCATGAAGAGTTGATTTAAAACCACTTGCAACAGCGAATTTATAAGCCGATATATTCATTGTTATATTATACATGGATGCTGCATGTATGTATGTATGTACCTTAGGGTGGGCCAAATAAAACGACTATTTTTTTTTCGTTAGCTACTATGAAAATATCGTTCAAGATGACGAAAAAGAAAAATTTGTGAAAGTTTCAGCTCTTAATATTAATATTAAGAAGTGCCTATTTGCGATTTTCCATTTCCCATTTGAATAACACGGGAACAATTTTTTTTTTTTACTTTGGAATTTTATTACTCAACAACGCATTGGCGTATCGTAAAGAACAGTACATATTTTCGTAGAAAATTGAACGATCTACAAAAAAGGTCTACTAGGATTTTTTTGTTAATCTACTGGTTCGAAAGTTATTCAAGGTTAAAAAATAATTATGGCAATTTTCAGGATTTTTTTCGTTTCTACTATGAAATAACGGTTAAAAAATGAAAAAAACATTATATTTCATGTAGTTCATTTAATCTTCTTGTAAACTATTGTACAAAATCTATATTCTTATCAATTTTTAACGATCATACTAACACGAATAAAATGTTTTTGCTACATATACTGAGAATAACTTTCGAACTAGTAGATTTACAAAAAAATCGTAAGAAACCTTTTTTGTAGATCGTTCAATTTGCTAAAAAAATATGTACCGTTCTTTACGATACGCCAATCCGTTGTTGAGTAATAAAATTCCAAATTGAAAAAAAAATTGTTCCCACGTTATTCAAATGGGAAATGGAAAATCGCAAATAGGCACCTCTTAATATTAATAGTAAGAGCTGACACTTTCACAAATTTTCTTTTTCGTCATCTTGAACAATATTTTCATAGTAGCTAACGAAAACAAAAAATAATCGTTTTTTTGGCCCACCCTAAATTGTACCTATTCTGTGTATATAGATTCCCTGAGCTTTTACTATAAAATAATGCGTGTGTCCTGTGAAGACTGAATACTGAAGACTCAAAAGACCACTTGCGTAAAGAGCTTAAGAACAGTTAAGTGTAAACCATCGTTGAGTGGTACGTAGAACCGCATGGAGGATCAACCTAAGGAGTAATCTTTACTCGTGATCCATAGACCGAAAGAAATCAGTGAGAACTTTGCATTGGGATAATCGTTTTTAGAATGAAAAAAATCATGAAATAATGTTGGTTATACATATCACCCCTAAATACGATGTAAAAAAAAAATTTTGCTAAAGTGTGAAGATTTATAGGGAGTCACGAATGAATTTTACTTTTCTGTCGATTATAGAATAGGTTAATAGATAGATCCTCGAGAATTAGATCCTACTTATTGTCAAAGTAATAAGGAAGTGAATGAAAAAGATAAATCTAAGATGATACCTGCACGTTAATTCCATAATTATGATACCGGACTGTGAAGGATTAATCGATTTCTGACTGAACTCCTTCTGCATATAACTTTCATGTATGAACGCGGTAATTGATAAACGCAATATTCATACCTGGACAGAGTATTCTTTTTTTTTAAATTTTTTAAATATGTTACGTTTACCGTAGATCATCCAGCAGTTTGTAAAAAGTATAGGAATACGCGTTTCCACAGTTTATATCATAACACTGGGTGCTTTGAGGCTTGTATTTCAGCTGCTGAAGTATATCGCGTAAATAATCAGTGATGGCGGCTTATCATCGTTCGATTCAAATATTTACTTGATCGATATATGCCTACGCGTGGTTTAGACCCAAAGGATTACGGAAATTCGTATATATATATGTATAACGAGTGTATGTACATGTACAGGTATAGGTACATTATAACTCAAAGTTTACACCGGATACAATAAAGTCACGCCCCTCCAGTTTCGAATAAAGGTTATTTACTATTCAGGGCAAACCTGATAAAAAAAAGAGAAAAAAAATAAAAAAACTCGAGCAAATATTTTTTCCTGCATGATATCGAGCCAGATAAGAACCTACGCATCGATTGCGAATACATATAGCAAAAATTTATAAATAGAATTAATTATCAGATATTATACTGTAAGTATAATTCTGTAAAGTGATTAAATTTCTCTCCTCGATTGAGCATATTTATTTCAAAAACTTTATGCTGTGTTTTTCTCAAAATGTTTTCGAAAAAATTTACAAAATACAAAAAAGAGCATCATGTAGATGGAAATGAGAATTTATTTAAATTATTTTAAAGAGATGACGAAGAGATGAGGATGAAATTCTTCTGCCTTATGTTACAGCTGCTGTCCAGTACATATGTTCATATGGATACCCCTTCTGGTCGAAGGAGGTTATTTAGCATTGAATTAAGACGAAATTAACACCGGGTAGCTAAGGTAAATATTTGCGGTTAGTTCCCTTTTTCCCATACGTCTAAGAGAGCGTGTTGATGTTGGGTAGTTTTTGACTAGTTCCCATGTCTTCTTATGTACTGTGTATAAGTATAATGTAAACCAACACTTAGGCAGGGTTCTACCAATAACGTATGCGTGTTACTGCAGGCACGATGATGTGAACCGTGTAATTTCCGTAGTTTTGGAAGGGTCAGGCGAAAGCGTGTTTAGTGTCACTAACGCGTGTCACAGTAGTTTCTTTGCACCTGATGAATCGAAAAACAAAACTAAGAAATAAGAAAATTTTTTAATGTTTTGAGCAAATGATTTCCAATGAATCAGTTTTTAAAAATAATACAAAAGTGGGGTAGGGTTGAAGATCCGAATTTTAATATTATAAAGTTTTTAGAAATGGTATTTCTCAAAATGTCTGTATATAGTCGATTTATAAAACTTCAAATCAGAAATACCGTTATATAGGTTAAGAATTTCAAAAGCTACAGATCCGAAGGGCCAACGACTCCGGAACTTGAAATTTACGGAGGGCTCGTGCCTCTCGATTAAATTTTCGGATACTTCAACTTTCCGAGTTTTGAACTGTCTGGATTCCGTAGATTTGACCGTTCACTTTTTTTTTTTTTTTAAGAAATGAATAGATTCATTAATTAATCAATTCATTACTTTATTCATTTGTTATGAATTATTGATAAAGATTTATCAAAGCGTAGGCAGGTAAGTTGTAATCCATCAACGTTTATCTTGTCATTTTTATCCGTCGACCTGAAAATAGCCCATCGTCCGTACCTTTTTTCTCCTATGTGATGTATGTGATGTATCATGCATGCATGCATCTATATATATATATATATAAATACATACATATACCTATACACACAACGTGTATATATCCATATATCTCTATATACTTATATACCTATCTACCAGCCTGTGATGTCCGCTGCATTAAGTCGAATCAAGCGAGAAAGGGTTGTGCAACACGGGTTGATATCAGGTCAGTGACTGCTGGCTATAGGCTTCAGACAAGTTAAATTTATACCGTGCAGACCAGGTATGGGTTAAAATTTGGAAAAAATAATACCTACCTTAGGAGTTTGGATAGGTAAGTAGGTATATGTAATTCAATCTACCGTATAAAACCATAAGTTAATGTATTCAAACGCCGTTTATTCCTTGTCAATTTATACTATATAGATACCCTATAAAAACATATATAGTACATACAGTGCGGTAATGTATATGTACATTAGACAAAAAGCTTACAGACACCTAATATTGTAGTTTACTTAAACCCACCGTGATCACAACGGGTTAAAATGACCCGAGCTTGAACTTTGAAGGTAAATATCGTTTTTGTTCCCCCAAAAAATACCTTTTTTAGAGCACACACTAAAGCACTATTTTTTCCTATAAAAGTACTATATCTCACGAGTATCCCCACTATAATTTCACTTAAAAATATTGATAATTCAAAAAGTTATGATTTTTTGGGTAAAAAGGTGTCTTTTTTGCGCATTGACCGCTTTACAATTGCCATTTGAATTTTGACATACCGATTTTTACTGCATGTTCTAGAATGTTCAAAGTATTTTCCAGTATTTTTTCGGTCTCGATCGGACTGATAGTTTTTATGCAGTATAACCGTTTAAAAATGGTCTTGGGTCAATTTGACCCGGTTGTGACCAGTTTGATTAAAATCAGAGATGCGACCACGAAGGGTTAACTACAACATCTGCAGTGACGTGTTCACCTAATACATAATTCTAGAAAAGGTTAAACCTAGTTTTTCACATCGTATTATATATTTTTTTCTATTTTAAAGGAAAGAGAATGGCGTTTTCTTTTTCATTTTCTCTTATTTAGAGAAAGGAGGTAAGTATATAGATATGGAGATACACACATGCTACAGTCACAGACACTAAGGCTACGAGGCGTGCGACTGTTATGGCTTTCTTTTAATGATAATCGCTGATAACGTCTCAGATAACTTTGTCTTTCGGCTTTTATTCTTTGATGATAATACCCACAATTACACTTATATGCTATGCTGCAGGGCTGTAAAGAAGTAGTTTTATTCTTTTCAAGCCACCTTTAGGCAGTTAAAAAATGAGAACGACTATGGAGATCTTGTAAATTGAATGAGAAGATATTTTTTTTTTTACCTTATGTGCTGATTAATTAAATTCACAGTTTCTCATAAGAGAGAAAAAAAAAAAAAAAAAAAAACGTTATGAGTCGTGGGCTTTTGTTAAACACAGACATGCTCGCAGTTTTCTTCGAAAAATCATCGCGTTATTAAGAACCGGGTAATGCAATCCTTTCGAGAATAATCTCAGCAGTCAACGAGCCTGTGATATTTAAACGGTCAGCAGTTTTCATTGAGAAATATTGTAAGATCAGGATGTATGCTTATTCTGATTACGTTCCTCATTGCAAGCTTCTCTTATTTCACAGAATCTGCCTGCTTTTCTTTTTTATCTTAGTTGATTATACCGTTGAGACATGCAACGACGTTTAAATGAATAAATCATTAGAATATTCTGTATCCTATCTTCAATCAGATTAAAAAAAAAAAATAAAAAAAAAAAAAAAAACAAATACAAAATATTTTCTGATACCTACAACAATAGTTTGGCGAAATTTTAATTAAAGAATTTAATTAATGTCCGCGATTACGTGACTCAGGAAGATAAAAAGATCGAAATTTAAAAAAAAAGTGATAGTTTCTTATTTGGTTTTTTTCTTTTTTTAATTTATTTTCGATATACTTGTAATGGCTATTTATGTAATAATAATTGTGCAATGCGGACGTCTATGAATAGCGATTATTAAAACAGGAACTTAACACATTTTATCTGTCATCTCATGAACATACCTACATCCGTTTCTGTTGCCGCTGCTTGACCAGCGTAATATAATTAAAAGATTTAAATTAACAAGTTAATTGCTAATTAGCGTAGTAAAATATGCCGCTTGCCTACTGGTGGTTACTTAAGGCTTTTGATCCCTGACTTTTGACCCTTTTTCAAATCGTTGTTGATATTATTGAGGTAAAAGTTATATCCTGTAACTACCTTTTGCAGGATGATTAAACTATTTGATATTATAAGCTTACATGGACTGTATATAGTATTAAAACCGCAAAAGAAAGCTAGGTAATTAACAATTATACACTAAATTATAATTACGTAACGAGTCAGTCCGATCTCGGACGTGTATAGTCGCTTGGATCACTCGACTTATTGCGGATATAAGTTCACCGTTATCCAACCGTTTAATAGAGTAGTCTTAAGGTATTTTACAAAGATTTAATTTTCCAACCAATTAATTATATCTTCTACGTAATTAGTTGAAAAACCCCACATGATTAGGTATAAGACGACATGTGTTATGCCAAACACGTAAGTATGGTTCTAAAGAGAGTGAGAAGGACATAAATAAATTTACCAACTCTTCCGCATCTTAAAAGGGAGAAGACAAAACATAATCGTTTTTTTTTTTAAACTGCATTTTCATTAAAATTTATATTTCAAGAAAACCCATGTGAAATTGTCGGTGCACTCCTTCGGTCGGGGTACACGTTTCTTTTCATAAATCGATGAATATATTTTATTGGTCAATGGAAAAAGTTCACGAAAATTTACTAATGTATATAATAAATAAATCCTGCAAGTTTGAAACAATAAAAATAAAATTTCCAAAAGTAACCCAGTTCAGGATACAACTGATAAAGTTCCTCCTCTTCTGAATTTTGAAACACTGAAACCCAGATTAAAATTATACTTACCTATGTGCATTGAAACGGCAATAAGTTTGTCAAATCATTTTTTTTTTTTTTTTGGTATTTATCTAAAAAACCGTACCGATTTTGATAAGGAAGGAAAGATTGGCTCAAGTATAACAACCGAATGGTCAAAGACGATGATATCGTGTCCTTCGAAGCTTCGACTGAACGTCTACAATACCAGTACATACATATATATCATGAAGTAGGTGGCTATATGCATCATCTAGTATTTGAAACTATATCTGTAGAAACTATTACGGTAATGCGTTGCGTGTTGCCCTAAGGGTATTCGAGGCCTAGATAAAAGATATTACGGCCAGAGAACGAGCGTCGGGAAACCATCGACTACACATAGTATAGTATAGAGCAGTATTATGGAGCTCGTAGACCGCAGAGAGACGAAGAACAAGCTTTAGTCTGTGTACTTGTCTGCTGGTTAGGCTAGGCCTTTCAAGTGTAAGATGTAAAATACATACACAGATCCATATACACGTATACAACAAAGTTTAACCGCGTCGCACAATGCCAGGTAATACTTCAGTTATGCATGCGTTCAAGAGTGAACAGAGAACAGTGAACAGTGAACAGTGAACACTATATGCTACATGTATGGCGTTCGTTCCTTTGTTTAGTCTGCCACTAGAAAACCGTCTCGTACTTATTAGTATGTGTTACACATACGATTACACACATTAACACTAAACACACTTCATGGTATGGATAGGAGTCCACTGACATTTACCTTCTTCTCGTTTTTAGATACCGGAAGAATAATCAGCCCCAAAGAAGAAGAAAATTATTCAAAAACTACGAATCGATGGGTTCTAATGAGTTCGTGATATTATATTTTTTTTTTAAATATTCTGTCGAGTATGTATTTATGTACATACATATCTACTTAGTGTAAATTTAAGGAGAATTATAGAAAATATACCGTTAAGGTATGATATAATCAAAAATTTGACGAATGTTTTTTATGCACGTAATATTTTATAAGTGAAAACACATCGTTTCATTCAGGAAGTAGTAAGAGCTACGAACTTCCTGTTGCAGAAGAATTGCCTGGTTTATATTCATTACGATAATAATTAGCATTGCACTTTATAATTCAATGGCAATCGTACGAACAATCGCATAGGTATAGTAGTTCTCCCCCTGCTTTCATATAGCTGTATACTAACCTATACCTACCTAACCTAACCTAACCATAAATAAATCTGCATATTGTTGTATATATATGTATTAATTGTTAAAGTATTATAAAGACTGCGTAACTATATAAGGTACCTATATATATGTATATATATATATATACGGGTTTCATAATAACTCATTTATTATTTATCATTTTTACAATTAACCATTATAGTATGTGGTATATCTATATAATGTAATTATATTCGCACTATGAATATATATGTATAGCTAACCGCGTTCTTTCTATCAGCTGTGAATGATAATTATTTTTATTCAGTTATAGATATATAGCTTATAAAATCGTATAGGTATATACATATTTTTATAATAGCTATGTGTGTATCTTTCGTACATTATACTAATCAAGATATTAATCATAGATAACGTGTTCTACGCTTCGTTTATCTCTTTGAGATTTTTCGCAAACTGAATGCTCATACATAAGTCTGATGTTATAAATGAATTTCAACTTGAAGTTGTATACAGCTATAATAATACATATATTCAGTTATTTAAACTGTATATGATAAATTAAAATTATGTAACACATAACTTCAGTTTTTTTTATTTTTATTTTTTATTAGTTATCTGTTAAGAATATCAAAACTATTTTCATATAATATGAATTTTGATATTTATTGATTTCGTAGGTACATATGAACCCGAAAATCGATAAATGAAATTTTGTTTTTAAATGTTGTGAAACTGCAAGGTCATTGTCACAACCTTGACTAAAAATTGATAAGATATCGCGTCGAACCTTTTAATGATTCACACGCGATTTATGTGTAAAATATTTTAGATTATGTATATGGGTACATCGATTATGTATTTTTTTTTTTTGAGAATTATTACACACTGCATTGTACCTATACCGGCGATAACAAATATCGCGATGAGTTTGACGTCAGTTGATAAAGAGTTGCGTTAACGGCAATTATACAAAAGGTGTAAAAAATGAAAAAAATAAAATAAAATAAAAAACAGAACAAAAATTAAATAAAAGAAAATAAAATGAAAAAAAAAAAAAGTAAAGGCGAGGATAAAAATCCTGAGAGCATATGCCGTCGTCATGTGAATGCCCTGTAATACCCCACGTGGCCCAGATCGCTTGTGATCGGGCATATGTTCTCTAGTTTGACTCGTGGACCATGAATTCATTAATAATAAATATGGTAATATTTGTGCTGGTATCATGCTGGGGCTAACGCATCTGTCGGTTTCAATTTAATTAAACACATTTAATATAGAAATCCTTGATTAAAATTATATCTAGGGTATATAAGGCATATGGCAACTAATTGTACGAATTCATTACTATTTATTTTTTTAACTTTTTTTTTTTGATTATTATGGATGTACCATCTAAAGGCTAAAAGCTCCCCTGCAACTTGCGATAACCAAAGCGTACGTCGATTTTAACATCCCCTTTCGGAGTATTAGGCAAGGTTTGAAATAATTGCACGCCTTTAATCATAATAAAACCGTAGCACATCCTAGTATATTGAAAAATATAAAATGTAGTTTATGATATTTTAATGAATAAAAATTGGGGTAAGCTTGATCAACTTCATAATTGAGTTATAGTATGCACAAAGATTCTATCTTGCAGGGAAGGGGGGTTTAAGTACCAAATTTTAAGCGTTTCGAACGGTCAAAGTTCAGAATTTCAATATCACTTACTCACAGTTTTCGGAAAGTGTACTTTGTCCGAAAGTTTGCATATATAGTTGATATAAAAATTTTTTAGAAGCTTATCATCCATATGTTAGTAATTATGAAAAGTTTTCTCTTAATTTGCGGTAAAAGATTATTGCGGGACGTTAAGGTTGAATTGTCGTGCTGAGAGATTAAAATCACATAAGTCACATAAGAGTAAGTAGAGAGTTTGTTCAGGATTGTTACCGCAATTCATCCGGTACTGACCAACTGTTATCGTGTCCTACGTTGTTCTTGTAAGTATAAAATGTGAAAAAAAAAAAAAAAAACAAAGAATAACGAGTATTAAGATGGATTACGAGGTTATTGAAGAGGTTGAGATCCAGATCCTTAAGACGGAGCTACAGGGCTGTGGTATAATAATAACTTAAAAATAAGAAGGTAGCAAATTTGTAGTTTAAAACGATGTGTGACAAGTCTAGAGGAAATGAATCGGAAAGAAGGAAAGATGAAAGCATGGACCTCTGCATCCGTGATGTTAAAATAAAAAAATAATCAAATTTACATGCACCAAAATGAGATGAAATGTGGCGATTGCTCCTACTGTTGCTGAACCTAAGGAAATTTATAACGAAATGCTGTTTTTTGATTTATAACATAAAAAAAAAAAAAAATGAAAATAAAAATTAAGACCACTTTAGACGAGGCTTATAGCACCGGTTTACTACCGTTAATTTTAACCGATGTATTTTAAGCCTTAAGCCTGCAGATTAAAAGGCTAATATCATAAGGCGTTGGTGCAAGCACGTACTGCTTATAAACCATACCTATACACCAAGTCGGATTATTAAAACGCCTCGCGGTCAATGCGGTAGCCTATTATACAAGAATAAATATTGCAATATGTAGAATTAGTCTCGAGGTCATACCTATATGTAGGTAGGTACTATATACAATACCAAGGATTTGTTCACAGCTGAAAGTTTTCACAGCTTTGTATAATCCAATTAGTTCTCTTCGTTTTTATTTTATTTTTTGAATTTTTACAAATTTCTTGTGTTATAACTTTCACATTCATAATTTTTTGTTTTGTTTTTGTTAACACGTTATATCGTCTCACGAGTAACAATTGCTACTGATCATTAGTCATTTCGTTGCTTTAATTAGACCATCATAAACTTTGATATTCATTTCTATATTTACATTCGAAAGTGTGGTTATTCGAGACTGATAATGTGAAGTATATCGATACCTCCTTTTCGTCGAAACGATCTTTGGTCAGATTTTATTCAACTACAGGAATAGTTAAACATTTTTCAACCCTTCGTGGTTATACCCTCGATTTCAATCAAGCTGGTTATAACCGCGTCAAATTGACCCAAGCCAATTTTTAAACGGTCACCACGTGAAAACTATCAGTCCGATCGAGACCAAAAAAATACTGGCAAATACTTTGAACATTCTAGAACTAGTATTAAAAATCGGTATATCAAGATTCAAATGGCAAGATGTTTATAAAAAATCGTAAAACGATCAATGCGCAAAAAAGACACTTTTTTACTCCAAAAATCATAACTTTTTGAATTTTCAATATTTTTAAGTAAAATTGTAGTGGGGATACTCATGAGATATGGTACTTTTTGGAAAAAAATAGTGCTATAGCGTGTGTTCCAAACAAAGGTATTTATTTTGGGAAAAAAACCTTCACCTTTTACCTTCAAAGTTCAAGCTCGAGTCATTTTGACCCACGGTGGTGACCACGAAGAGTTAAAATATGAAAAAGTTAAGTAAACGTTAGAAAATCGTATATGAATCAGATAGAGAATGGTACATACATTCATAAAAAAGCTTGAAAAGTAACAAAATCCTGGTTGATCAGTACCTATATAACAATTACTTCGTAGTCTGACGTTTGGAATATTGTCAAAAGGTAACTTTAGAACTTGGGAGGACACGGCACGGTGAAAAAGCTTCTAGAAGTGGGACCTTAGCTTAGAGCTTATAAGCTTTTGCGATAGCATTGTAGAAGTAACCGCATCATATTGTGACTGTATTCAAGTGCATATCTCAGCTGTTTCGTATTACATTTAGAACTCACATGAGATTCGAGTTACAAAACAATGGCGGTCGTTAGGTCCAGATGCACTAACGAAAAGCACAAATTCGAAGTTTGAGATATGGTTTGTAAAAGGGATAAATAATTGCTAATATGGTTCTTGGATTGACGGATATCGTCGATGTTTGTACCAAAAGTTCTTTGAACCGTAGCATATGACTTGGAATTGCCATCGCCAAGGCTGAGTTCATGGCCCTTAAAACCGTACAGTTTGAAAATTGAAAAAGAAGAGGTAAAACGAAAGACATAACGAAATAAGATACGTACGCAATGGCCAGAATTCTATTTCTGTATACGTCCGACCGATTCCGTAGTATAGTTTTAGTGTTTTACTACCGCGCCGAATTTAGAAACCGTCAGTTAAGATTCGTAGAAAACCGTTCGTAATTGACCGCGATGCGTAAATGGGTTCGGTTAGCTTTATAATCTGTAAACTCATATTTCTTTACATCCGAAACCTGTCGTCGCATTTTCTTGCAGCAGTATCCATAGGAAAGATGAAGAATAAAATACGAGTTCCTCTCCGAGGTAAAAGTAAATAAAATTTGATTCTAGTAAAACGAAACAGAAAATTACACGATACATAAAAATTTTTAATCTTTGGTCTAGCTGGAGGGATATGACAAAGAGGCTGCAGGGTGCCATGCCGTGTGATCACGGCTGTGGTTATTTGGATAATCTTTATATCAGACATCCGGGCTTTATCTGGATCACAGCTACATTAGAGATAAGTTGTAGCGATTAAAGTACGCAGGACGTAGATCGTGATTGGTATAAACTGACGCTCTGGAATGGATTGGATTGTATTTCGTAATGGTAATAGAGACAGTGGGGTCCACCTGGGTTATGAACCGAAAGAAGCAACGCGTCAGGGTTTATACAAGCGGTAAAAAAATAATAAGAGAAATAAAAATAAGGTACTGTACATACATACTTACGAAAAAAAAAAAAATAAAAAATTCTAGTTGCGTAATAGATAATTCTATATAACGACAGATTTCCTAGTCTTAAAGATGGACAATGGAAGCTGCTGTCAAAATAGAGATGGATGTATAAATACTAACTCCTAATATACTATAACTAAACTACACTGTGATGTGGAAGTTTTAAGTCCGGGCGACTAGCCTTTGAGCACAGGAAATGCGGGACGGCAACGGATGTGATTAAATCAAAAAGATGTAAAAACTATATACGTATTACCACGGCTCGTCTTGGCTTTGCTCGGCTTGGCTTGGCTTGGCTTTAAAAGTGTTAAAGTAAAGAGATTTCCTGCCGAAGGTTTCATCGTCTCACCTGCTGTAGCAGGGGACTGACTAGGGATCTTACTTATCCATGCCTCCTACCCTGACGAATGAAGATGAGTTGTGTGTATGCATGTACAGATAGGAATCATGCATGCACGTATGTATGTATGTACATACGTCGAGGTTAAACGCAAAAGACCTTAAGAATAGAATAAAAGGTGATGGCAATAAGAAAAAGAACACTACTAACTAGCTAGCTAGCTGCAGTAAAGTCTGTTTGTCTTTCAGATCTGAGAAACCACCTTTGGATTCATTTAAATACAATAGTGTGATAGTATTGCAGTTTTAGGTCATTTACAATGCGGAGGATTAGAAATCATTTATTCTAAGAAAAACTAAGATGGAGATCAAGTCGGGAAGAATCTAGTTTTGATGATAAATCAGCGCAGGTAAGTCGGCTGACCTCAATGAGCCAGTGCTAGAATTTCATGTGCGAATTATTCTGCAAGTTCAAAAATGATTTTCCTTTTTTCAACATAAAAACTAGTTCATTAATTAATTTTTAAATTCAGCTAGATTTAGGTTGGAATAGATCATATCGATTGAGACTAAAATCATCAAAATCCGTTGATCGGTTCTCGAGATACCATCAGTTGAAATTATTCCGTAAAAATTTTGTTATTTGGATAACTCGAAGACTATTAGACCGATCAGATTCAAAAATTAATCAGTTCTATGTTAAAAAAAACCGCATCGTTTGATGCAAGAAAGGATGAAATCCGTTCATTCGTCCTTTCGGAATTCAATCGTTGGACAAACAATCGATCATACACACACACACACACACATCCATCTGAAAATGATCACATGTGATTTCCTGGACTTCAAAACGTGGAGATCCGGTTAAAGTTCAATTTTTCATTTCCGGGACGATCCTTCCAGTAAAAATGAAATTTTTTTTTAAAGAAAGTAGAACATGATGAGATATTCTGAGCAAAGTTTCTGCCTTCTTTGTTCCAGTTTTAGTTTTATATATTAGAAGAAGTTGAGTTGAGCTGAGTTGGTCCGTTTCCAGACGAAGGTTTTTATTTTTCATCGAGCGTCATCTGGCAAGAGGGGTAATACTAGAGTATGCGTGAAGCTTGTGGATTGGCGTCGAAGGGCCGTCCGTCCGTCTGTCCGTCCGTCCGTCCGTCCGTCCGTACATCGCATTGGTCAAACGAAGAGAAGAGAGTAGGACCAGCGCGTGGTGCATTGTGGATACAAAACAAGGATAGTTGAAGGCACCGGAAGTCTCCCTTTCCCCTCGTTGCCCTCAGCCGCATACTTGTCGGCTCCGAGGCAACGGATCGACTGCCTCTTCTGTCCCTTTTTTTCCTTTGGTCGACCTCTATTATACCTGCAGTCTAGAAGTAAATTTTGTGCCTATTTTAAAGTCCCTAAATATATAACTTCGTATCAAAGTATATATACTAAGAAATTGTAAAAAATACTGATTTCTTAAATAAATTTAAGAAAAATATATTTTTATCATTGAATTGTGTAAAAATCAGCGTTTTTTGACTTTCAGTATTTTAAAATTCGTATTAACTGTTTCACAACTGTAAATCGGTTCATTCAAAGTCAAAAATCTGGTTGGCTAGTCATTGTGTTCAAATTATTGAATAATTTTTAAGAAAAAGTAATCGTCTATAGCTGCAGGTTACAAGTAACATATTTCATTGAAAGTTTTCGAAATTTTTGAAGGAATATTTTAAAATGATGTCATTTCAGGGTAAACCAATGATATAAAGATATAAGGTAAGTCTTCTTAGAGAAGAAAAAGTTTCTATCTATCCAAATCGAAGTCCATAAAATCCAAATAAAAATAACAAAATTGAGTGAATTAATTTCTCACTCTAAATCAATCGAACCCTGTTTCTTATTTTTAATTAAATTCGCTGAATTTTGCGGGATGTGTAAATGAGAACGCCGGACGTAGGGTATACGTAACTCGCGGTGTGGCTCCATAAGATCAGGATTTTTCTCCCACGGGTAACCGTCACCGTCCCCACTGGCTCAGGTCATGCAGTCGGTCTAGCGTGTTAAGAGATCGAAGCCTCGAAGGCTTCGTTCAAGTTTTTTCGCCTTCGTTCACCGGAGTCGTCTCCATGAAGAAGTGGAACCTGTCGTGACTCTTGCTTGGTAGGATATACGTATCTACCAACCTTAGTGCCTACCCAATGATCTGCAACTCCCTCGACGTCGACGGGTATACGTTAGCTCTTTTAACATCCGCACCAACACCCTGAAGAACAAACCTTATACATTGCGTAAGTCCGTAAGCCAGGGGGCTTTGGAGAAATAGATGTTATTAAACGAGTCCGGATATATACACACTATGGAAAACTTGCACCAGACTGGATATTATAACGCGTTAATACTAACTAGGATGTTGCGTAAACCTTTATATATTATTTATTCATAACTCACTAGGCGTATCGGTTAACCTGTGTAAGTATTCTATACTAGGTACAAGACCTATATCTTTGTAAGTATATCTTTGTGCCATGGGCGACGGTGTGTGGTGGTTCTTTCTTTTTTTCCTTCTTCTTCTTCTTCTTTTTCTTCTTCTTCTTATTATTCATTTTATTTCATATATCAAGAGAGCAAATTGCTCTAAGGAAATTCATCAAGCCGTAGCCACGCGCACATAGTCTCTAATAATTCCCTAGAGCAAAAGAGATTCAAGGATTAGTGATCCCAGCATCTCCTACTCCTTTCTTCCTCTTCTTCTTCTCTTTCAAGATAGGAATTGTTCTCTCGACTCAACTGGCCGCAACGTTGATCGTAAATACACAGTATAATAATAATTTTTTTTTATAGTTTATGTACCCCTTCTATTCTGGTCTTGATATCTACCTTTGTGTCAAGATCTTTGCCTCTGGACCAAGTTACGTAAAACTTTCATCATACCTCCACATCTGTGCACACTCCTACATAGTGCAATGTCCGATTTCATCGTTAGTTGTTTGCAAATGTCGCATAAAATTCTGTCCCAGATTTTTATAGCTGGATTATGACATTCGACGATGATTTTTTAGCGATCATAGTGGCTAGTTACTTGTTTCTCTTACATTTGAGCACATAGTAAATACGTTCTATTTTACAGCATCGTGAATCTCGTGGTGTAGTATAATACGTATTTTTAACTTATATAGTAGCTGACTCGTGAGGTATGTATGCATCCAGATATCTAACATGGGAAATGCATAAACTGGTAAACTCGGAGCAAATGATCCCAGTATCTTAACCAATGGTATGGTGTATATCCTACACAACGATGCAGATATATGTAAGTATTCACTACTGACGTAGGTTTGTACATCCCGCAAGCTTTCACTCCTCGTGTGACTGCAGTATCTAGGATTGGATTTACTAGTATTTTCGCAGCTATATACTTTGAGAGTAGAAATCCAAGTCACGATACGCGCTGATGCTTTGAAGAGCAAGTTTCGTCCTCTATATCTATCTGAAGGTATTAAAATGCCTTGAAACTGACAGATCGCGAGAAGGTAATGTTTATTTATTCACTTACTTACTTACTTATATACAGATATAGATATATATATATACGACTAAGTCCTTTCCCAGTAATCTACAAGCTGATGCAATTATTATACAATTTATTTGTGCAGCAGATATCCGTTATAACTGCATGGCAAGGTGTGCCGTTGACATACCCTGTTGTATCGGTACTTCCTTCAGAAAGTAGGTAGGTATATGAAAGCTTTACTTTAAGAGTTATTAACCCTTCGTGGTCATACCTCCGATTTCAATCAAGCTGGTCACAACCGGGTCAAATTGACCCAAGCCCATTTTAAAACGTTGGCCACGTGAAAACTATCAGTCCGATCGAGACCGAAAAAAATACTGGGAAATACTTTGAACGATCTAGCACAAGTAGCAAAAATCGGTATATCAAAATTCAAATGGCAACACATTCAGAAAAAATTGTGAAGCGGTCAATACGCAAAAAAGACACTTTTTTACCAAATAAATCATAACTTTTTGAATTATCAATATTTTTAAGTGAAATTATAGGGAGAATACTCGTGAGATATGGTACTTTTACGGAAAAAAATAGTGCTTTAGTGTGTGCTCCAAAAAAGGTATTTTTTGGGGGGGAAAAAAACGATATTTACCTTCAAAGTTCAAGCTCGGGTAATTTTGACCCGCGGTGATCACGAAGGGTTAATCATTATTGAATCACCTACATGATATTTATACAGAATTGTCTTTCTTTTCTCCTCCAGTGTTCAGACTTCAAATGTTACTAAAAATGAAAAGCTTCATTGTCACCTGCGTCTATACAAGGTTCGTGGAAAATTTCAAATGACTCAAAGTCGAATTTAGCAATAAAGTAATTTACGTCGACGATGAGTTGGTCGTTGTTAATTATTTTATTTAATCTTTACGGCAGTGGGTATATAGATGTCTAATGCACATACTCGATGATAACTCGTTACTATTTTAAGAGAACTCGTCACTTTTTTTTTCTCACCTCGTTATGATTTAATCTCTATAGGTACTACACGTCAACGACTTGTAGATCGCGTTCCAAAGACGTTACACATTCATTTTTTGAAACATTCTTTCCCTTTTCTGGCTTTCAAATATTTTCGAATTCTTTTCATGAAATTTACGATAAGTATTCGTATAATAGTAGAAGAGGAAAGTCAAACTCAAGAAAAATTATATTAAATTTCCTTTATATAAGAGAACACAACAAGATAGAAAAAGATAATTAATTACGGTACTTTTGATCGTTATGCGAGCTAATGTAATCTAGTAATTTTTCATGCCCATCATTTGAATGTTATAAAGTCCGGTAAATTTCATATCTTTCCACCGAGTCGTTTCTGAGATCATCCGGCGAGTTTGTCGGACAGATCGTTAGCCGAACCGACATCTGTCAAAAAACGTATTTTACAGATGCTAAATGCCCGAAAACGTGTAAATTCATTGAAATGAGCGAGAGAGTCATTTCCGATTGAAGCCAATGCTTTTCTTACATTGCCACAGCTGTGATGGAAAGTAAAAAAGAAAGGCAAATTAACAAAAAAAAAAAAATCAAATAAAAATAAATGGGGAAAATATTAAACCATAATATATTGATACGGAGTTTGGACGTGTGATATGACTACATATTATAGATAAAATTAGAATAATAATTCTCGGCAGCTGAAACGAGATAAAACGTCTGCGGATCTTAAAAGGACAGGTGCGAGGAGATGCGATGGGCGCCGAAAGGAGTGCCGGGTATACATTATAGGTATACAGTAGGCTTGTGCGTGTACCTATAGAAGGCCATGGCACAACGTATAGTATAACAAAGAAGCAATACTATATGCCTTTTAGGTAGGCCGATTACAATAACGAAAGAATTTCGTTACCAACATTAAAGGCCTTGAAAAATTCAATAAAGGATCTCGCGTTTCTTCATAATAATATATATATATATATCGTTGATCCCCATCTGATCCCCGGTCAACCCACGTCGGATTCAAAAGCATCGTCGTATAAATACAAACAAAAAAAAAAAAAACGAAAAAAAAAAAATTCTGATTGAATCATGACGATTTTTATTCAGGGCTGACATTAAAATTGTTCATTGGAAATGAAGTCGCAATTCGGAGTGCGAAAATATTATTCTATTAATAAAAAAAAGAACAAAAAAGATGAAACAGGCTAGGTTACAGTTTTTTTCGTTTTTCTATCCTACCGCATAATTTGATCGATTTCGAAGCGAGACACTTCGTTTTAGGTGAAAGAATAAAAGCAAGAAAAAAAAAAAAACGAAGGGAATATATTTTTACGGAGATATGAATATGAATCGCGATCTGGGTGAGCAAGAACAAGGTTTAATTGACGCACATATGATCGCATGTGATGGACTAGCGTGAAACATAATTCCGCTGTTCCGGTGAGCTAGTTCTATTTACTCATTCATGTGAAATTACGTTAGGGTTGAAAGTGGGATTAAAAGGGTTGCGATCAGATTTAACTAACAAGCTTCGCATTCAGTATGCCTGCATACTATATGTATTTACAAAAAGCAATGGAATTGGAACGCAACACATTACTAAGCCGATCTTGTCGACGGACATTACTAGGTCTTCTAACAGCTACGATGAAAACTTGTCAATCCAGGATTATACTTGCTTACTATCAGAAGAACATTAGCTGCATTGCGGTTTGGCCAAGCTTTGGAAAATTACATTTAGTATAACAAATTATTTAGAGCATAGAAAAGTGCAGCGATTGCCGTGGAAGGTGTCTGCCGTGATACGTATTAAAAAAATTTACACAATTTCAAAAGGGATGAGAAGTTTCGAATTCTTCAAGTTCCGAATGGCCAAAATTCCCAATTTCAATATCACTAATTTACAGTTTGAGAAAGTTTGCATAATCGATTTAAAAAATCTTCAAATCAAAAAACACCAGAGGTTCAAAATTCCGAAGGCTGAAGATCCGAAGGACCGAAACTCCGGAACTTGAAATTCACACACGGAGAGTCTCGCCTCATTAAATTTCTGGATTTTAAAATTAGGAACTTCAGGAAATTAGGCCCCGAAAACTTATAACTTAAAACATCGCAGTTTTATTTGTCTTTCGTTTTTTTTTTTGGATAAGATGTGTTTCTGGATTTCCTTCTCGTTTCTCTTGACCTTCCGAAGATGAGATCTGCACCCCGTGTGGCTATTTCTGTTTCTGGCACTGTATCAATCGATAAATAAATCTCCACCATCACGTTTGTATATTTGCTTAAGACTTGAGTAAATAAATCATTAGAAATACCGTTACTCGCGTCGACTCGACGCGTGCTACGAATCCAGTTTCACTATACGTATGTTATGTACATATGCATACATACATCCATGTATACATACGCACAACGGGCCAACGTTCGTTTCATATTAATGTACGCATATATTCGAGGAAACCGATGACAGATATTCGTGATAAACTAACTGCGATACTAATTTCACATTTTCAAATCCAACGATTTTCCCCTTCGATGAAAAAAATTTAAAATAAAAAATGGCTTTTTTTTTAATCATCTTATAATCCCATCCTATTACTGGAAATACTGTGTCAAGTATGTGAAGAATTTAGGTTGTCAGACAAAAATTAATAGTCAATTTTTTTTCTCCCGTATAGAAGCAAATGCTTGAAGTGAATTAGATATGGCAATTTTTTATGCCCATCATTTGAATGTAAGATACTGTAAGTTTTACATTTTTTCATCTAACAGTTTATGAGATTATTTGATTAGTTTGTCGGACAGACCTTCCATCTTTCGTTCGATATGTTTTCCACAGATGCTAGACTTCCGAATGGTCAAAATGACGAATTTATTTAAGACGATTTTGAATTTACAGAAACGTTGAGGTTCAGAAAATTAAAATTCCCAAAAGTCGGAATGTAGACGGCTAAAAACTCGGAAAGTTCAAGAATTCGAAAAATTAATGGAGGAGCGTTAGAAATTTTATCAAATTAAGAACTTCATTAACTCAGTCCCAAATTAGCAAACGTCATTTTTCGACAGCCAAGCAACACTTTTTTTGTAGCCAAGTTGATGAAAAGTAAAAAATAAATAAATAAACCCAAAAATTGCTTCCTCGCATAAAGATCGCAAGTTTTTTTCTTAGAAACAAAGAGGACTTATCGAACCCTCTTAGTGAGTTGGTCGATTAGAATAACATATATAAAAATTCGAAGAGCATCAAATCACATCACATAGCGTCGCATCAAATCGCATCGTACCGCATCGTAGGTAAAAGCAATTGTCACGTAGAATTCTGAGAATCGGTTCGTTATACAAAGGAGGAACTTTGTTCATATGGTGGCCACGAGGACGAGGACAAGGAGAAACCTGAGGACAAGGAGGATGAGGATGAGGGGAAGCTACGTGGACGGGAATCCAGGGGCAAGTTTGTGTGTACCAACTCGCACTGGGCAGGGATGAGGGGTACAAGAGGGGGATCAGGGGAAGCAGAACCCAAGAGATATGCCGTTACTCGCAAGGTAAGTTTTAACTCAACCAAACCCGACTCGTTATACGGGCAAGGCCTCGACAGGCACCTTGGCCAAAGATTTACCTTTACCTTACTTCCTCAGCTCCAGTGTCTCGCATCACTGACCTAATACAACCAAAAATGGCACACAAACTGTTATACGACGAGGTGATATATATTTTCATTATAAAACGAACCAATCTGTGATCATATTATTTTTATCTTATTGTCTTTTTTTTTGGTTTTATCTATTTTCGTTTTTCTTTTTTGTTTTTACTTCTTCACACCGGATCTCAGCTGTTTTAAATCTACTTAATTTTAATTTAACAAAACAAAAAATATAACAAAAAAATAAATAAATAAATTGAAATGACAAAGCGATTTGGTTCTTGTTTCTTTTTAGCTTAATTTCTTTCAATTTTTTTTTTTTTTTTTTTTTTTTTTTCGTCTCTTTGAAATAAACTGGGAAAAAAGGACTTCAAGAAGGAGGAAGAATTCGAAACGAATAAATAATTGAAGGATTATACATAGTACTTTGGAGGTTGATAAAAACTGTTTTATATAGTCACAATGATCACATGTTTCGTTATATATATATATATATATATATATATATATATATATATATATATATATATATATATATATATATATATATATATATGTATATATATATATATATATATATATATATATATATATATATATATATATATATATATATATATATATATATATATATATATATATATATATATATATATATATATATATGTATAGTATTTCAATCAATAAATTAGAAAAAACAACACCCGTGCGTTGCGAAGAGAAACACGTTCTAATAGAAAAGAAGAAGAAGAAGAAGAAGAAGTAAAAGACGGAGGAAAAGAAAAAGAAAAAGAAGTTCTAAACCTGCGGATGTTGGCCTGGAAAAAAAAAAACAAAAAAAAAAACTCGACAAATAATAGGCTTCGGTAGAGCGCAAGTTTATAGAAGACTTCCTTTTTTTTTTCTTTTCTTTTTATTTTCTTTTTTTGGTTTTGCTTCTTTCGTCGGGCAGGTGTTCTCGATATAGTATATACAAGGTTTTAGACAATCATTATGTACGAAGTTTATTATGTACATGTATATACATATGATACATAAAAAAATCAGCTTCGATAATATGTAATGGGAATGGGTTGAAATTCTGAATTTTAAAAGTTGCGAACGATCAAAATTACGAATTTATTTACGCTGATTTACAATTTTTAAAAACGTTACAATTCAGAATATTAATATTTGGAAAGATCGGAATACAGACAGCTATAAAAATTCGGAAAATCCAAAACTCCGTAAGTCCAATAATCCGAAAATTTAACCCTTTGTTGTTACACTTTCGAAAAGTTACGCGCTTGTCACATTGGGTCATAAATTAACCCAACTAATTTTCAAAATATGTAGCAGCAGTTGTTATATAAGAAATCAAATGATAACACGTCCGAAAAAATCTCCATCACGAGGCAAGTTACGATAGATATATGTGATTCCCAAATTGGGCGCCGGGTCGATTTAATCCAGGGTGAAAACGAAGGGTTAATGCACGGGCATAACTCTCCATGCATGAATCTCAAGTTTCGGAGTTTCGGCTTTCCGGATTTTTAGCCTCCGATATTTTCCGATTTCAAGCTTTTTTCAATCGGCTATGCAGACTTTCGGAGAAACACTTTTTCTAAAAATCGTGAGTTTTTAATATTAAAATTCTGAATGTTTGACCGTTCGTGTGTTTTTGAATTTGGAACCTCAATCCGGTTCCATATCTAATCTACGGTTCACGAATAGTAATTTTAGCTCTGCAGATCAGAATCGATCGTATATTTTCGTGGTTCTGGCCGTTTTGCATTTCCGGTGCGGATTGTCAACCGGCGCCTCGGTGTCTACGGGTTTATCGATTGACCATGAGGATGAGGATGAGGAGGTTGAGGAGAGAGAGAAAAGCGTCAGGGATTCTCTCGGATTATAGTGCTTACAGTAGAAAAGTTCTAGAAAAATGTGAAAATTCATGAAGATTATTGTTATTCTCCCGTTTCGTTTGTCCCCTGCAAATGGCCAAAGATAAATAGTAAAGTTCGTCGAAAACATCGACTAGCCTGCAGCAGCAACAAAAAGATATTAATATAAGGATAGTTTCTTCCAGTCTGGAGTAAGATGAAAAGACTCCACTGAAGTTTATACCCCTAATTGTTTGAAACCGAATTTTCACCCCAAAAATCAATCTAACTATTTTCGAAACTCATGAAGAACTTCAGAGCTTCAAGATTTCATAAAAAGAAATTAGAATTTTTATTAAATTTCGAGTTTCATAAAATAAGGGGTTGATTTCGTTGGGGTCGTG